>OX422217.1:27656277-29041277 GCA_949130495.1 Sambucus nigra | reverse complement strand
GACCCATATTTTGAATGGGCGGGTAGCGACCTCACGAATCGTATGGCGGCTCTTGAGACAAGATTCAACAACTTTTTGACCGACTACCGTCGCGATACGAGCATGATGTTCTGGTTCGAAGCGGACATATATCGACGCCAAGGGGACCCAAACGATCCATTGCCCTCCTAGTTCTATGACCCATGTGGCCCCGACGCGCTCGGATCCTCACAACCCCCGCCCCAGTGAAGCTGTATTTGTGTGTGGCAGTTTTTTATTTGTTTTCCCTGTTTCACATGGTTGTGTTTTCCCTATAATTGTACCACAGTCCTGTTTGTTATAAAAATCTGCATTTTTTTCATTTGTTCGTTTTATTTATCGCACTTCTTATTTTCCTTGTTTAGATTTTAGTCCTTTTTGCTTAAGGACAATGCAAAAGTCTAAGTTAGGGGGGTTACAAGTGCGTATTTCTAAAACTCCACAAATTTTCGAAAATGCCCAGAAATTTCAAAAAAATCATAAAATTTTGAAAAACCCAAAAATATTTTTGTTCAAAATAAATAAAAATTGGAATTCAAAATTTTCAAAAATATCATTAAAAGTCAAATTGAAGTCTCAAGTTGTAAAATTCAAATACACAAAGCCAAAATAGACCAAAGATGAAAATTGAGCGAAAATTGACGACTTAACGATTAAGTGTGGAGATTAACAAACCCGGTGAGATTCGAGCCTATCA
Organism: Sambucus nigra; assembly: GCA_949130495.1. Taxonomy (NCBI): domain Eukaryota; kingdom Viridiplantae; phylum Streptophyta; class Magnoliopsida; order Dipsacales; family Adoxaceae; genus Sambucus; species Sambucus nigra. The sequence goes on along the minus strand of OX422217.1, from coordinate 29,040,562 downwards.
CTCTTTGCGAGTTTTTAAATCAATCCGAGTTAATTGTTAACTCAAAGTTCTTTTCAGCGCCTAAAAAGTCGTAGAGGATCTCAATCCTTTCATTTTGATAGGTTATGAAAGACCTGTGTGATATTGCTTTGAAAAACGTGCCAAAATTGATCTCTAAACTTAAATTCATCTCGGAACGCATATGGTAACGCAATTGGTATTTTGGACAGTGAAGTAGGCCCTCGTTTGTCATCCAAAAATATTGGCCAGAAAAAAATACGAAAAATCACCCCTTTTCTAACCCAAATTGAGCCATATAAATTTGTCCCTTTCGTTTGACAACCCGAAAAACCCAAATAGCCCGGAATTGCGAAAAATAGAAAAATTCAGAATATAAGTCCGAAAAGTTCATATAAAGGGGCAAGAAAAAAAATAGATATGCTCAACAAAAATAGCAAGAAAAGAAAAGAAGTGGAAAATAGAAAAAAATAGAGAAAAAGAAGAAAAAAAATGAGCAATAGCCCGGAAAAAGCACAAATGGACATCATAAATGACTTTTTCAATTCCAACCTTCCCGGCATTTGGCATTTTACCCCATATACCTTAAAACCCGAAAAAGTTCTAACCGAGTCTAAATTGCGAAATTGGTTACCGCTTGGAGAGCTAATACACCAAAAGATAATAAAAGAGATTGAATGCGCGAAAAAGAGGCAATGTTCTCGTTTTTAAAAACCGTAATCCATTGATGAGATCCTATCACTATAAACTTTTCGTCTTTCTACTTGTATGCGTGACTTTGTGTCCATTATAATTACTCTTTTTATCACGCATACCGAGAGAATAGCCACAATCCGAGTGATTCATTTGAGAGAGCATTTCGTGAGAATTTGAAATCAAAACAAATTGTCGAATAAGTAACGTAATGGTCAATCGGTGGAAATTCGTGATTAATTTTTTGGCTTCGCACACACGCACTATGATTTGAGACTTGTAACTATGACTTGATGATGACTATTTTCTGGGAAAGTTTGAATTGTACAATTTTTGCGTATTTTGAATTTTCTTTGAGTCGAATTTTGTGGGTATATTCTCTGCAAACCCTCACGAGACACAACTCGTTCTACTAGGGTGACCTATGGGTTTAAAAGCTTGTTGCATACGCTAAATGCAATCGCTTGCCCGCGAAAAAAGGTATTTTATCCCAGTAAAATGTTTTTCAAGAGTTGAGCCTTGCTAGGATTCTTTTACATTGCTCGGGATGCGCAAAGTTCTAAGTTAGGGGGATTTGATTAGGCATAAATTCTTCCAAATTTATCCTTTTAAATTAGTTACTTTTAGCACCTCGAACAACGTAATCGATTGAATTTTATCTTATAATCTTGCTACTGACCTATCCTAACGAGTACACCGAGTTTTCGGTATTTCGTATGAATTTTGCAGGTATTTAATGTCAAAAACGAAAGAAAGAAACCGGAAGAATCAAGAAAGAAAAGAAAAAAAGTCAAAAGGGCAAAAGTGTAATTTCTACTCGAAATTCGGATGAGGTACCTAAAGAGAAGTTGAAGATATCAAGTTCATGAGTACATAGGAAGAAACGGTACATCAATCGGAGTCCCGGCGTGAAAGATATGAGTGGTTAAAGTTGAGAAAAAAGTCAAATAGGCAGACCGATCAGCCTATGCCCCGGACCGGTCTGCTACGCAACAATCCAGAAGACCCCGGATCGAAAGCAAACCAAAGAAGGAAGAAAAATAAAAGAACCGGTTTGCCCCGGACCGGTCCACCGAAAAATTAAAAGAACCGATCCTCTTTCCAGGCAGACCGATCCGCCTATGCCCCGGACCGGTCCGGCTGTCGAGTTTTGATTTTTTGTCCCTCTCTAATGGAGAGTCCTAGTGCAGCTAAAACTTCTGAAATTTTGTAGGGTATATAAACCCGAGTTTTTATCATTTTTAGGATGGAGAATTTTAGTTAATCTTCCATTCTTTTAAGAAAACCCTAGTTGGAAGATAGTTTATTCTTTTAATTCCAAGATTGAAGATTTGTCAGATTCCAGTGATTTCCAGTAATTGTAGTTAATGTTTTGAGTGCTTTGGTAAGATTAGTGAATAATTTCCTCTGTTTAATTTCCTCATTACATCTTTCTACAAATTTTCCTTAGTTTAATCACGACTTCCTGCAATTCCAAAATTGTTTCCATTAAGTTCATCATGCTAGACTAGATTTTCTAAGGTCGGGATACATGAACCAAGCCCGATGTGTTAATTGCATGTGTATAAGATTAGTCCTCTAAATTTAATGATTTATTACGACCGTATTGCGTAGAAACGCAACAATTGTAGATCATTGGATCTCGTTTGCTTCAGGGTAACCGGGATGATTTAGAATGCAATTCGAGTGTAACTATTGCGATACCGATTTAGTCGTCCTCTGATTAAGTATGGTGCAGGCTTGAACCTCATATACGTAATGCTTGGGAGTACTAAATTTTGGGTCTAATTAATCAGTTAAATTTACGATTAGTATTATACCTGTAATACACTAGGGTTGGGGGATTGTATTCCCGTCATGTTTTTCTCATTTATAGTTTAAAGTTTCCAATCTTTCTACATCAGTTTTTAGATAATTTAGTATAATTGCATCTTTTCATAATTTCATAATTGCACTTAGTTGTAGTCAATTCTCAAAACCAAATAAATTTTCTTTTTCCTTTAGAGTCAGAGTTAAGATTTCCTCATCTGTCCAACGTCGTCACAATTCCATTGTCCTATTTCCCTGTGGATACGATCCCGACTTACCGGGTTTATTACTAACGCGATAGACTTGCACTTGAGCCTAGAGTGAACGCACATTAGAGACATTTTCTGAGTCGCGTCAGTAACCTAGGGGTTTAAAGGCTTGTTGCATACGCTAAATGCAATCGCTTGCCCGCGAAAAAAGATATTTTATCCTAATAAAATGATTGAGCCATGCTAGGATTCTTTTACATTGATTGGGATGCACAAAGTTCTAAGTTAGGGGGATTTGATTAGGCATAAATTCTTCTAAATTTATCCCTTTAGTTTTGTTACTTTTAGCACCTCGAACAACGTAATCGATTTGATTTTATCTCATAATCTTGCTACTGACTTATTCTAACGAGTACCTTGAGTTTCTGGTATTTCGTACTAATTTTACTGGTGTTTGATGTCAATAAAGAAGGAAAGAAACCGGAAGAATCGAGAAAGAAAAGAAGGAAAGTCAAAAGGGCAAAGTTGTAATTTTTACCCAGAATTCGGTTGAGGAATCTCAAGAAAAGTTGAAGATATCAAGTTTACAAGTACATAGGAAGAAACGGTACCTCAATCGGAGTCCCGGTGTGAAAGCTATGAGCAGTCAAAGATAGAAGAAAAAGTTAAAGAAAGATAGGACCGATCCGGATAGGACCGATTCGAAATACAAAGTTCCAGTGAACCCTAGATCGAAGACGGATCGAAGTTGATGAAAATTAAAAGAATCGATCCGGATAGGACCGATCCGGGAAGAAAAGAAAAGAATCGATCCAAAACCCTAGTTTGAAGATTTATTGCAATTTTAATTCCAAGATTGAAGTTTGTTCAGATTTCTGTGATTACAAGTAATTTTATTTGATGCTTTTAGTGCTTTGGTAAGTTAGTTGATTACTTTCTTCTGTCTAATCTTCCTTCTACATCATTCTTCAATTCTCCCTTAGTTTAATTATGATTTCCTGTAATTCAACAATCGTTTTCATTAATTTCATCATGTTAGTCTAAATTTTTAAAGGTCGGGATGCATGAACTCAATCTGATGAGGTAGTTGCATGGGTATAAAATTAGTCCTCTAAATTTAATGGTTTATTACGACAGTATTGCGTAGAAATGCGACAATTATAGATCTTTGGATCTCGTTTGCTTCAGGGTAATCGGGATGCTTCAGGATGAAATTCCAATGTAACTATCGCAATACCGATTTACTCGTCCTCTGATTAAGTATGGTGCAGGCTTGAACCTCATATACGTAATGCTTGGGAGTACTAAATTCTGGGTCTAATTAATCATTTAAATTTACGATTAGTTTTATACCATCAATACACTAGGGTTGAGGGATTGTAGTCCCGTCCTGTTTTCTTCATCACATAGTTCGAGTTTTAAATCATTCATCGTTAGTATTTTAGGTAATTTAGAATAGTTGCATTTCTTTCATAATTTCAAAATTGCATTTAGTTGTAATCCATTCCCAAAACAAATCATCTTTTCCTTTCTTTTTAGAGTCAGAGTTCGGATTTCTTTGTCTATCCAATGTCGTTACAATTCCATTGTCCTATTTCCCTGAGGATCGAAACCCGACTTATCGGATTATTACTTGAGGGACAGGCTTGCACTTGAGCCTAGAGAGTACGCACTTCTGAGACACATTCTTAGTCGCATCACATATACACAAAAATCAGAAGCTTTGAGCTTCTTTAATGGCGGCCGGAGAGAGAATAAATACAAAACAAAAATAAAGAGAGGGGAAGAGGGATTAACCATTTCGATCGGAGGTGGTGGAGAATAGAGAAGAAGAGGTAGGATGTTCGTTCAGTGGTGTAGGAGAAAATGAGGGGTTTCACGTAAACATATGTACCCTCTATGTCATTCAGCGGTGTTAAAATGAGCTTGTGGCTGCTGTTATTGACACCGCGCTTAAATCTTGCGCATATGAGGGTCGTTTACCTTTGCTCAGATCTGATCTCAATAATTTCATCCTTTAGTGCCCCAATATTGGAATGGAAGGTAATGAAAAATTTGAAAATTCACCCCATATATGTGATTATGAATTTGGTGATTGAATTTTATGGTTCATTGCAGGTGTGAGTCTGTGGGGGACAATTGGATTGCTAGGGGTTCGTAATTTTGTTATCAGTGTTAATTTTTTGAAGATTGAATTATTGACTTATTGTTATGGATCAAATACCAAAAAGTCCCTCAAATATTTTTTAGTACACATTTAATTCAAGCATTTTTATTTTTGTTCTAAAAACTCCCTCAAACACCTATTTAAGCAGTATTCTCTTATTTTAAAAGTCCGCACTAGCGACATGTTGAGGGACTTTTTGGAACAAATAAAAAGGCTTGGTCACAACGTGTATTAAAAAATATTCGAGGGACTATTTGGTATATTCCCCTATTGTTATTGATGTGAAAAGCTTAACCAGGTTGCTTTAATGACATTTATAATTTTCTATGGAACTCTGTGCTCTTTGTTCTTCTATTTACTCGCTTGACTCTTTATCTTCATGATCTCTCAAACCATGTCTCATTACTTTGTGCTTTGTTCCCATTCTTACCAGCAACCTTTCAAGACATCCACAATCCACCACCAATTAAGGTACTCTCTCTCCCCCTATATATGTGCGTGTGTGTGTGTGTGTGTGTGTTGAAATTAAGGAGTTTGAAATATTTGACGAATTGACTCATATTACAGATTTCTCATATTTCCTGACGTAGATTGCCGATTTAAACCCAATACATAAGTTGTATATATTGATTTTTATATAATTAAGTGTGTTGTAAACTCAATATCCTTTAATATTAGTGTCATTGATTTAGTAGATTAAAGAGATTATCAACAATACACTATTTATTGACTCGCTCTCTTTTGTAGAATACCCATCAAAAGGTGATAATGGCTAATATCCATTTGTCTATTAAATAGCTACATAACACAATTACTAATATGGTTAGTTGATATTTTCCAATAGTTCATTTACTACTGTAAATAAAAATTTTTCGTTGATAAAGCTCCTTTAATATTACCATTTATCTTCCTCTTTGATATTTATGAATCGTAATATATGAATTTTTACTAATATTTGAAGTTAGTCTAGATGGGCCAATGAAAGTGCGAAACATTCCCATGGACATTGTTTAAATGGTTGTGGATATTGACTGCAAGTTTAATTTTTAAAATTCTAAAGTGTTGTGATCTTATGTAGTTTGTAGTTTGTAGTTTGTTTATGATTTTGTTTCTGACCTAATTTATGTTCAAATTTTCTCAAATTTTTATTGATCAAATCTTATATTGATTGGACATTTTATTTATAAAAGTTCCATAATTGAAACTTTAGAAATTTTTAGTATATGAAATTAAAGATTTTTTTCAAACACAGTGACATCATTGTAATCAACATTGTAACATGCAAGAATATTAAAGACAAAAAGTATACACTTAAAGTGTGTATCGACCATCAAAATCTCCTATGCGCGGGTTTACACCTAATCTTTATAATATCTAGAAGAAAGTGCTCAAGATAATATTAATAGTCACCATTTACATTTGCATTGAAAAAATATTTTTATTCACGTTATCTAAAAATTTTAGGGTCAAATACCAAAAAGTTCGTCAAACATTTTTTAATATACATATAGTCCAATGTTTTATTTTGTAAACACCCATTTAACTAATATTCTCTTGTTTTTAAAGATTTTCATCAGTTACATGGTGAAGGATTTTTTGAAGCAAAATAAAAAACTTAAATTAAACGTGCATTAAAAAATATTGAAGGAATTATTTGATATACGCTCCTAGACTTTTCGTGGCACTTGGCACTTGGCATGGAAGATGGTGTGGTATCTAGGCCTGTAAACGGATCGGATTCGGACCGGATCAGGCAAATCCAAATCCAAATCCATATCCGTTTATGTTAAACGGATTCAAATTTGATCCATTTATTAATCGGATCGGATCAGGCAAATCCAAATCCATATCCGTTTATGTTAAATGGATTCGGATTCGATCCGTTTATCCGTTTATGTTAAACTTGATTTGTAACATTTTTATTTTCAACTCTTCATAAATTTAAAAATATATTATATATAAAATATTATATTTATATTTTATATGTAAAATATTTATCTCTTCATAAAATATTATTAAATACAATATATATTAATTAGAAATATTATATATATATATATATATATATATATATATATATATACAATTTTGCTCTTGTGCGGACTAGTCCGCATTTTAAGAATGCGAACTGGACATGTGCCACCTGGCGGTGAGCCCAGAAAAGAGAGAGAGTGTGCCTATAATTTAGGGGATAATTTCTAGGCGCATCGTTAGGTGATACATGTCCGGTTCGCATTCTTAAAATACGGACTACTCCGCACAAAAGCATTATATATATATATATATATATATATATATATATTGAAAATATTAATCGGATCGGATTATTAACGGATCGGAGTATATGAATCCAAATTCGCTCCATTTAATAAACGAGTAATCGAATTTTAGACATGATTCATATTCGTTTAAATGTATCGAATTCAAATACGAATTTGGATAAAATTCGATCCTTTGACACCCTAGTAATATTTGTTTTATTGTGTTAATGAACAATACAGTGACTCGAACTGTGACTCGAACTGGCATGTGAAATGGGTGTGGGTTGTTACAAGTTACAACATAAATGAAAAATGAGGGGCAAGAGTTAAAATTAGAGGATAGCATTTTATGTGGTGGGAAGAGCAACGGTGAAAAAAGCAAGTGGCGTTGTATGGGTATATCATATACAAGAGTGAGAAGACGGAAAGGATGAGGGTGAATTGAGAGGAAAGGAAGCCATGGGTTTCTCGAGTTCGCTTCTCCTCCAGACACACACACCGTCACTGCCCCTTTCCCTTTCCCTTAAGCCTAAGGGTATGAGTATGATGTCCTCTTCCTACAATTGCAAGGTATCTCGCGTGGCCACCGCCCATTGTGGGCGGAGACAATTGTTGTTGTTGCTCACAACAACCACGGCATTCACAGCAGCAGAGTTGCCATCCACAGCGTTAGACGTCAAAGAAGCACTGGCCCAAAATGGAGTAGAACCACCGGATGAAGAAGGGATAAGTTTCGGAGGGTTGGCGCAGGCGGGGGTCGTGGCCGGAGCCGAGCTTGCTGGGGTTTTGGTTGCGACTGCTCTTGTCAATTCTATTATAGGGCCCGAACCTGAAAAACCATGACACATTCACCATTCCTCTCTTTTTTATTTGCGCTTTTTGCTACCTCTATTAGTATTACTACACCATTGTAATTTCCACGGAGGGTATGTTAATGTTACGTTATTATTGTTTGATGCTCGAAATCATAGGAAATGATAATAATTGTCTAATGGCCAATTAAGCATGCAACTAAAATAATACAAGTGCCAAAAATATGTATAGCATTGGCATCATGACGAATCGAAGATTCGATCGAGTTTTGGGAGACGGAATGATGCGACTGTTTCATATTGGTTCCACAAATCCAACCAATAACAACTTAACACGTCAGTGTGCCTGTGACTTTTATATTAAAAATTCAGTCCAAATAGGATTTTATTGTCTCCACTATAAAACAGAAGAATCTCCGCGAGAAGATGACGTGAACCAATCCACAATTGCGTTGCCAAACTTAATAAAAGTATGAAGTATTGAAAAGCATTCCCTTAGCCTGACTTCACTCAATAATCATTATCCTTCTAATAGTGTAAGTGCTCCTAGTAATGTCCTCCATCCCTAATCAATGTGAGAGTGTCGATGCCTGTCACGTTCGTATCTATCTCGAGAATGACTTGTCCATAACCATAAAGAACAAACCCTTGATATCTCCTACTAGTTGCTCATAAAACCAATTGTGGTTCACATATTTCCCGAGTCGAATTATTCGAGTCATCCATACATTTCCCTACTATCACAAAATTTGACATTTGATCAAGTGCATTCATCACAATGTTATCGTTCACATCACAGACATAACCACAATACTTCATAAGGTTTAACTCATCTAAGATAAGATAACATAAATATATAACGGACAAAACTCAACTTCAAATCCTAGATAAAAACTATCACAGTATACCTAACACGTCATATTGATTGGTCGCAACATATTGTTGATGATTTTAATAACACCTAACAACAATTTCATAAGGCATTAGTCATTGGGATGCATCAACCCCAAATTCACCTAACCACCATCAACACTAAACCTGCAACTTACTTTTAAGAACAAATTAAAAATAACACAAGCCCTTTTGTTAAGCCTCGAGAACCACGAACACTACAAACTTTAGCTCACCGGCACTAAAATATTTGATTAGATTAAAAAAAAAGATACAAGCAAATATTATCATGTGCCTACACTGAGCCTTGAGTGTCATCTAAGTACTCGTAACTCTTATTGAGTAATCTTTACTCTAACCCCTGCGTTCCTTCTCATAATTGTTAATAGAATTTAAGTCAGAAATACCATGCGGTGTTAATCGTTATTGTTGAAATGTAATTTTTTTATACCTTATCGCGTGAAGTACGCTTGTATAATGGTTGTACTTTACTTATTTCTTGTAACCTTCCACAAGTAGATAGACAACCTCATATACTTTCTCTAAGTGTGTAACTGTGACAACCCTGCTTTTTATATCTAATTCGGTTAGCTACGCCCAATTAAATTAAAGCGGAACGTCAATATGTTGACATTAGAAACATAATTTAAATAAATGCAGTAAAGTAAACATGTACACTTTCATACGTGTAACCATATCACATCATAACAGCTATAACAAGTGAAACTAACTCATAACTATTAACTGTAATACTCCATGAGTAATCTCAAACTGAAAATATAAAATGTCAATACATGCGGCCCAACACAAATGAAAAAGCGTAATCCAATAATTCTCTCAAATCCCAAGTATAAACAAAGTGATATTAATCTCTGATACCACCCTTAAGAAAATGGAAACAAATGACATAAATTAAAATAGAATAACTTTACGGCTACAGGAATCCTAAGATTGATATGATCTCATCAAGCTCCATAGTCTATTGTCCAGCGGGACGAGGACCTGTCATATATTATATATATATATAGGAGAGGAGCAAGAAGCAATATAGACGAACGTCAAAGAAAGAAAACAAGCTATAATATTATAAGATGTACTTATAACAAAAGCACACTAGTCATTACTCGTCTCCAATAATTAAGTTGATCAATTACCCAACCAATGTTCCTATGTCGTGACTATTCAGCCCAAACTCCAGTAATGTGTACTCTCATATCGTATCATGATTAATCATTATTAATATCATTTCAGTATTTAATGTATCAAAATATTTCCTTCAAGTATAATATTAAATGCATCGATTCGGGATATTACTTTAAGACACAAGCATAATATCTCACACAACAAGTCATATCGGGTCACTATCGTTACCCAGGGGAACAAGTCGTAACACTAGACCTACACACGAATATTCCCCAATAATACATGGCAAGGATAATCATACTAAGTCCTAAATCACATGGCGTTCCAAGGTCTTTCTATCCGACCCGCATTACAACCATGTGTCCGGTTTCGGTAGTTTATCTCCGACACGGCACTCGAGTGAAACCTAACCGGATCAATCACAAAAAATCGCATTCAACATGTGCCTACGTCGACCGGAGGACTAGTCTAGTGTATACTAGACAATATACATATAAAACAATTTCACGTTTATGTATATATACAATCGTGTCAAGTCTTTTACTCGAGTTATACAATAGTCATTGTTTACAATATAACATAATTTACATCATTAATTTACTAATTCAACATCAAATCATTTCAAGGTTATATATCCCTAATAACCATAAGTATGTGATTAAGTTAGGATATTAGGTACAACACCACAATTATCTTTCTAAAAACATGAACACCCTTAGCGCTCTTATTTCAACATGTTGCCCAGAATTTAAAATGCAGATTCGAGGCTCTTTCGATCCATTTTTGGAAAAACTTAAAACTGAAAAGTTATTCAGAACGTGATTTTCTACAAGTACACGCGAGCACGCTACCATAGCTGGCCTAAAACAGACCCGAAACTAACATATAATATTGGCCCCTGTTTTCGACAACTTTTGTCCAGAACTGTAAAATGCCGATTTGAGGCTTTTTCGATCCGTTTTTGGAAAAACTTAAAACTAAAAAGTTCTTCGAAAACATGATTTTCTACAAGGACACGTGAGCACGCAACCATAGCCTGCTTAAACAGACCCGAAACTAACATATACTGTTCGGACCTATTCACGACAACTTTCTGCGCAGAACTGTAAAACGCATATTTGAGGATTTTTTGATCCGTTTTTGAAAAAACTTAAAACTACAAAGTTGTCTAAAATATGATTTTCTACTGGGCATTGTGAACGAAACATCCATTTTCGGAACCAAAACAACTCAAAACGGTTTTTAATATGACGATTTACTCAATTTCATAGATTTCTCAAATTCAAGTATAATATTAAATGCATCGATTTTGGATATTACTTTAAGACACAAGCATAATATCTCACACAACAAGTCATATCGGTCACTATCGTTACGTGGGGGAACAAGTCGTAACACTATGCCTACACACAAATATTCCCTAATATTATGTGGTAAGGGCAATCATACTAAGTCCTAAATCACATGGCGTTTCAAGGTCTTTCTATTCGACCCGTATTACAACCATGTGTCCGGTTCCGGTGGTTTATCTCCGACACGACACTCGAGCGGAACCTAATCGGATCAATCACAAAAAATCGCATTCAACATGTGCCTACGTCGATCGGAGGACTAGTCTAGTGTATACTCGACAATATACATGTAAAACAATTTCACGCTTATGTATATATACAATCGTGTCAAGTCTCTTACTCGAGTTATACAATAGTCATTATTTACAATATAACATAATTTACATCATTAATTTACTAATTCAACATCAAATCATTTCAAGGTTATATATCCCTAATAATCATAAGTATGTGATCAAGTTGGGATATTAGGCACAACACCACAATTATCTTTCTAAAAACATGAACACCCTTAGCGCTCTTATTTAAACAACATGCTACCCAGAATTTAAAATGCAGATTCAAGGCTCTTCCGATCCGTTTTTGGAAAAACTTAAAACTAAAAAGTTATTCGGAACGTGATTTTCTATAAGAAAACACGAGCACGCTACCATAGCCGGCCTAAAACAGACCCGAAACTAACATATAATATTTGCCCCTGTTTTCGACAACTTTCTGCCCAGAATTGTAAAACGCTGATTTGAGGCTTTTTCGATCCGTTTTTGAAAAAACTTAAAACTACCAAGTTATTCGGAACATGATTTTCTACAAGGACACGCGTGTACGCTACCATAACCTGCTTAAACAGACCCTAAACTAACATATGCTGTTCGGACCTGTTCACGACAACTTTCTGCGCAGAACTGTAAAACACATATTCGAGGATTTTTCGATCCGTTTTTGAAAAAACTTAAAACTACAAAGTTTTCCAGAATATGATTTTCTATCAGGCATCGTGGACGAAACATTCATTTTCGGAACCAAAACAGCTCAAAACAGTTTTTAATATGACGATTTACTCAATTTCATAGATTTCTCAAATTCAAGAGGTTGTTCTACAACTCAATCCCTATAATGATGTTATTGCATTTGAATCTACATGGAGGATGATCCTAATACATTGCATATCATTTTTAACATCAATTTCATATTAATTTAGGGATCCAAATACATGTTCATGTGAAATTTCATTATAGATACATATTGTACACATATAGATTATTAACTTGTCTTGGATTGTATGGAGAAATTGAATCCTCTTGAAATCCTGTTGAAATCCTCTTAGCTCTCTTCTCTTCTTACTCTCTCTCTCTATAGCAAACCCTAGCCCCCTTTTGTGAAATGATAAAATGAAGACTTCTTCTCTTCTTTTCTATTTATATCTAGGGTTAGTTTATTTACAAAAATGTCATTGCCCCAAATTTAACCCTCTCGATCCTTTTACGCGTTAATTCGCTTCTAATATTTAAGCCGCAGATTCGTATCTCAATGAATTTATTTTAACTTTTCATTTCCAAACATTTTGAATAAATATACTGACATAGCTTCATTTCCAAACATTTCGAATATATATACTGGCATAGTTTTTTTTTCTTTTCAATTTCAATTCAATAAAAAAATGCGGGGTATTACGTTCTCCCTCTCTACGAACGGGATTTCGTCCTCGAAATCTAAATTAAAATAAATATACCGATGTTACAAAACAAGATAACCACATCTTATCGAACACCCATTCTAATCTAGGGCTTTATGAAGAACACTGGACTCCAATCATTACCAAATATGGAAAGAAGACTCCCTCAACAATTCTGGACTTCTCCAATGTCAATCCTCATATGACCTTGTGATACGGACTTCCTCATCCCTAGTGTCCATGGCCAAGACATCGCAACATTACTGATACCTTCTCATGAGCTTGTTGATGATAACTCGTCAAAACATTCCACTCTGGACATGTGAGTACCCAACCCACTAACATATCTTGTGCATGACCGAACACACACCTAATCGGCCTTAAGTTGATTCCATTACGAATTTTATCAGATCAGAACACTATGGAACCACTGTGTCACCCCAATACGACATCTATCACTTGTGTGGACAACGTGTAGGTTTACATGCCTACCAAACTTCCCTAATACCAACACAATATTTCAAGGATAATCACTTATCCATTCCACATTCAGACTCATGAATCTCCCATTATACATCATCAAACGGATGAATCTAGTTCTTGTTAATCACAAGTACGATAACACTCTTGTGTACACAAAAAATGGACACCTCAGGTCATCCTTTGACGGGGTGGGACATACACCGATTTGGAGTAGTCTTCTCTCAAATCGTAATCCTTCCTTTACATGTCCATGAGTAATAATATACTCTTACATGTCCATGAGTAATAATATACTCTTATTAACCATTCATTGATTAATACGTCATTGAATGCCTCAACTGTGTGTCCATCACGGGTGGAACGCGATAATTTTTTCTCAGAAAAATGTCACAACAACAACTGGACCACATAATTTTGAGGTATAACATATCTAAATCTCTACCCTTCCACATTGGAAACAACTTCAGACAACTCCACACGTAAGTGGTACCAACAACTCAATGGTACTACAGGGTGGGCTATAACTTATACCAACTTCTTTACAGCCATAAGAGCGATGATATTCAATGTTGATAATGCACAACAAATATACGGGTGTTTCCTCCCCCTAAAACACCAAAAGTCAACTCAATCATTAAGTTCAACATCGGTGCTCTCACCTACTGGTGGCCGATTAAACTACGATAGTTGCACGTGAATCGCGGTCTCCTAAAATGCTTGGACCCTATGCCCTCCCAGAGTCCACGTCTCATCAAATCACCATCTTAAAAGATAGTAAGTTAACACGTATCCAAAAAAAATTATTCAAGTGGAGCACTAGTTATAATTACAACAGGTACTCACACATGGACCTCACGTGTACTATCATGTGGTTGATCGGAGATTCACCTCATGCGTGGGATGTCTCACGAATGAAATCTAAATAAGGAACCCTCCCTATACACGAGGCTAGCTCCGAATTTCCCGTCGATATCGTAGCGTAAAGATATTCAAAGTCATCGAATACAAGACCTAATCGTAAGCCTCTACGTATCAAGGAAACGATGCACGGAAAACGTAACGGACGCCCTTAGATCCCTAAAGGCTCTAAAACTGTGCTCTGATACCAACTATGACAACTCTGCTTTTTATATCTAATTCGGTTAGTTACGCCCAATTAAATTAAAGCGGAGCGTCAATATGTTGGCATTAGAAACATAATTTAAATAAACGCAGTAAAGTAAACATGTACACTTTCATACGTGTAACCATATCACATCATAACAGCTATAACAAGTGAAACCAACTCATAACTATTAACTGTAATAATCTATTAGTAATCTCAAACTGAAAATATAAAATGCAAATACATGCGGCCCAACACAAAACGAGAAAGCGTAATACAATCATTCTCTCAAATCCCAAGTATAAACAAAGTGATATTAATCTCTGATACCACCCTTAAGAAAAGGGAAACAAATGACATAAATTAAAAATAGAATAACTCCACGGCTACAGGAATCCTAAGATTGATATAATCTCATCAAGCTCCATAGTCTATTGTCCAGCGGAACGAGGACCTGTCATATATTATATATATATATATATATAAGAGGAGCAAGAAGCAAGATAGATGAATGTCAAAGCAAGAAAACAAGCTATAAGATTATAAGATGTACTTATAATGAAAGCACACTAGTCATTACTCGTCTCTAGTAATTAAGTTGTTTAATTACCCAATCAATGTTCCTATGTCGTGACTATTCAACCCAAACTCGACTAACATGTAGTCTCATATCGTATCATGATTAATCATTATTAATATCTTTTCAGTATTTAATGTATCAAAATATTTCCTTCAAGTATAATATTAAATGCATCGATTTCGGATATTACTTTAAGACACAAGCATAATATCTCACACAACAAGTCATATCGGTCACTATCGTTACGTGGGGGAACAAGTCGTAACACTATGCCTACACACAAATATTCCCTAATATTATGTGGTAAGGGCAATCATACTAAGTCCTAAATCACATGGCGTTCCAAGGTCTTTCTATTCGACCCGTATTACAACCATGTGTCCGGTTCCGGTGGTTTATCTCCGACACGACACTCGAGCGGAACCTAATCGGATCAATCACAAAAAATCGCATTCAACATGTGCCTACGTCGATCGGAGGACTAGTCTAGTGTAGACTCGACAATATACATGTAAAACAATTTCACGCTTATGTATATATACAATCGTGTCAAGTCTCTTACTCGAGTTATACAATAGTCATTATTTACAATATAACATAATTTACATCATTAATTTACTAATTCAACATCAAATCATTTCAAGGTTATATATCCCTAATAATCATAAGTATGTGATCAAGTTGGGATATTAGGCACAACACCACAATTATCTTTCTAAAAACATGAACACCCTTAGCGCTCTTATTTAAACAACATGCTACCCAGAATTTAAAATGCAGATTCAAGGCTCTTCCGATCCGTTTTTGGAAAAACTTAAAACTAAAAAGTTATTCGGAACGTGATTTTCTATAAGAAAACACGAGCACGCTACCATAGCCGGCCTAAAACAGACCCGAAACTAACATATAATATTTGCCCTTGTTTTCGACAACTTTCTGCCCAGAATTGTAAAACGCTGATTTGAGGCTTTTTCGATCCGTTTTTGAAAAAACTTAAAACTACCAAGTTATTCGGAACATGATTTTCTACATGGACACGCGTGTACGCTACCATAACATGCTTAAACAGACCCTAAACTAACATATGCTGTTCGGACCTGTTCACGACAACTTTCTGCGCAGAACTGTAAAACACATATTCGAGGATTTTTCGATCCGTTTTTGAAAAAACTTAAAACTACAAAGTTTTCCAGAATATGATTTTCTATCGGGCATCGTGGACGAAACATTCATTTTCGGAACCAAAACAGCTCAAAACAGTTTTTAATATGACGATTTACTCAATTTCATAGATTTCTCAAATTCAAGAGGTTGTTCTACAACTCAATCCCTATAATGATGTTATTGCATTTGAATCTACATGGAGGATGATCCTAATACATTGCATATCATTTTTAACATCAATTTCATATTAATTTAGGGATCCAAATACATGTTCATGTGAAATTTCATTTTAGATACATATTATACACATATAGGTTATTAACTTGCCTTGGATTGTATGGAGAAATTAAATCCTCTTGAAATCCTCTTAGCTTTCTTCTCTTCTTACTCTCCATCTCTCTAGCAAACCCTAGCCCCCTTTTGTGAAATGATAAAATAAAGACTTCTTCTCTTCTTTTCTATTTATACCTAGCGTTAGTTTATTTACAAAAATGACATTGCCTCAAATTTAACCCTCTCGATCCTTTTACTCGTTAATTCGCTTATAATATTTAAGTCGCACATTTGTATCTCAATGAATTCATTTTAACTTTTCATTTCCAAACATTTTGAATATATATTTTGACATAGCTTCATTTCCAAACATTTCGAATATATATACTGGCATAGTTTTTTTTTTCAATTTCAATTCAATAAAAAAATGCGGGGTATTACAATAACATGGGCCAAATTTGTGTGTATGTGATGAATGATATGTTGAATGGTGCACTAAATAAATCTCACAAATGAAACTAATCTTATAACTTTGTGTACGTAATTGTGTATTCTTTGGATTCGAGTTTGAAACAAGACTAAACCTTCGCAACTGCAATACATTTATATTTGGATAACTTTTATGTGTCTTATTGTGATATCTAAAGTAGTTATTGTTCCTTTGAGCATCTTCATTTAAAAGATATCATTTTGCTGGAAAGTTTATGCAGTAACCTCACTTTTACATGACTATATATATATATATATATATATATATATATATATATATATATATATATATATATATATATATATGTGTGTGTGTGTGTGTGTGTGTGTGTGTAGAAATGTGCATCGCTAATTTGATAAAGTATCACGTCTTGACTAATTATATTTGTATCAAACGTTAAAAATAATTATATGATAATAACCCCATTTATTAATAAAACCTACATACATGGTAAGTGCATCATATTGATTCCTTAAAATTTTGGGTTAATTGCACATACCTCCTTGAACTTTACCACCTTTTTACTTCACTACCCGAACTTTTTTTTTCTTCACTTAACCCCCTAAACTTGTGAAACATTTTCAAGTAATACCATAATAATAACTCCGTTAATTATTTTAATGAAAAAAGACATGTGACTCTCATGTGACGTTTTAAGGGGTATTGTTGCCTTTTAACCCCTTTGGTTATAAAAACTAAACCCTAATTCTTCTTTCTCTCTTTTTCTCCCGTGGAAGTCATGGATACTTCATCTTGTTCTCTCTCTCTCTCTCTCACACACACACACACACACATACACACACACACACACACATAAATACATATACACATGAACACACGTGAATCTACACACATACAGATCTACATATACAAAGCCGAATCTCCATGGATATTTTTATGGATTTGGAATGGGTATTGGGTATTACTCTCTTGCCTATTTTGCGAGTGTTAAATTATTTTCTATTGGATTTGTTGTGGCTTTGTTGAGAAGGGAATGAAAATGTAGTTTTTTTTCTCTTAGATTTGTTAGAGAGTATTGGGGGGTTTGAACGAAAAGCATTAAAGAATATGCCTGTTTTTTAAAATTTATTCTGCTTGTTTTTAGAGTTTTTGCAAAAAAAAATGTCATTATTTTCGTATGTTTCCCCTATTTTTCAACCTTTTATTTTCTTCAGATTCTTGAAATGAAAAACATATTTTTCCATTTTTTCGCAATCTTTTTCAAGATCACCCCCCCACAAAAATAAAATAAAATAAGTATTTTATTGTTTTTAAAAAATTTAAAATATTGTAAAATCAAAACCCACTGAAAAGCCCAAAGAACCCCAAGAACAAAACTCCGGGGACCAAAAAAAAAAAAAAAAACCCAAAAAGGTGCCAAAAAAACCCTTGGGAGACCTTTAACTGTGCGATGAAAGAGCTTTGACTGAGTGTCCATCCCCCTTTTTAGTAATAATTAAAAGATCTTCCCGTATCTTTTTTTGGCTCTACACGTGCCTCGGAGCCCCCATCCTCCCTACATGTGTCGTCGTGGATGACAAATCGGCCAAATGTCACACATGACTGATTGGTTAAACGTCTTGAATGAGATCTTATAAATAGAGATGCCCACTCATCTTGAAAAGAACCTCAAAAACCCAACATTGATTCGATTTTCTAACTTTCTTCAATACCAAGTGCCCAAGATACTCGAGCTCGTTCTGAAAAGTCCTGAAGAAATTCGTACTTAGAAAAGTCGCTTTCCCCTCAAGGAAAGTTCGTACATTCGTGAAGTCACGTCCTCCCAAGTGAAGCTCACGCTTCTGAAAGATTTCTTTCTCCGAAAAACAAAGGAAAACTTCTATGTCCATTCCGCGAAAGTCAACGCTTCTAAACGGAAGTGGGGACACTCCCCTTGAAAAAAATTGGTTGGTACATTAAGTATACACTATAATTAGACTTGGGCCTTTTGTGAAGTTGTCCAATATGGAATTAGCCCAATCCCTTATAAGCCCCTTTGAACGCAGGTCCATAATGTTGGATAAGAGTGATAGAGCAGTGGAGTGGATTGAGGTAGTGGATCAAGAACCATGGCTGCCTCTGCTACCTCTCTCTCTACCTTATCTTCTCTGTCTCTTCACTCCTTTCTTCACCCACAACCCTTCACTTTTCTCTTCAACACCAGAAAAGCCTTTTCCATGCCCACCAAATTATCATTATCATTATCTTCCCCACTCAAAGCAACAGAATCCGACCCAGAAACCATCTTCTTCGACACCCTAGACGACCCTGACCAAATCACAACCTTCTCCCCACCGGAAATCCCGGACGACTTCACCCCACCCCCCTCCTTCGACGACGGCCCGCCGGAGGACGAAGACGCCATCGCGGCCGCGTACGAAGAGCTCTACGGGCCGGCGTACAGCGGCGTGAGCGTCCTGGGCAACGACATTTCGGTGATGGACTCGAAAGTGAAGAAAACCTCTGCCTTTGGGAAAATCAAGAAGGAGAAAGTGCGAGATGGGTTTGATGAGAGGGTTGTGCAGGTGAGGAGGGTGACGAAAGTGGTGAAGGGGGGGAAGCAGTTGCATTTTAGGGCGGTAGTGGTGGTGGGGGATAAGAAGGGGCAGGTGGGAGTTGGGGTGGGGAAGGCCAAGGAAGTTGTGGCGGCTGTGCAGAAGTCCGCTACCAATGCCAGGAGGAATATTATTACTGTCCCACTCACTAAATACTCCACCTTTCCCCACAGGTAATTCTTATACTATTGTCTCTCTTATGTTGCCATAAATGGTGTAAATGGGGGATAATTGAGATATATCATATTTTTATGACAATGCAGATAGAGTTTCACACACACAACTCATAAATTCACACATTTCACACGTACGCATACACGGCATACACGGCTTCACTCACACAGACTGCAAATGGTTTCACATATATACGAACGAACACAATGCACATATAGAGTTTTAAAAACAGACACGCAGTTTTGCACACTGCGGAAACAATATTTAGTCACTACACGCTAGAGCACACAAACAAGAGTATGAAATTAAAATACAGTTTAAAGATAAATTCTACGGCGGAACCAAACAATTGAATTCAAACAACATCACGGATTGGGAATTCCTTCCAATTCCATAGAATTAGAATTCTAAGCGTGCGTTTCGGAACCACAAATTGGAAAAATTTCGGTTAAAATTTTAAAAATTCTGAACTGAAAATTTTCGTGGAATTGGGGTTCCCAAACACACCCTAATTGAATTCCAATTTTAGGCATCCAAACATATGGCAACCCCCCAATTCCATGACTTTGAATTTTCAAATTTTGAAAATTTTGAACTGAAAATTCTCCAATTCCATTTCCAAGCCTTGGAATTGAGGCTGCCAAACATGCCCTAAATGGACTTTGCTAATTTTCCAGTATTTAAGAAAAATGATTATTATATGCATTAATGATTCACAAACTCTTGTCCTTATCTAACTATATTTTGTGTCAATTTTCCTTCATGAAGACAGCAAAATAGCTAGATAACCAACATTAGGCCTGGCAATTTGTGTTGGCGGGTCGGGTTCGGGTTCGGGTTGGGTCAAGACCCATATATTCTATTAAACCCCTCGGCCCGAACACGACCCGTTTATTAATCCGTTTAATAAACGGGTCGTGTTCGACTCGATAACCTGACACGACCCGCTAACCCGTTGAGTAAACAGGTCGTGTTAAGCCCGAAAACCTGACACGACCCGCTAACCCGTTTAATAATCAGGTCGTGTTAAACTCGAAAACCTGACACGACCCGCTAACCCGTTTAATAAACAGGTCGTGTTAAACTCGAAAACCTGACACGACACGCATAACCCGTTTAATAAACAGGTCTTGTTTAACTCGAAAACCAGACACGACCCGCATAACCCAACTAATAAACAGGTTATTTTTCAACCCGTTAACACGATAATAATATGTTTACAAAATATGTTTAATATTTTATAAAATAGGTCCTTAGTCGAACGTAGTACATTATTAACTATTAAGCTATTTATTTAACATAAGTTCATACATAAACAAGTTCAAAATGATTAAACGAATCCATAAAAGGTTTTGAAAGATCCATCATATTCATACAATCCAAATCCAAAATATAAACAACAAAACTACAAAGATACTTAAACGAATCCATAAACAAGTTTATGGATTTTGATCAAATCCATAACTGCAAAACAATCCTTAAACGAATTCATAAAAGGTTTAAAGTGTCATCATACAATCCAAATCCAAAATATAAACAACCAAACTACAAAGATGTAAACTTAATCTTCAAGACTTCAATCTACGCCAAAAAGGAACCCTTCAACTCATATACCTACAAAAAAAAAGTAAGCATCCATTAAAATGAAAATGATAGGAATGAATAGATGTTAACATACTATAACTTTAAATGAATAGATGTTAAAATACTAATACGATTTTTCTTACTAAAATATGATAATTACACACCCGAAACCGAAAAAGAAGTTGAGCATTGTGCCGACGAGGATGAAGGAGCATTTTCCGTGTTGATATCCAAGTTTAAGATATTTTCCGTGAGATCATCAATTTGATCTTGTGCAGATTCTACATTCACAAATGAAAATTAAAATCAAAGCAAAGAAATATAAAAATAATAAAAATAAATTTAAATATAGAAATTACCAATAGCACCGAAGAGCCAATCTTTTGTGCAAAGTAACGCCTCTGCCACCTTAGGTTTAAGTGAACTTCTATATTGATCAATAACCCTTCCACCCATACTAAATGCAGATTCCGAAGCTACCGTAGATACAGGAATGCTCAAAACATCTCTTGCCATTGTAGCAAGTTGGGGATACCTAAATTGATTTGCTTTCCAAAAAGCTAAAATATCTTAGTCGGCATTCCTATCAACTCTGGGTTCGTCCAAATAAAGCTCCAGTTGTGACTTTTGAGCACAAGAACCAAATTCCTCACTTTCAAAATCATCAAACTCCTGAAGAAGTTATATGAATAAAAATTAGATACATTTACCTTTAGAACAAGTTATATGAATAAAACAAGTTATATGAACACAAATTAATAGAAATAAATTTACCTTTAGTACATCTCTTGTATCCAGGCTAAAGGATGCATCATTTAAACTATCATCAACGGACCTGTTTTGCATCGAACTACAAGAAGGATGCTTCACATCATATTCACCAAATAATACAAACAAATTTTCTCGAACTTCCCCAAATTGAGGTGAAGCAACCCCATACACTTTCTTATAACAAAAATCAACAAAATGAATCTTGTACCGTGGATCTAGTATCACGGCTATAGACAAAATCATGCTAAATTCGGACCAATATTTCTCAAAATTTTCAAACATCATAACCGCCATGTTCTGCAAGTATGGATCAACACTTTCCATTTGGTTTTTCAATGTCAAGTACGCCATAAACACCAAAGGGAAGTACAAATTTGCTGTAGGATACTTTGTGCTGGAGAAAACACAAGTTATATTATAAAAAACACCCAAAAACTTGCATATTTTCTTAACTTTCTCCCACTCACTTTCCAAAGGGCAATGCTTATAATTTGAATCACTTAATTCCAAGTGAGAAATGACCTCACGATAGAAAAGAGCACTTCAAGCATTAAAAAAGTAGAGTTCCATCTTGTCGGAACATCTTGTCGCAAGCCTTTCTTAACATCTAGAGATAACAATTTGGCACATTGAACGAAGCTTACTTTCCTAGCTTGTGAACCATTGATATATTTGATGCTTTCACGAATCTTTTGAACACCCTCATCAATTTCTTTCAAGCCATCGTGAACTATCAAATTAAGCACAACATCTTATGTGAAAGAAATCCCCATTACACAAAAGAGCCTTCCTAGCATTTAGTTGTGCGACACATGGCAACAAATGAATCATTTGAAGAAGCATTATCTAGGGTCACAGAAAATAATTTTTTTTTCAATCCTCCACTCCCTCAAAAAAGAGCAAATTTTATCACACAAAGAAACCCCATTATGTGGGGGCGCCATATAAGAAAAAACCAAAATCCTCTTTTGCAACACCCACTCCTTATCAAGAAAATGTGCCGTAACACATATATACCCATCCGTAACAACTGATGACCATAAATCTGAAGTTAGACATACCCTTCCAGGAGCTTCATCAAGCATTTGTTTAACCCTAGCCTTCTCCCTATGGTACATTTTCAACACATCCGCCTTAGCGGTGTTTCGAGATATGAGTGGTACATCATCACGTAAATAAGAGAAGAGAGCTCTTATGCCCTTATACTCAACAAATGTAAATGGTAAATCATGCATAATGAGGGAAGAACCAACATCTCCATAAATACCTCGGGATTAAACTTTGGGACACCCAATGACATAGTATTTGTCGCTAGTTGTTGTTGAACAATCAATTGTCCTATGTCACGGGTGCTTGTCAATTCACATTTATCTTTATGACGCTTTAAATTACCAGTTCCATACCTGCTATCACAAATGAAGACAGACCCGCATTTCTTGCACTTACATCTTGTTTTACCATCAACGCCCTTTTGTTTGAGAATCTCGAAAAAAGCCACACATTAGAAGTACATCTCCTTTTACGCTTGCCTCCTTTGATTTGGCCCTTAGCACTAGTAGTGGATTTGTTTGCACCTTCTTGTGATTGCACTTGATCAACTTCTACAACGTCATCATCGTCGTCATCATCATCCTCCATCATTACATCAACATCAATAGAATTATTGGGCAGACTGACATTTAGCCCATCCGACTCCATCTACAAAAAGACATTATTTAATATTTATTACCAACACAAAACTGTTTACTAAAGAAAATTTCAACAACAAAAATCATGCATTAATATTCATAAATCAGCTAACATAAATCAATAAAAAGTCTAATGAATTTAATATAACATAAATCAGCTAATAAATATGTATGTTAAAAGAATTAATCTTAAGCTTTGTTCCAAATTGTAAGTCTAACAAATCAGTTAAGAAATTTAATCTAACAAGTCAGTTAACAAATCAGTTAAGAAATTCAGAAATCTAATGACCTGCTGAAAAAAAAAATCAGTACCTTTAGGCTTTTATGTGGATAATGATGTCAATGCTTATAAAAAGTCTAATGACCTGCTGAAAAAAATTCAGAAATTCAAAAATCAGTTAACAAATCAGTTAAGAAATTTAATCTAATAAGTCAGTTAAGAAATTTAATCTAACAAATCAGTTAACAAATCAGTTAAGAAATTCAGAAATCTAATGATGTCAATCCTTAGTTGTTAACAAATCAGTTAACAAATCTATATTTATTATCTGAAAAAAAATATCTGAAATATAAAAAAATCTAACAAATCAGTTAACAAATTTATGCTGGTGCTGTGCGTGCATAAATTTGTTAACAAATTTATGTGTGTGCTGTGCGTCGTGTGTGTTTGTGTTATGTGCTGTGTGCATGTGTGTGTTCGTCGTGCGTGTGCGTGTGTGTGTTCGTCGTGCTGTGTGCGTGTGTGTGTTCGTCGTGCTGTGTGCGTGTGTGTGCTGTGTGCGTGTGTGTGTTCTGTGTGTGTGCGTGTGTGTTGTGTTCGCTGCGTGTGTGTGTGGAGGACATGAGAGAAGAGAAGGGAGGAGAAGAGAAGAGAGAAGACCAGAGAGAAGAGACGGACGAGAGAGAAGAGAAGGGGCTGGGCTTGGGCGGCGGCTCTCTTTTTTTTTTCTTAAGGGGTTAGGAACTTAGGTTTAGTTAGTTTTTCAATTCACCCTTTTGGTTTTTTATTTTTTTGACCGTTAGATTAGAAAATCAATGGTTTATAATTATTCGTGTCTAAACGGGTTATATAGGTTTTTGACCCGAAAGTGACCCGAAATCAACCCGAAAATTAAGCGGGTCAATTGCGGGTTAGGCGGGTTGACCCGAAACACGACCTGTTTAATAAACGGGTTAGACGGGTCTGACCCGATTTCAACCCGGACCTATTTAGCCATGACCTGACCCGCAAAAATCGTGTCGAGTTCGAGTCGGGTTTTCGGGTCGTGTAAAAAATTGCCAGGTCTCCAACATTTCTAAACGAATATAGGTGAACTCTATAATTAAAACCGAAATATAAAAGAAAATCCATAATCAGACCATAGAATGTTTTTTATGTGAGCTAAGCTATTATGAAGATCAAATTTTCAAATGTATGAAGATCCATTTCAATTTAGAACATGCACTCCAAATCATGGAGAGTTTTAAATTTAATTCACGATGGAAGCAAACAATAGTATATATACTATGGGAGAGGTTCACAAGTGAACCTAAAAGATGAACTTTTTAATGAACCTTAACAAAATAACACCTAACAACTCATTACTTTTAATTTCTATGTTGTAATTGGTCCGCGCCAGCGGCAACGAACACGCGTGTCGATCCATCCCCAACTCCCTCACCCCCCCCCCCCCACCCCCACCCCAACCACCACCATCACCATGGCAGCCCTCGCCTGGGTGGGTGGGTTGGGGTGGGGGTGTTGGGGATCAATCGGCACACGTGTCCGTTGCCGCTGGCGCGGACCAATTACAACATAGGAATTAAAAGTAATTAATTAATAAGTATTTTTTGTTAAGGTTCATTAAAAAGTTCATCTTTTAGGTTCACTTGTGAACCTCTCCCTATATACTATATACTTTTGTGGAATTAAAATTCATGGAAGCCCCCCCAATAGAATTAAAACTGTCAGTGTACAACGAAAATATATTTAGTGAAAGAATTATCTAAATCAAGATTGATAAGTTCATACCTTGAAATATATTTGAAAATTTCAGCACTATAAGTTGGTTTGTGCACAAAAATGAACAGTAATTTTAAGGTCACAAAAATATTACTACACAATCTATTGCAAAAAAATACTTGGTCGTTTTAACAAAACCCAATTTGATGATACAATAGTTGACTTAACCCAATTTTTGCAAATAATTAGAGATAACACAAATTTCATGAAAAACACAATTGATTTGCTTGGGAAAAAGTGTCGTTTTTCCATGAAATATGTCTGTAGGGTTGTGGATTTGCATAAAACAGGTGTCGATTTTCATAAAATTGGTGTTATATCTAGTATTTGCAAAAACTGGGGTCAAGTCAAATATTGTATTATTAAACTCAATTCTGAGGTTTTGTCAATATGACCCAAAATTAATGGGCTTAGGATGTTACAATAGCTAGTTCTTTTGCCATTTCTAAAACAGAGTCTGTTCTTATTCTAGTTTAGAAATTAATCAAACATATGGTAAACAATATGGAAGAACAACAAAAGAACAAATAGTTTAGTGAAATTAATGAACGTGAAGGAAAATACACTGTCATGTCACGATTGTCTGTGGAGTGTACTGCAGTCTCTCTTGACGGATTTTAATCTCTATACTTGCATTCTCTGCTTGCACAAGTAAGCCTATACTATGTTTGTATATTATCCATGTGTTGGGCTAAACATGAAACAAATAAAGAAATTTAATGAGAAATTATTTTTTAAAAATCAAGGCATGCATTGTATGAAGAGAAATTTACGGGTATTGAAAATGATTGAAAAATTACTTTCTTAAAAAATAATCCCTAATTTCATCTGTTCGTTTTTTCTTTCTATCCTGGTCTATGTTTCGGTGTGTATCATCAAAGTAGAAAGAGGTTACTGGACTTTAGACTCTTGTATATGGTTTTCCAACACTATCACATAACCTAAGAGTTCGACCGTTGCTTGATAGGGTTAATTTTGAGAAGAACGAAACCAAATATTGATAAAATCTACATAATTGATGTTCCTGGTGGAGTCCAATCACCATCTTTGAGAAATGAAATATGGTATGACAGTGAGTCCAGTTAGTTTATTTTTCCGTTACAGAGAGAGAGAGAGAGAGAAAAGAGAGATTTAAAAAAATGAATATTAGATTTGATTCAGCTATCAAACCTTTAAGCCATGATATTTGCCGTTATCCCATTAACAACTACAATAACACATACAAAATACAAAACAATATAATTATTGGAAAAGAAGAAAGTATAATTTTAACTATAGAAAATTGTACCTAAGTCTTAACTTCATGATATAATGCCCGTGTACCCCACTATGAAAACAGAAATAAATAACCCAATGTCAAATAATAGGTGGTACAGTAAGCTAAAACCTGATTTCGTAAAATAAATTCTCATTTAGTTTATTATTCAGCGCAACAGAGCATGAACTCGATATTAAGATTGAATAAAAGGGATTTTTCATAAGATATATAATGATAGTAAATCATCATGCATATAGGTCTGATCCCCAGAATCCATGATAGAAGTTAGAACCAGTGAAAATTTTGTGCGGATCGTCCAGTACAACAACACCGATTTCGTTTAATTTCTAATCTTGAGAATAAATCCCACAAGACTAACAAATTAGGTGCACGGAATCAAATTCATATTGAATGTGTCGTCAACAGTAATGCGAGGATTACACAAGATTACATGATAGGAGATTCGATGGATGATTGTGGGATCAAAGTTGCACTGAACCCGCAATCACCGACAAATAGGTGGTGTAACCCAAACAATTGTTTAGTGGTCAGTACAGACTATAAACACTATCAATCCTAGAAACAGAAGTTTAACATAACGATTTAGTAAATTATTGTGGAAGGTAAAATAAAATGTATAGAAGTAGGACCGCTAGTTAAATATGGTGATGATGAAAGTGATCCTCTTTTAGTCCATACACAGAAACTTAACTTCAAAACAAAATCTTTATAATCTAAAAGAGCTGTGTTAAGGAACCACAATAAATAACTTTAGAATTTCAACAAGATGCCTGTTTTCCCTCTAGAAAAACTAAGGGAGTTGTGAAATAAACAATTCACACAAGTCACAATCCAATGGAGTTAATTAAAGCATTTGCCTATTTCACAAAAGTAGTCTAATGATGAAATTGAAAGCGCCCGTATAATCCGTATAATTAGCTTTTACTATTATTATAACTTACCCTGTGATACAAAAAAATATTGGTACTCACATTTTTGTTCTCTCCTAAACCCAAAATCCGAATAATTAGCTTGTACTATTATCATAATTTTTGGAAAAGAAAGAATGAATAATTTTAACTATAGATATTGAATCTCTTTGTAACCCACAGTTCACCTAGAAAATTCTACCCGGCCCTCAGCTTCATGATATATTGCCCGCATACCACTCTATCAATACAGAAACAAATAACCCAATAAATTCGATTATTTTATCATTCAATGAAACAGAACACGAACCCGATATTAAGATTAAATAGAAGGGATTTTCCATAAGATATATGATGATATTAAATCATCATGCATATGGCCTGAACCTCACGAACCTTGATAGAATTTAGAACCAATGAAAATTTGATATGAATCGTTCAGTCCAACAATACCAATTCTGTTCAATTTCTAATGCAGAGAAGCTCACAACACTAACAAATTAGGTGTACGCGATCAAATTCACATTGAATGTGTCGCCAACAGTAATGTGAGGATTACACAAAATTATGTGATAGGAGATTCGATGGATGATTGTGGGTTCAAAGTTGCTGTGAACAATCGTTTAATGCTCAGTACAGACTACAAAACCTAGAAACAGAAGTTTAACATAATGATTTAGTAAACTATTGTGGAAAATAAAATAAAAAATGTATAGAAGTAGGACTGCTAATCATATATGGGGATGATGAAAGTGATCCTCTTCTAGTCCATACGAAGAAACTTAGTTTACTTCAAAACAAAACCTTATAATGTAAAAGAGCTGTGTTAAGGAACCACAATAAATAGCTTATAATTTCAACAAGCCCCCTTTTTACCCTCTAGAGAAAATCTAAGGTAGTCGTGAAATAAACATTTCACATAAGTCACAGTCCAATGGAGTTCATTAAAGCATTTTCCTATTTCACAAAATCTAATGGTGAAATTGAGACCGCTCATATAATCCGAATAATTAGCTTTTACTATCATCATAACTTCACTGTGATACAATCAATTATTGATACTCACATTTTAATTTTCTCTCCTAAACCCAAAATCCTCTCTGCATTTTATTTTGCATCCCTATGGCGTGTCATCCGAATCAAAACATGACAGATTTGTAGATTGCAGTTGTTTAACTTGAGATGGTATATAATGTGACACGTGCCCAAGCGTGCGCCTAGGTTCCAAGCTCACTTAGGCGCAGCATTGGCCCCTTGCCTCACTCACGCAAGGCTCCTTCAATAAGGCGCACGCCTTGTGCGCCTAGGCCACAGGCTCAAGGTGTGGCTCAAGCGTGCCTCGTTAAATTTTATGGGATAATGCCCCCAATACAATACAAGAATGAACCAAAGGTTATGTTGTTTTCACATATATTCCAATGGAATATTGAAGACTAAATGATTTCCTACCCAAAAACTAACCAAAGTATGTCCTTGATTCGTAGTGAAACTTTATCTTTCTCACTAGTCTATTCTTAGGCAAAAGAAACAAATAAAATTAAACTCTGCATCATAGAATAATTTATTCGTTTATTTTGATGTTTCTTTTCACACACCGGGGCATCTTTTTTTCATATATATCAATATCTTTTCTTTTGTGATTATTGAATAATTAAATTTTTAAATAAATTTGATATTTAAATATATATCTTTGTCATATGGTGGTATAAGCTCCATCTTCTTCCGATGTGTTTTTTCATAACCGTGTATAATAATAATGATATATACTGCATATTTCTAATTCTAATCATAAATGATCTTATTATTATATTTATACCACTTTTTCATTTTTTATAGACTTTGCGCTTCACTTTGATCAGGCGCGCGTATCGCCTTGCGCCTAGGCTCCACAGGGACATTGGCGCCTTTTGCCTCTATGATTCTAATTTTCCTAATAATGACAATGTTGCACAAACTAAATGCAGGTCGGAGGGAGATTATGGGGCAGCAAAGGTGATGCTTAGACCGGCCTCCCCTGGTACGGGAGTTATTGCAGGAGGTTCTGTAAGAATAGTGCTGGAAATGGCTGGTGTTGAGAATGCACTCGGCAAACAACTCGGTAGCAATAATGCCCTTAACAACGCTAGGGCAACTGTTGTCGCAGTTCAGCAAATGCGCCAATTTAGTGAAGTTGCTGCTGAGAGGGGCATCCCCATGGAAGAATTGTGGAAGTGATGGAACCTTGCAAATACCATTGTTTTCTTTTGTCAAAATTTTGTACAAGATATTTCTGTAAGCATGTTTGATTTGTTAATGTTTACTTTCTAGAAATGGAAAAAAGCTTGCTCAGGCACATAAATGCTTCAAGAGTCACCTTTATTACTTTGAGTAATTATATGCTGACACTGTTCACTGACGTGACGTGTTGTGTCTGTATTGATATTTCAGTAAACACAAGACTAGACACTTTAATGTGTCGTAAAAATGTGTCTGCATAGCATTACACTTTTACTTTTTGTACTCCCAAAAATTAAGAGTCCACTTTAAACCTAATGAATCATTATATTCAAGCAAGTTTGAATTTAGCTATTGATAACTTGAAAACATGATTTTTAACTTGGTCGTAGTTTAGGATGGAGTTTTTTTTTTTTTGTTTTTGTTTGTACTGATGGGTAATTTCTTAAACTAAATAAGGTTAGTTGCTAAATATATAATTTTGGTGTGAAGGTTTTGGGTTTCTTGAAAACAATAGGCTGCATTCTTAAAATGCGGATTAGTCCGCACAAGAGCAGGACTGTATATATATATATATATATTATTTCGGGCTGAGCCTAGTTCGGACTTGAAATTGCTTCGCTCACGCTCGTCTCAAATTGAATTCAGGCTTAATATCTCGGCTCAAATTTGGCTCAGCTCAAACTCAATAAAAGATCGGTCCAAATTTAGCGGGTCGAGCAAGTGAGCTTCACGCCTGCTTGACTCAATTGACAGGCTAAGAGTAGCGGTAATGGGTATGTCTTCCCAAATTTGGTATAAATATATATGTGGTGGGTAGGTTAACTGAGAGCGACTCCAATTATATATATCGTTGGTGTAAATTATTATTTTTTAAATATTAATAAGATCATTTTCGAATTGAGTTTTTTTGTGTGACATTTAAACATTTCAATTCTTATATTAAAAAAAATCAGTTCAAAATAACTTTTTTTACTATTTTAAAAAATCGGTTAAACTTTGACAGCTTTTATTAAAAGCTGGGAAAGTTTGATTAATTTTTTTAAAATAACAAAAAAGATTATTTTGAATAGATTTTTTTATACGAGTCATTTGAAATGTTTAAACGTCATACAAAATTAAGTCGAAAAATATTTTTTTAGTATTTAAAAAAATGGTATGTATTTTTGGTATATACTGGAGTATGTCTGAGATTAAATTTGTTAAAAAGAAAAAAGTTACAATATGCTCCTGCCAATATTGTCTTAGAAGATTGTAAATGGAACTTCAAACACAACATCATGTTGCGTCTCAAATTGTATTAAAAAAAAAGAAAAAAGATGGGGCACTATTAAACCTAACGACTTTTTTTTTTAAATTTCAATATCTCATACTGCAGATATTAGATGATGGAGAATCTTGTGATAAACAAGGTGGACCACCATCACCAATCCTCCATGTTTCCATCAGACCTTATCTCCTTATTTTACTCATTGTCCCCTCTTATACGAGAGAGAGAGAGAGAGAGAGAGAGAGAGAGAGAGAGAGAGAGAGAGAGTGTCTAGTGTTAGCCTCCACAAAAAATAGTGAGCGGTGTTAGTGATACATATTGTAAGCCAGAAAATACAT
The DNA here is from genome assembly GCA_949130495.1 of Sambucus nigra. NCBI lineage: Eukaryota > Viridiplantae > Streptophyta > Magnoliopsida > Dipsacales > Adoxaceae > Sambucus > Sambucus nigra. Next base: position 29,008,678 of record OX422217.1, on the reverse strand, counting down.
AATTAATATTTTTAGAGTGAGGGTGAGACACAACGTTTGTTTTGTAAACATCATCATTATTAGTGAAAAGAGATTGAGTCGTGGACGTTGCTGAAATAGTTGTGTCGTGTGTATTTTTTTTGTTTCATTATTCTCTTGACCCATTAAATCCCAAGCACTTAGAAATATTATTTAGCAGAAAATACTACGTCTAATTTCTTAAAAATTGATACCAGGGCTATTAGTTTGGCAAAAAATTCCTTTGCATAGGTTTTTGTACTCAACATATTTTATTGAGTGTGAGCAATGGTGTCTGAAAAGGAAAATTCTAATGCCATAAAATTTGACGGTACAAATTTTGAATTTAAAAATATGCAAATAGAGGACTATATCTACCAAAAGGATTTGTAACTACCATTGGGTAAAAAGTGAGGAGATGGAGGATCCTGACTAGTAACTGCTTGACCATAAAGCTCTTAGCACTGTGAAAGTATCACTATCAAAGTCGGTGACGTTCAATACAAAAAATGAGCAGGCGACAACATCTCTAATTGCCACTCTCTCCAGCATGGACGATAATCCATCTACAGCAAATAAAGTCCATTTGATTAAAAAATTATTTAATTTGAAAATGGCGAAAGGTGGATAGTTTGGAGAACATCTAAACGCGCTCAGCAAAATTCCTTCTCCCCCTATTTTTTGTCCTTTCGATCAATCCCTTCTATCTCCAAAAGCCTGAACGACAGTGCTCTGACTTTTTCTATGGTTATCACCACCAACAGAAGAATCCCACTAAGTTCTTACCTTAAGAACCAAAGTTCGTGCATCGTGTGCTCGTTTAGTCTTCATCAGTGAGATCCCTACCCACAATTGTCAAATCTGAGTTGTCATACGATCCATGTCTACTGAAGAAGGCCAAGTCCTGTCAGTTATGGATTATATTTTGAGACAACTTGAACATATCATCGCTTCCCAGAACACAATGCAGTTTGAGATTAAGGCACTAGGACAAACCAATCCCACATACAGGGAGTCCTCCTCCAGTCCCTAACATTGGTAAACCTCATGTGGTAGCTATCAAGGGCATGCCCACTAACTCCAAGATCCACCTGCTCTAGTTCCAGCTCTGGATCCCCCTACTAACATTGTTGATCCCCAATTCCAAGTACCATTTTCCTCGTATCGTTACTTCAAGCTCTACCATAGATACCCCGAGCACTGCCATCCAAGGTCTCCCGTAGATCAAATCTATGGCCCCACCACTAGTAAAAAAAGTCATTTCCCCCACCAAATCAAGAGATAACATAAGTCCAATTAGAACGTCTCTTCCAGTAAGCCATCAGTAAAATGCAAACCATGGATGAGCTTACCAACACCAAGAAGACGTCCCTCTATCCTGAAACCCTGATCCTGGATAATAGAAGATGGAAGTTTTCAAAACCTATAAAGGGGTAGGCACTCCAACCGCCCGCTTATCTAAGATCACCTCCAGATACATGTCTGAAACATCGACCTAAGGGTGTTGGAAAGGGTTTTCTCATTCACACAAGCCGAAGGAGCCCTCATTTGGTAAATGAGCCTTAAATGTAATGGGACTGTCGAGACTTAGGATGATGTATGTTGAACTTTCCTAAAATAGTACGAATACAACGAAGAATTATGCATCACCTGGAAAGATCTAGAAATGCTAAAATAAGAAGAAGGGGGCAGTTGGCATCTTCGTTACTCACTGGAGAGAGAAAGTCGGTCATATGGTTAATCATACCCTAGAGCATGACCAAATAGATATCATAATCAGAAACCTTCGAAGGGAAGTACAAAGTGAACTTAAGCTCGTCTGGATCCCATATTTCAAATCCCTCAGTCATATAGGGTGTATAATCGAAGAAATCCTGGATGGCAAAGTCTCCAAAACCACTGAGGAACCTTATCGGCCTACTAACCGACTCTCTACCTGTAGGAACCCTCTAGGGGCTTCCATATCTCACATCACCACCCTCATAATCATTTCACCGCCAAGATCACGCCTAATTAGAAATACTACCCCGACCATGGTAGACACCACTGTACCTTTCCCATGGGGATCCCCTCTTATAAATTATCAGACCATGCCTCCTCTCAAAGAGTTTTACGTTCGATCGAGAACCTTCACTAACTTATAGGCCTCGCTCAGTAGGGCCTTTTCCACTTTAAAGTTATATGGTCGTATCAAACCACTTAACTCCATACTGATCCCAACCATTATGAATAAAATCAGAAATCGAACTCACACTGTGAATACCACCAGGGACCCGTTCACATCATCGATATATATTGGGCCTTAAGTTACGCCATCCAGGACCTCATCAATGATGGGATACTCATCCCGTCAAGGCCCAATATCATGACTAGACCCTTTCCATATCATCCCAATCCTGACACCAATACCATCTCATATGCTACCGTCCTAAGAACTGATCTCTCTACTCTAATTGTCCCTATCCATCATAAGGTGAGGATGAGTATGCAAGCCCCCTTCCAAACAGCTTCCCCCTGGGTACGCTATCGCCCGACATATAAATTATCACCGAGACTAATCCCACCATAAACCATATGACCTTCTTCATAATGGTTGTACACTTCCTGCATCCCAAACCCCCTCTTAGTCACGAAATTAAAAGAGCCAAGAATTATCACCCCTTTCTAGCATATATCGATCACTCAACCAAATGGGAGATGTATGATAAATCCCTACAAGAAATCGAGCTTATCACTTGTGTAGTGTCGATTCGGTCCATTGGAAGGAGGGGTCAACCTCTGAGGCTCACCTATTCGCCCTCTTAGATTCAGAAGACAATAATGATACCCACACACCCACTATTCCAAACAAGTTCTCGATTAGCTCTTTGGTAAATTCAGAAGCACCACATCATCTTGTCACCAAACAACATGACCTATTAGTTGACCACTATAATATCCTATCCCCTAACACAGATGAGTCAGAAAGACAGAGAGAAGTTAACCAATGACCATGTTATGTGGAAATAAAGAGTTCTTCACGAGTTGTTATATGAGGAGGAGGAGAGACTAAGGGCCCACCTCCTTCGAAGAGATATCACGTGGGAAGCCAAACTGAGTGCTAATCCCTAACCTATTGAGTATGTACCCCACCATAGTGCCTCAAAAGAAATGTGGAAACGAATTCGTGAGAACTAGAGGGTCGTGATAGCCCAAGACTCATTTGAGACAGAGTATGACCAACATTATGGAATACTCCCAAACACCTCTCTTCCTGGACCAGTGATCGAGGTCTACCCCCTGGCTACCAGATGGACTTCAGAGGTGACATCGACCCTTTAAGGATGATAGGCCCATAATGAATGGATCCCCTACGAAACAACACCTTTAACCTGTTACTCAGAGACCTACTACACGTCGTCCCCACCTTATGTATTAAGCTGACCTACCGAAATAGGGGGTCACATATTTCTTTGACCACCTCCTCATCACCGAAGGAAACACTTTTCATATAGAGATCGACTCTCATCTAGAACAACACGAATAATATACCCGCCACATGAAAAATCAAGGCTACTCAATTGATAACCTAAAGTCTAGCCTCTCATATAGGGGATCGACTCTCGAGTTTTTCGATAGCAAGAGAAGGCTCAAGTATCCTAGCACTAATGCATATCATGGAATCCGAGCCACTAGGCTGGACGATCTTCCAACATAAATATAAAATGCTTTGTGCAATTTCATGGCAGTAGACAATGATCCCCCTGAGCTCCACCAACTCGAAGAAGACCCCGTCAATCCCCGAGATGAACTAGATCTACTAGTATTATAGTTGGCATTTGACCTCTTTGTCCTCGAGATATCTCCATCGTTCTACCATCACACAAACACGGGGCACAATTATAGGAACTCGTACCTAAATGCAACCCATATCTTTAGTATTATCGAATTGTAATATGAGATGAACTTTCGAGGCCGTCCCCCACTAAAAAGCTCTTCCCTCATGAAGATAGTCATACACGATTGAAATGGAACTTATCCACCCCGCTCCTCATTACCATGTTCAAGGGAAAGTCGATAGCCTCCAATACGTGGTATCTATATTGATTCTCACTCGGTTTGTCTATGTGATCTCTCCCTGGGGGACTGAATATGTCAAATACCGATACTACTATGGAGAGTTCTTCTGCGAAGACACTAATATCATGAAAGAAATGGATCGAGGTGAGCTAGAAACCCCCGCCAATGATGAAGGGCAATAAAAAACTTCCTAGAATGATGATATCGAGTTAGAATCCTCTATGTCCACCGAACCTTTACTCGAGGCACCTGACCAGATAAATAACCAAGTCATGGCCACGGTAGCAAATATTTCCACTTTCACTCCCAGCTCAGACTCAGTTGTATTGTGGATAGATAACTCTATGTACCGATCTCCCTCAAAGACCCAGAATGAGTCTCTCAAGAACCTAACACAAAACCCTATTCTACATTGGACCAAGGTGATGGTCCCAATACCAACACCATCTGCTTTCGACCCAATATCCTTGACTGATATGCTGATAGGTCTAGAGAAAGCTAAACAAAAGATTTCGGTAAAACTAGTACTTACTCCAGATAAGGAATTCGACTTCTCACCAAGTCAGTTTAACGCTTCACTCCGCTTTACCCTGCCGAAAAGGAGAAAGGTTCCCTCTAAATGACCATCATACCTCCTCCCCGAGAGTACCAACAACATATGAGTTTAATGGGGGTTAGGTCAATGGTTCCTAATATAGATACTAGAGAAGTCTCATCAAGGAATTTTTATCCACTAGTACCAAGGGTACTATCTAACCACGGGTCCCATTATTGATGTGCAATGTGAATCGGTGGTTGTGGCCTTGCATGGGGAGGTCCTCATCAAGGAATTTGATATGTTGTTGCATGGTGATGGAGCCGATAGTGGATGGAATTTCAGTCGGAGTTAGATCAGTTGGCACAGAGGCCCGAGATAATAGGTGAACGAGAGAAACTCAGTGCTCACATGATGTATCTAGCAACTATTAGATAGTGATGTTAGCTGAGGTTCTCCAGAGTTTCTCTTAGGAAAATAAACTAAAGCAATTCCACAACGCCGATTTACGAGGAAACCACTAAGGGAAAAAACCTCGGACGACCCATGCCAGATAATCACTATGATACAGAAATTACAAAGGAAGAAGTTAGTCTAACACAACGACTCGAATCCACAAGCCTTGACACCTCTTCTTCTTTTCAACTGTTCTTCCACAGTGCCAAGTAGGAATCCATCCACGCACTCGTCCACAGCATACACATCCACGTATACCTCGGTATCAACCAATACAGCCTCATCAACTGTCTACAATTTAAATACGGAGTCCACCGTACGATACTAATTATTCAATAAGGAAGAACAACACAGTTGGTGCAGACCCAAAATCTCTATGACACTTGGGATATGTAAACTCGAATCTTGAAAACGGAAGGATGTTCATGAGTTTTTATCTTTAGAAAACTTTGTAAACAAACTGCAAAAATTGTATATCTATTTATTTTGTTTTGCCTCTTGTTTTTCTGAATCAAAGACGCCTTAAATAGTAAAACACATATTTTCGAGGCGGCACATCGTTCGAATGATATCAAGTAGTCGTTTGAAAAAAAATGACCATCTCGTTAGAACGAGAAGACCATCTCGTTAGAACGACTAAGGAATGTCATTAGAACGAGGTAACTATCATTTGAACCATGATAAAAGTAAGGAGAAGTTCATATGACTCTAAACTCGTTTAACTAAAAAAAACATTTTAATTTTTTTAAAAATAAAATACAACATCCTTGGAAAATTTCAAAAACCATAAACCATTATGAGTTCATACCTGAGAGAATATCGAAAAATAATGTGAAGACATGCTACGTGCACCAAAACTGTGGCATGATCTATCTTTGAAGCTTAACCGCTACGTATTCATCACAACGTCATAGGCTTAATGGAATCTCGACACATAAAGTCTATCCTATGACTCAAAGTGGTTTTTGTTCGGAATAACGCCAAAACATACAAATTGACACTATTCAGAAACTTGTCCTTACAAATATGATTAGGCATAAATTCTTACCATTTATCCCCATAATTTAGAGGCTTTTATCGCTCCGCATAATGTTATTCAAGTGGATTTATATCATATCTTTGCTATTAACAAGTTCTAATGACACTACACTAAAAACAGGAATCTGGCACGGCTTAAAACTGTGCCAGATCAAATCTGGCACGGTTTTGAACTGTGCCAGAATCAGGTGTTCCAAAATGGTCATTTTTTTCTGGCACGGCTCAAAAGTGTGCCAGATTTGGCCAAACAGGAACACGTCTGACACACTTTTAAATCGTGCCAGAATTTGATATTTATGGCACACTTTTGGCACAGTTTTTAACTGTGCCAGATTCAACACAGTTTAAAAAAATTTGGCACAGTTCAAAACCGTGCCAAAATATGATACACTTTTGCCACGGTTTTGAACTATGCCAAATTTTATTATAAAAAGAAAAAAAAATTAATTATTTAAAAGCACAAAAATTCACAAATTAAAAATATTGCACGTTGTTGATAAACTAATGTACATACAAACTTCAAAATATTACAAATCTTTAATAGTTCACAGGCCAAAAAAAATTGGACAGAGTTTCCTATATTTTCTGGACATTCCAAAACCTGCTAATACAAAACCTGCCAAACATAAAGCCCGCACGGCAACAAAATATAATAATTAACTTACAAAAGCCCACACGACCATAAAAGTTAACAATAAAACTACAAAAGCCCGCACGACCATAACACAAAAAAATAGAATCATGAATAAACCCCTTGTTGCAAACCATTGAGTTCTCTGTGTGTTCCACGTGAATAAATGCCAACGATAAACTGTTATCCTGCAAAAAAAATAGGATACAGTAAAGATACGATATTAGTAACCCAATAATTTACCAAAAAAAAAATACTCAAACTAAAAAATTAGATATAAGAGTGGAAATTATCGTCATATTCTCAAATCGGGAGACCCGAAACTACGCGGTCAGTTCCTACAAGTTACATTGGTCTCGTGCGAGGTGTTCGCGCCTCTTACGGGGTCGTTTGGGGGTTGGTTTGGGTTTTCACCATTTAACGGCTTGTTTTTAAGTTTACGTGTTGATTTTTATAAATTATCGTCATAATCTCAAACCAGGAGACCCAGGACTACGTGGTTAGTTTCTACAAGTTACATTGGTCCTGTGCGAGGTGTTCGTGCCTCTTACGGGGTCGTTAGGGGGCTGGTTTGGGTTTTCACCCTTTAACGGCTTGTTTTTAAGTCTAAGTGTGATTTTTACAAATTATCATCATATTCTCAAATCGGGACTACGCGGTCAGTTCCAACAAGTTACATTGGTCACGTGCGAGGTGTTCGTGCCTCCTATGGGGTCGTTTGGTGGCTGGTATGGGTTTTCACCCTTAAACGGCTTATTTTTAAGTTTAAGTGTTAATTTTTGTAAATTATTGTCCTATTCTCAAACTGGGAGACCCGGGACTACGCGGTCAGTTCCTACAAGTTACATTGGTCCCGTGCGAGGTGTTCGTGCCTCCTACGGGGTCGTTTGGGGGTTGGTTTGGGTTTTCACCCTTTAACGGTTTCTTTTTAAGTCTAAGTGTGATTTTTGCAAATTACCATCATATTCTCAAACCGGGAGACCCAGGACTACGCGGTCAGTTCCAACAAGTTACATTGGTCCCGTGCGAGGTGTTCGTGCCTCCTATAGGGTCGTTTGGGGGGGGGGGGAGGTTGGGTTTTCACCCTTTAACGGCTTGTTTTTAAGTCTAAGTGTGATTTTTACAAATTATCATCATATTCACAAATCAGGAGACCCGGGACTACACGGTCAGTTTCTACAATTTACATTGGTCCCGTACGAGGTGTTTGTGCCTCCCACGGGGTCGTTTGGGGGCTGGTTTGGGTTTTCACCTTTAACGGCTTGTTTTTAAGTCTAAGTGTTGATTTTTGCAAATTATCGTCATATTCTCAAATCGGGAGACCCGGGACTACGCGTTCAGTTCCTACAAGTTACATTGGTCCCGTACGAGATGTTCGTGCCTTTTACGGGGTCGTTTGGGGGCTGGTTTGGGTTTTCACCCTTTAACGGCTTGCTTTTAAGTCTAAGTATGATTTCTAGAAATTATCGTCATATTCTCAAACTGAAAGAGCCGAGACTACGTGGTCAGTTCCTACAAGTTACATTGGTCCCGTGCGAGGTGTTCGTGCCTCTTACGGGGTCGTTTGGGGGATAGTTTGGGTTTTCACCCTTTAACGACTTATTTTTAAGTCTAAGTGTGATTTTTGCAAATTATCGTCATATTCTCAAACTCGAACTACGCGGTCAGTTCCAACAAGTTACATTGGTCACGTGCGAGGTGTTCGTGCCTCCTACGGGGTCGTTTGGTGGCTGGTTTGGGTTTTCACCCTTTAACGGCTTGTTTTTAAGTTTAAGTGTTGATTTTTACAAATTATCGTCACATTCTCAAACCGGGAGACCCGAGACTACGCGGTCAGTTCCTACAAGTTACATTGGTCCCGTGCAAGGTGTTCGTGCCTCTTACGGGGTCGTTTGGGGGCTGGTTTGGGTTTTCACCCTTTAACGACTTGTTTTTAAGTCCAAGTGTGATTTTTACAAATTATCGTCATATTCTCAAATCGGGAGAGTCGGGACTACGCGGTCAATTTCAACAAGTTACATTGGTCCCGTGCGAGGTGTTCGTGCCTCCTACGGGATCGTTTGGGGGGGGGGGGGGGTTGGGTTTTCACCCTTTAACGGCTTGTTTTTAAGTCTAAGTGTGATTTTTGCAAATTACCGTCATATTCACAAACCAGGAGACCCGGGACTACGCGGGCAGTTCCTACAAGTTACATTGGTCCCGTGTGAGGTGTTCGTGCCTCATACGGGGTCGTTTGGGGGATGGTTTGGGTTTTCACTCTTTAACGGCTTGTTTTTAAGTCTAAGTGTTGATTTTTGCAAATTATTATCATATTCTCAAACCGGGAGACCCGATACTACGTATTCAGTTCCTACAAGTTACATTGATCCCGTGCGAGGTGTTCGTGCCTCTTACGGGGTCATTTGGGAGCTGGTTTGGGTTTTCACCCTTTAATGGCTTGTTTTTAAGTCTAAGTGTAATTTTGTCAAATTATCATCATATTCGCAAACCGGGAGACCCGGGACTATGTGGTCAGTTCCAACAAGTTACATTGGTCCCGTGCGAGGTGTTCGTGCCTCCTACGGGGTTGTTTGGGGGGTGGAGGTGGGTTTTCACCCTTTAACGGCTTGTTTTTAAGTCTAAGTGTGATTTTTGCAAATTACCGTCATATTCACAAACTAGGAGACCCGGGACTATGCTGTCAGTTCCTATAAGTTACATTGGTCCCGTTCGAGGTGTTCGTGCCTCCTACGGGGTCGTTTGGGGGCTGGTTTGGATTTTCACCCTTTAACGACTTGTTTTTAAGTCTAAGTGTAATTTTTGCAAATTATCGTCATATTCTCAAACCGAGAGACCCAGGAGTACGCGATTAGTTCCAACAAGTTACATTAGTCCCGTGCGAGGTGTTCGTGCCTCCTACGGGGTCGTTTGGGGGAGGGGAGGGTTGGGTTTTCACTCTTTAACGGCTTGTTTTTAAGTTTAAGTGTTAATTTTTGCAAATTATCGTCATATTCTCAAACCAGGAGACCCGAGACTATGCGGTCAGTTCCAACAAGTTACATTGGTCCCGTGCGAGCTTGTTTTTAAGTTTAAGTGTTGATTTTTGTAAATTATCGTCATATTCTTAAACCGGGAGACCTGAGACTATGCGATCAGTTCCGAAAAGTTACATTGGTCCCGTGCGAGGTGTTCGTGCCTTCAACAATGTCGTTTGGGGGATGGTTTGGGTTTTCACCCTTTAACGGCTTGTTTTTACGTTTAAGTGTTGATTTTTGTAAATTATCATCATATTCTCAAACTGGGAGACCCAAGACTACGTGGTCCATTGCAACAAGTTACATTGGTCCCGTGCGAGGTGTTCGTGCCTCCTACGGGATTGTTTGGGGGGGGGGGGGGGTTCACCCTTGAATGGCTTGTTTTTAAGTTTAAGTGTTGATTTTTGTAAATTATTGTCATATTCTCAAACCGGGAGACCTGGGACTACGCGGTCAGTTCCAACAAGTTACATTGGTCCCGTGCAAGGTGTTTGTGCCTCCTACTAGGTCGTTTGGGGCTGGTTTGGATTTTCACCCTTTAACGACTTGTTTTTAAGTTTAAGTGTTGATTTTTACAAATTATCGTCATATTCTCAAATCGGGAGACCCGGGACGATGCGGTCAGTTCCAACAAGTTACAATGGTCCCGTACGAGGTGTTTGCGCCTCTTACTGGGTCGTTTTGGGGATGGTTTGGGTTTTCAGCCTTTAACGGCTTGTTTTTAAGTCTAAGTGTGATTTCTTCAAATTATCGTCTTTTTCTCAAACTGGGAGACCCGGAACTACGCGGTCAGTTCCAAAAATTTACATTAGTCCCGTGCGAGGTGTTCGTGCCTCCTACGGGGTCGTTTGGGGGGGGGGGGTCACCCTTTAACGGCTTGTTTTGAAGTCTAAGTGTGATTTTTACAAATTATCATCAAACTCACAAACCAGGAGACCGGGGACTACGCGATCAGTTCCAACAAGTTACATTAGTCCCGTGCGAGGTGTTCGTGCCTCCTACGGGGTCGTTTGGGGGCTGATGTGGGTTTTCACCCTTTAATGGCATGTTTTTAAGTTTAATTGTTGATTTTTGCAAATTATTATCATATTCTCAAACTGAGAGACTCGGGACTACGCGGTCAGTTCCTACAAGTTACATTGGTCATGTGCGAGGTGTTCGTGCCTCCTACGGGATCGTTTGTGGGGGGGTGGGGGTGGGTTTTCACCCTTTAACGGTTTGTTTTTAAGTCTAAGTGTGATTTTTATAAATTATCATCATATTCACAAACCAGGAGACCCAGGACTACGCGGTCAGTTCCTACAAGTTACATTGGTCCCGTGCGAGGTGTTCGTGCCTCCTACGGGGTCATTGGGGACTGGTTTGGGTTTTCACCCTTTAACGGCTTATTTTTAAGGTTAAGTGTTGATTTTTGCAAATTATCGTCATATTCTCAAACCGGGAGACCCGGAACTACGCGGTCAGTTCCTACTAGTTACATTGTTCCCGTGCGAGGTGTTCGTGCCTCTTACGGGGTCGTTTGGGGGCTGGTTTGGGTTTTCACCCTTTAACGGCTTGTTTTTAAGTCTAAGTGTGATTTTTAGAAATTATCGTCATATTCTGAAATCGGGAGACCCGGACTACGCGGTCAGTTCCAACAAGTTACATTGGTCCCGTGCGAGGTGTTCGTGCCTCCTACGGGGTCGTTTGGGGGTTGGTTTGGGTTTTCACCCTCTAACGGCTTGTTTTTAAGTTTAAGTGTTTATTTTTGCAAATTATCATCATATTCTCAAACTGGGAGACCCGAGACTACGCGGTCCATTGCAACAAGTTACATTGGTCCCGTGCGAGGTGTTCGTGCCTCCTACGGGATTGTTTGGCGGGGGGTTGGGTTTTCACCCTTGAACGACTTGTTTTTAAGTTTAAGTGTTGATTTTTGCAAAATATTATCATATTCTCAAACCGGGAGACATGGGACTACGCGGTCAGTTCCAACAAGTTACATTTGTCCCGTGCGAGGTGTTTGTGCCTCCTACTGGGTCGTTTGGGGGTTGGTTTGGGTTTTCACCCTTTAACGGCTTGTTTTTAAGTTTAAGTGTTGATTTTTACAGATTATCGTCATATTCTCAAACCGGGAGACCCGGGACTACGCGGTCAGTTCCTACAAGTTACATTGGTCCCGTGCGAGGTGTTCGTGCCTCTTACCCGGGACTACGTTTATTGATTTTAGAAAGTTTTGACATAGTTTCGTTTGTTTATTCATTAAATTCGACTTGTTTTAACATATGAAATAAAGTCAACAGCAGCAGCTAATTTCAAAACCAAACCACTAGCAAATCCCTTCCACCAATTTAACGAAATAAGCTCATGAAGTAAGCCATTTTATGTTTGGCTACTTTTCGCTATTTCAGACCATTTTTCTATTTAATGCTACTACAAATTTTATGAGAATTTGAGACTTTGAGACTAACCAGATTTCATTTGCGTTTTGATAGACACCCGATGAACTCTTCGTGCCATGACTTCTTGAAGGTATCCCATTTTGGTCCAACAATGTCTGAAAATTCTCTAATCTTCTATTCTGAGCGGCATTTAGTTGTTCATGAGATGATATCTTATCTTTCAAGTTTCTCAGCTCTTCATTATGAGGTCGAGACTGTGCTATGACTGATGAAGTGTCAGAAGACTTATATTAGACGATTTGTCTTATAAATTACAAAAAGGATAAAAGGGGGGAAGAACTGAAACATACATGTGTATCCTTTCACTTATCATTCATCAAATCACCCTTTCTCTTACTCCAGTGAGATGTCTTGAAGAATTCCACGATGCTAGATTTCACATCAGTTTCATTCTCCTGAATTCAAAATCAATGAATGAAAGAATATAACCATACTAGTTGATGATGCGGGTAAAACATATCTAATATGCACAATGCCAAGAATATTATTGTGACATATAAATTGAAATCAAATTTAGCAAGGGTAAAATCAATTTGATAACTATATAACAAATTGTGCTTCGGCAAGATAAAATATTTGGTGTCAATCCCAAGCTTCTTATTCCCCTCACAGTGTGCTGTGTCGGCTTTGTTTTCTGAACAAAGAAAACAAAATTATTTCATTGATATTGTAATTCTCATTTTAAATAAAAGAATCACACCCTATGTTTTTTTATGTACGCATTATTACACGTGTATATAACTTACCAACGTAATACGAGAATTGTCCAAGAGCATCAATAAATGACATTGACTCAATGCCTCCTGTTTCAACCAAAAGTCCATTTTAACCCAACATAAGTATGAAGCCCCTCATTGTGCCACAGGTTGCATATAGTTATTAATTTACCTATAGTACCAATTCTATGACACAAACATCAGGTGGACGTTCTTCCCAGTCCACCAGTATAGCTGTTACGCGTTCAATCCAATCTTGAATGGCATCCGTGATATGAGGTTTAACCTGAACAAGGGAAGTAACATGTGAGGACAAGAATATAAGTGATTGAACAATATAATAGATACATTTCAGCAACAGTGAAAGAATCGGAACAGTTTTTCAAGATAATCCCCCTTTCTCTCTTTATCAATGACAGACTAACAGAGAAGAAAAGTAGTCAATACAATAAGTCAAAAAACATCAAGCCTATTGATCTTAAGAATTTCTATCAGCATAGATTATAGATTATAGGGTAAGAGTAAGAAGACTTTCAACTTAACCCACTTGCTTTATTATTAAGAAAAAAAGATTTACCTCGCTTGCCTGGTAAATATTTTCGGTTGTGATATTATTATAACGTGTCAACTTGATATCTAGGAACCGCTCATAGTTCCCAAGGTCCAAGTCCACCTTCAGACACAAAATCAAGTCATTGTAATACCAGAAAATTTACAATTATCAGACTACTAACAAATGGAAGTTAAAGTAGATAGAAAGCAGGAAATGGAAATGCACTATTTAATTTGATATCTGACTCCTTCCCTCCTCTTTAACCAAAATTTCCATCTCTTACGACTATGACTCTTGAAAATTCTTGGTATCGTTTTTCATTTTTGATATAATTCCTGGATAAACATAATAAAATATTTTCTTAATACTAGAATTAAATATGACTTAACTGATCCGTTAAATTTTGAGTGACTAAAAAGAAATGTTCATAAAAAAATAAATATAATAAAAATCACCAAAAATAGTCTTCATAGTTAATAATACACAAGATGGTTCTTCTACCTCTCCACCATCGTCCAAGACAAACACTTCTCCATGCTCAAAAGGGGATATGGTTCCTGCATCTGTATTCAAGTATGAATCTGAATGTAATGCAAAATAATAGTTTACCTGAAGCAATTCTAAGCAAAAGTCAATAATAAGAAATTGTTGGATCATCAGACTCGGCACAATTGTTCATCTCATTTTGGGTTTGTGTTCATAAATAAAATAATTTTTTTGGGGACAAAATAACACACCTTTAATAACAAGTGACTGTGTCGGGATTTCACACGAATCCAAAATCAATAAAAGGAAAATATAAAACTATCAATCAGTATTTTTGTTAACCTTGCTGGTACTTTGCCCTTCTTTACGGTTTAGATAACCATGGATTGCTTTGGCTTTTGCTATGGCAGAATCTCCCATCTTCATGATTATGTCGAGCTCCCATTTCTTTTCAGATAGCAAGCCAACATGATTCGGTGAAGGATTAGGGTCCGAATTGAGGAAAGCGAAGCAGTGAATTGAGGAAAGAGGAGTAGCGACTTCGGATCTAGGGTTCGAATTGAGGAAGAGGAGTAGCGGCTTCCAATTTAGGGTTAGAATTGAGGAAAGAGGAGTAGCGGCTTCGGATCTAGGGTAGCAAGGACCAAACCCATGGATGAGGTTGGGTTGTACGGAGCACGTGCGCGAGAGAGGGGAAAATGGGATACCTGAGCGAGAGATGAGAGTGAGCGGGAGAGAGAAAATTTTGGGAGAAGGTATTTTTTTTTGGGTATTTATATTTTAATTAAGTGTGCTTAATTTTGGCACAGCTTTAAAGTGTGCCAGATTGTTATTAAACCGTGCCAGAATTTGGCACGGTTTTAAGTTGTGCCAGATTTTTAATATCAAGGTGTGCCAAATTGCTGTTTTTGGTGTAGTGTGAGTACATCGAGTTTCGTGTGTTCGTTATCTATTTCATAGGTGTTCAGTGTTGTAATCCGAGACCGTACCTAAAGCTTCAAAGCAACAAAAGAATATAAGGATTCTGTGAAGACTGGAAAAAATAGAATCGAACCCAAGGGAAGGAAAAAAGAACCGAATCTATCATGAGGGAAGTTTCTGTAAATACTGAACAAAAGAGAACCGAACCGAAGTGAAAATAACGAACCGATCCTATACTTGGAAAAATGTCTTGTGAAGAATTGACAAAATGGAACCGAATCGAAGTAGGGAAATAACAAACCGATCCCATGCTCAAGGAAGTCTCTGTAAAGGCCGAACAAGACGGAACCAAACCGAACCCCTTACCAGGATCGATTATGTTATCGATTTTTCTGAACTTATCCACTTGTAAAAATAGAATCCTATTTGGTTCAAACTCTTGTATTTTGTAGAATATAAATTGTAACTCCTCCCAAACGTAGGAGGGGGGGATTCTAAGTCATTAGGGAATCTTTGTAATCCATTTTAGAAGAGAAGAACATAAACCCTAGTTGCTTTCAAGTTGCAATTCAAGTAAAATCATTATAATTTCTGTTTCGTTCTTTGTTCTAGTTACATTTTCTTTACTAATTTCATCTTTCTTCATCTTCATTCAGTAGTAAAAATGTTTTGTTTCATTCCAAACGTGTTGTTTTCAAGTTTTCATATGTCCGGATAGATTTCTAAGGTCGGGATGCATGGACTCAACCTGATGTGGTAGTTGCACGTGTATAAAAGTAATCCTCTAAATTAATGATTTAATTACAACCGTATTGCGTAGAAATGCGACAATTTTAGATCTTTGGATCTCGTTTGCTTCAGGGTAACCGGGATGCTTCAGAATTCAATTTGAGTATAACTATCGCAATACCGATTTACTCGTCCTCTGATTAAGTATGGCGCGGGCTTGAACCTCACATACATAATGCTTGGGAGTACTAAATTCTGGATCTAATTAATCACTTAAATTTACGATTAGTTTTATACCATCAATACACTAGGGTTGAGGGATTGTATTCCCGTCCTGTTTTCTTCATCATATAGTTCAAGTTTCAGTTCAATCATTATCAGTAATTTAGGTAATTTAGGATAGGTTCATTCTATTCATACTTTGGTGCATTAAATAAATATTTTCAAAATTGTATTTAGTTGTAGTCAATTCCCAAAACAGATAATCTTTTCCTTTTTCTTTAGAGTCAGATTTAGGATTCCTTCGTCTGTCCAATGTCGTTACAACTCTGTTGTCCTATTTCACTGCGGATCGATACTCGACTTATCAGATTATTACTTGAGCGACAAGCTTGCACTTGAGCCTAGAGAGTACGCACTTCTGAGACACATTCTTAGTCGCGTCAAGTTTTTGGCGCCATTGCCGGGGGATTAGGTAGACTTAGGAATAGATCAAGTCAATCTCAAACTTTGACCAAAAATTTCTAATAATCCAAAAAAACAAAAAAAAATTTAAAAAGCATAAAATTATTCCTCATCATCTCTCATAAGCCAGTTAGTGCAAAATTTTGAACTCACTCCAACTCCCCATAATACTCCAACCCACATTCACAAAATCCAATAGTTGAGTACGATCCTAATAGCCATCACACTCCTAACGCTCCATAATTCTGAGTTTGACCTCCCACACCGTCACACTCAATCACGAATAACACTCCATTTTCCTTCTTAGGACACACCTCAGAGCACGCCCCGAGCATACCAAGTGAGGACACAAAGTCTTTGAGTGAGAGAACCATGTCACAACACGATAGTGCTACCACCGGCGAGGAAGACGCCCCATACCGCCCTTTGAGAGAACTCTTATATCCCGAGCAAACTGTCACTCCGGGATGCATTTTACTCCCATATAATGCAGGGAAATTTCGCTTTAGGAGTGGGATGATCCAGATACTTCCCACTTACCATGGGATGGATTCAAAAAATCCATATGCCCACATCATGGAATTTGAGGAGGCGTGTGAAACCCTCAGCGATCAAACATGCACAAAAGATGTGCTCCGCCCAAAACTCTTCCCTTTCTCTATAAAGGATAAGTCTAAGTCCTGGCTATAGTCTTTACCTCCAAATTCGATTTCATCATGGAACGAGTTACAATCTAAGTTTCTTAAGAAATTCTTTCCTACACATGGAACGAACTCCATCAAGGCTCAAATTCAAACCTTACGACAACTAGAAAATGAGTCGTTCGATCGATGTTACGAGCATTTCAATGAGTTAATTACTTCGTTCCCCCATCACGAATTTGATAAACTGCAAATCATTTCCTTAATCCATAACGGGCTGAATATGAATTCCAAACAACTCGTTGAGTCTATGTGTGATGGTCCCTTTGTCGAATTAGATGCCAATAATGTTGAGCTTCACCTGAGGTATGTCGGTGAGACTATCCAATCCTGGGATACATCTGACCCTAGTGCTCAAAATCGAACTCGCCAAGCGACCACCACTCCATTGGCATCCAGCCTATTTCACGTGGAAATGAATGCTATAACAGATAGCCGACTCGATTAACTTGAGAAAGGAGTGCGAGAAATACTTGAAGTATATGGAAGAAGACTAATTGGATCCATCCCAACCCCCATCGAGAAGGTGTGTGCTATTTATGAGGTGGGCCATTCAATTGAGGAATGCTCGACTATACCCGCTTATAAAGTTATGCTTCAAGAACAAGTAAGTGGTATAGGAGGATTCAAGGGTAATTTCGGTGCACCACATGGGAATTCTTACAACCCTTCATGGAAAAACCATCTTGGTTTTAGGTATGGGCAACAACATACTGTGATGAATCCTAATTCACATGTTTCCCCTCCTCCACCACTGCACTTTCAACAAGCTCCACACATGCAAGGACATGTGCAAGCACCCCCACCTCAAGGGGCATATATCACTCCACCGCAGAGAAATCTCGAGGATACGATGAACCAATTTATCAATACCCAGAATGCAACCAATGCTATGTATGATCGCATGATCAGTGACATAAATGCAAACATTTCGAAGATACAATCATCATTGAGTGTCCAAGAGAAGGGCAAGTTTCCTGCCCAGGGACAACGACCTCCTCAAGGTCAAACTAGTGTTAGGTCCACCTCAACAGAACATCAGGAGCAATGTCAAGCTGTGATCACTCTTCGTAGTGGGAGAGTTATTGATTTATCACCTCCCCCACACGATAAAATCAAAGACAAGGAGATTTTGCCCGGCACGAAAGAGGCCGAAGATGTCTCCTTGAAAGAGAGTGATAAAAAAAGACACTAGTGAGCCCGAGGTCGTAGTGGAACCACCCACCGCGGCACTATTTCCTCAAAGGTTGGTTCCTTCCCACAAAGGAAACCCCCGTGATGAAGTGCTAGATGTGCTTAAGCAAGTAAAGTTAAATTTACCTTTCCTCGATGCCATTAAAAAAATTCCAGCTTATGCAAAGTCATCAAGGACTTGTTAACAGTGAAGAGGAAGATGAAGGTAAAGAAAAACTTCTTTCTAGTACAAAACGTGAGCTCCATCCTACTTAATGATCTCTCGCCAAAATTCAAAGATCTCGGTGCACCCACCATTTCCTGCATTATTGGAGAAAATAAAATTGAAAAAGCCTTACTTGACTTGGGAGCAAGTGTCAATATCATCCCTTACGCCATCTATAGGAAACTTGATCTAGGCGACCTCAAGCCCACAAAGATCACTCTCCAATTGGCGGATCGAACCGTGAAGATCCCAAGAGGTATAGTTGAGGACGTGATCATCTAAGTTGACACTTTCTACTTCCCGATAGACTTTGTCATTTGGGACACGGAGCCCTCCTTCGCCTCGAGCAATCATGTTCCCATCATTCTTGGGCGCCCATTCTTAGCTACGGCTAACGCAATTATCAATACTCGAAATGGGTAGATGCAACTCACCTTTGGGAACATGACCTTAGAGACTAACATCTTCCATATAGACCAACATACGGGGGAATAAGATGATCTTCACGCGGTGAGCCTAATCGACGAGATCGTAGAGGATTATTTTGAGGAAAATTATTATGGAGATGCCCTAGGGTCCTGTTTACTATCAAGCCACGAGAGTGAGGGGACATATACGGAATTTGAGAGGGAAGTTGAGGAGTTGAGAGAGTTACTTGATGAGAGAGCGTCGGACGAGGACGCGAGAGATGTAAGATGGGTTTCTCGATTCGAGGAGTTACCACCAAGGGAGGCACGCATGGTTCCCTCCAGCAATAAATTTCTGTCCCTTGAATTGAAGAAACTACCCTCCCATATTAAATATGCATACCTAGGAGAGGACGAGACATTTACTGTTGTTGTCTCCTCTAGCCTAGACGAAGAGCAGGAAGGTAAACTGTTAAAGATTCTAAGGAAGCACCAAGGTGATTTTGGTTGGTGTATTGCTGATTTAAGGGGGATAAGTCCTTTGATTTGCACCCACAAGATCCATTTCGAAGAGGATGTCAAACCCTCGAGAGAAATGCAAAGAAGGCTAAACCCCAAGATAAAAGAAGTGGTGAGGACCGAAATCATTAAATTATTGGATGCTGGGATTATCTACCCAATCTCGGATAGCAAGTGGGTGAGCCCTATTCAAGTTATCCCGAAGAAGTCGGGCATGAATGTGATTGAAAATGCTAAGGGAGAGTTAGTTCCCCAACGGACCACCACCGGGTGGCGCGTTTGCATTGATTATCGAAAACTCAATGCAAGAACTATGAAAGACCATTTCCCCTTGTGATTTTCGAAATTTACTTTATTAAATCAGCTAGATGTATGCTTAGGATAAAATGGATAAAATTGGAATAATTTTATATTAATTAACTAAGTTATCAATCTCATTGCATTAATTGAAATTTGTTCTTGCGAACTTGTGAATCTGCTGCATAAATTAAAATTGGAGAATATCTCTTCTTAGCTAATTTTAAATCGGATTGCGTGTGTGTATTCCATGAATTAAACTAAGAACATATAACCTTGCAACTTCATCCTGGTTCCCGCTCTCTAAGTCAATTATGAACTCGATCTCATGACTCGGAGGTAAGCCAGGGACCTCCTGAAATCTCTAACAAAAGGAATGGAGTCTAAGGAAATAATGATTTCTTGTATGGTCTCCTCCTTCATACAATATAAGTTGGTTCTTGAACCTCCCTCCGAAAGAGGCATAGTCACCAAGAACATTTCTTTCCCCGGAATGGAAAAAATTATACTCCTCCCATAGCAATCTACCACGGCCCAGCACTTCGCTAACCAATCCATTGCAAAAATAACATCATACCCGACCAAATCCAAGATGAGTAAGTCAGCCTCAAAGCACACTCTACCAAGGTCTATTCCTACCCCTTTATAAATAAAAAGTATAAGTGAGCCATCTCCCATAGAAGACTCCACACTAGAAAAGTACATTCGACAAACTTAAACAATCCCGTTGAAAGAGAAAATTGCCTAGCAATAAATGAGTGTGTGGCTCCAGTGTCAAATAACACCCGACCTACAAACCCCTGTATGGGAAACTTACCCTCAATAGTTGGCGGTGCTAATGGTGCTGGGGGAAATAAATAATCTTGAATATTATGCATGCGTCCAAACTGAAGTTGTCCCTGTTGTAATGGGATGGCTGGAATAGGTGATGGAGGTTGTTACTGTGCCTGCGGATTCTGAGGGCCTCCTGGCAATTTCCCCCTGTTCAACTGTGGACAAGATCTCTTCATGTGACCTGTCTCACCGCACTAAAAATAACAACTCGTAAAACCCTCCAAATGTCGGCCTCGGTTGTTGTTTCAAAATTACCCCGCACCCTGGCCCTGCTGGCCTCGACCCCCATTACTCCCTCTGCCATCTTGTCCCGGTTGGCCCAACTGCTGCTATCGCTGAGCACCTTGACCATGGCTAAAACCACCTCCACTAAAGTTGAAACCCCCAAAGCGTTGCTTCTTAGCTGAGTCCCCCCACTAGAGGTCTTGTTCCTTCTGCTTATTCCCAAACTGCTGTGGTGGTGGTAGCGATCCACCAGCACCATCCCCTCCTTATTTACTAGATTGACCAGAATCCCATATCTTCTTACTCACCTTCAAATGAAGGCGGTGATCCTGGTAATGGAGTAAAGTTGCATTCATCACATCACCGAAAGTTTACAAAGTCGGGTTCCCCAATAGATGTTGCCTTATCTTCTAACTCAAACCCCCAACAAATTTTGAAATACTCCTTTCTTCTGGATTTACCTCGTCCTGCACAAATTTTTCCAAGCGAGTAAATTCTTCTTCATATTCCACCACAGTTCGCTCCCCTTGAATCACATCATGTATCTTCCTCCTCATCTCTTTCTAGATTGCTGGAGGAAAATATTTTTAATCAAACAAGGTCCTGAATGCCGAGATGGTCATTACATCCCTTTGTTCCGAAGTGGTCACCGACTCCCACCATTGGAGATTTACTCCCACGAGTTTAAAAGTGGCGAGGATCTGTTTCCGCTCTTCGCTACATTCCACCATACGAAGGTGGCATTGAGTATCCTTTTTCCATTGATGGGCAATAATCACATCAGCGCCACCCTGAAATTCTGGAGGGTGACCTTTCAGGAAGGATTCTATAACTCTTTCCCATGCGGAAGGTCCCGTATGGGCTTGAGACACAGGTGCTAGTGGTTGTTGATCTTGGGGAAATTGTTGCGCCATAGCGATCATTGCAGCGTTTACCGCATGGGCCACAATATTAGCCACCTCCGTAGCATTTATAGTGACGTGTGGTGGTGGAGGCTCTACATCATCTTCTACTCGATTTATCCTTACCGAATGTCCACGTCTAGGCGACATCTGAGATAAAAAAAAAACACAACTGAATCAGTATACAGTTAGAACAAATTATCCTTACAAAAAAACGTAAACACAGATAAGCAAAACAGTCCCAATAATAGGGCACTATATCAAAGAACGTTACGGTAGAACGTGATAAGTCTAAGTAGATCCTAAGGACTCTAAAACCTCATGCTCTGATACCATCTGTGACACCCCGCTTATAAAAATAAGAGGTGGCAAGCCAGCTACTCTAATAAAAATAGGATTCTTAAACAGTCCATTCTTAGCATCATCATTGCATGCATAATAATACAAGATAACCACTAATTATTTTTGAAAACGGATGTCATGTAAATTTTTGCAAATTGGATTAAATCAATTTCCATCATTCAGTTTATAACAAAAGTTTAATGTGTGTGTGTGTGTGTGTGTGTGTGTATATATATATATATATATATATATATATATATATATATATAATAAAGTGGCTTGGTTTTTGAAAATGTACACATTTTTAACGGTGCGGATGGATGCCACCTCCTTATATATTTTTACACATTTTAATGGTTCAGATCACATCCCTTTCTTTTTTACAAGTCTACCCCTCAATTATTTGGTTTCCCCCCCATTTTTTTCCTTATCAAACTCACCCTAAAATTCAAAAATTGGGGTATTTTTGGAAGACTCTCCCATTTCACACATGAAACCCTCGGTCCCGCATACATTCTCTCGACTCTCCCCCTCACACTTACACACGCACATGGTCACTCTCACCCTCACCCGTCTCTCTCATCCAAGGCTTCCCCAAACCCTACCCCTCCCCTCCCCATTCTCTCTCCCGCCTCCCCCTCTTCCTCTTCACGCTGACGCTGCCATTCTCTGTAGTGTTACGTGATTTGGGTTTTTAGTTTTTTTTTTCAATTTTGCATAACTAAATTA
Organism: Sambucus nigra; assembly: GCA_949130495.1. Lineage (NCBI taxonomy): Eukaryota > Viridiplantae > Streptophyta > Magnoliopsida > Dipsacales > Adoxaceae > Sambucus > Sambucus nigra. The sequence continues at coordinate 28,986,063 of OX422217.1, read as the reverse complement.
AGGATTTGCGTTTTGTAGTTTCAATCAACGATTTGGGTTTTTTTCTTCTATTTACTATCATCCCTCTACATATATGGTTGTATTTGGATTTGTACGGACCAATCCAACACTAAGATTTGGACTTTTATATACTCTAATATTTGAGGTGGTGTTATACGCTTTTTTTTCAGGGTCAAAAGAAAGGTTATCTAGAGGAGTTTGAAGAAGTTTAAAATCAGCACAATTTCAGGTTTGTTTTGGTTGTTTGGTCTTTGCTGTTTGATGTTTGGTTGTTGATTTTGATTAATTTTAAATTGTTTAACATTTTTTGTTTGATTAATTTTAAATTTTCTAACACAATTTTAGTTTTGTTTTTTTCGTTCAATTGTTCAGGGGGATATTTTGCAAATTTCCACTAATGAAGGAAAGGGAGGAATCAACTTTGAGCTGAAGCCACAGTGTCGCTATCTGGAAACGACACTAACTCGAGAAGGCACCTTGATTAGTTTTTTTATATCTTTGATTTGATGCACTGTTTTTTATTTTTTTTTCTATGTTTGACTTTGGGTGTGTCAAACTATTGTCCTTATTAACCATGGAGGTACTGACGAACCTCTAAAATATGCATATATGCATATGGCATATATGAATATGCATATATGCAGTTGCATACACGCATATTGCATACTTTAGTTAATATCATTTAGTTAGTTTCATTTATGTTAGTTTCAATCATTTAGTTTGAATGTTACTTTAAATGTTAGATCCGTAGTAATTAATCCATGTTAATTGATTTGATCAGTTGATATCATTTACTTTTAATCATTTAGTTAGTTTCATTTAATTTATATTTGTTTTTTTCGTTCAATTGTTCAGGGGGATATTTTGCAAATTTCCACTAACGAAGGAAAGGGAGGAATTAACTTTGAGCTGAAGCGGCAGTGTTTCTACCTGGAAACGACATTAAACCCGGGAAGGCATCTTGATTATTTTTTTTTATTTCTTTGACTTGATGCACTATTTTTTATTTTTTTTGCTATGTTTGGTTTTGGGTGTGTCAAACTATTGTCCCTATTAACCATGGAGCTACCGTCGAACCTCTAAAATATGCATATATGCATATATGTAGCTGCATATATGCATATTGCATACTTTGGTTAATATCACTTAGTTAGTTTCATTTATGTTAGTTTCAATCATTTAGTTTTAATGTTACTTTGAATGTTAGATCCGTAGTAATTGATCCATAGTAATTGATTTGATCAGTTAATATAATTTAATTTCAATCATTTAGTTAGTTTCATTTAGTTTATATCATTTAGTTAATAGAAAACATTTAAGTTTCAAGTTGGAATTTTCTCAAAGTTCCTCTTTTCATTTTCAAAATTTGGTTTCCCTGCGAGTATGCATGTTCACTCCATTTTAATTATTGTCTTTTAACTTTGTAGTATATACTTTTTGTTTCATAACTATCTTTTCTTTAAAATTATATATGCTTTCAATGGGTTATATTTAAAGTTGAAAACTATCAAGAAAGACTCTTTAACTAACTAAAATCAAATCGATTCAATTTGTGCATGGAGCTAAATGATTGGGACAGTTCATATCTTAATCTTCTTCACATATATACTTTTGTTTTGTTTTGTTTTTGGGTGGGGTCATCACATTTAAATAATGTCTTTTGTTTTTGTAGGCGATGCTGAAGATACCTTTTATGCTTTCGTAAAGACACCTTTTATGCTTTCGCCAAGCAAGGAACCTTTTATGCTTTCGTAAGTGCTTAACCACATGCCTAACTAATACCTAATACACTTGAGTTTTGAGTTCTTATTTACACTTTTTTAAGATATATGATAAGTTGGTAATTCATGATTCTCATTGTGTTTTTTTGTAAGTTTTGAGCCACTACCTCCCTTTATGGAGTTAAACCCAATAAATAAATTAAACTTATGGTACATTTTAGTTTGAAGCATTATGCCATTTCTATTTCCCAAAAAAAAAATGGAATCATTTCTCTCATGGTTTTGTCTCCCCATTTGTTAATTATGCACTTCATTATATCCCTATTTGTTGGTTTATTAAGATTTTTTGCTTCAAAACAGATATTGAACGATCGGGGTTAGGTACCAATCTTTAATTACAACTCTATAACATGTTTTTACATTTTGTATGAGTTGATGTGTGTTTCCCATTGTAAAGGTAAAATTAATTAGATTCAAAAGCATATCCTTTATTGGCTTAGTTTGATTTTGACATCATTTTAGATCGTCTGGTTCAGACTTCGGCTCACCTATGCATCTGCTATTTTCTTCATTAGCTTTGTCTACCACATATGGAAACATACAGAGTCGAAGTCTATGCTATTTTCTTCACTCTTTACTTACCACACTTTGGTTCATATTAGATATACGTATACCATATATTCTCAGCTTTCTTAGGTTCAAACATAAACTCTGTTTGATGACTTGAAATGTATGTTTTTTACACAAGTTAGATAAGATGTTCAATGAATTAGCTGAGAGACGGATGTTTATATGGGTGTAGATATGGTTGAGGAATTGGCGTAGCTTACTTCTGTTGAATGGTCCTTAATTAATTTTGGAAAAGACTATTTATTGATTGTTTGGTTAGTTTTACTTACTCCCGTTTCTATAGTATATTTCCAGTAATATGAACATATGTTGCGTTATATTCTAATTGGTTTTATTTTGCTGTTTTTCAGCAAAGAAAGTAAAACTTTAAATAATTTCTTAGGTTTTTCGAGCAACAACAACAAATGAGATATAGGATGATACTCTTGGACCTCACTTAATATGCAAGGATGGGATAATAATTGAGGAATATAATTTCTTAACCTTTCAAACAAATACTCACTAATAATCGCATATGTGTGATTTTAAATTGATATGGTGGTTGTTACCCAGGTCAAATTTCTCTGTGTTTCGATACGGTGTGGGGGAGGCAGGGAGGGAATGGGATTGCATATATGCATATTGCATATATGTAGCTGCATATATGCATATTACATATATACAAATTGCATATATGCAATATGCATATATGCAGATTGCATATATGCAAGCAGCCAATCGATATAAGGTCTTAATGGTTGTTTGGTTAGTTTTACTTACTCCCGTTTCTATAGTATATTTCTAGTAATATGAACATATGTTGCATTATATTCTAATTGGTTTTATTTTGTTGTTTTTCAGCAAAGAAAGTAAAACTTTAACCAGTTTCTTAGGTTTTTCGAGCAACAACAACAAATGAGATATAGGATGATACTCATGGACTTCACTTATTATGTAAGGATGGGATAATAATTGAGGTATATAATTTCTTAACCTTTCAAACAAATACTCACTAATAATCGCATATGTGTGACTTTAAATTGACATGGTGGTTGTTACCCAAGTCAAATTTCTCTGTGTTTCGGTGCGGTGTCGGGGAGGCAGGGAGGGAATGGTATTCCATATTGCATATATGCATATTACATATATGCAGCCAATCAATATAAGGTCTTAATGGTTGTTTTCATCCCATAAATTTGTTGAGTTTGGATGTCCAACAAATGTATGTTTACAATGTTTTTAAGTTCGCAAACCCTTTACCAACTATTGGGTTTTAATCCCATCTTATTTGATTATTAAAAGTTCTCAATATGAAATGACATCACTTTCCACCAAGTACACTAATATGAAATTATGACTTCTCTTTTCTATAAAAAAAATGGATTGTATGCCTAAACTTTCATCCATCCATCCATACATATAGGCATACATACATATATATTGATACATACATACATATTCATATTGTATGCTGCGGACTTATGGTATTCCATTTACACTATGCAGCAACTGTATGCCTGTATGCGTATATGTTGCGTAGAAGCATACAACATACAACATGCATATGTAGTAGTGCTTTCGCTGGAACCCGATGGGCTGATCACAAGCCCGATGTCCGATCACAGTATGCATATACAGCAGCATATAATACACCTTTGCAGTAGCATACAGTCAACCAAAGTGTTCCAACCTGATGGCCGATCACAAGCCTAAATTGTTCTAAGTTGCTGCTTGCTTTCTGAGGTTCGTAGCACTCAAATATTTTTGGCTGTGTAATTTCTTGGATGGATATTTCATCTAACATGTATGGACATAGTTGTGCACTCATTTTGATTTCTGCATTGTCTATTTGCTAAAGAGTGTCCCATCACATATGTTCCAAATTGTTATTAAAATGGCACTTAATGTTTTGTTCTTAAGTTGATGTTCTAAGTAGAAACAACTGCTTACTATTTGAAATTTCCCTTCTTGATTTTGAATATGCAAATGGTTTTGTGCTCTTACACTCATCTTGGTTCAAAATGACTCAAATGGTTCTTATTTATCATCTTACACTCATTATGTACAAACCAACTAATATAAATACACAGTGCTCTCTTTTAATTAATATTGCCCGACTAGTTAGTTTTGTGAAACTCGATGAATGATTTCATTCATTTTTCTTAAATGCTAATTATTTCCCTAGATAAATTTGTTAATAATCATTACAACTAAGCTTAAGATGAAAAAAAGATTACTATCAATCTTCTTTTCCTTGGATGCAAATAAGATTAGGATAAAAAAAAGCTCATGTATGTTACTGATTGTATATTTACTTATGTGATTGTATCTTTGTTCGAGAAACCGATTAATATGTTTATTATTTATCAAATTGTATAGAAAATCGAGCACTACACCAAAATGGGCAAATTGTCACCTTTCAGCCGGCCAGCCTTGTCAAGGTCATTGACCGTGACAAAAAAACACCCATTTTATGTCACGGTCATTGACCTTGACACGACCGTGACAACTAATTGTCACGGTCATTGACCGTGACAAGCCCGTGACAATTAAATTTGTCACGGGCTTGTCACGGTCAATGACCTTGACACGACCGTGACAACTTTTCCAGCAAAAACCCTTTCCCCCTTCTTTTTTCCCTCCCACCGTTCCCTCCCTCTCTCTCTCTCTCTCTCTCTCTCTCTCTCTCGACGCTGCTCTCTCTCTCTCTCAGGTCCAATTTCTCTCTCTCTCTCTCTTCCATTTATATATATATTTGTCTGTATATTTATGTGTGTATGTGTATATATATATGTGTGTATGTGTGTGCGTGTGTGGGGGGTGGGGCAGGGTGGGGCGGGGTGGGGCAGGGTGGGGAAGGTGGAGGAGGGCAGGGGGTGGGGCGGGGTGGGGCAGGGTGGGGGAGGGGGTGGTGGAGGGGGCAGGGGGTGGGGTGGGGTGCGGTGTGTGTGTGTGTGTGTGGGTGGTGGTGTGTTTTGGGGGGGGGGGGGGAGGGGGTGGTGGAGGGGGGCAGGGGGTGGGGTAGGGTGGTGTGTGGTGGGTGTGTGTGGTGTTATGGCCGAAAAACACAACCCAAACTCTCCCTAAGATTTAGAAAGGATTAAAATGTAATTTTTAAAGAGTTAAAAATGTGTATATATTCAATTAAAAATACCCCTAAATAATTTTCAGTTAAGAAAAAAATCATAAAACAAATTTTCACACATTATTATCTCAAAATATCATTTTTCATAATTTTAGCATTAGTAAACATAGGATAAAAATATCTGATTAATTCCTAGGTTAAATTAAATTAAATTAATTTTAGTGCTTAAATATTATTAAATGGTTTTGAATTTTTTAAATATTATTAAATGGTTCTGGGGGAGGGGGTGGTGGAGGGGGCAGGGGGTGGGGTGCGGTGTGTGTGTGTGTGTGTGTGTGTGTGTGTGTGGTGGTGTGTTTTGGGGGAGGGGGTGGTGGAGGGTGGTGTGTGTGTGTGTGTGTGGTGGTGTGTGGTGGGGGAGGGGGTGGTGGAGGGGGGCAGGGGGTGGGGTGGGGTGGGGTGTGTGTGTGTGTGTGGTGGTGTGTGGTGGGGGAGGGGGTGGTGGAGGGGGGCAGGGGGTGGGGTGGGGTGTGTGTGTGATGTTCAATTTAGTTGGTGCACAAACTAACGGTCAAAGTAATAGTATATAATTCCAACATTTCAAACTACTTGAACATCACAAATGGATACAAACTTAAAATATAAATTGAGATAACCTTAGAATCTAATTAGGGTAAAAATATAATGGCATCAACTAACATATATGTAGGGGTGGGGTGGGTAGGGGTGGAGGTGGGGTGTGTGTGTGTGTGTGTGTGTGTGCGTAGGTGCGTAGGTGTGCGTGTGTGTGTGGCGGTGGGTGGGGGTGGGGGTGGGGCACCCATTTAATAACTCTTTAAATATTTGGAAAAAACATAATATTACAAAATTGAAACGAAATGGTATTGACGGAACTTACACATATGTTATAATATAGATGGAACATTTTTTTATCTGTACTATTAATTCAATTAATTCAATTAGGTAAAATGAAATGTGTACTATTAACATTTTTTTTATCTGTACTAATAACATTTTTTTTACAGCAAAAATGTCTCCTTCAGATGTTAAGGCGAAGATGATGATGCTGTTTATGATGATGTCGTCTGGGTTCGGTGGTAGCGGAGGTGACGAGGGCTCCTCCGCCGCTAGGCTCCCCAAATATGGAAAATTTGGGATTACCGTCGAAAACAAGTCGGAGCTTTTAGCGAGATCTCTCGAGCTGCTTAAGACGGTCATTGGCCTGGGGTTTATGAGTTGGAAGGAGGTGCCGTATGAGCTCAAGTTAGCTGTTTGGGCGGCACTACAGGTAATATTTATATGAATATTTCAATTTATATTTATATTTATATTTATTCGCAACTAGCATTGTATTTGTTGGACAGGAACAATTCAACTTGGATCCAAAGCTACGCGATTCCGTCTTGGAGCAGTTGAGGGAGCAACACAAGACGTGGAAGAAAAATATGCGGACACGGTACTTTGGAAAAACACGAGAGTCCATTTTACAATGGCGCGGATCCGTCCCGCCCAAGGAGCCGATCTCATTGGCACAATGGCAAAAGTTCATTGACAATGAGATCGAGGATCGACAATTGGCATCTCGCCAATCGGGGAGGGAAAATCGGGCTAAAAAGACGGACGTGCACTACTCCGGCCGAACCTCTTACGCTGAGGTGGAGCATAGGATGCAGGTAAGATTTAATTTATCTATAACTAAAGAAATATATTAGTGGATATTATTTTACTTTACGGGGCCGATACTAATTTTACTTTACTCTATTTTATTTCAGGGGGTAGGGAGTGGGCCAGGGGGTAAGCCACATAGGCTCGATACTTATGTGGCTCTTCGGATGAAGAAGGGGAAGGACAAGGAGGTGTCCCCGAGCGTTGCGGCCATGATTGTAAGTAATCCGACAGTTTAATTATTGTTAATTACGTTATAATTTTTTAGTTTACTTATTTTACTAATCATGTGCTTTTTGTCGTTTCGGGCAAAGCTTAAGGAAGTGCATAAGTCGCAGTCTGATGCCGACAAGGCATCTTTGTCCACAGACGCACTCAGCCAAGTGCTTGGCTCTGATCGCAAAGGGAGGACAAGGGGAGTGAGCTCGCGGGTGTCCAAATCTAGGATCATCGGATTGGAGACGAGCGACACCGGGTTGTCTCGAACGGTGGATTCACACGACGCGAAGCTGTCCCGTTTGGAGGCGACGGTCCAAGATATGTACGCATTCATGAAGCGTACGTTGGGTGGAGACCGTAAAGGGAAAGGGAAAGGGAAGGAGAAGGCGGTGGAGGAGGAGGTGCGGGAGGACGAGGCGGTGGAGGAGGAGGTGCGGGAGGACGAGGCGCAGGATGACGAGGATGTGGACCTCGCTGCTTCATCACCGACACGTTCGTACTTCGACGATCCACTTCCCTATTTGACGCCCTCCAACAGACCATTGTCGACAATTGGTTGGCCGAGCGTGTTCATATTGGACGTATTTGATGGCCAGCGGATAGGGCGGGGATTGAGGGACCCGAATATCGTCGAGGGTGGAATAGTCCATGGACGTGTGCTTCAAGAGATGGAGTCCAGGGTGCTCGTCACGCATGTCATACCCGGGAAGGAGAACTCCCTATTGTGGTTGCGCGAACAATGCGGCACAACGTATATTAGTGGGTGCGTCAATTCGTATGTCGTGTGGCCTACTCACCTCCTCAGTTTTATCCAAGACATGTAGTAACATTATTTTTAAGTTTGTCCATTTTAATTAAATTTGGATTATATCGTCATGTATATTGTTTTTACTTTGAATATTTGGATTATATCGTCATGAATATATATTTGCATTATCTTTAGTTTGTGTTGGATATATGATGTTTGGAACAGGTACAACGTTGCTATAACAAGTACAAATATACTGCTGGGCAGTGGCGGTGGCCATACTGCCCAGCAGATTTTTTTTAAATTCTGCCCAGAATTATCACGGTCATTGACCGTGACAAGTCCGCGACAAAGTTGTCACGGACGTGTCACGGTCATTGACCGTGACAATTGGGGTCACGACTTTGTCACGGTTTATAACCGTGACAAACGTGTCACGATCATTGACCTTGACACGACCGTGACACAAAACGCGAGTTTTTTGTCAAGGTCAATGACCGTGACACGACCGTGACAAAAAAAGTTGTCTCGCCTCGAAATGTCACGATCATTGACCTTGACAAGGTGAATTTGTCAAGGTCAATGACCTTGACAAATGGGCAGATTTGGTGTAGTGGAGAGGGAGAGAGTGATAATGGCGAGAGGTGGGAAGAAGGATGGGAAGACAACAGTAGTAGCACCTAATCCAGAAGCAGATGAGTGCAAAAGACTTAAAAGAATTGCAATTTACAAAAACATGCTCTTCGATGCTCCCGCAAAGGCCTGCTCAGTTTCTCTCACCCCATCCAAGATGGTGGTCAAACACCACGGCACATACATTTTGAGGAAGTCCCACAGAAAGAATAAATTCATATTCTCCTTTCTCGGCCTTCTAGCTCCCATCTCCGAATTTGGGATTTTTTTTTATTGTTGGATTTGTTGTTACCCCTTAAATAGGGTGGATAGTCCAATAAACAAAGGAGACTATGCCCAATTTTTTTAAAAATTTGGCACTTTGTTTTTTTGAGACACAATGTGAATTCGATGGATAAATATTGTATATTTCGTATTATATGTGAATTTATTTGATGAATTTAGACTATTTGAATGTTATTGGACTATTTGTTGTTTGTTAAGCATGGTGAATAGTCCTATAAATAAAGGATATTGTGGCCAATTGTTTTAAAATTACACTTGGAAATTTTTGCGTTTCGCTATTACGTACTTTGAAAAATTATCGCGTTTTGCGATTGCATACTTTGGAAAATTTTGTCGTGCCTTCAGGCACGGGCATACGCTAACAATTTAACAACATTTCCACAAAACATAATCGAATAAGATGTCGGTTAACAAACTGAATATAAAAGATTACACCAAGTATGACAATATGTACGAATACTAAACTTGGGTAACACGCCCGAGTATACAGAAAAATCATAGCTAAAGTATCAATAGAAATGATGCGTCTACTATAAAAATCCTACAACATCCGTAAAATGCCGTAGCTCCTTAACACTAGGAAGGAAAGTCAAAGCGGGAGCCCATGTGGCGAAGCGCCTGGACATATATAAGAACCACACAAGAAGAAGTAATATAAACGGGCCAGGGCTCGGTTTGATATGATGTACATGTGAATAAAATGCATGACATTTATGAATGCTACTTTCATAAACAAGTTAAATTCTCTCTTCATTCAAGTATCATCCTCACCTCTCTCCTAAGTGCACATCCTAGTGCATACGATTCATGTTAAGTTAAAACTGCCCATCTACCTAGTAGGAGTAACCTAACTCTATTTGCCAGGTCTACCAATTTAATATAGCCCTACGAGACAATAATCATTAGGGACCATATGCAATTAAAGTTGGTTCAAAATTTCTTAAATAAATTTAATGATTCATGTGAAATACCATTTCAGCGAGAACAATTACAATTATATAATAATGGTTCTAAGACCATCCATTCGGGAGTCAACCCACTGGATGCACCCCTAAATAATATCATCTTCCAGGTCCTATAACCAAGACCACCTGGGCATCCTAAATCGTAGCACATGGGAAGAGACCATATACCTTCGATAGTGAGTCATAACCATACCCGAAATTACCTCACTTAGAACCATAAAATCATACAAAGTACCAATGGATATCATGGCATGAGGACTATACTCTCCCTGCATCATTAACCAGGGGATTCACATCTATCGTGTTCTTCCCCTATGATAGAATTTAGAGAGGTATGTATAAATGTGCCATAGTTACAAACTATATTAAGTCAAACATACGATCCTTATTTCCGAAACCATATATACCTACGATGTTTGGCTACAAGAGGTAATTACTATCATACTAGCCCCCAAAGGTCCAACACAACATTACCCAACTCTATACTAGTCCTATCCTTATTTACTAGCCAAAAAAGGGCATCATACTCCTATAATTAGTCCCCGAGATGATCCCGAACACTCCCTTACTATCCTAGGGTGTCACTCTCTTGATAAAAAGTCATAATACTTCTTAATACATCCTAAGGGAAGGTTCCTAAGCCTTAAGAACCAAAACAAAAGAGTAGAAAGAAAATCCCATTCTTGAGCTGAAAACACAGTAATTGTCGACCGACCCCTGACCCCAGATCAACCACCTGTTTGGATTTTGCCTTGCGAGCCAACTAGTAGGCTTTTCCCTTTAGGCCTGATCGACTGGTGGCTTGGACGTGGTCGATTGGTCATACCAGATAAGTTGGACATCCCCCATTTTTCTTATAAAACCTAAATCTTCCAATTCTTCTTCTTCCCTCTACAACAACTATCATCAACAATTATTATCAACAACTCATTTCTATATGATCACCTACCAATATTCAACACTCAAATCATATCTAACTTGTCTAGGTGAAGATTTTGAACAACAACTCAATCAAAACACTAAATGGGTTAAATCTTAAGAACAATACCTAATCACACCATTTATTCAACATAATCATAAGGTATTGCAAGTATAATAACTTGCCTTGTTGTTGGAGTTTCGAATTCTTCTTCATAGCGACGATTCCAAGCTTGAAATGGACAAGCTCTTCTCTTTCTCTCAAGCTTTCACTTCTCTCTAACTTCTAGGTTTAGAAAATATACAAATGAGATATAAATTCTCTTGCAGGACTTAAATACCTAAACATAACTCAAATACATTAAGTCCAACATTAAATGCTACTACATACTTAAAATGACCCGAAACTCCTATTTAAGTCATAAATAGCCGAAAAATACCCTCAGAACACAAAAATAACGTTAGCACTTATTTTGACTATCTTGACCTTTCCGGATTAACCATGCCCTTTAAACTGTCATCCGGGTCATCGTTCATTAATTCGTATTCCAATGTGATATTAACATTCTAATAATAACTCGAATGAAATATAAATCATAACTGTCGTTTAAAATCCCAACGACTTAACATATCATAATATTACACTATTTACATTCGCATAATGGTAAATATGCAATACTCATAAATATTAACTCTTAAATTTCTTAAATTAATATTTACTTCCATTTCCTTTATTTTATATAATTAACCCACCTGGCACTTTAATATAAAAATAAACGCTCAAAACTAAGGGGTAGTACAGTTGGTTAGTCTTCCCAGTTGGTTGGCATCCCATGTTGGTCGAACGGCCATGTTGTCTGTCTTCTCTATTGGTCGGGCTTCCCTGTTGGCCAGGCTACCTTGTTGATCGAGTATTTATATCATGCTAACTTGGACTTATGCCACATTGGATGACACGTACTGACTTTTAATTGGTCCAAATAAGGTTGTGAATTTTGGTATCAACAGATGCCCCCAATGTTTCATACTTGGAGCTGATGCGAAAGTGTGGAATATTATGCTTTATCAGTAGTTAGGGCTTCTTAGTCGGTTGCAGACCTTCCAGACTTTGTAAAATTTATCTAGTTATTTAACAATTTTGAGCACGAATGGCAGTTTTGTAAATATTTTAAATTTTAGCGAGAGTTTTTGGGAGATCTTCGTCTTTTCTCTTGTTTGTTGCTGTAAACTCAACCTTCGTTCTTTAATCATTACTTTTCCCAATTTTCGACGTGACTTATAAAAAGAGAAGTAAAACTTCGATCTTCTTCTATCTTTCATTTTATATTCTGCTGCTATGTTCTTTGAACTTTTGTGCGATCATTTTCTTTTCTGTCTTCAGTTCTTGCTGAATCCTTAAACCCTTGTAAGAACTTTTTTATCTTCTTCTTTGCTTACGCATTATGATTTATTCTATTGAGTCGCTTGATAAGTTCAGGAATGACTTTAACATTCCGCCTTGGGTTGTACATGAACATCCCACTTTTCCTTCTGATTTGTTCTCTCTTGCTGAGGGCCATTAGTTCCTTCCATCTTTATCGCTGAGTGTGGGTTCACATTTCCTACCAATCCCCTGTGTCTAGAGTTTTGTTAGTATTTTGACGGTGTACCTGCAAGAGTAGATCCTAACACATGGAGGGTAATGAATAGAGTATATAGGTTAATTAAATCCATGGAACCCATCTAGGGATTCCAGAAATAATGTTTTGTTATAAATGGGTAACTAGGGACACCACTTATTATTTGAAAACTAAGGCCATTAGTAAAGCATTACTAGTTAACCTCCCTAATTCTAATAGGGATTATTTTGATCACGGGGTAGTTGTAAAAAATTGGCAACATGCTCCCTTAGATAGAGATGCTAAATATCAAGGACCTAGATGTTCTCTCTTTGGAAACGGAATAGGTTGTTCTGTATTTAATAATTTTGCTTTGTTTATATTTGATAAAATGTCATACTGACTGTTGCTTTGTAAATTTGATTGCAGTTTATAGGAAGAGAAATTCCCCCAAAGAGAGTGATGTAAACTTGAATGAATTGAAGTTCATCTGGGGACTTCACAAGACGGTTGCCGAGGAGCACATTAGGTATGCTTCTTATTTGCTTCAATACAGAGATACCATTTTTTCCTTCAATGCCAGATCTATTGCTTCTCCTACTCTAGTGATTGATCTTGATCAGGAAGCTGTTGTTAATTCAGACGTTCCTCTTTCTGATATCATGAAGAAGAGAAAGTTTCCTGACCTTCTTAGTGGCAACACTTATGTCTCTTAAAAACCTATTGAAGGGTCAAGAAGAAGACAGGGGACGTCATGAAGGATCCCCCAGTCCTAAAGACCCAGCCCCCAAAGATGATGAACTTCCTTTGAGATGACTTAGGAGAGGTCTTGCAGAGAAGCAGGTCATACAGGTGACCGACCAACAGACCTTGGTCCAATTACCTTCTTTTGATGATGGTCCTCTAGTAGTTATTACTCCTTGTTTGGTCAGGAAGTTAATCAAGTCTGTAACTCTTCCAGACCACACGGGAGTGGATGCCATGCTACCCCGAGTAAAGGTTTCTGAATTGGCTGCTCAGAGCCTTGCATCAGAAAGTGATTTATATCTTCTTAATTCTATTGTCTTTACATTTCTCATATACTAACTTGATCTTGTTCTATTATAATTCTCATTGCTTATCAATAATATGTTGGAGAAGGATGATGAAATTCGAGCTTCTTCTTCAAATGATGTGAAGGAAGCTTTGGCTGGTTTGAAAAAGTCTTTGCTCGATTCTCAGCAAGCCTTGGAGACTGAGAAGAATACTTGGGCGGAAATATTAAAAATTACTAAAACTTCTCGACAAACGTCTAAAGGAAATGACCTAGAAGCTAAGAATAGGGCTAAGGAAGATAAGCATAGTACAAAGACTGTTAAGGAGCTTGTGACTTCTAAAAGGTCGAAGAGAAAGTCTTTTATAAAGGCATCTTTCAGTGCTGGTTGGAACAAGGGCTGGAATAAAGCCATTTCTTCTACCTCTGCTCAGATTGAGTATGCAAAACAAAAATATTTCAAAGATGGTTGGGTTGCTTCTCTCCATGAGTTAAGTACTGATGAAGTCTTTTTTAGAAATATACTCATGGTCCTCCTCCTATCATTTAGGATGGGGTTCAAGATGAAGTTTGTTCTGGAGAGTCTTATTTAGTGGTTGAATCTACTACCGACCAACCTAAAATCACTGAGTCTCCTCTTCCTCCAACCGAGAAACTCCTGGATATAGCCCCTTATTTTAAGAAGGATAAGAAGGTTAAGAATGGTAGGGAGAAGGTTTAAAGTTGCTCGATATTTCCCCTTTTTCTTTTTGTTTCTTTTTCTTTACTTTTATTGTACTTGAACTCTTCATTATCAATAAAAGAAACCTTTTGTTCCTTTATGTATCTTATTGATTATGCTTATTTTTCGTTCTTGTTGTTGATTGGTCATCATTTCTTCTTGCTAGTTTATAGCGAAGATGGAACAACTGTCTTCCAATGATACCGAGTTACTGAGGAAGTGCAAGACATTTTTCAAATCTAGTCATACAGACTTATTCGAGGAAGAAATTATTAAATTGCTCAGTAGTGATGCATCAGAGTAGGCTAAAGAAGCCTATAAATATTTGAAGTACTTACTTGATAGGGCAGTAGAAAATAATGTTGCCCACTATGATATGATAGAAGAACTTCAATGTAACACCCCGCCTAATTAAATACCCGGTGATAAGTCCTTTATTAAATTAAAATCAAGTTGAACGGTTGGTTCATTCTTAGCATCATTATCGCAAAATAATATTTTCCAATTTGAACGCCCTAAATAATTAAGCTAAGTGTCAAAACAATTTAAAATCTCATTTTTCCTTTATTAAATACCAATATGAAAACCATTTTAATACCCAACAGTTAAGAATCAAATACATACTAAGGATGGCAATTAACACACAAGAATTTAACCATCTAGATAAACCAAACCATGTTTAAGAACTATAAATGTAATCATCCTAACAAGAGTTAACTCCCGATGAGTATTGAATACTAGAAATATAAATAAACATAAATCTCTGACAAATCCAAAAGGGATAGGAAATCGGGCGACACATGCCCTAACTAAGCAGATCTAAAGTAAGAATTGAATCAATGAAGAGGTCTTCTAAAGGAAGGGCCTGCAACTCCCACATAAGCTGCATTTCATCATGTCCAAAGAATCTAAGCATGACGCCCCTGTGACTGGGGACCTATAATACATACATTTATATACAAGAGAAAGAGAAATAACAGGAAACGGGTCAGAGCCCGAATGTAAAACAATTTTAAAAATAGTTACGAAGTATTTAAAATGCTTACTGGCTAATATAACCACCATGTTAGTGCGTGACACTCTTGATAATTCTCACCTGTCATCTAGTGTGCACGTGTACCGTACTACTGATCACATAAGTATATCTAACTTATCCTCCCATAAAGTTCTATCCCGAGAAGTACTAAGTCCATAATATTTAATTTTGGAAAATCATTCGCTTCCATATTCTTACGTTACTTAGAACCACATAGTACCGTTACAAAATTCACTAACACTTGCTATAACGCTGAAGAATTTATTCATTACTTAACTACTTATACACACAGTAGAAAGTTTCCATATACAAGTATATATATATATATATATATATATATATATATCAATCACTCATATAATATATATATACTATCGGCACCCCCACATAAAACTATGGTGCAGGCATACTCTGCTATTAAGTCCCCGTTTCACTCATGCTAAGGGAAATACAAGTTCGAAATCACTCTCGAACTGTATTAACACAATACACATACAAAATGGAGGTGAAGCATAGTTTCGAATCCTAAGAGGTCAGCACATACCCTCACGTCTCTTAGAACATCTGACTATTATTTTTAGATAGTCTGTATCTGGAATACTATCTTCTAGGGTACGAGTCAATATCCCCTATAAAGGTCCAATCGAGATAAGACCGTCCTGGCGTGGAAACCACCGTGATAGAAAGTAACCTGGGTATAATTTTTACACAGATACATAATATATGCATAGTAACACAGTCATATATATAATTATGCACATTTTCAAAATTAGGTGCGCCCACGACCAATTTTTATAATTATCCGTTCTTAGCATAAATTACTCAATTATCTCACATAACGGATTTGTCTCTTTTATTCTCATTTACAATTTATTTCCTACTTACTTTTCATGTCTCGAAGTATTCTCTCTCACTAAGTATAATTTCAGCAGGTATACCCTCACTTACCTTCTAGTCTAAATCTTTCATGAGTCTCAATCTTTTAGTAAACGTACGCACAATTTCCAATGTATGAATTACTCCCCGTTATCCCGTAATTTCATCTCATATTAATTTCACTCAATGGAGTCTACTTAGGCCCTATTGGTCATCTTCATAACCCATTATACTCCATAAATAATAATCAAGGGCTCCTACGTATCTTAATCGGATTAAACAAAAAGGAGAAAAATATGCACTTTTCCAGGAGGGATCGATCGATCGAGGAATGGGGTCGATCGATCGATGCTCTTGGTCAATGGATCGATCAAGCAGTTCTTGCCCATTTTTCTGCAAATTTCAACCTACGGGTTAAATCATTCTAACCCCTCCAAACCTCTATAATTTCATCCCAAACTCCCATTAAGGTTATCCAAAGGTATAAGCAATATATATATAAACAAGTTCTAACGTAACAACATTAATAAATCCTCAACGAATCAATCAAAAAGGGCTTTAATCCCATATTTCTTTATAAAACCAAATTTTGCATGAATAATCAAAAACCTCCATTTTAATCCAGTTTTTTCTTCCCAAATATCATAATAAATTTGTGGGTAATCCTCTACATATGATCAAGATTTCAGACTACATGGATTCTCCCTAACACATATAAATTCTCTTCCAAAACATATAATTCTTCAATTGAAACATATGATTTTCATTCGTAGACTAACATGGAAGGATACTAACTAGAAATCGGCAAGATATATACATTCCTGGGATTCAAGGGTCTAATTTGTTGATGAAAAAGATATGGTTGCATTCCTCATCATGCGATCTACATTTTGGTGGTGGTGGCGGTGCAATCGGGTGAGTTCTAGGCCTTCGATTGCTTGGAAACTCTTCACCTTCTTCTCTACCTCTTCACCGTCTTCTCTAATGGTTGGGCTTAGGTTTTGTGTTTATTAACCCTAAGAGACAACTCCAAATAGCTAATATATACTAAGAAAATTTGTGGGTTTAATTACCCAAAAATACAAAATGTCTATAATACCCTCCCATGATGTCAATTAGGCCTAAAAACGCCCCGAGACCCAAACTAAACCCCCGGGTACACTTTTCTGACTATCTCGACCCTTTCGGACACTTTGACGCACTCGAAACAACCATAAGGTTGACTTATAATATATTCACTTTTATAATAATAATTTAGTCCTGACATGACACAGGCGTGTCCCGAC
Source organism: Sambucus nigra (assembly GCA_949130495.1). NCBI lineage: Eukaryota > Viridiplantae > Streptophyta > Magnoliopsida > Dipsacales > Adoxaceae > Sambucus > Sambucus nigra. The sequence goes on along the minus strand of OX422217.1, from coordinate 28,968,665 downwards.
TTAAATTTCCATAATTGCCATTTTATTCACTCGTGACAATTTTTATAAAATTAATCTTATATATTACTTTACTCATCTAGTAACATTCAACAAATTCCCAATAATTACTAACTCACATCACGCTAGTAAATATTAAAATAATTTTTGAATTAATATTAAATTAATATCTCAAATTAAATTTAATAAATTCTTAAATTTAAAAGCCATAAAAATATGGGGTATTACATACTTCCTCCCTAATAACGGAATTTTGTCCCGAAATTCAAAAACTAAGGCATACCTGGTAAAAATAGATCTAGATATTTTATCAATACTCAAAACGGACTTTCGGGTAAGGCGAATTTCTATAGTTCCCCGCCTCACAATAAGCTCATTTAACACTGTCAATACTATCAGTTATAGAGTCACACCTTAGTAACGTCACTTCACATTGTTCTCCACTCTATTGCTATGTGCATAAGACGAGCCTACACATCATTGGCCCCCATTTTCTCAATATTATTGGGAGGCCTCACCTCACTACGTAACAATTACTCATATTTATCTGATCACAAAACGCCCTTTTTGAGAGAAACCATGCGAACATTTGACCACTTGTGTCAGTTCTTTGAACCTCGATTCTCGGTGATGTAACTCTTACGACATTCAAAAGTCACCTAAAACAGCCATGGTAATTCCACCATAGTCATCAGACTCTAACTCGGCCAATCAAAAATCCTGATGATCCACTCACCTCTAAACAACCAGAGGGAGAATAGTTATGGTTTTTTCACACAAAATTTCAATAAGCAGTTTGTCTAAAATAAACAGGTACGAGTGCTTCCACGGACCTCTATTGTAGTAAACGTCACTTGCTAGATACATCTATTGTGGAAATGAAATGATCACCATGAATTCAAAATTACATTCATGGGGTTCCACTAATCTTTAATCACCTCGCCTACTCCCCGTCTAAGGGTGATACCACCTACTCAAAATGAAATTTTATCCCCACTGCTTCTCGAAACTCTGGTTTGAAGGTGGGGTTCAATGATCCCATTCTAGTTCAGAATAATACCGGGAAGAACCTCTTATCGGCGCGATTCTTATTTTCAAAGAAAGGTTGGGGCACACTGTCTAATAGTGCATACCACCCAAAAGAATAATAATCACTTTGTTTTAGGTCAACTTGTTCTACACATTCTAAGGAACTCTTGACCTTACCTTGAAGTTGGCACCTCATCCAAGAAATTTCACCAAATTCCTCTATTCTATTTTAGGAATCTTAGGTTTTCTACAAAATTCTCTAGTTGATCTTATCGTTCCAATCGATTTCTATCTATGAGTGGTTCCCGCGGAGACTACTTACTATATCCCTACCAACATCAACTTCTACTAGTAATGACACACATTAAGTGACGCTTTACACTCCCTTCTTTCCTTAGCGTATATAGAAAGTTCTGATCCGTGCACTTTTCTCCATGATGTGCACTGCTGAACCTTTATACCTTATTAACATCATCATTCAACCTACTCTCAAGTCGCTTTCCACACTTGACTAGGTAAAACACTATTCCAAGTGTTTCTCACAATAGTTAAGTTTTATCCTTCTTAAGGAATACCCCTAAATGTCTTCCCATTGCCTTCCAACTAAATTCGTGTTTGCTACTCTGTTCGTACGCGTAAATATGGATTATCATCATTCACACCACTCTTAATCCACTCTACCAGTTCCACTTTGTTATGTCGTTCTCACAAAAATATATTCCACGCATCTATTCTCCACGTCTCTTCAACTCGAACGATTCAAGCAATAAATAACCAGGATTCCCACACACCCTACAAACCATACATACTAGTGTAAGCATCACCTACGCTTCACCCATAACACCAATTCTTTATTTCTCTACTGACACAATTGTGGTTACACCACTTGGATACTATTAAACCTCCATATCATCATTCCAACCTTCAATTGGGTGGTAAATCAAAACTTTCAATTTTTCCTTACCACTCAACTGGCTCCACTGACCTTAAATCGTCACATAACTTTAACTTACAATTAATATTATCGACTCCTATGATAACCGAGGTACCAGACTCATGGACTAATGACCAAACATCTTTCTATTTCTAACCTTACGCTAAGTTTCATGTGTGGGATGTCTCACAAAGCAAAATCCAAACAAGGAACTCCCCCGATACACTACTACCTAGAAATATCGGTTATCAAAATTCGTTGGGTCCATTGTCCATAACCTGTACCCCTCTATTCTGTCTTTTAATAGAATATCTACATTTCCTCTCGTAATTTTTTTTTAAACATAAAACTTTTTGTTAATTTCACTATAGTTCAGTATTGGTGGTAATCACCTTCCATAAACCTTATATATATACAATTGGGACTCTCAAAGTCCCATTCCCAAACATGTCAAGATAAGTCTTGACTTTAACATTCCAAAAGGATAAATATAACAATGCTCTCCTCCTACCACTAAGTCATGAGCGTTACATATAATAATGAGTGACATCTTTCCGCTTAACGGTAAATCCAATACACACTGAATCATAATAACAAAGTCCCTAAACACACTGGGATTAAACATTTTTATACCACTATACCCTTCAAATTCGCTATAATATATAATATGAGTGCGAGCCCGACCCTCTCGAAGGTGAAGTTTTTACCAGAACGAAACATGCTGCACTAGGGCAGAAACCCCGATTTCTTTGCAATCACTGCCCATTATCGTTTTAACTATTTTTTTTCTTTCTAAAACCATGATCAGTATAATAATATTCTCGCATATCAGATGAGTAAAACGAGTAATCTCAACGTATATAACACAAACAATGCACCCATTTATCCTTCGCAGATAACGTTGAAGACAACCCTGTTATACCAGGGAAAACATACACATAATAATAACGATATAGATCTATTCACTAAATTCTTCTCACATGCGAACTTAGTAGTAAACAAAAATGTAGTGACTCGCTCGTGTCACATAAAACACGACTTATGCTCTGAGGATAAAACTCATACTTCTACTTTGCCAATCTCCTTGGCTACTTAATGGTCTTCCGGACATAACGCGTCTGTCTGAACCAAATCAAAAATTATATTAACCATTTACCTTGAAAGCATGATACCCTTGTCCTTTTTCTCGCTTTGGAAAATTTTAATTCATTTGGTTTTACTCTCCACAAAATACCTCAACACATAACCCACTTATCTCCTGTCATACTGACCTTATTAGGGTTGTCCTTCTCTCGAACTTAAATAGTCTTGATCTTGAGGGCTACCCATGTCATTCCCTTAGATTTGTTGCCCTAAGGAATGTGCTACTGGCTTCAATAACCCTAACTGAATTCCCCATCGCTTGGTAATAATTCATCTATCTGAATCATTTAAATGATACCCCTGATGGGTCTCCCCCTTGCGGTGTGTTGCTAACTGTGTTTCATCTAGTCTCACTCTCCAATAAATATTTCGATTAATTTAGCTCCCTTCACATAAGAACGCTAACATCTCTACAGATAATGCGTGACATTTTTACCAAATGGATCGACTGTCCAACAGAATTCTCTTTAAATTTTATCAACTTTACTTATGAGTTGATCTCCCATTTGAAATCCTTTCTACCATTGGAATCCACTTCCATTGATACAAGAGTTTCTAAAAGTTTCAATTCATTTACAAATGGACCCCTGCCCATCCCTTTCGTGATGGGCTCAGAACACCGTTCACATCTTATTCTAAACAACTTATGAGCGAATGTGCGGTTAAACTGTACTTAAGGTCCTTCCCTTTACGCAACATTTCACTATTAAATGTGGTGGTTGACTCCCACTATTATAACTTTGTTCCAACGAGCCAAGAAAAATTTACCCCAAATTTTCACTTATAGTTAACCACACTCCTACATATGCCAAAGTCTTTGAATATATTACCTTCGTGGGTAACACACACAATTCCCGCATTTCTAGAATTTCCATTGATGCCTCTCCTCAATTTTCCATTTGATCCTCTCCCAAACGTACTACGTTGGGTAAGTCAAATTTTGACATCACTTTTGAATGCAGAAGCACTTGAAATCGTAGGCTATGTCCTAGACGTCTCTACAGTCATGTCCTCTCATGCCATAATAGGGGTGACCTCGACTACGGTCATCATCCTGGAACATACTTCATGACCTCACTAAGCCCTGCCCGCTATCCACCCAACAACCCTCATCTACCATACTTCATATTTGAACGCGCCCGAGCGTAAATAAGATTCACTGATATATACATGATAGTAGGAGAACGAAATCTCACCAAAGAAATCAACAATCCTAAACATAGGGCTCTATATCAAAGAAAGCTACGCTGGAAGCATAATAAGCCGCACAGATCCTAAAAGACACCAGAACTTGATGCTCTGATACCACCTGTAACACCCCGCCTAATTAAAGACCAGGTGATCAGTGATTTATTAAATTAAAATCAAGGTGAATGGTTGGTTCATTCTCAGCATCACTGTCGCAAAATAATAGTTTCCAATTTGAACACCCTAAATAATTAAGCTAAGTGTCAAAACAATTTAATGTCTCATTTTTCCTTTATTAAATACCAATATGAAAATGTTTTTAATACCCAATAGTTAAGAATCACGTACATACTAAGGATGGCAATTAACACACAAGAATTGAACAATCTAGATAAACCAAACCATGTTTAAGAACTATAAATGTAATCATCCTGACAAGATTTAACTCCCGAAGAGTACTGAATACTGGAAATATAAATAAACATAAGTCTCTGACAAATCCAATCGAAATAGGAAATCGGGCAACACATGCCCTCACTAAACAGATCTAAAGTAAGAACTGAATCAATGAAGAGGTTGTCTAAAGTAAGGGCCTGTAACTCTCACATAAGCTGCAGCTTGTCCAGTCCAAAGAATCAAAGAATGACGCCCTTGTGGCTGGGAACCTGTAATACATACATATATATACAAGAGAAAGAGAAATAACAGGAAATGGGTCAGAGGCCGAGTGTAAAACAGTTTTAAAAATAGTTTAGCAAGTATTTAAAATGCTTATTGGCTAATATAACCACCATGTTAGTGCGCGAAACTCTCTTGAGAATTCTCACCTCTCATCTAGTGTGCACGCCTACCATACTACTGATCACATAAGTCTATCTAACTTATCCTCCCATAAATTTATATCCCGAGAAGTACTAAGTCCATAATATTTAGTTTTAGAAAATAATTGTGACACCCCGACAAATTAAATACCGGGTAGCTACTCCTTTATTAAATCAACACAAAATGCCAAGTTGTTTCAGTTAATAGCATCACTGTCGAAAGCATTTTTATAATTACTAATCACCTAGTATTTAAAAAGTAAGTTGCCAAATTTTAAGTTAAGTCTGATTAACATGCAGTAAAAGAATAATGTAAGAACAACATAATCCATTCACCATAACGAAGTAATGAAATAACCAACAAATAGTAATAAGAAGTCCGGAGGAAAACTCCTCACAACAATCCCACAACTGAAAAATAATAAGACAAGTCTGAATCATGAATTAATTACATGCCTGAAGTCTGAATAACGAAAATAAATGAGATGTCTCTAAAAGAAATGGGCGACATGCCCAACAACTGATGAAGGCTGAATATAGAGTCAAGATAGATGAAGTGTCTACAAGCAAGGTCCTGTAACTTCCACAAACAGCTACAGCTCGTCACCTGAATGAGAATTCTAAGCATGGTGTCCTTGTGGCTGGGCTCCTAAAATGGTTTTTACAAAAAGATAGATTTGAAAGCAAATGGGCCAGAGCCCGAAAGTGGAAATCATTTTAAAAACAGCAAGTGCTTTAATAACATTTAAAACAATGAATGTAAAATACATGTTAGGACGTGCTCTCATGTGAAATACTCACCTCTCGTCTAACTGTGCACTCCTAACGTTCCTGTACCCATTCATGTGACATCCATATCTAACCAAACCGTAATAAGTTCTACCCCTTACTACTCGATCCCCATATTACATTCTAGCGTTATCAATTTAAAAGAGAGCTTTACTTAAACTCAGATTCTCAATTTGTAATACAATTCATTATCGGTTAACCCGTTATGTTTTCTCAAAACATTACCATAATTATATTCACAATAACAACATGAAAGTTCTCATTATCTACGTGTATATTATTCACGTCATATATATACAATACAAGCACCCTGAGACTAAGCTGCGGTGCACACATACTCTGCTATCCATCCCGGTACATCACGTACATAAGGATCACGTATTCCGAATCTCTCAGGAATCGTTCTCAGATAACAACATCACAAATAATGGAGGCGAACACAGTCACATCACATGGGTCACGCACATACCTGCGCTCCCACGATCAGCAGACTTATTAACATCCCAATAAGTCCTTCTCTGACCTATGTTCATCGAGGTACCAGTCTAAATCCGGGCAACACAAGGATTAGAGGGCCCTAAGCGAACGTAAACCTCCCGTGATAGCAAGTATGGTAGGTATGTCATACACATAAAATTATATGCTAAGCATTCACACATCTTAGATATCACAATATTAATAAAGGTGTACTCTACATCCTTATACCATTATTCCAAATTTATATATTTTGAGTCTCCCGATAATATAGAATTTTAAACCGTCGACACGTCTCACGTCATAGTTTCTTATACTTAAAACCTATCTCAAATAGACTATTAAGTTCCTATTATTCCCACATATAATATCTTCATTCCTAAGGTCCTTACTTCTGCCCCAAACCTCATTTCATCAAATTATTCAATTTTACACTTTTAACCCAAATATTATCTCACTTATCGAATTTCATTTGATTAGAATAATTCCTCAAATCGAATTCTAATTAAGGTCCAAATTTCATAACCATGCCTACTGGTCTTCCTTAAGTTTAAGGGTATTCATAAGGTCTCCAATTATTTTCTCCAAGGGTTAACATCATTAAAATTAACTTAGGAAAATTTTACTCATTCTGGGAAGGTCGATCGATCGACCTATTCCTTCGATCGATCGATGGTGGTCGATCGATCGACTGGGGTGTCGATCGATCGAACGCACCAGGTATGGCAACAGACTGCTTCGTTTTGCAGTTTTCAAACCATCCCAAAACACCATTAACAAGCATGAAACTCTAAGATAACGTTATAATATCATCATACAATCATCCTATAACAGTATTAACATTCTAAAACCAATAATTCATCATTCAAGGGCTTTGTTTAGATCAAAACTTCATCAAGAATTCTAGATTTCTATTTCTTTCAAGAACATTAATAAACTTCTTCTAAAATCCATTTTTAGATCATCAATGGTTCTGTTTTGAATACATAATTCGTCCAGAATGTTTCTATATGCAATTCCTACCATAGTTCATAGTTTTAATCCTCAAATTCATGGGTCTAATCAATCTTCCAAGATAATTTGATGATTATTCTAAACATGGAAAAACATAGCATTGAATCAATTATAATTAAACCACTTGCCTCTATCTTTCTCTGAATTTGATGTTGAATCTTGAAGGTTGAGTTGTTCTTTCTCTCTCTCTCTGCAGAATTCTCTTCTCTCTCTCTCTCTCTCTACAAGTTCTTCTTCTAAGGATGATGACAATGGAGGTGGGGGTTGGTTTTTGGCAAATTAGAACTATTTCTTAACTTCTCCCGTAGCCCATTAAGTCCCTTAGTGTAGTTAGTGGGTTTAGTGGATAAAGAATAAGTCAGATTTTTATTTCTAATTTTCGTGGGTTTTAATTACCCAATTTCCGAAATTACCAAAATGCCCTTATAAGTTACCGGTATGGCCCAATAATGCCCCGGGACCCAAACTTAACCCCCGGCTAGTGTTTTCTGACTATTTTGACCCTTCCGGACGCGTTGGCGCACTCAAAATGACCATACGGGTGATAAAAATAAAATTCACTTTTTAATTCAAATAATTATATTCCTGACGCGACTGTCACGCGCGTCCCAACAAAATTTCCCAAATTGCCGTATTATAATCTCGCGACAATTTCAATAGTTCCAATATTCATATATTGCCATATATACACATTATAATCAAATACTAACTCACATCTCGTTAATATTTTATCCGGATTAATTCTCAATTAATTCACATTTAATTTAATTAATCCCATAAATAAATATCATAAAAATACGGGGTATTACATACTTCCCCCCTAATAACAGAATTTCGTCCCGAAATTCGGAACTAGAGAGTACCTGGTAAGAACAATTCTGGATAACGTTCGCGCATCTCATCCTCGCGCTCCCATGTGGACTCCTCGACATTATGATGTCGCCACTGAACACGCACTAACGGGACTATCTTTGACCGCAGTTTCCGCTCACTTCGGTCCAAAATAGCAATCGGCCCCTCCTCGTAGGAGCTATCAGGATTGAGATATATGTCCTCCAAAGCAATGTGAGAATGTGCCAAATCGTCTCTAAGATATCTCCTTAGCGAGGAAATGTGAAATACATCGTGAATCCTATGCAAATGCTCTGGTAACCCAAGCCTATACGCAACCGGTCCAATCCGCTCAATAATAGGAAATGGTCCCACATATCTCGGTGCCAACTTTCCTTTCTTCCCAAAACGCATAATCCCCTTCATAGGAGATACTCTGAGCAAAACTTGGTCCCCCACTTGGAACTCTCTGAAGAACCTCTTCGCATCAGCATAGCTTTTCTGCCGATCTTGAGCTACCCAAATGCGACTCCGAATCAATTCTATCCTTGTCGAAGTATCCTGAATCACTTCCGGCCCAAGTAGTTTGTTGTCCCCCACCTCCAACCAACATGCTGGGGAACGACAAGGTCTACCGTACAACGCCTCAAATGGAGCCATGACAATGGTGAACTGGTAGGAGTTGTTGTAAGCAAACTCCACCAGTGGAAGATACTGCTCCCATCCACCCCCAAAATCAATGATACTCATACGTAGCATGTCTTCCAACATCCGGTTTGTACGCTCGGTCTGCCCATCAGTCTGCGGGTGATACACCGTACTCAATCGCAATTCCGTGCCCATGGCCTCCTGAAAACTCTCCCAAAACCGTGAAACAAATATCTTGTCTCGGTCAGACACGATATTTAGGGGCACACCGTGAAGTCTCACTATCTCTGAAATAAAGAGCTGGGCATACTGTCCCGTAGTGTAGTCTGTCCTTACGGGTAGAAAATGAGCGACTTTGGTCAACCTGTCCACAATTACCCAAATGGAGTCGTGACCTTTCTGTGACATAGGCAACCCCGTGATAAAGTCCATGGATATGCTCTCCCACATCCACATCGGGACCTCCAACGGCTGTAGAAGTCCTGCCGGTCTCTGATGATCCACTTTTACTAGCTGACAAGTGGCGCATTTAGAAACAAACTCGGTAATATCTCTCTTCATCCCGCTCCACCAATACTGTCGTCTCATGTCTTGGTACATTTTGTCCCCACCGGGATGTACCGAGAACCGTGAGCCGTGCGAATTTTCCATCACCGCGTGCCGCAATTCCTCCCCTTCCGGAACTACCAATCTCCCATTGAAGCGTAATCCCCCGTCTGAGCTAACGGTATAGGACTCGACTCCCTCTGCTAATAATCGAACTATCTGCTCCTGACAGAACGAGTCATTTGCCTGTGCCCTTACTACCTTCGTGATAATCTGCGGTGTAACGATCATCACAGACATGAACGATCGGGCTACTGCATCCTGGTGTCCCAATTCCTTCCACTTGGCCTTCCACACCCCTGCCACTTCATCTGTTGGCCTACGGCTCAACGCGTCTGCTACCACGTTAGCCTTCCCCGGGTGATACTAGATATCAAACTGATAATCCTTCACAAACTCAAGCCACCTTCGCTGTCGTATATTCAACTCCTTCTGCGTGAATAGGTACTGTAGGGACTTGTGGTCTGTGAACAATCGAAACTTCTCCCCCAAAAGATAATGTCTCCATATCCGAAGGGCAAACACAACTGTCGCCAACTCCAAGTCATGGGTGGGGTAATTCTTCTCGTGAGGCTTAAGCTTACGGGAAGCATAAGCTATGGCCTGACTCTCCTGCTGCAATACACCTCCAAGTCATTGTAAGGACGCATCGGTGTAAACTAGATACTCAACTTTCGGTCTCGGCAATGCTAACACAGGTGCTGAGGTCAACTTGCCCTTCAACTCATCGAATGCCAACTGACAGGCATCACTCCAAATGTACGGCACACCTTTACGGGTCAGATGTGTCAAAGGACCTGCTATCTTCGAAAATTCCCGAATAAACCTCTTGTAGTATCCTGCTAGACCCAAGAAACTACGGATCTCTGTCGGTGTCGTGGGCTGTCCCCACTCCCTCACCGCGGATACCTTCCCCGGATCAACAGATATCCCCCGGTCGAAAATGATGTGTCCCAAAAACTGGACCTCCTTTAGCCAAAATCCGCACTTCTCATATTTTGCATACAGCTCATTCTGACGTAGCGTCTGAAAAACTTGCCTCAAATGCTCGGCGTGCTCCTCCTCTGTATGGGAGTAAACCAGAATATCATTAATGAAGACAATGACAAACTGGTCTAGGAAATCTCTGAACATCCTATTCATCAAGTACATAAACACGGCTGGAGCATTGGTCAAACCAAAAGGTATAACCCGAAACTCGTAAGAAGCATATCTCGATAGGAACGCAGTCTTCGAGACATCCTCTTCCCTGATACGCAACTGATGGTATCCAGATCGGAAATCAATCTTTGAGAAGAAAGAAGCTCCTCTCAACTAGTCGAATAGGTCATCAATTCGAGGCAACGGATACTTATTCCGTATCGTGACCTTGTTCAACTCCCGGTAGTCCACACACAATCTCAGTGAACCATCTCACTTCTTCACGAACAACACAGGGGCACCCCACGGTGAAGTACTCCTCCGTATAAACCCCTAACCCAACAACTGCTCAATCTGATCCCGTAACTCTCACATCTCTGCCGGAGCCATACGGTACGGTGCGCGTGCTATAGGTCTCGTATCTGGCAATAAGTCTATGACAAAGTCTATCTCTCGACTGGGGGGTAATCCAGGTATATCCTGAAATACATCGGCAAACTCTCTGACAACCGGGATCGAATCTAAAGAAATCACAACCTCCTTAGAGGTATCCTCCTCTATGTAGTACAAATGAGTGGACGATCCTCCCTCGGGACGAGGCATCGCCACCAAAAACATCTCCTGCCCGGGAATGGCAAAGATAAGACTCCTACTGAAATAGTCAATCATGGCTCGGTACGCAACAAGCCAATCCATACCAATAATGGCATCATACTCGGTCATCTCTAATACTAACATATCTGCAGGTAATACCAAACTACCAATCTCTACCCCCACTCCCTGGCATATAAAGAAAATAAGTGACCCACTCCCCAATGGTGAGTCTACACACGTCACTGTGCTCTCTGCTGTGGCTAACAACCCTAAGGCTTTCGCAAAATGTGTAGCTATAAAATAATGTGTTGCCCCCGTATCAAACAAAACCCGACCCATAGTGCCATGGATAGGAAGCATACCCTCAATCGCGGGTGGTTCCTGTGGAGCTGCTGCCTGGTGGACGTTATAGACACGTCCATACTAATATTGCCCCTGCTGCACAGGAACTGCTGGAATGGCTGGAAGAGCTGGCACCTGGGCTGGAGCTGGGAGAGCAGGTGGAAAAAGCGGCCTCTGTGGCTCATGTCGAGCACCCTGCTGCTGCTGCGGAGCCCTGCCCCTATTAGGACAGTCCTGGCGTTTATGGCCAGTCTTGCCACAAACGAAACACTTCCCCGGGAAGTTCCCCCTCTCTGTCCCTGCTGCCCCCGGCCCTGGTGGCCGTTACCGTTCCTCCACTGGCCCTGCTGAAACTGCTGTTGACCATTCTGACCCTGCTGGTTCTGATGGCCGTTTGGACCTTGATGGCCCTGCCGAAAACCTCCCTGTCCGTGCCTGAAATTTCCTGACCTGAACCTCTTGTGATCCCCCTGCTGGGTACCCTGATCACCCTGTCTCTGCCCCTGAACAGATTGTGCCCCACTGGTACCATTTCCTCCAGTCCTGCCCTGATGGCTGGACTCTCCCGATCGCTTGCCCTTAGCCATGTGAAAACGGTGATCCTGGCAATGGAGCAATGCAGCGTTAACCACATCAGAATAAGTGGCTAACGAGAGGTTCCCTAACAAGTGCTGACGAATCCTCCAAGTCAGCCCGTCCGTAAATTTTTGTATCTTCTTCTCTTCTGTAGGTATCTCATCTGGGACAATATTCAGCAAATTGGTGAATTCGGCCTCATACTCAGCCACAGTCTTACCCTCCTGTCGAAGGTTCATCAACTTCCTCCTCATTTCCGTGTGGACAGCAGACGGAAAGTACTTGCGGTCGAACCGCACCCAGAACTCCTGAATCGTGAGAGTATCTCTCTCCTCCACGGTGGTAATAGACTCCCACCACTGTAGTGCAGATCCCACTAGCTTAAAAGTAGCTAGTACCTGCTTCTGGACATCGGTGCACTCATACATCCTCAGGTGCCGTTGAATGTCCTTCCTCCACTGACTCGAAACTACCACATCGGAGATACCTGCGAACTCCAGAGGGTGTGCTTTCTGAAAAGCATCACGTACACGTTCCCAAGCAGACGGGAATGCATGTGCCTGAACTGGCGCGGCTATCGGCGCCTGAAGTGGTGCCTGCTGAACTACGGCTAGTGCGGCATTTACCGTCTGGGCCACAATGGCTGCAACCTCTGCGGCATTCATCGTGCCCTGAACTGGTGCGGGCTGTGGTTCTGGCGTTGCATCCCTGGGAACCCGTTGTGCACGTCGTGGAGGCATCTGAAATAAGAATGAAGTCTATAAGTTCGCAGTTATAAACTCAAAATAGCTGAGGAACGTAGCATATACAAAAGAATACAACAGTCCTAAAATATAGGGCTCTATATCAAATAAAGCTTAGCGGAAACATAATAAGCCGTTCAGATCCTAAAGGACACTAGAACCTGATGCTCTGATACCACCTGTGACACCCCGACTAATTAAATACCGGGTAGCTACTCCTTTATTAAATCAATACAAAATGCTAAGTTGTTTCAGTTAATAGCATCACTGTCGAAAGCATTTTTATAATTACTAACCACCTAGTATTTAAAAAGTAAGTTGCCAAATTTTAAGTTAAGTCTGATTAACATGCAGTAAAAGAATAATGGAAGAACAACATAATCCATTCACCATAACGAAGTAATGAAATAACCAACAATTAGTAATAAGAAGTCCGGAGGAAAACTCCTCACAACAATCCCACAACTGAAAAATAATAAGACAAGTCTGAATCCTGAATTAATTACATGCCTGAAGTCTGAATAACTGAAATAAATGAGATGTCTCTAAAAGAAATGGGCGACATGCCCTACAACTGATGAAGGCTGAATATAGAGTCAAGATAGATGAAGCGTCTACAAGAAAGGTCCTGTAACTTCCACAAACAGCTACAGCTCGTCACCTGAATGAGAATTCTAAGCATGGTGTCCTTGTGGCTGGGCTCCTAAAATGGTTTTTACAAAAAGATAGATTTGAAAGCAAATGGGCCAGAGCCCGAAAGTGGAAATCATTTTAAAAACATCAAGTGCTTTAATAACATTTAAAACAATGAATGTAAAATACATGTTAGGACGTGCTCTCATGTGAAATACTCACCTCTCGTCTAACTGTGCACTCCTAACGTTTTTGTACCCATTCATGTGACATCCATATCTAACCAAACCGTAATAAGTTCTACCCCTTACTACTCGATCCCCATATTACATTCTAGCGTTATCAATTTAAAAGAGAGCTTTACTTAAACTCAGATTCTCAATTTGTAATACAATTCATTATCGGTTAACCCGTTATGTTTTCTCAAAACATTACCATAATTATATTCACAATAACAACATGAAAGTTCTCATTATCTACGTGTATATTATTCACGTCATATATATACAATACAAGCACCCTGAGACTAAGCTGCGGTGCACACATACTCTGCTATCCATCCCGGTACATCACGTACATAAGGATCACGTATTCCGAATCTTTCAGGAATCGTTCTCAGATAACAACATCACAAATAATGGAGGCGAACACAGTCACATCACATGGGTCACGCACATACCTGCGCTCCCACGATCAACAGACTTATTAACATCCCAATAAGTCCTTCTCTGACCTATGTTCATCGAGGTACCAGTCTAAATCCGGGCAACACAAGGATTAGAGGGCCCTAAGCGAACGTAAACCTCCCGTGATAGCAAGTATGGTAGGTATGTCATACACATAAAATTATATGCTAAGCATTCACACATCTTAGATATCACAATATTAATAAAGGTGTACTCTACATCCTTATACCATTATTCCAAATTTATATATCTTGAGTCTCCCGATAATATAGAATTTTAAACCGTCGACACGTCTCACGTCATAGTTTCTTATACTTAAAACCTATCTCAAATAGACTATTAAGTTCCTATTATTCCCACATATAATATCTTCATTCCTAAGGTCCTTACTTCTGCCCCAAACCTCATTTCATCAAATTATTCAATTTTACACTTTTAACCCAAATATTATCTCACTTATCGAATTTCATTTGATTAGAATAATTCCTCAAATCGAATTCTAATTAAGGTCCAAATTTCATAACCATGCCTACTGGTCTTCCTTAAGTTTAAGGGTATTCATAAGGTCTCCAATTATTTTCTCCAAGGGTTAACATCATTAAAATTAACTTAGGAAAATTTTACTCATTCTGGGAAGGTCGATCGATCGACCTATTCCTTCGATCGATCGATGGTGGTCGATCGATCGAACGCACCAGGTATGGCTACGGATTGCTTCGTTTTGCAGTTTTCAAACCATCCCAAAACACCATTAACAAGCATGAAACTCTAAGATAACGTTATAATATCATCATACAATCATTCTATAACAGTATTAACGTTCTAAAACCAATAATTCATCATTCAAGGGCTTTGTTTAGATCAAAACTTCATCAAGAATTCCAGATTTCTATTTCTTTCAAGAACATTAATAAACTTCTTCTAAAATCCGTTTTTAGATCATCAATGGTTCTGTTTTGAATACATAATTCATCCAGAATGTTTCTACATGCAATTCCTACCATAGTTCATAGTTTTAATCCTCAAATTCATGGGTCTAATCAATCTTCCAAGATAATTTGATGATTATCCTAAACATGGAAAAACATAGCATTGAATCAATTATAATTAAACCACTTGCCTCTATCTTTCTCTGAATTTGATGTTGAATCTTGAAGGCTGAGTTGTTCTTTCTCTCTCTCTCTGCAGAATTCTCTTCTCTCTCTCTCTACAAGTTCTTCTTCTAAGGATGATGACAATGGAGGTGGGGGTTGGTTTTTGGCAAATTAGAACTATTTCTTAACTTCTCCCGTAGCCCATTAAGTCCCTTAGTGTAGTTAGTGGGTTTAGTGGATAAAGAATAAGTCAGATTTTTATTTCTAATTTTCGTGGGTTTTAATTACCCAATTTCCGAAATTACCAAAATGCCCTTATAAGTTACCGGTATGGCCCAATAATGCCCCGGGACCCAAACTTAACCCCCGGCTAGTGTTTTCTGACTATTTCGACCCTTCCGGACGTGTTGGCGCACTCAAAATGACCATACGGGTGATAAAAATAAAATTCACTTTTTAATTCAAATAATTATATTCCTGACGCGACTGTCACGCGCGTCCCAACAAAATTTCCCAAATTGCCGTATTTCAATCTCGCGACAATTTCAATAGTTCCAATATTCATATATTGCCATATATACACATTATAATCAAATACTAACTCACATCTCGTTAATATTTTATCCGGATTAATTCTCAATTAATTCACATTTAATTTAATTAATCCCATAAATAAATATCATAAAAATACGGGGTATTACAATCATTCTCTTCCATATTCTTACGTTACTTAGAACCACTTAGTACCGTTACAAAATTCATGAACACATGTGATAAAGCTGAAGAATTTATTCATTACATAACTACTTATACATATAGTAGAAAGTTTCCATATACAAGTATATATATAACAATCACTCATATATATATATATATATATATATATACACACTATCGGCACCCCACATAAAAGTATGGTGCTGGCATACTCTGCTATCAAGTCCCCGTTTCACTCATACTAAGGAAAATACTAGTTTGGAATCACTCTCGAACTGTATTAACACAACACACATACAAAATGGAGACGAAGCATAGTTCCGAATCCTAAGAGGTCAACAAATACGCTCACGTATCTTAGAACATATGACTATCATTTTCAGATAGCCTGTATCTGGAATACTATCTTCTAGGGTACGAGCCAATATCCCCCATAAAGTTCCAATCGAGATAAGACCGTCCCGGTGCAGAAAACTCCGTGATAGCAAGTAGCCCGGGTATGATTTTTACATAGATACATAATATATGCACAGTCACATAGTCATATATATAAATATTCACATTTTCCAAAATTAGGTGCGCCCACGAATCATAATTATAATTATATGTTCCTAGCACAAATTACTCAATTATCTCGTATAACGGATTTATCTCTTTTATTCTCATTTATAATTTATTTCCTACTTACTTCTCATCTCTCGAAGTATTCTCTCTCACTAAGTATAATTTCAGCAGGTATACCCTCACTTACCTTCTAGTCTAAATCTTTCATAAGTCTCAATCTTTTAGTAAACCTACGCACAATTTCCAATGTATGAATTACTCCCCGTTAACCCATAATTTCATCTCATATTAATTTCACTCAACGGAGTCTACTTAGGCCATATTGGTCATCTTCATAACCCATTATACTCCATAAATAATAATCAAGGGCTCCTACGTATCTTAATCGGATTAAACAAAAAGGTGAAAAATATGCACTTTTCCAGGAGGGATCGATCGATCGAGGAATGGGGTCGATCGATCGATGCTCTTGGTCAATGGATCGATCAAGCAGTTCTTGCCCATTTTTCTGCAAATTTCAACCTACGGGTTAAATCATTCTAACCCCTCCAAACCTCTATAATTTCATCCCAAACTCCCATTAAGGTTATCCAAAGGTATAAGCAATATATATATAAACAAGTTCTAACGTAACAACATTAATAAATCCTCAACGAATCAATCAAAAAGGGGTTTAATCCCATATTTCTTTATAAAACCAAATTTTGCATGAATAATCACAAACCTCCATTTTAATCCAGTTTTTTCTTCCCAAATATCATAATAAATTTGTGGGTAATCCTCTACATATGATCAAGATTTCAGACTACATGGATTCTCCCTAACACATATAAATTCTCTTCCAAAACATATAATTCTTCAATTGAAACATATGATTTTCATTCGTAGACTAACATGGAAGGAATACTAACTAGAAATCGGCAAGATGGATACTTTCCTGGGATTCAAGGGTCTAATTTGTTGATGAAAAAGATATGGTTGCATTCCTCGTCGTGTGATCTACGTTTTGGTGCTGGTGAGTTCTAGGCCTTGGATTGCATGGAAACTCTTCATCTTCTTCTCTAATCTGTTCATATTCTTCTCTAATCTCTTCACCTTCTTCTATAATGGCTGGGATTAGGTTTTGTGTTTGTTAACCCTAAGAGACAAATCCAAATGGCTAATATATACTAAGAAAATTCGTGGGTTTAATTACCTAAATATACAAAATGTCTATAATACCCTCCTGGGATGTCAATTAGGCCTAAAAATGCCCCGAGACCCAAACTAAACTCCCAGATACACTTTTCTGACTATCTCGACCCTTCCGGACACTTTGGTGCACTTGAAACGACCATAAGAGCGACTTATAATATATTTGATTTTATAATAATAATTTAGTGCTAACACGACACAAGCGCGTCCCGACTTAAATTTCCATAATTGCCATTTTATTCACTCGTGACAATTTTAATAAAATTAATCTTATATATTACTTTACTCATCTAGTAATATTCAACACATTACCAATAATTACTAGCTCACGTCACGCTAGGAAATATTAAAATAATTTTCTTATTAATATTAAATTAATATCTCAAATTAAATTTAATAAATCCTCAAATTTAAAAGCCATAAAAATACGGGGGTACTACATTCAAGAACAACATAAAGAATTCATTGCTCTGTTGCACCAATGATACGAGCAGAAATATCGAAGCATAAGTGTAGGTTGGGGTTTTGATAACTTTGCTTCTGTTTATAATAAAAAGGAAGCTTTACTTAATCTTGAAGTTGAAGAAACTATAACTGTTGCCAAACTCCTGGAGGAGGAGAATGATAATTTAAGGGATGAATTATATCTTTTGAAGTCTACCTCTGGAGCTGCTGTTGCTACTATCGAAGAAGGGCACTTCATTTTAGAAGGTGAAAATGAAACATTAAGGGAGGAGTTGGAAACCTTAAAAAAGATTAAGCCTGCATCCTCTTCCTGAGCAAGAAATAAGCCTGGACGAGGTACCACAGAAGAAGTTAGGACCCAATAGGCCCTTGATAATCAAGATGAGCAGTTAAAAGCTAAAGACCAAGCTATTGCTGAGATGTCCCAGAAGATACAAACTTTGTCTGAACATCTATCCACTCAATCTTCCCAATTACAAGCTAAGGATGGAGTGCTGAAGAAGCTGCATTCTCGGGTTAATAAATTAACCTTTCAATTCCATAAGCAACCTAAGGAAGTCTAGATGAACGGTTATAATAAATCTATAGGGAAGCTTGATGATAGGCTTCAAAAAACTAAGAATGAGGCTTATAAATGGGGTTGGACATGGGGTTGGACAAATGCCTTGACAGTGATGAAGGTAAATCAGAACAGTTCATTATAGGATTGGTATGACCCAGGTTTGCTTGAGCTTGACAATCCTACTTTCAAGTTAGATGTTAACTGGATTCCTATTCATTATATTCCTCAATGCTTAATTTTAAAGTACTTAGGAGATTACGAGCTACATGATGGATTAGAGATCGTCTAACCTACTCATCTGCTTGATCATCTGGTAGCAACAATACCAGGATGCTTTGGAATTTTAACTTCATCAACTCTCCTTATACTTTGGATGATCCTCTAGCTGGCATAGATCATGTTTTTAGGCTGAAGGGAAATGCCCTGTAGAATAAGGCTTTGTATTTTGTTTCTGCATGTTTCATATCAAGTAACAATACGTAATCAGCTAATTGAATTAATGAAAATTTTTCATCAGCTTATTTTTATCAATTTTTAATTGTGAATGGATCAACTTTTAGTGAATCTCTGTATGTGAATATTTTCTTAGTATTTGATTGTGAATGGATCAATTTTTAGTCGATCTTTAATTTTGGATCGATGATTTGTCAATTTATAGTTTTCACCAGTTCTATTAATACTCTTAGGATTATCCTAAGTATCGTACTAATTACCATTGCATCACCATGGTCTACTAATGTACCTAAAGTTTTAGGTAATTGTATTAGTTACCTTATTTCCCAGACATGAGTGGAACAGTTTTCCATCTTTTAGCCCAGTTTAGATGCAAATTATGCATCCATGTCTTCATTAACTAAGCATTTGGGACTTATAATTTTGCCTTGCATGGTTTTTATATATTGACAACCAACATTATTGGTGCCTTTATTGATATCAACCAACATTATTGGTGTTTTTTTTCATACAGACCAACATTTTGTTGGTGGTTTATTTGTGTTGACAACCAAACGCATTGGTGCCTTTGTTGATGCCGACCAACATTGTTGGTGTTTTGCTTTATGTATTGACAACCAACATTGCTGGTGCCTTTATTGATACCGACCAATATTATTGGTTTTTTTGTTTATACCGACTAATATTTTATTGGTGCTTTATTTATTCTGAATTACCTTCTTCAAAACATCATCACCTTCTTTTAAGTTGCTCGACTTCACCCTTTCTATTATATAAACGTGCAGTCCTTTATTGTTAGGCTGCATTCCTTAGAGTCGCATATTCACGTACCTCTTCCAGTATGTCTAAGTCCAGCCTTCTCATTAAATCACTGCTTGGTGTATTGAAATTAAAAACTTTGTGAGTATGTAAGCCTAGCTCGATAGGAATTACATCTTTATTACCAAATGCTAGCATATCAGGAGTTTCTCCGATAGCTATTCTAGGGGTTGTTCGATAAGCCCACAAGACAGAATACAGTTCATTGATCCAATTCCCTTTAGCATTTTCCAGCCTTTTCTTCAACCCATTCAACAAAGTTTTATTTTTTACCTCTGTTTGTCCATTGCTTTGAGGATGTCCAGGAGCAGAGTCGATTTTTTAGACATTAGATTAGGCACAATGAGCAGTAAATTCGTCGTTATCAAATTGTCTGCCATGATTAGTGATAAAGGTGTAGGGAAAGCTATACTTGCATGTGATATTCCTCCAAATAAATTGATAAACCTTTTCATAGGACATATTGATCAAGGTTTCAACTTCCACCCATTTAGTGAAGTAATCAACAGTTACAACCAGATACTTAAACCTTCCTCGGATGGTCGGCAAAGCACGACCAAGTCAATACCCCACAAAGTAAAGGGCCAAGGTAAAGTGATTGGTGTTAGGAGATATTGTGGAGTCTTGCGTATGCTAAAAAACCTCTGGTACTTATCACACTTCTTGGCAAAAGCTACGCAATTTACTCGCATAGATGGCCAGTAGTACCCCTGTGTGTTGATTTTTCACAACAAAGTTCTCCCGGCTATATGGGCTCTATAAGATCCTTCATGGACTTCCTCAATCAAATCTTTTACTTCAGCTGGATTCACAGAGCGTTGTAGATCAGCAGTCAACCCTCTTTTATACAACACACCATTGTCTAACACATATCTAGCAGCTTTATGTTTTAGCTTCTTAGCTACAAGTAGGTCGGATGGTAGAATTCCATCTTCAATATATGATCTTATGGGATCCATTCAATATGACCCCATGTCAACCACAATAAAATTAACGATCAGGTCTTTATCAATGCTCCTATTGGACATGGAATTCTACCATCCGACCTACTTGTAGCTAAGAACCTAAAACACAAAGCTGCTAGATATATGCTAAATAATAAGAACTATTCCTATTAGCAAGTAGCTCAATAGGAATAGTTCTTCACAGCTCAATTCTGGTTACTGAAGCTAGCCGAGTAAGTGCATCTACTTGGGCATTTTCTAGTCTTGGAATTATGATTATCTGAGCAGCTAGCAAAGTAGTGATTACTTTTAAAGTTTTAGCTAAGTATCTGGACACCAATTCTCCTTTAGCTACATATAAGTTCAACACCTGATTTACCACCAACTATGAATCACTGTATACCACAACTTGCTCGATATTCAGTGATTTGGCTAGATTTAAACCAATAATCACAGTTTCATACTCTACTTCATTATTGGAGGCTCAAAATTATAATCGTAGAGCATGATCTATATCTATTTCATATGGGGTATTGAGGTGTATTCATGCTCCACATCTAGTTGCACAGGATGCCCATCAATGTACAAACTCCATATGGGAATATCAATGTCAAACGCTTAGTTTGTCATAATCCCTTGAAGGAAGATTTTATCTTTTACCTCCTAATATTTATTTTTCATCTCGTGTACTCCGCTAGAAGGATTTGGTTGAACGATGGTAACTTTTTTAGTAGTTTCCTTTGCTTGGAATTGGTCCGCGGTATCTCTAATAGGTCTACTAACTCCTGAGTATTGCTCGGTAGGAGTCCCTTGTTGCTCGAGAACCTTTAGGTAAGTGAATTCTGTAATAAAACTCGCCACAGCTTAGCCTTTTAAAAAATACCTTGGTTCATATACAAGATCATACTCCCCTAACTCCATAACCCAATACATCAATCTTCCATATTTCTTTGGCTTATGCAAAGCTTATCTCAGTGTCATGTCAGTGTATACCACTATGGTATGAGCTTGAAAATATTATTCCATTCGTCTCCTAGCCTCAATTAAGGCCAATGCTAACTTCTCCATCCTGGGATATCTGACCTCCGCTCCTCAAAAATCTTTGCTAGTGTAATAAATCGACTTTAAACTCTATTTTCTTCCCTAATCAAGGCAGAGCTAACAGCTAATTCAGAAATATCCAAATACAAATACAACTTTTCTCCCAACACTGGTCGGGAGAGTAATAGGGGTGCTCCCAAGTACTTCTTCAATTCCAGGAAGGCTTTTTCACATTCATCGTTCCATTCAAAGTTTTACTAAGTACCTTAAAGAATGGTAAACATCTATTTATTGCTCGGGACATAAATCTATTTAGTGCTGCTACATGCGATGTTAGCCTTTAAACATCCTTTTTACTGCTCGGGGATTGCATTTCTATCAAGGCTTTGATACTATCTAGATTAGCTTCAATGCCCCTTTGATTTACTATATACCCGAGGAACATTCCCTCTTGAACTCTGAAGACGCATTTGGTTGGGTTTAACTTCATTTGGTTCTTCTCCAACTGATCAAACGTTTGACTGAGGTCGAAAATATAAGAAATAGCTTTTTTTTCTCTTAGTCAGCATATCGTCAACATACACCTCCATATTCTTACCTATCTTCTCCTCAAATAATTTTTTCACCAGTCTTAGATAAGTGGCACCTGTATTTTTTAGACCAGATGGCATAACATTATAGCAATAAGTTCCTCGGGGAGTAATAAAGTAAGTACTTTCTATGTCTTCTGGCTTCATTTTGATCTGGTTATAACCATAATATGCATCCATAAAACTCAGCAACTCGTGCCCCAAAGTAGCATCCACTAGTTTATCAATTCGTGGTACAGGAAAATGATACTTTGGACACGCTTTGTTCAAATCAGTAAAATCTACACACATCATCCACTTTTTATTTTTCTTCTTGACCATTACTACATTGTCCAACTGGTTCGAATACTTTACATCTTTAATGAAGGAAGCTTTGTGAAGATTCTCCACTTCTTCCTGTATATCCTAGTTCTTCTCCGGGCTAAAAACTCTTCTTCGCTGACATTAAGCTCGTGGCACAAGAAGTTTGGGTCTATGCCAGGCATATCTTCATGGCTCCATACGAACACCTGCATTCTTTATCTCAAGAAGGCCATCAATTCTTGTTTAAGAACCAGATCTAATGACACTCCTATTTGAGTTGTTTGCTCTGGTTTATCATCATCCAAAACAACACTTTATGTTTCTTCCATCACTTAGCCTTTTACAAGCTCTGATTAATCTCTTGGATCTAAGGTTTCAACCTCAGATTCGTTGTTTGGCTTAGACATATCCACTTGATAAGTGGTTGTTTTCCTCTTTACTTATACCATATCTTCCTCCTCGGCAAATGATTAGTAGCATTCCTGAGCTACTTTCTGATCTCCTTTTACTTTTCCAACTCCAAAGTTGGTCAGGAACTTCAGGCATTGATGAACAGTGGAGGGTACAACTTTAAATTTTTTCAGACTTACTCTTTCAATGATCATGTTACAAGAAAAATGAAAGTTTTTATCCATTATAAAAATCTCACTTTCTCTGTCCTGCTCGTCGACCATGTCCCGATTAACACATCTAGCTTGATTGTTCCCAATGGAAATACCTTCTCACCAAAGAATCTAATGACGGGCCTGTGGTAAGGCTTCAATTGGCTGAGTTTTAAATTCAAACTATCAAAACAGGGATAGAACATAATGTCCATCAAACTGTCGTTATCTACTAATGTTCTTGCCACCAGTATGTCTTTCATCCTGACTTTGACCACTAAAGGATCATTATGAGGATACAATACTCCGGATAATCATTCTTGGAAAAACCAATTACGAGCTTATCCTTGTTTACTTTACTTGGTCGGTCTTCCTCGGTAAGGTTGATTCACTGGATATAGGAACAAGCTTGAGCCTCATTAAGGTAAGCTATCCTTTCAGGTGTATGGTCTCCTCCTCCTGTATCCCCACATGTAATCATATGGCAATCAAAAGATCTAAAATTGAGTGTGAATACCTCACGTTCGAGTTACCTAGGCTTCTTGGGGAGATCAGGATCATCTTCTGGATCATCATCATGGTTCCTCTTCTTATCTTCTCTAGGCTTGATAGGTGATTTAGATCTTTATCAACCTCTACCTCTATCTCTTCCATCAGCCTGCCAATCTACAAATTTGTCCAATTTTCCTCTTCAGATGAGTGCCTCTATCTCATTCTGGAGATCAATACACCGGTTGATCGTATGACCATGGTCTTTGTGAAATTCATAATACTTGGACTTATCCCTCTTATCAGCAGGTGACCTTAACTTTTAAGGCCAACTCAAATCATTATTGTGCTTAATTTCTTCCAAAACATGATGTATATCCTCCGTTAAGGGAGTGTAATTCGTAAATTTTCTAAGATGATCTAGGCTTTCTTTTACTTTCAAATTATTGCATTCATTTTGATTCTTGTGCTCCTTCTTATTCGATTTCCCTTCAGACTTTGTTTCCACATTTGTATCTGAATTCTTTTTATCATCCATAGCTTCCTCGGCATTCATAATCTTCGCTACTTTGGCCATTAATTTCATCATCGTCTTTGGGGGATATTTTGCCAAAGTATAATATAGTTTGTCAGGGAGCAAACCACTCATGAGGGCAGTCATTGAAATCTTCTTCTCGTAATCAATGACCTCTAGTTTCTCGTTGTTGAAATGATTGATGTAATCCCTGGTACTTTCTCCCACCTTTTGTCTCACACTAAGCAAATGAGCTACTTGCTTCACTGTTTTTTCTCCAAAGAAGAAATCACTAATGAATAGCTCGACGAGTTATTAGAAGCTAGAAATCTGCGCCCGAGGAAGACAATTATACCAGATTTGAGCAGATCCACTGATTATTCCAGAGAAGGCCCTGCACCACATCTCATCAGGGACATCATAGATATCATCCACTGCTTGATATTATTCTATATGAAGATCTGGATCACTCTTCCCATCATACTTGGGAGTGATCATGGGAGCTTTAAACTTGGTCGGTGTAGGGAAATTGACAATAGTTTGCACAAAGGGATATCCCTTAACAAAACTTCTCTGTAGAGGATTTTTAGCCTTGGCCATTTCTTCCAATCTATCTTCCAAACGCTGAATGGACCCCTTCCAAGCATCATTTCCAGCACCAGATCTGTTAGTAGCAACTTTTTTATTTCGACCAACTAATCGTGATGAGCTTTCCTCTTGCAAGCCTTATCTTTGACTGGATCGAGCAGTTGGTCGGGTATTTGATCTGGATTGGGTTGAACCTTCCCTCAAGTCACTTGGTCATCGAGTATTTCCCGATGCAACCCGAAGGACATTTCCCTTGTGTCCTAAACGATCGAAAGGAGAGGCCCTACTTTTACTTTCTAAGGCACTCAATCTTTCTGGAATGAGGGGTTATCCATCAGAGGAATTAGGAATCCTGATAGAAGAAGTTTCTCTAGGATGATATGAAGGATCCTTTGAAGTTCTGGAATGGCTATGCCCAATACTCCTTATGGGCGGCGGTGGCATACTCCTTTGATTGAACTGTGCAGGAACTACATCTTGAATAGTTTGGGCCAATTATCTTATCGTTTTCTACTTAGCCTCTTGACCTTCGGCCCGATTAGCCAAAAATCCAGTTAAATCGTTGTTACTTGGAGGGGCAGAGGGATTAACCAGGATTCCCTCATTCCTGGTACTTGTTTTAGTGATATCAGTCATGTACGATGAATTAGTGAAAATGCCTAGCAATACGTTTCCATAGACGGCGCCAATCTGTTGATGCAAAAGACTAAATGAGGCCTAATTAATTGATCACAGATAAATAAGTAAAAGAAAATAAGAAACAAATATTTTTAAAGAGGTTCGGCCTAATGGAATATCCTACGTCCACTGTTATGTATTGCTTGACTGGCTCAGTTTATTTTTCGACCCCCTACAATGAGGGTGTTACAATGTATTTATAGCCCAAGAGGGGTGTTGAGAGTTGTCATGTTAAAGGATGGAATGCCTTCATTTGTTAGGCATTTACATTAATACATAATGAGAATTAAACATACGACTATTGCCGCTTCACTTAAGACTACTGTCGCTTTATTAGCCATATTGTTTGGATTTTCGGCCGTTTGTCGATCTTTCCAGTTGGTTGGTATTCCATATTGGTCGAAATGCCATGTTGGTTTATCTTCTCTATTGGTCAGGCTTCCCTGTTGGTCGGGCTGCCTTGTTGATCAAGGATTTGTATCATGCTGACTTGGGTTTATACCACATTGGATGACACGTGCTGGCTTATAATTGGTCCACATAAGGTGGTGAATTTTGGTATCAACAGTAACATTTACTCTGTTAATATTACATAGACAGAAAAATTTACCGTGTTCTTGAGGAAATAAAATTCATATATTTATCACACAAGAACCATGGAGTCCATAATATTTTAATGAAAACAATTATACAGATAGTAATATTTACTGTGTACATCTATAAAACTAGAACTTAATTAATGGTTGAATAGTCAATAGGACTTAATTTAAAAAAAAACTCAAAATAGGAATTATATAATAATACATATTAACTGTTAAAATTAAACAATAATACAAACAAATGGGTTAAATGAATGGGTCAATTAATGTGTGTATATATATATATATATATGTTGATACCAAATTTAGTCTGCTGACATGATCCAATTGAATGAAGACACGTGGCAATCTACGTGTCAACAACAAACACTTCCGAGGAACTCAGACGCTCCGAGGAACCATACTACAACGAGGAACACTGCTTCCCCGAGGAACTCAGATGCTTCGAGGAACAAGAGCTCTACGAGGAACTTTTGAGTACCGAGGAACTTTTGAGTACCGAGCAGTTTAGGCGGTCCGAGCTGCACCTCGAACAAAGCATTAATAGCAGGATAACCAACAGTTTGACTGTTCATTAATTTCTTATCATTCAGATGTATACGCTTAAGGGGCATTTAATATATTACCCTTTCACATGTACAGCATTGAATGTATTACCCTTTCATATTACAGCCTCAGGGCTATAAATACATTGTACAATCCTCATTATAAGGGGACCGAAATTTCTTGATAGAATTTGTAATCGAGAATTCCCAAACAGTCAGCAATAACATAACAGTAGACGTAGGCCATTCTTATAAGGCTGAACCACTTTAAAATTTCTTTGTCTCATTTATTTATTTGTGATTAAATAATTAGATACGATCTAATTTTTTACATCAACATGAATGTCAATATTAAAACGAGTTTCTTTGTCTCATTTATTTATCTGTGATTAAATAATTAGATACGATCTAATTTTTTACATCAACAGATTGGCACCGTCTGTGGAAAACGACTGGTAATATCGTTTTTCATAAAAAACAATCCATCACAAATGGCTGATATTCCAGAATCCAGCAATCGAAATGCTGAAAGCCCTCCAAATCCATCTGCTCCGTTAAATATTCCAGATCTGGCTGGAATAATGACAAATCTGGCTCAGGGCAAGACCGTCATGCAAAAAACTATGCGACAACTCATACAAACCCTCCATGGCGGTGCACCAACCAAGTCAGGACCACGAAGTATTCAAAGGAATACCCGTTCACTTCCTCAGTATGAGCCACATATACTGAACAACGTATCACTCTCTCTCCAGAAAGGACTAGTACCCTAGAAAGATTAAGCAGAGTACCTCCTTTCGATCGATTAGGTCCTAGGAGGAGCAAAAGTCCTCCTAGAGCCTCATCGAGGAGTTTTCGACGACCATCAGACTTAAGGGAAGGATCTGCCCAGTCGCGACCAGCTGCTCGTCAAGATAAATCCCAGGAAGCCACATCAACACGATCAGTTGCTCGAACCAACAGGCCCGAGGAAGGAAATGATGCATAGAAAGGCTCTATTCAGAGGCTGGAGGATAGACTAGGGGAAATGGCCAAAGCCAAGAACCCTCTACAACGAACCTTTGTTCGAGGAACACATTTTGTCCAGTCCATTGTAGATTTTCCAACACCATCGAAGTTCAAAGCACCTGTTGTGACTCCCAAATATGATGGAAAGACCGACCCTGTCCTTCATATAGAATAATATTAAGCTGCAGCCGACATCTATGCTGTTCCAGATGAGATGAGATGCAGAGCATTCTCAGGAACTCTTATCGGATCTGCTCAAATATGGTATAATAATCTTCCTCGGGGTAAGATCTCAACTTTTCTTCAACTGGCCGAGTTATTCATTAGAAATTTCTATTTTGGAGCAAAGCCAGTTAAACGAGTAGCGCATTTGTTAAGTGTTAGATAAAAGGCTGGTGAGAGTACCAGAGATTATATAACTCGTTTTAATAACGAGAAACTTGAAGTAATTGATTATGAGGAGAAGACAGCGATTATCGCCTTGATGAGTGGACTACTGCCCAATAAGTTGTACTACACTTTGGCCAAAGATCCACCTAGAACCATGTCAAACCTGATGGGAAAAGCGTCCAAGATTATGAATGCCGAGGAGGCTATGGCTGCGAAGAAGAATATGGATGCCAAAGAAACCAAGGTGGAAGGTGATAAAGCTAAGAAGAAAGAGCATAATAACAATGGTAATGACAAACATTCAAAAACTAGGTCGGTATGGGATGTAATGAAGAAATTCGATAATTATACTCCTTTGAAGAAGGACATCAACCATGTTCTAGAAAAAATCAAGAACAACGAGGAATTAAATTGGACAGAGAAAATGAAGGCAGACCTTGAAAGGAGGAACAAGGTAAAATATTGCGAGTTTCACAAAGACCATGGCCATATGACCAAAAATTACATTGCTCTTCAGAATGAGATTGAAACACTCATCAAACGAGGAAAACTGGCAAAGTATGTTGATCGTGGAAACGAAAGAAGAAACAATGACCGAACAAAAGAGAGGTCTAGATCTCCTCGTCGAGTAGAGGAGAACAATAAAAGAAACTATGAAGTTGATCCAGAAGATGACCTCGATCTTCCCAAGAGACCAAGGCAGCCAGAACGAGAGGTATTTTCAATACGCTTTGGGTCATTTGATTATAATGTTATTACAGGTGGAGATGCAGGAGGAGGAGACCTTATTGTGGAGAGAAAAGCTTACCTCTGTGAGGCTCAAGCTTGCTCGTACATTCAAAGAATAAATCTAGCTAAGGAGGATCGCCCGAGAAAGGTGAACAAAGAGAAATTGGTCATTGGTTTCTCAAAGAACGACCTCGCAGGTGTTCTATATCCTCATGATGACCCATTGGTGATCAAAATGAGGATGAAGGAAGTAATGATTTCAAGAGTACTGGTAGATAATGGTAGCTCAGCAGACATCATGTTCTACTCGTGCTTCGACAGTTTAAATCTAAAGCTATCTCAATTGGAGCCTTATCATAGACCCCTCCTCGATTTTGCTGGCGAGAAAGTATTTCCACTTGGGACGATCAAGTTGGATATATTAATTGGTACTTGGCCTGCTTGTCAAACAGAAAGAATACGCTTCTTTATGATGGATAAGAATGTTCAATCATCATACAATATCATCATGGGAAGAGTAGGATTGAAGAAGTTCGAGGCCGTACCATCTACGGTATATCAATGCCTAAAATTTCCAACAAATTTTAGAGTAGGAATTGTGAAAGGTGATCAGAAAGTAGCTCGGGAATGCTATTATTCATCCACTGAGCAAGAGGAACTAGAGGAATCAAGGAAAAAGACTACTACCTATCAAGTGGATGAAGGTGCAGAAATTAAAACATTGGATCCTAGAGATGAGTCGCAACTCGTGAAGGGTCAAGTGGTGGAAGCTACTGAAAACATCCTTCTGGACGACGAGCACCCTGAACGAACTACTTAAGTAGGTTCGTCGTTGTAAGCCTCATTAAAACAGGAATTGATAACTTTCCTAAGAAGCAGAAAGCAAACCTTTGCGTGGGGTCATGAGGATATGCTCGGGATAGATCCAAATTTCTTATGTCACGAACACAATGTGAATAAGGAGATCAAGATTGTGAAGCAGAGAAGAAGAGTATTCAGTCCCGAGAAGAATCAAGCTATACAGGAGGAAGTCGAGAAGCTCCAGAAAGCTTGTTTCATTGAAGATGTTAAATATCCAGACTGGTTAGAAAATGTGGTGATGGTGAAAAAGAAGAACAACAAGTGGAGGATGTGTGTAGACTTCACTGACCTCAACAAAGCATGCCCAAAGGATCACTTTCCGCTGCAACGAATTGATCAACTAGTGGATGCTACCTCGAGACACAAGTTGCTGATCTTCATGGATGCTTATTCTGGCTACAATAAGATTAAAATGAAACCTGAAGACAGGGAAAGTACTTCTTTTATTACTCCTAGGGGAACTTATTGTTATAATGTTATGCCTTTTGGTTTAAAAAATGCAGGTGCGACATATCAGCGGCTGATGAACAAGGTCTTTACTGAACAAATCAGTTGCAATATGGAAGTCTATGTTGACGATATGCTGACAAAGAGCAAGAAAGCTGTCGATCATCTAGTTGACTTAAGTCAGACTTTTGATCAACTGGATAAATATCAAATGAAGCTGAACCCGAAGAAGTGCATATTTGGAGTACGAGAAGGCATGTTTCTCGGGTACATTGTCAATCAACGAGGCATTGAGGAAAATCCTGAAAAGATCAAAGCTCCATTAGGGATGCGATCTCCAACGATGAAGAAAGAGGTGCAAAGTCTTACGGGACGAGTAGCAGCACTCAACAGATTTGTATCACGAGCAACTGATCGATGTCTCCCATTCTTCAAGACACTCCGAAAGACTTTTGAGTGGAATGATGAATGTGAGAAGGCTTTTCAAGACTTGAAGAAATATTTGGGAGCTCCTCCACTGTTATCCAGGACGATGATGGGAGAAAAATTATACTTGTATGTGGCAGTGTCCGAGAATGAAGTTAGTTCGGCGTTGATAAGAGTGGAGAATGGAGTGTAAAAACCAATATACTACACAAGTAAGGCCTTCCGAGGAGCAGAGATCAGATATCCAAGGCTGGAAAAATTGGCACTAGCATTAATCGAGGCAAGTAGAAGAATGAAGCCATACTTTCAAGCTCATACCATAGTAGTATATACTGATATGCCATTGAGGCAAGCCCTTCATAAACCAGAAAAGTCAGGAAGATTGATGTGCTGGGCAATAGAACTCGGTGAATACGATATAGTCTATGAACCCAGATCATCGCTAAAAGGGCAAGCTGTAGCAGATTTTTTAACAGAATTCACCTATCCTGATACCCCCGAGGAGCAAAAGTTGCTCGATGATTAACCTGTGGATGTTACAGGATCATCAAACACAAGCTCAGACCAACTTAGGTTGGTAAAAGAGCAAGTGGATGTTACAGGATTATCAAATTCGAGCCCAGACCAACTTAGGTTGGTAAAAGGGCAAGAAAAGATGATCGACGAAGAGCAGGAAATATCAGGGGAGGATGAAAGGAAGCAATAAATATTTCACCGAGGAACTCTGTCAGATCAAAAATTTGAAGACGAGTTACCCATATGGAGGCTATATGTAGATGTCTCATCTTGCACAACAGGCTGTGGGGCAGGGATAGTTTTGAATAGCCCGGACGAGGTCGACATGGAATACGCCCTACGTTTCCAATTCAAGGCTTCCAATAATGAGGATGAATATGAGTCCATGATTGCAGGTCTTAATTTGGCAAAAATTATGGAGGCGCAGCAGGTTATTGTCTTCAGCGATTCTCAATTGATCGTAAATCAAATATTGGGAATATATGCAGCCAAAGGAGAATTAATGATCAAGTATTATGCAAAGGTGATGGAGTTGGTATCATAATTTGCTGCTATTCAGCTGGTCAGAATACCAAGAATGGAGAATGCAAGAGCAGACGCTTTAGCTCGATTAGCATCAGCTACTCGCACCTAGCTACGAAGAACAATCCCAATTGAAGTTTTAGCTGGTCGAAGTATAGATGAAGATCTGACGATGAACTTTATTACCCTCGATTTAGGATCATCATGGATGGATCCCATCAGGGCATATATCGAGACAGGAGAATTACCAACTGACAAGCTTACAGCCAAGAAACTGGAGTTCAAGGCTGCTCGTTATGTACTGACTAATGGCATCCTATACAGACGAGGAATGATAGCAGGTCTGCAAAGATGTGTGCATCCCATCGAGGTGAAAGAATTGATTGAAGAGGTTCATGAAGGATCCTGTGGAGCCCATGTAGCAGTTCAGACACTTTTGCAAAGGATGATGACGCAGGGATACTACTGGCCGACGATGAGAGTTGATTGTATAGCCTATGCCAAGAAATGTGACAAGTATCAGCGCTTCTCCTCCATCCGAAGAACTCCCCAAGCATTATTAACACCCATTACTTCTCCTTGACCATTTGCCATGTGGGGAATAGATCTGGTCGGGCCACTGCCAACGACCAAAGGAAGGTCCAAATACCTCCTCATCGTAGTGGATTATTTTACTAAGTGGGTAGAAGCTGAGCCTCTCATTGATATGATGTACGAGAAGGTGTACCAATTTATTTGGAAGAACATCATTTATCGATATGGTCTTCCTTATGCTTTCATTACAGACCATGGAACACAATTTGACAACGAGGAATTCGCTGCCTATTGTCATCAATCAAACATTTTGAAGATCCACTCAGCGCTAGGACATCCCCAAAGCAACGGACAGACTGAAGTGATAAACAGAACGCTGTTGAATGGCTTGAAGAAAAGACTGGACGATGCAAAAGAAAATTGGATCAACGAGTTACAGTCAGTACTATGGGCTTACCGAACTACTCCCCGAGTAGCAACAGGGGAATCTCCATATATGCTGGCATTTGGAAGTGAAGTTGTTATACCTGCCGAGTTGGGCCTTCCAACACACAGGGTACTGAATTTCAATTCCCCTGTCAGTGACTTAATGAGAAGATTGGATTTAGACATGCTCGAGGAAGTTAGAGAAGAAGCAGCCATTACGAATGCTGCATACCAACAACGAACAACTTTGTTTTACAATAAGAGGGTGAAGAAGTGCGACCTGAAAGAAGGAGACTATGTGCTAAAGAAAGTGATTCAAAAGCACAACAAACTGGAGGCAAACTGGCATGGACCATACCGAGTTACAGAAGTTGTTTGACCAGGAACTTACCGAATAGCAACTTTAGAGGGGGAGGAGTTTAAGAATGCATGGAACGCAGAGCACCTGTGCAAGTATTATCAGTGATGTATATTCTCATGTAACGCAGTTCCGTCAGTATGAATAAAATGAAGATATTCTGCCAAATTCTCTCCTTTTATTGAAAGTTTTTCGGGGAATACTAGTGCTACACACTACTCGGCAAAACTCGGACGGCAAAACTCGGACTACTCAAATCTATTCTCGAAAACGCCAACTAAGGTTGGTCGAGAAAACACTTGTATTCCTCCGGGAAGTAAAACTTGTATTCCTCCGGGAAGTAAAACTTGTATTCCTTCGGGAAGTAAAACTTGTATTCCTACGGGAAGTAAAACTATGTGTTCCTCGGGAAGTAAAAGTATTCCTAAAAATGTCAACTTATGTTGGTTAGGAAGTAAATATATTCTCAAAAAGCCAACTAAGGTTGGTCGGGAGGAACAACTATTCCAAAAAGTGCCAAAGTTGCTCGTTAAGAAAAAATCCACTAACTATGGCTGGTCGAGAGTAAAAACCCACCAACTGTAGTTGGTCGAAAAGGAAAATTTATCGACCTTGGTTGGTCGGAAACATTTTATGAATACGAGAAAGTGATCGAGCAAAATTTTTTATACTCGTAAATTTTTAAATTATTACTAAGTTGGTCAAGAAACAAAACATCATTTTTGCCAAATGACTACCACAAATTCAAACTACTCGACAATAAGTTGGTCGATAAATAACACAATATTATTATCTTTTTAACAGATACACATGCACAAATGTAAAGTGTTACAAAACAATAGCAGTCAAGATTTGCAAATAAAATTATTTCATTAAATGTAGAACAAGATACATCAAGAATGAAATACAAATTTGTTACATCAATATTCCTATTCTATTAGTTTCTTCCCCTCTGCTTTTGAAACAGGTTCCTTGCCAGCAGGAGGATCATTTAAAGCAAGAGGAGAATTTATAAAGTTAAGATCTTTTAACATCCTGATATTCATCACGGATAGTCGATCTAGGAGGTGCTCGGGACGAGATATCTCCACACTTGAATAGAGATTATAGTCACCGAGATATTTGGAAATTAAGCATCGAGGAATGGGCCGAGCAGGGATCCAACTCATATCAAGTTTAAATGGTGGCACGGGTAGGTCGAGCAACCCAGGATCATGGTAGTCCCACAGGTAATGACCCTGTTCGAGTTACAGCACACCTAAGGCATTCAGCCATCCCTGTTTGTATCCCTCATTATTGGCATTCTGGATACGATCGTCCAAGTAGTAGAGAGCCTCGTTGTAGCCAGCCATCCAGAACTCCCTGGGCTGCTTGTGGAATTGATATGTCAATCTTTCCAGCTGCTCGTGGAGATTTTTGATAAAAAGCTCTTTATTCTCCAAGATAGACTTCTGTCCAGAAAGCTGCTCTTCCAGGTCTCTGATTTTCTTAGACATCTCAGCCAATACCTGGTTCTTCACCATCAGCTGGAAGGCCTGGTTCTCTAAAGCAGATTGAGTCCTCTGTTCCTCGATAGGAATCTGAGCAGCTCTTGCTCATCCCCGAGGAGCTCTTGCTCGTCCACGAGAAGATGTAGAAGGGCCAGACCTTTTCAAGGTTTCCAACTCATCCCTCAAGTTGGCGTTCTCGACCTCCAAGAACGAGAATCCCTCATCAGTCATTGGGATCAAGGCTTTTGAAGTGGAAGCTGCAGACTTCAACTGCGACAGCTCTCTTTGCAGGTTGTTATTCTCCTTCTCTAATAATTCAGCTATCTGTCTTCACTCTTCAACCTCAGCCCTCAGAGTTCTCTCCTTTCATCTTAGCCAGCAAATAGTTTATCGTATCCCTTGTCGGCAACAATTTGCTGATACTTCTTCTCGTACCCCTCGTGCAAGAGGGCAGTGGATTCTTTATATTGTTGTTGAAGGTATTCAAGAGTGCCTTCGAGATCCTCAATCATATCATAATAAGCTACATTATTGGCCACTACACGATCAAGCAGACACTTCAAGTATTGGTAGGCGTCAATTGCCTGTTCCGAAGCATCTTGGCCGAGGATGTCGATGATTTGTGCTGCACTCAGATCTGTGTGACCAGCCTTAAAATATTCATGGCATTGACGCAACAGCTTTGTATCATGAGCAGACAGTAATTCCATCCTGGCCAGAAACTAGTAGAGGAAGAAAAAGCAATAATCAATAAGAGAAACAACAGTATGCATAAACAAAAGTTCAAATTTTATTATATCACAAAGGTCAGAAGTACAAAGTTCAGAGTTACATGTTCAGGGTTACATTTGACAAAGAAAAATAAAATAGAGAGAAACCCGAACAACTCTACACCTTTTCCTTGTCTCCCAAAACTTTCTCGGGAGGCTGGGACGAGGAGGTAGGTTGCTCGGAAGGAACATAGAGTTGCTCGGGGAGCGTTGGTAGTTGCTCGGATGAAGTAACGAGCTGCTGAAGTTCCTCGCCACTGGGCTGGATAGTCGAGGGATGAGAAACATGATCTCCGATCACCAGGGAAGACTCTTCGAAGGCAGCTTCGTCCTCTTCTTCGTCTTCAGGAGTTGGAGGGGGACCAGGGATGTGTCGCTAAAATAATTCAGAAGTTTCATCAACTTTCATTTCTTGTAAAGCAGCGACCCATCCATCTCTAAAGTATTTGAGGCTGCCATATTCGACTTGCGACATCATGGCAGCCAAACCCTTATTCCACCCTTTATCCCAGCCAGCGCTGAAAGACTTCTTCACAGCAAATTTCCTCTTTAACTTATCCGAGGAAAGCTTCTCGGACAGAAGATTTTCAGCAGTCTTCAGTTTATTCTCAACTTCTTCCTTCTGGCGACTTACTTCACGAAGTTGGATTAATTCTTCCTCAGCAACCTTGAGTTTATTCTCAAGCTCTCCAGCATTTTTGAGCTTCTTGTCGAGCTCTTTATTTTTCTCTTCCAAGTCCTTTATTTTCTTCTCCAACCCCTAGGAGACTTCAATAACTTGAGCCTTCTCCTGCTCGGTTGAGGTAAGTTTCTTCTTCCAAGCAGCCTTGACAGTATCGTACTTCTGACGAGAATCTTCCAAAGACCTCGTCAGGCCCACCAGAGCTTCCTCCACACCAGATAAGGAGCTTGAAGCTTTAATAGCTTCATCTTTCTTCAAAATTGTATTAATGCAGCTCACCAACTGTGGAAAGAAAATGAAAGCAAGTCAGAGACAAATATAACAAGGGAAAGATGAAAAATTCAAAATAATAAGACTTACAGAAGCAAGGTGGCGAGCAGCCAATGAGGTGACCATGTCCCGAGAAAGGTTTTCTTCAATACCTTGGATCTCGGGAATGATCCAAGACTTCACCGAGCTCATGGCAGAGCTCGAGGGAACAAAAGTAGGAACACCAGTTCCAGTAGTTGGAGGCTGAGAGATGGTTTCAGCCAAATTGACCGAGGAGCTCTTCTTCAGCTTTCTCGGGGGAACATGAATAGTTTCGACCAAGGAGGAACTCTTTGTCGGTGATATGACAATCACCTCACTTGGAGCAACAGACTTGCTCGGGGCCACTAGGGGCTTCTCGACAACCTTCACAGAAGCTGCCGGGGGAGGTGCATCAATTTTATTTGTCCCCTCCCCTGGGACGTCAATCTTACTTCTTTTTGCCTCTCCAGCACCAGAGGCAGGTTTCTCAAAAAGGGTGGGAGGTCTTCTTTTCTTCATCATTTCACTTAAAGGAACTGGTAGAAGCTGGTACTGGTTCTACTTCGCTTATCACTGGACGAGCAGTGAAAGAGGAGGTGTAACTCTTGTACTGAAGCAGATATGAAGCTGACCTAATATGCTCGTCGACAACAGTCTGATGCAAACTTCAGATAAGTTTTAAGTGCCTTATATTAACGTCTGCTTCTTTTGGACACTTTCTTTTGTTGTCAACTGCAAATAAATAAAAATTACAATATCAGTGGCAAATTTTGTCAAACACAAAGGAAGCATAATTTCAAAATAAATAAAATAAAATAAAAATAACCTATCCCATTGCCATAGGGAGGGCATCTGGGACCCTGATACACTTCATCTCCAGATAAAGGAGCATGTTGCCAATTTTTTATAACAACCTCGTGCTCAAAATAGTCCCTATTGGCATCCGGGAGATTGACCACTAAAGCCCTATTTAAAAATCTAATTTTTAAATAAAAAGTATTATCACCAACAGCCCATTTATAACAAAACATGATTTCTGGAATTCCTATGCGAGTTCCATGAATTTGATTTAGTCTATGAACCCCATTAACTATTCTCCATGTATTGGGGGATTTTCTTGCAGGAACAACATCAAAATATTGACAGAATTCCAGACATAGAGGATTTGGCAGAAAAGAAAATCCACACTCAGCAACAAAGAGACTGGGGAACCAATGCCCCTCAGCCAAACGGAAATAGTCTGAAGGCTCAGAAAGCTCTTCCAAAATAACCCAGGAGGGAATAGAAAAATCAGAGCGAAACTTATCAAGAGATTCTACAGGATAAACCATGATGAAAGAAGGAAATGAAGAAGAAGGAAGAAGATCTTACAGAAAAAGAGTGGATCTGTTGACAACGAACGATGAAAAGGATGAACGCACAAGAGAGTAAGACAATGGAAAACTCGAAGATACAAATTTGAAAAAGTAGAAGACGATGGAATTGTCTGTGACGCTTAAATACCTTACCTTGGGAAACGGTAAAGTTAATGATTACAAAAAGAAACGATTACGCTACCGGCGGCTAAAAGGATAAAAAGTACGCGGAGATCGAGGCGTTTATAAAAATTCAAAAAAAACTTATTCTACGAATTTGGAAGGAAAAATAAATACAAAGGAAACACTCCTAAAAATCAGGAGGACCATTTAAAACTGCCATATTCCGAGAAAGAATGTTCCACACTCCTCCTCAAATTTCGAACTATGAAACATTGGGGGCTTCTGTTGATACCAAATTTAGTCTGCTGACATGACCCAATTGAATGAAGACACGTGGCAATCTACGTGGCAACAACAAACACTTCCGAGGAACTCAGAAGCTTCGAGGAACCATACTACAACGAGGAACACTGCTTCCCCGAGGAACTCAGACGCTTCGAGGAACAAGAGCTCTACGAGGAAGTTTTGAGTACCGAGGAACTTTTGAGTACTGAGCAGCTTAGGCGGTCTGAGCTGCACCTCGAATAAAGCATTAATAGCAGGATAACCAACAGTTTGACTGTTCATTAAATGCTTATCATTCAGATGTATACGCTTAAGGGGCATTTAATATATTACCCTTTCATATTACAGCCTCAGGGCTATAAATACATTTTACAATCCTCATTGTAAGGGGACCGGAATTTCTTGATAGAACTTGTAATCGAGAATTCCCAAACAGTCAGCAATAACATAACAGTGGACGTAGGCCATTCTTATAAGGCTGAGCCACTTTAAAATTTCTTTGTCTCATTTATTTTATCTGTGATTACATAATTAGATAAGATATAATTTTTTACATCAACAAATTATATATATATATATATATATATATATATATATATATATATATATATATATATATATATATATATATATATATATATATATTAAAACAAACACATATTTCTACTTTAACCCATTTAGGCACTCAAACACCCATTTATCGAATATTCTTTTATTTTTAAAGGGTCACGCCAGCGACACCCCATGCCACCCTACTCACCCCAAACCAGAGCTCTGGTGGATCCAAACCCATTTATACAATATTCTCTTATTTTTAAAGGTTCACACCAGCGGTACCCCATGCCACCCCCACCCACGCCAAATCGGAGCTCTAATGAAGGTTATTGGAGGTCCGACAATGAGGATTAGTGGGGGTGGAGTTTGGGTGCCGCTAGCATGGACCTTTAAAAATATGAGAATATTGAGTAAATGGGTGTTTGAGCCCCGGATCCACTGGAGCTCCGGTTTGGAGTGGCATTAGGTGTCGCTAGCGCGGACCTTAAAGAAAAGAAAATATTGGATAAATAGGTGTTTGAGCGACTAAATGGGTTAAAGTAAAAATAGTTGTCATTATATATATATATATGTGTGTGTGTGTGTGTGTGTGTGTGTGTGTGTGTGGAGAATCACAAGCGGATTTTTTAATAGATCTTAACAAAAAATTACCTAACAACTCATTAGTTTTAATTCCTATGTTGTAATTGGTTCACGTCAGCAGCAACGGACACGCGTGTGGGGGGTACAGGTGGGGGGGATTATAAAAAAAAATATTCGATCGACACGCGTGTCCATTACCCCTGGCGCGGACCAATTATAACATAGGGATTAAAATTAATGGGTTATTAGGTGTTTTTTATTAAGGTCCATTAAAAAGTCCACTTTTTAGGTTCACTCGTGATCATCTCCCTATATATATATATATATATATATATATACATGAATTGATCCATTTGTTTAACCAATTTGTTTGTATTATTATTTAACTCTAACAACTAATGTGATAACTTAGTCAATATGTATTATTATATGTAGTTCTTATTTTGAGATTTTTCTTAATTAAGTCTCATTAACTATTCAACCATTATTTAAGTTCTATTTTTAAAGTTTCATGCAGTAAATCTTACTGTCTGTGTAATTTTTTCCATTAAAATATTATGGACTCCATGGATCTTGTTTGATAAATATATGGATTTCATTTTTTCGTGAACACAGTAAATTTTACTATTTATGTAATATTACTACAATAAATGTTACTGATTGTAAAAATGTCACATATAGAAAATTATTTTATTTTCTAGTGCATATAGTAAATTATATATATATATATATATATATATATATATATATATATATATATATATATATATATATATATATATATACACACACACACACACACACACACATGAGTTTATACATTAATTGACCCATTTATTTAACCAATTTGTTTGTATTATTGTTTAATCCTAACAACTAATGTGAAAACCTAGTTAATATGCATAATTATATGCAATTCATATTTTGAATTTTTTTAATTAAGTCCTATTGATTATTCAAGCATTAATTAACTTCTATTTTTAAACATTTACACAGTAAATATTACTGTCTGTGTAACGTTTTTCATTG
Source organism: Sambucus nigra (assembly GCA_949130495.1). Taxonomy (NCBI): domain Eukaryota; kingdom Viridiplantae; phylum Streptophyta; class Magnoliopsida; order Dipsacales; family Adoxaceae; genus Sambucus; species Sambucus nigra. Next base: position 28,928,337 of record OX422217.1, on the reverse strand, counting down.
AAATATTATGGAGTTCCTCGATCTTGTTTAATAAATATTTGGATTTTGTTTTCTTATGAATATAGTAAATTTTACTGTCGGTGTAATATTAACACAGTAAATAGTATTGTTTGTGAAAATATCATAGGTATAAAACTATTTCATTTTCTAATGCATACAGTAAAGTTTAGTGTTTGTGTATTTTTTTCTTTAAAATTTTATAGGGTTCATGGATCTTGTTTGATAAATCTCACTGAGCTAATTTAAAAATTACTAATTTTGTGAAAAACGGATTTGTCAATCAAAAGTTATGATCATTTGAAGATTAAAAATTAGATGAAAAAAAGTTCAATAACTTATGTAATTTTCCCAAAGAAGTCACGGATGGTTAGTTTTAAAAGGGTAAAATTGTGAAAAAAATTCAAAAAATTATGAATAGAACCTATTTAATGGTTGAAAATTCAATAGAACTTAATTAGGGAAACTCTAGTCTCATGGGACCTATATATTAAAAAACAAAAAAAAATATTACTCTTTTTGAGTTATAAAGGATAGCGTACTTATTGGTCTTAAAATGTATAAACGATAACTGATGTTGTCCCTAATAGTTTTCTTTACAGCGACTAATAAAGTCGAGTTGTGTCGTCTTTTTTGTTATCCTTTATATTAAGAACAACTAACATACTTTTAGAGACATCATTATGATATCCCTAATAATTTGTTTTTTGTACTGCAATCTTTCTTGGGCGGTGTTAGTTTTCGCCTCATTCTTAAGTCTGACAACTTAAATTTGAATCTCATATCTAAAATTTATTTTTAAAAAATATGTTTATTTTAGTGAGTTGCTATTCCAACCCACCACCATCCTCCTTCAGTCCCCTTTCAAATTTTTAAACAATTAATCACAAAAGTACACTCACCATTTTCTGCCCATCGACTTCTCATGTTTATCATATCATATTATCTTCATCATTACAAAATAAATAAATATATAAGTAATGTTATTCCTTCAGTAGGCAATACCTATATAAAATAAAATGCAACAGGATCTCTAAGATATAATAAGATTTTAAGACATAATACAATTTTACTTAAGATAATTAATACCTTCATTATTATTTAATACACACTATGATTTTACTTTTATTATTATTAGTATTATTATTATTAAGACATTTTGACTTTAATACATTAATAATTTTGATTTTAGACTTCTAATGCAAATTAATCAGTTTGTTAGACTTTAGTATATTTTTCGTTGCTAACAAGAATACAAATTAGTTAAATCACGACTAATAGGATTAGTAATTTTTACACCTAATTAAACTAGCAATACATAAAACACAATTAAAAACACATATTACATCAACATGACTAACATGAGTCATATTTTTTACACAAATATAGCATGACATTTTTTCGTGTAACAAAATTGCGACATAAACATGACATTATAAGTAAATTTAGTACTGATTCGGTATGTGGACAACCCTAAATTCACTTAGTGCAACACTAATAATAATAATAAGAAGAAAAATCATATTATGTCTTAAACAATAAACAAAATGTTTCAATCTTATTAAATAAGGTTAACTATTGTTGTTGTTTTTTACTCGAAAATTAGCCTAAGAGGGGGGATTAGGATTATTACATTTATTTCACTTATAAAAATTAAGTTTCTTTCCTTATTTTCATAAATCATTTTTTATTCTTTTCAACTTTGTTTAAAGAGTTTCCTAATTGGTTGATTAAATCATTTCCTCTTTCATTGTTGTCTTCAATCCACACACATTCACATTCAAGAAATAAAAGTACCAAGCAAATTAAAGTAAAGCGTGAATGTAAAGAGAGTAAGGGGGAGAAATGAACCAATGATTTTTTTATGTGGTTCATCATTGCCTACATCCATGACGAGATGGTATTAGGGAAGATACACTATCTTCTAATTCTCTTAGTCGGAACCAAAATCTCATAAAGAATTATCACACCTTACAAACCGCAACAAATTAGGTAACTATTCTCGTCCTTGCCCAAGCGGTACATGAAATATCCCAAGGTCTAATAACACTATGAATCACCACAACAACGACACTACCATTCATGAAAGATACATTAGACTTCATAATGGATTTCTTAGGTCGCCATCGATGGAGGCTTTCACGAGATCTTCCGTGCTTTGAGAATCACCATAGACAAGCTACAATTTTTTATTTAATATAGCTTGAACACTTTTTCAAAATTTTCATCTTGGATGAGTAAATAAAAACATTGATGTATAATGCAATCTTTTATATCTTTGGATTTCCCAATATGAGCTTGCTAGGGAAGATTGTTGATATTAGAACCTTGAATGTTATCATGTATGATATCTTCTTTATGAAACACGAGATATTATTTTGGTGGATCTTTAATGTTATAGTTGGGATTTTTCGTTCATATGAATGAACATGAATTTCTCTCTCTTCTTTTAATTCTAAGTGGGTCTTTTGATTTAGGATATCTTGTTGTTTAAAAGAAATCTAGTGAAATTGGTGGAACTTTACTTCTATAGAAATGTTTCACTTCTAGTAATCACAAACACTTGACGAACTTCCTCTTTTGAAATGGGTGGGGATTTCTCTCTCTAGAAATCTGAATGGTTTGAGTTTGGGTTTTGAAACTTGGCACAAATGGTATTTGGGTTTGATTTTTTAGCTCAATTGGGTATTGGGTTTGAAACTTGGTTGAAGAGTGTTTGGAGTTTTAATCTTTGGTTCAAATGGTTTTTGGGTTTGAAGCTTTTCTTTAATAGAGTTTTTGGGTTTTAAACTCGTACCTTTGGAAATAGGTGTTGATTCCTCTCACTAGAAATTACAACGGATGAATGGCATAATATTGGGATGATCTTGGTGGTTTGTAATGAATATTTGATCGTCTATTTATAGGCTTAACATGAAACTAGGCATTGGAGGGTATTTTTGTAAATTCTGGAGCATTAGTTTTTTGAATTTTGAAAACTATTCTTTAGAAATATGCCAATTTGCAATGTTTAAATTGAATTAAAATTACTTTAAGTCGACTTAAAGTGTGTACTTAAATATATTTTATTTCCCAAAATGAGGGCATTATGCCAGATACTGGAAACAGTCATGGTTTTGGGCCATGACTAAAAGCACGAGTCAATGTTCTAAACTGTGACAATTTCAAGGGTGACAGTTCAAAACTGTGACCAATACAGAGGGTCACGACCACTTTCATAACCCCAATTTTGGGGACATTATGATGATTATGTACTGTGACCAGTGGTAACAGTTCATGACCGTGACCCCAACCATTACTGATTTATCCTAGTCAGGGTCTCAATCTGTGACCCCAGCCATGACCACTTGTCGCAAATTTAGGATTATTGTCACGGTTATAGACCGTGACAACCTTACATGGCATTTAATTGGGTAATCACGGTCTTGAATCGTGACCCCCTAATTGTGACCACAAGTAAAATGGTTGCGATTCCTTACCATGACCAACTTTTAACCCATTAAAATGTTTTCACGAATATTGTAATGGTTTTTAACTATGACCAATAATAAATTTATTTTAAAAAATAATATTTATTTTATGCTTTAAAAAAATCATTTGTGTATTTCTAAACCTGTATACAATTCCATTATAAAACTAACTAATACATCAATCAAAATATAATAATTTAATATTATTAATCTATCAAATTAATTACATTAATTTAACACAAATAATACTAAAATCCTCAAAGTTTTCCTTTCCCGAAGCATATGCAATATCATTATAATCGACATTCGCGTCCACCCAATTAGACTGGCAAATATTTCAAAATGTTCCAGATGGAAATAAAGGGCTTGAATCCAAAATAACTTTGGGATGCCTACGTAGCCAAAGTATTCATAAGATCAAGGTTGGGGTGTATCCCATAATCCTAATTTAAGGTGTCTCTTTTGATTTATAAAAAGGGTATGAAATGTGGTAAAAGTGTAAAAAATTATGAGAACACTCCAAATTGTAAATTGTTGTATAAGCCCCATTTTTTGTGTTTTTGATTTATGAAAATAGATGTGAATGTATATATGATAGTAAAATGAGTGGTATTAATGATAGAAGTATAATAATAAGGATATTGCAAAAAGTGAATGATAAAGTAATAAGTGCAAGAGACTAAATATATGGGTATAAGATGATAACCCCATGAATGAAATTTGTATGAGTATCCTTGAATTTTTTTTCTTAGATGTTGAACCGGTCCAATGCATCCGGGGTTCCTAGCTTCATAATAAGACTATGAGTCAACCTTGTTAGGATTGGAATCCTGGACGAATACGATCGGTTAGACCCACAAGAAAAAATTCAAGGGTATTTACATGAAACAAAGTGACAAATATTACAAAATGTATTGAATATAATTTATAAGCAAAGAGAAATTATGTTATTTTCTTAACATGTTATCTTATTGGTTGTATTATAACTACCAAACTTGAACCATTATCTTAACAAGTTTATTTAGTATAGTGCATTGATTTGAGTGATAAAGAGTGACTAAACATAAGAAAAGAGAAAAATAAAATAACTCTACGTAAGAAAGGACTCGAGTCCCATTTTGACTTCGGGAATCCTACTTAGACAAATAAACTAGCATCAAAGTCCATGTAGTTCTATCATGACGCAAAATAAGAATGTTAATGTCCTATTGGTAATTTGATTAATCTATTCAGTGATCCAAAAAAGTAAAGGAAAAATATTGCTAGCATCAACAAAGCGTTGTTTGGAGGGGGTTTACCTTAATCGGGCATTTAATCGACGTTTTGTGGAATCCATCGGTTGAAACACATGTTATTAGTTAGTTTTATTGGCTTGGCCGAATTCTATCTATACACAGCCTATTTTTCCCAAGGCTATAAGCCCGATTAATATCATATGTTTCATTCAATGTGTTCCACAAATTGGGAATGTGATTGTTTTATTGTGAATATTGGTATTAATTAATGATAATTACAATTTTAATTTTAGATTTGTATGAGTAAACTTGAATTTTATCATCCAAATATAAACAGTCAAGCACACCAGGTGCTCCTAGCTTCATAACAAGACTATGGAATTTCACTACACCAAAATTGCCCACTTGTCAAGGTCTAAAATTGTGACAAGTCAAATTTATCAAGGTCTTTAATCGTGATAAGTTTGGGGTGACAATTGATCTTATCATGGACTTATCACTGTCAAAGACCGTGACAAGTTCATTAGAATTGTCACAACTTAAAACACCTAATGAGTTTGCCTTGTTACACTTAGAAAATGAAGTTCAAGGGTACATATATGTTGATACAAAAAATTATCCATCTATGAGGACCAATTATAATTGGACACTTGTCTCCTTACGTGGCAACAGTCTTAATCAACAATCATTTAATTAGCCCCGAATATAGCTGCTCAGCAAGCAGGTCGACCAACGCGAAGAATGCCGATAATCAAAGTAGATAAATAGTCACCACTTGGTTAACAACCAAGGGTCCTTCCATATGTGGTCTAGACTATTAACCATCACATTCATTACGTACGGGTGTAAATTCTCAAATATATAAAGGCATTATTACCCTTGATCTCCGGGTCACTATAAATACATTATATTCCTTTCACAAAAGGCAAGATATAACGTATTTTAGGTTATTCTTTTTGTAGCAAGAGTACCTAACTTTCTGTAATCACTCAAATCAATACAATAACAGTGAACGTAGGCTTTCTTTCACAGCCGAATGACTTTAAAAACTCTTTGTCTCTTATGTGTTTATTTAACATATATTATATTTTATCTGTGATTAAAAAATTAGATCTAGTCCATTTTTTGACATCAACAGATTGGCGTCGTCTGTGGGAATGTGTATCTATTACCATTCTTTATCTCGTATGTCTTTGTTCAGAGAAAATGAATGATCCTGAGAGTAGTGCCAGAAATGAAGGCAACACTGCTGTCCCATATTCTCTGCCTACTGCAACCGACTTGAATAAAATTCTTACCAGTATTTCCAAGGGTCAAGATGCCATGCAGGAAACCATGAGGTAATTTGCTCAATCATTACAAGCTAGGTCTCTAGCTCCTTCTAAGAAAAATATGGTTCCTTCTATGAGAAGGGAAATTTCACCTCTACCTTATAGGTATAGTCGTCATAGCTATTACAGGTCTTTATGTGATAAGTCTTACCGTTCGGGAGTAAGCTCATCGCTCAGATCCATATAATTCTATAACAATAATTCTCTTTCTCATGAAAGGCCCAACATTTTTTAAAGACTAAGCAGAGCTTCGCTTTTTGATCATCTGGGGCCCCAAGTAAATAGGAATCATATTAAAGAGTTATTAAAAGCTAATGAATACCCAACCAAACATCATGAAGCCTTAATCAGGTCTGATGATATGTGCACGTCGAGCAAACTTCTCATGAAAAGAGCTTAGCACAAATGCATGGTCGAGACAGTCGAGCTGCTTCGAAGAGATCCAATGCAGGAAATCATTCATGGAAATAATCAATCCAGTTATTAGAAGATTGGCTGAGTGAAATGGCCAAGGAAAATAATCCATTACAGTGAAATTTTATCAATGGGTCACCTTTTCTCTAGGCAATTATTGATTTCCCAACTCCATCTAATTTTAAAAACCCAGTGGTTACCCCCAAATATGGCAGTAAAACTAACATAATTTTATATATTGAGCAATATCAGGCTGCAACTGACATATATTATGTTCCTGATGAAATGAGATGTAGAGCTTTTTCAAGCACCATTACTGGTTCAACCCAAATATGGTACAACAACTTGCCCTAAGGGCAAATTACCAACTTCAATTAACTTGCCAAGCTGTTCATCAGTAGCTTCTGTTTTGGGGCCAAGCCAGTTAAGAGAGTAGCCTATCTCTTTAGTGTCAAGCAACGATCAGGGGAAACCACCAGAGAATACATCACTCATTTAACAATGAGGAACTCGAAGTGGTTGATTATGAAGAGAAAATAACCATCACCGATTTAATTAGTGGATTACTTCCAGAGAAGCTATACTACACTTTGGCAAAAGATCCTGCCAAAACCATGACTGAGCTCATAGCCAAGGTAGGAAAAATCATGAATGCCGAAAAAGCAATGGCTGCAAAGTAAAGTCTTGCCACTAATCCTGAGAAGAAGGAGCTGAAATAGAAGAAAGATGATAAGCCTAAAAAGTATGGAGCATATACTCCATTGATGCTCATTATTCACCATATCCTGGAAGAAATGAAACAAAATAAATATTTGAGATGGCCCGAGAAGCTGAGGGAACCACCCAATAGGAGGGATAAATCTAAATATTGTGAGTTCCATAAGGATCGTGGTCACATCAATGATAATTGTATTGCTTTAAAGAACGAAGTGGAATCCCTCATTCGCCAAGGAAAGCTAAACAAATTTGTTGATCAACATGAAAGTTGTGAAATCGAAGGAAGGCCAAATTCCCCTTGCAAACCTAGATATGACAGGAAGTGAAACCATGAAGATGGTTATAAAGATGATCCTGACTTTCTAAAGAAGACCAAATAACTAGAATTTAAAGTGGCTATGGTATGTTTTGGTTCTTTTAATTGTCATGTCATTACATGTGGAGATACAGGAGGGGAAGATCAAACTGCAGAGAGAAAGGCCTAACTAAATGAAGCACAAGCATGTTCCTGTATACAACAAATAAATCTGAATGATGATGATCGTCCAGGAAAGTCAACAAAGACAAACTGGTTATCAACTTTTCCAAAAATTATCTCTTTGAAGTAGTGTATCCTCATAATGAATCGTTGGTAGTCAAATTTAGAATCGAGGAAGACATCATCGCCAGGGTTATGGTAGATGAAGTTAGGCCAATATCATGCTCTACTCCTATTTTTAGAGTTCATGGTTAAAACTTAGTTAACTAGAACCATACCACATGCCCTTGATATGTTTTTCTGGAGAAAATTTTATCCCCTTAGAACAGTCAAACTAGAAGTGTTGTTCAAACTTGGTTAGCAAGTCGCATCGAAAAAATTTGCTTATTTATTAAGGATAGAAAAGTTTAGTATGCTTATAATGTAATCTTCGACAGAGTAGGACTAAAGAAATTTGAAGTTATACCATCCACAGTCCATCAATGTTTGAAGTCCACTACTCACTTTGGGATTGGTGTCATGAAAGGTGATTAAAAGGTGGACAGAGAATGCTATCAGTCCTCAGCTGAGTAAGAAGATTTGGTTGATTTGAAGAAAAAGACAACCACTTACCAAGTAGACACTACGGAGCCCAATAATGAGTCAGAAGTTGATACTCTAGATCCCCGAGATGAAATAGAGCTAATCAAAGGACAGATTATAGAAACCACTAAAAGAATAATCTTGGATGATAACAAACCTGAGAGAACCACCCAGATCGGATCCACACGGGATTCTCTCCTTAAATAATAATTGGTTGCATTCTTAATAAAATGGAGGAATGAATTCGTCGCGAGGATATGTTAGGGATTATCCCCATTTCCTCTGTCATGCACTTAACATTAATAAGGATGATAAGCCAATCAAATTGAGCCGCAGGATGTTCAGTCTTGAGAAAAACCAAGCCATACAGGAAGAGGTGGAGAAACAATAAAAGGCCTAATTCATTGAGGATGTCAAATATCCAGCATGGTTAGCTAATGTCGTGATGGCTAAACATAAAAATAATAAGTGGCGAATGTGTGTAGATTTTACTGATCCTAATTAGGCTTGCCCAAAGGACTATTTCCATTACCCAGAATTAACCAGTTGGTGGATGCCACATCAGGACATGAGTTGTTGAGCTTCATGGATGCTTATTCTGGGTATAACTAGATAAAAATGGAACAAAAAATAGAGAAATCACTTCTTTCATTACCAACCGAGGTACTTATTGCTAAAATATAATGCCTTTCGAGCTTAAAAATGCTGGGGAAACGTGTTAGGGGTTGGTCAATAAGGTGTTTAAAGGACAGATTGGAAAAAATATGAATGTTTATGTAGATGATATGTTGACTAAAAGCAAGAAAGCTTCAGATAATATCAAGGACACCAGTCAGACTTTCGACCAACTGAAAAAGCATCAAATGAAGTTAAATCAGACCAAGTGAGTGTTTGGTGTGCAAGAGGGAATGTTCCTCGATTTTATAGTAAACCGTAGAGGAATAAGTTGTGATAGAGATGCAGTTATTGACCTGCAAAAAAGATATTCAAAAATTACTAGTAGAGTGGATGCCTTAAACTGATTTTTTTCTTGAGCAACAGATAGGTGTTTGCCATTTTTTAAGGTGCCTAGAAAAACGTTTGAGTGGAATGCACAATGTGAAGAAGCATTTAACCAATTGAAGAAGTATCTAGGATATCCACCACTATTGTCATGACCGATCTTGGGAGAAAAATTATACTTGTATTTAGATGTTTCTGAGTCCATAGTTATCTCGGCATTAGTTAGGCTAGAGAATGGGGTCGAAAAAGAAATCTACTACACCAGTAAAGAATTCAAGGTAGCAAAAATTCGGTATCCATGCTTGGAAAAACTGACCTTAACATTTATTAAAGCCTTCATGAGTATGAAACCTTATTTTCAAGTGCATACCATAGTTGTGTACACTAATCTATCTCTTCAGAAAGAACTTCATAAACTTTAAAAGTTGGGTAGGTTGATGTATTGGGCAGTAGAGATGGGAGAATATGACATCATTTACGAGCCAAGGATGTCGTTAAAAAGAGAAGCTTTGGCAGATTTTATTGTGACATTCACCTATCCTGAGATTACCGACTAATAAAACTTTCCTGTCGAGCAGACTTATTCAGAAGAGAGCTCAGCTGAAAATCCATCCAAAGTTATAGTCGACCAACCTGAATCATCCAACAGTTAAGAGATGGATCAGAAGTATGCAGAAGCAAGTAAGAATGTATTTCTCCACGGAGATCTGTCTACATAAAGCTTTAACAGTGATATTCCATTATGGAACTTATATGTGGATAGATCCTCATGTGCAACTAGAAGTGAAGCAGGTATCATACTTAATACTCCTGAAAATATTGATGTTGAATATGCCCTTAGATCTCAGTTTAAATCATCAAACAATAAATCTGAGTCCGAGGCCTTGATAGTCGAATTGGAATTAGCCCACTCATTAGGCACTAAGCAGGTGGTTGCGTATAGTGATTCATAATTAGTTGTTAACCGAGTTCTTCATCTATATGGAGTCAAACGAGAGTTGATGGCTAGATACTTGACCAAGGTAATGGAAGTTATTTCTAAATTTTTAGGTGTGAAAATGATTAGGATACCAAGGATAGCTAATGCACTTGCTCTATTAGCTTCAATAATAAGAATAGAACTCGGGAGAAGCATTGTAATTGAGATATTAGAAAGAAGGAGCATAGATGAGGATTAAATGATTAGTTTCATTAAAGTAGATTTGGGACCTTCTTGAATAGATCCTATCGAAGTTTACATCAAAGAAGTAACCCTACCAACTGATCCAAAAATATATGTGTTGGGTAAAGGAGTCTTTAACAAAAGGGGATTTACTATTTCCTTACTACGTTGTGTCCTAAAAGTTTATGATTTGATTAATGAGGTGCATGGAGTTTCTTTTAGAGATCATTCAGTTGGTTGATAATTACTCCAAAGAATCAACACACAGGGATACTATTGGTCAACCATGAGGGAAGATTGTAGGACTTTCACAAGAAAGTGTGATAAGTTCCAAAGGCTTCCTATAATTCATAAATCACCCAATGCTGCTTTAGCACCGATCACTTCTCCTCGGTCGCTCGCCTTTTGATTCATTTGGAAGAGTATTATATGTAGGTATGGCCTTATGCCTTCATTACGGACCATGAAACCCAATTCGATAATGTTGAATTTGAAGAATATTGTGGTCAGTCCAAGATCCAAAAACTCCACTCTGCATCAGGCCATCCATAAAGCAATGGTCAAATGAAAGTGACAAATATAATCTTGCTTAATGGATTGAAGAAGAGACTTCATGTTGTTAAGGGAAACTGAATTAATGAATTTCACTATGTACTCCGGGCTTATGTAACAACGCCAAATAAAGCAACTGAAGAAACCCCTTATATGCTTGTGTTCGGGACAGAAGCTATGGTACCAGACGATATAGGCCTACCAACTCACAAAGTGCTAAACTTTAATTCTCCCAAGAGTGACTTAATAAGAAGATTGGACTTGGATATGTTGAAACAATTCCGAGAAGATGTCACCCTCAGAAATGCTGCATATTAACAAAGGACTACTTGCTTTTATAACAAAAGGGTCAATCTGACCAACTTAAAAGAAAGCAACTATGTCCTCCGAAAAGTCATCCAGAAGGGCAACAATCTCGAGGCCAATTGGCATGGCCCATATCGTATTTCAATGATAATTTGACCAGGGACTTTTCAGTGAATAAAGGCATTGACATATTGTATTTCTTTTTACTTTATTTTCAACATAACTATTTTTCAAGTTCAATTAAAAAAAATCTTGATTTTAGTTCCCTCAATTTTTTCAATTTTTTGTATGTACATCGATATATATCCCCCATAAACAAAAAACAAAACAATGTCTCTTGGTCTTCATCTCTTATCGATTAGCAACACATACTTAATCAGGTTGAACTTATCAAATTTGAGATGCACTAACAGCTTAATGCACATCAATGTCTCGCCTGACTAAGTTATTCCTTCATGTATGACTTCGTATTAACAAGTCACGAACAAGAAGTCTAACCCGACCAAGTTTAATACTGGAATATACACATATATTCCTAACACACTTGGTCGCCACTAATAATTTACTTCATGTATGACTTCATCTTTGAGAAGTCAAGAACAAGAAGTTTGTAAAACTTCGTACACGTCTCAAACAGTTAAAAACAAGTTTACCCGATTAAGTTAAATGCAGGAAGACATATATACATTCCTAAACACTGGAATACATGCATATATTCCTCATACACTTGGTGGCCACTAATAAATGATGTTAAACTTGGATCAACAAAATTATTTATAGTTTCACTCAAGTGTATTAGTAGAATCTAAGGCCCTATAATAACCATTTAATAATTCATTATTAAATGATAACTTAGTTGACTAATTGATTAATTCATCATAAGTTGACAATAAAAAAGCATGTATTTTTATCCAAATACTAAAGTATTACATTCAAGATCAAATAAGTAAAGAACATAGAAGAATTATTCATCTGGACATTTTCTTTGTGCTTTGGTCATGTCAGAAGATGTTTGTGGTGCTCTCCCTCGTTGCACTATTTCCATCCCAAAAGGAGGGTCATCTAAAGTATAGGGGAGTTTATGGAATTAAAATCCCTTGATATTTGTCTATTGCTATTGGTCGGCCTGTCATTCATATGAGGAAGATACATTATTTTGTGCACATCATGAAAACTATAATCTCTTAAGTATTTAGTGATTAAACACTCCGAAATAACATCATGAGGGATCCATGATATGTCTAACTTGAATGGAGGCTTGTCACAATCCAACAAACCGAGTTCATTCCAATACCATATATCACTATTTTGGTCATATTTTTGTAAGGTCAGCAAGTTGGTCCATCCCCATTTGTAACCTTTATGGTGACTCTGGGCAAGATGGTCGTCAATATGGAAAAAGGGCCTCATTGTAGCCTTATATCCTAACCTCCCTGGGTTGCTTGTGAAATTGAAAGGTTAACCTTTCAACCTGATATTGAATTCTTTTCAGGACATCACTCTTTACCTTCAAATGGACGGATTGATCGGTGATGGCTTTATCCTTAGCTTCCAGCTAGATAGCCAAGTCAATAATGGCCTGACTCTTTGCTTTTAACTGGGCATCTTAATTAGCTAGTGTTTTTGTAGTTCTTGCCTTATCTACAATTGGTCATATAGTCCTTTATTACCTAAAATTTTGCCCAGGTTTGGCTTTCTGCAGTGCTTCAAGTTCTTTTACTAATCTGGCATTCTCAGTTTCTAAGAAATAAGCACCCTCATCAACACCACTGGTAGACGATTTTGTCAGGTTGTCTAACTCATTTTTGAGCCGATTATTTTCCTATTCAAGTAGTTCGGCTACTTCCTAATCTTCATCTACTTCTCGGTTCACTAAGAACTCTTTCCTTTTGCACATGGAGGCAAACTCTTTAATTTTCTTCTTAAAACCCCATCTTTCACTCAATGATGTATACTTAGCCTCATAGTGAGCATGGAGCAAAGCCAAAGAAAACTTGTTGTCTTCTTGCATATCTGTAATCATATCATAATAAGAAACATTATTTTCCACTGACCTATCCAACAAGCAATGAATATGAATGTATGATTCCTTAACTTGGTCGAACACATAAGGACTAAGCAATCCGGCTAAGTCTTTTTCTGATAAAGGAACACGACCAGCTTCCAGAAGTTTCCTACTCCATCTGAGCGGGAAGGATTCATAAAAAACTATGTCCTTTTTCCTAGCATCAAACTAAAAATTACAAATAACAGAAAACAAGTATGATTATTGAGAAAATATAATACAAGGTGTGTGACTTCATAAAGATAACTTGACCAAGAAAGAAGGCATAAGTATGGTAAATACAACACATTTATCCAAAAGGAAATGTTTTCATTAATAAACCGAATGGTGTCACATAATAACGATCCTATTACAACGCAAAAGAACAAAAGTAAAAATAAAGGATTTAAACCTTCTCCTTATCCTAAACGTTAATCTCAGAGGTCAGCTCAGCAGAAGGGACAGTTTCATTAATTGGCTGCAAGGCAGACTTAATGGGTTGAATGGAAGATCCTCCAAACCCTTCCTCATCATCGAAGTCTTCCTCCAAGTTTGCAAGAGAGTCTGGATCATGCCTCTAGAACAACTCGGAGTCTTCAGCAGTGTCGACCTCCTTGAGTGCCTCCAACCAGTAATATTTAAATGACTTATTCCTGACATACTCAATTTGGGCTGAAGCGGCTAAAAATGCTTTGTCCCAACCCTTATTAAATGATACTTCCTTTATTTTCTTATTTTTATCCTTCTCTGCAATAAAGTCAGTAATTAAACCTACTGTCTTCTCCTCGACACACTTGAGAAGTGCTTGATTCTCCACCAACTTCTCCTCATCCACCTTGGCACTATTTTTAGTAGCTATCAGACTGGTCTTAGCAGTCATTAATTTCCCCTCAGTAGTAGTGGCACTATCATTAGCCTTCTGCAATTCTCCTTCCTAAAATTTTTGCTTGGACTCCAATGCTTGTCTTGAAGCCTCCAAAGATTGCCTTAAACCTTCAAAGGCTTCTTCCACATCTCTTATAGAAGAATGCAATTAATCGTCCTTCTCCATCAACTGGTTGAAGTTCACCAAAAACTGCACAAAGGAAAAAATATCAGATTATAAGAATGGAAACAAGGCATTAAGGACAAGTGATGTAAGGATAAAATTTCCAATTGAGTGAGTTGTATGTTTATTTGACTTATTTTCATAACAAAAAACGTTTGATTTATAGGTCAAATTTTTATTGTCACAATCCCACACAGACTATGACGTGTTGAAGTTAATTGAAGACATTGTGGTAAAGCTTCAAGGAATTTATCATGCCAGTTTATGGTGCATATTTCGTCTTCAAGTTTAATTTCATTCCGAGATCACTCAGGTATGAATGCGTAATTTTTATGGGACTCAAAATTTACTTTAAATTGGTTAAGGATGTTATTTTATTAAATAAATATTTTGAAAAATGTTTTTAAAAGAGTTTGAAAATGTTTACACTTCATTTTATTCTGATAAGGACGGATTATAGCAGTATTTTAAAGGGACTCTAATTCACATGTCGTTCAAATGACCTAACCAGTCGCTCGAGAGAGATGTCCATATCGTTCGAGCGATAGGCCAATGTCGCTTGAGCGAGATGCCAACTTAAATATTATTATTTAAGGCGTGTTTACCCAAGTTTTTAAGGTTTGTGCAATCTGAAAAATAGTTTTCGCAACATTACATTTCTACATAAAAAATTTCTAAGGTTTTCTAAGTCTAAAACATCCTTAGATTTTCAAATATTTGATATTTCATTAGTATATGCTATTGTGATCTTGGTTTACACCAAGAAGAGTTTGTTCTACATTGAACATTATTGGTTTTGCAAAGAAGAAGTGAAGGAGTTCATGTTTCGATTTTGTAGATGACACAAAGCCATATCGGTTGTCACCGAGACATACATGGATGCGTGTGTTTTGGAAAAGCATCATGGAAGAAGGACCTTATGCGTGGGAACTATGAGAAGAGTGATTGAAGATCAGAAAAGAGTCAAGTCTCGTGGGGATCGAGCCATTAAGTAAGACTTGTGTTTATTCCTTGTAAATCCACATTCATGGTGATTATCTGGCTTGGGTCGTCCGAGATTTTTTCGCGTTGTGGTTTCCTCATGCATCTGGAATTGTGAGTATTATTTTCCTTACTTTACTTGCTTTAATCACTAGATGCACATTTAGGATTAATCAAAATAAAATATGGTGAAGTTAAAATTTATTCACAATTTAGTATGAATTAAAATTGGAAAAAGGGTTTTCATAAAAAGAAAATTATTCATCATTCTTAGAACACATTCCGCATAGAAAAAGGGGCCTACAAATTGGTATCAAACCTAGAAACATAATTATATTGTGTTGATCCCCTTTTTTTGAAGGATGAATTTTTGTGGTTTTGAAAGTTTTCGGGCTCCTATTTTTTATGGCACTAATTATGCTTATTGGAAAATGCAAATGAGAAGTGCTTTAAAATCAATTAATAAGCATGTGTGGTTAGCAGTAGAAAAGGGTTGGTTTCCACCAGTCACATGAGAGGGTGAGGTCACTAGTTTGAAACCTGTTGAGTCACGGACCGAGGCTGAATATAGGCTTGCACTTTACAATTCGAAAGGTTTGCACGTTATTTCCTCACATATCACACTCGAAGAGTATAATAGAATCATGACTTATGAAACATCAAAAGAAGCTTGGGATTCACTTGCACTTACTCACGAGGTAACTAGCACAGTTAAGGCATATAAGTTACAAAACCTCACTACACAGTTTGAGATAATTAAAATGTTAGAAAGTTAGTCGTTTGATGAGTTTTACGCTAGGTTATCCAATATTATCAACTCGTCGTTTAACTTAGGAGAAAATATTCCTGACAACCATGTGATAAAGAAAATTTTGAGATATTTGTCGATTAGGTTTGATGCAAGAATGCCCGTATTAAACTCATTAGGCATGCTTGATTCGACAAAACTGGAAGAGATTGTAGGTGACTTATAAACCTATGAACTCAATATGTTTACCTCCAATCAAGTGCCAAATAAAGAAAAGGGAATTTCTTTGAAATCTTTGTAGGAGGAGACTAAAGTTCTGGATGATAATTCCGATTTTGAGGATGTCGCCTTATTGGCAAAGAAGTTCGAAAAGTTTCTTCAATTTCAAAAGCAATCAAAAGATGCCAAAAAGTTTGAGAAATTAAAGAACAACAAAATAGATTCCACCTCTAAAGATAGGAGTGATAAATTTAATAAGGTTTAGTCAGATAGGTGTTTTGGGTGTGATCGTTATGTTCATATGGTTGTCGAGTGTCCCACTAGACTTAAGAAAGAGCGAAAGAAATCGATAGCATATAGTGCCCCCTTAATTGATAATGATCCGAAAAGGGAGAGAGTTCCCCCAATGAGAGCAAGTTTGTTGCTTTCTTGGCATGTCATGTAAAGGATGACGATAAATCTTCCGACGAAGATACTCATGTGCATGACACTATGAGGCTGTTGAGAGTAAATACCAAGGGTGTGAGGATGAGGAGAGTGACGAGGAATAAATTGATGTGAAAGGGTTACAAGTTGCATTTAATGAGTTGTATGTCGAGGTGGTGAAAGTGAAAAAGGTATAACACCCCGCACAAAATAATAACGGGTGGCCAGCCCTAGACTACATTAAATCAGGAGTTTTAGATGGTCCAGTCTCAACATCAACTGTCAGTACTATATAATATAGGACTAACTACCCGATACCATAAGCGAGATGTTAAAATTAAACAAAACACCGAACAAACAACAAACCAACATTGTATAACTACAATAAGGAAGAAATGCATAAGTACTAATATAAATGAAATGCTATAATAAAATTAAACGAGTAACTACAAATGAATATACCCGAATAAGCTGTCGGGTCACAGCCAATACAATAACCGAAATGGAATAAATATAACATGTATATAAATATCCCTTGGGTGTAAACCCGATATACAACATGAATCCTACCTAGATTTTTAAAGAAGTGGGAAGCGACTACCATCTACATCCTACAACAGTCCCCACCTGTCACGGCTCCCAAGACTCTGGATAGAAGGTCATCTGGCATCCATGAGGTAGGACACCTATAGTATTATACATATATACAGGCAGGAGAGAAAAGTAAACGGGTTAGAGCCCGAGTTTAAAAAATTATTTAGCAAGTGTGTTAACCGTGCATAATAAATATCGGTGCACATTATTTCATAATTAAAGTGGAATTGCACTCTCGTGAAACCCCAACTCACCTCTCATCTAGCGACGTGCACCTATTCGCGTCCTGAAAGTTTTTTTGTCAAATTACCCCAATTATAAGGACAACCTAACTTAACCATAGGCCCAACCTATACTCACGAGATCTACCTTCCTATCATAATCCTAGAACCCACTCTTCTTAAACACACTTAATTATTTTTACCAACTTATATGCCATATTAGGTGTTATGGAAAATATACTTTGTCCCTAATTAATTAATTATATTAGTATAATTAATATATTTGGATATATTGATTTTGATGATTCCAAACATATTTAAGTTATTATATAAAAATATCTCTTATTTCACTATATAATTTTGTTTATACAGATATAAGTATTATTTTTATTTATTTATAATATAAAATATATTATCTTTATAAAATTGTTCATCTATATACCTAGTAACACTTTTTTTGGTATACTAGTTAGTATTATTTCCTTTCATAATTTTTTTTTCTTTTTCGTACATATTTTTTTGTGCGTCAAAGTTTTATATATATATACATATATAGCGTTTTTTTATCAGATTAGAACTATTAGTTCGAACTGTATCATTCACGTTTCGGCTTAGTCCTGGCATGGACATGCTTCTTGACAGCTTTCGTCCTCTTGTGTCCTTGAGATATGTCCATTCATCAAAATGGCGCCACATGTCCTTGACATGACTTTGGGTTCTAAGCCTTTGCAAAGGATATTTTTTTCTGATTATGAGCTGTATCCCTTTGGACGAAAATCTCTAAAACTAACGCCTCTCAGCAGGTCATGCAGGGCTAGTACATACTTTTGCTGAACAGGTATGACCGTAGCAGGTCATGCAGACCTCATCCTCTGAGTATATATATATCTACTCTTTATCTATTTCTGTCCAATTTATTTTTTAACGTTTATATTTGTTCCGAAATATTTTTTTAATATCTGTTCAAGTTTTTTTTACTCAAAAAAAAATTCTGTTCGATTTTTTTTATATACACTTTTTTATCCGTCCGAAATTATCTTTATATCTGTTCGAAATAATTTTTTTTACCGAAACCCTTTTCATTATTACCTGTTTGAAAGTTTTCTCGGTTGCTGCAATGCTGACTTGGTCAGCTCTCCTCTCTTTTTTTCCTATACGAATGATAGTACCTTATATATATATATAATAAGTCTTTAACTTTGTTTACAAGACTTGATGTCTTGACTAGATGTAAGGCATGGGACGCCCTGTCATTTTCTTGGTCTTTGCCATCCACTCAAATACTCTCTGACTAGCCTTAATTCTATAACATCATGACAGAATGGACTGCTTAATACTTCGGAAATGATATTTCAGTCCGAACTGTTCTTAACGTTTATATCCGTTCAAAATTTTTAATATATATATCTGTTATATTTTTTTAAATCTCTTTTATATCCGAAATTTTTTTAACGAAAATCTGTTATAAAATTTTTATCCGAAATTTTTTTATATTCGAAATCTGTTTCTTTTTTTTTTACTGAAATTCGAAATTTATTTTTACAATATACATATGTACACCTTTCATATATATTTACATACACATTAGATATTTCTATTTTTGGGTGTGGACTAACATTATCGCAGATCCATATCTACTCAAAATAAGGATATCTGTATATCAGTCTTGGAAGTCATTTATTACGCGTCACCTCCTCAGCAAAACAGGTGCATTTATTGCACCTCACCATCTCAACACTTCATGTGCATTTAATGCTGAAGATGATCGTGTCTAACAACTAGTTTTCTCACAAGAGATACTTAAAGCTTTGAAGCATTTCAGAAAAGCCAAGCAAAAAAAAATAGAGACAAAAAAAACGAGAGCAAGAACTACTCAGATTTTTAAGAGCACTGCATCTATTATTCAGCTATCTTCTACGCAATCAAGAGAGCAAAAATTGCTATTAACTGCTCAAGCATTAAACAAGAAGACTAGTGCCAAAAATCAGATTTATTGAGAAGTCTTACTCAAGAAGAAACTCAGATTAATTTGCATTTTAGAGAGTTTCAACATTCAAACTTTGTATTCAACTTTCAGATTTGTTTGAAGCTGGAATTTTAGCTTTGGTTGCACTTGGAGCCGGTTTTTGCCTCAAGTGTCTGTAAATGGTGGTTTGATCCTACCGTACAAGTGGATCAGGACTAGTGAAGCGCGGGAGACGGAAGCTTGCTCTTGGCGCGTGGACGTAGGCCGGGTTTTGACCGAACCACGTTAAAAATACGGTGTCATTTATTTTCAGCATTTAAATTTACTTATATGCTTGTGATTGATTAATTTTATTTTTCTTTGCATGTTATCTGCAAGATATTTAAATCTGAAAATTTGATAAATTTTATTTTAAGATTAAAATAATTATTTTCGTAATAATTATTAATTCCAAAATACTGATTTTTATTTAGTCCGAAAATCATTTATAAATTTATTGGGTTTTGTAATCTTGAAATATAACTTGTTTAATCATTTGTGAAGTATATATTATTTGATATTCTTGTGTGAATCACTTTAGATTAAATCCAGAATATAAAATACAAAAATTGATAATTTATTTATTGTGTGGTTCAATTTCTGATTTAATTTGTTTTAAATAAATCAGTAACTTTTATTTAATCTTTATTAGTTTAACCTTTTAAGATTTAATTAATTTGAAATTTGTATTAAGTGATTTTAAATTAAATATTTTCTGTAATATTAATTTAACCCCAAAAGTTTGTAGTAACTCAATTCACCCCCCCTCTTGAGTATCTTTCTGGGCAACAATTGGTATCAGAGCTAGTGCTCTTCTTATTTTTAGATTTAACAATCTTAGAGTTAAAGATCAATGGCATATGTTACTACATCTCTTGGTGAAGGTCAATCCATTTTTAAACCTCCTCTATTTTCTGGAAAAGATTATAGTTATTGGAAAAATAGAATTAAATATTTCATTCAGTCACATGATTATGAAGTTTGGAAAGTTGTCATGAATGGTCCCTATATTCCTACTAAAATAGTAAATAATGCTTCTGTCTCTAAAGAATAAAATGAATGGAATGATGTTGATATTAAAAAAATTCAAATTAATGCTAAAGCTATGAATATTTTGCATTGTGCACTTGATGTAAATGAGTATAACAGAATCTGTTGTTGTGAATCTGCTAAGGAAATTTGGGATAGACTAGAAATTACATATGAAGGAACTAGTCAAGTCAAGGAGGATAAAATTAGCATGCTTGTTCATAACTATGAACTTTTTAAAATGAAATCAGATGAAACTATTTCTGATATGTTTACTAGATTTTCAAATATTATAAATGGTTTGAAGTCTCTTGGAAAATCCTATACTGATTCTGAATTAGTGAGTAAGATTCTCAGGTCACTACCATCCGCGTATATGACAAAGAAGCTAGCAATCAAAGAAGCTATACGAGAAAGACCTATTTCTCTTGATGAATTGTTGGGCTCTTTAATTACTCATGAAATGGAACTCAAAGAACTTGCTGAAGATGAGAAGCCTAAGGCTAGCAAAACCATTGCTTTCAAATCCATTGAGGAAGAAGAAGATAGTGAGGAAACTGATGATGATGAAGATGGAAACATGGCTCTTCTTACAAGAAAATTCAAAAATTTTCTTGCCAAAAAGAAGGGACTGTCTGGAAAATTCAAAAAATTCTCTTCAAAGAAGGCACATGAAGGAAAGTCATCCTCCAAGTTTGAACCAAGATGTTATAACTGCAAAGAGTTGGGACATATTAGAACTAACTGTCCCAAGGCCAAAGAAGAGAAGAATGATAGAAAAGAGAAAAGAAATGAAAAATACAAAAAGGCCATGAAAGCTACTACTTGGAGTGATAGTGATGAAAGTAGCAACGATGAGGACTTAAGTGATGGAGAAGTTGCAAATCTTTGCCTTATGGCAATTGATGATGAGGTATCTTCTAATCTTAATTCAGATAGTGAATATGAAACTTCAAATGATCATGATGAACTTCAAAATGCTTTTGATGAACTTTTTCACAATTTTGATGAAATTAAAACTAAATATATTAATCTGAAAAAGATACATTCTTCTTTATCAAATAAATATGATTCTCTCCTTGAAAATATGGAAATAATAAAATCCGAAAATAAGTCTTTAAAATCTGAAATGGTAAAACTAAAAATTAATGAATCATCTAGTCGAACTTCTGAAAATGAACAATTAAAAGTTAAAGTTAATGATTTAACTTGGTGTCTTGAAAACTTTGTAAATGGAGAAAAAAATTTGAATTTGCTACTTGGAAACCAAAGGTGGATGTATGATAAGGCGAGAATTGGATATAATGAAAAAGGAAATGAGAAAAGTTTTGAAAATTACTCTAAAAATATTGGAAATTCATTATGCACATATTGTGGAAGACATACCCATTTCTCAAATTTCTGCAAGTATAGATTTTCTACCAAAGTGGCATGAATTCCTAAAGTGACTCCCATTTTTGCTAACCCATATGGACCCAACACATTTTGGGTACCAAAAGAAAAATTATTTAAATGTTGATTGTAGGTTTGTTTTAAAGCTAGTTCGATCAAAACAAAGTGGTTCTTAGACAACGGGTGTTCAAGACACATGATGGGTGACAAAAGTAAGTTTTCAAGCTTAATTGCCAAAGATGGAGGTCTAGTCACATTCGGAGATAATTCCAAAGGCAAAATCATTGGCATAGGTAATGTTGGTAAGGATCCTTCTCCTTGCATTGAAAATGTTCTTCTAGTTGATGGTCTGAAACACAATTTAATTAGTATTAGCCAATTGTGTGATAAAGGTTTTAATGTGCTATTTAAAGAAGGTTATTGTCTAATAAACAATGCTAAAGATAATAATGTTGTGTTTATTGCTTCTAGACATGAAAATGTTTATACTCTCGATTTTGATAACATGTCACAACAAGATGTAAAATGTTTAACTGTCCTTAATGATACTTGTTGGTTATGGCATAGAAGATTAGGTCATTCCAACATGGAACAACTTAATATTCTATCCAAAAATGAGTTAGTTAGAGGGCTGCCCAAAATAAAGTTTGTTAAAAATAAATTGTGTAATGCATGTCAATTTGGAAAACAAACTAAAACTTCATTTAAAAAGAAAAGAGACATTTCAACAAATAGGCCTTTAGAATTATTACACTTAGACTTATTTGGTCCTAACAAGGTTGCTAGTTTAGGTGGAAAATATTATGCTCTTGTTATTGTTGATGATTATTCTCGATTTACTTGGGTTTTCTTTCTTGCTCATAAAAGTGATACACAATCTGTTTTTGCCAAATTTTGTAAGAAAATTCAAAATGAAAAAGGTTGCAATATTGTCTTTATAAGAAGTGATAGAGGAAAAGAATTTGATAACAAAGATGTTGAATTATTTTGTGATGAAAATGGTTTTGAGCATAATTTTTCAGCACCAAGAACTCCTCAACAAAATGGTGTGGTTGAAAGAAAGAATATATCATTACAAGAAATGGCAAGAACTATGTTAAATGAACATAATCTTCCAAATATTTTTGGGCGAAAGCTATTAATACATCTTGCTATGTAATAAATAGAACTATTGTTCGAAAAGGTTTACACAAAACTCCTTATGAAATATTGAAAAATAAAAGACCAAATATTGGTTACTTCAAAGTTTTCGGAAGCAAATGTTTTATTTTAAATGATAAAGATAATTTGGGAAAATTTGATGCAAAATCCGACGAAGGTATTTTTCTTGGTTATGCTCTTCATAGTAAAGCTTATAGAGTATTTAATAAAAGGACTCTAGTCGTTCAAGAATCTATACATGTATCTTTTGATGAGTCAATTTCTCTTTCAAATAATCCCAACGATGATGATGAGGCTCTAAACCTAAATAAGCACATTGATAAAGAAAATCCTACTTCTAATATTGATATTTCTAATGATGATAAAAGCACTCCACATAAAGATAAAAATAATAATGACTCTAGTTTACCTAAAAGTTGGAAATTTGTAAATAATCACCCTTTTGAAAATATTTTAGGAGAACCTTCTAGTGGTATTCTTACTAGATCCTCCTTAAAAAATGTTTGAAATAATTTGGCTTTTGTGTAAGAAATTGAACCAAAAGACATAAAAGAAGATGAAAATGATGAATTTTGGTTATTAGCTATGCAAGAAGAATTGTTACAATTTGAGCGAAATAATGTTTGGTCACTTGTTCCCTCACCCATAGATAAATCTATTATTGGAACTAAATGGGTTTTTAGAAACAAAAAGGATGATGGCGGAGTGATTATAAGAAATAAAGCTAGACTTGTTGCGCAAGGCTACAACCAACAAGAGGGTATTGATTTTGATGAAACTTATGCCCCCGTAGCTAGATTAGAAGCTATTCGCATGTTACTAGCATATGCATGTTATAAAAAATTTAAATTATTTCAAATGGATGTGAAAAGCGCTTTCTTAAATGGTTTCATAAGTGAGGATATTTATGTTAAGCAACCTCCCGGTTTTGAAAATCACATATTTCCAAATCATGTTTATAAACTAAATAAAGCTTTATATGGTTTAAAACAAGATCCTAGGGCTTGGTATGATAGATTAAGTGGATCTTTACTTGAAAATGATTTTGTGAGAGGAAAAATGGATTCCACTTTATTTATAAAAATTCATAACAATGATATGCTTCTTGTACAAGTATATGTTGATGATATTATTTTTGGATCCACCGATGAAAATTTATGTAAAGATTTTTCAGAATTCATGAAAAATGAATTTGAAATGAGTATGATGGGTGAGCTAAAATTCTTTTTAGGCTTACAAATCAAACAAACAAAAAATGGGGTCTTTATCAATCAATCTAAATATATTAAAGATCTTTTGGTAAAATATGGTTTAGAACATGGTAAAGCTCTTGGTACACTAATGAGCACATCTATTAAGATAGATATTGATGAAAAAGAAAAATCTGTTAATACTACCTTATATCGTGGTATGATTGGTAGTCTATTATATTTAACCGCTAGTAGACCCGATATCATGTTTAGTGTATGTTTATGTGCTCGTTTTCAAGCCAATCCTAAAGAATCCCACTTGTGTGCCGTTAAACGCATATTTAGATATTTAATTGGTACTAAAGATTTAGGATTATGGTATCCTAAAAGCACCTCTTTCGAACTAGTAAGTTATTCCGATGCTGATTTTGCGGGTTGTAGAATTAATAGAAAAAGCACTAGTGGCACGTCATTTCTTAGGACATTCACTAGTATCTTGGTTTAGTAAAAAGCAAAATTCCATTGCTCTTTCCACGACCGAGGCTGAATATATTGCCGCCGGCAGCAGTTGTGCTCAAACTTTATACATGAAGCAACAATTAGAAGATTTTAAAATATTCTTTCACAATACTCCGATTTTTTGTGATAATACAAGTGCCATATGTTTGTCAAAAAATCCAATTTTGCACTCTAGAACAAAGCATATAGAAATTAGACATCATTTTGTACGTGATCATGTTCAAAAAGGCGATGTACGCATAGAATTTATTTTTACGGATCTTCAATTAGCCGATATTTTTACAAAACCTTTATCTGAAGATCGTTTTACCTTTATCCGTCGTGAACTCGGTATGGCATGCTTAAATGACTTAAAATTATAATTATTTTTTCTTTTCACAATCTTCCAAAAATGGACCCCACTTTTATATTGTCTTATCTCTACCTTTCTCTTGCCATTCTCTTATAAATACATGTGTGGACTTCACCTCTTCATTCACCTCTTCATATCATGAAGTCTTTTTACGTAGTATGGGTGGGAAAGATTCCCGGCAGCTACACTTCTTGGGGAGATTGTGAATCTCAAGTCAAGGGAGTTAATGGCTCTCAATATAAAAAATACTCCTCATTTGATGCCGCAATGATTGCCATTCGCTCATCCCCACCGCATGCTCCTTGGGTAAAACCGCCTTCTTGGCCGTTTGTTTTACCTCCTCATATACATCCACATGATTCTCCACCTTCAAATGAAAATGCTGCAAATTCATCTTCTCAAGACAACACTAAAAATTCGATCAAAGTTGTCGTTGAGAAAATCACGATTGAAGTAAATTCTAATGATGTGTCTCATTTTGTTAACAATCTTAAGATGTAATTTTCTATGAATATGCTATGCCCTGCTATTCTCTCTAAATGTTACTTCTCCTTGATTATGTTGAATATGTGCTTAATGAAAATTTCAGGTTTTCACATATGTCCTTTGCCAAACTCTTTACCCGTGCTTATATTACTTTTGCTAGGGGGAGCTTTGCATATTACCCATGACAATCAATTTATAAGGAATATTTTTTTGATAATGTCAAAGGGGGAGAAATTATGATGATTCACTCATTATGCTTAATTTAATCATCTTATATATATATGTGACTCATTGTTTGTCATCATCAAAAAGGGAGAGATTGTTATGGAAAATATACTTTGTCCCTAATTAATTAATTATATTAGTATAATTAATATATTTGGATATATTGATTTTGATGATTCCAAACATATTTAAGTTATTATATAAAAATATCTCTTATTTCACTATATAATTTTGTTTGTACAGATATAAGTATTATTTTTCTTTATCTATAATATAAAATATATTATCTTTATAAAATTATTCATCTATATACCTAGTAACATTTTTTTTGGTATACTAGTTAGTATTATTTCCGTTCATAATTTTTTTTTCTTTTTCGTACATATTTTTTTGTGCGTCAAAGTTTTATATATATATACATATATAGCGTTTTTTTATCAGATTAGAACTATTAGTTCGAACTGTATCATTCACGTTTCGGCTTAGTCCTGGCATGGACATGCTTCTTGACAGCTTTCGTCCTCTTGTGTCCTTGAGATATGTCCATTCATCAAAATGGCGCCACATGTCCTTGACATGACTTTGGGTTCTAAGCCTTTGCAAAGGATATTTTTTTCTGATTATGAGCTGTATCCCTTTAGACGAAAATCTCTAAAACTAACGCCTCTTAGCAGGTCATGCAAGGCTAGTACATACTTTTGCTGAACAGGTATGACCGTAGCAGGTCATGCAGACCTCATCCTCTGAGTATATATATATCTACTCTTTATCTATTTCTGTCCAATTTATTTTTTAACGTTTATATTTGTTCCGAAATATTTTTTTAATATCTGTTCAAGTTTTTTTTACTCAAAAAAAAATTCTGTTCGATTTTTTTTTATATACACTTTTTTATCCGTCCGAAATTATCTTTATATCTGTTCGAAATAATTTTTTTTACCGAAACTCTTTTCATTAATACCTGTTTGAAAGTTTTCTCGGTTGCTGCAATGCTGACTTGGTCAGCTCTCCTCTCTTTTTTTCCTATACGAATGATAATACCTTATATATATATATATATAATAAGTCTTTAACTTTGTTTACAAGACTTGATGTCTTGACTAGATGTAAGGCATGGGACGCCCTGTCATTTTCTTGGTCTTTGCCATCCACTCAAATACTCTCTGACTAGCCTTAAGTCTATAACATCATGACAGAATGGACTGCTTAATACTTCGGAAATGATAGTTCAGTCCGAACTGTTCTTAACGTTTATATCCGTTCAAAATCTTTAATATATATATCTGTTATATTTTTTTAAATCTCTTTTATATCCGAAATTTTTTTAACGAAAATCTGTTATAAAATTTTTATCCGAAATTTTTTTATATTCGAAATCTGTTTCTTTTTTTTTTTTACTGAAATTCGAAATTTATTTTTACAATATATATATATGTACACCTTTCATATATATTTACATACACATTAGATATTTCTATTTTTGGGTGTGGACTAACATTTTCGCAGATCCATATCTACTCAAAATAAGGATATCTGTATATCAGTCTTGGAAGTCATTTATTGCGCGTCACCTCCTCAGCAAAACAGGTGCATTTATTGCACCTCACCATCTCAACACTTCATGTGCATTTAATGCTGAAGATGATCGTGTCTAATAGCTAGTTTTCTCACAAGAGATACTTAAAGCTTTGAAGCATTTCAGAAAAGCCAAGCAAAAAAAAATAGAGACAAAAAAAAACGAGAGCAAGAACTACTCAGATTTTTAAGAGCACTGCATCTATTATTCAGCTATCTTCTACGCAATCAAGAGAGCCAAAATTGTTGTTAACTGCTCAAGCATTAAACAAGAAGACTAGTGCCAAAAATCAGATTTATTGAGAAGTCTTACTCAAGAAGAAACTCAGATTAATTTGCATTTTAGAGAGTTTCAACATTCAAACTTTGTATTCAACTTTCAGATTTGTTTGAAGCTGGAATTTTAGCTTTGGTTGTACTTGGAGCCAGTTTTTTCCTCAAGTGTCTGTAAATGGTGGTTTGATCCTACCGTACAAGTGGATCAGGACTAGTGAAGCGCGGGAGACGGAAGCTTGCTCTTGGCGCGTGGACGTAGGTCGGGTTTTGGCCGAACCACGTTAAAAATACGGTGTCATTTATTTTCAGCATTTAAATTTACTTATATGCTTGTGATTGATTAATTTTATTTTTCTTTGCATATTATCTGCAAGATATTTAAAGCTGAAAATTTGATAAATTTTATTTTAATATTAAAATAATTATTTTCGTAATAATTATTAATTCCAAAATACTGATTTTTATTTAGTCCGAAAATCATTTATAAATTTATTGGGTTTTGTAATCTTGAAATATAACTTGTTTAATCATTTGTGAAGTATATATTATTTGATATTCTTGTGTGAATCACTTTAGATTAAATCCAGAATATAAAATACGAAAATTGATAATTTATTTATTGTGTGGTTCAACTTCTGATTTAATTTGTTTTAAATAAATCAGTAACTTTTATTTAATCTTTATTAGTTTAACCTTTTAAGATTTAATTAATCTGAAATTTGTATTAAGTGATTTTAAATTAAATATTTTCTGTAATATTAATTTAACCCCAAAAGTTTGTAGTAACTCAATTCACCCCCCCCCCCCTTGAGTATCTTTCTGGGCAACATTAGGCTTAATGGATTCCGGTTTATGGTTAAATCAATTATTCTTCTTAATACGTTACCCATATACATTTGGGTTAAATCATATAATTTAATTACTAAATAACATGCATACAAATTATTATTGACAAAACTTCTCTCCAATCTCAACATTGTACTACGTTTCGTGCGTGGGGTGTCTCGCCAAGCGAAATCCAAACAAGGAACCACCCCGTTACACTACTCCTGGACAACGTCGATCCTAGAGATACATTATGCCACACATAATTATTTGACAAAACTTTTCTCTAATCTCAACACTGCACTGCGTTTTGTGCGTGGGGTGTCTCGCAAAGCGAAATCCAAACAAGGAACCACCCTGTTACACTACTCCTTGACAATGTCGATCCTAGAGATCCATAATGCCATACATACCATATAATACTACTACTACTACTAAATTTTAGACTACAATATGAAAACAACTACAAACTCTAATAATATCCTTGTGATGATGTAACCGAAATATTCCTTAAATGCGATACATCAACCCCCATCAATCTAGTACACCATAATCATCCAAGATGTACTCCACAAAGATTCCATATCCTTTCATATATAGGATATATAAATATATATATAGGCATTTTATTCTAACCATATATATATATATATACCATCATCCATACCCATGACCAAGTGCACATATCATATCTGATGTGCAATGGCCATGCACATAATATACCCAGCTATATATATCGCCGATAAAACTGCACCATGCTATCATCTTCCCAGTGCCCGGCTCATGTAGCAACTGGGGACACCATGGTGGGACTAAACGACACCCATCTCGTGGTAAACTCACACACACGACATCCCGAGAAGCGATCATAGCTCCTAGCCGGCAATGAGACAAAACATACCCAACACGTCTTATCCCAAAAATATAAATCACATAATAACACACGGGACGACTATGACCTGGGGAATATCCACACCCTGCTCCTCAAGCCAGGATGCTCACCCTCTGCGCGAAAACTTCCCAATGATAGCATGAGTGGGGTATGCTTAACCACATAAGTATGTATATCTTTCACATGCACAATATACATACATCCATATGATCCCATCATATGATCAATCCCTAAACCATCATATACGATTTAGATATCCATACCATGTATGTCCACAACATAAATAAATCCATATATTCATATCTCTCTCTCTATATATATATACATATATTCACATATCCATATATTTATATATACAAACTAATTCTCGTTCATATGTATAAGACATATATATACACTCGGCTATAAGTATACATAATCCTCAATATACAAGCCATCACCATAATTTCCTTTAAATTTACCTCGATATGTGAATACAATCCCTCACTTGAAACATATTCAATCATTTTTCCTATGATGAATAGTCTCCCAAAATCATATGTATATATATATATATACACATTTATATTCAACATTAGGGTTATCACCCAAAATTTTGTGTAGGAATCCATCACTACACATACCATTTATATCCGAGAGCATATTAAAGAATCTTGTAATAATTTCGACTACTGGTATACACATAACTAATAGTCTATAAGACTCAAGCTTAGTCCTACCCTCGTCAAATAATCCCATATGTTAGGAAAATTACCTAATGTAAGTCACACACTGATAAACAACATCTACCCCCAACTAGATTTTCACACTCTACTCTAGTTGGTAATATGATCCCATCGCTCTCGATTTTAACTAGGGCTCAATCACTTTTGTGAATCCCCTAGTCTAAGATCTATCGGGTTTATTTCTTAAATTTTATCATTACTAAGGGTATGCAACTATTCTCTTCCATTTGGCCCCAAATTGTATCTTAACAATATCCTATCCATATAAGGATTCGACATACAGGTTGGCCTAAAATTTCACAACATACCCTTGCAACTCTCTCTAAGAGTTCTTAGCCTCCCATCACATCTATACTTATAATTTGTCTATAAGTAGGATTCTCAATCCCAAGGGTTTCCCCACAATATCTGTACACAACTCCAAATACATACATGGATATATTTTTCCCAAATTGTCCCAAGAAGTCCCCAAAATCAAAATGTGCCCTAGTGTCTCCAAAACATATCTCTTACATCATAAGAGAAGACCCCAAATCAATAAACCCTACCAAAAAGGGTTTGAAATCACCCTAGAGAAAAATTCCTCAAAGTGCCCTGTTTTCGAATCGACTCGGCCCAGCGAATTGATTCGGCCTCCAAGGCGAATCGATTCGGGTCCAAAGACCTGGGCTTCTGTCTCAGGCTGAATCGATTCGGCTTGGGTTTGAATCGATTCTGTCAGTGCAGACCTGCCAATTTCCCTAAAACGAATCGATTCACTTAGGGAGCGAATCGATTCGGGTCTGCAGATTTTGAAGGGTTCTTCTTCTTTAATGAACCCACGAATTTTAAACCCTAAAATTTCTATTCTAACCTCCAAATCTTTATCACAACATAATTCTAAGCCAATAAATCAACCCAAAGTTTATCCTAACCATTTCTACACCATTAAACCCATATTTAAACATTGATTTCAAGATTAAACCCAAAAATCTAGGTTTTGATATTTATACCCAAAATCCAATTCTTTAACCCACAAATTATGAAATAAAATACACAAATGACTTATTTAGCAAGATTAAACACTTGCCTCAGATTTGTAAAAGTTGGATCGTCCTCGATGTCGAGGTTGGGCCAGAAATCCCAAGCTTTCTTCCTCTCTCTCTTCTTTTCTTCTTCCTTTCTCTCTCTAAATGAGAAGGCTTGATCCGTAAGCCTTTAAAGCCCTTAAAACAATAAACCCAATTTTAAATGTTAATACACACTTTAAATGACTCGTTTATTCTAATTCGAGTCAACTGACTTAAAAATAATCCAAAACCGAAATAAAACCCAATGACAGTCATTTTAACTATCTCGACCATTCTGGGATCGATGGTACCCTCAAAATCATCATCTGAAATACTTTGAAATGTCCTCTATTTTTGGACCTCAATTCCCAAATTTTAGAATTCTCCAATTTAATTAAATTTTATTTTCCCAAAAATTTAATTTCTCAATCTAAAAAATCATGGGGTGTTACAAAAGGCAAACTCTAAATTGCAATCTAGGTTGAATGAGCGTGCAGTAGAAAATAATGATGTTTTGATTAAGGATCTTAGGGCAAGGGAGAAGAAGCTTAGGGGGAAGCTAGAGTACGTTGAGAAAGAGAGAGATAGACTTTGTAGTTTGATGGAGGCATCGAAAAAGGAGTTGCTAGAGTTTAACGAATCTAGGCGTGTGCTTGAGTCTAGGATTTGTGAGTTGAAGGAGAAGTCAAAAGACTCGAGTAAGGTTAAGTTTGACTTGGAGTCTAGGTCGGAGAAGTTGGATAGGATGTTTGGCACCGTCCAAGTCAAAAGCGATAGGTTCAGTATAGGCTACGATGATCACATTGTCCCATTCCCAAATACCAAATCAATCATGTGAGAGATCCTCTTAGGAACGTGAGAAGAGGTCGACATTTTAGTAATCATTCCCACCATCTTTACACTTGCACACATTGAGGTAGGAAAGGTCACCTTAGATTTTTTTTTCTATGACCTTAGAAATGCTCCTAGGAAATTTAGGAAT
This sequence comes from Sambucus nigra, assembly GCA_949130495.1. Lineage (NCBI taxonomy): Eukaryota > Viridiplantae > Streptophyta > Magnoliopsida > Dipsacales > Adoxaceae > Sambucus > Sambucus nigra. Next base: position 28,896,127 of record OX422217.1, on the reverse strand, counting down.
AAAGTTGTTTCGGTACCCAAAACCCCCATGAGTCATGTAACACCTACTTGGGTTAGGAAATGAGACTTAGAGGCTCTAGTACTAAAACGTCACGGTTCTCATTTTGTTTCACTTGATTTTGCCCATGCTAGATGTAATGAAATATTGTGTTACCATGTTTGTCATATGCTAGTCTTTGCATCATGATTTATATATTGCTAGTATTGTGACTTGTCTATCATTTTGTATTATATTTTTTCATTTATTGAGTCTTATTTGAAAAATACAAAAAAAAATATTTTTAAAAATACAAAAAGATTTTTGGTTTTAAATATTTTTGAGAAAAATATAAAAAGATTTTGCTTTATTTGAGTCAAAATATGGTGAAAAGCCAAAAAGATTTTTGTTTTGTTTTTTGTGTCGTGAGTTTACATTTTTGATGTAGCATATTGGTGAGCTTGTACCCCCTTCCTTTCATTATCCATGTGGCTGGACATTTGGTGATAATTATTGATGCTTAGAATGATCTTAACCATTATTTATATAGGGTTGTTTCGAAGTTGATATGCATTTTGATTCGACTTTGTTTATATGCCATAATTGCACACATGAAAGAGTTTATATGGATGTTCGACTTCTCTAACATATTTGAGTGTGGTGAGACATTCTTCTCTCAATTTTATCGTATATGCGTAAATAGACTTAAGGAGGAGGTGTGCATGTAAGAACCGTTTATCGTGAGAATTGTATTAAAAAGTGATGTGTTCATGGGAAACGGTTGCGAGAGTGCAAAATTGACTCGGTGCGAAAGCCACTGTTTAAAAGAGCCACGAAAAAATTAAATACAATAAAAATAATCATATGCCAAAATATGGGCCAATTAGTTTATGTTCATTCCAAAAGAAAAAAAAAATATTATATCATTGAGTGAGTTTGGATGCATAATTTAAACAGGTTTGCACCACGAATCCTAACGTTGAAAAATCGTATCATGATGCTATTGCTTATAGAATCATCAAAATTCCAAATTTATGTGCATGTTTGATTTTTTAGTTCATTTAGCTCAAACTTTAACTGTCACATATGGCTAAAATAAAGTTTAATAATTTATAGCTATCAATTTGAGCTTCTTGATCATTTCGATGTGTTGGAATTATGATTCATTTGTTGCAGCTCAAGCCCATACATTCCATGTTCATGTTTGAGCACATCGGTACTATGTTAGCATGTAACTCATATTGTCTTTGTTGTTTTCACTATTGTTTTGGTACTGTTTTGATGTTTTCTGCCACTTCCAGTTCGATTTTTCACGAAATTTTTTGGCTGGGCGAAATTTTTAAATTTTTAAAACTGGGTGTGAGAATTTAATTTTCTCGTTCGAGCGAGAAACAACTGTCACGCAAAGTTTTTCGAGCGATAGGGTTGTCTCGTCCGAGCGACAGGCTCAATTTTTTTCTACTGTTTCAGCACCCTATTCTAGATTGATATATTTTTGTTACTGCTAGGTTGCATTTGAGTTTTTGTTATGCAATTCACTTTGATAGATTTGCTTATTTTATTGTATTATGTTCGTTTAGTGACACCTTCTTAGTTTGTTGTGTGATTACTGTTTGCTAACTATGGATTTGATATTGTCAATCATTATTAGCTGGTTGTTTGCATGATTATTTGGATATATTTCATTGATTATGCTTGTGTTAGATATATCGCAAAATTGTTTATCGTTTCACCGGGTTGTCTATTCGAGATAAAAAAAGGGGAGAGATGTATGTGATGTATGGAGAGTTTGTTGATGAGCAGATACATTTGTTGCATTACTTTTTGGTATTATATCTGTGATTATATGCTTTCATGTTTATATTGATTGGATACACAAATTGGCATCATATTATTTTTGCATCGGTACAAATTGATATCCTGATTTTGATGTTGGTTACATATTAATATCATGTTTTTCTCACAAAAAAAATGATTTGGATTTAATTTTACATATTGATTTATATCATTTATTTATACATACTTCACGTGGTATTTGTCTGTTTCATGTGTGTAGGTATGCTTTAGAGATTCAAGATTTTAAGACCACATCACATTCAAATAGGTCATGCTTTTCGGACCATCATTTACTAGTCTTGTCCTGTAATTTTTGATTTTGGATTTATGGGATGGTATTTAGGCGTCAAATGGCTTGACGACCCGGCTTAAGCATTTCACTGTTTATTTTGTTCCGGAATATTCAAAGGGGGAGATTTGTAAGGACAAAATTTCCAATTGAGTCTGTTGTATGTTTATTTGACTTATTCCCGGAACAAAATACGTTTGAGTAATAGGTCATATTTTTATTTTCACGATCCCACACAGACTATGCCTTATTGAATTTAATTGAAGAAGTTGCGGCGAAGCTTCAAAGAATTTATCATGACGATTTATGGTGTATATTTTGTCTTTAAGTTTAATTGCATTCCGAGATCACTCAGGTATGAATACGTAATTTAATGGGACTAAAAATTTATTTTAAATTAGCTGAGGATGTTATTTTATTAAAGAAATAATTTTAAAATGTTTTTAAAAGAGTTTGAAAATGTATACACTTTGTTTTATTTTGATAGGGACGGATTAGAGCAGTGTTTTAAAGGGAACTCTAATTCGTGCATCGTTCAAACGACCTGACCAGTTGTTCGAGCGAGATGTCCATCTCGTTCGTACGCAGGCCAATGTCGCTTGAGCGAGATTTTGACTTAAATATTATTATCTAAGGCGTGTTTCCCAGGTTTTCAAGTTGTGTTCAATCTGAAAAATATTTTTTGTAACAATACGTTTCTGCACCAAAGTTTTCTAAGGTTTTCTAAGTCAAAAACATCCTTAGAGTTTCAAAGATCCGAGCTTTCATTAGTATATTCTATTGTGATATTTGTTTTCATTAAGAAGTGTTTGTTCTACATTGAACATTGCTGGTTTTGAGAAGAAGCGAAGGAGTTCGTGTTTCAATTCCGTAGACAATACAAAGCCATATCGGTGGACATCGAGACATACATGGACGCATGTGTTGTGGACAAGCATCGTGAAAGAATTAATTTCTACATGGGCATTGTGAAAGGAGTGGTTAAAGATCATAAGATCGTCAAGTCTCATGGCGATCAAGTCGTTGAGTAAGACTTGTGTCCGTTCCTTGTAAATCCACATTCATAGTGATTGTCTCGCTTGGGTCGTCCGAGATTTTTTCCCATTGTGTTTTCCTCATACATCCGACGTTTTGAGTCTTCTTTTACTTACTTTACTTGTTTTAATCATTAGATTCATGTTTAGGATTAATCAAGATAAAATTTGGTTAAGTTAAAATTGGTTCACAATTTGGTGCAAATTAAAATTCGAAAAAGGGTTTTCATAAAAAGAAAATTTATCATCCTCAGAACACATTCCGTATAAAAAAAAAGGGGCCTACAAGTAACAAAGGGGAAAGAATTACCAAAGCTAAAATCTGGAAAGCATTTTCTGCCAACTTTAATCGTAACAAGGAAGTAACAGTTGCACTATTAGTAGAGCGAGGACCAATTTTGTCAATTTCCTAGCCATGTTAGGATTAATAATTACAGAGGATGACCCTGCAGTATCCATGTCCTTTAGAATTTTCTCGACCAACTCTTGGTTGGCAGCACTCTTCTCAACTTGTTTCTTAGAAAGACCATTCCTCAACCTCTTAAATTGAGGTACAACAATATCAATCTCCTCAGTACTGATGATTTGAGGAACTTTTTCAGCAACTTTGGATTTTTTCTCTATTACAACGGACTTCTTGGCATCAGCATCCTTGTCTGTCTTCTCAGCATCTCTCTTGGCAGTGGGAGACAAAGCTCCAGTCATTAAGTCAGGAATTTTCCTTTTGGCCATATTAGCAAGTGGGGATATGGGAATGGTGAAAATGTCCAAAGATTCGAAAGAGGATGAAGTACCAAAATCCTTTTCAACCCCTGTAGACTCCTCAGTCGAGGAAGTTGGAAGTGGTTCTTCTTCTAAACTTATGGGAATTGAAGGTGCTGCAATAGTTGTCTTATTAAAAAATAAGGTAACATAACTTCTATATTGTAACAAGTAAGAAGCTTCTCTGGGGGTTCTCCTCACCAATCCTTTTATGGGCACTCCACAAGAGATTCTGCTCTTGAATATTGATGTCCACTTATTAGGACACTTTTTCTTGCCCTCAACTACAAAACAGGATAAGAAACATTAGTCAATATATTATCAAACATTTGGTTAGCAAAAAAGAAGAATATAATAATCAAAATCAACAACCTATGCCATGTCCTACTTGAGGGCATCTGGGCCCATCATACACTTCTCCTCTTTGAAGAGAAGCATGTTGCCAATTCTTTGCTATTAGCCCATAATCAAAATAGTCTTTGTTGGAATTTAGCAAATTGACTACTAGGGCTCTGTTAACAAACCTAGTCTTTAAGTAATATGTGTTGTTATTAGTAACCCTTTTGTAACAAAACATCAACTCAGGGATGCCAATGTGGGTTATGTATATTTGGTTAAGCCTATGTATCCCATTCACTATTCTCTATATATTAGGGGCTATTCTAGCAGGGACGATATCAAAATATTAACAGAACTCCAGAAAGAAATGATTGGGGGGAAGGTAATACCACACTCAACTATAAATAAGGAAGGTATCTAGTGACCCTCTGGTAGTGATAAGACTTCAACTGGTGGTACAAACATTTCTAAATCTACCCAATCAGGAATATTTCTTTTCTACTTAAATTCGTGTAAAGAATCGCCATGAACTATGTAAATCATGATTACAGTAAAAAAAGAAATAAAAAATAAAAGGAAAAAAATGGAGGCATAAGCAAGGGTAGGACGCAAATGAAAGCTCAAAGACTGAAAGCTTGGAGAAGAAAGAGACTTCAAAATCTTGAAAATTTATGGTGCAAAAAATGGGCAAAAATATCGTCTCTCGTGGATTACCTAGAAAATAGTGCAGGTAATGATTACTTGCAGTGATGATTGATGTTCAGACAGCTGTACAACTCTAAAAGCATGAAAATACCAATATACCCTTTGGCAATTTGTCAACTTTCAAATTATTCAAAAAACTGCTACCACATGATCAAGGCATGGAAAATTTTCACAAGTCCCACAAATTGGCTTACACCGACCAACTTTGAAGAAAACATACTCCCTTATTTCAATTAAAAAATAAGTAATGAAGTATTGGGGGCTTCTATTGATACAAAAAATTATTCATCTATGTGAACCAATTATAATTGGACACTTGTCTCCTCACGTGGCAACATTATTAGTCAACAACCATTTAATTATCCCTGAAGATGATTGTAATACCCTGTACTTTTATAGATATTTATTTATGGGATTAATTAAATTAAATGTGAATTAATTGAGAATTAATCCGGATAAAATACTAACGAGATGTGAGTTGGTATTTGATTATAATGTGTATATATGGCAATATATGAATATTGAAAATATTGAAATTGTCGCAACTTTGAAATACGGCAATTTGGAAAATTTTCCTGGGACGCGCGTGACAGTCGCGTCAGGAATGTAATTATTTTTAATTAAAAAGTGAATTTTATTTTTATCAACCATATGGTCATTTTGAGTGCGCCAACGTGTCCGGAAGGGTCGAAATAGTCAGAAAACACTAGCCGGGGGTTTAGTTTGGGTCCCGGGGCATTTTTAGGCCATACCGGCAACCCAAAAGGGTAGTTTGGTAATTTCGGAATTTTGGGAATTAAAACCCACGAAAATTAGAAGTTAAAAATCTGATTTAGTCTTTACCCACTAAACCCACTAACAACACTAAATGACTTAATGGGCAACGGGAGTTCATAAGAAGTTAGGAGAGGTTGCCAAAAGAGAAAAACCATAACCATCATCTTCAACCTTCAACCTTGGGAGAAATTGTAGAGGAAAAGAGAGCAACATCCAACATCCAACATCAAATTCAGAGAACAATTCGAGGCAAGTGGTTTAATACGTTAATTTCAAGCGAATGTTTCTTCCATGCTTAGAAACTGATATAATTGCATTGTATTGGGAGACTTGTAAAAATCCATGTAATTGGAGTTATAAATTCATGTTTTGATAAAGAGATTGCATGTAGAATTATGTTTGGACGATTATATTGTTAGAAATACATCTTTTATATTACAAAAACGGATTTAATGGTGGATATTGATGACTTTAATTTTCTAGGGTTCATATTCATAAGGGTTGGGGAATATTGGGAGATTTGATAATTGGGTGTTGTTTAGGGAGACTTAACCCCATAAATATGTTAAAATACGACCTAAGTATGTTTAGGAATGATTAGGAACCTTAAAACACTGTTGGGATAATGTTTGGATGAGTTTTGAGAAGAGAAAGTTGGAGGGAAAATGAATTTAGGAATTCTGGGCTCGAAACTGTCACGTCGTTAGAAGACCTGCCTAGGTCGTTCGAACGAGCTCGTTCGAATGAGCTTCTAACGAGTTTACAGTTTGACTTCTAACGAGTTGGATGTTCGTTTGATGCCTTTCGTTCGAACGAGATATCGTTAGATGCCCACTTCGTTCGAACGAACTCTCGTTCGAACAGCCTCGTTCGAACGAGACTTCTAACGAGTTGACAGTTTGACCTTTTTGGCCTGATTTGATTTCTAGTGTCCCGTAACCTTGTTTAATTGATGAGATAACTTTCCCGTGTTAACTAATTGGTATAATTGGGAGATTTGGGATATATTGAGGAGTAAATTATAAAATAGTGAATTGGACCGAATGATATTTGTGAGTTAGGACGCGAGTAACAAATTACGACGTGAGGATAATGGATGATGTGTATATATAAACCGGGGACACGTGTGTTGGTATAAGAACGATAAGTATACCACTAATAAAAATATGGTAATAACTAAGATGTGTGCATGCTTAGTATATATGATTTTGATGTGTATGACATACCTACCATACTTGCTATCACGGGAGGTTTGCGTTCGTTTAGGGCCATCTAATCTTTGTGTGCCTACGGGGGGATATAGATTGGTACCTCGAGAACATAGGTCAGAGAAGGACTTATTGAGATGTTAATAAGTTTGCTGATCGTGGGAGCGTAGGTATGTGCGTGACCCATGTGATGTGACTGTGTTCGCCTCCATTGTTTGTAAATTGCTATTATCAAAGAACGATTCCTGAGAGATTCAGAATGCGTGATCCTTATGTACGTGATGTACCGGGATGGGATAGCAGAGTATGTGTGCACCGCAGTTTAGTCTCGGGGTGCTAGTATTGTATATTTATGATGTGAATAATATACGGTTAGACAAAAAGACTTATCCCGTTTATATTGTGAAACATAATTATTGTATTGAACGTTAAATATAAAAAGAGATAACCTACAGTGCTTTGTATTGCTAATAAATTGAGAATCCGGGAATTTAATGTAAAACCCTATATTCAATTGTTGATGTTGGAATTAAATTGCGAATCGAGTAGAAAGGTTAGAACTTATGTCGGTTGAGTTAGATATGAGTATCACTTGAATGGGTACGGTACGTTAGGAGTGCACAATTAGTCGAGAGGTGAGTATTTCATGTGAGAGCACGTCCTAACATGTATTTTGCATTGATTGTTTTAATGTTATTACAGCACTTGCTATTTTTTTTAAATATTCTCCACATTCGGGCTCTGACCCGGTTGCTTTCAAATCTATCTTTTTGTAAAAACCATTTTAGCTGCCCAGCCACAAGGACACCATGCATAGGAATTCTATTCAGGCAACGAGCTGTAGCTGTTGTGGGAGTTACAGGGCCTTGACAGTAGACGCCTCCTTTTCTAGTCTTGATTCCATATTCAGTTTCATCATTTGTAGGGCATGTCGCCCATTTATTTTAGAGACATTTTATATTTCGGTTATTCAGATTGTGGATTGTAATTAATTCAGGATTCAGACTTGTTTTATTATTTCAGTTGTGGGATTGTTGTGAGGAGTATTTCCTCCAGACTCTTTATTACCTGTTGATTACACTATTGGGACTTTATTGTGTATGGTTACGTTATTCGTTTATTCTTCACTTACTTCATGTTAATCAGATTTAATTTAAAATTGGAAACTCGCTTTTTAAATACTAGGTGGTTAGTAATCATTAAAATGTTTTCGACAGTGATGCTATTAACTGAACGAAATTGGCATTTTGTATTAATTTTAATAAAGGAGTAGCTACCCGGTATTTAATTAGTCGGGGTGTCACAGGTGGTATCAGAGCATCAGGTTCTACTGTCCTTAGGATATGTACGGCTTATTATGTTTCCGCTGCGTTTTCTTTGATGTAGAGCCCTATATTTTAGGGTTGTTGCATTCTTTTATGTATGCTTCGCTCTTCAGCTATTTTGGGTTTATAACTGCAAGCTTATAAGACTTTACTCTCATTTCAGATGCCTCCACGACGTGCGCAGCGAGTTCCTAGGGATGCACAGCCAGAGCCACAGCCAGCACCAGTACAGGGCTCCATGAATGCCGTCGAGGTTGCAGCCATTGTAGCCCAAGCGATAAATGCCGCTCTCGCCATTGTACAGCAGGCACCACCTCAGGTGCCAGTAGCCGCGCCAGTTCAGGCACATGCATTCTCGTCTGCTTGGGAACGCGTTCGTGATGCTTTTCAGAAAGCACACCCACCGGAGTTGGCAGGTAGCTCCGATGTTGTGGTTTCAAGTCAGTGGAGGAAAGACATTCAGAGGCACTTGAGGATGTATGAGTGCACCGATGTTCAGAGGCAGATACTAGCTACTTTCAAGCTAGTGAGATCTGCATTGCAGTGGTGGGAGTCTATTACCACCGCAGAGGAGAGAGATACTCTCACAATACAGGAATTTTGGGTGCGGTTCGACCGCAAATATTTTCCGTCATCTGTTCACACGAAAATGAGGAGGAAGTTAATGAATCTCAGACAGGCGGGAAAGACTGTGGCTGGGTATGAGGCCGAATTCACTAATTTACTGAACATTGTTCCAGATGAGATACCGACGGAAGAGAAGAAGATTCAGAAGTTCACAGATGGATTGACTTGGAGGATCCGTCAGCATTTGTTAGGGAATCTCTCTTTAGCCACTTGCTCTGATGTGGTTAACGTTGCACTGCTACACTGTCAGGATCATCGCTTTCACATGTCTGAGAGCAAGAGATCAGCGGAGTCCAGCCATCATGGCAGGACCGGGGGAAATGGTGCCAGCGGGGCACAATCTGCTCAGGGACAGCATAGGCAGGGTGACCAGGGTTCCCAGCAGGGGGATCATAAGAGATTCAGATCGGGGAATTTCGGGAGTGGACAGGGAGGTTTCAGGCCGGGCCATCAGGGTCCGAACGGCCATCAGGGCCAGCAGAGTCAGAATGGTCAGCAGCAGATTCAGCAGGGCCAGCACGGCCAGGGGAGGAATGGTAACGGCCACCAGGGCCGAGGGCAGCAGGGACAGAGAGGGGGAAACTTCCCGAGGAAGTGTTATGTATGTGGCAAGACTGGCCACAAATGCCAGGATTGTCCTGATAGGGGGAGGGCCCCACAGCAGCAGCAGCAGGGTGCCCGACAGGAGCCGCAGAGGCCTATGTTTCCCGCCGCCCTCCCAGCACCACCACAGATGGCCGCCCTACCACCCATGCCAGCGGTCCCAGTTCAGCAGGGACAGCTTCAGTATGGGAGAGTGTATCAGCTTCAGCATCCCGCAGCCCCACAGGATCCACCGACCATTGAGGGTATGTTCTCTATTTAGGGGACTATGGGGCATATTTTATTTGACACCGGGGCTACACATTGTTTCGTTGCCATGAGATTTGAACGCACTATTGGGTTATTAGACACCGCAGAGAGCACTGCTACTTGTGTAGACTCACCGTTGAGTAGGGGTTCCATGATTTCGCTTATGTGTAGAGGTGTGGGTATAGAGATTGGGAGGTTTACTTTACCCACTGATATGTTAGTGTTAGAGATGACCGAGTATGATGCCATTATTGGTATGGATTGGCTAGTTGCATACCGAGCCATGTTTGACTATTTTAGTAGGAGTATTATCTTTGCCATTCCCGGGCAGGAGATGTTTTTAGTGGCGATGCCTCGCCCTGAGGGAGGATCGTCCACTCATTTGTACTATATAGAGGAGGAGACCTCTAAAGAAGTGCTGATACCACTTGATTCGATTCCGGTTGTTCGAGAGTTTGCCGATGTATTTCAGGATATACCTGGATTACCTCCGAGTAGGGAGATAGATTTTGTGATCGATTTGACGCCGGGCACTCGGCCTATTGCCCGCGCACCATACCGTATGGCTCCAGCTGAAATGAGAGAGTTACGGGATAAGATTGAACAGTTGTTGGGTCAGGGGTTTATCCGGAGGAGTACTTCACCGTGGGGTGCCCCTGTATTGTTCGTAAAGAAGAGGGATGGATCGTTGAGGTTGTGTGTGGATTACCGGGAGTTGAATAAGGTCACGATACGGAATAAGTATCCGTTGCCCCGAATCGATGACTTATTCGACCAGCTGAGGGGAGCTTCTTTCTTCTCAAAGATTGATTTGCGATCGGGATACCATCAGTTGCGTATCAGGGAGGAGGACGTCTCGAAGACTGCTTACTTAACGAGATATGGTTCCTACGAGTTTCGGGTTATTCCTTTTGGTTTGACCAATGCTCCAGTCGTGTTTATGGACTTGATGAATAGGGTGTTCAGAGAGTTCCTAGATCAGTTCGTCATTGTCTTCATTGATGACATTCTGGTTTACTCCCAGACAGAGGAGGAGCACGCCGAGCATTTGAGGCAAGTTTTACAGATGCTACATCAGAACGAGCTGTATGCAAAGTATGAGAAGTGTGGGTTTTGGCTGAAGGAGGTTCAGTTTTTGGGGCATATTATTTCGGACCGGAGGATATCTGTGGATCCGGGGAAGGTATCCGCGGTGAGGGAGTGGGGACAGCCCACGACACCAACTGAGATCCGTAGTTTCTTGGGCTTAGCAGGATACTACAGGAGGTTTATTCGGGGTTTCTCCAAGATAGCGGGTCCCATGACACATCTGACTCGTAAGGGTGTGCCATTCATCTGGAGTGATGCCTATCAGTTGGCATTCGATGAGTTGAAGGACAAGTTGACCTCAGCACCTGTGTTAGCATTGCCGAGACCGGGCGTTGAGTATCTAGTTTACACCGATGCGTCCTTGCAAGGACTTGGAGGTGTATTGCAGCAGGAGAGTCAGGCCATAGCTTATGCTTCCCGTAAGCTTAAGCCTCACGAGAAGAATTACCCCACCCATGACTTGGAGTTAGCGGCAGTTGTATTTGCACTTCGGATTTGGAGACATCACCTTTTGGGGGAAAAGTTTCGATTGTTCACAGACCATAAGTCCCTACAGTACCTATTCACGCAGAAGGAGTTGAATATGCGGCAACGGAGGTGGCTTGAGTTTATGAAGGATTATCAGTTTGATATCCAATATCACTCGGGGAAGGCTAACGTGGTAGCAGACGCGTTGAGCCGTAGGCCAGTAGATGAGGTGGCAGGGGTGTGGAAGGCAAAGTGGAAGGAATTGGGACACCAGGATGCAGTGGCCCGATCGTTCATGTCTGTGATGACTGTTACACCGCAGATTGTCACGAAGGTGGTGAAGGCACAAGCAAATGACTCGTTCTGTCAGGAGCAGATAGTTCGATTACTAGCAGAGGGAGCCGAGTCCTATACCGTTAGCTCAGACGGGGGATTACGCTTCAATGGGAGACTGGTAGTTCCGGAAGGGGAGGAATTGCGACACGAGGTGATGGCAGAGTCGCACGGTTCACGGTTTGCGGTACATCCCGGTGGGAATAAAATGTACCAAGATATGAGACGTCAGTATTGGTGGAACGGAATGAAAAGAGATATTGCCGTGTTTGTTTCTAAATGCGCCACTTGTCAACTGGTAAAAGTGGATCATCAGAGACCGGCAGGACTTCTACAGCCATTAGAGGTCCCGATGTGGATGTGGGAGAGCATCTCCAAGGACTTTATCACGGGATTGCCTACATCACAGAGAGGTCACGACTCCATTTGAGTAATTGTGGACAGGTTGACCAAAGTCGCTCATTTTCTACCCGTAAGGACAGACTACACTACGGGGCAGTATGCCCAGCTTTTTATTGCAGAAATAGTGAGGCTTCACGGTGTGCCCCTAAATATCGTGTCTGACAGAGACAAGGTATTCGTTTACGATTTTGGGAGAGTTTTCAGGAGGCCATGGGCACGATATTGCGTTTGAGTACGGCTTATCATCGGCAGACCGATGGGCAAACCGAGCGTACAAATAAGATGTTGGAGGACATATTGCGTATATGCATCATTGATTTTGGGGGTGGATGGGAGCAGTATTTTCCACTGGTGGAGTTTGCTTACAACAACTCCTACCAGTTCACCATTGGCATGGCTCCATTTGAGGCGTTGTACGGTAGACCTTGTCGTTCCCCATCATGTTGGTTGGAGGTGGGGGACAATAAACTACTTGGGCCGGAAGTGATTCAGGATACTTCGGCGAGGATAGAATTGATACGGAGTCACATTCGGGTAGCTCAGGATCGGCAGAAGAGCTACGCTGATGCGAAGAGATTCTTCAGGGAGTTCCAAGTGGGGGACCAGGTTTTACTCAGAGTATCTCCTATGAAGGGGATTATGCGATTTGGGAAGAAGGGGAAGTTGGCACCGAGATACGTGGGACCATTTCCTATCATCGAGCGGATTTGGTCTGTTGCATATAGACTTGGGTTACCGGAGCATTTACACAGAATTCATGATGTGTTTCATATTTCCTCGCTAAGGAAATATCTTAAAGATGATTTGGCTCATTCTCACATTGCTTTGGAGGACATCGATCTCCAGCCCGATAGCTCCTACGAGGAGGGGCCGATTGCCATTTTGGACCGAAGTGAGCGGAAACTGCGGTCAAAGATAGTTCTGTTAGTACGTGTTCAGTGGCAGCATCATAATGCCGAGGAGTCCACATGGGAGCGCGAGGATGAGATGCGCGAACGTTATCCAGAGTTGTTTTTACCAGGTACTTTCTAGTTCCGAATTTCAGGACAAAATTCTGTTATTAGGGGGGAAGTATGTAATACCCCGTACTTTTACAGATATTTATTTATGGGATTAATTAAATTAAATGTGAATTAATTGAGAATTAATTCGGATAAAATACTAATGAGATGTGAGTTGGTATTTGATTATAATGTGTATATATGGCAATATATGAATATTGAAAATATTGAAATTATCGCGAGTTTGAAATACGGCAATTTGAAAAATTTTGTTGGGACGCGCGTGACAATCGCGTCAGGAATGTAATTATTTTTACTTAAAAAGTGAATTTTATTTTTATCAACCATATGGTCATTTTGAGTGCGCCAACGTGTCCGGAAGGGTCGAAATAGTCAGAAAACACTAGCCGGAGGTTTAGTTTGGGTCTTGGGGCATTTTTAGGCCATACCGGCAACCCAAAAGGGTAGTTTGGTAATTTCAGAATGTTGGGAATTAAAACCCACGAAAATTAGAAGTTAAAAATCTGATTTAGTCTTTACCCACTAAACCCACTAACAACACTAAATGACTTAATGGGCAACGGGAGTTCATAAGAAGTTAGGAGAGGTTCCCAAAAGAGAAAAACCATAACCATCATCTTCAACCTTCAACCTTGGGAGAAATTGTAGAGGAAAAGAGAGCAACATCCAACATCCAACATCAAATTCAGAGAACAAAACGAGGCAAGTGGTTTAATACGTTAATTTCAAGCGAATGTTTCTTCCATGCTTAGAAATTGATATAATTGCATTGTATTGGGAGACTTGTAAAAACCCATGTAATTGGAGTTATAAATTCATGTTTTGATAAAGAGATTGCATGTAGAATTATGTTTGGACGATTATATTATTAGAAATACATCTTTTATATTACAAAAACGGATTTAATGGTGGATATTGATGACTTTAATGTTCTAGGGTTCATATTCATAAGGGTTGGGGGAATATTGGGAGATTTGATAATTGGGTGTTGTTTAGGGAGACTTGACCCCATAAATATGTTAAAATACGACCTAAGTATGTTTATGAATGATTAGGAACCTTAAAACACTGTTGGGATAATTTTTGGATGAGTTTTGAGAAGAGAAAGTTGGAGGAAAAATGAATTTAGGAATTCTGGGCTCGAAACTGTCACGTCGTTAGAAGACCTGCCCAGGTCGTTCGAACGAGCTCGTTCGAACGAGCTTCTAACGAGTTGAAAGTTTGACTTCTAACGAGTTGGATGTTCGTTCGATGCCTTTCATTCAAACGAGATATCGTTAGATGCCCACTTCGTTCGAACGAACTCTCGTTCGAACAGCCTCGTTCGAACGAGACTTCTAACGAGTTGACAGTTTGGCTTTTTTGGCCTGATTTGATTTCTAGTGTCCCGTAACCTTGTTTAATTGATGAGATAACTTTCCCGTGTTAACTAATTGGTATAGTTGGGAGATTTGGGATATATTGAGGAGTAAATTATAAAATAGTGAATTGGACCGAATGATATTTGTGAGTTAGGACGCGAGTAACAAATTACGACGTGAGGATAATGGATGATGTGTATATATAAACCGGGGACACGTGTGTTGGTATAAGAACGAGAAGTATACCACTAATAAAAATATGGTAATAACTAAGATGTGTGCATGCTTAGTATATATGATTTTGATGTGTATGACATACCTACCATACTTGCTATCACGGGAGGTTTGCGTTCGTTTAGGGCCATCTAATCTTTGTGTGCCTACGGGGGGATATAGATTGGTACCTCGAGAACATAGGTCAGAGAAGGACTTATTGAGATGTTAATAAGTTTGCTGATCGTGGGAGCGTAGGTATGTGCGTGACCCATGTGATGTGACTGTGTTCGCCTCCATTGTTTGTAAATTGCTATTATCAAAGAACGATTCCTGAGAGATTCAGAATGCGTGATCCTTATGTACGTGATGTACCGGGATGGGATAGCAGAGTATGTGTGCACCGCAGTTTAGTCTCGGGGTGCTAGTATTGTATATTTATGATGTGAATAATATACGGTTAGACAAAAAGACTTATCCCATTTATATTGTGAAACATAATTATTGTATTGAACGTTAAATATAAAAAGAGATAACCTACAGTGCTTTGTATTGCTAATAAATTGAGAATCCGGGAATTTAATGTAAAACCCTATATTCAATTGTTGACGTTGGAATTAAATTGCGAATCGAGTAGAAAGGTTAGAACTTATGTCGGTTGAGTTAGATATGAGAATCACTTGAATGGGTACGGTACGTTAGGAGTGCACAATTAGTCGAGAGGTGAGTATTTCATGTGAGAGCACGTCCTAACATGTATTTTGCATTCATTGTTTTAATGTTATTAAAGAACTTGCTGTTTTTTTAAAATATTCTCCACATTCGGGCTCTGACCCGTTTGCTTTCAAATCTATCTTTTTGTAAAAACCATTTTAGGTGTCCAGCCACAAGGACACCATGCATAGGAATTCTATTCAGGCGACGAGCTGTAGCTGTTGTGGGAGTCACAGGGCCTTGACAGTAGACGCCTCCTTTTCTAATCTTGATTCCATATTCAGTTTCATCATTTGTAGGGCATGTCGCCCATTTCTTTTAGAGACATTTTATATTTCGGTTATTCAGATTGTGGATTGTAATTAATTCAGGATTCAGACTTGTTTTATTATTTCAGTTGTGGGATTGTTGTGAGTAGTATTTCCTCCAGACTCTTTATTACCTATTGATTACACTATTGGGACTTTATTGTGTATGGTTACGTTATTCGTTTATTCTTCACTTACTTCATGTTAATCAGATTTAATTTAAAATTGGCAACTCTCTTTTTAAATACTAGGTGGTTAGTAATCATTAAAATGTTTTCGACAGTGATGCTATTAACTGAACCAAATTGGCATTTTGTATTAATTTTAATAAAGGAGTAGCTACCCGGTATTTAATTAGTCGGGGTGTCACAATGATTGCTCGGCAGGTATGTCGACCAACGCAACGAATGCAGATCATCAAAGTATATAAATAATCACCACTTGGAAAATTGTCAAAGGTCCTTCCACACGTGATCTAGACTATGAACCATCACATTCATTATGTATGGGTGTAAATGCCTGAATATATAAAAGCATTCTAACCCTTGATCTCCGAATCACTATAAATACATTATATACGTTTCACAAAAGGCAAGATAGAATGGAATCTGTTATTCTTCTTATATCAAGAGTACCTAGATTTCTATAATCACTCAGATCAATACAATAACAATGGACATAGTATTTTTTTCACAGCCGAACCACTTTAAAAACTCTTTATCTCTTATGTGTTTATTTCATCGCATATTACATTTTATCTGTTATTAGAAAATTGGATCTAGTCTATTTTTTTACATCAACAATATACAAAACAAAATTTTAATTTGTGAGTAGACCTTATCAATATCAATAGTCATTATAAAATAATCGCATTCTTAATTTGTGGAATCCATCGAGTGAAACACCTGCTGTTAACCGGGAAAATAGACTTGGCCAAAAGAAAGTTGTGCATATATATAATTTAACAAGTCTATAAAACTGACTAATATTCTGCGTTTCTACCAATGGGTTCCACACAACATCAATTAAAACCCTAATTGATTCCCCAACAAGGTTAATCCTATATGAAAAACACTTTGTCGGTCCTAGGAAGATCTTGGCTTCACTGTTTGGACCAATGGAAATATTAATCAAATTACTAATTGAATAATAACTTCTAATTTTTTGTCGTGTTATGGTGTCGTATTATTGTGTCATATTGTTCCCCTCATAAACGGATTATTCTAATGAGTCGTGTCATCCATACATACACAAAATGTAAATAAATACACGAGTTTTGTTCCAATTTTTATTCATATACATGCGCTAAAAATAGGGTTGGCATACAAGGGTTAAGTAAATAAAAATAAATAATGTTTCAAAACTCAATCTTCATCTAAATAAAGTAAAAGATCCTTCAAATTAAGGTTTTCATCGAGAGCAGACTAAAACTCTGCAGTGGCCTTTAAAGCGTCTTCCTGAGTAGTCAACCCCTTTGGTACATGAATAACAACAGACCAATTGTCCTTATTTATGCCCTTTAAGTAGTATACATTCTTTTACTTTTAAAAGGCACAAAAAAAATGCTCGTCGACCATAATATGTTTACGTTTCATCTTAGATAAATATATCACGACAACTTTTGAGGCAGGATCATCTTTGCAACCATTAGTAGTGTCTTCCACCTTCATCCAATCACAATAAAAGATTATTTATTTGAAATCTAAGTAATCTAATTTCAGTTGATTTCTCCCTCCAATCTTTAACTTCATCTTGCGATTCGAAGACATAATGAGATGATTGCTTGTAATGTAGATTGGTGAGTCTTGCCTCTTTAGGTTACTAAAAGAAAATTCATCCTCAAACTCATCAAGTTCCTTGACCAATCATTCTCCACGAGTATTGAACCTCCTAAGCCCTTGTTCCGTCATATGTTTCCGAGTGAATAATGATGATTCTTTTGTTATGTATTCTTCCACAATTGACCCTCAAAAATACCGTGTGTTCTTAACATAATATTTGAAGGTTTTCCTCAAATTCTCAAAGGGATACTTCTCCAGTAATACCGGCTGGGTCCACACAATAATTCCTCATCGAATAGATGCATAATTAAGTGTGCGTTCACGTCAAAGAACTATGAAGAAAAATATTTTTCTAAGACACAAGTCACCTTAGCAAAATTTCCTTTTGCAGCCCTAATGTGCATTATGTTTGCCACTTTATCACAAATTAAGTTAAAGCATAAACTAATCTGCATAATTTCCCCAAGGAGATCTTTGTGATCAGAATAGTAATTCCTAAGCAATAAAGGCATTAATCTAATAATGAGATTCCAATTGTGAGGCTTGCACTATTTCAGATTATTTGTTTGATAGTTTACAACCCTATTCAAATTATCAAAATAACAACATGTCTAGATGGTCTTTTTCTCACTAGTATTCAAAGTTAAAGAAACCGCGGGAATCAAATTTCTTCCTATTGTAAGATTATTTTTATCCACAACTTTTCTTTATCTCCTTCAGATCGTAGCTTGCCTTCTCTCATTCTTTCGAATGAGATCCACCTAGATATGTTCACATTAGATGTTCTACAAGATTCTTTTATGTGTACATTGTGATAACCCGCTCACCAAAATAAGGGGTGGCCAGCCCAATTACTCCAGTATAACAAGAATCATAGATGGAATCATTCTCAGCATCACAATAAAATATAGAGTATCTAGGATAACCACCCAATATTTAAGAAAACGGGTTGCCAAAATTTTGTATTTCAAAGTTAAAGAAAGAATTCAAACAACCCAAATCCTGAAGAGATAGGGGAAACCCCATGAATGTATATATACTACGGTAACAGCAAGTATACAAAAAAACGACTGAATATGCTGTCGGCCCACAGACTCTATAATGGTGATGAACAATTTAATTAATTATAGAATACATTACATTACAAAGGCTTGGGCCTCACGCCCGAATAAAAGACTGGATCTTAACTAGAGTGTAGAAATGAAAACGGCTATACAATATAACCCGTAATACCCGCAAAACATCACGGCTCCCCGAAATCACCGAAATAGGAAGTCAGAACAGGCGTCCTTGCGGTGGAACTACCTGAACGGAAGCAAGATGCATGCACAACAAGAAATATGAACGGGTCAGGTCCCAGTTTTATATGATCACTAGATGAATAAAATGTATGGCGGTTATGAACAGATGTAATGACTAAAAGTAATAAACATCTACCTACACAAGTTAAAGCATAAGCTACATTATAATTTATCATGAATCAAATTTAACTAAGTAAGGAAGAAACATAAAAATAAATGACATTAATTAAAACTTTCACCATGTACACTTAATCCTTTCATAATTTCGCTCCTTATCAGGAAAATTTTAATTATAAATTCTTCGGGGTTTTCCATTCCTTAGCAGGAATATAATAATCATCCAATGCTCTTTATGGCATTTTATTGTGCTCTTTATGACACTTATAATCCATCAAGTCCCACTTGATTAAGAATAGTTATATTCATATGCATATAACTGTAAGGCCCTAAAACATGATAGGGAGGTTAATTACATGATTAATTATAACTTAGGAGTTATAGGTTATAGATTGGTTATGTGTGTTAAACATGTTAATTATCATGTTTAGGGGATGCATGCTCATGTGATATATGTGTTGTTTACATTAGGTGTTAATTGAGCTTATGATCGGGGATACCATGTTTAGAACATATGATTAGTTATGCGATTAATGAATCATAAATTATGTTTTTGATGCATGATTATGTTTATAAAAGTAAATAAGGGTGTTGATACAAAATTGGCAATGTTTGGTTGCCAAATGTGAAAGTTTTGAGATTTTCGGTAAATTGCTACTTTCCTGTTCGAAGCCCAAATTAGGCGTATTAGTTTATGATTTTGGGAAAATATAAATTATGAAAGTTGTATATATATGAATTAATATTATAACACAACAAACGGTGGGTTAAACGGAGGCTCGTACAAGAAGTTATAGCGAAAGTACGAAACAAGGGCAAATATGTCCATTCCTTAAGTGACAATTGTCTTATTAGCACACCATGTGCTATTTTTTGATTGGTTAGAGGGTGGGTGATGGTTTGGCCGACTTAAACTTCATTAAACAACTCCTTTGTTCAGCAAATGCATCCATGAACAAGAGTTTTGCCTAAAGAGAGAGAAAGAGAAGAAAGTTAAGGAATAAATCTTCGGAAATTTTCCATAAATCAAGGAATCCTCGTAAGGTAATTACATCTTTATTAAAGTTGGTCACATGGATGAGTTCTATACTTATCATGTTTTTATTTTTGATTTGTATATATATTTTAATGATGCCCATATTGCTGAATTGTGTTGGAACAAGGATGGGTTAAGAACATAAGTTAAAACTGAAGCTAGGATCGTAAATGCATACTTTAAAGTCCTAAATTTACATCATCTTTCGTAAAGAATTTTGATTTAGAAAATTCATGATTATGATGTATATTTATGCTAAAACATGTTTATTATATGTTTCCATGAATTATACTCAAGGTCAAGGTTATGTATGCTTAAAAATGTTAAGTTATGCCTTAATGTTGTATTTTGACCTAGTTATGCTAAAAATGGCATAAATCATGGAATACTTATTGGAATTGAGTGATTCAAGTTCGAGAGTAAAATAAACTCATACATGTATAACATATCCGAAAATTGTGTAAAAATACCAAGGAATGAACCCTTGGTGATAGTTTCAAGTCTTGGTTTAAAATCTGCCCTAAAGGAGCAAGAACGCATACCAAGTGTTTGACGTTTTGCTCGACATAGAAAATGAGCCCTAAAAATTATGAAACATTAAATTTGTGTTATTCAATGTGTTTACTGATATTGGGTGGAATATCATGAAAATTTATGTTGTACAAAAATTATGAGAATTCCAGGAAGTTGAAGTTGTGTTGTTATTTTTCTTGAGAAATGATTTGGAAAAGGCTGTAATAAAATGGGCATAACTTTTTCTAGCAAATTCGTAATTTAATTCTGTAAATTGTGTTAGAACCCTAATTAATTTGATGTTATAGATATGTGAAGTGTCATATTTAATTACTCCTTAGTTATTTCTGATTGACCAAATGATGTGATGTATTATCGGGTTTGATGTTAATTGGTGTATTCAAATACTAACGACATTGATTTGTTAGGTGGGGAAGCAGCTAATACTACCATACCAAGGAAGTAGTTGGTATTAATCTTAGCACTAAATCCAAGGTGAGTGACCTTCCTTATGAAATATAAATGCTTATAATTTCATATGGAAATGTGTAGTTAAACACATGTGTGAAAATGTTTATGGGAGTGATGTTGTATTTATAAAACATATGCATATGATTAAAAATGTTAAGCGATGTTATATGATGATATGGACTAGTGAGTCCTTTATCTAATGTTAAGGACTGTGGTGGGTCCTACGGGATGTGGTGGTCCTGTTGATCCAACTTAAAGGTTTGTGTACTCGGGCCTAATAAAGGGATGTGGTGGTCCCTAATAACTGTGGTGGGTTAATTGGACTGTGGCGGGTCCAGGCTTGCGAGAGTTTCACAATTCCTGTTGGGTTATAGCATTAGAACAAAATAAAAATGGTTATTCAAATTGATTATATGTGTGGTATGTGGTCATTCACTAAGCCTTTATAGCTTACACTCCTGTAATGTTTTGTTTCAGGTATGCTTATAATTTGGAGTTCACTGCCAAGTTAGGACCTTAAAACGGGGGAGTGACGGATATTTAGTATGGTTTGAATATCAGGATTTCTTTTGTGTAATTATTAAACTAAGGATCTTGGTTATGTAAAGTTATGTAGTACTTATTAGTTATAAGTCAAGGCAGTTATGTTTTCATCTACACATACCTTTGGAAAAAAAAAATCTTATGCTATTTTCCTTAGAGATTTAAATTAAAGCATTGTTTAAGCCAATTTATCTCTAATTAAAAGGATGAGTTTAACAAAAATTAAGTCGGGGCGCGACAATAACGATTCTAAGACCGCCCCTCCGAGTTTTCTCACTGGGTGCGCCCCTAAATGACCATCATCTTCCAGGGGCCTATCAAACAAGGCAGCCTGGGCACCTATAACGCAAGACATCGGGAAGCGGCCATATGCCTACGGGAGAGTCAAGACCACACCTGGAATCTCCTCACCAGCGCAGAAAAACATAACATAATCACCCATATGGCCTACGACTATATCCACCCTGCATTCACTAGCCAGGGGGCATCACCATGCGCGCGAACTTCCCTTATGATGTCATTTAGAGAGGTGTGTTTAAGTAAATTAGCGTTTACCATTTACATGATGAAGTAAATTATCATTTACCATCATTATTACCATATCCATTTCATTTTCTTTCCATATGTATGTTTCATTTTATCCGAAACTATAATCATTTACATTATTGTGAATACCTCATTTTATACCCGAAGCCATACTTAATACATCTTATCGTTGTAACCTTGATGAATGAATAAACTTTCAATTTATTCTCCCAAGATACGTTGTGAAGTTATTATAAACCATCAAGACTAACATAGCTCAAAGGATCCTCCAAAGTCTCCCGAACATAACACTACGACTCCTAGTTTAATAAAAATCAACTAGAAGAAAGAATGCCCTAACATCAATTGGCATATCCCTGAAAAAGTCCCCACATGACCTCTTTCTAATGTAGTGAAATCCCTCAACTCATCTAGGACTCTAGGACCCTAAATTTACTTCAGACAAGAAGGTAAAAGTCCTAAACTTAAAGAAAAGAATTGAAATTGAGTTAGAAAAAAAAATGCCTCAAAATGCAGCACTATCGAATTGATTCGGACTAGAAGCAATCGATTCGGACCAGCCGAATCGATTCGGATGAGAAGACCTGACTTACTGCAACTTACCGAATCGATTCGATCCATCCGAATCGATTCGGACCCTTCAGACCTGGACACTGCCTCTATAGCGAATCGATTCAGCTAGGCCGAATCGATTCGGTTCTGCGAATTTCTAAGTTTTGTCTTAAGGGTTATGAACCCTAATTTTGCCAAACCTCAAATCTCTTCCAATTTATACATACCCAACAACATTTATCTACCCAAAGTCATCCCAATATGATTTATAACTACTATAATCCATAATTTCATTATCAAAACTAAGATTAGGCTTTAAATCCCATAAATTTCATTTTTGGTCCATAAATACAAATACACAGCTGTCACACAAATTATTCATCTAAAACCATATATTAGCAAGTAGAAAACTTGCCTTAGAGTTGAAATTTCAGATTTCTTGGTGGTAGAAGCAATCTCCCAACCTCAATCTCCATTTTCTCTTCTTTCTCCTCTTTTTCTCCCAAGCTTTCTTCCTCTCTCTTTTCTCTCTATGTTTAAGACGTACAATAGGGAAATTAGGGAATTTAGAAGACTAAAAATCGGGGCTTAAGTCTAAAGTATCCAACTTAAGTGGATAATACCACATTAAAATGACTCGCAAATATGCATATAAGCTAAAACCAGATAAAAGTACCCGAAATACAAAAATGCAATATGGCACTCATTTTGACTGTCTCGCACCTTCCGGGACTAACCACGTCCCTTAAAATGGCATCCGAAAATTTTATAAATTATTTTCAAGTTCCAGTTTCATATAAACCACAGTGTCATTTAAAACACATGACACTATAAAACATACAACAAAATGATATTTACTTAAACATATAGTAAATACGCAACTATCCAGTAAATATTAACTTTCAACTCATTAAATTAATATTTACTCCTGTTCCAAAATTTTATATAATTACCTTATGCGGTAAAATAATATAAAATTTGCTTCTTAAAAGCAAGGGTTGTTACATACTCCCCCCCCCCCCCCCCCCTCCCCCCTTATGAGGGAATTTTTCCCTCAAAATTCAGGCGTACCCCCAATCACCTAAAAAGGCATACTACTCCAAACTATATTTCTATCACCATAACAAATTCCTCGTTACAGTGGCGTCCCAAATGGACTCAAACTAAGGTCGTCACTAACGATCTCAGTCACATTCTTGGTGCTCTGGCATAGCACCAAATCACCCATCATGAACTATCGATCCTACCATCTTGCAACGGAAGGAGATACCCCCACAACTCGGCATAAACCGCATTACTCCCTAAATCACTTTACATCCCTACTCGGGGATACTTACACCAACGCTAAATGGATTAACCCCAACACGAATCAACCTTTATTCGCACAAGCATATCCCTTCAAAGCGTATGGCTCAAAAAGCCCAATCCTTAAAGAAATGCCCCGAGACCATTCCAAGTCCAAGGAACATATTACCCGTTGGTTCCATCCAACGAGTATGCGAATTACTCAACCGGCTACACTAAGCCACTCACGGTGCCATGCCTTAGGAAATGATCCATAAGGCCACTCAAAAAGTGTAATTATTGTACAAAAATTTCCATCCATACTAACTATTACTCCGTCCGTTAGGTATCCTAAGGTGCACATTCCAAATATGCCTTTCGGCATAAGTCAACTTCATCCATTCACCCAACCACTTTAGGGTGGTAAGATATACTCCATATCTATACGGTTCCCATACCTTCATGGAAACTTTACCAGACCTTCAATATGAACATCTAGTCTCAGTCCACCACCAGTGATGGACGCTTCATACGATTCTATAATTCCTCCATATAGAACGGGGTGTACTCTTCTCAGTATAGTCCACCCATAACGGTCGAAAAGCAACAATTTGGTCGAACGATCAACAATTTTCTCAAATAGGATCACGACCAGCTCGATGCCTAAAATTCAAAGAAAACATGTAGGAATATACCCTTCTTCGCTCCACCACTACTCTTCTTCACACGAGTAGGTGAAGTCTCATTCTACTTGGCATTCCATGCCTTCTCTAATAACTCTGACAGGTGCTCTTACTCGATGCAACTACTACCCCAGTCGCACTCCCTTAGCGAAAGGAAGTTTCCCATCTGTAGTCCTTTATGAACTTCGTACACCATCTCGATTCCTCCCACAACATACTACAACAACTTTTTGCTCGCGAGAAAGACCAAATTTTCGGCCCAGGAAGTAGTGCCTCATTTCTTTAAGGCGATCCCTACCGTAATGAATTTCAATTCAAGCGTGGAATAATACTTCCCATAAAGTTTAAACTTGTGGGACGCATAGACTACGGGTCCGTGCTCCAGTATTATTACTCTTCATTCCTGGCAAAACCTTATTCATTAGGTCTACCCCCGAGCTTAACAACATGGGTTCGGGAGCAAAAGTCAACTTATTCTCTCAACTCCCCAAAAGTTAAGTTACCAATGTAACACTCCATTTAAGAAAGGCCTCGTCTCCTTTGACCTAAAATTCCCAACCTCTCGAGATTCCATACTTCTCGTTTCTAGGGACCTAATCCTTCTCAGAGTTAACCCACATCCTATTTGTGGTCAACCTCCTACAACTTTCCTAACCAACGTCACATGCCCTAAAGGCCTTAGGTACTACTAATCCAAAAATTCAATCCATATGTATATTATCTATATCCTAACTAAGAAATAGACGTATACTACTAAGTATATCCCTAGTGCCCCAGACCTATCTCAACTCCCAACATTCGCTCGGTTTCATGCGTGAGACGTCTCGCCGAAGCGAAATCCAAATAAGGAACCCTCCCGTTACACTACTACCTCGCATCGTCGATCATCAAGATATGACGGTCTAAGACACATGATCGAGACCGGTAAAATTCTAATTTACAACCCTACTAACCCGATTTTACTTCTATGTTTTGCCATTCAAATAATCAAAAATTTTAATTTAATCGGACCCTTACTTTCTGTAAAGTCTTACAAATATATATCCCATTATATAAACATAGCCTTCTTATCAAGGCATAATCAGTCTCAATTCGACTTCATAACTCAGTCTCCCTCGCATCGATCAGAGGAGAGAACTATATACAGTGCTTCTATCTCGCATTTTAGTAGCCCTTAATCACTCAACTACGTGATTCTCGGCTAAACCTTTTAACCCAACTTCTAATAGCAAAATAAAATGAATTTAAAAGAAAAAAGAAAAGAATAGCGTCTCTCAACTCCCAATGTCGTTAAGTGTTCATGCGGCGGAGTGTCTCACAAAGCAAAATCCAAACAAGGAACCCCTCTGACACATGCCTACTTAACTTGTTGGTCATGGAGATAAAGCGTAACAAGCACAAATAAGGTAAACAAACAATCAAATACTCATGCAAGATAACACAACAAATAAAAAAAATCTCCTACCTACCTCAATCCACCTCAATAAAGTTTCAAACTGTATCCAGGAGAGATATTATAGAACAACTTGTCCCATTTTGAACTAGAAGTGAGATAGACTTATAATTTTATTTGTTTGCTATCACCCCAAGCCAACCAAAATATCTTAACATAAAATAAGATAAAGGAAAAGTAGCATCTCTCCACTCCCAACGTCGCTAAGGTTCACGCATGGAGCGTCCCGCAAAAGCGGAATCCAAACAAGGAACCCCTCCTATGCATTACTATTTAACCTTGTTGGTTGTGGAGATAAGTCATAACAACCACATACCATGCAAACAAACAAAAAACACTCAAACCAGGTAACACCTAATGCATGTAAAACATATGACACATATCTATTTAAAATATCATCACTCGCTTCATAACGAGTGAAGAAAAAAATAGAACTTCCATACCACGGAAGTCACATAATTACTCTTTCTATAATAGTGTCGATACTACCACAAACTCAATGTACACACCCGAATCTAGAGCAACCACAATGCTACTCTATCTTATCGTGGGGGATGCACCACCCACTACTAAGGTGGAATTCCCACCAACATTCTTGCTAATCACCCCGGGCCATACTAATGGTTCTCAGACACCGTACTCGAGTCTATCCGAACCAATATCACTTCCATCCATTCCCCAACTAGGCACTTCATCTTTGCCCTTGTTCTCCGAGTCAGCAAAAATCAAAATGAGTGGTTATACATTCCACGTCATAGCCATTGTTCAAACCTTGACTGAAAAATAATTACCCACGCAGTCCTCTTCTTTAATTCAATGAATCCTCCCCAGGCGGATAACGGATATCCACCAGAAGGGGTCTCATGAACGTTATTCCATCAGAAGTGTTAACGACACTTATTCTGGAACCTATCATATTTTGGTGCACGGTCTCCCTAACCGTACAACACTTTATTCACTACCGGCCTTTGACCGAACCTTGTGTGAACATTTGAGAATCCACCTTCTCAACAGTCCAATTTATCCCAGAGACACTTGCTATTAAAAATGTCCACCGGGTTTCTCCATGGGCAAAACTTCATGTACCCACAATTATTACGACTACATTCCCACTATTTCAACACTACTCCTACGGGTGAAGGATTTTCCTCCATGCTTATCATCTGGGCACTTCCATACCCCTCTCTAGGCCAAAGCTCCTGGATCTTATGCATCCACCAAATGAGGACGCATCTCTTCCATTTTACTTCAACTTATAGTCCTTACCATGTGCTCTTCTCCACTTCAATGTAACATCGCTTGGAATCCCAAGCTTAATACCACTCTCTACTTCTAGCGGTACTTGAAAAACTACCTCCACTGTAATTAGTAGTCGTAGTAGCAAAATAAGAAAGTGCTACAAAAGAGGCGACCTCCAAGAAGTCCTCATTCCCAACCACAAATTACAGTTCTTAGAAATCCTTCTCCTGACGCCTTCGCAATATCCTTCTTTGGCGTCCTTCTTCAATCGACCTACGAATCTCACACGAATACGTAAAAGATTTTATAGGTTTTACCTTATGGAAGAAGAGCGAAGTCTCACAAGAGAAATCAACGATATTAATTCTAGGCCTCTATGTCAATTCAAAAACAACGCTAAAAACATAAGGCGTCCACACAGATTCCTAAGGACTCTAGAACCTGATGCTCTTATACCATCTGTGACAACCCGCTCACCAAAATAAGGGGTGGCCAGCCCAATTACTCTAGTATAACAAGAATCATAGATGGAATCATTCTTAGCATCACAATAAAATATAGAGTATCAAGGATAACCACCCAATATTTCAGAAAACGGGTTGCCAAAATTTTGTATTTCAAAGTTAAAGAAAGAATTTAAACAACCCAAATCTTGAAAAGATAGGGTAAACCCCATGAATGTATATATACTACGGTAACAACACGTATACAGAAAAAGGACCGAATATGTTGTCGGCCCACAGACTCTACAATGGTGATGAATAATTTAATTAATTATAGAATACATTACATTAAACAATTACAAAGGCTTGGGCCTCATGCCCGAATAAAAGACTTGATCTTAACTAGAGTGCAGAAATGAAAACGGCTATATAATATAACCCGTAATACCCGCAAAGCATCATGGCTCCCCGAAATCACCGAAATAGGAAGTCAGAACAGGCGTCCTTGTGGTGGAATTACCTGAACGGAAGCAAGATGCATGCACAACAAGAAATATGAACGGGTCAGGTCCCGGTTTTATATGATCACCAGATGAATAAAATGTATGGCAGTTATGAACAGATGTAATGACTAAAAGTAATAAACATCTACCTACACAACTTAAAGCATAAGCTACGACATTATAATTTATCATGAATCTAATTTAACTAAGTAAGGAAGAAACATAAAAATAAATGACATTAATTAAAACTTTCACCATGTACACTTAATCCTTTCATAATTTTGTTCCTTATCAGGAAAATTTCAATTATAAATTCTTTCGGGTTTTCCATTCCTTAGCAGGAATATAATAATCATCCAATGCTCTTTATGGCACTTATAATCCATCAAGTCCCACTTGATTAAGAATAGTTATATTCATATGCATATAACGATTCTAAGACCACCCCTCTGAGTTTCCCCACTGGGCGCGCCCCTAAATGACCATCATCTTCCAGGGCCCTATCAAATAAGGCAGCCTGGGCACCTATAACGCAAGACGTCGGGAAGCGGCCATATGCCTGCGGGAGAGTCAAGACCACACCCGGAATCTCTTCACCAGCGCAGAAAAACATAACATAATCGTGCATATGGCCTAGGACTATATCCACCCTGCATTCACTAGCTAGGGGCATCACCATGCGCACGAACTTCCCTTATGATGTCATTTAAAGAGGTGTGTTTAAGTAAATTAGCATTTACCATTTACATGATTAAGTAAATTATCATTTACCATCATTATTACCATATCCATTTCATTTTCGTTCCATATTTATGTTTCATTTTATCCGAAACCATAATCATTTACATTATTGTGAATACCTCATTTTATACCCGGAGCCATACTTAATACATCTTATCGTTGTAACCTCGATGAATGAATAAACTTTCAATTTATTCTCCCAAGATACGTTGTGAAGCTATTATAAACCATCAAGACTAACATAGCTCAAAGGAGCCTCTAAAGTCTCCCGAACATAACACTACGACTCCTAGTTTAATAAAAATCAACTAGAAGAAAGAATGCCCTAACATCAATTGGCATATCCCCGAAAAATCCCCACATGACCTCTTTCTAATGTAGTCAAATCCCTCAACTCATCTAGGACTCTAGGAACCTAAATTTACTTCAGACAAGAAGGTAAAAGTCCTAAACTTAAAGAAAAGAATTGATATTGAGTTAGAAAAAAAATGCCTCAAAATTACAGCACTACCGAATCGATTCGGACTAGAAGCGAATCAATTCGGACCAGTCGAATCGATTCGGACCAGCCAAATCGATTCGGATGAGAAGACCTGACTTACTGCAACTTACCGAATCGATTCGGTCCATCCGAATCGATTCGGACCCTTCAGACCTGGACACTGCCTCTATAGCGAATCGATTCGGCTAGGCCGAATCGATTCGGTTCTGCGAATTTCCAAGTTTTGTCTTAAGGGTTATGAACCTTAATTTTGCCAAACCTCAAATCTCTTCTAATTTATACATACCCAACAACATTTATCTACCCAAAGTCATCCCAATATGATTTATAACTACTATAATCCATAATTTCATCATCAAAACTAAGATTAGGCTTTAAATCCCATAAATTTCATTTTTGGTCCATAAATACAAATACACGACTATCACACAAATTATTCATCTTAAACCATATATTAGCAAGTAGAAAACTTGCCTTAGAGTTGAAATTTCAGATTTCTTGGTGGTAGAAGCAATCTCCCAACCTCAATCTCCATTTTCTCTTCTTTCTCCTTTTTTTCTCCCAAGCTTTCTTCCTCTCTCTTTTCTCTCTATGTTTAAGACATGCAATACGGAAATTAGGGAATTTAGAAGACTAAAAATCGGGGCTTAAGTCTAAAGTCTCCAACTTAAGTGGATAATACCACATTAAAATGACTCGCAAGTACGCATATAAGCTAAAACCAGATAAAAGTGCCCGCAATACAAAAATGCAATATGGCACTCATTTTGACGGTCTCGCAAATTTCGGGACTAACTACGCCACCTAAAATGGCATCCAAAAATTTTATAAATTATTTTCAAGTTCCAGTTTCATATAAACCACAGTTTCATTTAAAACACATGACACTATAAAACATACAACATAATGATATTTACTTAACATATAGTAAATACGCAACTATCCAGTAAATATTAACTTTCAACTCATTAAATTAATATTTACTCTAGTTCCAAAATTTTATATAATTACCTTATGCGGTAAAATAATATAAAATTTTCTTACTAAAAGCGAGGGTTGTTACATACATAAAATCAATTAAATGCCTTAAACAATGATCTCTATAATACGACAAGTTAAATAACATTGACTGTATGGACCATGCCTTCATTTTACTAGGGTCTTTCGAATCCTCCCTAGGTTTTTGCTTCTGGCCTGCAAACTGAAGGTGATTTCCTACAACCTTGTCGTTCCTAAAAGGGTGACTACCAGGAACAAATCTATGATGACTGGAATAACTTATCTTACTACTATGATGTAGCCAAGTGGAATCAGTTTTCTCCCCACATATGGGTCATCCATAATAACCATGAATATTATAACCAAACAAGGTTCCGCAGGTAGAATAGTCGTGGATCGCCCATAACACAATTGCTTTGAGTATAAACTTTTCATCCTTATAAGCGTCAAATAAACTGATGCCTTTATCCCATAACTCTTTAAGTTCTTCAAATAATGGGGCTAAGAAAAATCAATATTATCATTGGGAGCCTTTGTCCTAGGTATCAACAAAAACAATAATGCTAACTCTTTTGTCATGCAAAATATTAAAGGGAGACCTAAAATCTCCAAGAGAACTGGGCAATAACTATGATTAGTATTTGAATTATTATAAAGGTTAAACCTGTTGATTGATAATCTAAGGCAAACAATGTGTGGTTCCTTTGTGAATTCAAGGTGTCACGCATTTGAAAGTTACCATAGAAAGCATGTAACTCCCACCCACCTTAGATAAAGCATGCCATTTCATAGCCTTTTCTATCCATGGTATAGAAAAATATCTTTTCAATCATATCCTAAGGGGAAAACACATTAAGTCCTTATGTGAAACTTGCAAGCACTTGCGAAATTTAGTGGGTTTGTAATTTCCACTCTCACAAACCATATATTAGATCATTTCCTATAAGAAACTTATTATTCAGTTTGTGTTCGTCGCGGTATAATATGGAATCATAATTGCATGCATGAATAGATTTTTACTTTAATCCCAAACCCTTCAAGATCTTCTTCATGGTAGGATAAGTATCTGGTAATGTAGTCTCTTTTAGGAGATTATTTTTAATGCACTTAAGAATTCCAGTTGTTATGTTTCTCGACAACTCAAAATGACTCTTCAAATTATGAAAAACGATCATTGCATACAATGACGAGTAATATTTGTCATAATTTTTATATAAAGATCTAGCCTCATCAGCTTTCAACCGTATATATTCTTGATCTTAGAGTAGTTTAGCATTAACTTGATCATAATTAACATTATCTGAATCCATAGCATGGTGGTTTTTATGGTGGTGGACTCCGTAAGCATCGTCAATTAGGTCGGTCAAAGGACATTTTATGGTGGGGAATCATTCACCACTTCTATCCGGTCGGGTATCGGTAATTCTTAATGAGCATATGGTACATTATTTTTCAAATGGAATGCCCATATCTTATAATCTTGTGACATACCACACCTTAGAAAATGTAATTCAACATCTTCCAAGGACTTAAATTTTTTTATTCATATAACAAGTTCACGAACATGGGATCTTGTAACTGTTAAGATTTTTATCTACATATTTAAGAAATTCATGAACGCCCTTTACATGATTATCAGAGACTCTAATACTCTTTCCCATCCACTCTTTGTGTAATAGAGGCGCCCAATATTTTATTATTTTCCCGTGTAAATAGTGATCATAGGGGACCTTTAGGATTTGGACCATTAATGCATGGATTTTTTTCTCTATGATTGATTATTCTTTGAGCCTTGATGATAATTGTTGGATTTTTTTAGTGAAATTGGAGATTTATGAAATTTTGTGGACCAAACGAACTTGAAGGTCATTCGAATGAAGACCTTGTCTCGTTCAAACGAGAAAATTGGTGGTTCGAACGAAAATACCATTTCGTTCAAAGTGGACATATAACGACGATCCAATGACCCTCATCTGTATACGTGCACAAATTCATTAGAATGTCATTTAAAAGGCTGATCAAATGAGAAGCCATTCTCATTTGAATGAGGTCCCATTCTCATTTGAAAGACATGAGCAAAAATCAGTCATGTCGATTTAGCTTGTGTGATGTTGCATTTTTAGCCATCGAATTTAATGACGCGTCAACTTCTTAGTGGCCCAAATCAAATGTGGGAAAAAGACCAGTTTACCTTTGGCCTAAAAGGTTAAGTGTGAGGGAATTTGGAAGTATTTATGTGTGTGTTTGATTGATTTGGGAGACCCAAATTAGATTTCTTCTCTCTCTCTCTCTCTCTCTCTCCAGCTCTTAAGAGTTCCATCACCCTCTCCCACCATCACTAACCACCCTACACCACCATGTCTCCATCTTGTGCTAACACATTTTACAAGTGTTTCACCATATATGAGCGTTATACACCCATTTTCTTTATGGTTGATTAAAGCTACAAATTGTTTTAGATGTTGTTAGTGTTTCTTGAAGACGATGAAGAAAAAATTAATGGAGTTTGAAAGGGGTTTTTGCTTGGAGAATTTATGGCGGCAAGCTTTATGGAGTTAGGCAACCAACTTGTGGTCACCTTATGAGGTGGGGGGTTATTCTTCATCCAGCCATTTTTAAAGCTCCATTTCAAGTGAAAAACTTTACTCTTTATTTAAAAACTCTATTTTTTTATGTGTTGGTCATGTAGTTAGAACTTGTAAGAGTAGGATGCATTTATGATATAAGAATGATATTTCTTATGGTTATAAAATGGGTTTACGAAGGGTTTCAATGATTTTGAGCAAAATGATATATTTTAAGAAAACTTGGTATTAAACATTTTTATAAAATAAAAATGTTGGAAGAATACTATTTTGTTGAGAGTAAAAAATGAATAAATGTTTCAAAGTTTTCTTGTGAAAAATGGGGATATTTATGTAAATGGACATTTATTCAAGTTTTAAAGAAATAAAATTGTATTTTTCCTTGAAAAGTATGTTTGTGTAAACACTATAAAATTTCTAGAATAAATTATATGTTAGACCATTTTAATAGGATTTTTAGACTTAAAATCCATCTGCTCATGCATATAAACTTGTAGTATTTTGATGATGAACATATAAACACGTTTGATGAAGATTTATTGGGTTTAAACATGAAATAATGAAAATAGAAATATCAACCCTTAAAGTGTATGAAAAAGGTGTTGAAAATGTGATAAGTGTAAGCTTTCAAGACTACGTGTATTAATAAAGGAAATAACATCTTTCTTATAAAGTAGTCTTTAAATATTCAATGATTTCTTGGAGAAAAAAGGCAATGCAATAAAGAGATTTTCAAATTGAGAATTATGATGCTCCAAAGTGTTAAATAAGTGTTAATGAATCAAAATCACTTAAGAAATTAGTGTGGGTAACTTAATAGTGTTTGGGGAATAATACTAGTAAAATTGGAGGAAGAGACAAGTTTGGAAATAAATGAGTAAAATGGTAATTTTACGTAAAGTAAACATTTTTATGAGATAAAAATATTGAAAAGGTCTTACACAAAATAGTCCTAAGTTAATATGATTTTTGGAATAAAAATCAATGAAAATTATTATTTAAAACTGTAACATAAGTTGGGGTGAAACCTCGAGTTTTGGCTTCGGTCGATAAAGGAAAGAACAAGAATGTCGACATTTGTAAAATATAAAAACACATTAATATGGATTCGGATGACACCGAGATTAAGAAGGGCCTGGAGCCCTAGGGTGAAAGACCTAAAATCATTGGTTATAGCATATGGTAGCATATCTGGCGGTGTGAAGCTCATTAAAGTGTGGGCATATTCGAAGATTCCGAGAAAAAGATAATGAAATTTGGAACATATATGGGTTGTGTAATGAAAATGAGAAAAGACAACCTAACTTGAATGAATTAATAAATGTTCCGGTAAAGGATAAAATGAACAAGTAAATGTGAAAACTGATTAATGTTCATAAAGTAAAGGAATGATAAAGTGAGGTGATTAAATGGGTAGTTAAGCAACCTAAAGAGGTTTAACCCATAATTAACACAAGGTTGAGTTCATGAAAGGTTCTTGAAAGAAAAATAAGGCATTTCTAACATGGTTCTTGCACGTGTTACAAGGTAATTTTCATTGAAAATACTAATGTGAATTGGTATGAATATAAAGGGAATATTTTGGTAAGAGAAATACTTTTCCTTAAATAAAGGGTATCGTTTAAAGTATTTAACCAGGTGAGTAAAATCAAGAAGTAAATGTCAAGTCGAGTAAAAGGGTAATTCTTTTATAGGGTTAAGGTGAATTAATAGAGGTAAGTACTATTTTTGGAATAAAAATGATTTCATGCAATTAAGTATATATATACACACATAAAGTCTCATATAAGGACTCCTTATGATGCATACCCCGATTCATACCATTTTTTGAAACAGTAAAAAAATGATTTTTTTATGAAACTTAATGAATATGATTTTCATCGTGAGAAGACCATCTCTAATTTTTTTTATCAAAAAATTCAATAAAAAAATAGTTGAGATGAGGTGATATGGCAAAAAATGGTATAAATATGCATTTTCTACCATTGAAATTTTGGGTCGGCGCCAGCCACTTGATTGATTGAATTTTTTTATGAAACTTCATGTATATGATTTTCACACTGTCGAGATCATATCCATGAAGTTTCATCAAAAAATTCAATAAAAAAGTATGTGACATGATCGTCAAATTTTCAACGGTCGAAAATGCATATTTATACCATTTTTTTACATATCACCTTGTGGAGGCAATTATTATGCAACACAAATAAATTCAAGAGAAGAAATTATCAAGAGAAGAATAAGGAATATAAGATGCCGGTCACACAACAAAGGATGTACGTGGTTCAGCAAAGATGTGCCTACGTCCACGGTGGTGCAGTCGATATTATTTCTATATACTCCGGAGAGTGATTACAGAGAATACAACCTGTCCTTTTACCCCGGACCTAGGGTTTAATATATACATGTACATGTAGATGAGTGGAGGTAATGGGTTCCTCCATGTTTTCCATCTCCCCTATAAATTCCCTTCATGGGATCGTGGGGGGAGACCGGATCAATATAAAAGATGCCCATAGTTCTAAATTTCGGGTACCCACAATTGCCCCTAAATTTGTTGGGCCATGTGTATAGGTTCAATGGATTTAAATGATCAGCCATTATGGCTGATTTGTGATTCTTCAAAAACTGTGAAGTTAATTTGGCGGCACCCGCTTCGCTTATTGTGCGCTATGATTAGGACTGAATGCTTGTTGGGATAGCCACTTTTTCTTCCGTCGCTTCAGCCCTTTCAGTATTCTTCTTTCTTCTGAGAACTCTAGCGCCTCGTACCTTCTTCTCTCAATTCCCATTCCCATTGCTTCTTAGTCATCTTGGGATCGTGCTTCTTTATCCCTTGAACCGGTCTTCTGTTTTGTAAGTTTCTCGTGCCCTTTCTTTGCACTTTCTCTTTCGTTTGTATCTTTTCTTGAGTTTTTCAATGGCGAAGATTGGAAATAGGTCAATCTCTAAATTTAGGAATTTCTACAACATCCCTGAGTGGGTAGATATTGAGTGTTGTGCCTCCCCTCCTAGGAACGTTAGGGATATAGAGGATGGCCACTGGATCCATGTTTTGTTACTTTCCCAGATGGGACTCACTTTCCCTCCCAATGATTTATTTCTGCATTTCTTTGGCTATTTCAATATTTTTCATGCACAATGCTCGCCCAATGTGTGGAAAATAGTAAATGGCGTCAATAGAATAATCAGTTGTATGGTACTAGGTTAGGACTTGCCGAGATCTGTTTCTGTTATTCCTTTTCTCGAACTAGTTCAGGTGTCTTATACCTCAAAGCTAGGAGCCCTGATAGGGTATTGGTAGTAAACCTACCTGATTCCCATATGGACTACTGGCAAGAGGGTTTCCTCGTTAGGAATTGGCAGTTCTCTCCCCAGTTTGAGGGGTCGAGGTCTGAGAGGTTATCTGTTCCTTTTTACGGGGAGGAATATATAGGTAGGCATTGTACTGTTGTTTCAAATTTTGCTGATTTGTGACTTTTCTAATCCCTCTTTGCTTTTTCTTCCACAGCGAGGTCAAAGAATTGGGAGCCTGCACTCAGCGAGGTTCGTATCTCGGAGTTGGTAAAAGCTTGGAATATCAGGGAGCCTCTGGGTGACGACGAGTATCCCAGGTCTGCTGCCTTTTTGCTCGAGTATAAGAACGTTGGCTCCAGCTTCATAGCACGGCCTGTGGATAGTGTACCAGAGTTCAATTCCTTCGAAGAGACTACCGTTGAGCCTATCTAGTTGGACGAAGAGGAGAGCAGCTCTGAAAGTGAGCCTGCAGGAGCTGCGAGTAATTTGGGTGAAGGGAGTTTTGACAGTATCAGTTCCTCTGACTGTGAGGAGGATTCTGAAGCTCGAGGATCGTCGAGCACTTCCAGCAGTTCAGGTGAAGAGATGCCTTCAAGGAAGAACTTGATTAGAGATGATGATGATAAGGACCACGTGATTCTTGCACAAAGGTCAAAGAAACAAAAGTCTGCTTCTGGGGCCGTGGCTACTGGTTCTCGGTCTTCTACTCAGGAGCAAGAGAGGAAGAGTAGGTGAGAGAGAGGGAGATAAAGAAGGAGGAGGAAAGAAAGAAGGTGGAGGAAAAGAGGAGGATGGAGGAGAAGAAGAGAATGGAGAAGGATAGAGAGGAAGAGAGGATAAAGATGGAGTCAAGGATGAAGGCTGGGCAAGCCTTGGTCCAAGTGTCTGCTTTGCTCGAGGGGGCATCAGTTGCCATTTCTCCTCAGCTGGCACCTGCGCTGCTCGAGAGGGCAGTTCTCCCTGCAGATCGCTGGGGTCTGATCAATTGGCCTTACAAGCTAGCCAGAGGCTAGCCTTGGTAATATCCTCTCCACTTTCCAATTCTTTAACAAGTTTTAATTATTTCTCCTTCTTGATCTCTTCTTTATTTTTGGCAGTTTGTGACTGACTTCACCGTGCTCTACCGTTCTCGCGACGAGTTGGTGAGAATGAATGGCGAGCTGGAGAAGCAAAAGTTCACTCTGGAAGTTAGGGGTTCTCAGTTGGAGGCTGATTTAAAGACTGCTGATGCCGCCCGAGCTTCCTCTGATCTGGCCCTCATCAATTCTAATCGGGAGAGGGACACGACGGTTAAGGAGCTGAGCGAGCTGAGGCAGACCTATGACCTAGTCTGCTCGAGCAAGCTGGAGGTCGTGGAGGAGAACAAGGTTTTGACCGAGTAGCTAAAGGAGAAAGAGTCCCAGGTAGCCACCATCAAGGAGGATTCATATAACTCCGGGTGGACTGCTGGTTACGAAGATGCCGAGGTTCAGATAGGCTACATCAGCCATTTGAACTTCAAGAAGGGCTGGAATAAGGCCCTCCTAGCTGCTGGTGTTGATGCTGAATCTCCTCTATTCGACGAGCATGACCCAGGTCCGAGACCAGCTGTGGACGAAAAAGGCCCTGCTCCAGCCATCGAGAGTGTTGACCTTGAGTCTCAGACGATTCCCACCGGTGCTTGTCCTGCCCAGGCGTCTGAGGGCATCCCTGTAGAGGGGGATACCTATGCTGCTGCTGACAAGGGGAAGCATCCAACCACCTCTGGGCAGCCTGAGGTTGCTAGTTAATCTGCTTTTAGGACTATTTTTGTACTATTGTTTGTAATTTTTCCAATTTCTGCTCGATGTACTTGACTTTTATCAATGAAATGAAAAGGCTTCTTTTTCCAGTGCATTGATTGATTTTTCTCTCCACTGTCCTTTTATGTCTTGTAGTTGACTGATGTAGAAGAGTATATTCCTGCCACATCTCAATTGGGAAGGACTCTTGGTCCCAATGCCAGTCCTCAGGTTCGTCAGGCCTTTGTTAGGCTTTGCAAATCTCTTAGGTCAAGGAATCAAAAGTATAAGGAGCAGTCCGAGCTAGTGGCTAAGCTGAAGGACAGGCTCCAGGAGATGGAAGGAATTGGTGCCTCAGTGCAAGAGGAAGTCAATGTACTGAGAGCAAGGTTACTAGAGGCCACCGAGATTAACCAAGTTGGGGAGTTCCTGCAGCAGGAGAATGAAAGCCTGAGGAGGGAAGTCTTACAACTTAGAGAGCATGCGCCGAGCACTGTTTAAGTGGTTTTGCAAGGCTCCTCATCATCGCGAGCTGGATATACTCCTCCTACGCCGCGAGGTTCCACTCGTCCTCCCCTTCCGCGAGCTGGTAGGAGCACTAGGGGAAGGAACAGGGAAGCAGAAGAACAGTGCGATAAGGAGATGGAAGAGCTTCGCGATGATGTCCGGCGAGCGTATGTAATTGCTGCTGGGCTTGACGTTACCCGATTGCAGCACTTATTCAAGAAATGTCCTCGACAAGTGTGGGCTGACGGCTATGATCAAGGCTGGCTAGATGCTCCAACAAGACTATCTGAGTTCGAGGAACTTTCTTTCATCAGAGGGTGGTTAAGTGCCTTGAAAGAGCTTCAGGTACCAAGGAACTCGGTGTTATGGTATCGTCACGAGATGTCCTCTTCCACTCTGATGCCCAACCCATTCAGGAGGGATGATCGATGGATCCCCATTGATGATATTCCTCGGCAACTATTGGAGTTAGACACAGATGAGGTTTAGGAAGAGCTAGTCCCCGCCCCTGATGGCGGACGAAGAGCTAGAGTGGTAGATTATCTTGTTCGGAGGCTTCCACCTTCTTGAGATTTGCAAGTTGTTATTCTTTTGTCTTTTTTTTTTATAACGTAAATGCTTTGGGCGAGCTTCGCCGGCTAAACATGTATTATCATTGTTGTAAATATAAGATATTAATGAAAAGTTCGTGTTTTGGGCAATTTTACCCACTAAACGTGTTCATCCAATATTTTTATATTCTTGTTATTTTATTATCCTTTTTGTTTTGTCATGCAAGTGTCCCCCCAGTCCAGCATAATACCAAAATACCATTATACCCCATTTTACCTTTTAGGTTGTGTCATCACACTCCCTTAGGCCTAAGTAGGGCAATTGGTGAGGACACACCTGGTATTGGATGTCTTCATCCGATCAGGATTTTTCTCAACCAAAGTAGGTTTGATGGCCAGTATAAAATCTGGTCGCATTGCCTAAGAATCCTTTGTAGGGCTTTATATATTGCCAGGGGCAATGCTAAGAGGTCTCTCGTGTTTCATAACGATGACCTGAGGAGGGGTATTCCCCTGCTATGTCGACCAAAGTAGGTTTTATGGCCAGTACAAAATCTGATCGCATTGCCTAAGAATCCTTTGTAGGGCTTTATATATTGCCAGGGGCAATGCTAAGAGGCCTCTCGTGTTTTATGACGATGACCTGAGGAGGGGTATTCCCCTGCTATATCGACCATCGTGCCTGTGATTTGGAAAAGATGTGTGATAAAATGCAACTGTTACCGATTTCATTAGTAATAAGGGAAATGAACTGTCCTTTCACATAACAAATACAAGAAAAAGATTCAACAATAGAATTCCTTGAGAATCTAAAAATAGAATTTCTTGAGAATCTAAAAATAGAATTTCTTGAGATTAGCTGCGTTCCATGCTCGTGGTATCTATCTGCCCTCCATCGTTTCCAAATGACAGGCACC
The DNA here is from genome assembly GCA_949130495.1 of Sambucus nigra. NCBI lineage: Eukaryota > Viridiplantae > Streptophyta > Magnoliopsida > Dipsacales > Adoxaceae > Sambucus > Sambucus nigra. The sequence continues at coordinate 28,856,163 of OX422217.1, read as the reverse complement.
TTGCAGGTCGTCTTTAGTTACTTTGAAGGGTCCTTCCCAGTTTGGGCCTAGCTTACCGTCTGACGGCTTTACTGTGTTGCCCAGGACTTTCCTTAGAACATAGTCCCCAACTTGGAATCTTCTCGGGTTAACCCTTTTGTGGTAGTGCTTTGCGAGCTGTGGCTGATAGCTCGTGAGCTTCACTAGGGCAAGTTCTCTATGCTCATCGGTGAGGTCGAGTTCAGCGAGCAATACCTCATCATTCTGGCCTTGGTCGATAAGGTCGGATCTCATTATTGGCAAATCCTCTTCTAGTGGGATGACTGCTTCCATGCCATATGTTAGCGAAAATAGGGTTTCTCCTGTTGTTCACCGAGGAGTTGTTCAGTATGCCCATAGGATATGAGGTAGCTCGGTTGCCCATGCGCCTTTGGCTCGCTCTAATCGCTTCTTCAATCCATCGATCACAGTTTTTTTGGAAGCTTCTGCTTGCCCATTGCTCTGAGGGTAGGCCACCGAACTGAAGTTGTGCCTGATTCCGTATTCGTTACAAAAGTCCTGAAAGGGGCCACTCTCGAATTGTGTCCCATTATCAGTGATGATGGTTCTGGGGATTCCAAATCGAGTGATTATATTCCTCCATATGAACCTTATCATATCAGCGTCTCGGATGTTTGCCAATGGTTCTGCCTCGATCTATTTGGTGAAGTAGTCAGTTGTAACCAACAGGTATTTGCGATTGCCGGCAGCGGTGGGCAGTGGTCCCACGATGTCCATTCCCCATTGAGCAAAGGGCCATGGGCTGTTCAGGGATTTTAGGTCGCTGGCAGGTTGGTGGACCATAGGAGCGTGAAGTTGGCATTTCAGTCATTTGCGAACATATACTGTGGAGTCTTTTTGCATATATGGCCACCAATAGCCTTCCTTCATTGCTCGAAAGGCTAGAGACCTTCCTCCGATATGACTTCCACAGATTCCTTCGTGAAGCTCGCGCTGTACTTGCTCGACATCGCCTGGGTGGACGCATCTAAGGTAGGGACCAGAGAAGGACTTCTTATACAAGTCGCCTCCTGTGGATAAGTGAAAGCGAGCAGCTTTGACTCTTATCTGGTGGGCAGTTTTCTTGTCCCCTGGGAGCGTGCCCTCCTTTAAATAGTCTTTTAAGGGGTCCATCCAGCTGGGGGCTGATCCCACCTGGAATATTTGTTCCACGTTTGGCAGCTTGTTCTTGTGGTTAATGCTCGGACAAATGAGGAAATCGATGGGAATGATCCTTTTAAGGCTAGAATTAATTATCGAACTTAGGGCCGCTAAGACGTCGGCATGACTATTTTTCCCTCTGGGAAACTTCTAGATGTTGATCTCCTCGAAGCTCGTCATTAGTTTTGTTACCAGGGCGAGGTAGGCTGCCATTCTTTCATCCTTTGCGTTGTAATCTCCACTTATCTGATTGGAGACTAGTTGAGAATCGCCAAACACCTGTAAATGTTTTGCTCCCAGAGTTTGCGCCTTTTGGAGACCGGCTATTAGGGCTTCGTACTCTGCTTCGTTGTTGGAGGCTGTAAATCCAAGCCTAATTCCTTGCTCAAGGATGGTGTTTTCTGGGGTGATGAGAATAATGCCTACGCCTGCCCCCTTTGAGTTGGAGGCTCCATCAATGAATAGTTTCCAGGTTTCCACTGTTGCTTGGTTCTCCTTTTGCTTTGTTGGTTGGGGTTGGTCGGGGAGTTCTTCAACTGTGAATTCGGCTATGAAATCAGCAAGGATTTGACCCTTGATAGCTGTCCTTGGTTGAAATTGGATGTCAAACCGACCGAGTTCGACTGACCACTTAGACAATCTTCCCGACAAATGCGCTTTCCTTAGGACAGCCTTAAGGGGATGAGATGTAAGGACGATGACAGTATGGGCTTTGAAATAATGCTTCAGCTTCCTCGAGGCTATTACCAGTGCAAAGGTGAGCTTCTCCAATGGCAGGTACCTTTGCTCGGCGTCTAATAAGGTCTTGCTCGCATAGTAAACGGGGTGTTGGATTCCTGCAACCTCGCATATTAATGCCAAGCTGACAGTGTGATCGGATACCGAGAGGTACAGGTATAAAGAATCCGTATGCTGTGGTATGACAAGAAGCAGTGGAGAGCTTAAGTAGGACTTGAGCTCGTCCAAAGCTCGCGAGCAGTCTGGGCTCCATTCTATCGGTTTACTCCCTTTCAGAAGCTGGAAAAAAGGCTTGCACTTCTCGGAGGATTTAGAAATGAAGCGATTTAAGGCAGCGAGCATTTCAGTGAGCTTCTGCACATCCCGGACTGTTCGAGGGGGTTGTACCCTGTTGATTGCATCGATCTGGTCTGGATTAGCTTCTATGCCTCTCTTACTGACCAAATATCCAAGAAATTTTCCTGACTGGACACCGAAGGAACACTTGCTCGCATTAAGCTTCATTCGGTACTTCCTGAGGATTTCGAAGGTCTTTGACAGGTCTGAGAGGTGATTTTCCTTCTTTTTGCTGTTAACGAGCATGTCGTCAATGTAGACCTCCATTGTGTCTCCCATTTGATCCTTGAACATTTTTGTGACCAGCCGCTGATAGGTTGCCCCCGCATTCTTGAGCCCAAATGGCATGACCTTGTAAAAATATAGCCCAACTATCGTGATGAACGCCGTTTTGTCTTGGTCTGGGGCATACAAGGGGATCTGGTGATATCCTGAGTATGCGTCCAGAAAACTCATTCGCTCGTGAGCTGCAGTGGCATCTACTAGTTGGTCTATCTTTGGGAGGGGGAAACTATCCTTAGGGCATGCTTTGTTGAGGTCGGTGAAGTCGATGCAAACTCTCCACTTCCCATTTTTCTTCAGAACTACTACTGGGTTGGACAACCACTTGGGGAATTACACTTCCCGTATGGATCCTGCATCCAGCAGTTTTTCGACTTCCTTTTCGACCGTTTTAGCCTTCTCGGGTGCAGTTCTCCATGCCTTTTGTGTGACTGGCTTGAATGTGGGGTCGACGTGCAGCTGATGACAGGCCATATCAGGATCAATGCCAGGCAGCTCGTATGGTTCCCATGCAAAAACATCTACGTTGTGTCTCATCAAGGTCGTCAACTCCTTCTATTCTTGGTCGGTGAGAGATGCTCTAATCAAGAAGACTCTGCTACTGTCTCTAACTTCGGCTATAACTTCTACCAGGTTCTCGACGATACGCTCGGAGGGGAGGAGCCTGGTCTCATCTACTCCAGGTCTTCCATACTTTAATTGCTATTAAGAAGGTATCACACCCTCTTCAACTTTCTCGCTGGGTTGACCGGCCTTCTTCTCTGGCTTTGGTCGGATGGCGGCTATGAAGCACTTCCTCGCCATCGCTTGGTCGCCGTGGATCTCCATTACTCCTCACTCGGTTACATACTTGAGCTTCTGATAGTAGGTCGAGGAGACCACCTTCATTGCATGGAGCTGTCCTCTGCTGAGGATGGCCTGGTATGGTGATTCGATGTCAACTACCAAAAACTCAATCATCTTGGAGATGTTCCCAGCACGAACTGGCAGCACTATCTTGCTTAGGGGCATGGTCATTTTTCCAGTGAAGTCGACCAAAGGAACAGTATCTTCCTTTAGGTCGGCGACGCTCAACTTCAATTTCCTGAATAGGTCGAGGTACATTACTTCGGATGAACTTCCTTGATCGACGAGAAGCTTGTCGATGTCAAAGTTGGCTATCCTGAGTGTAATGACCAGGGCATCATGATGTGGGGTCCTTACTCCCACTAAATCTTCAGCCATGAAAACAATATGCTTGTTATAGTTGACGTCCTCTGCATGTCGACGCTTTCCTGACTGTGACTTTGCTGGATCGATTTGAAAAGCCTTCATTACCGCTGTAAGTTTTTTCATCTCCATTCGAGCTGAGTTCCCTTATATCTGCTTGACGTCAGATACTCTGTGGATTACTGCGAACTCGTGTCCAGCATCATTCTCCAGCACATTGTCGGGTCTCACCTCTCTGTTGGCAGTCACTTTCTTTGCCCTTTTTTCCACAAAGTTGTTCAAATGCCCGGACTGGACCAACTCTTCGAGGTGAGACTTAAGAGCTTTGCAGTGCTCGATCTTGTGCCCTCCCTCTTTGTTAAAAGCGCATCTCAATGCATTGTTCCTCTTCGAGGGATCTCCTCCCATCTTCTTGGGCCACTTGATGAAGAGACCATCCTTGATCTTCGCGAGAACCTTGCAAATTAGTTCTTTGAAGACGGTGGTGATTGCCTGTAATGCTTTCGACGCGTCATGGTTCCCTCCGTTCTTGGAGCCATTTTTACCTCCGTTCTTTCCTCCTTTCTTCTGGTTCTCAGTTTTCTCACCTATCTTGGTAATGAGCTTAGCTCGACCATTTTCTCCTGTATTAGGGTGGGTGACATCTTCCACCTTTGCATACTTCTCGATTCGGGCCATTAGGTCGTCAATAGTCATAGCTTTCTTCTTCGTTAGGGACTGGTAGAGGAGGGAAGAACTAGGGAGCCCAATTTTGAAGGAGGCCACTGCCACTTCCTACGCGCAGTCCTCGATCTCATTGAATAACTCCCAGTACCTCTTCGCGTATTCTCGGATGGTCTCTTGAGGTGTTTTCTTCATTGTCAGTAGAGCATCCATTCTTTTGGGATGGGAGCTACTGGTAATGAATCGGGTCGTAAAAATTTCGGCTACGGATTTGAAATTCTTGATCGACCGGTGGGGGAGCCTTTCGAACCACTTATGTTCTACATTATGAAGGCTCGAGGGAAAAATACGGCACATCAGAGCATCTCGGTGACTCCAGAGGGTCATGGCCTATCGGTATTACCTGACGTGATCGATGGGATCAGTCTTTCCGTCGTAAATCTTGAATCTTGGAATGGCAAATTTCTTGGGAGCTTCCTCCTCTTTGATTTCTCTTATGAAAGGTGAATTCATCTGGATTTTAAGAGCTCGCCTCGCGAGTTCTCTGGTTGATCTTGTTCCGTGGTGAGCGGGATGCTGGTCCATCTCCCTGCGGACCATGTTTCGTATGTTTTCGTCGCTGTGAGCAGGGCTCCGGTAGCGACGAGCTCTTCGTAGCTGTTCGCGGAGGTCGTCATCTGACTCGCCTCTTTCGTCCCTTCGAGATTCTTGCCTAGGGCTCCTTCCTCGGCTGCGAGATTTGCTCGCCTGAGGGCTAGGAGTGCGATATGGGCGTCTCCTGTTATCAGGATGAAGCTCCCTCTCCAGTCTTTCCAGTCTTCTTTTCAAGTGAGCATTCTCAGCCTCATATCTGCGAGAAGACTCCCTCTGCTCATGGAGCCTTTCCTCGTACGCATCAATCAACCTAGATATCTGCGTGGACCTCGCTGGTCCCTGACTTTCTTCTGAGGCTGGTCTTTCCAGGTGAGCTCTCTGGTCTGAACGTCGGACTTCAGACATAATCCTGCGAGGAGAAGGTGACTCTTGAATATCTCCTGCTTGGGGAGCATTGCTTCTGTGGCCAGACATCTTAAACTCCTTTCTTGACGTGGGCTCTTCTCAGGGAAAGATGAACGATTCCCACAGACGGCGCCAATTGTGGAGGCAATTATTATGCAACACAAATAAATTCAAGAGAAGCAATTATCAAGAGAAGAATAAGGAATATAAGATGCTGGTCACACAACAAAGGATGTACGTGGTTCAGCAAAGATGTGCCTACGTCCACGGTGGTGCAGTCGATATTATTTCTATATACTCCGGAGAGTGATTACAGAGAATACAACCTGTCCTTTTGCCCCGGACCTAGGGTTTCATATATACATGTACATGTAGATGAGTGGAGGTAATGGGTTCCTCCATGTTTTCCATCTCCCCTATAACTTCCCTTCATAGGATCGTGGGGGGAGACCGAATCAATATAAAATATGCCCATAGTTCTAAATTCCGGGTACCCACACACCTCATCTCAATAGGTTTTTTATTGAATTTTTTGATGAAAAAAATTAGAGATGATCTTTTCACATGTGAATATCATATCCACGAATTATCAAAAAATTCATTCTTTTACTATTTTAAAAAAATGTTATGTGTTGGGGTTTGCACCATATGGAGTCCTTAAAGGAGGGGGTCTCTCTCTCTCTCTCTCTCTCTCTCTCTCTCTCTCTCTCTCTATCTATCTATCTATCTATCTATCTATCTATCTATATAAGGTAGTTGCATGTGCACGTAGATATAACGTGTTGGAGTCTCCTTTCTATCGTTCGATTCTATGTTGCATTGTTGTAATTTCCCACTGGCATTCGTCTCATTCCCTCATCTTTGTTAAGGTAAATTGGGTACGGTCCCGTATTTTGAAAGAGTTGCACAAGTAAGTATTCTTTTTATTTTACGTTTGTAACTCGGTATGCTTGGATTCCCATAAGTCCCTCATGTAGCTTGATTTAAATGGAAATCGCATGTTAAAAAAGTGAAATTTAATTAAAAAAAACTAAACTAGAAACATTATATAGGTTATTTCATTGCATTTCGCACCTGATGCTCGAGTTTAACCGGGTTGACCATGGGTAACCCATGAATTCAGGTCAGGGCGTTAAACTTTGTATTGTGGGAAATTCGTTTAAGAGACTTCAAAATTCAATTCAACAATATAAATAGGTTTAAACGAATTCCATGTTGCATACAAGAACTCTCTATTGATAATTCATTCAACTCAAGCATTCAATCAATATGAAATAAAACCAAACAAATTTAAATGTCATTAAACACCAAAAAATTAAGACTAAAATAACTTAACATGTCATCACATGTCCCATGAAATTAAAACAATTGCAAAATTGTCCCAAAATATGAAAGAACATTACAAACTTGTCCCAAAATAAAACATTTTTTTCTGCCTAATCTTCACTAGAAAATAAATTGGCCAGAAAATATATACATTATTATACTCGTGTAAATTAGCCCCTTCACCTATGTACTCAAAATGCACAGGATCTTATCTGCAACCCTGGTATATAAGAGGGGAAATCTTGAGGTGCAGAAAAGGGGAAACCCTAAGGCACAAATTGAGATTCGCCTTGTTGTTGACTAAGAAATTGGCACAATCCCTTGATTTCATTCGTCAGTTGTCCCAAGTTATTGGTAATAAATCGCATATCATTCTTAAGATCTAACATTTGTTCATTTATATTGGCATGTTCTTCTATTTAGCTCGACACGTGACTCCTCACTGAAGAAAGATCGTCCAATATAGGTGCGGTGTGCTGTAATTTGGTCCTCGACATCCTAGAACCAACACCTATTACCATCCCCCTTTTTTCGTTCCAAAGGACCTTTGATATGGCATCTGAGCCAATATCATAGGGTCTGCACTCGGACTCACTGCTCCTCATGCCTTCGATCCATTATTGTAGTATAGTATTATATTTGGGACTATAATTTTAACATTATTTTATTATAGAGTGTATATATATGATTATTAAATTCAAACTCACCATAGTCAGAGTCAATTTGTCTAAGACTTTGTTTATCCCATTGGGCATACAAGCTTAAGTTAACCCTATTAGGGTCTTTGCCTTTTTCTGAAGTCCCCTTGGTCATTTGCACCTATTCAACCTTCAAACCATCATATGATTTGGACCTAAGTTTTTGGAGATCAACTTTCTTTTCCATAATTTGTCCATTTTTCTCCCTTTGGGAAAGTTTTTCCTCTGGGTCCATTTTCTCTAAGAAGTCATTTCATTGGTGGACGGTCATTTCAACATTTTACAAAGCTTTATCTTTCAACCCCAAAATATCATAACTTGATTTTGTCGCTAGGTAGTGAACCTTCTGGAGGTTCTTGTGACAAGTTTTCAATTGTTTAGAAACTAGGTAAAGAACCATTATCCTTGAACTGGGTGGAATGTAAAATGTTTACAAAGTTAATCCCACAAGTCGTTCTTTATAGCACAAACAACATTCTTTCGGTTGTCTATCCCCCAACACACATAGTCATCTTTTCTAGATCTAAATAGCGAACTTTAAAAATCTAGACATCATTTTTGTTACCAGAAGGAATCCGGATAACAGAGAATCAAATTTTCTTCTTATGTTGTTCTTAGTATTCCTCGTTTATGGGGGTCTTGATTAATAGGGGTTGTGGAGTTAGATGATTCATAGACAGTGTAGATGGATTAGTAAAATGAACCTGCAAAAGACTGGAGTAGTGCGAACCTACATGTGTCGATAATTCAGGTAATGGATTAGGAGAGGATTAAGTTAAAGGGGGAGTTTGATTATTTGATTGATTAATTTTGTTCATGTTCAAAATTTCCAAGAAATAAATAAAATAATTTAGCAAAGAATGTACGATGATCATTTATAAGACTACAGATTTACAAATATATATATATACACCTTTTCAACAGCTTTTAAAACATGCTCGATGTGTCTGATTTCCTTCCAAATGATATTATTTTTTTATATAAATTTGTGAAAAGTTTCATGTGGCCAATTAGGCGGAAGTGTATCTTTGATTGTCATACAAATGTCCATGATAGTAACTCAAAATCATTTGTTCTTCAATTTTTTTGTAATTTCACATTTAATATGCATATATTACGGGACGTTGCAATCTTGGGGAATGATTTATTTATTAAATTGTATCCATAATGGATGAATATTTTTCTGTCTTTTCTAATAGTATGAGAGCACAATAGGGGTTATGGATGCGAAGTATATTCTCTATTTACTCATTCCATCATTTTTGCAAGGAAAATAGAATACGGTTGAAAAAGTACGGTTGCGAGGGATCAACTCCATATTTGTAAGGTGATTAAACTGTTCAATTTTCCTATTCCCATACAGGTAAATAGGAGTTCCCTTTATATGGCACGTAAAAGTAAAAGATGTTTTCAAGCAGGCCAGTTTTGATCTATTGATCATCCATTAAAAGTTCTTATTATCGTAATTCATTTTTTTCTAAGAATATATATAAATGGAGGTTTTAATATTTATTAGTGTTTTCTAATGTGAACAAGAAGACAAAATGTATAAAATATTTTTGCATGTGGGACAACTTACAAATACTAGGAGTAAAGGATCTAATTGATCTTAAAATTAGTATAAGCCCCTCAAATAATTAATGCTTTATAATTAATCAATCAAATATAAAAAGTCCAATTTTAGTTCATTTTAAATATATTAAAAAATTACTATGGGTCGACTAATGTGCAAGTATTTCTACTAATTTTTGTTCACCCAAATTACAACCAATTACATAAGGGGTGAACATGACCATAACAGTTAATCAAAAAGATATATGCACTAATATTCATTCCCAAAATATCAACATTAACTAATTAATGTTTTTCAATTAATCGATCATAGACAACAAGGCCAGTTTTAGTTCATTATAATTAAATGAATTCGAAAATTACTATGTGTCTACCAAAGTGTAAACCCTTCCACCAATTTGTGTTTACCCAAACAATAACCAATTAAGTAAGGGGTGAACACGACCAGAATAGTTAACCAAAAAGATGTATGCACTAATATTCATCAGCAAAATATCAACATCAACTAATTAATATTTTTCAATCAATCCGTCATACACAACAAGTCCAATTTTAGTTCGTTTTAATTAAAGTAATTATAAAATTACTATGTGTCCAGTAATGTGCAAGTCCTTCAACCAATTTGTGTTCACCCAAACAATAACCTTTTAGGGAAGAGGAAAACACGGCCACAACAATCAACCTATTTTACATAAAAAGAAAACGATAAGTAAAATTATGTGAATAAGAAAACAATTAGAATCAATTGAGATTCAATAATTGTTCTCCAATTGTATGTGCACGCAGAACGAGAAAAAAATGTTAACATATTATTCAATTAGATGTAAACATTACAATTGTATATATGGATATAACCCTAAAATATGTTAACCTAATCATGAAACCACAAGGCAAAATATACATCCAAGTCATATAATTTAATTAAAAATCATACCCATAGATTATAAATCGTATCCACGGATTATAAACACCTCATACATAAATTATAAACCCACAGTACAATATATATATATATATATATATATATATATATATATATATATATATATATATATATATATATATATATCATAATAATCCAAATACAAATATCCGAACACCTAACTCCATTTATTTAATTAAATGGATAACCAACTTATATGTTATACATGAATAGTGCAAAATGACCAAGAATCTAAACCAAAAGCGAGTGGAACAAAAAAATAGACATGTATTCTTAGTAATTAGGAAATGTTATGTATAAAAATAATTTCAAAAAACACCGAACACATAAACACACGTAAAAGTATGGCTATGCTACAAATGTATTCGAGATGATGAAAACCTTTTCAATAATCCTTAATTACTAAAAATAAGTCATAACACTCAATATTCACTAAATCATATTCTGAATAGTATAACAATTCATATAGATATAATTATTAAATTTGCAAATCAAGATATAGACAAAACGGTTTCTTAACAACAAAGGTTAGCATTAAATTAAATTAAACACCTTAACAAAAAAGTTTCCAATTAGTAACTTTAAACAATCAAGTGGTATTAAAAAAACTACAAAATGGTGGAATAGAAATTAGAACACACGTTAGGCCCGAAGGGTTCTAATATGGAAAAGGGTGCAAAATAGTCAAACCAACTATTTAGAAAAAAATAGTTTTAAAGTTCAATGAAGTAAATTACCTAAATAAACTTATCACCAATTTTAAACAACTTGTGATTAATCAGAGTAACCAATATCTTAACCCAAGCATGCATTTAGGTGAGTGCAAGATAAAATAAAGTAAATCAACCACAACGCCCGATGTACAAGGAGCATCTAAATAGGAAAAACCTTGGATGACCTAACCATGCAAAATTCACTAAGTATGTAATTACAAAGGACACGACAAAAGTCTTAAAACACAGACATAGTATCCTCGTAAGAATTAACACCCTTTGTTTCTAAACCTTCGCTTAATGTCATGAAAGAGTCCACTTGCGCACTATCGCAAATAGTTTTAGATCGAAGAAACTATTTTTGGATTTTTGATAAAGAAGGGAGAAATGTTTTTGGATTTTTAATAAAAAATGGATAAATGTTTTTGGATTTTTTGATAAAGAAGGGAGAAATGTTTTTGGAGACGGAACTCAGCATGATTATTATGATTATTATGTTCTCACTTGTATTTAATTCTCCTAAATGCAATGTCGGACGGGACCCGAGCCTGGAAAAATGGGATTTTTAATATATGCAAAGCTACGATTGGACTTGTAACCAGGCTCAAAGACAGGGTCCTATTTTAAAAATGCGCAAAAATTGGGCGGCAGGCCGACCCGAAATTTTGGCAGAGTTTCGGGTTGAAACTGGCAATCTAAAGTGCATGTCCTAGGTTTGACACCTATATACGGGTATGCAGTTGGTTGGGTGAATCGACATGGGTTCCCCCCTTTGGCGTGACTTCCAAGATATACGTCTTGCTCTTGTGGGCAATCGGTACGTGTGGACAAGCCATTTGATATACCTGAGTGTACGTGAATTGCCTCACTATATAGCTCGTGGGGACGGTACGTGTGAGAGCGAATTCGATATACTCGACGTACGTGAACGAATTCCCTGCGATATCCCTCTCGTCATGACTTCAGTCAAGCCGTACGATGCGGGGGAACCGTTCAATATACGTCAAAGGTACTTGACCAATGGAAAGTGAGAGTCATATCGCTTAGGCTACTGCGACCTCCCGGACCAGTGCCCATCACGAAGTGACCCTCCAGTTACTGGGTACAATTTGGTCAATAACAATGCTCTTTGGTGATATCGTGTGAATCATGCATGATTCTCTTATTAGTATCTTATGATGAGAATGATTTTCTTGATTATGCCAAATAGGGAGCAAAGTACAAGTACCAAAGGTACACCAAGTATGGATGGGTGATGCGTGCAACATGTGGATATATGTGATCCTAGGTGCACGGGGTGTGAAGTGTATATGGAGAATTTTCTACAAGTGTGTGAACAGAAGCATAAGCATGGGATACACATGGAGAAGGGGAACATGAAGATATAGGGGAAATATAAAAAAATATAACATCCATGCAAATAGAGTCAAGCCCTCAAAATATTCATATAGTCCCCAGCAGAGTCGCCACTGTGTCCATTCCCGATCCTCGCCCGTGGGCGGGCGCGCGAAGGAAAGGATCCTCGGGTCCCACGCATCCGTCTCGGGAGCGCTTCGGTCGACATCATTTGAGATGAGATGTAAAAATGTAGAGAGATTTAGAGTCACCAGTCTATTTTACTCAAAACAGACAAAAGAAAAGGGGGAAGCCATCCCGAAGGATGGCATTCAAAGACATACTGGTGCATATGACACCAAAATGATTCGAGAAGGGTTCGGAGGCTAAGTTACGAAATGGGAAGGTGTTAGGAACCCATTTCGCCCTTTCGGTCTCTCATGAATATTTGCTATTTTCCTTTATTTTTCCCCGTGATATGTGTGCATGTGTATATATATAGTGGAGATAGGAATCCTCGACTTGTATCATGGAAGAGATAAAGCGAGTCATCCGTAGGAAGGTATAAAAATAATAGTAGAAAATAAGATTTATGCGATTACCCCTACGTTGATCATTATAATGGAACGATAACACATATGGAGTTATACGTCACTAAGAACAAGTATATAGAATATAAGAAAATTGGGTTTAGAGAAGATAGAAAATGAGAGAGAAAGTGAGAATAGGACTCAAGTCTCGAGTTTTACCCCGAGACGCTTATGTAGCCTACAAAGGAATCAGAGTCCACGTAGTTCGCATACAAAACGAGGGGTGGGGTTTATCCCATAAATCCAAATGGGGGATCTCTTATTTGTGAGTGTGTGTGTGTGTAGAAAAAGTGTTTTAGTTGTGAGAAAAGTATGAGAATCCCTATTTGAAATTTATGAGCAAACCCTCTTTTTCTTTTCTTTTGGGGTTTTATTTATATGAAAATAGGAGATGTGCAATAATACTAAATAAAAAGTATATTAGGATATGTTAGATGAGATAATAAAAAGTGCTAAGTAACAAAACAAGTTATTGCGAATTTAAGAGAATTTGAAGAGAAAGTTGAGAAAGTTGGACCTTCTTGAAGATCTTGAGCTTGATCTTGGATGTTGGAGAGCAGACCTTGCACTTAGATGATGATGGAGAGTAGATAATTCACCAAGTTTGATGAAAAGGATGATGAAAAGTGGAAGTTAGGAAGGGATTTGGATGTTCAAATCGCGCTGCCTTCGAGAGAGGTTTTTAGGATTCTCTGAGAGCGATTTGTATCAGATCTGGGCTCTCCTTTGCAAATGAGGTGAAGGACTCCTTTTATAGGCCCAGGTCATTACCGATCGGCATAGACCTGGTCCTGCCTATCGGCACCAGTCGATAGGCAGGGTTTGGAACCTACCGTTTGGCAGCGTGTTTCAGGCCTTTTCGGAAAATTGGCTGCCGAGGGCAAACTGTTGGTCAGAATTGTGCACGGGGAAGACCGTTGGAAAGGTGATTCAGAGACCTTTGAAAGTACTTTGGACCACTCTCGAGTTCAGGAGTTGACTTTAGGTCAAATATGGCTCGAAAGCGTTTGTCGATCCATTGGACGGGGATTCATTCGGATGCAAATGGATCGTTCGTCCACATGGTAAGTCCGAATCGATCACGGGGTGGACCGTTGGAAAGGTTAGGATATGTACTTCGACATTCCAAAGAGTTTGACCCGGTTTGGGGAGTTAACTTTGGTCAACTAGACCCTAGAAGCATTCGGTGACCTCTTGGAAACAAACGGATCGTTTGTCCGCATGGTAAGTTGGAATCGCGCATGGAGCCGACCATTGGAAAGGGGTTTCAGTTCCCTTCGGAGTTTCATTCAGTCTCGATCGAGATGAAGAGTTAACTTAGGTAAAATAGAGCCCGAGAGCGCCCGGTGGCCTCCGGATCAAGTTTCGGACGCAAATGGATCGTTCGTCTGCATGGTAAGTCAGAATCGTGCACAGGACAGACCGTTGGAAAGGGAATTTAGCACCCTTCAAAGATTCATTCAGTCTCAATCAAGCTGAAGAGTTTGACTTTTTGGTCGAACGGAGCCTGGGTGTGCCCGATGGCTTCTAGGTCAGTACTCGGGACATGACCTGGGTTTGTAGTAATGAGGGTAGGTACTAGGGACCTTGGGAGAGTTAGGGGGTAACAGAATGGGGTGTCTACAATTATTATTATTATTATTATTATTATTATTATTATTATTATTATTATTATTATTATTATTATTATTATTATTATTATTATTATTATTATTATGAAATGATTGGATGATTAAACATCAAAGAAAGAACTTGATGCTAAACAATTGAGATGTTTGCTCAAATCATAAATGCATAAAGAGTTTTTTTATTTTATTTAAAGTTTAATATTTAAAAGTGGACTGGGGAAAGAAGGTGGTGGAGTGGGAATAGTGTATCCCTTATTTTATGTTTGAATAAACATGTTGATTTATTAATTCATATTTTGATTTAGTGTTGAGATTCAAACTTATTTATAACTCTTAACCATTCACATTTAGACATAGTAGTTGGCCTCCTAAGTTTTTTCAAAAATAATGATTACTCGATAGAGGGAGACCCATTTTTTATGGGGATTGGGTGGAGGGAGACACTTTTTTGTCACGATAAAAACCATGAAAACATTTTTAAATACTGAGAAATGGCATGTTCAATTTTGTCATTGGCTATGTTGGTAACAAATTTGTTATTGTTGATAACTGGGACAAATTTCTTGACCAATAAAATAAAGATGAAATGTTTTAGATTACTACAGTTTTGTCATGGACAAAAATTTTAAGAGATAAGGAACAACAGTTTTCGTGGATAAAAATTATGACAATTTTTCTTAGTATTAAAAATATCATTACAGATACAGGAGTGACACTTCTTTTTGTCACAGAGGAAAAGTGTTTTTAAACAGTAGTATACATTAAAATAAATAATTCCTACACCATCATCCCACAAAGGTCCTGCATTTTTTATTCGGTAGCTCTCAAGTTTAAACGGTTCAAATTAAATTTAAGAGGCAAAAAAATATTAATGAAAGAAATATGCTTTCTCCAGATTTTGAAAATTTGAAATAATCTTGATTTTTCAAAATTAGAATCTATATACCTAGAAAATCTCTAATTGGCATTGCAAAATAGATAACCTTGGATTTTTTCAAATTATAAACGCGTTAATCTCCATAATTTTTGTTAGTTATGTGAGAGGACAAGTCGCAAGACACTTGTAATACATCGTGTGGTATTACAAGTGTCTTACAACTTGTCCTATCACAGAACTAACAAAGATTATGGAGATCAACGCGTTTTTAATTTGAAATGAGAGCTAAACCACCGGTAAAATTGAGAGTAAAATATTAGAGTTGGTTAGTCTAACTCTCATTTCAAAAATTATGGAAGCGAGTGGTTACATATATCATAGATTGAGAATTTAACTAGGACTATAACTGAACCAATCCAATGATGGAATCAAATATAAGAGTAATTATTTCTCCCTTACAATACATTTTGATATCTGTTAGGACGTGTTTTACACTACCTTAAGTTTTAGTTTGTGTTGTCTTGGATCCAAAACTAAAATTTTGTGTTATAGTATAGTTCTATTGAGTTGCAATGCTACATCAAATGGATATAAAGAGATAAATAGTTGTGAATGATATTAGTGAACCAAATTAGACAGCTTTATTGCATGTCGAAGATTTGATAAAGGTAACGATTTCCAAAAGTTTTGTAATTCATTGTAGTTTATTTTATTCTACGAAATGAAAAGACAATACTTTAATGAAAAAAAGTTTTGAAAAGAGTTCTAAAAGTCTTTCTAATAGAAAATTTTCAAGGGTCAACTTTGAGTGACCCCGTTCGAATGAGGTCACCCTCGATCGAAGTGGTCTTCGAACGAGAACCTATTTTTTTAAATCATGAAAGTAATGTAAAAGCTTCCGACAAAATTTTAAAAACAATCCAACAAATAATTCGATTTTTAGAAAAACAAAATAATTAATGTGAACAATACAAAAAAAAAATTAACAAAAAATCAAGATTTTTTTTCAAAATCTCAAAAGAATATCAAATTCATAAAATACATAACGTTATTTTTTTAATAAATTTGATAAAATTAGAAATTCAAAAAAAATAAAAAGTCAACAAAGTAATAAAATGTTCAACAAATTTTAGAATTTTTTAATTAATTTTTCATATAAAATAAAGAAATTATTTAATTTAATAATATAGACAAAATTTATGCATTTCTAGATAAATGAAGCCACTGTGAGAACACGGAACACCACCACTCACACCAAAGGTGAATGCAGGAATTTATTTCGGGTAGGGCACAAACCATCGCCAGGGGTTTTGGGGCGGGAGCCCCATAATTTTTTTTTAAGGTTAAAAATTTTTAGGGGTAAAATTTTGAATTTTCATCTTTTTGGGGATGGGCAGAAATCTAAATTCACAAATTTTCTAAGGATAAAATTTTGAATTTAAAATTTAGGGTGGGGCACTTGACCCACCTTCCTTCCATGTGAATCCTCCCCTGACTCACACTAAACTCACTTCACCACTACCTACCATACTTGAACTCACCATGAGAGAGAGAGAGAGAGAGAGAGAGAGAGAGAGAGAGAGAGAGAGAGAGAGAGAGAGAGAGAGAGAGAGAGAGGAGTACATGTGTGGTGGTTAGGAGGGGTTTGAATAGGGTTTGACTGGCAATATTTTTAATTAACGGTTATTTTGTCGACTAACGATTGTTATCTAAAATTAAGGATTAATACCCAATTATATTATCTCAAGATTATATGATATCTAAATCATCACAAATTTTGGGGATAAAAAGTCTAAAAACCCTCTTTAAAACCCACCATGGATGGCAATGAGTAAACCACTCACACAGGCAGATCTGGGGAGGGGAAAACGAGGACTACAACCTAGGGGAAAAAAATCATTAGTACCCACATTTAGGCTGGCCAAAAAAAATTGTATGTCTTAGCCCATCCTAAAAACCTACAAAAATTCTATTTGTACAGAGGAATTTATATAGAATCGTCTGTACATACTGGCGTGTCATATTTGTATTGGTCCGTGCCTTAAGTGGGTTCAGACACGGACCAATACAGCACATCAGTCTGTATAGATAATTTTGTACGAATCCTTTGTACATGTAGAATCACTCAAAAACCTATATTAACTTACCTAGTTGTTAAAAAAATACTCATTGAGTTGTAAAACAAAAACCAACCTATTAGACTCCTTCCGTCTTAAGAAGTCAAAATACTTCAAATATTAACAAAGACTCATATGTCGTTTTTTCTTAAATAACAACCAACTTCTCATGACTTGTTTTTTCAATTCCACCGCATTCCATCTCTCAATAAGGAAAAAAAAGTCAAGGTTTCTTGCTTTTCTCCCTATGAGAGAGACAAGGAGTTATTGGTTTGCCACCACATCTCTCCTATAATACGTTTTATTGGGATTTCCTCAATTTCTAGGAAATTTTCCAAAAAAAAATTAATCATTATTTTCAATCTTAGATTAATAAACCTCTTTACATTCTTTTATGTTATTTTATGATACACTTATATTATCTTCAACATAAAAAAGTGATCCTCTTATAATTTTAATTTTCATAATTGTAAGATTTAAATTTGGGAATTTTCAATTAGATTGAGAATATTATTATAAAGTTTCTAATGTTAATGTTGGTAAGAATGATGAATACTAGAGTACAATTTCAATTACTATTATATCAATATCAATGTTTTTTATTTTTTTATAGGTCATAAATATAATGACACATAATCAACCCCCACCCAAGAGAGGTAAAACTATTTTCTCATTCTTTAAAAAGAGTGAATGTGAAGATTCATCAAAAGAAGATTTATCAAAAAAGATTACATTTTATGCAAACAATATTGATTCCTCAACTCCTAATTCGCTACCTCCATTTGAAACAGAAAGTGTTGAACCAAAATAATTTGATCCAACGACTATTCAAGGATATACCTCACTACATGATCCAATATATGCAATAGAATCTGTTACTCAATGATATACAATTAGATGAGATTAAATGAATTTGGGGACCTATCAACCTAACCTCTTTAACTATCAAAGAACAAATCATGGAAATCAATAGCATTGATTTCAATATGTTTAGTTCAAATAATTTCCATGGCTAGAGTATTCTCGGTCAGCGAATAATGCATATTGTTTTCACTGCTTTCTTTTTGAAGAGAAAAGTAAGTCAGGGATTTATTATGAACTTATTTTTTGTGGAATTGACAATTTGAAGAGAGTTAATGATGGAGAAAATTATGTGTTTTTGCAACATGTTGAGCATTCATCTTCACCACATAGAAAATATGTTAAGTGCCTTAATAATTAAAAGACATCATCCCAGCATATTGACAAAGTGTTGAACCAACAATAAAAGGGAAGAAATTTTAAATAATCGGATGCATCTCAAGGTAAGCGTTCAAACCGTTCGAATTCTTGCATTTCAAGCACTAGGTTTCAGATGTCAAGATGAAAGCCCGGGTTCATTGAATCGAGGAAACTTTCTCGTATTATTGAATTTGAAAGCTGAAGATAATGACGAACTTTTAAGTATTCTCCAAAATGTCCTACGTAATGAAAACCCATTTCTTATCATATTCAAAAGGAGATTCTAGATATTCTGGCTCACAAAGTGGGAAAGATAATTGGTGATGAAATGTGGGCGGGGGGGGGGGGGGGGGGGGGGTGGAAGTTTTGTATTGTTATTGATAAATCACAAAAAGAGTATAAAAAAGAGCAACTGGCTCTTATTTTGAGATATGTCATGCATGATGGTACGTTAACATAATATTTTTTTTATATTTTGGTGTTGAAGATACATCATCAATCACTTTTAGGAAATATATCAACAATATCCTTATTCCGTACAACCTCCTGATTTAAAACTTACGAGGTCGTGGGTATGATGGTGATAGTAATATGAGAGATCATTAGGAAGTTTTTAAAGCATTATTTCTTAAAGATTGTCCATATGTGTATTATGTACATTGCTTCACCCATCAATTATAACTACCATTAGTTGTGGCAGTAAAAGATGAGAGTAATGTTTATAAATTCTTTTTTCACTTGATTTGTATTGTCAATCTTGTTGTTCCTTTTCCACAATGTATTTATAAGGTATGATATTGAACGTATATTGGTTAATGGTGAACAACACTCGAGAAAAGGGGCTAGTCGAATTAGTACCTTGCATCGACCCAGAGCTACTCGTCGGAGATCACATTATGATTATGTCCATGACTTAATGGGCATGTATGTTACATCTTGCATTATTGCTTAAACTGTTAAAAAGAGGTGGCAAGTGAACAAATACATGGTGTTTGAATTCATATTAATTATGCACTTAATGGAAAAAATATAGGAATCACAGATACACTTTGCCAAGCTTTACAACGTTAAATTGAAGATATTTTAAATTCTCTAAAGTCAGTCATTATAACAAAAGTTCTCCTTCAAAAATTGAGAAATGACAATTGGGCAAAATTTCCTTAAGAATGTGGTAAAATTTTATCATTGATATCACATTGTTATACCTTATTTGAGCTCTCATTATGACGAGGGTACGAGACATGAATGTCAAAAAAAAAACATCACATCACTGTTGACCGCTATTATCACTTAGATATTTTTAACTCCACGATCGATTTTCAATTGATGGAGTTAGAAAATAGGTTCAATGAGGGAATAGTGGAACTTTTTACTCTTAGCTCGAGTTTGAATCCTAGTGTTTTTTTTAAAATCATTTAATGCGAAGAATATTTGCAAAATTGCTGAAAACTTCAATCCTTGGGATTTTATCAAACAAGATATTCGTACTTTGAAATGACAGTTGATAAATTATCCACTTAATGTGGCTAGTGATTCTGAATTTTAAAATATTCCTACTCTTAGTGATTTGTGTCAAAAACTATTTGTATTAAGAAAGTCAAAGAACTATTCTATGGTTGATAAATTGAATTTTCTTGTGTTAACTCTTCCTATTTCCATTGCGATTACAGAGATAGTATTTTCTATGATGAAACATGTTAAAAGAGCTATTCGTAGTTCAATGGGGGATGATTTTTTTTTTGTTGAATGACTCTTTACCTTTAATGGTGTATAACTTTAAAGATTGATATAGTTTCAATAATTGATTAATTTGAATCTTTAAAGACCCGATGTTCAAAACTCTGCTAGATATTTTGTTATCCTTGTGTTATTTAAACATCATTGTTTATTGAATTTAGTTATTCAATTAATTTTCCTTTGTTTAGTTTAACTTTTTATATTGTGTGGTTATTGCTTTATGTTATTCCATCGCTACGTGTAATCCTGGCTTCGCCCTTATTAAGAAGTCAAAAGACTTTAAACATTAATAAAGACCCATCCGAGCTTTCTCTGTAATTACAGCCAACTTCTTCCAACTTGTTTTTTTCAATTCATTCACATTACTTATTTTAAGAAGGAAAAAAAAGGTCAAGGCTGCTTTCTTTGCTCCCAATGAGAGAGACAAAGACAGAGACATATTGGTTGGCCCACCACCTCTGGCTTATAATACTTTTTACTGGGTTTTCTTCAATTTCTAGATAGTTTTTTAATATATTTTTAATCATTATTTTGAAGGTTAGATTAATAAACAAATTTTTTACACTCTTTGAGGTTATTTGTGGTACATTTTTACCATTCTTAGAAGGAAAAAAAAGTTATACACTTATAAATTTAATTTTCAAAATTTTAAGATTTATATTTAGGGATTTTCAATTATATTGAGAATATTATTGTACAATTTCTATGGTCAATGTTTGTAAAGAATGATGAATACTGGATCACAATTTTAGTTACTATTAAATCAATATCATATGCTTTAATTTTTTATAGGTCATAAATATAATGACACATAATCAACCCCCACCCAAGAGAGGCAAAACTATTTTCTCATTCATTGAAAAAATTGAAGGAGAATATTCATTGAAAGGGGATACATTTACTAATATTGATACCACAATTCTAGAGTCACAAACTCCACTTGAAACACAAAGTGCCGAACCAAAACAATTTGATCCAACGACTATTGACTGAGATCTTGCACTGTATAGTCCAATATATGCAATAGAATCGGTTACTAAATGAGATACGGTTAGATGAGCTTATATTATTTTGGGGCCATATCAACCTAACCTCTCTGAGGATCAAAGAACAAATCATGGAAAACAATATCATAGATTTCAATATGCTTGGGTTTAAACAATTTCCATGGCTAGAGAATTCCCTTTAGCGAATAAAGTATATTGTTTTGCATGCCTTCTTTTTGAAGAGAAAAGTAAGTCGGGGATTCGATATGCACTTACTGACGGTGGATTTGATAATTGAAATAGAGTTAACGATAGATAAAATTGTGTTTTTTGCAACATGTTGGGCTTCTATTTTCACCACATAAAAAATATGTTGAGTGTTAACAATTTCAAGACATTATCCCAACATAGAAAAAGTGTTAAACCACTAATCAAAAGTAGAAATTTTAAACAATTGGATACTTCTCAAGGCAAGTCTTCAAATCATTCGAATTCTTGCACTTCAAGCACTAGGTTTCAGAGGTCATGATGAAACCCCGGGTTCATTGAATCGATGAAAGTTTATCAAATTATTGAATTTCAAAGATGAAGATAATGAAGCACTTTTTAAGTATTCTCCAAAGAATCCCACATAATGAAAAATACACTTCTCGTCGTATTCAAAAGGAAATTCTTGATATTCTCACTCATAGAGTGAGAAAAGGGATTTGTGATGAAGCGGGAGGGGGAGGGGGGGGGGGGGGAATTTTGTATTCTTATTGATGAATCACAAGATGATTCTAAAAAGGGAAAATGGATATATTTTTATATATGAGACGCATGATGGTACGTTAACAAAACATCTTTTTCATATCATTAGTGTTGAAGATACATCCTCGGCCACTCTTAAAAAATACCACTAATATCCTTATTTTGTACAAGCTCCTGATTTAAAACTTATGAGGTAATGGGTATGGTGGTGATAGTAATATGTGAGATCATTAGGAAGGTAGGCAAGAATTATTTATTAAAGATTGCCAATATGCATATTATGTACATTTTTATGCTCATAAACTATAACTAGCTTTAGTTGTGGCACCAAAAGATGAGAGTAGTGTTTGGTAGTAATTTTCTCACTTTTGACTTCTATTTTCAATCTTGTTGTTTCTTCTACGAAACTTATTTGTGAGTTAAAATATGCACAAAAGGGATGAGATTGAACGTATGTTGGCTAGTGGTGAACGAAAATCAAGAAAAGGGGATGATCAGATTGGTACCTTTCATCGACCCAGAACTACTCATTGGAGCTCACATTATGAATCTGTTCAGGACTTAATGGGAATATATGATGCATCTTGCATTATTTTTTAAACTTTAAAAAAGAGTGGGATAAGTACACAAGTACGTTGTGTTTTTAAAGTTATTCAGAGTTTTGTATTCATATTCATCATGCACTTAATGGAAAAATCACGAGGAATCACTTATACACTTTTGATGACTGTTAAAATCATAAGTGACTTTTAAACCCATAGGTTCTTCCTTATGGAACTCAGACAAGTAAGAGGATAGACACATTAAAGCAAGAGATAACGATTTAAAGTGGTGCAAAACTCACATGAGGGTCCTACATCAATTGTCAAATATGTTCCACTATTTTACTAGATTATAAATGAGATATTATAGTTGACGAGACCTGTTGAGCTTTAGTCAAGGTGTTGCGGCCTTTGATAAAAGTAGAGGACCTTAGGGAGTAAATGAATGACTTTTCTAAGGATGACTAGGTGCTTATTTAGGGCTCTACAAGATATACAAATCGTGTAAATAATGGAAAAGGTCCGAGTTACAAATATGAGCTCACAACAATGGGTTGTGAGTATGGAATGAAGTTTAAACACTTGTGTATACTTATAATTCTTGCAAGTCTAGTTTTTTGAATGCCTTAATATCTTTGAAGGCTTTGAGATTTATCGGATTTAACCTTCTACTAGTTTTCTATTTATAAGAGAACTCTTGTAGAGAGAATGAGTAGATTGTCATAGTAAGGCTTTGATAGCTCTGAGGTCAGACGGTGCCACAAGGGAGGTGGAGTCTTGGACAAAGTATTTATAGTTGGTGTAAGGTGGTTATTTAGTGGATTAAATGATAATGGTAACACTCCATACAAGTGAAGTTGAGTAGTGGTGATAGGTGGAATAGTATTCTTCTTTCTACATGCTCTGCAAGACTAGTCGAGGAAGCTCTATCAAGGTCTTCTGATCTTGATACCTACCATAGTTTGGTCTTAGACTATCCTTGAGATGTTTCAGGATGATACACCTTAGAGTTGAGGGGATAACAACCTGGGGAGACCATTTTACTTTAGATCGAGCTTTGTTCTTAACATCAAACTTGGTATAATTTTGGTTTTGAGGCTTCAGAGCTTGGTTGAGAAGATGTGCTGGAATGATTGATCTTCTTAGGACAGAAAAATTATAGTGACATAGCTTGCCTTTAGGAGTTGCAGAGGTCTTTAAGGCTAAGTATCAGTTTATTTGAGGTTTGAGGTCAGATAAGGAGCCTCTTTCCTAGTTCGAAGATGCTTAAAGGGGTTTAAAAACCTTTATAAGGTCAAGGAATTAATAGGGTATTATCAATAGCCCCTTGTTTATCTTTACAAGAATTGCAAAGGGTAACTTTTATTTCTTGCATTTAAGCTAGGGGTAATGATGTAACATGTCGTTAAAATACCCATTATGGCTACTTTGTATTGAGAAGAGGGATTTAAGGGGTTAAAAACATTGATGGGACATTATCTTGGGGACCAGATAGGTTGAAGCGCCCGGCTTTGGGGGATAAATAGATGCCCATTAGGTGTGCCTGGGCTTGTCACTATTCACACAACCTTTCCTCTATCTTCTAAATCTAAAGATATTGCCTTTACTCTTACCTTTGGCAATGATATCTGTTATAAAGACTTCCCCTTCTAAAATCTCTAATGCAAAGCCCTTTGTCATGGTACCCCATGCTTATGTTCCCTTAATAAAAAAGGATGGAGTTAGGACACTTGAGAAGGCGTACCCAGGGTAAATGACCCCAATGCCACTATTAAGCCCACTCCACTTCTCGAATTACTGATCAGGATCAGATGACCATCATAAGGACTTACTGAATACGTGACTCTATAATTTTGAGGGATGATAAGCCCGAAAAAAGGGCATGCTCATTAGTTTCCCAATATAAAAAAAGTATTCTTGCAGTATAGGGATAGTTTCCTCTACCTCTTCTAGTGACACTTATTCTAAGAGTCATTGAAGTTGTCCCTTTCAAACTGGTGGCCAATTCTTAGAGATCACTGATGGCCATAATCATGGCCTTTAGGGAAGCTAGTGGTGGTCAACGTGACGTGAGACTATCCCAGTTCTTCGAGTTATATCGAGTTCAAGAGTAAAGCAGCCTTAAGGATAAAATGTTAAAATATTTCTCCCTGAAAGATGTTGTGGTCTTTCATAGGAATGGGAATATTTCCCCTAAGAATTGGAGGTGTACTCCCTCAGCTTTGGGTAAGATTTCATTCCCCTTTATATTTTGGACCTAATCTTGGGGTCTGACCTTTGTATGAGCCTTATTAATTATCTTGATTTGTTTGTAGTGATCTTCGTGCCTTCTGAGGGGGAGAAGGAAGAGATAGAAAAGGATTTAAAGTTGGATTTCACCCCTTTTAAGACTTTTGTCATAGCTAAGTGCCTCTTTAATAATGGGCTAAGGCCTGAGCCCAAGCTTGTGACTTCAAAAGATCCCCCCCCCCCCCCCAAGCTTGTGGTTGGGGAATTACTGGGGACTTATCCCCTTACTGTGGTGCCTCGCAAGAGGAAAGTTATTACCAACGTAGTGTTTGAGGTCCCTGAGGCTTCTGATGAGGAAAAAATCAAACTCAGGGCGAGTCCAAGCCTCCTCTATTGGTTGAATGGAGCATTCTTCTAGGTTCTGACGAAGAATAAAATCGACTTAGTAAGTGACTCACGTCTAAGCTTTCTTTACTCATTTCAATCGCTTTAATTGTTAACTTTTCCCTAATTACTTAATGTAGTAAATAAATGGGAAGAAAGGAGGAGGAGTAAGTGATTTGATAAAGATATCTTAACTTGGGTTGTTTTTGCTAAGGAAAAAAAGGTCTCTGGCCACAAAAAAAATTAAAGCTTGATAGAACAGTGGGTTACCCTTCTCCTGAGGTTGAAACATCGAATGAGGCTGAAGAGGAGCCCAAGACTAAAATCCTTCACTTACTGCAAGCATCATCGGGGGTATGTTGAACCCCTGGGTAAACCCAGGGTTATTCATCTATTCTAGGGGACTTGTAACCCCCAGTATCAAAGACTAAAAGAAATGAGAAGGTATTTTTCTGAGGATGATAACTTGAAGAGGGGTGCTAAAACCCTTAGCCATTCGAAGGGGTTGTCAACCCATGAGAGGTATTCCTGACCTTCGTCTGTTGAGGATTTTAACTCTTATGCTTCTCTAGTGGATGCCCTCCACTCAATGGCTAAAATAAAATATTTCGATGCTATGTCCAAACTGAGGAGGAGGGAGACCTCCGTTAATGCTGAGGAGCTGATCCATTTATTAGGAAAGGTATTTTCTAAGTTACACTGAATTTCTCTTAGCCCCCTTATTTTATATTCTCTATATTTACATTTTTTGCCTTTTATAGGCGTTGCACTTGAATGAGGCATTTCTGACTAATGCCCTTGATAACAGTACATGATGGAATAAAGATGTTGAGATGGAGGAGGGATGAACCCTCACCCGGATGAAATTGGATCGAACGATCAATGACCTGAGGGTGGAGGATTATTCCCTTAGGAAGGATAAGGATTTCCTAAATACTTGACTTTTCATTCCGGAGCAAGGGAAGCATTTGAGGGACAGTGCTTCCGTACTGGATGCCATGAGGAATTTCTTGATAAAGGTAGAGAAAATTTCACGCCCTTAGATATATTAAACTTATATATATGACAAAGACTCTTCTAGGTCGAAAGGCTGAGGTCCAAGGCTTTTAGGACAAGATTCTCCATGCTGGTGATGACATGGGACTTCTGAAGCATTCGATCAAAAAGCTCACCACTGGGATGGAGAAACTAACTTCCAGGGGTCAGGAGCTTTAGAAAGATTATGCCAGGGTCTCCTTACTTTATTCTGGTCTTTAAGGGGAAATTCCAAACGTTGTTTCTTAAGGTGGACATCTTTGGCCTATTTTTTTGGGCACCTAAACTTAGCGTGGAGAGCCAAGATGATGAAGGCAACCCTGAAAATCTTAAAGATGATGCATCTGCCTCTGCCTCTATGCCATAAAGTAAATCTCCCATGGATATCAAAGATATAAAGCCCTGAGTGGCTTTTATGTAACTTATTTATTTGAAGTATTGATTGGTCATGGGTTGTTGAAGTATTTTCCAATATTTTATCATTAATGAAAGTAGTTTGTCAATGGAAATGTGTTGTTCTTTAGTCTTTACTTCGTATTTTCTCTTTTACTTTGCTAAGGAACTTTATGAACTTCCTGAGATGTCGGAGGTCTGCCCAGTACGTAGTATCCCCTAGCCCCCCTAAATTCCTTGGTAATGAAGTTGCAGGAGTGTACGAATGATGGTCAAAACAAAAGTCAATTTTAAAATTTTCAAATTAAATATAAAACTTAAGCAAAATTAACCCAAATTAAACTAAGCACCAAATTTAAACTGAATGTCGTGATAAATTTTATTTTGTCCTACAACATGCATCTAGGTGTGAACAAGAATAAAATAAAGCAATAAACCACCGTACGAGGAAACCCCACAATGAGAAAAAAAACGGACGAGCGTGCGATGCAAAATTTCACTATATGTGGAATAACAAGGACACGACAATAGACTTACAACACAAACTTGACGCCCTCACAATCCATGATGCTTTTTTTTCTATACCTCCGCATAATGATATACAGGAGTCTAATCGGGAAGCTGCCACAACATGTGAGTCCATATACGCCTCGGTATCCATTAACCAGGCTCAATAACCATCTACGGATCTAGAACACGAAGTCCACTATTTCTTTACCGCAGCACCACACCATGGAGTCCGCCGTGTGTAAATCTCAAACCAGATACAGAATCCATTGCACAAAACTTTTATCTATCAAGATGGCGAGAGAAACAAACTACGGTTCCCACAAATAAGATCTCAAAGCATATAAATATTAAAACTTGGATGTTAAAGAGTTTGGGTGAAACTATGGTTTGGGAGATTTTGGATATGTATAAGGAAATTATTTTTGCCAAAAGTCTCTCAATAAACAAATGCCAGAACCCCTTTATATTGAAAACACATTTTCGAATGGGCGCGTTGTTTGAGAAATATCACTTGAATGAATAGTCAATCTCGTTTGAACTTGCTTTGAATGAGCTTCGAACAACATTTGTTATACTAATAGAGAATTGTTGTTTGATGTTCGTTTGAATTCATTTAAATGAATTGCTAAACTTGTTCGAATGAAACCTATAAAGTTGTTCGAACGACTTATAAATAAAAAAAATGTTTTTCTTTAAAAAAATCTTTAATAACAAATCTATACATTTTATGAAAGAAAAACTCAAAATAAAATTCCTAGGATTAAAATATATATATGCATTCATTCCCCAGAGATCCTCGAAAACATGAAGACAAAATATGGCACTAAATATGGCACGATGATGAATCTCTTAAGCTTTATCGCAACGTCTTCAATCAAACACATCATACGCTTGAAAGGTTAACAACACATATCCTAACCTATGACTTAAAATGTTTTGTCTGGAATTAAGCCAAAAAAAATCATTACAAATCCCCCCACTTTGGCTATTCTAAGAAAAAACACAAAATAAAAAAGTCCTATGGGCCGTCAAGAGATCCAAAAGACTCAATCCCCAACCCTAAAAGGAAAAAGTACAAACTTGATAGACACATAGGATAAGTAGATTTGAACGCTTGTAAACTTTTTTGCATATTGAAAACTTGCACACTTAAACATGCGAAGAATGTAAGACACTTATACCACTATGAGAATGCAAAAACAAGTATGCACAATTCCAATTTGAGAGTGTGCAATTATCTAATGGTGTTAACTTATTAAATTCAGATAACAATCCACACCAAATTTTAATTCGATTAGCCCTAGGACATGCAACTATGTTATTCAAAACATAAATTAAACAAGGCATGTAAACAAAACAGAGTTTTAGGAAAAATTGCCTCAGGGCAAAACCTTTTATTCACTTTATAAATTTTACAAATCACAACTTACAAATTCTATAAAGGAATATACTATGATCCTCTTAAGAACCACAAGACTACAACCTTCCTTCAGTAATGAACCTCTCAACAATCATAATAACCTCAGTCCTCCACCTTCAGTAGTGAATTCTCTCAAGAATCACAAGTCATCCATAGAGGTGCTTTCTCCACAAAGGTATATGTGGAATACAATAAAACTCTCTAGGATTTAAAAAAATTCACAAGAATGATTTTTAGGATGTATGTTGTGAATTAAAAGGTTTTTAGAATACTAAAGAAAGAAGAACTTTTGCAAAAAATATGCAAAAATGAATCTGGTAAAAAGTCTTAGAAAATATGAACACGAAATAGGTATATCTAGGACATTCACAAATTTTGTAGCGGCAGCTTAGTTCAAACAACCTTTGAATCACGTTTGAATGAGAAATAGCAGTTCATTCTAAAAAGAATGGATCTCGTTTAAATGAAATTTAAGTCTCGTTCAAATGAAAAAGATAGGTTGTTTAAACGAAATAAAATCTCATTTAAACGAAACATCAATCTCGTTTGAACTAGCTTCATGCCTAATCCATAAAGGTGCATGTAAAATACAATAAAACTTTCTATGGTTTAAACAAATTCACAAGAACGATTTTCAGGATGTATGTTGTGGATTAAAAGTGTTTTGAACACTAAACAAAGAAGAACTTTTGCACAAAATATGCAAAAACGAATTTGGAAAAAAATGTTAAAAAATCTACACACGAAACAAGTATTTATAGGATAGAGCATAAATTTCGAGGTGGTGGTTTCATTCGAATAACTTTTGAATCTCCTTTCAACGAGAAATAACAGTTCGTTCTAACGAGAATGTCTCTTGTTTGAATGAAATTCAAGGCTCGTTCGAACGAAAAAAACAAGTCGTTTGAACAAAATAAAATATTGTTTAAACGAAACATCAATCTTATCAGAACCAGCTTCAAACGACCTTCTGACGAGTTAAAACAGTACACCCTCAAATGATGATCATTAGATAAAACTACGAATGACCCTTCTAATGAAAACACATCCTCGTTTGAATGAGCTTTCCATCTCGTTTGAACGAGATATAAAATACATATTTTTCTTTTTAAAATTAAAAAGCCATCTTCGTTTTTGATAAAAATAAACATCCCAAAAATAAGTTCTATGAATTAATTTAAATTTTATATTGCTTTATACATTTATGGGATTTAGGGAAGTCTTAAAACTTAGAAATACATGAGGTCGGTTTGTCGTGATGGTGCGTGACGACGAACCGAACAAGCCTAAAATTAAAATAAAAGATCATACAACTTTTAACGGGATACGCCAAACAAGCCTAAAATATAAAAAACCATGTACTATGAACAATATTAGAAAAAATCTCATAAATCTCCCCTTTTGGCTTTTTCGGTACAAAACAAATAATCATAACGAAACACCAAATTAAAATAAAAAATATCCAATGACAAAAATCCTACTACCCTTCCCAAACCCTGGAATGGAATGGCATAAGACATTGTCTTCAAATCTCCACTTGTTCTTCCCTTTTGCAAACTTTGTCTTCATCCGGTGTGTCTTGATTTTCGGTTTAACTACCTACACACATGAGACAAAAAAATATACCTCGTGACGCATTGAGTTTGAAAAAAAAAAACTCATAAATAAATTATTTCCCATAAATCAAGCTCTTCAAATCTCACTTTTTAATTTGCTTCCCCCACCCCTTTGTTTTTATCCAAAATAGACAAAGAAGTAGAAACATAGGCATGAAATACGAAGCATCAAGTAGAAGATAAGATATCATCATAAAAAGATATAAATCAAGTATATGTAATGATAACCTCAAAGGCACAAACAACCAACTATTTTAATAAATTTTTCATTTAAAAAAAATCACAAATACAATATAATACCATATATAATATATGCAAAAAAACCCTAAAAAAATCCAGTACACATATATAGGTATAAACGACCAGAGAACATTACACAAGAACATAAGCTTTACACACTAGCATAGTATCAATGTGTCTAAATATGTGGGATGGAATGAATGGGTGTGAACTAAATACAAATGAATTATGACCCAAAGAATAAAATATGTTCAAAACATTCTAATTGACAATAAAACTTTATCAAACTAAGCTTTAGCCTCAAATGATAAATAAAGATGAAATTAATAAACAAAACAATCATAATGCACACAAGTCTAGATTATTGATGATTGTACAAATCAATAGCATCACGACCAAATAAGCATGCTAGGATTCATTATGCACAACCGTTGATCTTCAACTAAACTCTCTCAAAAGATAAACATAACCATATTTTCTATTCTTTTCTTATCTTAATTCTTTTGGAGTTATTTCTTTTGAATGATCAAACATAAGACTAAGTTGGCCCCTTTTTGGCAATTTTTTTATTGCCTTTATTTTTTATTGGGCTCTTTACAACGGTGGCTTTCACACAAAGTCAACCTGCCTTTCTCAGCCCTTTCCCCTGCACACTCATATTTATATTCAATACTAAACAAAATCTCTCACGGGCAATGGTTCTTACATGCACAAATCCCCCATAGTCACATAAACATGTAGATGACAAAAATGATGGGAGAACATCTCACCAAGATCAAATGTACATACCGAACTAAATGTTCAAAAAGCTCATGCATGTGTGTGTCGAGGCATATACAAAGTCAAATCTATATAGCAAATCAAGTTTGAAACAACTTAATGAAAACATGACTAAGAAGAATCTAAGTATCTAAAGTCATAACCAATTGTCCTAGCCATATGGAAGTTGCGGAATAAATTGGATTTAAACACACCAATATGCATAAAAACCAAAAATCTTTTTGTATTTTTCAAAAAATTATCAAAATAAAATCTTTTTGTATTTTTCTAATATGATTCAATAAACGAAAAATATAATACAAAAAGTACACATGTCATAATACTAGTAAAAATATATCATGAAGCACAACTAGAGTATGGCAAATAAAATCATGTAAACAATCATATATAAGATATAGCGAGAGAATAATCATGTGCAAACATGTGAAAATAAAAAATTCTAACTTAAAGCTCCTCTAAGAGAGAATTCCTAACCCATATAGATGTATATTTAACGCGTCGGGAACCAAGGGAACACATACTTCAATTTTCTAGGACCTCTTCCAAGATCATAACAAAACGCTTTTAGGTGACCTTTCCTACCATAATGCTAACATGTGAAAACTCAATGAATGTTACCTATGGTTTGACCTTTTCTAATGTCCTTGGATGCCGTGAGCCAGTACTTGAAGCTTTAAGACTTGAAGCTTTAGTAACACGTGAGCCAGTACCATTACTACTAAAACTACTCGAGTCTTTTAAATCATCTTTTAACTTCAAAATTTTAGACTCAAGTAAAGAATTTGACTCTTCAAGTTTTAGGAACTCCTTCTTTAAATTTTCAATCATTCCAAGAAGGTTGTCTCTCTACCCCTTAATATGAAAAAACTTATCCCTAAGAGTCTACTCTCTTGCCTTATAATCATTAATAAAAATATTATTCTCAATAGCACATATATTAACCCTATAATTTTTCAAGTCCTCTAACTCTTTTTCTAAAACTCGGACTCTATCATCACTCTCTTTATTGGACAATTCTAAATTTTTAAAATCGTGGTCCATGTCCATAAGCTTCTCACAAAAGAAATCTCTTTGAGTTTGAATAGTCTGCAAAAGATCCATAGTGGATTTAAAATGAGAATTTTCTTTTTCAAGATTTTCAATTCCTTTAGCAAACTTTAAATTCAAGCGATTTAAGTCATCAAAAATATGGGAATCCATCGAGAGAAAAACTGAACCACCCAAAAGGCATTAAAAAGGATATAACATAATAACTTAGTGCAACCTGCTCTGATACTAATTTGTAGAGGGTAAGAAAGCTCTTACACCACTTAGAGAGTGTGGAAGGTACTAATACCACTATGAGAATGCGAAAACAAATGTGAACAACAGCAATTTGAAAGTGCATAATTATTTAATGGTGTTAACTTATTAAATTGATATGACAATCCACACCAAATTTTAATTCGATTATCCCAAGGACATGCAACTATGTGATTTAAAACATAAATCAAACCAAGCATGTAAACAAAATAGAGTCGTAGAAAAAATCGCCTCAGGGAAACACCTTTTATTAACTTTTTGAAATTTATAAATTGTAACTTACAAATTCTATAAAGGAATCGACTATGATACTCTCAAGAACCATAAGATTGCATCCTTCCTTCAGCAATCATCCTCGAAAGAATAATAAAAACCTCAGTCCTCCGTCTTCAGTAATGAATTCCCTCGAGAATAACTAGTCAACCATAGAGATGCCTTCTCCACAAAGGTGCATGTAGAATATCATAAAACTTTCCAGGGTATAAACAAAATCACAAGAATTATTTTTAGGATGTAGGTTGTGAATTAAAACTGTTTTAGAACACTAAAGAAAGAAGAACTTTCGCAAACGATATGCTTAAACGGATCTAGGAAAAATTCTTAGAGAATTTGAACACGAAATAGGTATTTACATGGCATTAAAAAATTCTAAGGCGGTGGCTTCGTTCAAACGACGTTTGAATCCTATTTGAGTGAGAAATAGTAGTTAGTTATCACAAGAATAAATCTCACTTGAAAAAAATTCAAGGCTCGCTCGAACGAAAAGGATAAGTCATTTGAACGAAATAAAATCTCATTTGAACGAAACATCAATCTCATTTGCACCAACTTCAAACGACCTTCAGATGAGTTAAAACAATGCGCCCTCGATTGGTGCTCTTTAGATAAAATTACGCACGACCCTTCTAATGAAAACACATTCTCGTTTGAACGAGGTTTAAAATAAATATTTTTCTTTTTAAAATTAAAAATATCATTTTTAATAAATATAAACATCCCAAAAATAAGTTATGTGAATTAAATTAAACTCTAAATTGCTTTATACCTTTATGGGATGACGGGAAGTCTTCAAACTTGGAGATGTTCGAGATCGGTTTGTCGTGACGGTGCGTGATACGCCAAACTAGCCTAAAATAAAAAAAAATGCATATAGTATGAACATATTAGAAAAATTATTCTTACAGAATAAACTCCTCCTATGCTAGCGATCCCCACATAGGAAAGACGTCTCCCCTAAAGATAGAGATATCCTCCTAAAGCTAAAGTGAAATATACCATTTCTCCCCCATTTTGTTCAGGAATAAACAAATTAAGAATGCATAATCAATAATTTCCCCCCATAAAACATATTTCCCTCCAAAAGTGAGAACATATGATACCGATTGAAATTAAGGAAGAAATAATAATATCTTGAAATGGCATAAAGTGCAACAAAACACAACATGGAAACACAAGTAAAAATAATCCAAACAATGATCAATTAATGCCAATATTGATGCAATAAATTATTCCAACTAAAATACACAATAAAGCATGAGATACCAATGAAAACAAGAAACAAGAGATACCAATATGATCATATAGCATGCCAATTTAATCCAAGAATAAAACACATGGTAAACATGGATTGAATGCAAATGCAAAGACTAAAAAAATGATACCATATATATAAATAGAAAAAATATACCAATGACACACATGCACATATATATATAGGTATAAACACCATAAAATTATATAAAGCACATAAGCTTTACACACTAGTATAATATCAATGTGTTTAAACATCTGTGATGGAGTGAAGGAACATAAACTGGAAACAAATAAAATATGACCAATTACTCAAAAATGTTCAAGGAGCTATATTTGACAATAAAACTTTATCAAACTAAGATTTATCCTCAAGTGAAAGATAAAGTGGACTTAAAGAACAAACAAGCACAATGCACACAATCCTATAATTTTGATGATTCTACAAAATCAATAACATCATGACATGATAAGCATAACTAGGATTCATTGTGCATACTATTGATCTTCAACTATAAAACCCACAAAATCTAAACATATATCATATATTTTTTCACTGAAGATGCCATTTTTTAAAATCAATCAAACAAATATGTTGGCATTTAATATTTTCTTTTCTTCTCTCAATTTTTTTAGGTTCTTGCCAATGGTGGAATTCCCGTAAAGGATATTTTCTTCTTTCGTATCCCTTTTTCATGCACCCTCATATATCAAATAAAAATAACCATACTCAGAGGCAACGGTTCTTACATGCACAAATTTACTATAGCCAATGGATATGTATATGGTAAGATTGATGGGAAAACATCTCACTTAGCTTAAATATAAATGTGAAGTTAAATTTGAAAATAGCTCGTGAATGTGTGCGTGGAGGCATATACAAAGTTAATTAATTAAGCAAATCAAAGTTGAATAACTCCATGCAAGCATGATTAAGAATAATCTAAGCATTGAAAACCATAATCAAATGTCCTACCCATATGAAAATATAGAATGAAGTGAATTCAAACACACCAATTTGCCACATAAAATGTGTCAAACTAAACTACACATAAACTAAAAATCTTTTTTAGTTTTTAATCATTTTCAAAATGATACCGATTAAAAAAAATAGCTCAATAGAAAAAGAAAATCTTTTGTATTTTTATCAATAAGATCCAAGAAGGAAAATATACATATATAAAGGATAAACATCATACAAATAGCAAGAATATATATATCATGAAGTACAAAAGCTGTTGTATGAAAAAATTGGAAGATATAATATAGCATGTGAAGAGTCATACGCAAACATGAAAGAATAAACCAATCTAACATTTAGCAGCTCCAAAATTGATTTCCTAACCCAAATAGATGAATACTTAACGCGTAGGGCTTTGAAAACCATGGGGACACTAGACTTCAACTTTCTAGGGTCTTTTCTAAGATCATTAACAAAAACATCTAAAGTGACCTTTGCTACTGCACTGTGTGCATGTGTAGACGCGACGATGAATGTGACCTTTAGGTTGACCTTTTTTAATACCTTGGGTTATGGTTGACCCTCTAAAGAAAATGATGGTCTTGCCTTTATCAATGGAAGAATTTGAATTATCGAACCTAGTACCATGACTACTCGAGTCTCTTAGATCAAAATACTAGGCTCAAGTAAAAATTCAGACTCCTCAAATGATTGGGACTCCTTTATCAATTATTCAACAATATCTAGAAGGTTATCTCACTCCCCCTTAATGTAAGTGAACTTATCCTTAAAAGTCTTATTACGCGCCTTTAAAACATTTATCGATTTATCATTGTTCTCAATGCCATGTATATTAATATTAGAAATTTTAGATTCCTCTAATTATTTCTCTAAAATTAGAGTCAATTCTCACTTTTTTTCTTAGCCACTTCTAAAGTTTTAAAATAATTATTCATGTCCATGAGCTTCTAACGAGGATATCTCTTTGAGTTTAAATAGTTCACAAAAAATCAATTTCAGCCTTAAATAAAAACTTTATTTTTCAAGACATTTAATTCTTTTTGTAAACTTCATATTCACAAGAGCTAGTTTTTCACCATGGTTATGAAGATCATTAAACTCATCTTAGATATCAAAACCCCCATCATCGCTAAATACATCGGACAACGTATCATTATGGGGATCCATCGAGAGAAAAAACAAATAAACATATGGGGGGCAGAGAGAGGCTACCCTAAACAACACGAAATGAGGATCTGTAAGATAACTTAACGTACCTACTTTGATACCAATTTGAAGTCACGGGAGTGTATGAAGGGTGTTAAAAATAAAAGTCAATTTTTAATGTTTTTCAAATTAAATATAAACTTAAATATAATTAACTAGAATTAAGAAAATGCATTTTTCAAGGCAACACATTTTTTGAGAAATCTCATTTGAAAGAAAATAAGGGTTCGTTTGAACGAAAACATAATCTTGTTCGAACCAACTCAAAACTCCTCCTCCGAACAAATAATCTTGTTCGAACCAGCTTTGAATGAGAATAAAAAACATTTGTACTACTAACAGAGAAATTTTGTTTGATATTTGTTTGAATCAACTACTAAACTCCTTCAAACGAAACCTATAAAGTCATTCAAATGACTTAAAATAAAAAATATCGTTCTTTAAAAAAAACTTTCAAAAATAGCTCCAAACATTTTATAAAAATAAACACCCAAAATAAAATTCAAGGATAAAAATGTATATTCATACATACCTGAGAGATCCTCATAAACATGAAGAAAAAATATGGCACTAAACACGGTACGATGATGCAATATCTAAAGCTTTGTCTCTATACCTTCAATCAAACACATCATATGCTTAAAAGGTCAATAACACAAAGATTTATGACTCAAAGTGTTTTATCCGAAATTAAGCCAATATATAACAATTGACTCAATCGAAAATTGGTACTCACAATAAAGAAAAATAACCGGGGATACAAGTTTTTGAAGTATCCCTGAGCGTCCTTTGACCTAAAGCCATGCACTTTTTTTAGGTTCCCGAAGTTAAGAGTAAGATTATATAATGGGTCATTAGACCTTAGAACCATTGAACATTTGATACTTGTAATTTTTAGGGCTGAAAGACCATAATCTTGTTATAAATACTTAGCCTCCCAAGACTTTTGGGCTTAGATGTTCAAAAATCAAACCTGTAAGAGGTCCTAAAACCTTAGGCTTAACATTTGGACTCAAACATTTGAAACCTTAAGTCCTTATAAGGTACTAAGACCTCCAAAGTTAGGAAAGTTGTAACCTGAAGTCCCACAAAGGGTCATGAGACCTCTAAACTTAGGTAAAATTTTAAACTGGAGTCTTTATAAGGATCCAATACCTTCAGACTTGGAAGAAATTTGCAGGTCATATTGGGCTAAAAAGAATATAGACTTTAGCCCTCTAAGGAGGATGTTCTGTAAAGGTTATTTAAGACCTCTGAACCTTGGGCCTTATACTCCCGCTTTTAAAAATTGGATTTTTGGATCATTTTTGTATTTTAACACTTATCCCCCTAATTTGTTTTTAAAAAAAGTCCTTTTAAGGTTATGTCCGAGGGATGTAAGGTTTGTGCAATTATGTGGCAAAGAGAAGATTTTGATGTAAGAAAATGGGTTGTTTATGGGTCCTTAGACCTTAGCCTCTTAAAATTATGGATGAAACTATCAATAATCCCTTTAGTCTTTTATGTGTTCGGAGACCTTTGACTATGCTTTTTAGGTTGCTTAAACTTGAGGACTGCAGCCATTTTTGGGTCATAAGACCTTTGACTGTTAGTCTTACGCCAAAGTTAAAATCATTGTAAATTGAATGTTGGGTCTTGAGACCTTAGATTAAACATAAAACCAAGATTAAAATTTATGTAACTCTTTATTTTGGGTCCTTAGACCTTAGTTTAGTTTTGAGCCAAGGTTGAAGTCCTTGTAATTTGATTTGTGGGTCGTAAGACCTCAGTTTTTCAGAGTTAAGACTCAATTCCTTATAGATATTAAAGAGTAATGATATTTTTTTGATAATTCTGAACCTCTGCATGAAAGATCCCTTTGCACTCCCCCATGTGAGCTAAACAAGGGGGACGCTGGTGCCAGAGCCACCCTAACACACGTCCCACTTAAAAGTCTGGTTGGTATCCACTAGAGGGTTTTAAACTCATGACCTATGACCATTTCGAGTCTAACCTTACCACTGGACCAAACCAGGGTGGATTAGTAATGATATCGAATACATCATATGAAATAAAGGCTTCATTTCATTATGCTTAAGTATTGAAAATCACTGGTAGTATTTTGAGGTCCGTTATATTTAAGGAATAGGGGATTTCGTATCCCTTTATTTCTTTGAGGTAATAGTAGCCAGCTCTTACAATCTTGATAACCACATATGGGCTTCATATTTGTGGCTTAGTTTCCCCTCGATGGGGTTTTCGATCGTGAGAGTAACTCCCTTAGAACCAAGCCTCCCACTTTGAATTCCATGTGATGAACTTTCTTGTTAAAGTAAGATGTTGTTTTCTATTTGTATTTTGCCATCTGAACCAGTGTAACCTTTATTTTTTTTCTAACTCTTCCAGATATTCCTTTAGGCTTTTTTAATTACTTCCCGATTCAAAATGAAATACCTTTATATGGATATTTCAACCTCGGTTTGGATCGCATCCCCAATTTTGAAGGTCAAAAAGAAAGGAGTTTCCCCTATTGGACTTCTGGTTATGGTCCTATAAGCCCATATAATGCTTGACAATTCCTCTTCCGAGAGCCCCTTGGATTTTTTAGTCTTTTTTTCAGACTACGAAAGATTGTTATGTTGGTAACTTCAACTTGGTTATTGCCATGTGGGTGGCATAAGGATTAGTAGTGATTGCTTATGATATATCCTGAGCAGAACTCACTAAATGTTGGGTTATTAAACTTCTTATCATTATCTGAGATGATGGCCCTAGGGAGGCCAAACCTATAGATGGTGTTCTTCTAAAAGAAGTTAGTGATCTTTTTCTTGGTGATTATGTCTAATGGATTAGCCTTTTCCCACTTGATGAAGTAATTAATGGACAATGTACATAATTTTTTTTATCTTTGTTGACAGGCGGAGGTCCTACTGAATCCACTTCCTATTGATGAAATGGTCAAAAACTTAGTGTTTGGGGCCATATTATATGTTGCTTTCTTGGGAACAAAAGTAAATCTCTAAAATTTATTACGACGTTGCACTAGGTCCTTGTTTTCCTATCTAGACATTATTGAGAAGTACCCTTGATTTAGGCCATTGTATACTAAGGTCTTAGGGGATGTATGGTCACCCTAAACACCTTTGCAACTCAGAGGATGTTACTGACCTATGGTGAGATCAAGACCTATGAGGTGTTGAAAAGTATCAATTCTTGTATAATACTCCATTTTCTAGGTAGTACCTGGAGGATTTACATTTCATTTATTTGCTCTGGAGCTTATCCTTGAGTATATCACCACTTGTAAGGTAGGATTTAATAGGAGTGGTCTAGTCTATGATATAATAAAGCTCTAAAGTGTTGATCTATAGCTGTATAATGCTTAGTTGAACGAGAGTGATGACTAAAACCTCAAGGTTTATTTCATTTGATGATGCGACTAGCATAAGGTGATCTACTTCTAAAACCTCTGAGTTCTCATCCTGGGGTATCCACTTGATGCTAAACTTGGGGAATCTTATGATGAGGTGTTTCACAATCGCCAGATATCCTACCATCATCTTGCCTCTGTCTTTATAAAAACCAGTGACCTACTTTACTACCAATTGAGAGATACTGATGGCCTCTACCTGTTGGGCCTTTACGTGGATGTCCAGGCCTAAGACTGCTACCAATTCTTTGTACTCTAATTTATTATTAGAAGATTTGAATTTAAAACGAAGAGCAAAAGAGATAGTACATCCTTTTATTATTGTTAGGAGGAGTCTTACCCCGTTGCCTGAGTTATTTATGGAGTTATCTACGTGTAATAACCAAGTTAGAGTGTTGAGGTCTAATTATTGGAACAAGGATTGCCTATGTTATTGGGGTACCACTATGTCCTTGGCCCTAGAACTCACATGGTTTTTCTTCCACATCGTCGAGGTTACTGAACTCTAGAATGAAGTCAGTTAAGGCCCTCTCTTTTACAACACTTCAAGGCTGATACTTGATGTCAAACTCACCCAGCTCTATAAACCATTTGGCAAGCCTTCCTGAGGTGTCGATCTTGTGGAAGACCTTCCAAAGGGGTTGATTAATCATCATCACGAGAGCACCCGACTAGAAATAGGGCCTTAATTATTTTGTTGAGATGATGAGGTAAAAATACAGATCATTTATTCTTGGGTATTTTCTCTTACGCTCTGGAAGGCTCGACCGACATAGTACATGGTCTTTTACACTCAAAACTCTTCCCTGATAAGATTTGAGATTATTAGTAGTATGTGTTGAAGTGAGGTACATATACAATTCCCCTATAATTATTCGGGATGTAATGGTATGGACCCTATATACCTTTTGAGGTTCTAGAAGTCGTCATCAACCTTAGGGGTCTACTTAAATGCTTTCTTTATCAGCGTGAAGAAAGTCAAGAACTTAATTGTGGCCTTCGATACAAATCGATTGGGGGCCATAAGCCTTCTATCTAGGCTTTGGACCTCCCTTACTATTCTCGAAGATTAAATATCCAATAAAGCTTAATTTTTCTCTGGATTGGTTTCAATACATGTCTAGTGACCATGAACCCAATGAACTTACCTCCAGCCACTCCGAAAGCACATTTCTTTTGGTTGAGGCTCTTTTGGTTCCTTCAAAGGATAACAATGGTCTCTCTGATGTTTTGAATGCGATTCTGAGCCTCCATGATTTTGACCAGCATATTGTCAATATAAACCTCCATGGTCTTACTGATGAAGTATTTGAAAATGGACTTCACTACCCTCTAATAAGTGGCACCCGCATTCTTTAGTTCGAAAGGCATAATTTTGTAAAAGTAAGAACCTTTATCTGTGACGAATGAGGTTTTTTCTTCGTCATCATGATCCATCATGATCTGGTTATACCCGAAATAAGAATCTATAAAGGAAAGGATCTCGTGTCCAGTTATAGATACTACCAATGTGTGAATTCGAGGTAGTGGATAACAGTTCTTTGGGCATGCTTTGTTGAGGTCAGTAAAATCATCACACATTCTCCATTTCTTATAGGCTTTGGACACTATCATCACATTAGAGAGACAATTTGGGTAATTGACATCTCTAATGAAATTAGAAGCTAAAAGCTTATCAACTTCTTCTATCGCGACATTGTTCCTTTGAGAATCAAATAACCTTTTATTTTTTGAATAGGTTAGTCATTTGGATCCACATTTAGGTGGTGGATCATGACTACAGGGTCCACCCCGATCATGTAAGAGTGTCTTTATGCTAAGACATCCTTGTTTTCCCCTAGGAACTAAACAAATTCTTTTCTGAGGGAGGGGCTGAGGTTGGACCCATTTAAACTTCTTTAGTTGGATTATTCACATTAAAACATATGGTGATTAGAGCCTCAGTAGGCTTGCCCCTTTGCTCTTTTTTTTATCACGAGGATCCATAGTGTCCACGTTTTAACAATTTCTTACATGGGCCTTCTACAGGATATTTATTTCGAGATTATGTTCCTCTAGAGGAGTGATCCATAACGATACTGGTTGACGTCTCGAAGAGAGAAAGACATGTGTTTGAGAAAGATGGAACTTTTCATTCCCACAAACGACGCTAACTAATGAATGTTAAAAACATAAGTGACTTTTAAACCCAAATGTGCTCCCCTCTAGACCTCAGATGGGTAAGAGGAGAGAAGTTTAAAAGTAACACTACAAGAAAACTAATTTTTTTCGCCATCTTTTTCTTGGTATTATTTAAAAATGCAGAGAATTTTCTTTTTACCAGCATTTTTTTATAAGTATTGAAACTTAACAGCATTTATATTGATGTTCCGCATAAATAAAGCTTTTTTGAATTACTACTAAAATAAATGTGGTGTTTTTTAGGCATTTTATAACTAATGCCACTAAAAGTAGGAAAAAAAAAGCGCCTCTGTCAAGTTTTTGGCGGGGGTTTGTTTTTTTGTTAAAAAAAATACACACTTTCTCTCTCCCATCACGCTCGTTCGTATCTCCCTCAATCTCTCTCCCATCACGTTCTCATCTCTCACGTATCAGCCTCCATCTCATAAACCTAATCCTCCCCGAACTTATCTCAGTATCAACCAACCCAATCCCCCTCAATCTTGTCTTCTTTTTCCCCTGTTAAAAGAAGAAAGAGGGAACACGGTGCTATCATCCATCATCGTTCAGTTTTACCACTGGCTCGAATAATCACTGGGTTTTGATCTTTGAAGATTAAGATAAATTGCATTTTTTTATTTCAATGTATGCATCAATGGCTGGTAAATTTGCATTTTTTAATTATAATTTTTTTTTAATCGCTGAGAATCACTGCATTTTTTTATTTTTAAAGCTTTAAGCTTTAAGGTAAACTACAAGAAGACGATGGATGATAGCTCGTTCAGTGTATGTTGCGGTGATAATAATCAATGGGTTTTAATTTTATTTCAGTGTATGCATAAATGGGTTGTTTAGTTTGTCATTTTTTTTCTTTCATTATTTAATAACTTGATAATAAGGTGATAATTTATTTAGTGGATTTATACATTCTGAATTCTATCTTATCAAATTATATCTGACCTTTGGTAATATATTGTATGGGGACTGAACTGAGGCAAGCAATACTTGGTAGTATATTGCATATTTTTTTTTTAAATTTATTTCTGTGTATGTTTTTTATGTTCCATATATTGGGTTTTGATTGGCTTCTCTCTCTCTCTCTCTCTCTCTCTCTCTCTCTCTCTATATATATATATATATATATATATATATATATATATATATATATATATATATATATATATATATATATATATATATATATATATATATATATATATCGTACCTCGCTAAGTTGCAGCCATGAGGCTGCCACCTATATTTTTGGTACATCTGATCCGGATGGCCATTCTTCTTGCAGTTGAACTCATTTTGTATAAACGGACACGGCGTTGTATCGTAGAGAGTGTAGGATGCGTCAACCATCCAGATCCCCTAAGAGAAATCACAAATATAATAGAAAACTAAAAATTGAATTCACTAAGATTAATACTTTGAGGGGAAAAAATACAAATCTTACCTTGATATTAACACACGGGAAAAATTATGGGCTGAGCCTAATTTGGGCGGGTCAAATATGGATTGGACTAAATGTGGGTAGGGCCAAATATGGGTCAGCTATATGTGGGTTGGGTCAAATATGGCCAGACCAAATGTGGACTAGGCCAACCCATTTTATTCTACTAAAGTAAGGATTATAATTCCAAGTATATGTAAAAAAAAATCAAATTTTACTCACAATTTTTAAAAATGAAGTTTATATTTGACTCTTAACTTTTAAGATTGGGCTCTATATTTAATTTATAGCTTTCAAATATGGGCACCATATTTGACTCATAACTTTTAATTATGGACCCCTTATTAAACTCATAGTTTTTAAATATAGGCGCCATATTTAAAAGACTAGTCTAATATGGGTTGTTTTATATTTGGGGCACATTTTGCCACTACTACCTGGTATGATGGGGTTAGACTATAGAAAGAA
This sequence comes from Sambucus nigra, assembly GCA_949130495.1. Taxonomy (NCBI): domain Eukaryota; kingdom Viridiplantae; phylum Streptophyta; class Magnoliopsida; order Dipsacales; family Adoxaceae; genus Sambucus; species Sambucus nigra. The sequence continues at coordinate 28,812,602 of OX422217.1, read as the reverse complement.
CATTCATGTGACACTTGAAAAATTAATAATAGAATTTTTATGTTATGAGTGAGTTTTTTTAATTGTTGTTAACTAATTAAGGTTAAAATATATTGATTGTTAAGTTTCCCCATTTTATATGAGTAAATATTGGTAGTTTTCATATTAGGCCATATGCAAATGGTGTTATAATTAAAGTCTTACTATTTGTAAATTTACATAGTTTTGAAGGAGAATATTAATGATTTATGGTTTAACATTTTATTTATTTATTGTATTTTTTTTACGAATTTTTCCTAATGAATCTAACAACAATTTTGTGATAGTGTGAGGTAATCAACAATCTTTTCAAATGGATAGCTATAAGAGTTGGATGGAATTCTCAAGAGTTTCTCAGCCTTATATTAAAGGAGTTAATGGGTTTCTTCATTTTGCATTTGCCAATAAATATCCTAAGCTAGTGATCAAGTGCCCGTGTAAGAAATGTTGAAATACCATTAGCCATGAAAGAGAATTTGTTTATGAGCATCTCATCATACATGGGTTTGTGAAGAATTACATTCGGTGGATTTATCACGTAAAAGGTGCTCCATACACAATGGGAAGTAGTGGAGCGAATGAAGTGCACGCCTCGAATATAAGAGACGATATGTGTGGACTACTACATGATATATTAATAAATCAAAGTGAAGAGGGTATGCGATGTAACGACCCGCATGAAGACCAGGATGGGATGGATGAAAATGCATCAGCATTTTTGAAGTTGCTAAAAGATGGGGAGCGTGAGTTGTACCCTGGTTGCAAATCTTTCTCATCACTTTCATTTATTATTCGTCTCTTTCATATGAAAACACTTTATAAATGGATCCACACGTCGTTTACAGTATTGCTTCAATTCTTAAAAGAGGCACTTCCGGAGGGTGTGAAATTTCCAGGTTCATACTCTCAAGTAAGAAAGATAGTTAATGATCTGGGGTTTGATTATCAAAAAATTCGTGCATGTCCGAATGATGGTATGTTGTATTGGAAAGAGAACAAAGATCGTGAAGATTACATAGTATGTGAAGATTACATAGTATGTCATACATCAAGATGGAAGCAATTTTTGGGTGAGTCTCATGATGAAGAAACTACGGGTCGAAAAATTCCCGCAAAGGTTGTTAGGTACTTTCCACTAAAACCAAAGCTTCAAAGATTATTTATGTCATTGAAAACATCCTCCCTCATGAGATGACATGCAGAGGAACGCGACGACGATGGCACATTAAGGCACCCCGCTGATTCTAAAGCATGGAAAACCTTCGATCAATAAAATCCAAAATTTTCCAGTGACTCGTGCAATATTAGGCTCGAACTAGCAGCCGATGGCTTCAATCCTTTTAAAACAATGAGCATTTCTCATAGCACGTTGCCCGTTGTTTTGATGATATACAACTTGCCTCCGTGGCTATGTATGAAACAACCTTATCTTATACTGTCTACGTTGATTGATGGTCCACGCAGCTCAGGAAATAAAATTGATATTTACTTGTAGCCTCTCATCATCGAGTTGAAGTAATTGTGGAATGATAGCATACTTACTTATGATGCATCGACTAAAAAAATGTTTTGTATGCGTGCAGCATTAATGTGAACAATTAGTGACTTTCCTGCGTATGCAAACTTGTCAGGTTGGAGTACAAAAGGGAGATTGGCTTGTCCTTGTTGTAACAAGAACAGTCGTTCACAATGGTTAAAGAATGGGAAGAAATTTCACTATATGGCCCATCGTCGGTGGTTGGATCACAACCATAAATTTAGAAATGATACCGTTGCTTTTGATGGGAAAGTTAAAAGAGAAGTCAAGGCCACTTAAGTATCCGGGGATGATATCTTAGAGCAATTAGAGGTAATGGAAAGAAATAATGAGAAGAGTCACTCATCGACGACGAAGAAGGGAAAAACGAGTATCGACGGTGAAGGGAATGGTGATAGTTCTCTAAATTGGAAGAAAAAAAGCATATTCCTTCAGCTGCCATACTGGAAGGATCATTTGATTCGTCACAATCTTGATGTTATGCATGTAGAGAAAAATGTGTGCGATAACATACTTTGGACATTGTTAAATGTTGATGGAAAATCAAAAGATAATATGAAGGCTCATCAAGACCTTGAGAACATGGGTATTCAAAAAGCATTGCACCTTAAAATCTTGCCAAATAACAAAGTATATTTACCTCCAGCATGCTTCACAATGAGTAAAAGTGATAAAGACATATTTTGTAAGGTTTTAAAGAATATCAATGTCCCATATGGTTATGCATCTAATATTTCACGCTTGTAAACATTAAAGAGCAGAATATTTCTGGACTTAAGAGCCAAGATAATCATATCATTATGCGACAACTACTCCCGCTAGCAGTACGAAAATCATTGCCTACGAATGTAGTAAGGTCTTTGATTGAATTATGTAATTTTTATCTGCAGCTCTATTCAAAGACAATAACCTTCAAATACTATGAATATTTGCAAGATTGTGTTTCTCTTACCCTCTGTCATCTTGAGAAAATATTCCCCCCAGCGTTTTTCGATGTTATGGAGCATTTGACAATCCATTTAGCTGAGGAGGCAATGATTGCTGGACCAGTACAGTTTCGATGGATGTATCCCATCGAGAGGTACGTTTCGTGTATGAATTATGTTTATGTCATCTAAATTAATGCATATGAATACTAATTTAATTTTTTTACAATGACGAATAGGTTTTTATTCACACTAAAAGAATATGTTCGTAACCGAAGTCGTCCAGAAGGTTCAATTGCTGAAGGATACCTAGCAGAGGAATGCACGACATTCTGTGCGAGGTACCTGGGTGATGTTGAGAGTAAGTTAAATCGACCTTTACGAAATTATGAAGCCGATGACAACTCAAGTTCAATAGGTCGTACATTAGGTAAAGGAGTAGCATTTATGCTTGATGACAGTTCGTTTTCACAAGCACATCGGTACGTGTTATTCGACTCCGCCGCGGTGAAGCCTTTTCGCGAGTAAGATAACATTTGAATGAATTTTAAAGTTTCTATAATTAAATATCACTCTACATTATTCAATTTATATATACATGTTTTACAGGAAACATATAACAATGCTAAAACGGGAGAGACCTCGTGTGGGACATTACGAAATTAACCGCATTCACAAGGAAACGTTTCACAAGTGGTTTGGGGATCATGTAAGTCATCTTTTGTATTTATATGTAACCACATTTTAATATGTTAATAACACATTTAATTTTTACACATCTAATTTTTATTATTCAATCATATGAAAAAATTTAGGTACGGAATCTAAATGAGGGTGAGGTGTCAAAGGAAGTTGCAATTTTGGTTTCAGGCCCTCCCAATGGGCTAGGAGATACATGGGATATATTGTAAATGGGTTTAGGTTTTGCACAAAGCTGCGTGAGAGAAGATTGAATACTCATAATAGTGGAGTTATGCTTGATGCCACCACCGAAAGTTTTGCAAGTGTAAAGGACAAATAACCTGTTTCGGGGGATGTAACATATTATGGAGTATTAATCGATATATTTGAATTGTGCTATTCAAATGATTTCAAGTTTGTGCTATTCAAGTGTGATTGGGTTGATACTCATTCGGGGACGACAAAGGATGATTTTGAGTTCACATTAGTGAACTTCAAACATTCACTATACAAGCATAATCGACTGTCAGATGAACCGTTTATATTAGCATCTCAGGCCAAACAAATTTGGTATGTGCGAGACCCGATTAAAGAAGATTGGCAAGTTGTTATGAAGATGACACCGAGAGATTTGTATGACACGTATGGTAAAGATACTTATGGAGGTGACACAATAGATGCAGAAGTTGAGTCGTATAATATCCAATAAACTGGATGACACTCTAATCAACCATGATGGGGATATTACATGGGTTAGGGCTGATGTGGAGGGAAAAACTGTTGACAACATAGATGATATATATGGCGGTGATGATATCCGTGTTGATATTAATGAGGATGTTTATGAGACTTATGAATATGATTTCGAGGCGGACGAGGAGGCTAACGAGAGTGATATAGATGAAAGTGATGAAAATGAGGAGACCAGTGATGATTATGATATTGAAAGTGATGATTATGATACAGATATAGATGAAGATGATAATTGATATGAATTTTCCAGTTATGAATGGTTTTATTTTTAAGGATGCTTAGATGTTCATGAAATTTGGCATTCTTTTCTTAGTTTAATATTTGGTATGCTTGTTTATGTTTTGTGTTTATGTTCAAGCAACTTGAGATATGTACTTTTGAATACCATTATCGAGGTACCATTATCAGCATGGCAATCCTTTTCATAATAGTTATGGTGCATATTTAGTGACCATTAGCTTTGGCTTACCTTTTGAATGTTGAATATTTTTCTTCACTTGACGAGAATTGCAAATGATAAATAAATTATGTTATGACCAGTAGTCATTTGAAAAGTTCATTGTTTCTGTATTATTATTCAAAGATATTCATAATTGATGTGGTTTTTTTGAAGCAGCGTGCCATCTTCCTTTACATAAAGTGAATTATTCCGATTCTACACTCGATTTTAAATTTAAACTTCCCTACATTGTAAAAGCGTGTCCAAAGACAATCCCGGTATGGCAATTGCTATTGTGGGTCCTTTACTTTTCATACAAGGCATGGTGAATAATGTTTTCTATTTTTACTTATTCATTTTTCGGAAGTTGTCAAGAAAAAAAGAAAAAAAAATCGATCCAACGAACGAGTTACAAAACTCCTTCAAGATGTGGCACAAGTTTAAAGAGGACAGATAGTCTAACTAAAGTATCTATACTTTTCAGCGCAAGTCTAATTGAGAAAGGAGTTTCTCCAAATGAATTGGCCTCATTGTCTGATTTAGATAGGCTTTCTTGGTATGACTTTCTAATTTTGATTGGTAATTCAGTAGCTTCATGGGGTAAGTGTAAAATTTATATAATTCTAGTATCCTCAAAATCAATATCAACTGATTTGATTTTGTCAATATGATCTGAAGTTTTTCTCTTGGGATTCTCTTTTTGGCCTTTATACTGTTTGGACTTTTCCTGACTGGTTGATTCTGACTAATTTGATCTTTTATTTCTGTTGTATTGTGTTGTTGGTACTCTAAATCATTAACATCTTGTAGCAATGTATTTGATGATGTCACTGTATTGTGTTGTTGTGTTATGTTGTTGGTACTCTTTAAACGGGTTACGCCTTGGTAAAAAATTTTGTTAAATATCTCAAGAAGGGTCAAATGAGTTCATCTGCATGGGTAAAGAACACAATTCATAGTTTAGGAACTTAATTGCAGTTATTGTATAGTTCATTGGTTATTTTTAACTCACCTTATATATGTATATAATTTATTTGTAAGAATTCACGATTATAATGTTTGAATTTTATGAATTTTTCAGGTATCTGTAGTGGTGGAGACGCCTAAAGATGAGACGGACAAGATGATTCCCATCCCAATTTCTAAATTTGATCAGCTTTCTTTGAATTTTTTTGGTATCTTCTACTTATGTTCTTCTTATCAATAGAAAATCTCTCTCTCTCTCTCTCATTCTTTTGTGTACATGAAGTGTTCATTGTTCATCTAAGACACTTTGGCTGTACTTTCAATTAATTTCTTACCTATTTATGTTTATGTATCTGATTTTGCAGCTGTTTGAATTTCTATTGACCCTTGTGGGTAGTGAAAATTTGTAAAGGTGTGTTCTAAAATTTGAGTTTCAGCATATGTAGCACTCTTAAGTTGATTTCATCATCTTAGGTTTGTTTGATTGGGTGATTTTGAGGATTTGGTGGTTTTGAGAACTATTTTGGGATTTTATGATTCTGTCATTTGTTTTCAGCCCTAGGTTCTAATTTTGTTGGTGATATCCCATAATTCTAGACGATTTATTATTTTTTATTTAGTATTCCAAGAGAGGAGAAAAATTTAGGAAAATGCCCATCCTCCGAGAGGACCCGGTGAGATTTAGACCTCTAGACTGACTAAGAGACGTCGAGGCCCCGAGTTCTCCTATTCCTGTTCCTGACACTCAATCAGATGCATTTACGATTTGTTTCACTAGAGATGGTTATGCTTTGTCTCCCACATTTATAAGTCTATCTATCATTACTGAGAGAGATCTTTACTTTGATCATTTAGAGCAATGTGATCAGGGTCTTTATCTTATTTCTTTTATTTCTTCTATTCATGATTCTATATTATTCTGACCTTAGGGTTAGGCCAATGCGTCTTTGGTTCGTGAGTAGTACGCAAACATGATTATTCCCGAGGGTTTTCATTCGGTCTAGTCTTTTGTGAGAAGAGTCAAGATTGAATTATCTTATGACCGTCTAGATACTTTTTGGTTTGAAGACAAGGTTATCTCAGGCGAGAGAGTCATATATTGTGGTTCAGATTACTCCCAAAGTCAGAAAACTAACAGTCTGCACTGTTTATCTCAATCAGAAAACTATATCCACCCTCACAAGATATTTCTCCTCCACTCCATCTTTCTCCCTTGCAATTCGATTTCCATATAAAAGTTGGTTGGTGCTGCTTAGAAGCCCTCTTTCTTATTTGATACTAGGTTCTTAGCTACCGGTGACCACTTAAAGTAGTGTACTATTTCATAGTGTCGTTAATCTTAATTGAGTGCGGTCTACCCAAAGGTTGCCCAAGGATAGTTATATTGATTCAAAGCTTGCAAGGGACTAAAGATCTATTTCATAAAGGAATGGGATAGGCCAGGCAGAAATATATCAACCTTGGTTAGACTCATTCCCCATCTCTTCTATTATTCACCTGAACAAACACTGCTCTGACCATTCTCCTCTTCTAGTCATTATCCCTATTCTTATAGATTCGATCAGAAAAAAATTCAAATTTCTTAATCTGTGGGCTTCTAAAGAAGGGTTCAAGTAAGTGGTCCTTAATAGCTGGCTAGGTCCCTCATCTTCCAGACTTATAAAGATATTTGCCTTCAAATTTAAAAGATTGAGAAGTGTTCTTAGTAGCTGGAGTAAAGAAATGTACAAAGATGTTTTTTTTTAAATACAATTGATCTGGAGGATAAACTATTGGAAACGAAAGCTAGATTTGAAGAATTCCCCTATGAAGATAATAGGGAACTGTTGCATAAAACTAATTCAGACATGAATGTAGGCTTATCTTTAGAAGAAAATTTATGGTTTCAAATATATAAAAGCCAATAGATTGCTGATAGGGATAAAAATACCAAATACTATCACTCTATGGCCAAGGTTCAAAGGAGAAAATCATGGATACATAGCATCAAAGATAAAGAAGGAACCAAACTGGAATCTAGTGAAGATATTGATAACTTATTTCCTTCTTATTTTCAAAATTTATTTTCTACCCGCACTTATGGCTCTTTTGAGATAATGAACTCTATTCCTAAAATGGTTTCTAACCATATGAATGAAGTCTTAGAAATAATTCTAGAAGAAAAGAAGGTCTATGAAGTAGTCAAGGACATTAATGCCGACAGTTCAGCTGGTCAAAATTAATTTAATGGATTCTTTTTTGTCCAATGTTAGGATATTACAAAGGAGGACTTAATTTTAGCAATCCAATATTTCTTCTTAAGAGTTTATCTTCCTAAATCTCGGCGTGCTACTATTATTTGTCTTATTCCTAAATCTCCCAATCCTTCTTATTGTAAAGACTTCATACCTATAAGTTTATGCATTGTCTGGTACAAAATTATCTCTAAACTCCTTAATTCTAGATTGGCATCCTTTCTTCCAGACCTAATCTCTCCTTTCCAATGAAGATTTATTAAACCATAAGCATTATTTATAATATTCTCTTGGTCCAGGATGTGATAGGAAGGTACAAGCGGGTAATATGATGATTAAAATAGACATGAATAAAGCTTAGGATAGGCTCTCATGGTTATTTCTCATTAACTATTTAAGGGTTTTTAGCTTTTCTGAGATGGTGTTAAACTTGATTTGGAAATGTATATCTTCTACTTGGTACTCTATAGTTGTTAATGGTCAAGACTTGTTAGACAATAAATGCTACGACGATTCATAAAGGTCACAACCTTTAACTGAACATAAAGTGACCACCGCTTGGAATGAATTTGAAGGAAGATTTTGCTATATTTCTACTTTTGTATTTGTTACAAGGCCGTAGTTTGGCCTGAAGAATCAATTTTTTATTTCTTTAAACTCATATCAATGAAAAATTAGCTATTTACTTTAATTCCTTTGGAATTTTTGTTCAACGGGTTTAACTGAAAACCTAATAACATTCACACCTAAATACAACTACAAAGTTCTTAGATCATCAAATCACAAGCGAAGGCCGTAGTTGTAGATGGCACAAACCTATGAATGGCTATGGAGGTAGAGACACTTATAAACCCAGGAACAAGAAAACCATGGCCAGGGAGACAGATATGCCCAAAAAACCCTATGAATGTTTGTGGTGGATGAGGTGCAAATCCATCTCCAACAACAAAACCTAAGTCATAAGAAATTAGACTTAAATAGCGGTACCCTGATTGGAGTGAATATATTTGTAACTTGTAGTTTTTCTTTTGTCCGGTTAAACTGATATAATTGACCTACATAAGATAGTTTATTGCTTTTAGTCTTTGAATTTCATGACCTGACTTTTAAATAGCTTGATTTCATAAGTTTTTATGCATATTGCAAACATGAAATTTCTCGATTTTTTCCATCGCAAACATGACTGAAATAATTCACTCGAACAAAAGGTTAAGTTCTACCTAACCTTACCCACATTTTACATTCTTCTTTGTTGTTATGCCATGTATATTTAGAACTAGTATACCTGAATCAATCAGACCTGCATTAGATATGAACTATTTGAAGTCTTGCATTAAATACCTGAGTCAATCAGACCTGCATTACTTATTTTTACCCAATTTTGAGTTGATTTCATCTTTCTCTAATCTATCTTCTGCTTCTCCGTCTAAGAACTTATATTATTTCCAATTCTTCTAACATATTGTTAAATCTCTTCTAGCATATTACAGGTTTCTATGACATTGCAGTGACAAAATAAATCCCTTTCACGGTCCATTCCCGTTCACAGTCTCTCTTGCACTCACAATCCAATCTCCAACCACCATTTCAGCCGCAATCTCAGCACAGTTCTCATTCCCTTTAAGATTCTAGCTCGACCGAACGATCAAACTCAATTGACAGTGAAAGCGATAGTAGCTCTATGGAGAGTGAGCCTTTACATAACCAAGAGGCCCATTTACATGAAGAAGGTACTCAAGTTATTTGATTTATATGTGCTTAATTAACTGTGTAGATTGAAGTTAACCTATCTTTTCAATTTTTACGGTTCAGCTTCAGCACAATATGCCACTAAATGTAGAGGCATTGCGAAGTTGGGTGAATTATGGGGTACGGGAAAACGCTTAGAGCTTCACTTCAACGATTTCTATCAGCCAGTTGGAGATACTGCAGATAGACTATCTACCCATTTAGGCATTTTAGTTCGTGATGGGAACATGTAAACTTTCTTTTATAAATTTTCGTATAACACAACTCTTATTAGAATACTATTTGCAATACTATATGTTATCTCTTAAAAATTTAAAGATGATTATTTAATCGATGTATGAGGTTACTAATTTAATATTATATCGATGCTGAACAGGTTACCGTTGTCTTTCAAAGATTGGCGATGTAAGGACTTATACCCATACAAGGAACATGTTTGGGGAGAGGTGAAGGTAAAATCAAATGATCCCATGATTTATGCCAAATGAATTGAAATTTTGAATTCTTTACGAAGATAATTATGTAAGCTAAAATCATATGTGTAGTAGATGACTTGTTTTTCTATACATTGTAATTATATAGGAGAACACTGATGCCCTTGATGAATTCAAAAAAATGTGCATGAAGAAGGTTGGAAAGATATGGAATAATTAGAAAGCAAAGGTGAAGAAACATTATCGTACCTTTGATACCGACGAAGAGAGATTGAACCATTATCCACCTAGAGTAAAGATAGAGCAGTGGTCGCAACTTGTTAAGTATTGGGAAACTTGTGAGGCAAGGGTATGAATGCATTACTAGCAGTAAAGTTTTATTAATTCAAGTTAAACATATACTTTAAATATATTTTTGTAATAAAAAACAAGTCGAAGAAATCGTCGAACTCGTAAGAAGCAAAGAACACCACAAACTTCTGGAAGAAAGAGTCATGCGAATGTTGCTCATAAGGTGTTTTATAAAATATTTTTATTGTGAATATTATTTTATGTTATCAAACTTATTTATGTAACGACTTACGAATCAATGGGTTTATGCAGATGGAGGTTGGTCAAGGGAAAAAGGTTTCGCTGGTTGATGTTTACATCAAAACACACGAGAGGAGTGATGGCTCAACCATCGATAAGGATTTCGTTAAAGTAATGGTATAAAAATATCATCCATGTTCCTTCCCTTCTTTATTAGAAAATCTCAACAACGTCATTTTATTGTTTATTGTTTATGAAAGTTAAAATTATGCATGAAATTAATATGTGAAGCATTTAAAATTAGTGGTGGGGAGATATTAGGATCTTTATTCTGTTTTGGTTTTGTGAATGAATGATTATAATTTTTGTTTTATATAATAAGAATTGTTTCATTTCAGTCAAAAATGAGGCAAAAAGTAGATCAACTTCCGTCAGATTGTAATGACTCCGTCAGTCGTAAAGACGAGATATTTTATGAAGTTCTGGGACCTGATAAACACGGTCATTGTCGAGCTTATGGGCATGGACCATCTCCAACTGATGTGCATGGAACTAAGCGGCCGAAGGTTAATGAAAAAGAGTATGAGCGACTACGATCTGAGATTCGATCTGAATTTCAGGATAAATTTGATCATTTAGAGGCTCAGTTTGAGTTGATACGCAGACACATGCCGACTTTCCCTTCCGTTGTATCCAAACAGGTTAATAAGTACACACTTTTATCCTTTGTTCATAATTATCATGTATATATACATAACTGTATGTTCTAATATTATATCATGCTACTAACAGGTTCCTCAATCCTCCAATGAGCAAAACATACCATCATATAGGTCTATTTTGCAACCCGAGCAACAATTAGAAGAAACCAACCAATTTCAACCTGTAGTGGTACCACAATCAAATCACCATTTAGCTCCATCTCAACAGGTAAGTAGATAATTACTTTTTAAATTATAATTTAAGACTTTACGTTTTCATGACTGAAATAATTCATTTTTTTAAGATTGCAAATTCTCAACACTTGGCTGCCCCCGAGACTGCTACTCGTGTTAGTGAACAAACGAATGCTAGTTCAATTCAGGTATGTTACTAATTTTAAAGGATTTTAAAGGGCACAATATATCTGTGCTTTCTTGGGGAGTTTATGTATACTTAACATTGGGTTGTTGGTTTATTTGGTTGTATATACTCTTAAAATTTTTGGGATGTCTTAAAAACAAATGAAACTCTGTCGATTTTTTTTCAGAAATATATCGTTCATGACATATTCATCTTGTTTGTAGAAAGATCCATCAAAGAAGAAAAAGAAGCACCATCAACCACGACAAAGGGTCTCAAAAAATGCTCTTCCTAAAATTGTAGACCTTATTATTTTCGGACTTCCAAAAGTGGTTGTGGCACGTGGATTCATTATGAGCAAGGACCCTTCAACAAAAGTAAGGGGTACGCCACTTGGTGAAGACTTTTGGGAAGTATATATTGAGAAAATATTTGTAAGAAATGAACCATTGTCCAGACCTTATGGAAACAAGTCCACAATTGGAGATGCACATCATTCAACCATAGCGTGGCATATTGCTAATGTACTAATTTTTAATTTTATTTTTTTAATTAAAATACTAAAGAATAACAATGACTAATAATTGAATTTTTTTATTTGTAGGTTGAAGATGATGTTTAACTTTGATGGACAAGGATCGTACATTATAAAAATTTCGTTTCGCTTCATGTTTTCTCGCTTTTTCTTATTGGACATGTAGTACATTTTATTTTGTGGATGGATAATTGTTTCAAGCTCAATTATGTTTATTTACGATAAATGCTATTGGTTTTAATTTAATGACTTTTTAGTTTGATTACCGCCCTCTTAATTTAATGTTATGATAGTGTACTTGCACATAAATACGATACTTGTAATAAATAATTTTTTTAACACTTATTCCCACTCATATATTGCAAAATAATATCAAAATTTTTTTGAGTGCCGCTATTGTCATTCTCGGCACTTTTTTAGTGCCGTTAAAAGTGTGTTGAACATTTAATAGGTGTTGCAAAAGGTTATTATCAACATTTTTTAATGCTGTTAAAAGCATATTACTAGCATTAATATAAATGCCTAAAAATGCTGCTAACTTTTTGCGGCATTTTTTTAAAATGCCATTGTTCTTTTACCACATTGGACACCACACTTGTGGAATGTTGCCAAAAGTGCCACAAACTTTTCGCGGCATTTTTTAAAATGCCGTTGATCTTTTACCACATTGGCTATTACTGCACTTGTGCAAATGCCGCCAAAAGTGCAGCAAAAGGTGTTACCGGCATTTTTAGTGCTTTTCTCGACATTTAATTTATGCCGGGAAAAATCAATATTCCTGTAGTGGATATAATGATTTAGAGTGGTCGGTTGTCAAAGGTGTTCCACTGGTTTATTAGATTGCAAATGAGGAATTACTATTTAAGAGACTTCTTCAGCTTTGGTCCGCGAGACCTTTTTCAACAACACAGAGGACCTTAAAAAGTAACTAAAAGACTGATTTAAGGATTCATAAGTACTGATTTAGGCTCTACAAGATATACAAATCGTGTAAATAATGGAAAAGACCCAAGTTACAAATATGAGCTCACAACAGTGGGTTGTGAGTATGGAACGAAGTGTAAACACTCGTGTATGCTTAGAATTCTTGCAAGTTTGATTTCTTGAGTGCCCTAATATATCCGAATGCTTTGATATTTTTCCCCTTTCACCTTCTCCCGACTTTCTATTTATAGGAGAACTCTTGGAGAGAGAATGAGTGGACTGTCAAAGTATGGCTTTGACAGGTCTGAGGTTTGATGAAGCTATGAGGGAGGTAAAGTTTTGGATAAAGTATTTGCAATTGGTGTAAGGTAGTTGTTAAGTGCATTAAATGATAATGGTAACACTCCATGTAAGTGAAGTTAAATAGTGGTAATAGGTAGAATAGTGTTTTTCTTTCTACCTGCTCTTCCAGACTAGTCAAGGAAGCTCTACCGAGGTCTTTTAAGATTGATACCCACTATAGGTTAGTCTTAGACTATTCTCGAGATGTTTCGGGGTAATACACCTTGGCGTTAAGGGATAAGCAACTCGGGGAGGGTATTTTCCTTTGGACTGAGGTCTATTCAAGGCTATTTTCCTTTAGACTGAGGTCGATTATGAGGCTTCAGAGCTTGGTTAAGAAGATGTGCTGGAACGATTGATCTTGTTAGGAGAAAAGAGGCATGATTGAGGTCTGATACAATTCCATAGCTTTCCTTTTAGAGTGGAAGAGGTTTTTGGGGACAAGTATCACCATGTGTGAGGTTTGAGGTCAGCCGAAGGGCCTCTTTCCTGGTTTGAGGGTGGTTGAAGGGGTTTAAGAACCTTTAAAAGGTCAAGGGTTAAATAGGGTATCATCATACTTTTCCAAGTTTTACAATGTCAAATTCAAGATATTTTAAATTCTCTAAAGTTAGTCTCTACAACAAAAGTTCTTCAAAAATTGAGAAATGATGATTGAGGAGTTTTCCTTTAGAATGTGGTAAAATTTTGTCATCGACATAGCAATTTTATACCTGATTTGAGCTCTCATTATGACAAGGGCACGGGATGATAATTTCAGTAATATAATCACATCACCATTGAACATTATTATCACTTTGAAATTTTTAACTCCACGATTGATTTTTAGTTAATGGAGTTGGAAAATAGATTCAACGAGGGAGCAGTGGAACTTCTTACTCTTACTCAGGTTTGGATCCTAGTGATTCTTTTATCATTTAATGCAGAGAATATCTGCAAACTAGCAAAAATTTATATCCTAAGGATTTAACCGGACAAGACATTCGCACTTCGAGATGCTAACCGATGCATTATCAACTTGATGTGGCTACTAATCCTAAAATTCAAAATATTCCCTCTCTTAATTATTTGTGTTGAAAATTATTTGTAACAAGAAAGTCGAAGAACTACTCTATGGCTAATAGATTGATTCATCTTGTGTTGACTCTTCCCCTTTCTAATGTCACAATAGAGAGAACGTTTTCTGGGATGAAACATGTTAAAATAACGATTTGCAATTCAATGGGGGATGAATATCTTGTTGGTTGCATGACTCTCTACCTTAAACGGGATATTACTTTAAATATTGATCTAGATTCTGTAATTGATGAATTCGAATCTTTAAAGGCTCGTCGTGCTAAACTGTGATAGATATTTTGTTATCATTATGTTATTTAAATATTATTATTTATCAAAATTAGTTGTTCAATTATTTTTCCCTTGTTTAGTATTTTTTTTTATTGTGGGGCTATTGCTTAATGTTAGCCTACCCCTACGTGTAATCGTAGCGCCGCCCTTGACTACCCGGGTCCCATTTAAGACTAACAAAATACACTAGTGACTAGTCTCTTCACACTTCACACACAAATGTGCATGGTTGGTTCATTTTAAACCACAAGCATTCGCTCTCTCACCTATTCAACTATCCATCCACCCAAATGCATATTTATATCTACTTGTACATTTTCTTTCAACTTTTACCATTTACATAACCATTTTCAAGATATCCAAACCATCACCATGGAAGCTCTAGGAGCTTCCTCCCTATCTTCTTTCCACCTATCCATTTTAGCTTTCCCATTAACTCACCAACCCGATTCATACCTCTCATCATCTCCCCTTAAAGATTTTGCATCAAAGTCAAACAAATAATATGGTTTTCTTATAATTTGTCACGAATTCCAAATATACATATAAAACCACAACAAATAATGCTTTTTTCTAATATCTTAAAAAATAGGCCAACAAATTATAAAATACATAAAGGGGATTTTTTTAATAAATTTTCTAAAATAAGAAATTCGGAAAAATAAAAAGTCAACAATGTAATCAAATGCTCAACAAATTCTTTTACCTTCAAATTTTCTTATTAAAATACAAAATTTTGGATTTTCTTTATGCATTTTTTAAAGAAAAACATGGTTTCCACTAAAAAATTAGAAACTACACTGACTCGGATTCCGACTTATTTTGTGCGACACACTGACGTGTCATATTTGCGTCAGTTAATAATTTGAAGACAATTAGTGAACCCATGACACGAGTCAATGCGAAAAAGGCATGTCACTGTCGCACAAAATGAGTCCAAATTTCAAAGTAGCTTAAAATTACTCATGGGACATTATGTATTCTCCTATGAAATTGAGGATCAAAAAATAAAAATAAAAACTATATAATACCACCGTGCATGGCTGGTTCAATTTAAACCACAACCATTGACTTTCTCACCTATCCTCCCAAATGCATATTTGTAGCTAAATGTACCAATTGCTTTCTTTTTCTTAGTTTATCATTTACACAACCATTTTCACTTGCAAAAACAATTGTCCAAAGATATTGAATAGAACCTACACTCATGGAAGCTCTTGGAGCTTCCTCTCTTTCATCTTTCCACCTCAAAACACCACCAAAAACACTTCCAAAACTCCAACTACAAAAACCCATTTTGGCTCTCCCATTAACACACCAACCCAATTCACATCTCTCATTATCTCCCCCTAAAAACTCAAGATTCAAGGCTTTCACCACCATGTCCTCACCTTTTATAACAACTGATCAAGAAACTGAAGTGGATGAAAAAGGTGAGAAATTTGACTGGTTTGCACAGTGGTATCCAGTGATGCCAGTGTGTGATCTGGATAAGAGGGCCCCACATGGGAAGAAAGTTATGGGGCTTGATGTGGTGGTGTGGTGGGATAAGAATGAGAATGAGTGGAAGGTTTTTGATGACATGTGTCCCCATAGGTTGGCTCCACTTTCTGAAGGGAGGATTGACCAGTGGGGGAGGTTGCAGTGTGTGTACCATGGGTGGTGTTTTGGGGGTGGTGGGGAGTGTAAATTTATTCCTCAAGCACCCAGAGATGGTCCTCCGGTAATATCTCTTAAAAACAATTTTTTTTATATTTTTATCATTCAATATCATTTCACATTGTTCCATATTATTATTTGTAATTTCGGGGTAAGGTTGCTTTTCTTTTTTGGGTCGTCCCAAATTAATGTTCGTGAACAAGTCTTGATCTTGGCGATTGATCGTGTAAATCAATAAATAACGTTTTTTGTTAAATGTCGACTATTAATTTGGGACAAAGGTAGTATATTTTATTATTAGTGACAAACCGGCAACATTAGAATTAGAATTCTACATTTTAGTACGGGTGACAATTTTTGGTGTGTCATGTCATTTAGGGCCGGCTCTAGGCATAGGCCAACTAGGCCGTCGCCTAGGGGACCCGATTAATCCCGGTGTCAAAATTTTTTTAAAAAGTTTGTATATAAAAAAAATTAGGTATAAAAAAATTTGTTTAGAAAAAAATTTAGAGTTTATGACTTGGCTCCCTGAAAAATAAACCCACTCTAATACTAAATATTTATACTACTTAAAAAGGGTCCCCAAAAAAGTCCAAACTCACTCTAATACTAAAATTCACTAAACTCAACGCACCTTTAATACACTCACTCTCTCACAAAATTTGTTCATTTCTATTATTAGTTGGGTGAAAAAAAGCCTGAAAATAATGTTTAGGTTGATGTAAAAAAAATTGTCAGTTTATAAGGGCTATAAACTATCAGTTTTTCAATCTAATTATTTAAAATATCAAAACAATTCGTTTTGAGCTAAAATATTTTTGAGGGGTACCCTGGAATGTTAAGAACCCATTAAAAAAATTCAGGTCAAAATTATTTTTATACTATTTAAAAAAAAATCATTCGTTAATTAATTTTAGCCAAAAGACCAAATGATAACAAAAAATTGATCTTCCAATACTTTGGTGAAGTCACACATCGGTTGGATGTGGGAATCTCCTTCCAATCCCTTCTTATAAATAACCTTGCTTGCCTTCTTTAAACCTAAGTTGGCTAAACTTTAATTAGTTGGCAAACTTTGAGTTTAAAGTGTAGTGTGCATTGTTATTTTAGTCAAAAAAATTAACTGATAAAATGATGTTAATCCTACATTTTTTTTTGAAAAATTAAGTTATTTTTGTCATTTGGTAAACATCATTATTTTGGTAAAAAAATTGACTAAATAAAAAATGATGTAATGTGCTATATTTTTTTTAAATTCTTTTTTTTTGAAATTTTTTGATACTTTCAAACAATAGTTGGGTAAGCTGTAATGAGCAGGTCTAAAGTTAATTTTCAAATTTTGGTCATGGTTTAGTTTTCTACTTGATGAAATTTTTTAAATTTATGTTGTTATTCTAAATTTACCGGGAAAAAACCGATTTTACCGCAAACCGTACGGTTCGCTTTTGGTTTACGTTAGGTTGTGCATAGAGGTACAAATGATAACTTCGATTTTTGTATATTAAAATTGTTTTTGCATCGAAAAATGAGAGAAGAACGCATTTTCTTTAATTTGATTTTTTTTTATGTAAAAGGGCCCCGATTTTGGTTTTTATAGCCTAGAGCCCCGAAAACTATAGAGTCGGACCTGGTGTCATTTTGGATTCATGTGAAGTATTAGTCACACTAACACGGGTTAAATGACCTGGCTTGTCACCCTTGCACAAACCATTTAACTAATCGTGTGGAATTACGTCGCCACATAATATAAGATGAAGATTTTATTCTCTTTCAACTTTGAACTAAGCATGCCACTCATGGGCTCTTGATAAACTAAAAGTTTGTTGATCCCAAATACTAGCAACTAATAAGTAAACTATTCCCTATAAAATGGCAGATCAAGATATATTTTGTTAGTACAATATCATTTAAATGAGTTTATTCGTGTCATTTTCTGGTTAATCTTTTGACACTGACCCAGTGTTTGCGGGTTGTGTTAATTTCGGGTTCATGTCAACAAATGGCCATCCCTGATTCCGTGTCGCGCTTCACTTGTGTTATCGTATCATGTCAAAAATTGTCACCCTTACATTTTAACAAGTGCTAGCGAAAATATAAGAGTAGTCTTAAATTTGCATTATAATAGTGCCATAAAAGGGATTTACAAATTCTGAAAGGAACCATATACAAAGGTTATATTTCGCATACATCAAACAATACTATCCACAAAAGCTAGCTTGTCATGTAGAAAATATTCTATGATTTCCCGCGGTGAGTGTTCATATTCTGAAACGCGGCATGTCTACCTAATTATCAATGCTATTAGATTAAAGTTTTAGTCATCTGTTGATCTCCCATTTAATTGTTAAATCGAGTCTTCATGAGTGAAAATGATATCTCAACAGTAGCAATAACAACAGTTAGCATTAGTGACAGTAGCAATAACAACAGTTAGCATTAGTGTCAAAGTCAGAAGCTTGTAAACTAATTGATACAAAATGTCAATTGTTCCTTTCACCATTTGCTTCGCCAAATTACTAATTCCTTTCACCTCTAAAAATTTATTGTCAAGTTGTGTGAGCTCTCTGTTTGCATTTTGTTTACTGGCAAGATTAAACAAAAGGATTTTAGCTTATTTACATTGTTACCCTGTTTTATAAGGTGGCCAAAAGCTACATATGTATATTTTTCCCTACTAAAATACCCTTTTTTCCCCTTAAGGTTGGCAGCTGCCACCTTAGATAGCCTGTGCATCCGCCCCTGCATAATTGCATCCTTATACATGGTTCTTGGAATAATTGTGCAAAGAATTTTGGTTTCTTAATTAGTTTCGATAAATTAATGCTAAAAGGAAATTAGAGGCCGAAGAATGAAAACTTATAAATGCTAGATATGAGGCTCATTTATGATACAACTAGCTATCATAAATAAGATGGAGCTAATAATTTTGTACAGTTGTTTTTGTTGACTATTTGATTATAGCACAGTGTTGTGCCCAACCTATATCAACCGTGATCCTTGATATAATAACAAGCACAATAAAGATGTAAACCATGGAGAGTTCCAATTCCACTATATATTAACAAGTTAAAATTATAGTAGAGAATAATATCAAGGAGAAATCACACACCCTGCTCAAATCCCGGATAGCATTATATATCAACTCTCCACCTAACTGAATCCAAGTTTTAAACTCGGATCCCTCTCAATTTCATGTTCTCATGTGTTTCTCATGCGCCTAGCCCGGTGTATCCTTCTTCCTTTGTAACGGTGAGAAATCCGTCACTCGATTCGTATAGAGCACACAATGCATGAAACACTCGCATACACTCACCTACTCTTCCACCTTTGAGCAATTCCCGTGGGTCAGAGAAAATACATCACCTCTCAACCAAAACCCTCACCTTAGAAAGAAGCCCCACATTTCTTAAACTCTCAAGAGCTACTGAAAACTTAGGGTTTACGCACCTAAAACGATCATTTTAAGACATTTGTGGCAAAACCCCAAGATACCCCTGCTTGAACCCAACCGCGCAACGTTCGCTGGCACATCCGCAACCTTTTCACTGCCCGTCAATTGGACTGAAAACAGGGCTGGTGAATTTTAAGCCCAACTCCACGTGTATTTTGTAAAAATAACATTTTTTCTTCTTGCGGAACATTAGAGCAACAGGATGGATCTAGATGATAGTTACTTCTAAAAATAGAAAAGGGTCCCCTAGAAGAAACTAACACTATGTTTGGATGAAAGTGCCAAGGGAAATGTGAAAGGAAGAGAAGAAAAATACTACTCCTTCTGTCCCAAATTGATAGTCATTGTTTGAAAGTCAAACATTCTAAGAAAAAATTTACTTTCTAAATCATTCTCCAAAAAAAGATGAATACCTGGTGTGAGACATGCAATGGACCATTGTTCTCTCATGGTTATTTTTTAGATAGTTAACTTTATAATCTCACCTTGTTTTATATACTATCTTCAGAAACATGACTGTTAATTTGGGACGGACTAGAAAGGAAAACAAGACTATTAATATGGGTCGGATGGAGTATAACAAATTTTATCAAATCTTTCTTTTTTTCATTTCCTCTGCATTTTTCGTATACTTTCTGACTTACAAACACGACCTAATGACGAGAAGGCTATAATGCATATGAATTTTCTAGTTGAAAAAGGAAATACAGACAATGGGAAACTCATTACGGCATGTTATAAGAGTTCCTTTCAACATTGGAAGGAAATAAGCTTATATTGATATTCAAGCCTGTAGATTATGTTAATATGGAATAAAAGAATGTGATGATGTGTACAGTAAGTTTGTTCCGTAGTATGGAAAAGCAAAATATAAACTGAGACATGAGAAAGTAAAAGTAGAGACTTCAGTCTTGCCGAGTGTGTCAAAGAAAAGAATCAAAGTGCTCTGTTAAGAAACTATATTGAGAGAGGTGGAAGAGTTTTCATGAATTATTTATTAAAATGGCACTTGATATAGTACTTCATTTTTTTTTAAATTTGCTGCTGTCACTGATATAAATATAGAATTTTTCCAGGACTAACGAACAAGCTTAAAACCCCCAGCTAGATGGGGGAAACATTCCGCTACTATTTTGATACATTAGTACTTAAGTGATGAGTCATTATATTAAACATTCGCCTACTGCGATTATAGTTTTTCCGTTTGAATAAAATGGACCCAATGAAACACTATATTCTATTTCATTATTCAAACTAGTATAATCAGGGTGTGTTTGATCGCATTCATTTTTATGGAAAAGACCTAAGATCTCGTATTTTCCCCATTTCGTTAGTGTTTGATAGCTCATATTTTTCCTAGAATAATTTTCTCACCTCCCCTTAGGTTCAACTTGGTGATGCCGACTTTTCTCATTTTCCATGGAAATTATTTCCCACCTTTCACCTAGGTTTTCGTTCACCAGCGAAAAAGGACTTGCGTTTTACAAAATAAACATCGTTGTGCACCCCTCACCCTTAGATCTGTTATAGAATTTCTCTAGCTACAAAGATCTAACACTCATGCTTCGGCATAATAAAAAAAATACAGTGAAGACTTGGATGTGGATGTAACATACTTGCAATTTATTTAATTCATGAATTCTTCCACTTCAAGTCTTGCTTTGTCCGAAATAAAATGACTAGTTTCTCGAGATTTCAATTAGCTCATGCATAGGAGCAAGGTTACTAAGAACTTGGATTTACTTGTTATATGGGTCGAAGAAAGGAATGTGATGCGCACTTTTGAACATGGTGCCACGAGTTGGCATGACTAGATATTTTTAGCTACAAAGAATTATGTTTCCATTTCACAAAAGGATATTTAGTTTCAAAATGCTTATGTTTCATATTATCTTTCTAAACTAGGAACTAATTTTGTTGTGTTTCGTGATTGTCTATTATCCCACCCCTTCCCTTTTTCTCTCCTTGAAAACATTCAATTTATCAAGTTCAAATATGTTCGATATTATGTTTACCCATACCGGGTTAAGAATTAATATGAGTTGTTTCCTAGTGGTAATCTTAGTATTTTAGGATCGAAGAATACCGTGTTTTGGAGGTTAGGATCAAGTTCCTTATTGCTCTATACTCTTAGGGTCCGTTTGATTAATATGTAATTGTTTTCCATGAAAAATAGTAATTTTAATTCCCTTTTTTACTTTTGCGATGCTTGATTTCAAAATTCATTCTATAAA
This sequence comes from Sambucus nigra, assembly GCA_949130495.1. Taxonomy (NCBI): domain Eukaryota; kingdom Viridiplantae; phylum Streptophyta; class Magnoliopsida; order Dipsacales; family Adoxaceae; genus Sambucus; species Sambucus nigra. The sequence goes on along the minus strand of OX422217.1, from coordinate 28,790,780 downwards.
AACAATGGCCATAGATACGAAAATTGTTCCATAATTTTATCATTTTTCATGGAAAACATTTCTTACTCAATCCCCAAAGAATTGATTTCCCTGAAAACTCCAAAAGTAAGACATCTAGCTCTAATTTTTTTCCACTCATTTTCCAACTTCTTGTGGAACTGAACTAATTTTCAGTTATTTTCCAACTTTATTATCAAACACACCATTATGTTTTATGTTAAGAAGACGTGAAATAATTCTTTAACTCTTCTCTCTTCAAATAATAGTAAGGATGATATCATTTTAATTTTGGGTTTATATATTTTCCTATTAGGTAAAGACCCTAAAGTTACGTTTCAGTTTCAGTTTCATCTTCTTTTTCCTTGGTTTAATTGTTTCAATTTAAACACTCACGTTCATTAGCATTTTAATTCCCTTGGGTCTAACTCTGTTAAAATCAAGAGAAAACTGATGTGGGTCCTCCTCGTTATCATTTCTTTTGCATTTTAAACCTGAAGATTGGATTTTTTAATTCCCTTCGGCCACACATGCTTTCCGTTTTTAGTCCGAGCGGAGTAAGATCTAGAGTTGAGATTCAAACACTAAAGACACTTAAATGTTGATATTGCACGAGGAAGGCATTGAAACTAACCCGTAACTTCAGGGTGTATATTGCAATTAACCCTTTCCTCTTTATGGCTCTGCAGTGCTTGTACACTTGGTGTTTTAGTACACTTGGTGTTTTAGTACACTTTTCATAAATGTTATTTGGATTGAAGTTTCCAATTGTAATTCTGCAGATTCACACAAACAAGAAAGCATGTGTAGCTGTTTATCCAAGTACCGTGCAAAATGGCATTGTTTGGTTTTACCCAAATACTGATCCTCAATACAAGGATATTCTTACCGAGAAAAAACCTCCCTACATTCCAGAGATGGATGACCCATCATTTTCTGGGCCAATTGGAAATAGAGATATAGCATACGGGTATGCACAGTTATTGTACGGTTATTTGGGGTTTGACGCTCATTAGTTCTTTGTAATTGAGTTTCACTCCCCATAATTTTAATTCCTTGGCATTTTGGCCCCCAAATGACTTTTAGCGATGCATAAAGTCGTTTAGGGGGTCACCCCCAAGAAGTGAAAATGTTGGGATCCAAAATCGGTATTAAAGAATTAATGGGGTTCAAACCCCAATTACCCAAATTTTTTATATTACATTTCTATTTTCGTTGTCTTTGGCTGCTGGGTTGAAGAAAGTGGAATGCTCCATTATAGTGAAGGATAAGATAAAAAATTAGAAACTAAATTTGTGAGGAAAAGCAATCTTAAAGAAGAGGAAATTTCAGAAATTTGACTCATGAGGATATTTAGTGAGTTTATATAGGTTTATCTAGTCAATGCCAATGAACTTCCAATTACACAGCCCAGGTCCTATAGATTTAGAAGTAATGATAGTTTATCAATATACATTAAGTTCAAAATATTATATGAAGCTTTTGAAATGATTATAGGATTGTTTAATGCATTTAGAACCCTAGGCATGATGCTTTAGGACAGTTCTTGGTGTAAAGGGGAGGGGAGCTATTAATTAAGTAAGCAACAACTAAAGAAAATTGGGTTTTCCTCTCTTCTTATCATTCCTTGTATCTATCGTTTTTACAAGAGAGGGATTACAATCTATGTATGTCTTTTCCTCTCGCACCCTCATTCTGATTCCTAGTATATGTTGTGTTTACAAAAGAGGGATTACAATCATTGTATGGGTACCAATAGACTAAATGTCGCTAAGCAATCCTAAAGAAGTAAAGTACTTAACCACACCTAATACTAACTGATAGATATTGCAAAGGAATATTCCTTATTCTCCTAATGATAAAAACATCAAATAAAAATAATAATTTACAGATGAATCCCCAACTAGACCCATGAACATCCTTCTGCCCAAACGAATTCATCACCATGGCAGCGCAGATGTCAAGAAATCGTATAAAGAAAAATCGTCTGTGAAATCCCCGGAATATTTTCTAGGAAAAGCCCTATAGAAGTTAGAGAAAGATCCAGACCAATGCCGGAGAAAGTAAAGTTGATCCCAGAACGTGCCATGAAGAGGACTAACTTATCAACTTTGCAAAGGAGGAAGAGGACACTGCACCTTTTCCTAACCACAAACAATAAGAATCTTCAATGCTAATCGCTGAAGAGCCAACCCGGATGGGAATTTAAAGCTTCCCACATTGGATCGTTATATGCATGCTCAAATAAACCCAATTAGTCTGATGCAGCCATCTCAGAAGAACGACCAGAAAATTGACCTCGAAATTTGTTATTAGTTTCTTGGTAACTTCTCTTCTAAAAATAGAAAGGAATAACACAAAGTATTGTGTACTCATACCGACATGCAAAGGTTCCTAAACAACCACAGGCGAATTAGCATCACCACATGGACCGATGGAACAGGGAAGCAGTGATGAAGGCCACCAGAAATGGCTTTAACCCAGCGGCGGTCACATGGAGTTCGGACAAATACTCACTACACTCAACCTCATCTTCATCATACCCCACCTTCCAATCGTTGATTCCCTCATCAAACTTGGTGACCTTCGCGTGGGAGAGGGGGAGGGCACTCTTTGTATCGATCAACCGTGATAAGCCCGTACTGATAGTTAAGTTTCTCATACTCCATAGACCTTTTGGAGGGGGGAGGGGTGTATTCTTTCTATTGGGCAACCTTGATAAGCCCACACCGATAGTTAAGTTCCTCATAAGAGAGAGAGCCATGAAGTGTGAGCTTGGAGAAAGAACGATTTGAGAGCTATAGTGAGATGCGTTGAAACATTGTATTTTACCACCACTATTATGGATTGTAAATCTCAAGATGTCTTGTAAATAATTTTCAATATATTCTGGTCTCGACTGGTTTCAAAGAATGTTCAAGTGTGTTGTTTCTACAAAAGTGCTTTGCGTTAAAATGGTTTCTGATAAGTTGATGCTTGACTAGATTCTAATACAACTGAATTAAAGAGAGAGCAAGTTTTTGGATATCGATGTCCTTTCGTGCATGATGTAATCATAAGGTTCTAAAAAACGCGGGGCGTGATTGAGGCGTGGAGGCCAAGCCTTAAGCCTTAGAAGCCTAGGCGGGCCTATGCGTAAAAAGGCGTGAAAAGGCGTTTAGGCCTTCTTAATATATTTTAATATTTTTTAACCATAACAAGGATATTAAAATACAAAAATTGCACATATCATAAAAATATGTCTGAATATATGCAAACTAAAATACTATTTGATTATTTTGGATGAGATAATGGTCCGATTTGTAAACAAATTCTTTAAAAGGCGACATCGTTTCTCTAAAGCATTGTTGTTTTTAGAAAAAAGTGCACCTTAAGGGTTTTACCAAGAATAAGGCGTGAAAAGCGTAAGGCGGGGCGTTTCTCCCAAGCCTTAAGCCTAGGCGGGTTTTTTAGAACAGTGATATAATCCTTTGGTTACGGTGTCGAGTAGCTTTACCTAGTTTCTATGGGTTTGAATGCACTAGCTTAGAGATAAAAGAAAAATATATTTCTGTGTGGTCGACGCCAGATAATGGTCTAAAGCTAGGATGATGATGATGATGATGATTTACTTTCCTTATTGTAACCCTCACCCTAAACATAGCCCACTAAACAAAACAATTCATTATAAGGACGTTCTTTACAATACCATAAGAACCTTAGAAGTTCCCATTACTCCAACTGTTCAAGACTTTAAGTTTACCTGACCATTTTCTTATCTATTTACAAGTTTAAAACTGAATCTTCCCAAAACTTAGTTATCTTGATGCTCGTAGTAGGAACAATATCCGCACCTGAGTTAGGTGTTCCCGCAATCCCGGGCACAATGGATGAAGTTAAGGCTTAATTTCTCATTTATTATTTACAGAGATTTATTATCTTTCTAGGATGAAGTTGCAATATTTTGCCTCCACATTGACTTCTCTCTCTCTCTCTTTTTTTTCGATGGCTCTGCAAATCTTAGCCAAAAAAGCAGCAACAAGTAACTATCAGTTTCGGTATCATGAAAATCTCCCACACTTGTCCAACACCATCATGAAAGGAAGAAAATTTAAAAGAAAAAAGGAGTTATGTTTACTGATTCATTATGGTAGATTTTATCTATCTTCACCCTAAGTCTAACGTGGGACAAACTCTATCACCCACCCTCCGATGTGAACCCCGTTCGTATGCTGATATGAAGTTTATATCTCCGCGTCTTCTCTTTTGTTCTGCATCAAAATCCGAACACATGGATGACAAATTTTGCACAAGAAGTTGATCAGAAATTGATGTTGCTGTTATTGTGATTATTTAGGTACTGACAGTGATAGACAATAGATCCCACTAACTACCTGAAAGCCACATCATTTTGTGAGCACCTGTTTATTTCCCTTTTGTGTGCCAAACATTACTCTAGATGCAAATGGGACTGAAATTGCTAGAAAATAAACTTTTCAATGTACATCAAACTTTCTCTAATCACACCAAGCCATATTTAATCTTATTTGTATATTTTTTGATGATGAAACTGTTCTTTGTTATTTGAGTTAAGGTAACGTGATTTTTTCAGGTATGAGGTTTTGACGGAAAATCTTATGGACCCGGCTCATGTTCCATATGCACATTATGGAATAATGAGAGTTCCAAAACCAAAGAACAGATAAGAATTAAGAACTTCTATTTTTCGTTATGCTATTCAGTTTTTTATTTATTATGAGGTATATCTGTCTAACAATAAGTTTCCTGCACTGTTAAGGCTGATAGAGAAGGTGGAAGACCACTTGAAATAAGTATAGAAAAGCTAGACATAAATGGTTATACTGCAAAGCAGGGTTTTGGAGGTAACAAATTCATTGCACCTTGTGTGTTTTATGGAGTTGCCACTATTGGGGGGAATCCAGGCAATGGATCTGCATCATCAACAGAGGTAATCACAATAAACCTACTATAGTTTAACAGTTACTGCATACATTTTCGAAATGCAAAAGGTGGGTAACACCGATATTATAAAATTACAATGACCAAAATATCCCCACAAAATTTTTGAAGGTTATGTGGAAACAATGTATGTGTTGGTGGTTTTGTTATGCTAGTAAATTTTCTTAAAAAATCAAGGAAAATGTTTTGACAATATTTGAGATCCCCCCACAACCCCAGACGGGGGATGAATTTAAGGAATAAGCAAGCATATCTATATAAATTTATAAAGAAAAAAATAATATTTATAGGTAAATTTGAAATTCTTACGTATATATACCACCATTTCATTAGTAGGATGATTATACTTTTATAATTGTACATGTTGTGAATGAGTTATGAAGCCTTTAAACTCTCGTGTCATGTTTTACGTTTATGTCCATAATTCATAGACCAAATATATCTATTTATAAATTTTCTTAGCAATATCTTTACATTTTTTTTATTTTTTACAGATTAATATTTAATTACTGCTCACCTTCTCGCTACCTGGTCGGGTTTAATCTTTGGGTCAATCAACGAATAGTCCCTCGAACATTTTTTAATAAACATTTAGTCCAAGCCTTTTTTATTTTGTTCCAAAAAGTCCTTCGCCACATAAAAACACTCAAAATAAGGACACACATAAACCCATTAACTCACCTCCCTCCCCCCACCCCACTGTTGGAGCTCCGACAGTCCTCGTCGGAGCTCCGTCAAGGCTCACCGGAGGTCCGGAGAGGGATGTCGGAGGTCCGGAGAGGGATGCGGAGCTCCGGGAGTGGAGTGGGTGGGTGCCACTAGCACGGACCTTTAAAAATAAAAGAATATTGGGTAAATGGGTGTTTGAGGGACTAAATGGATTAAACTAAAAATAGGTGTCTTTTTTATAAAATATGTATCTATGTTGGGGAGTATACATTAATTGACCCTTAATTTTATGGCGCTTTGTAAATTTAGGACCTATTGTAATATGTATTTTGGAAACAGGACAACAAACATTTTGTTTATAGTTTTAGTCTCTATTTTTGAATAAAGCCGCTGGCGCGAACCCATATTCATAAAACGTCAACCAATCACAGCATGCCACGTGTCCCTTTAATTTGAAAATAGGGACTAAAAATGGAAACAAAATATTTGTTATTCTATATCCATAATCAATATTATTTTAAGTCATAAAAGTACATAATCTATAATTTTTTATGGGGGTGGCGCTTTTATTGTAAAATTCACTTAAATTATTATTTAGTTATTTTGTTTTGGCATTCTTGACTTATATATGCATTGGCTGGTTCAGGGGTCATCATCCACTGCACCGTCAAAAACATTCGTCTTGATTTTCTTCTGTATTCCAGTTAGTCCGGGTAATAGCAGATTGATATATTCCTTTCCCAAAAACTTTGCAATATGGGTTGATCGATTTGTTCCACGATGGATATTTCACGTGGGACAAAACTTAATTCTTGATTCAGACTTGTATCTTCTTCACGTGGAGGTAATTCCCTTTTCTTTATATCTTTGTCAAATATAAGTTATATAACTTTCCTTCATGGCAGCTTGTTAAATTTTGTTACCTTTTCTTTTCTAATTTATTTATGATACATCTTCTTAATATATTACGGCATCCACATTAGTATATTAGATTTTTTTTGTGTGTGTATGTGTGAGGGCGGTAGTTAACACCAATGCTAGTGATTCCAATTTTTTTTTTTTTTTTTTTTTTTGTGTGTGTGTGTTGTGGGGGGGGGGGGGAAGACAAAAATTTAATCAACACATAGAGTAACCCTACCAAGTTAGGGATACAGAGTGTATACAGTCGAGATAATCAAAGAAATAAAAGAGAGGCTGAGGGTGTTCTATGTTTTTAAAAAGTTAAAGTTTATTACATTTATGAAAAGTGAGTAATTCTAGGCCAACTCATTATTTAGACTCACTTTTTGAGACTCATTGTCACTGTCACATGTCAAAATTGCGTTGGTTGGTGAACGCTAATCAGTGTTACATTAGCTGATGCAGTTTTGACTAGTTCACAAGTTACACAAAAAATAAGTCTAAATCATGAGTTAGCATAGAATTACACTGTGAAAAATTTAGCACCCGCACCCCAAACGATAGAGCCTTAATGTGTTTTTCAATGAATCAAGTTAATTTGGGAGCAATGGTAGTTATTGCATATTTGCATTGCATCTAGTTTGTATTAAACTCAATTCTTGTGCAGGAGCGTAAGATAATGGAGATAGGCAATTCAAACTGGCAGAAAGCTTGTTTTGTGCCAACAAAATCAGATGCCCTTGTCGTTGCATTCAGAAAGTGGTTGAAGAAGTATGCAGGAGGTCAAATTGATTGGGGAACAAAGTTTAGTGGGGCCCTTCCACCAACCCCTCCTAGAGAGCAGCTTTTGGATAGGTATGTTACATTCATTAGTAAAATGATTTTTTAGGTTTAAGATTAATCAATTCGTGAAGTTCTACGGGCCGAACGTTAAGGTCGCCGAAGAATTCTGACATGACACTGACATATCATCAATGGTGAAGGTGCGACCCTACCAAGTCAACTGGCCCTATTGTGCACAACTAATGTCAATATTGTTGTGCTAATGTCAGGGATTTAAATTCATACTTGAAAAAATATTGGACTAAAATAATTTTAAAAAGAAATAATGGGCCTTGGGGGAATTTAAAAGGTTCATGAAAATATGAAAATCCTAAGGTAAGAAATGGAAGCGATAAAGTTCAATGTCTTGGAAATGCTTATTTAATATCCGAAAAGTTGCAAGAGATAAGAACAGCTTACACAAAAAAAATTGCTTGAGGTAGGATTTCGTATTTTTATACTCTTTCTTATATATCATATATGCGATAATGAATTATCCTACTCCTGCTATACTTCACAGTGACCTCAATGTTTTAGAGCAACATGGTGAAAAATAAGAACAATCTCTAAAATCTCTCTCTAGTCAAAATTATGTTCAGTCCCCTTGGAAGGGGAGGTCTAGGCCATTATTTATACTATAACTGCTGATGTCATAATATGAGTGATAAACTACTATAATTAAGTAAAGATAAAAAAAAAAAAAAAAAAGATATCGTAGTCCAAAAATATCTAAAAATATTAAAATAACAAAGTATTAATCTTACCCCTCCCCATCCATATATGACTAATGCTCTTGTACATCAGTCAATATGATAGTGCATGCTTTTTCTCTGTTCTAAAATGACAGTGAAAAAAATATGCATAGCAACCTTTGTACCTGTATCTCTCTCTCTTAATGAGAGTGATGCAAACACCACCAATTGGGTCAAAGAAGAGAGAAAAGTACACCAAACACAATCTGAAATCTTTTCAGCAAACCAAAGAATGAGTAATTTCTTCACATCATCGCCTATTTATACTAGAAGTAATCCTAATTCAACTAGGAAAGTATTAAAAGACCTAAAAGCCCTTCACTTACTGTAATATTTCCTAAAAATGACTATTCCTCTTTTATTACATTTAATACTAATTATTAACAAAACAAAGCTATAAATCCTTATTATGCATCATTCTCTTCTCCTTTGAAAGAGTTCGTCCTCAAACTCCAAGAGGTTCCCCTTTGGTGTTGTGGTCAAGTTAGATGACAAGTGCCGAATGGGTTTCCTAGGGCTCTTCTGTATTCTTCCCTTTAGTGGAAACCGAAGTCGGCTTCTTCTTCCTCTTAGGACAATCCGTCATGTCGTGGCCAAATTGGCCACATTGGTAGCACTTGATTTGGAGAAGGGGCTGAATTCTCACTATGTTTGGGTGGGGCAGCCATGTTAGAAGCAGTCCGAGAAGATGGGCCTCCACTTGCAGAGCATATTCTATGGACATTTGTAAAGTCGGAATCTGTTTAAAGATTAGTTCATGCTTGATCAGCGCTTGCAATCCATTGATTTATTGGCCAATTTTCTGTTCTTCGGACTCCCTCAAGTCATCCTGGAACTTCCGTGTTGTCACTCACACTGGAGTAGGCTTGTCACAAGGTTTGGATGCGGGCAAAAAGATCGCACTCGTATGAAGATGGCAAAAATTCAGCCGTCATAGCTTCGTTCATCTCGGTTGATGTATGGATTGGAGGTTGCGATGTGGGCAAAAAGATTGCACTCGTATGAAGATGGCAAAAATTCAGCCGTCATAGCTTTGTTCATCTCGGTTAATGTATGGATTGGAGGTTGCGATGGGGGTTAGATTGATGAATTTCTTCTTTATTCAGAATTAGGGTTCCAGAATGGGGTCAGAATTGGGAGGGCTGATGGTGAAGGAGGAGTAATTCCCTCCAATTTTGCCAAGATGAGGGTCGTTGATTTTTCAAGGCCTTCCAATCGATCTTCAAGCTCGGTATTATGATTTCTCTTCAATGGATCCATAAATGGAGATGCAATGGGAGGACACACACTAAGGAACTCACCTTGCTCTGATACCAATTTGATGCAAATATCACCAATTGGGTCCAAGGAAAAGAGAAAAGTACACCAAACACAATCTAATATTTTATAAGGAGTCCAAATAATGAGTAATTATCGCCTATTTATACTAGAAGTAATCCTACTCCAACTAGGAAAGTATTAAAAGACTAAAAGGCACTCCACTTACTCCAATAATTAACACAACAAAGCTATAAACACTCATCTACATCAGAGATTGAAGTTGATGTTAAGAGCATCTCGAAGCGTTTGGTCATGTTACATAGCCAAAATTGGCTAAGCCCGTTTTACAAAGGCTTAGGCTTCCTCCCTTACTTCAAATGATTTTCCGACAAAATCCCCCTACTCCATGACAAATCCTCCTATTTTTCGGCATTTAGGTAGTCGGATAGCGATGGAGGTCAACAATATGCTGCTATTAGAGATGCAACTGAGACCGATACAGGGGGTGCTTTCTCCGTCAGAGATAGCTTACCCGGATTTAAGTATTCTCGTAGACCTCCTTTCCTTCTTCTAATAAGATGCCTTCTCCAGGAAGTAAACAAGCTCTACCAAGGGGAGCATCATTACTGGCAAAAGGGAACTTTTGGATCTTAACGTGTGCCATTTTTTTCCTCAGGAGGCTTGTGTCGCCCCACCAATATAAGAATTGTGGAAAAAGTTAGGGAGGCAACTCATTTGCCGCCTAGAGTAAAGAACGTAAAAAAGAGGAAAATGTTGGGGTGTCAAGTGGGTTGCCACCCGGGTATGACATATGCTCCGCTCACTGAAACCAAAATTTTGAGCAAAATGGCTCTAGATTTGGGTTTGAAAATGGATTTTCCCTATTTTTCCAGTCCTCTATATATAGTTGGGCGAAATAAATAGGTTTTAAACAATTTTTCCTAAACTCAAAAGATGGTATAAATTGATAGCAAAGGAGAGAAGGCACACACACACACACATATATATATAGTCCTCAAATTAAACCATAACTAAATCTTGAATATTCCTTCATGAATATTATTTATTATATCCCTTAAATATAAATAAATAAATAAAACTACAATTAAAATATGGTTTTATTCTTGGATTTGCTCTATGTTCCATTCAGCTCCCCTGCTTAGAGAAAACTTGTCCATGAAAATTAGAGGAGCTCTTTCACTGAATACACACAAACAAAAATTGTGAAAACTTTGGGCATCCAAGTCCGAAAACTCAAATGATGGGATTCTCGAGTGTAGGCGGTGTTGGAAAATATGAATTGCAGAATATATGAAAAAAGCCAAATTCGTAAATTAATAAAATTAGAAAAACTTATGGGTTGAGGATTGTCTTGAACCCAAAGTCCTAAGGGCATCCAAAATGGGGATGAAAAATGTCAAGAAAATTTGTAAGTTTGCGAAATGGGATCACGGCAGTGGTGGGCATAATTGAGCAAATTTTGTATGTCGATTTGTAGTGGGTTTGCAAAGATGCAAAACGGGTACAGAATTTGTAAAGGGTTCCTACGAACTTTATTTGTTCGTACGAATTCTTAGGAAGAAATAAAGTTCGTTGAAAATATAAATAATTATTTTTATCTTATTTTTGGGTTCTTACGAACAATAATAGTCCGTAAAAGTTCCTACGAACAAATGTTGTCCGTAAGAAATATGGTTTATATTTCCTACGAACAACATTTGTTCGTAGGAAGTTTGATAGCAAATTTCTTATGTCCACCATTGTGGAAGTAGTAGCTGGACGAAAAGTATCTTTTGTATATTTACCTTTCATTCAAGATCACCAATACTTATGCTCTAAAGGTGAAATTGCCCGCTAATATTGATGCTGTCAACCTCTTGAACAAGCACCTCCAAGGATTCAACGTCCCGATTACTCCACCAACAACAATGGAAAGTCGTAGAATTATCAGGATACTCCATACCCACGAAAATCATAGAAACTCGTAAACAAATATTGTCGAGAAAGATAATAATTTTCTGTAAAGAGTTTAGTGAGAGAAAATGATGTTTTTTCTTGAGAGTTTTACAAAAGTTGGATACCCATTTTATAGAAAATAATTAAAACGTTAGAAGCAGATTTAACCCACTATTCCACCTTTCTCTTAACTAACGGGTAGTCGAAAGAATCAGTCAATTATAAAAAAAAACGTGTTTAAAAGTTAATTAAAAAGTGCTAAAAATTAGGCAAGTCAGAGGAGCCCAAAGAAATCAATGACCTTTAGGGCCCGTTTGGCAACCCAATTCCAAGACTTGGAATTGGAATTGAAAGGCCAATTTGAATTCCACGGAATTGCAATTGGCCTTTCAATTTCAATTCCAAGCCTTGGAATTGAATTGCCAAACGGACCCTTAATGTTTAGTGAGCTTAATGGGGTTTGAACTTCTGACCTCAAGGGAAAAACCCTCACAACATACCATTAAGTCACTTACTCCACATATTTTATTTCATTCAAAACAAACATATATACACTATATATACCCAATAGGTAGAGCTGTCACGATGTTGGCAAGATTCTTTAAAAGCTCAGAAGATGTGACGGCTTGAAATACTCCGTGGAAAACCAAGTTTCGGCTTGGACGATGGAATGCTTAGATAGTAATAGGGGCTAAATTTGTAAAAAAGTAAGAGACTTGGAGATTCCATTTTTAAAGAAATTTAATAATGAATGCGTATGGTGAGACATCCTATCGAATGCACAAGGCTTCCGCTTAACTACAGAATTTGGAAGAGGCTTATGGTGAGACATAAATGAATGCGTTTTAGATGCCAGGATGATATTGTATATTTCTTGTGGGGTACACTATAAGGTAGCAGTCCCACTAACCATATCCCCCGACTTAAACCTTGTCTCTACATTGACCCATTGATCCTTGGGAAAGAGCCGGATATTGCACTCCGATTATAGAGCTGGTAATAGGACCGTCTCCAAGCGTTTTTTATGCTTTGAAAAATTGCTAAAATGATGTAAACACGAAATCTATATTAAACTCTCATTAATACTGAATAAATACAATCAGAGCCCAAGGACCTTTATCTATACTACAAACTAACATGCAAACCCCACGATGCGGGATCGTTTATAACGAAAATTTTAAAATATACATTAACATACCAAATAGTGTTTTCGAAATCATAAAAAAAATTATGACGTGTAGAAATTTGTCAAACATAACCCTAAATGATATTATAAAAATTGTAATTTACTTCATATCCAAAAAAATAATAAAAAAATAATTATATTATGGTTTTCTTCAAATACAATGACATCCTTACCCACTAATGTATAAAAATTAAATTTACAATAAATAGAAGCATAAAATCTGTAATTAGAACAAAATAAAAATTAAATAGCTAAATTAACCATTTCTACGGGTTTGACGATCAACATCTCGAACAATTAGAAAAACAAAGTCACACGGTGCAAGATGTATCAGGGTAGTAGGGTATGGTAGTGCAAATTTGAGTGTTAACTGCCATAGCAGTCTCCAAATACAACATAACCTATGATTTTTTATACACTTTGAACATACCCATCAGGATGCTCTAACAGCAAATGATATTTTAGGGTGAATTGTGAATTACAAATGATGAACCTCATATGTTTTTCAGATAAATAAAAGCAACAATTAAGTATTCATGCCTAAATTAAGTGGGTTTGATGGTTGAATATCAAAATTGAATAAGTTGAAAAGAATTATTAGAAAGTGGCATAAAATTAGATCTGCCCAAAAGGAATTAGAACAATTTCAATGAGTAAAGAAAGGCTTACAATCATTAATAAAAATATAAATTGACAAATTATATGAAAAGGACTTGAAATCTCCAACAGCGTATAAAGAGAGTGTTGGAAAATTGGAATTTAAATGGGTATTTAAAAACTGTCCAGATTTTTCTGGACAGATTTTTGAGCAACTTTGAGCTCAAATTTAGGTGGGACCCACACTACGAAAATTGTGGGACCATATACGAACGCGTTCACCTCCGCAAGGAGATTAACGTAGTATATTCATATGTCCAATTTCAATAAGTTATGAATGATAAATATGTCCCCAAAGTGACTCACAAAGCAATGAAAGTAAATGAATTGGGTGTGCTTTAACTCTTGTCCCACATTGGAAGAGTAGTGGAATTTTGATGAGTTAATAACACCCCAAGTATGGACTAAGGCTTGGATGCCTTGGGGGTATCCCAACTCTTTGAAGGGGAGATGACCTAAGCTATGCACGGGTTGACTTTCGGTCAAAAGTCCACACGCGCGCGCGCGCGCGTCCGTCCGTCCGGCCGGCTCGGCTCGGTTCGGTTCGGTTCGGGCTTGGGCTTGGGCTTATAAAAATCTCCTACATTTTTGGGCCGAATTTATTTAACTTTCTGGGCTTTAATTATTAATTAATTACGAAATTAATTAATTAGTTGGCAGTTATTGCCAACAGTCAACAGTTAATTTCGTTTAACTGATTAACTGTTTTGACAGTTAATTTCGGTTGACTGTTCCAACAGTCAACACAAAAGCTATAAATTAAACATTCCCCCTACAGAATTTAATACTGAAAAAATTTCCCTCCTTCCAGAATTGCTGTCAATTTTATCCCAGAAAATTTCTGTCCTTCTCCTGCATAACATATCTATACTGTTTGTTATTGAGTTGAGTAAAAGCCACAGATTTGAGTTCGTTGAAATTAATTATTGTCGTGCTACATAATTAATTGGAAAATCCGTTCTATCTTGGGAGACAATATTCATCAACCTCGGAGCACATTGGAGGGAATAAATTGTCTTAAGGAAACTGTGATATTCACAGGGCTCGGATTATTTCTTTTATTCTTGTTTATTTTCTGCAAATTCAAGTAAGTGATTCATTTCTGTAATTCTGTTTTAATTCTGTAATTATATTAATTTCATAATTCTGTACAAATTGTTATTTATAAATAGTAGACATAACAATCTTAAGACAATTTATAAAAGTTCTACTGTTTTTAATGTACAGAATTTTTTTTTATTACAGAAATTTATTTGTTGGAAATAAATCTGTTTTGACAGAATAAAATGAATTAAATTACTGCTTTATTGTAGAAATTAGTAAAACAGTTTTGTTATAGAAATTAGTTTCTATACTGTTTTTATATTCTGTTTTAGAAAATAAAATTTTATTTGTGTACTCTTGTTAAAATCTGTTTATCTAAATTTTTTTTCTTAAATTATAATTCTGTTTTGTACGGAATTCTTTTTATTATTAAAAATTAGTGTGACACAGATTTTAAAATTTTGTATTCTGTTTTGTACGGAATTCTGTTTATATTACATTTTTATTCTGAATTATTATTTGAATTCTTTTGGAATTCATTTATTGTGAATTATATTTGGAGGAAATTGGTGCACAGAATTTTGTATTCTGTTTTGATTAAAATTCTGTTTTTGTAACAGAAATGGAATCACAAAGTACGAACACTACTCCTACGAAACTGATTGTCACCAACACAAGTGTGACTGCACCCGTATCTATGCCACACGGGGAGAAACCTGAAAAGTTCATTGGGGCTGACTTCAAACGTTGGCAAGGACAAATGTACTTCTATCTCACTACCTGCCAATTGGGCAGGTTTGTATATGAAGATTGCCCCTCTATTCAAGAGGGAGATGATGCTGAAAAGGTTGCTGCTGTCGATGCTTGGAAGCACTCGGACTACCTATGCCGAAATTATATTTTGGCCTACTTGGACAAGACTTTGTACCATGTCTATTGCACTATCAAAACTTCCAAGGAATTATGGAATTCTTTGGAAAAGAAGTATAAAACTGAAGATGCTGGGATGAAGAAATTTATCGTTGGGCGTTTTCTGGACTTCAAAATGGTTGATTCTAAATCTGTGATCTCGCAAGTGCAAGAATTCCAAGTGATCCTCCACGACATTCATGCTGAAGGAATGTCAATCAGTGAAACTTTCCAAGTTGCTGCAATTGTTGAAAAGTTGCCACCTTCTTGGACTTTGTTCAAAAACTATCTCAAGCACAAGCGTAAGGAGATGAATGTGGAGGAGTTGGTGGTCCGGCTAAGAATCGAAGAAGACAACCGTGAATCTCAAAAGAAAAGTGGGAAGAATCCGATGGAAACAAAGGTCCATGTCGTTGAAGGTCCTAAAAAGAACAAACGAAAATATGATGGGGAAGGCACTTCTAAACATAACAAGAAAAAGTTCAAAGGCAAATGCTACAATTGTGGTAAACCGGGACACCGCTCAAGTGAGTGTCGTAAGCCTAAGAAGCAAAATAAAAATAACTCTCAAGCAAATGTGACTGAGGGTGATCATATCACCAATGATTTGGCGGATATGAATCTTTCTGCCGTTGTCTCTGAATGCAACTTGGTTGGAAATACCAAGGAATGGTGGGTGGACACTGGAGCCACACGACACATTTGTGCAAACAAATGGATGTTCTCCACCTATAAGCCTTTGGAAAATGAGGAGAACCTTTTTATGGGAAATTCTTCCACTTCTAAGGTGGTGGGACAAGGAAAGATTGCTTTGAAAATGACTTCTGGAAAAGAACTTACTCTTAACAATGTTCTTCACGTGCCTGACATCCGAAAGAATCTGATTTCTGGATCTCTCCTTACTAAGAATGGTTTCAAGCTTGTGTTTGTGTCGGATCGCTTTGTGTTGTCTAAAAATGACATGTATGTAGGAAAGGGCTACCTAAATGAGGGGCTCTTTAAACTGAATGTTCTTACTGTAACCCCTAAAACATCTGTTTCAATAAATGAAGTTGCTAGTTCTTCTTATTTGATTGAGTCATCTAATATTTGGCATGCTAGATTGGGACATGTTAATTTTGATACATTGCGTAGATTAATTAACTTGGAATTTTTGCCAAAATTCAATATTGATAAAAATCATAAATGTGAAATTTGTGTAGAATCTAAATTAGCTAGATTACCTTTCCATTCTATTGAAAGGATAACTGAACCTTTAGATTTAATTCACACCGATATTTGTGATTTAAAATTTGTTCAAACTAGAGGTGGAAAAAAGTATTTTATTACTTTTATTGACGATTGCACAAAATATTGCTATGTATATTTGTTACATAGTAAAGATGAGGCTATTAATGCATTTAAACAATATAAGAATGAAGTTGAGAATCAATTAAGCAAAACGATAAAGGCTATTAGAAGTGATAGAGGAGGTGAATATGAATATCCATTTGAGGAATTTTGTTCTGAAAATGGGATCATTCATCAAACAACCGCTCCTTATTCTCCTCAATCGAATGGTGTTGCTGAACGCAAAAACCGTACTTTGAAAGAAATGATGAACTCAATGTTATTAAGTTCAGGAGCTCCACAAAATTTGTGGGGGGAAGCCTTACTTTCTGCTAATTACATTCTCAATAAAGTACCTCACAAAAAGACTCATAAGACACCTTATGAATTATGGAAAGGTCGAAAACCTTCCTATAAATATTTACGAGTGTGGGGGTGCTTAGCCAAAGTGATGGTTCCTAAACCTAAAAAGGTAAGAATAGGGCCAAAAACCGTGGATTGTGTATTCATCGGTTATGCTACTAATAGCAGTGCATATCGATTTCTAGTTTGTAAATCTGAGATTTCGGACATTCATGTAAATACGGTTATTGAATCGAGGGATGCTTCATTTTTTGAAAATGAATTCCCGTATAACATGACCCGAGAATCTGGTCCTTCTAAAAGGACAAATCAAGCTACTACAAGTGGTACTCATCAACCTATTGAATCAATAGAGGATGAACCAAGACGTAGTAAAAGAGCAAAAACCTCGACTTCTTTCGGTCCGGATTTTCTAACATATTTGTTAGAAAATGAACCTCAATCGTATAAAGAAGCTATATCCTTACCCGATGCTTCCAATTGGAAAGAAGCAATTAATAGTGAAATTGAATCCATATTACAAAATCATACATGGGAACTAGTGGATCTTCCACCAGGTTCAAAACCGTTAGGTTATAAATGGATCTTCAAAAAGAAATTGAAGGCCGATGGATCAATTGATAAATATAAAGCTAGACTTGTAGCTAAAGGCTATAGGCAAAAGGAAGGGTTGGATTACTTCGACACATATTCACCGGTAACAAGAATAACGTCCATTCGGATGTTAATAGCAATAGCTGCTATTAATGGACTTGAAATACATCAAATGGATGTAAAAACTGCATTCTTAAACGGTGAACTAGACGAGGAAATTTATATGGAGCAACCTGAAGGGTTCAAAGCTCCCGGACAAGAAGGAAAAGTATGTAAGCTTGTTAAATCACTATATGGATTAAAACAAGCACCTAAACAATGGCATGAAAAATTTGATAATGCAATGTTATCAAATGGTTTCAAAATCAATGAATGCGATAAATGTGTTTACTTTAAATACATTCAAAATGGATATGTCATTGTATGCCTCTATGTTGATGATATGCTTATCATGGGTAGTAACATGGAAATTGTCAAAACTACAAAACAAATGTTGAGTAGTAGATTTGACATGAAAGATATGGGAATCGCCGATGTTATATTAGGAATTAAAATTTCTAGAACATCGGATGGACTTATATTATCTCAATCTCATTACATTGAGAAAGTACTTGAAAAATTCAAGAAGTATGATATTAGTCCTACCAAGACACCTGTAGATGTAAATTTACATCTAGCAAGAAATAATGGTGAAAGCATATCTCAACTAGAATATTCTAGAATTATCGGCAGTTTAATGTATGTCATGAACTGTACGAGACCGGACATAGCATACTCAATAAGTAAGCTAAGTCGATTTACGAGTAATCCAGGAAGAGATCACTGGAAAGCAATATTGAGAGTTTTGGGTTATTTAAAATATACTCAAAACTATGGATTGCATTACTCAAAATATCCACCTGTTCTTGAAGGACATTGCGATGCAAATTGGATATCTGATACAAAAGACTCTAAGTCTACAAGTGGGTATGTGTTTACCCTCGGAGGTGCAGCCGTATCTTGGAAATCCTCAAAACAAACGTGCATTGCTAGATCGACAATGGAATCTGAATTCATTGCACTAGACAAAGCTGGAGAAGAAGCTGAATGGCTTCGAAATTTTTTAGAGGATGTTCCAAATTGGTCTAAACCTGTGCCCGCAATATGTATACATTGCGATAGTCAATCAGCGATTGGAAGGGCACAAAATCACATGTATAACGGAAAGTCACGACATATTCGTCGTAGACACAATACCGTTAGACAACTTCTCTCAAACGGAATTATCACAATTGACTATGTAAAGTCAAAAGATAATATATCGGATCCACTAACGAAAGGTTTAAACCGAGAGCAAGTTGAAAGATCATCGAGAGGAATGGGTCTAAAGCCTATAAATAAATAAGAATCAATATAGTGGCAACCCAACCTAGCTGACTGGAGATCCCAAGATCTAGGTTCAATGGGCAAACCGAACTACATTGTATTCAGTAAGCACTGGAGGATATTTAATCCTATCCATTCCAAAGATGAGACAGTGCATATCTGCCGCGAAATTAGGATAAGTTATGCTTTTAATGACATCTATATCTTAGTACGTCTAAGTGGGGTATTGCAGAATACTCTTTATGGAAGTCACCTACGTGAGTAAGAAGGGGGCCACTTCTATGAGAATAATGAAAGGCATATTCTCTAAAATACTTGCGGAACCAAGTGGTGTTCACGGCCAAAATGAACACAAACGTGAGAACCAACTGTGTTGAAGAATTGTTGTGTGAATACTGTTGTCTAGGTTTACAAAAACGGTTGACGGTTCAAGGACGTGAAGTCTACTGATTAACCAAGTAAATCCGATAGTAAATCACTAAGGAAAGTTCAAGGCCACTAGGCTACTTCTCCCGATGCAATAAGTCTTCAGTTTTACTCAACTTGTGTCTGCATCTGCATTAGCATCTGTTTTGTTTTATTTATAGCGATATATCATTCATGTGGGGGATTGTTGGAAAATTGGAATTTAAATGGGTATTTAAAAACTGTCCAGATTTTTCTGGACAGATTTTTGAGCAACTTTGAGCTCAAATTTAGGTGGGACCCACACTACGAAAATTGTGGGACCATATACGAACGCGTTCACCTCCGCAAGGAGATTAACGTAGTATATTCATATGTCCAATTTCAATAAGTTATGAATGATAAATATGTCCCCAAAGTGACTCACAAAGCAATGAAAGTAAATGAATTGGGTGTGCTTTAACTCTTGTCCCACATTGGAAGAGTAGTGGAATTTTGATGAGTTAATAACACCCCAAGTATGGACTAAGGCTTGGATGCCTTGGGGGTATCCCAACTCTTTGAAGGGGAGATGACCTAAGCTATGCACGGGTTGACTTTCGGTCAAAAGTCCACACGCGCGCGCGCGCGCGTCCGTCCGTCCGGCCGGCTCGGCTCGGTTCGGTTCGGTTCGGGCTTGGGCTTGGGCTTATAAAAATCTCCTACATTTTTGGGCCGAATTTATTTAACTTTCTGGGCTTTAATTATTAATTAATTACGAAATTAATTAATTAGTTGGCAGTTATTGCCAACAGTCAACAGTTAATTTCGTTTAACTGATTAACTGTTTTGACAGTTAATTTCGGTTGACTGTTCCAACAGTCAACACAAAAGCTATAAATTAAACATTCCCCCTACAGAATTTAATACTGAAAAAATTTCCCTCCTTCCAGAATTGCTGTCAATTTTATCCCAGAAAATTTCTGTCCTTCTCCTGCATAACATATCTATACTGTTTGTTATTGAGTTGAGTAAAAGCCACAGATTTGAGTTCGTTGAAATTAATTATTGTCGTGCTACATAATTAATTGGAAAATCCGTTCTATCTTGGGAGACAATATTCATCAACCTCGGAGCACATTGGAGGGAATAAATTGTCTTAAGGAAACTGTGATATTCACAGGGCTCGGATTATTTCTTTTATTCTTGTTTATTTTCTGCAAATTCAAGTAAGTGATTCATTTCTGTAATTCTGTTTTAATTCTGTAATTATATTAATTTCATAATTCTGTACAAATTGTTATTTATAAATAGTAGACATAACAGAGAGTACCTTGGAGGAGAAGAGGTGAACTGGAATAGCTCATATGTTGGTGTTATGTTGGCTTGGGTAGAGGGTTTTATTGGAAAGAAAGATGAGAGGGATGGGTCATTTGAAGAGTCATGAATTCGTAGAGGTGTATTAGAATGTGAAAAGTTTTAAATTAAAGTATTCTAAATTTGTAATTATGTGTCATTAAAATTGTACACGTCTTCTTGTGAAAGCAACAAATGTCGACACCTGATTCCGCTATCAACTTTAGTTATATACTATAATTCTATCATGTAAGGTGGGCCAACCCATATCTTGTAGGGACCACATAAAACAAAGTGCAACAACTCCTTACATTGATCCACCAACGTAACATGGGACTCAAACTCATCCCAAACCGGATCTGCATAGACATGAGACACTGACAAATACACAATCAACAAAATTTGGCAAACCGTCATAAATTGGGGACTCATCCATGCCAACAAAATTATCCCCAAAAGGCTTGGTAAAAATATTGAAGAAATCTTCAATACATGATGGCTCCGCAACGTCCGCAGATAAAGGAAGAAAACGAATTGCCGCCACACAAAATATATATATATATATAAAAGATGAATATTTTGGCGCGTAAAAGTACTTGAAAAGATGGTTTCGAATTGGCATATATCTGATAGCCGTGCAAATTAGAAATATGCCAGAGACTAACTGAAATGCATTTGAGCAAAATGACTTAACGTTCGAGTTAAAATTGCCTAAAACATATATTTGCAAAATGATTTGCAGTTCCCAATAACCATTTCCATTTGCACAGCACAATGGCTTTGGAGGTTATCTACTACGCGCATTTTTTCGTTCTTTATTATATACTAATCTTTCATGCTAGATAAAAATCTGATTTTTCTACAATTAGATTGTTGCTTGTGAAAAATCATATTTCATGGTTTCTTTTAGGTACTGGTCCCATGTGGTGAATTGCAGCAGTTGCAGTGCTGCATATAAAGGTCTCAATGTACTCGAAATCACATTACAAGTCGTTTCCGTTGTTTCAATAGGGATTGTTGCTGCAGCCAAACAAAGTATAATATCAACCGCCTCGAGGATTACACTCGTTTCTGTGGCAGTACTATGCTTTTTGGCCTCAAGGTGGCTGTCTCATTTCATCTACAAAAATTTCCACTTCCATGATTATAATCATGCTTTTCGCTGAGGCTCGAAGTTAGCACAGGTAATGTAAATATGATAACATAATATATCTGTACAGTTGAGATCAAAAGGTAAGATCAATACACACTGAGTTGAGTTGATTTGAATATAAATGTATTGCGAAAATTTGGATTAATGCTTTGGCGTTATGTCATTGGTCAATTTTTGCTATTTCACACAATTTATACTATGAGCTGCAGATTTCAGAATTTTTCACAAGTAGGCTTGTTTGGTTTGGGGTAAAATATTTACTACATGGGTGAAAGCAGTGGCGGAGCCAGGAATTTTAGGTGGCCTGGGCACCAAAGGAAATTTCCGCCCCCGAAATTTTTTTTTGAGGAGTAAATTAAAATTAACATGAAGAGAACAATAAAATATAGCACATCCTCATTAATGCCACCACACTTATACTAATATTAAAAGAGGTAAAACAACACTCTGATATTAAAAGGGGTAAAAACAACTGGGACATTTATACTAATAATTACTACAAACCAATAAGCACATTTATACTAAAATTAAAAGGGGTAAAACAACACTGATATTTTCAGAATTTCATAATTTCAGTGATATTTTTAGAATCTCATCAATCTCAAAATCTCAACAATGTGTACATATATATATTTAAAAAAAAAAAAGAAAGAATTTACCTGGGCTGGGCTGGCCTGGGCTTGTGCCCAGGTCATGTACAATGTGGCTCCGCCACTGGGTGAAAGTGAAATGGTGAATATTTTCACCTATTTAAAGTTTAGGAAATTGTAAATAATTGTGAATGGTAATGGTGACCATGTCAAATTTCAGTTTTGTTAAAATAGATACACGTGCTCTTCGTTTGGTTTTGGTTCCAAAAACATGGAAACGAGTGTTTCGGTTTGGTTTAGTTTCATAAATCATAATCAAGAACCGAAACCGATGATGGAATCGAACAAAAAATAAAATAAAGTTGTGTGATCCTTAGAATGCATGTATATATAATTGATTTAATTGTACATTCTTGCATTTATTTGTTTTTTGGGTGCATTTAATAAAGTGCCTGTGATTTTTTTATTCATTTAATGCTTATTTCCAAATATTTTTAAAGCATTTTTAGGTTCATGATAAACATTAGAACATGGATAGTAATGTCACTATTAGGGACTGAATATTACTTTTTGAAAATGTGCTGGATAAACATTAAATTGAAAAAAAATTAGAAACTAAATATTAATTAACCCTATATTTTATTAAATATATTTGACACCCGAGAGAGGGAGTGTTATAATAAATTGATATAAAAGCATAGATCACCATCAATGTGCTCTTTTTTTTTTTTTTTTTTTTTTTTGTTGGAAGGTATCTTTCATGGCCTTAAAAGGGCTAACCAACCTTTAAAAAATGGTCTCTCGCAAACTTGCAAATGCCATTTCATTAGAAATTGTAGTTGTCAGGTAGATTCTATTGAAATCACACCTATAGCTGATACATACTCCTTTGATATTGTTTTATTTAATTATAGTCCAATCCAAAATGTCCCTCACCGTATAAAACACTCGCATTCTCATTTATTCGAAATAGTAAATCCCTAAACCTAAACCTTAAATAAATAAAAAATAAAAAAAAATGAAACCCTAAACCCTTTCCTAAATAAAAATAAAATATCACAAAAATAGACAAGGGATTTTTTTAAACAAAAAATTAAGGTGGACTAAATGAAAAATATACTTATCTCTTAGGGACTAAACATGGTGATAAGTCACTAGACTCTTTAGAAATTAATTTTAAGGACAAGTTGAAAATAATTCGTCAATAAGTCCACTGCAAAATGTATCTAATAATTTATTCTAAAAATTTCCCGTTTCTACAATCAAAATCATAACTAAGAAAAAAAAAAGGTTAGCTTCAGTGACTAAATGTAATTATATTACTGTTGATATACATTTGTTTTTCCAAGTATCTATTTCTGCATGAAAATGTATCTACATAGTTTTACAATACCCAAATTAAGGGAAACGTAAGTTTATATTGATTGAATGGTTTCAAGTAATTATGTACATGTTATGTTTTGGTGTTACATATATAACTTAGATCTTGTACAAGAGTAATTACATAGTATATTACTTAATGTTAAGTGGGGCAATAGACGCACGCTCCATATAAAAAATGAGAAAGGATGCAACATGTGTCACATTTATTATTATTATTTTTATTACTATTATTATTATTATTATTATTATTATTATTATTATTATTATTATCAATTTTCACAAAAGTAAAAAGTTAATAAAATTTGTTTTTATTGGTGAAAATTGTGTAATGTACATCAAACACACCTTTTAAAAAAGGATTGTGATAAAGGCACTTCAAAATGTATTTTAAAATACTGTGTTATGTCAGAGAGGAGATCAAGGCACCTCGCATTTTATCTCCTCTCTGACAGAGTATTTTAAAATACATTTTGAGGTGCCTTTATCACTATCCTAAAAAAGTGTAAATCAAAAGTATATTGCGGTGGTGGATGAGATAAAATGTGTTTTTCCCCTTTAATCACAATCCTAAAAAGGATGTACATTAAAACACCCTTAAATATATCGCGTGCCTATGTCACATCTATATCTATATTATAGTATATACTTAAAATTGTCATCACAACCTAGCGTCGAAATATATCGCTTCCAGATGTTGGCACGTGTACACTTCATTAAGCCATTTATTATTATTTTTTTTATCTAGATTAATGTAAACACATATGTATTTGGTCAATGCTTGGATTTAGTTAGTGTAACTAGGGTTTGGAGATATTGGTTCTTATTTTTGTTTAAAAAAAACTGTTAAGTTTTTTAAGACTGTTTAATAATAGTTGAACCAAATATTTTGAGGAAAAAAATAATAAAGAAAAATATTTTTAATCAGTTGGTGTAAATCTGTTTTTCCTTGTGCATATTTAATAGCAAAGTACTCTTTTTGTTTCTACAAGTTGTTTTGTAGATTTAATATTCTTTTAGAATGTGTATTGTGAACAAGTCTCTGAATATTTAATATTAGTTAAACTTTGATATTGTGATTACTGAACAAGTCTCCAAAAACTTTAGTTTTTAGCACATTTATTTAGTGAATTAATTTCTAAGAGTATTTAATTAATTAACTAATTAATTAATTAATCTTTTTGGCTGTAGCATTGCCGATGCCCAAGTCCGGATGTGAAACGAGGTGGGTTAGTGTCAGGTTGATAGCCGACAGTTAAATTTTTATGTCAAATCTTGTTGATAGATTCTCTAGTTAAAAGAAGAAATGTAAATAAAAATAACATACATAAAATTAAAATTGGTATGTGGAATTTAGGAGCACTGACTGACAAGTGTAAAGAACTTATGTATACCCTAAAACGAAGAAAAATCAACATATCATGCCTACAAAAAACTAAATGGAAGGGTGAAAAAGCTAGAGAGATAGGAGAAGGCTATAAATTATTTTACTTAGGAAGGAGAGAGAATCGTAGAAATGGGATGGGTATTGTTGTTGATCACTATATGAAAGATAAAGTGATGGATGTTAAAAGATGAGGAGATAGATTAATGAGCATTAAGATTGTCTTAGATAAAATAATATTGAATATTATAAGTGCGTATGCACCCCAAGGAACTCTAGATGAAAATGTAAAGAAACTATTTTGGAAATTATTGGATGAAATATTACAACAAATTCCTACGCATGAAAACATACTTTTAGGAGGTGACTTGAATGGATATGTAGGAGTAGAATAAGACGGTTATCCAAGGATACACGGAGGTTGTGGTTTTGATAAGAGAAATGAAGGAGGGGAAACTATCTTAGAATTTGCTAAGGCATACGATCTAGCGTTAACAAACACATTCTTTAAATAAAGGGAAGAACATTTAATAACATTTAAAAGAAGAGAGAATAAAACTCAAATAGATTATTGTTTACTAAGAAGAAGAGACTTAAACACATGCAAAGACTGTAAAGTTATGTTAGGTGAAAACTTAACAAATCAACATCGCCTATTAGTAATAGACTTAGCCATTAAAGAATTTAAGTACCGAAGAGAGAAAATTGGTTTTCAAAATATAAAATGAAAGGATTTAAAAGGATGCAAAAAGATAGAATTTAGGCAGAAGTTCTTATTAAACATAAAGTGGAACTGGGACGACAATGTTAACAACATTTGGTTTAGAACAAAGAATGATATTGGTAAATAGGTAAGCAAATTTTAGGTGAGACTAAAGGAGAAAGATTCATTAAAAAAGAGACTTGGTAGTGGAATGAGGAAGTGCAAAAAGATAATACAAAAGAAACTAGTAAGTTTCAAAGAGTGGCAAAAGAGTAAAAATCAAGAAGATTTAGAAATGTATAAGAAATTAAAAAGTGAATTAAAAATATTATTAGAAATGCGCAACAAAATGCACTAGATAATCTTTATAGTAAATTAGGTACCAAGGAAGGTGAAAATGAGATATATAAATTGGCAAAGAATAGAGATATATTGACAATGGATATGGGTCGAGTTAAGTGTATTAAAGACATAAATCAAAATATATTAATTAATGATAAAGAATTTCTAGATAGATGGAAATAATATTTTCAAGGATTATTGAATGAAGAATATCCCAAAAAAATATCGAGAATATAGAACCGAATATAGGATTGGTATGTCCAATTACTAAAAAACAAATATATATATATATATTAAGAAGAAAAATGAACAGGAATAACGCGGTTGGTCAGGATAAAATAACCATAGAGGCGTGGTGAATCCTTGAAAGTATAGTGGTAGAATGATTAACGTGTTTATTCAATAAAATTTTTAAAGAAGAAAACATGTTAGATGAGTGGAGAAAAAACACCATAATACATTTGTATAAAAATAAAGGAGATATACAAAACTACGATATTTATAGAGGAATCAAACTGATGAATCACACTATGAAATTATGGAAAAATGTTATAGAACAAAGATTAAGAAATGAGTAAACTATTTCGGACAATCAATTTGAATTTATGCCAAGATGATCCACCACGAAAACTATTTACTTATTAAGACAGTTAATGGAGAAATGTAAAAGTAAGAATAAAAATTTATATATGGTCTTTATAGACTTAGAAAAGGCATATGATAGAGTAACTAGGGATATAATATGGTGGACCTTAAGGAGGAAAAGAATCCCTATGAGTTATATTAAAGTTACTGAAGATATGTATGATAACACAAGGACTAGAGTAAGAACTATTTGTGGAGAAACTAATGATTTTATGATTAAAGTGAGTATAAATCAAGGATCGACTTTAAGTCCTTACTTATTTTTCGTAGTATTGGATGAGATTACTAAGGACATACAAGAATATGTCACATGGTGTATGTTGTTTGCGGATAATATAGTTTTAGTAGACACTTCAAAGGAGGCCTTAACGATGAGAGTAGATACTTGAAGAAATGTGTAACACCCCACGCTCTCGAAAAGACACACGTGGTGTGCTACTACGCTAAAATTAAACAAAAACCATCAACAAAAGTATAGAGCATCTAAATGTCCACAATTTAAATACAACAAATCCACAATTTCTATTTCCACAATAATAATTACAATAACGTTTCTCTCAAATACAAAATTCTCCAACTAACATTACACCACTAGTTTATACATCAAAAATATAAATCTTCCAAGCCATGCTCTAAAATATTTCTCCAAAATAGCCCATAGCGTCCCAATCCACGCTAACCTGCCAACTAAAAGAAAATACGTGAAAGTACATAATATGACAGGAATATATGCTAAACAATAATTAGCACGGTGAATAAATCACAACAATACGAACCGCATATACGAATCAAATGCAATACTCAAGCATTATATCAATATTAATTTCTCAACAACACATCAATGAGTCATCAGGACCCACCTCACCGCGCCTATGCATTCTCAAGCATATCCGGATTTTAGACTATTAGCGGGTGCCTATTCTCCGTGCCATATTAAAA
The DNA here is from genome assembly GCA_949130495.1 of Sambucus nigra. Taxonomy (NCBI): domain Eukaryota; kingdom Viridiplantae; phylum Streptophyta; class Magnoliopsida; order Dipsacales; family Adoxaceae; genus Sambucus; species Sambucus nigra. The sequence goes on along the minus strand of OX422217.1, from coordinate 28,763,142 downwards.
TCTCATGACACGATGCTCAAATCACAATATAATATATCACAATGAATCAATATTTAGATTCCAATAATTTTCAGATTCCAAATGAATATCACAATTCAACATGAGTGCAATCAACACAGAAAAACAAACGGAATACTCTCAAGAGAATTTATAAGCATATTGTGTAAGTCCCATACCTCAAAATCATCACATGAATCGACACATAATTTTAGCCTCTAAATCTAATTGTACCATCACGTTCCTCTCACGAAAATAATCAAAACTCGTTCTAGCTCCAACACGGGATAACCCCAAATAGGCCTCCAAATCTAAGGTTGAACATTGAATAAAATAGGGGCTAAGGTTTGTATATAGATGGAGAGAAAATATAAAGGGTTACCGCATAATAAAGATGATAAAAGGTTGGTTAAAAACTCTCACCCACGACTTCTATATATGAGGGGAAAAGAAAGAATTTGTAAAGCCTCCAACTCTTAAAACAAATATGTCGACTCAAATCTGGGCATAGTCGATCGATTGACTCCCAGGGTTGATGTGACACCCCGCTTAAAATAATAACGGATGGCCATCCCTATACTACATTAAATCAGGAATCTCAGATGGCTCAGTCTCAGCACCAACAGGCTATACAATAACATATAAGGCTAACTACCGGAAATCATATAAGCGAGATGCCAAAATTAAATAAAACATGCCACAGACAACAAACCAACTCTATAGAACTACTAACAAAGGCAAAACATACACCAGTACCATAATAAAAGAAGTGCTAGAATTAAAATAAAATGAGTACAGAAAAGAAAATATACCCGAATAAATTGTCGGGTTACAGACAGTACAACATCCATAAATGAGAAATATAAAATGCTACAAATGACTCTTGGGTGTAAACCCGATATACAAGAGAATCCTATCTAGATTTACAAGGAGGTAGGAAGCGACTACCATCTAAATCCCGCAACAGTCCGAAACTGCTATAGCTCCCAAGACTCTGGAAAGAAGAACATCCAGTATCCATGCGGTAGGACACCTGTAATATACAGTATATATATATATATATATATATATATATATATATATATATATATATATATATATATATATATATATATATATATATATATATATATATAGCAAAAGAGAAATATAAACGGGTCAGAGCCCGATGTGTAAAAATATTTATAGCAAGTGCATAACCGTGCATAATAATTATAAATGCACTATTTCATAATTAAAGTGGAGTCGCACTCTCGTGAAACCCCAAACTCACCACTCATTTACAGCGCGCACCTAATCGCATTCAGCATCCTTAATTAAGTTACCCCACCCACATAAGGACAACCTAACTTACCATATGCCTGGTCCATACCTGCTTGACCTACCATCCTAACATAACCCAAAGATACTTTCCATTCTAAATCCCACAAAATACATATACACATATAAGCCCTCGTAGGCTTAGGTTCCAAATATTAATTTAAACCAATTATAAATTTCAGTGCGACACGCATTAACATTTAGCTTTAATATAAGAGTTTATTATCTAAATAACATACATACAAGTATTAAGGACAAAACTTTTCTCTACTCTCAACATTGCACTACGTTTCGTGCGTGGGGCGTCTCGCAAAGCGAAATCCAAACTAGGAACCCCCCCGATACGCTACTTTTTGACAATGTTGATCGTAAGGATCCATGATGTCATTCACAGAGATTCTATTATTGCAACTACCTAAATATCGATTACTATCTAAGAATATAATTAGAATCTCTATCAAATCCTAGGGTCCTCATAACCGTAGTTGTTGCTAAGTACGATCCTTCAACCCCAATGAACTAGTACACCAAAATCACCCAAGATGTACACTATAGAAACTCCATATCCTTTTCACCTATAGGATATATATATATATATATATATATATATATATATATATATATATAGTTACAGGCTCCTGTGCACACTAAGTTTGCACACTAAGTTTGCACATTACCTTTTAAAAGTAGGCAAACTTAGTGCTGACGCACACTAATTTTTTTATGTGATATTTAAACATTTCAAGGAACCCATATAAAAAAAATCAGCTCAAAAAAACTTTTTTTGCTATTTTTAAAAAATCGGTCAAACTTTCGCAGTTTTTAAAGGGCTTAAAAACTGCGAAAGTTTGACCGATTTTTTAAACATAGCAAAAAAAGTTTTTTTGAGCTGATTTTTTTTATATGGGTTCCTTGAAATGTTTAAATATCACAAAAAAAAAATCAACTCAAAAATATTTTTTTTACTACTTTTAAAAGGTAATGTGCAAACTTAGTGTGCAAACTTAGTGTGCACAGGAGCCTGCCTCTCTCTCTCTCTCTCTCTCTCTATATATATATATATATATATATATATATATATATATATTCTCTAAATATATATGTATAAGAAACCATTCATTCCTATAACCACGTATACATAGCACACATAATGTATACTTCACAATACACGTAACATAACGGCTTTAGGATGCCAAAATACTGCACCATGCAATCATCTTTTAGGGCATCACTCACATACCATCCTGGGGACCACCGGTGGGACTAAATATCACCCACTTCGTGGTCGAAACCAAATCACAACGCATGGGAAGCGATCATAGTTCCTAACCGGCAAGTGAGAACGACCCATACCCAAGACTTCTCACCCCCAAAAATATAAAATCACACAAATAATAATGGATGACTATGACCTGGGGAATATCCACACCCTGTTCCTCAAGCTAGGGGCTCATCCTCATCGCGCAACTTCCCATGATAGAATGTGTCGGGTATGCTTCACACCATAAGTATATATATATATATATATACATTCATATGATCACATCATATAATCAAACCATCACGCACATCATAGATGTTCACGCCCTAAGTGCACACATATATACATATTTATTCATATATATCCAATTATCCACACATAGACACGCTACCTCTCATCCGCATGTATGAAACCCACAAATTTGGCTATACGTGTACAAAGTCCTCATTATACTAACTATCACTCCAAGAATATTAACTTAATTAGTTATATAAATACGAATCCTCCCTTTAAGCATATTCATCCATTTCCCTATGATATGAATAGTCTTCCAATATTTTCAACATTAAGGTTATCACCCCAAAGTTTAATGTATATAACAATCACTACTCATCCCATCAATATCCGAATGCACATCGATATATCCAATAACACTCCCGACTATCGATATACACATGACTAATAGTCTACAAACCTCAAGCTTAAGCCTAGATTCATTTTATGATCCCATCATATATTGGGACACCCATAGTTAATCATGCCCCGATATGTGTAAACTATCCTGACGATAGGTATGTTCACAACTAATGGTTGACAATACGTTAAATCACTCTCATGTTAGATTACGGCTAAATGGCTCATTATGAGAGCCTTTAACATTATTCCATTTGATAAACTCCCTAAGTTTAATGTCGCCAAGGATACATAACCTCTCTTATTGGTCTCTTCCAATCAAATTTAGATAAAGTCTCATCGCTAAAATGACTCAACACAAAAGTCGGCATTTGTATCTCACGTTATGCCATTACAACTTCCTCAAAGAATCCTCAACCTCACATCATGTATTGACTTACTTCTAATCTCCTAATGGAATTCCCATTCTTAATGAAATTCCCTCACTACACCAATTGTAACAAACTCCAATACATACATGTGTATGTTTCCCAAGTGGTTTGATATGTCCCCACCGTCATATGATATGAGAAACCCCTTCTAAATCTCCAAAACACATCTCTTACATAAAACATGAAGGTCCCTTATCGATAAACCCAATAAAAAAGGGGTAGAAATCATTCTAGAAAATCTCCACCAAAACAGCCCTGTTTTCGAATCGATTCGATCTGGTCCGAATCGATTCAGTCTCAAGGGCGAATTGATTCGCCCCATATGCGAATCGATTCGGTCCAAAGGACCTGAGAGACTGTCCCAGGACAAATCAATTCGCCTAGGGTCCGAATCGATTCAGTCGCACAGACCTGGGACTCTGCAACATTCCGAATCGATTTAGGAGGAGGCCAAATCGATTCGGCCTGTTCAGCAGGCTACGAAATGGTCATTTCTCTTCGAAACCTAAATTTTCCCAAGAATCAATTTCATCCTTTTCCAACCCTCAAACTTCAACCCTAACATGTTTTTATGCACAAAAATCATAACCCAATTTATTCCTACACTTAATACAACCTCAAATCCCTTTTTAAAATTCAATTGCAAGATTTATTACACAAAATCTAGGTTTTGATGTTTATACCCAAAATCCAATTCTTTTCCCCACAAATTATGAAATCAAATACACAAATGAATTATTTAGCAAGATTAAGCACTTGCCTCGAAATTATAGAGGTTGAATCGTCCCCGGGATTGCGTTTGGGTCGGAATCTCCAAGCTTTTTCTCCTCTCTCTCTTCATTTCTTCTTGTTTTCCTCTTTCTTTCTCTTTATCTTTTTCTCTCAAATGAGAAGGCTTATCCGTAGGCCTCTTAAGCCTTTAAAACAATAGTCCCAGTTTTAAATATTAATACACACTTTAAATGACTCGTTCACTCCAATTCGAGTCAAACCGACTTAAAAATATTTCGGAACCGAAATAAAACCCAAGGACAGTCATTTTGACTATCTTGACCCATCTGGAATCGATAGCGCACTCAAAATCGTCATCCGAAATACTTTATAACATCCTCACTTTTTGGACCTCACTTTCCAAAATTTAAAATTCTCCGATTTAAATAGATTTAATTTCTCCCGAAAATTTAATTTATCCGTCCCAAAATCTTGGGGTGTTACAGTCGATCAATCGATCGACCCTACAGGTCTGGCGACAGTTCCCCCACAAAATGCCTATAAGGCAAAATAATTAAAAACTTAATTAAAAATTCTTTTTAAATCCGATTTCAATTTCGGTTGAAGTTTTATTCTTCTAAAATCATAACCAACATATTTAACCAATACAAATTATTAAATCCAAAAAATTTATTTTTCTCAAATTTTTCAAAATTAATTTAAAAATACCCATTTAAAAAATTCGGGTTATTACAAAATGCCTTAGTATCTAAGGGACTAAAAATCAGTAGAAATAAAATTGGATTTATGGAATGTAAATTTAATAACGAGGCGTCTAATGGCATAATGTTAAAGATTGAAGAAAAAGTGATGACCAAACTAATAAATTTCGTTATTTAGGTTCAGTGATACAAAGTAATGGGGATATTGATGAGGATGTTACGAGTAGAATATCAACTGATTGGATGAAATGGAGACAAGCAAGAGGGGTATTATGTGATAAGAGGATAACTAATAAATTAAAATAATTTTTTGATAGAACAGTTGTTAGGGCAGCGACCCTCTATGGAGCGAAATGTTGGGCTTTAAAGAAAAAATATGAATAAAATCTCTATATTAGTGAGATGAGGACGCTCCAATGGATGATAGGAATTAATAGAAAGGACAAGATTAAAAATTATTATGTGAGAGAAGTTAGGAGTAGCTTCCATTAGCGATAAATTAATAGAAAATATACTTCGATGGTATGGACATGTGTTGCGTAGACCAGTAGATGCACCTATAACAAGATGAAGATTATTGGAAATAGAGGGTAAAAGAAAAATGAGCCGCCCTAGATTATCGTTAGAGGAAATTATTAGGAGATATTTTTAGGATTTAAACTTGAATGATAATATTTCTTATAATAAATTAGAATAGAAAAGGAGAATCCATGTGACCGACCCCATGCGATGGGATTAAGGCAAGGATGATGATAATGACGATGATGTATTATGACGTTCATGTATAAAAGTTTAAATGGGGTATGTTTACATTAAATGTAATAGATACATATATTTGGGTAGATACATTTTAGATATCCTATAAATATCCATGTAATGTTGGCATTTGAAGTGACGTCATAAAAAGTCAAAAATATTGTGTGAGTAGTAAAGAAAAATTCTCTCCTCATATGGGTATTATCTCTCAAATATTGAGCGTGTTGGTGTATTTTATTATCTCTCAAATATTTTTTTGGCAGTCATATATTTGGATGAAGGGGTTTACGGAGGTGTTCTCAAGTTGAATGAATACTTTAGCTATTTTAATGAAGGCACTAATGAAAATTATTTTCGCGCCTAAAATTTTGGGCGTGATGGTTTCAAATGCTTTAGTAGGTTTCTTAATTATAATTGTTTGTTTCACGCATTAGTAGTGCACTATATTTATACTTACAATTTTTCAGCCATAAATACTAATATGTTGTGCTTATCAGGTTTGTTAAAGTATGTTTTGTATAAATTTATAACGTGACATATATTGTATAAAATGTTTAATGTTACATATTGAGGTTTTGTAATCTTTTTTGATTGATTCATCTTGATTGTTTTAGGATTATTTTATATTATTTTCTATGTACTTTTAAACATAACAGGCTCTTTCATAACAGTTTTTATATATTAGTTTAATATTAATTTTCATTTATTTAAAATAATATTAAGATATTCAGGCACATTATCCACATCAAAATATCGTTCTACTATGTTAAATACGTTTTCAATATACCTTAACTATATTCTCTTTCAAAATGTGAGTCTCGAAAAAGTATCTTTTTACAGCCACGCAACGCGTGCCTTGCAAGCTAGTAATAATATAAAAAGCAATACAACATTTAATGTTACCTGGGGACTATACTCGCCCTGTTCCTCAAGCCAGGGATTCGCCCTGTTCCTCATACCCAAAGTGTCTCATTCCTGAACCCGAACGCTATGACCTGGGGACTATACTCGCCTTGTTCCTCAAGCCAGGGATTCACCCACATCGCACAACCTCCCCTGATAGCACTAGGTTGGGTATGCTTTCCTATAAATATTATTCACACCAATATTTATAAATCATATATATACTACACATCACCATATATATTTAGAAATCTAGGCTACCGGTGTACTATGCCCACACACAAGCCTAAAACATATAAGTCTATGGTCCGACTTTATTCCAATTAATTATACACTAATTAATTTATCATTATTTTGGCGTAACCCCCTTCAAGTATACCCAGACTCTCTATCTCTCGGTCCAAAATTCAATAGTTTCAATCCACCCTTCAACTTCATGCAATCAAGTCTTAATCAATTAAACAACAAGATGACAATATGCTAAATCATGAACTTACATCTACAATTTCATGAAATCAAATTAATTACAAGGTTAGGTATTCCCAAACTAACCCTAATTCAATACTCAATTTCATAATTCGGTTAGGGCAGGAACTGTAAATCTCCAACATAACTGATCCGAATCAGGGAAATTTTAAAAATATGGCAAACATCACGGATCGTTCGAACGAAGAGCCCTGTCATTCGAATGACATTGGATCTCATTCGAACGAAATACCATGTCGTTCGAACCACTATGGTATTTTTCCTATCTCTCTACTGCTAAAAACCCAGTCCGCCATTAACGAGTTTCAACCTCTGTTCTGAACAAATTTCGGCATTAAAAGGTCCCCAAATTCATCCTAAGTCCATTCTTTTATTATAAAAAATCTCGCCCTAACAATTTCACTAATTAAATCACCAGTTTCATCAACTATCAAATCCTCTACAAATTTATAACGCTCATTAAAAGAAATCCCCAATTTTCTCAAGAACAAACCTTAGAATTTAATTGAATTCCACCTCTTTTAATATGAAAATGTAGATGCAATTTAATAATCGTAATTTAAACCACTTGCCTCAAATGAAGATCTAACGCATTAAATGAAGGTGTTGAATTGAAATTGAAGAAATCTCCCTCCAAGATCCCCAAGTTCCTCTTCTTTTTGGATCTCCCTTTAAGCTTTTTCCTTCTTTAGTCCTCTAATTTGATTTAATGTTTCCTACCCCTTACTCATTTGGGGTTAAAAACCCTATTCACGTATTTGGTCCTGTGGGCCTTATAAAAAGGGTCCATACTCTATATGGAACTCAAACATGTCTAATTAGGCCCCGACATCCAATATGTGAATAAATTTCTAAAATTAACTCACCCGTTAACTTATTTAAATATATTCACTTTTAAATATTCCTAATAATTAATTCTCATTAATTCATGACACAAGTGAATTATTAACTACAAAATTAATTAAATAAAAATAATAACCCTGAAATTACGGGGTGTTACAATTATCCACCATTAAAATATCGTTCTACTATGTTAAATATATTTTCAATATGCCTTAACTATATTTTCTTTCACAATGTGAGTCTCGAAAAAGTATCTTTTTATGGACACGCAACGCGTGCCCTGCGAGCTAGTAATAATATAAAACACAATCCAACATTTAATCTTGCCTTATCCTAAACGCATCCATGGGGCTAACTCCATAATGAAAGCGCTACTCTATTTGCAAGATGCATGTACAAGAAATTATTCTATGTATTACCTTCTCTTCACCCATTTTATTTCCTCGTATTCTTTAGTTTCCCACACCTTTATCTTTATGACTCCACATCTTATTCTTTTGTTTCACTTTCGAGCTCTCAAAATTGACTTTGCTAACTTTCTACTAACCATATTTATTATCTACCTGACCCATGATCTCTATCATTTAAAAGACCTGGAATCTTTGTCGCTTCCTCTCTCGACATATCATATATATAAAAAGTTTAGACTCCTCTTTGTTTGCCACTTCACATACCCGCTTACAGGTTTGGACATAGAGGATTACAAAATAAACCAATTATTTCTATCAACTGAAGAGTCCTCTTTAGTCTTTCCCTCTCTTTCCTCCCCTCTCTCTCAATCCACTTGAAGCGTAGCCATCTCCCTCTCTCGATTCAATAATATTCAACTCTAGGGTTTTATTTGAACTTTTTTTATACATATTATATCACAATATTATTTTGATTGTAGATTTTTAGTTCAAAACTGTCTATTTCTTCCTTTTATTTGAAGATTATTATTTTTTCCTTGTATATGGAAACATGTTTGATGTTGGACTAGATTCAGAGTTTTGTGTATCTCAGTTCCATATCACAAAGCTATGCATGGTATCATTGTGGTTTCACTATATAATATATATTATAATTTTGTGCCTCAAGATAGGTGTTGGTTTTTAGTTCTTCCAATTAGAGTTGTTATATATTCGCCATTTAAGCACTTCTATCGGTTTAATACCATATCTTTTTTTACTGACAATTTTTTTGTTACAATGCCTAATAAATTTATAGTGTTTATCATTCTCGGCAGACTAAGATGACTAATTTTACTCCGTCATATTAATATGTTTTTTTGTAATACTATACTTCGTGTAACAATCCTATATCAAAGTCAACAATTATGTTACAAAACATATTTATCAATGACTTTTTGAAAATTGGTAATGGTTGTTTGTTTTACCTCAAAACTCTTTCACATGGCTTCTAAACGTAGACTTATATTTTCTAGCACTCAGAACACTTTTTAATCATGCTTGAACTCCAATATGCTTAATCACATGGACAGATGTTTTGAATTAATATTTTTTTTACGGTCACAAATATATGTATATGAACTTAAAACTACATAATAACTTGGATGCATTTTTTAATTTATTTTTTTCCCAAACATATGTACTGTAGGCAAGGAAGATAAATTAGTTTTGCTTTATTTTGATATAATTATGCGGGTAAATTTTTTTTGTTAAAATATATTCCTCAAAATTTGGTTACTAATTTTCATATTTTTTTTACAATTCTCTCAAATCTCATAATCCCCATATCTTACTCTTCACTTTTAATAATATTACAAGCACTGCACTAATGGGAAGTAATAGGTACCTAATGCATCAAAAGTTTTCTATTTCTTATACATTCATGAAAGTGTAATTATAATTACCCATGATGCTTTATATTGTAAAATGTGGTAATTTTTGGTTTCTATATTTTATATATATAGGTGTACTCTTTTTTGGCTTTCAATTTTATTATTTTGGTGGAATATAATTAGCTTTCGCCTGTTTGGAATAAAGCCAAAGTGCATTGTTCAGAGTTTGTAGAGGATAGTTAATTCATAATATCTATAAATATCATGAATATGTATCTTTGTGGGTTTGATTAGGTACTAACAATTTTTGGTTCCAGAGGAATGAAAAAGTCATGGGAATGTCACCTTTGTGTATACATATATAAATATATTACTTTTAATATGAAAGATATAGAGGATACGAAGAGATCTCATATAAAAAAAATTAAGTGGTTTTTCCTTTAGCAGCCTATTTCAGAGGAAATACATGCTCCTTTTTATCTGTTGTTGTCATCTTTTTACATGGATCTCGTTATTCCAACTTTTTCATTTGGAAATGAAACTTGCCTCATTTTGAAGTTTGTTTTACAATTTATAGTAAAATTTGAAATTATTTTTATTATTTCTTGAATAATTGTTTATTAAGAGATAATAAAAGGGTTCAATGTATTTATGTCGAAACAATATATATATATATATATATATATATATATATATAGAGAGAGAGAGAGAGAGAGAGAGAGGCCAAAACAATTCGAAGAAAAATATTTAAATATGATATTTTTCATGGAACAAGCACTAATAACTTTTATTATGCGTGGAACAAAATCTATACTCCGTTAGGCCTCGTTTGGGAGTTTGGGAGAGAAAAGAAAGGAAAGGAAAATTTTATTAGGAGAGAAAAGAAAAGAAGAGAAGAGAAAGGAGTTTGGGAGAGAAAAGAAAATAATTTTCTTTCTTGCGTTTGGGAGTTTGTAAGGAAAATAATTTTTTTAAGAGGAAGAAGGAACAATTCATTAAAAAACTTTCCTTTCTCTCCATTTCTTTCCGATTTGGAAAGAAAGTTTTGGAGAGAAAGGAAGAGAAAGTTTTTTAAAAATTTTCCTTTCTTTTCTCTCCTTTTAAACTCCCAAACGAGAGAAAGTCACTTTCTTTCCTACTTAAACTCCCAAACGAAGGAAAGGAAACACACTTTCTCTTCCTTTCCTTTCTTTTCTCTCCAAAAATAAAACTCGCAAACAAGGCCTTAATCATAATATAACAATCGATAACATATTCAAACCGCCCAGACATCGCACATGCTTAAAACTAGTTCCTTTTAATATTTAAGGAATTAGATTTGAGGATCATAATAATTGTGGATGTCAAATGTCGTCTCACTTAACAGTTATAGCCAACAACATATGTGATTTCCTACCAAATCATTACTCATATTTCTTTTGTCAATGTCATTCCCAACCAGCCTTAACAAAAATGAGCCAACAAACTTTCCTTATCACCAAAACTTATTCTTTACTTTGTTGGTTTTGAAACAAGGGTTCCATTTTGTAAATTAACTTTCATTTGGAAAATCATTTATGTGTATCATAATATATGTCTTAATTTCGTAATATATTTTTATTCGGGATGTTCAGGGAAAAAGATATGGCCAGACTCGTAAATTTGAACGACGGTAAAATTTACCTTTCCAATTGATATAGTGAATAGTAGTAAAAATTAAAATGTTGAAATATATTTTCACCTATATGTGTTAAATTTTGTTCACTATTTTGTTCAGATTTATATAATAATAGCATGTTCACTTATTCACAATTTTCACTAATTTATTTTATCGTGGTTAGAATATTTCACCTTGACCCAAAAGGATGCAAGGTCTCTCTAGTTACCTATAAAATTGGGTATAATTTGATTCCATTGTAATGTTACTAAGATGTAATTTTGATGTGCATGTGTTATGTTACAGGTTAATGGTTAGAGGTTAAATAGTTCGAGAAGTGGCCTCAAATAATTACGACTATTTGGTTTGATACTTTGCAAGGGAAATGGGTGGATTCTAAATCCAATTTCTTTTTATGAAAAAAATCTTTAAATAATTTTTTTAAAGGCAAAAAATACATTATGAATAGAGATTATATGAATTGGGAAGTGACCTCAAATAAATGTGACTTTATATTGGGAAATGGGTAGATTTAAAATCCATCTGTTTAAACTGAAAAAATAAAAATAAATCAATATGGGTCTTTACTTTCACATGTCACTTTTCATGTAAATATCAAATATTGAATTTTAATCTACACAAAGAAGCATTAGTAAAATGAGGGAGGTGGATTTAAATATAAATAAGATACTTTTTGGCAATCACATTACTGGTTATAACAATTCAACACAATAAAGTATTTTCTCAAATATTTGGGATCGATTATATGAATCATATCTTACTTTTTTAAATTTTGTTCAATTAGTGTTAGGTCCTTGGGTAAACCACGTGATTTGATGCATTTCTTAACAATTTCCCCCAAGCTAGTTTAGGTTCACCTTTATCCCTAGTGTAACAATCAATATCAACCAAATTATTCTTCATTGCTTGATATTTTTATTGGTTTACATTTTACATGTCCAAACCATCTAAGGCGATATCTTCTCAATTTATCCTTTATAGGAGCATTTTCTACTATTACACGTATATCTTCATCCATATTAACATATTTCTCCCCTCCTAGATTTTTTAGGAAACTCAAGTCCGCAAACTCCCCAATGCTAGAGTTTTATGTTATTGAAATAAAATATGAGGAAATTTAATTCCTAACAAGGCTTAGAAAAGAAGAAAAAAAGAGGTACAATTCCTTACCTTCTTAAAAAGGAATGCAATATAAGGACTTTGAAAATATTTTATAATTATCAATTTTGGGGATCACAGAAAAAGAGGAAGGGGACATGCAACCTAGCCATCTAAAAAATCTTATAAAAAGCAACGTAGTTTAATCAAGAAAATGCCCAAGTCATGTCTTACAATGTTAACATCGTTTGGCTCACAAACACTAATATTGAAAATCAAAACGAACGAGAAAGGAATAAATTATGCATACCGAAAAAGTGATTAGATTTATATTTAAGAATAATATGAAAGGTCTCTTCTTTATATTTGCAGAGATCACACCAAGAGTGGAACTTTTAGCCTCTAAAATGAAGGTTATCTTATGCAATTTTCTCATCATGAAACAATATCCAAGCTAAAATGGATACTCTTGGACTATTGAATTAATGTCACTTGAACTAAAGAGTCCATTATAAAGCCTCTCTAAAAAAAATATCCCTATTTTGATGTCAAATATCATGTGTTATTGTAAGGACAAATTAACTCATCACTTATAGACAAATAATTATGTTATCAGATGCCCTACATCATGAAATTGATGAAGAAAAACATTGACTAAAGTCCACTTTACTTGAAATATAAATGTTGCAACTTTCATATGGTATTGATTATGCCTAATAGGGGGAATGAATATTAAGAGTAGAAATAATTAAATCATTAATTCAGTTATAGGTTTAAAAATAAACCCTTACTCCAATATCAACAATTTGCGTTGTCACTCTTTGCAACGTTTGTCCCGGGGAGGCTCATAACGGATAATGTATAGTGTCGCTTATGAACTTAATCACTCTTTGCAAAAAAATGAAGAAATGGAATTACGAGATTTTTCCTTGAAGTTGGACTTAGGTAAGGCATACGACTGTGTTGATTGGGGTTTTGTAAAAAATATTAAGAGATATTGGGTTTAGGGATTGATAGGTGGAGTTGATTATGAGTTGATCATTTCCATCTCTTTCTCTATTATGATTAATAGGGGACTAAAGGACAGTTGGAAGAATATTTGGATTAAGACAAAGTGATAATATATCACCTTATCTTTTTCTTTATGCACCAGGGGGTGGGGTGGGGGTGGGGGGTGAGGGCGCTGCTCACATTCTTACTAGCAAATTCTCAAGAGGAGGGAAATATTGTAGGCATGTTATACCCCAAATTCCTCACTTATTTTTGTAGATGCCAGTATTATTTTGGCAGTGGATAAATGAAGAGGTGAGATAAATATAATTTTTTTTTATGTGTTTTGATAAAGTATCAAGGAAAAGGATTAGTTATGATGATAACATAATTGATTTACGTTCAGAAATGGGGAGAAAGTCAAGAATAGAGAGTTATCGGGAGTTCTTGAAATTAAGGAGGTGGATAAACATGATAGATATCTAGGGCTCCTATCGATAGTTGGGAAAAAAGAAGTGTTTAGGCATTTTAGGGAAAATGTGTGGAAAAGAGTTAAGGGGTGGGAGTAGGGACTCATTTTCAGGGCAGAGAAATAAATTCTCATCAAAGTCGTGGCAAAAGCTTGTACCAACTATTCTATGAGTTACTTTAAAATTCTAGACTATGTGCATGATGATTTAAAATCTCTCATGTGTAATTTCTACTGATCCCATAATAAGAAAGATAAAAGGGTTAGCTGGGTTAGTTAGGAGGAATTGTAAAAACCCAAGATGCAACAGGGTTTGGGATTTAAAGAATCAAAATCTTTCGATTTTCCCCTCCTCGCAAAATAAGGGTGGCATATAATTACCAACCCCAGCTATCTTATGAGTCACATTCTCAAAGACAAATATTTTTCTCGGTGTTTGAAGGCAAACAAATGTTACAATACCTCATATATATGGAGAAATGTTTAGGAAGGTAGATAATTTCTTGGGAAGGGTGTTGGATGGAGAGTTAGTAATGGTGAGAAAATTTGGGTCTAGGAGGATATGTGGATCCCAAGATCTCATAATTTTAAACCTCTTACACCAACGGGTTCTCTTAGCAAAAATATGTTTGTTAATGATCACATTGACGTGAAAACGGGCCAATGGGATCTGAATATTATCTCTTTATATTTTACATGGAAGGAAGTGGAAACATTATAAAGATCCCTTTTTCTTCCCCTCTATCAGACGATAAATAAATTTGGCACTTTGAAAGAAAGGGAGAATAATTGACAAAGAATGGATAGAAGGTAAATTGGAGCATCGATCATATAGAGGGTGATAGTTGAGAACACACTATATGGTTGAATCACTTGAGTCTGCAACATATAGGAGTTCCAACTAGTTTGGATATGGTGACAAAATAGGATTAGATGTTATGGGCATCCCCTCTCAGGTTTCTACAGGATTCATCTTCAAACATCATCCAGTCCAAGTCCAATGCATCAACCAAAAAGGAAGTATTCATATCTCTTGAATACACTATAAGACACAATTCATGTATATAGGTGTTAATGTGTATCCACAAATGTTTGCATATTTTTAAGGATTTTTTAAAACATTTTAAAATGTTTTTTAAACATTTAAAATCATGTTTTAAAATGTTGTGGGCTTAATTAGAATTATTATCCCTTAAAAACTTCCAGGGTAGAATATAAAAGTGCTAGTGACATTTTTGGGTGCAATTTGTATTTTAAAATCTTCAAAAACACTCGTTTTAGAATCAGTTAGATCCTTACACGTGTTTGATTTATACCATTTAGATTTGTGTTTCTTTACACTCTCAAAATTGATCATTAGTTGCCACCGTTGGATCATATGTTATCAAAGTCCTGCATGTCTTCAAAGATAACCCATGTGATAACTGAAAGGCGGTGTATCTTTAGCCCTTAGATTTGGACATTGAATCGTCAATTTATTCCCAACCCTTGATTTCCTTTGAACTTCTAGATCCTTCATTGATCAATATACATAAAGACCATTTCGTATCCATTTGAAGATTTTGGTTGCCGTCTCATTTCAGAGAAAAAAAGAAGCGAGAAGATAGAGAGTCAAGAGAGAGAGAACAGAAAGGAATAGAGAGAGAGAGGGAGAGAGAGAGAGAGAGAGAGAGAGAGAGAGAGAGAGATAGAGAGAGAGAGAAAGAGAAAACCAGTCATCTAAAATATCAAACCCTTAGGTTTTCTCACAAACCAAACACCTATTTTCGTACATACTCAAAGTCAGAAAACCCCTTCAGTTGAGAGTTAGATTTTCTAGGTTTTCCAGTGAGTTTGGTGTGTGGTTTTATGGTTTGAAGATCCTCATCAAATTGTATATCTCTTAGGAACCCTTCTCACTATAGATCTCAAATTTCTTTTTGGAAATTTTGAGATTTGTTAATAGATATAGTCCATGTCATAATTGAGGGTTTTTTATATCTCTTTTTGTTGGATCTTGCTTTGAAAAAGAGACTTCCTATCGTCTAAAGTTTTATATCTGAAAAATTTTGTTTCAAAAACACAATTTTCACAGTTTATGAAATTATTCTCATACATAAATAAGTTTTGAAATGATTGAATCTATTTTTCAAAAAGATTCTTTTCAGATCTGAAAAATATTGAAGTCTGATTTTTCAGATATTTGAACTCCTTCCATCTCATATAGAAACTGTGTAGTTTGTAGGATTTATTTGTATAAATCTAGAGAGGTGTGAGCTTCATACTTACATGTGGTTTTAGTCACATCACTATCACTGTCACTCTCACACGAGCATGTATACTGTGTGGTTCATTTGAGAGATATAAGGTTATTTGAGCCACTATAAACAAAGGACAAGGAGGAAGGCAAAGAAGCTGTTAAGGAGATCAAAGAGGTCAGATCAGAAGTGCCTAAGAGAGGGGAACTCGTGTAGGTACATTTCTATCCTAGCCTTAGGATCTTGAATGCATGCTTAGTGCTTGTAATCTTGTAATATTGTTTGATTACTAGTGTATTTTTGTTTTATAGCGTAGAGGTCACCGTGGATGTTTCCCTAATTTGGGGTTTTACCACGTAAAACACTTTATCTCTTGTGTGTGTTTTTTAACTCTTCATAACTACTGTTGCAATCTAAACTTAGGTTTAACTTTAAAACTTATTTCCAAGAACTTAAAATAACTTGTTCATAGTCTTAAAACACATCTTGTGTTAATCATTCTGTTTTATAAAAGAGTTTCCTCAAAAAGTAGTTAGGAACTTACTTAACTATTTTAACTTGTGTTAAACAACTTAGTAAGGTTTTTAATTGGTATCAGAGCTGAGTACCTATTTTTCAATAGTTGTTAGATCTTGTGCTTAAAAACTGTTTTAAAAACAAAATTTTAGTGTACGAGAAATTTGAGCATCTTGGAAATTTGTCCAGGCCTCCCCTAGACTTTTTGATGGAACCAATTTTCCATCCTAAAAAGTAAGTATGATTGCCTTCATCCAAGGGACTTTGGGAGATGATGCTTGGGATGCTATAGAAAATGGATATAATCATCCAACTTAGCCTCCTGCAGATAGTAGTAATGTAACAATTAAAAAACTCTTCGATGAGTTTACCAAGGAAGAAAAATGCCTCCTTAAGTAACAAAAAAGGGGAAAATGTCATATTTATGTCTGTTAATTAACATGAATTTAAACGCATATCTATATGTTCAACATCTAAGGAAGCCTGGGACATGTTGGTCACTGCACACGAAGGTCACACCTATGTTAAGGTAGACAAAACTCAGATGTTAATCCAACTGTATAATACTCTCCTTATGGCTGAAACTGAAACATTTGATGAATTCTACATTAAACTACTGATGTTATTACGAAATTACATGCTAATGGAATTATGTATGACAGGAAAGAAATGGTCTCTAAAATTATTAGATCTCTTCCCCCTATGTTTGATAACAAACGTTATGCAAGTGAGGAAATTGATAACCCAAACTTAACTCTAGAACTCCTCAATAGCAATCTTAGGACTCTAGAAATGGAATTGGAATTTAAGAAATATCCTTTCAATAATCAAAAGAAACACACCAGTCCCAATGTAGTTTTCCAGTCTAAAATGACCACTCCACAATTTGTTGTACTTAACATTGATTTGGATTCTGATGAAGACTATGATTTAGATAACTTAGAAAATCGGATAGCCTTAATGTCTAAACATTTTAAGAAAATTTTGAAGTTTAGAAACAATATTGCTTCTAAACAAAGGAAGGCTACTTATTCTAATCATTCTAATAACATACCTCATGAGAGGAATCTAAACAAACATAACACTGATGACAATAATAGACTAAGGACTGACATAAAAAATGTTAAATGCCATCGTTGTGGGAAATTAGGTCATTATGCCAGTAAATGTAGAGTTAGACTTAATAATAACAATGATAAAGCCAACATATGCAAGACTTGGGATGACCCAAGTGACTTTGAAGAAGATGAGCCTGAGTCTTCCAATTCTTTTGACCCCTGTATGGTTTTCTTTGCTAATTTTTTTTATTTTGATGATATGCTTGAGACTGAGTCTGATGCTGCTATGCCTAGATCTATGATAACTGATAATGTTGTGCCTACTACTAGTTTATCTACTATTTTCTTACAAAATAGTTTTGTTGATGTTGCTAGTAAAAATCCTTCGACGATGTGTGTGAGTCAAAGTGACCACTCTAATAATGAATTGAATGGGTGGGTGAGTGCGATAAATGAATGACTAGGGGACACTTCACACACTGCACTAGAAGAGACTAAAAATGACGATCTACCAGTCATTCAAACACTTTACACAATGACACTTAGGAAGATCAGTAGACTAGAAAACACTGTCAAGGAGTTAATTGAGAAAATAGAAGCATTAAGCCTAATGGTAAAGCAGAACACTGAGATCTATACTAATGAATGTTTGGTCTATGAAACTAAAACAAAAAATTTGTTGATAAAATTAAAGAATTGTATGAATCAAATGAAGTTTTGGAAAACAAATGCTAGGAAACTTTGATAGAATTGGAACAATCTAAAGAAAAGGTTTCAATTGTCTTCAAAAAAAATTCTTAAGTTTAAAAACAATTCCAATTGTTTTGAAGATTGTATGGCCTCTAGTAAAACCAATTCTGAAGACAAAATAAGCGTAGGTTTTGATCAAAAAATTAAGACACAAACCAAAACTTCACAAAATATAAAATTTGTGTCTTCTGGAAAAGACCTATTGATCTATGTCCTGATTTTCAAGCCATAAAATTTGATTTTGAGAATAAAAAAAAGGTCCACATATTTTAATGAAAAATGATCAAAAGCCTACTACTGAACCTAAGGCTAAATATGTTTACCCCCCTGTCAGGAGATTTAAACCTGAATGGAAAACTGTTGCAGTTAAACCCAAGGACAATGTCTAACAAATGGATAAATCTCTTTTCAAAGATTTTAAAAATCAGAGACAACCGTCTAGCCACTAATACTATTCATATTGTGATGTTTATGGACACTTTCTCGATGAATGTTTTCAAAAAGGACTGTATAAACCTGTCTATAAATCACATGTTTACAAAAACTTTCACTATTCTAGACAAAGCGAAAATAATTATGTACTTCCTAAATAGCCCAATAAAAACTCTAACTATAGGAATAGGAAGAAAAGGTCTAATACTAAGAAGAAATCCAAGATAAAGAGCCGTAGGTCTAATTATAAACTAAAAGCTCACAAAAATTTTAAAACCAGAGCTATATGGGTTAGAAAGGACGATCTAATACCCCAGATGAAGTAGCTATAAGAACTTTAAAAATTGAACACACTGCATCTGGTTATGATTTAGACTCTGGATGTTCCAAACATATGATCAGAGACGATACTAAATTATTCAATAGAACTGACTTCTTTGGAGGAAATGTTTTGTTTAGGGGTGGAGTATCAGCTCAGATCATAGGCAAAGGTACACTCCAAGACAAAGGGCTTTCTATTCTCAAAGATGTCCTATTAGTGAAATGACTTAAAGCTAATCTGTTAAGTATATCACAATTTTGTGGTTCCAAGCATACAATCACATTCTCAAAAACTAATTATAAAATCTTAAATGAGAATGGTGATTACATCCTTACTGGTCACAGGATCCCAGATAACTATTACATAGTAAATTCGAGTAACAAGACTTGTAGGTTAGCCAGACTTGATGACAATGAAATCTGGCATAATTCTCTGGGTCACATAAATTATGATAATCTTATCAAATTAAGCTCCCAAAGCTATAGTTAGAGGTTTGCCAAAAATTAAACCCACTTCGAATGTTGTTTGTGGGTCGTGTCAGGAAGGAAAAATAGTTAAATCTGCTGATAAGAAAGTTAAAGATACTCTAACTACAAAACCTCTAGTGCTAATCCATATGGATCTCATGGCTTCTTCTCGAACTGTAAGCCTCTGTGGTAACACTTATATTTTGGTTATGGTGGATGATATCACTCGATTCATTTGGGTAGCCTTTTTAAAACAAAAATCTGATACATTAAGAGAATTTTTAAAAATCTTTTAAGAATCGAAAATGAAAAAGATACCCAAGTCAATCGAACCCGTAGCGATAGAGGAGGTGAATTTAAAGACTCCTAGGCATAAAAGAATACTATAACTGTAATGGTTACCAACACAAGTTCATTGCACCTAAAACACCTTGGTAGAATGGTGTTGCCGAGCGTAAAAATTGCATAATCCAAGAAATGGCTAGGGTAATGATACATGCTAATAACTTGTCAAAATACTTTTGGGTTGAGGCAGTTCAAATAGCGTGTCATATTATCAACAGAGTGTACCTTCAAAAAAATACCAAACAAACATCCTATGAACTTTGGTATGGAAAAAAGCACAACTTAAAATATTTTTGAACTTTTGGGAGTATCTGTTATGTTTGTAAAGACATAGAACACCTGTCTAAGTTTGAGTGGTGACAAAGCCATATTTTTAACTCACTCCCTTAATAGTCGGGCTTATCGCATTTATAAGTTGCGTACCAAAGTCATAATGGAATCAATAAATGTGATAGTGAGTGACACTAATGTCGAGAGTAAAGAACAAGGAGCAAATATATTAGATGAGTATGAAAATAAGAGATAGTTGATTCTTTACCAACTAAGACCCCTGAAGTGACTAACTGGGTTTCTAAGGATCATCCCATAGATAGTATTATTGGAAACGCTAAAGAGCCAGTACATACAAGATCCCAATTACGTAATGTTGCTCATTTTGCATGCTTTGTTTCTTTGATAGAACCAAAAAATGTAAATAAAGCACTCAATGACTCATTCTGGATAGATTCTATACAAGAAGAGCTTGTCTAATTTAAAAGTCATGACGTATGGTATCTTGTACCCAGGCCAGAAAATAAAGGGTTATTAACACTCGCTGGATTTTTAAAAATAAAATAGATGAGTCTGGGATGTTACTTTGAAATAAAGATAGATTAGTTGCCCAGGGTTATTCTCAAGTTGAAGGAATAGATTCCGAGGAGACCTTTGCCCCGGTCACACGCCTTAAGTCTATTCGCTTACTCTTGGCCTTAGTTTGTCACTTACAATTCACACTATATCAAATGGATGTAAAATTCGCCTTTATAAATGGTATTTTGAAACAGGAGACTTATGTTGAACAACTGAAATGCTTTATTGACCCTCATTACCCAAACCATGTCTATAGATTGAAAAAGGCTATATACGGTTTAAAGCAAGCCCCTCGGGCCTAGTACGAATGCCTATTAACCTTTTTAATTAATAAAGGGTTTCGACGAGGTGGAAATGACCAGACATTATTTGTTAAACATTTTAACAAACAGGTCTTAATAGCTCATGTTTATGTTGATGACATAATATTTGGTTCTACTTCCCTTTTCGAGGATAAAGAATTTTCTAAATTATGCACGGAGAGTTCTAAATGTTGCTTATGGGGGAGCTTCAGTATTTTTTAGGACTATAAGTCAAGAAAAAATTTGATGGGTTATTCATTTCACAATCCAAATATGCGATAGGGTTAGTGAAAACATTTGGAATAGAAAATGCCAAGGGTACTAGGACCCCCATAAGTACTTCAGTTAAAATTTCTAAAGATGAACATGGGAAACCTATAGATCCTACCCTATATAGAAGTATGATAGGTAGCCTGTTATACCTCACAGCCTCGCGCCCTGATATCATGTATGTTGTGTGTGTTTATTCCCGTTACCAAAGTGCACCTAAGGAAAGTCACTTGAAATGTGTTAAACGAATTATCAAATATGTTAATGGCACAATAAATTTAGGCATATTATACACAAATGATACATCTAGCACAATTGTAGGATACACCGACGCAAATTGGGTTGGTTGTTCTGATGACAACAAAAGCACATCAAGCTCTTATTATTATATAGGTAATAACTTAGTAGGATGGATTAGTAAAAAGCAAAATTACACTTCACTTTCCATAGAATAATCCGAATACATAGTCGTAGGAAGCTGATGTGCTCAATTAATGTGGATTAAGCAAATGCTAAGTGACTATGGCATTAATGAAGAAAAGCTATATCTCTATTGCGATAATCGAAGTGCAATAAATATCTCTAAGAATCCTGTTCAACATTCACTCACTAAACACATCAAGATTAGACACCATTTTATTCGTGAATTAGTTGAATCTAAAGAATTATAGATAATCTATTTACCTATAGAACTTCAATTAGCTGACTTATTTACTAAGCCATTAGTAACTTGAGATTTGAATCTTTACGAAAATCTATTGGTATGGTTAGTCTTGAATAACTGTCTATTAACCTTTCGTACATCATCCGGTTATATTCATACTAATAATTGGTCTTCGAGGATATAGGGTACGGTCGTTTAAAAAATGATAAAAGACGCCTCCTATTTTATTTTATGTAGGAGAATCTTGAAGTAACCAGTTGATTATCATAGGTTTTCAGATGATTTATATGATTCTTTATCTGTTTTCACCCTTTGTACAATTGAGAAAAATTGGGAGAGAAATACTTGAGTAACTTGCGATATTTTTATCTCTCTTAACTCAACTAATATGCCACCTTAAGTGTTTTCTTTCAGGCATTTTAGACAACATTTGTGCAGATATCACTGTTTTAGGGTATTGGTCTGTATGATAGTTGAGTTATGTATTTTCTTTCTCTTATTTTTGGTTCTAGGATGGTAATGGGTAGATAGCTCTTTTGTATAGGAAATCTAGGATTTTTATTTTTACCTATAAGTACAGGTTACTCACGGGAATTCGGTCTCCAGTATCCAAAGGGGGAGATTGAGAACACACTATATGATTGATTAACTTAAGTTTGCACCATAGAGGAGTTCCAACTAGTTTGGATATGGAGACAAAATAGGATTAGATTTCATGAGCATCCCCTCTAAGGTATCTACAAGATTCATCTTCAAACATCATCCAGTCCAAGTCCAATGCATCTACCATAAGGGAAGTATTCGTATCTCTTGCACACACTATAGGACACAATTCATGCATATAGGTGTTAATATGTGTGCACAAATGTTTGCATATTTTTAGGGATTTTTTAAAAACATTTTAAAGAATTTTTAAACATTTAAAATCATGTTTTAAAATGTTGTGGGCTTATTTAGAATTATTAATATCCCTTAAAAACTGCTAGGGTAGAATATAAAAGCGCTAGAGATATTTTTGGGTGCAATTTATATTTTGAAATCTTCAAAAACTTGGATTTGTGTTTCTTTACACTCTCAAAATTGATCATTAGTTACCATTGTTGGATCATATGTTATCAACGTCATGCATGTCTTCGAAGTTAATCCATGTGATACCTGAAAGGTCCAATCAAAGTGAGTATAAAAGAGGTGCATCTTCAGCCCTTAGATTTGGACGTTGAATCATCAATTTAATCCCAACCCTTGATTGGCTTCGAATGTCTAGATCCTTCCTTGATCAGTATAAATAGAGACCATTTGGTATCCATTTGACATTTTGGCATACGTCTCATTTGAGAGAAAAAAAGAAGAGAGAATAGAGAGAGTAGAGAGAGAGAGAGAAAACTAGTCACTTAATATCAAACCCTTAGGTTTTCTCACAAACCAAACACCTATTTTCGTACATACTCAAAGTCAGAAAACCCCTTTAGTTGAGAGTTAGATTTTTTAGGTTTTCCCGTGAGTTTGGTGTGTGGTTTAATGGTTTGACGATCCTCTTCAACCTGTATCTCTCTTAGGAACCCTTCTCACTATAGATCTCAAATTTCTTTTTGGAAATTTTGAGATTTGCTAAGAGATATAGTCCACGTCATAGTTTAGGGTTTTTGATATCTCTTTTTTTTGGATATTTCTTTCCATGAGTATATTTCTTAAATATCCACTCTAATTTTTAAATACTTTGAAAGGAGAGACTTCTTATAGTCTAAAGTTTTAGATCTGAAAAGTTTTATTTTAAAAACACAGGTTTTGCAGTTTCTGAAATTATTCTCGTACATATATAGGTTTTGAAACGATTGAATCTATTTTTCAAAAAGATTATTTTCAAATCTGAAAAATATTGAAGTCTAATTTTTCAGAGATTTGAACTCCATACATCTCATATAGAAACAATGTAGTTTGTAGGATTTATTTGTATAAATCTGGAGAGGTGTGAGCTGCATACTTGCATGTGGTTTTAGTCACGTCACTATCACTGTCACTCTCACGCGAGCATGTATACTGTGTGCTTCATTTGAGAGATATAAGGTTATTTGAGCCATTACAAACAAAGGACATGGAGGAAGGCAAAGAAGCTACTAGGTAGATCAAAGAGGTCAGATCAGAAGTGCCAAAGAGAGGGAAACTCGTGTAGGTACATTTATATCTTAGTCTTAGGATCTTGAATGCATGCTTAGTGCTTGTAATCTTGTAATATTGTTTAATTATTAGTGTATTTTTATTTTATGGCATAGAGGTTACCGTGGATGTTTCTCCTGATTTGGGGTTTTACCACGTAAAAAACTTTGTCTCTTGTGTGTGTTTTTTAACTCTTCATAACTATTGCTGCAATCTAGACTTAGGTTTAACATTAAAACCTATTTCCAAGAACTTAAAATAACTTGTTCATAATCTTGAAACACATTTTGTGTTAACTATTCTATTTAATAAAAGAGTTTCCTCAAAAAGTAGTTCGGAACTTACTTAACTTTACTTCATTTAGACAACTTAGTAAGGTTTTTCAATACTCAACCCAAGTATCCATCATCATTGTTTGCTTCTAATAATTGAAAGAAGATCATACATTTCCTACTATCCAACCATTACAAACCAGACTTACTCCTCATTATTAACTTCATGATTGCTAAAGAGCTAGGACTACTAACACCATCAGAGGAAGATATCAATCACTCGATTGATTGGGGAGAAATGTATGATGAGGCTTTCCTATCAATAGATCAAATCACCTTCACAGTACAATTCTAATCCATCTGTGGAAATGGATCATCTTTCAAAGTTCACCTATATGCCCTCAACGACTATAATGAAAACAGTGATGAATATTCTTCCTCTGCCTTCAACACTTTCCCAAGTAGCACATTAGAAACTCGGGGGATGCTTCATACACCAGTCATCAGTCAAAAGAAACCATAATTCGAACATCGAGGTACCCTATACAACTTGTCCATATGAGTGAACGGGATAGACAACTAAGAGAATATGACTAAGTCACCCGGATCTACTAACCTCATCATGACCTATTGTACACAAAGGAACAATAGTTTAGATCCAATGCCGCACGTAGGGATACCGCCCAGGAAGTTAAATTAAAGGTTAACCTTGACTCGATAGCATACGCCCCTTACCTTAATCCTTTAAAAGAAATTTAGAACTGACTTTTAGAATGTCAACGAGTCATGTACGCTCAAGTGGTATTCCACACTGCATAAAACAAAATGATACGGGACTCCCGCCCGATCTCCTCCCCGAGAAGCCAAACTATGAGATCCCCCTGTTACTATCTTTTGCATAACCCAAAAAGATACTATTATCGACATCGACACTTCTCGACTGATCGGGATAAACTCAAAGGGTTCCCCCATCGGAATAAACACCGCCTCATTTAATCAAAATCCAATTTCAAAATCTTCAGTCATTGAAACAGGACATCCCCACTACACTCACCTCCCCAAAAAAAGGCATTATATATTTCTTTTACCAGCCCCTAATCACCGAAAGGGACACACTTCTCGAGCCTGGAGATAATGTTGTCCTCAACCTCCAAATTTGGGAAATGATAAAAAAATAGGATCATTCCATGGGAAAAGGATTACGGTTAAGGACGTAACTTCTTCGGGGCTCCTAGTTCTCAGGATCACAAGTTTGGGATAGGATACAAAGCTTCCACATAAGAGCTCGATTGCCTCAAATAACATGGACAATGGGCCAACCGAATAAATAGACGAGGGTAAACTACATATAATTTACAACCCAGTTTGTCCTAAGAGGGACCACCCCTGTAATTCTTTAGCGGTGAGGAAGAACTCTGACACTATAGTGTCAACATCTACCAAGGTATCTGAACCACCGGATGGGTCGACCTTCTAGAAGATATACAATACGCCATGTAACACCCCGATCCGAATTTATGGGTCACCTGTGGGTCAACCCGAATCGGTTCGGCTGCGTTAGTGTGAAGTGTTGTGAAACAGTCCTAGATAATGTTTCTAGTCCTTTTTATTTTGATTAATATCCTAATATTTAGCATTCAATTATGATATTTCATCATTCTTTAATATGCTTTTAACAAAATAGTTTTCAATGTTCCAACTTTGCCACCTACATCCACACTTTAGCATACTTTAACTTATAGCCTTTTAATAACACTATTGATTTTTTACAACCTTTGCAGTCTCTTTATTAGTCTAACCTTACTTTGAAATTATTTACACAATAATTTCATTTTAAATAATATTTTACCATATTACTAGTTAGCCCAAAATTATAAGTGAATTTTGTGACATTTTTATACATAAGGTCATAGTTTTCGTGTCTTAATTCTCTTAAACGTATCCCAACATTTTATTAACATGAAATATCACCTAATTTATGGAACAATATCATTCAAGTATATTATCTTTGTAAAATACCTTACTTTGTAACCCAAAAGCTTATTTTACTTGAAACAATCCACTTGAAATTCTCCATTTTTAACATATTCTTCAATTTCTTAAAAATGTCAACTTACACATTCCTTTAGGGAAAAAAACCTTATATTTATCAACATTAAATTCTAGTTTATAAAGTTGCTAATTTAACCATTACTTTGATTTTTACACATTTTCTTGCCCAATTATCAGCATTCAAAATGCCTACCTTTATTCACTTTTACCAATTTTCATCTTAGGAACATTAGACCATGTTTATTAGTCATTATTAACACGCGATAATAACATTTCACCCATTTCACATATTTATGTGAAAACATGTATTTTTACAATCAAATTTCCTCAAGTAAAACCCAATATACTTCTTACTTGAAAATGACCATTTAACATCTTGAAATATCATTTTAAAATATTTTTATTCCATAAAATGTTCAATATATATTCTTAAAATTAGCGCTTCAATAACTCATCTTTAAACCCACATTAACACATGGAATACTACTATATTCAACAGAATAATAGTATACTTGAATCCTACATATGTATAAACAAACACATGTAATGATCATGCTTTAAAGACTTGAACATAATACCAATGTAAAAGATATATTTCCCCCACTTCAAAGAAGTTCCCAAAAATGTTGAAAATGGTTATGAAGAGGGAAAACCCCCACCTCCAAAGGTGGACTCAAAGGGTCTAACAAGCTTCCTCTATCTTTGTCCTTTATTATCTTCCCAAAATCCAACACTAATACTCCATAATTCCACCTTCAATATCGATAAAAAAATTCCAAAGTATTCTAAAACTTCACCCTTAAGCCCCCTTCGAACACCACCAAAAACCCACCACAACACTAGCTAACTCTGAATAATGGATGGGATGAACTCGTGATGTGATAAGGTTGGTACTCTTGGAATCATATTCAAGGAGTTAGTGGTATTATTAGAGAGAATGATGGAAATTTCAAATATTCTTATGCAGATCATACTCTTCTACAACTTGACTTTCTCCCTATATATGCATTATGGTTCAGCCTGTCTAAATGTGCTTTTTATTTTCAAACCTGACTATGGAATCAAGTTCTTATAATTTATGGAGCTCTATTCAATCCACATAATTGTTAAAATAGTCTCATCCCAAGATATTTGCTCTTCAAGAATTGATCTCTTCTAATTCTACTCAATTCTCCTACATTCATACTATAGAAGACAATCCTGCCTCTACTATTACTAAATTTGGTTCTTCTTTTAGTATTAATATTCGTTCCTCAAATATATATGGATTTCCTAAGATATTGAAGGGTTTGGTTTTTTGGATAAGTTGGGTATGCCCAACTTTGATCATTAATCCCTCTAATGTATTTTCCATTGTTAGAGGGTTGTTCTCTATCATTTAATATAGCTTCCATTAAAAAAAGGATAATAGGGCTAAAATGTTGCTGAGAATAATGTAATTTAAATTCTGCCTCCCCCTATATCTCCCCTTCTTTCTCTTACACCCTTATAAAACATTTTAATTATACTTTATACACTTAAGAAATGATTCCCTTAACAAATATGGTTAAAATATAAGCTAAACCAACTGTAACCTCTCCAAATATCGACAAGTCAATATTTAGGACCAGCCACAAATCGACAACTCAAAAAAACCTACAGTTTTTGATATCTTGTCCAACAAAATAACTTCTTCTCAAACCCCCCAAAACTCCTACATCCCTCCCTCTTTTGCCTGCACCATACTTGTGTGGGGGTAACATGGCAGTTCGACTACTTGATGAGGTTTACAATAAGGTCATTACTAATTGTAGCTCCTCTAACCTCATTGGCTAACTTGTTCTTGCCAAAGGCGACATGCCATGGAAATTAGAGGAGTTAAAAGATCATATTTCTTTTGTCTGGAAGCTTCATAATAAATGGGTTCTTACTCACATTGGTAAAGGTTTCAAATCTCGTATTTTCTTGCCCCTTGGACATCAATATGATATAGTCTCTACATAGCTATAAGGTATCAACTGCTTTGTTCAAGATATTTCAATGGTAACCTGATTTCCAACTACTCAACCATGTTTCTTCCACCACCATGATTTGGATTAGAATTTTTGGTTTATCTCAAGAGTATTCGGATCCACGTCTTTTGTTACAAATAGCAAGAGGAGCTGGTATTCCATTACGGCTTGATAAAAATACTTTGGAAAAATCATATGGAATCTATGCTAGATTCCTAGTTGAAGTGGACATGAATAATTTACCTCTTGAAAAACTTCTAGTTGAAAAAGGTAATGGAATTTTTTACGTTAATCTTGTCTACGAATCTCTTCTAATTTTTTGTTCTTATTACAAAAATGTTGGAAACTCGGTTAGTGAGTGAAGAAACCTCAAAAAAATGATGGTTAAAACACCTGAGATGAATCAAATGCCTGAATTGCAATATTCTCAACACCATAGGAGTACTAAGAAAGTTCTTCAAGGTAGTAAGAATTTTTTAGCAAAAAATAGAACCCAAGCCCGTGAAAATGGTATTTCAGGTGTAGTTCAAAAGTCCAAAGAATTGGTCGGACCTGTGCAAGTGATTGTTAAAAATATCCCAAATAATTCGAAGGATATAATAGGTTAGGTGGAAACGTAGTTCACCAAATTGAGGCTGTTACGTTTGACCAGTCCAACTTAAATGGAGATAACTTTGTTCAAAATAAAAAAAGTTATAGATTTTCCCGAGTCTAGTGGAGGGAAAAATGTGTGTCAAGAGCAGGTCAGCTTACTAAATGTAAAAAACTTGGGATTTAAGAAGTCTTACAAACCGGATAAAACTCACCAACTTGTACAGAGTTATGAACCAGACAATATAGGCCCTACTAGTATAACTTATTCTTGGATATTGGATTTAACCAAGGTGATATCTAATACTCAATTGGCCACTTTACCAAAATATAAACATACCAATACACAATTGTAAATAGGATATCATAATCAAGTGTTTAAAACTCCGAATTTTAACCCATGAGAAATTGTCATTTTTAATAATGATGAGTCACAATCTTTTGATGATATGCCCTTTAGAGGACATTCCAAATTTAAATGGGGCTTCGTCGTATCAAATAAATGATTCATTGAGGAAAGAAGTTGATGGTACTGGTCCTGAAATTAACTTATATGTTGAGATCCCAAACTTCTCGGCTGGTAAAACCTGCGGGAAAAATATATATCAAACTCCACTCAATAATTCCTTTGAACTCTTTGGAAACATTGAAGATTCAAGTGCTATCAGTAGAGATATAGAGATCGGAGTTAAAACAAAGGTTAGAAATAAAGAGGAGTCTTTTCCATTCTTAACTAAAGAAGAGAAATCGACTCTTAAATATAATTTAAGACGTTTAAGATAACGTAAATTTTCAAAGGTTGCTTTTTTATCTCATGTAAGAGACATATGAGAGCCTTTTTCTCCTTATTGTATATAAATAAATTTTATTTTCTAAAAAAACGAGAACTAAAAAAAGAAACATGTTGCTGTTGACTCGGGTAATCGGATCGAGCCAAAATTCTCTTCGAAGGGATCCAAACTTTGAATTGATCATAATATACTTTTGGATTGATCCAATCAGTTGGGACGAGATATTTATGTTCTAGCCCAAATTTTACATCTTATCTCTCAGTTAGACCCTCAAACCTTCAAATGTCTCACATGGAAACCTCCAATTAATTACTATAAATTGTTATGTATATGTCATGGTCCTTGATATCATAAACTTCATAAAATTACAAAAATACCCTTAATAAATAACTTTAGAAAGGTGCAGGTATTACATTCTTCCATCCTTAGGAAATTTCGTCCTCAAAATTCAATATTTCTCCTTACGATAAGAATTTTTAATCATTTTCATCTGGTACCATGTTCACACTTAGTTTACATGAATTTCAATTATCGCAATGGCCACTTGAACAATATACCCTTAGCATTACTTAAACTTCTCGAGTCTTATAACATTAAAACCTCCATCTAATGCACCTCGAAGCCATTGATAAATCACACGACTTCCTTAAGCTCTATATCAAATGAAAATAACCATTGTGGCCATCCAGGATTTGATCGGTTCGCCTGAAAAGAAGATGGTGTGCGGGGATCGAGGAAGAAAATCATTTTTTGGCTACTCGCGCAGCTCCCACTGGCACAAATCGATCATTATCAGGGGGTGTAAAATATAAAGAATGGATTCCCCAACATATTTTTCTAATTATAGACCAAAGATGTACCGGTCCCCAAATATTCGGCATCGAAGAAAAACTGATGCATATGAAAGAAAATAGATCACAAGTCCGGGGACTAAGTTACAAAATGGAACCCATTTTGGCCTTTCGATCTCTCATGGGATATGATAATGTTCTTTTTTATCAAAAATGCAATTTGTGTGTATAATGTGTGCGGAGTGAAAAGGTGAGAAAATAAATCATCATACCCATATTATGAAAAATATGGTGATTTGTCATTCTGAGGATTATAAATAAAAAGGAAAGAAAATAGTCTAAAAGGTAACTGATATATGAACAGCACACCGGATCACAATCCATCGTAAAGAATGGAATATGCATTTTTGACGAGGCCGCTAAAAATATAATAAGAGAAAAGGTTACGTTGTATGTAATACATCGAATCATAATACATTATGAGGAAGTTTGTAACACCCACCCCCACTATTTGATCGTACTTGTATGATTTGGTGACTTGGTTTGACCAATTGGCTCTGGTCTTGTTGAGGTGGATCATAAGTTAAATTTTGGTAATATAGTATTACCGACGCAATTGGATTGAAGTTTTTATGACCTAAGGTTTAATCCAAGGAAAAAAGAAGTCGTTCGAACGTAGGGCTTTTCGCGTTCAAATGGGTCGTTCGAATGAGGTTCGAACAGACTTCTGACGACTTGAGTTTGATCAATTCCTCGTGAACTCTGGAATCTCGTAGAAGGGTTGGTTCAAACGAAGTAGCAATCTCATTCAAGCGATACTTAAAAGTCGTTCGAACAATCGCACCTGAATTTGATCATTTTGAGTTGCCCTTGTGTGCTGTCACATTTTGGGCCCTTGGATTAATGATGTGTTAACATCTTAGAGAATCTGATGAATAGAAACCTGTATAACATGTGGGGGAATGAGTTTTTAATACATTTGTGGGTTTCTTTGCAGTTATAAGAAGAGAAAGGGTGGGTTTTCTCGCCACCATTATTTCAACACTTCTCTCTCTCTCCCTCTCTCTCTCTCTCTCTCTCTCTCTCTCTCTCTCTCTCTCTCGCGCGCTCTTGAGAGCTTCACCTCCACCAACCACCACCCTAGAACCACCATCTCTCTACCCAAAACCACCAAGTATAACCCTTTTTTACCATATTTAAGCCTTATAAACCCATCTACACCATTGTTGGCAAAGCTACGAATTTTGGAGATAATATTAGGGGGGGGGGGGGGGTTTGAAGAAGAAGATAGAAGAAATCATGCTGTTTGAAGGGGATTTTTATCGAGCTTTCAAGAAGACAAGATTAGTGGAGTTGGTCAACCTATTTAAAGCCACCTTAGAAGGTGGGAGGTTTCCATCTTCTTCTATATTCATCCACCATTATTAGAGCTTCCTTTGAGGTGGAAAACTCTGCTATTAGCTTAAGAACTCTAGTTTGCATTTTATTGGTCTTGTAGCTAGAGTTTGTTAGAGTATAATTCATATATTATTTAAGAAGGTAACTTATGGTTTTGTGAAAAAGAAGATGATTTATGAAAGATCTCAAGAGTGTAGAAAAAAATGATATATTTCAAGAAATCTTGATATCTAAATTTTTTATGGAATAAAATGTTTGAAATGATATTTCTCATGTTGAAAATATTTTATGAAGCACATGTTAGACCCATTTAATAGGATTTTTAGACTTAATATACATCTTCTCATGTACATAAACTTGTAGTATTTTGATGATGATCATATAAATAAATTTAATGAAGGTTTTAGTGGGTTTAAACATGAAACAAAGAATAAATAAATTTTAGCCTTTAAGGTGTGAAAAGTGTGAAAAAATGGACATTTAAGACTACATTTGGAAATAAAGAGAAATGGTATATTCTTGTGAGTAATCTGAAAAGGGAGTTTTCTTAGTAAAGAAAGTAATGAAATAAAGAGATTTTCAACTTGAGATATATGTTACTCCAAAGTGTTAAATAAGTGTTAATGAGTTAAAAATATTTAAGAAGTTAGTGTGTGTAACTTAATAATATTTTTTGGGAAATGAGACTTGTGAAAATGGAGGAAAGCCAAAGTTTGGAAACAAATGGGCAAATTGATAATTTTATGTAAAGAAGAACATTTTTATAAAATAAAAATGCTGAAAAAGGTGTTACACAAAATGTTCCTAAATGAAAGTGATTTTTGGGATAAAATCAATACAAGTGTATAAAGGACAAGAAATGATGATTTTAAAGTGTAACACTAGTTGGGGCGAGACCCTGAGTTTTGGCTTCAGCCTGTAAAAGAAAGTGTGATAATGAGGACATGTGAAAAATATTAAAACACATTAATATGGACTCGAATAACACCGATAATAACTAAGAAGATCCCGGAGCTCAAGGTGAAAGACCCAAAATCCTTGGGCGGGGCATATGGTAGCATAGATGGCGGTGTGAAGCCCGTTAAAGTATGCAAATATTGGAAGATTCCGAGAGAAAGATAATGAAAAGTGAAACATGTCAAGAAATGGATTGTGTGGAGAATATAAGAAAAGACAAACTAACTTGAATAAAATAAAAAAATATTCCGGTAAAGAACAACGTGGACAAGTAATGTAAGAAAATTGGTCGATGTCTTTGGAGTAAAAACGGTTTCATGCATTAAGTGTGTGCATATATAGAGAGAGAGCGGATCAAATGAGGTCTTCCAGTTTGAGGACCCTGAATGAGGTCCATTTTTTAAAAATAGTAAAAAAATATTTTGGAGCTGATTTTTATTCTATGGTTTTTAAACATGTCAGTAAGACCATAAAAAAATAATCAACTCAAAATGAATTTGTTTACTATTTTAAAAAATCGGTCAAACTTTGTCAGTTTTTAACAGCTTAAAAACTCACACAGTTTGACTGATTTTTTTAAAATAGCAAAAAAATGGACCTCATTCAGAGTCCTCAAACTTGGACCTCACTTGATCCTTTCCCTATATATATAAGGCGATTGAATGTGCACATAGTTATAACATGTTAGAGTTTCTTTTCTACCATTCGATTCTATAATGCATTGTTGTATTTTTTTTCACTGGGCATTCAGCTCATTCTCTCATCTTTGTTACAACAGATTGGGTGCGGTTTCGTATTTTGAGAGCGTTGTACATGTAAATATCCTTTTTATTTTATGTTAGTAGCTCTGTATGCTTTCATTCCAGGAACGCTCCCCATGGGTTCCTCACGTAGTTTGACTTAAATTAAACTTGCATGCTAAACAAGTGAAATGTTAATTTAATAAAACTAGATTAGCAACATTATGTAGGTTGTTTCAGTGCACTTCACACCTGATGCTCGGGTCGGATCGAGTTGACCACAATCGAGTCGAGCGTTACAAATGGTATTAAAGCAATAGGTTCAAGGTTCCTACTAGGAGTGACGTTGTGAGGTCGGTAGTGGATTTTGACGTCGATGTTGATTTTGGGTTGATCATGCTGGATTGGTGACAATTTTGGTTTATTCTTTGGACGGTGGAGTGAAGGAGATTAGCACGATTGGTAATGCATTACAAAGTGTCCCGTGGCCAAGTTAGTTTCCATTAATAGCTTTCGCGCTTTCGATTTAGACATCTTAGTAATTTGCGAGTGTCTGTGGGAGCCAATAGTGGCGAAACCGTGATTTTTAGTGTGAGGTACTTTTGCGTCAACCCTTGACTATGTGAGAGGTCTATTAAGACATTAATACGGGTGAATAAAGTTCGACAAATTGGAGACATGGGTTTTTAAAGTCAACTATGGAGATTGGGTGACTAGGGTGTCATGCCTAATCAATGTTGATTTGTGATAAGGCTACATTAAGTTCATGGGTACGGTACTTACGGGTAGCCATTACGCACCTAAAAGTGTATATTTTATACCCCAAATAGTCGGTTTTTAAATGCTAGTTCTAATTAAAATTATACTCGTATCCATTCATCTTGTAGGTATATTTGCACTTGTCAATCTAAAAGTTTTATTTCAAGTCAAATGTGACAATGATGCGGTTAAAAGAGGCTTAAACTCAATTGACATACCAATTACCCAATCCCGAACATAAGTCCATACCATCCCAAACCCCTAGTGCGTGTGTAGTTTTTATTTTATTTTATCTCGAGTTTTTTATTAATAGGTTAGGATTTTTATTTAGTTTTTTAATTTTAGTACATTTTAATTTTTTTAGTTTTATTAATAATATATTTCTAGTTAGTTTTAAATACTAGGATGATTTTTACTGTAATTTTTTTATGTACATTTAACACACACACCCCTCTTATCATATACCTACCACACCAAATCTCCTCCCATACCTTACACTCTCTCTCCTCTCTCTTTACCCTCACCTCCATTAACAAAAATGGGACCTGCCTTTCACCCATAAATCCAACCCAAATCCATATCCCACCTTATAGATCCTTAACCCAAACCTTGACCGCCGATGACCTTCTTAAAAACCCATCTGAACTCCGGCCATAACCCCTGCCAAACAAGCCCTATACCTCCGCCGGTGACCCACTTCAACTCCCTTATCTCCCTTGCCGGAGATACACTCCCCCATTCCCATTTATAACTCCGGCGAGCTACCCGTTTCCCATCTTAAACCCGACAACCCGGAACCATCACACTACCTGCTTACCTCCATTAATCCCCCAATAGCTTCAAACCAAAAATCCACCTGACCTCGCGCCTTCAACCCTCCATGGATCCAACACCCAAACCACCGGAGCTCCGACCTTCCCTTAAACATCCAACCCAAACCCATCTTGACCCAGCTGTCCAACTACCATCTCCAGAACTCCAAACCTAGATCGACATCCACCGAGATCCGCTACTACCTTGACCCGCGACCCACATCCTCCGCTCCGTACCCGATATCTCTTTGACCCGAGATATTGACCCGGCCATGACCTCAAACTAAAACCCGAAACCCATTACCTACCCAAGCCTCCAAACCCGGAACCAAAAACCATTTCCATTTATCTTTACCCTCCCATTGTCTTCTGTACAACCCCACCAAACAAAAACCCACATGTTTTGCACATTAACCCCATTTTCCTAAAATAGCCCTCCAATTAACTCTTTAAAACCCAACCAAATAACCCATTTCCCATTTTCTCCTAATTAAGCCTCACCTAGAAAACATCTTGCATGCATAAAAGGAAAGGGTGTCTCTGCACAAAAAGAATAGAGAGTTTAGAATATAGAAATAGAGTTATTTTTTTAGTAGCATAGTTCTAGAATAAAACTTTGAAAAGAGAGAAATTTTATTTTTAGTATATATATATATATATATATGTTATAGTTTATATAGTATATATATGTTATATAGTTTAGTATAAACTAAACTTTTAGTATAAACTAAACTACTAAACTATAACATATATATACTATATATATAGTTTAGTTATAGTTTATATACTATATAAACTAAACTATAACTAAACTACTAAACTACTAAACTACTAAACTATACTAAACTACTAAACTATAACATATATATATATATATATATATATATATATATATATATATATATATATATATATATATATATATATATAGTTTAGTTATAGTTTATATACTATATAAACTAAACTATAACTAAACTATATATAAACTATATAGTTATAGTTTAGTTTATAAACTATAACTATAACTAAACTATATATATAGTTTAGTTATAGTTATAGTTTAGTTATATAGTTTAGTTATAGTTTATAAACTAAACTATAACTATATAGTATAACTATATAGTTTAGTTATAGTTTATAAACTAAACTATAACTATATAGTATAACTATATATATACTATATAGTTATAGTTTAGTTTATAAACCATATATATACTATATAACTATAACTAAACTATATATATAGTTTAGTTTAGTTTATATAGTATGTATAGTATATATATATATATATATACTATATAAACTAAACTATAACTAAAACTATATATAACTAAAACTATATAAACTAAACTATAACTAAACTATATAAACTAAACTATAACTAAAACTATATAAACTAAACTATAACTAAACTATATATATATATATATATATATATATATATATATATAAATTTTATTATTGATGCAATTCAAGGAGATTGATTTCAATTCAAGGAGAATTTTGGTTTGATCAGTTCTTTTAATTACATCTTGTTTAGTCCTTACATGCTTTCAATTATTTATTTCATGACTTGGAATCCCATTATCGAGGGCTAATCTCCCGTTCAAGGGATGAAATGAAGCTCCTATAGATCCAATTTATCTAGTTTTCTATTTTTTTTTTAATTTTCTTTGATTAGTAACTTCTTGTTTTTGTTTTGAGAAATGGAAAGCCATCATTGGAAAAGGATTGAAATCTTGTGTTATAATTTTATCATTTTGATTCAAACTAGAATTATGCTTATCAAAATGATCAAAATTATAATATAGTTTTCTTCTGTTCATGTTTTATTTTGTTAATTAAAATTAGTTGGGTGAATTTTCCCTAAGGATGATTATTTTGATTAATTTTAATTCATTTGGAGTAGAGTTGTAGGAATTGAAAGTACTTTTCTAAAATAATATTTACTTAATTCATTAGTATAATGAGAATTAACTTTTGAATTAGATGAATATTTTGGAAATCAATCATATTAAAATAGTTCAAACTAGATTGAATTGTATGAAATGGGGGTGGTTTTACATCAATTGATCCTTCTTACTGACAAGTCTCATTCTGTTATGTCTTACTCATTTTCATCACACACTTCTAAGTTACTTCTTTATATTTTTCTTCTAGTTTAGCTAATATTTTTCATTTTGTTTAATTATTTCACAATCACATCAAATTGTTTTAATATAAAAAAATCATAAAAAAAAGTACAAAAAAAGAAAAAACAAGAAAAATAGCTAGAAACTTGGATACATCATTTTTTTTGTGTTTCACTTAAAAAAGTTGGATTGACATCCTTACTTACCTCTATCATAGTTCTTGTGATATTTTTGTAGGTAATTGAAGGAAATTATTGATTGGAAACGTTATTCAACAATAATACATGAACAAGCCTTTCTATCAATAGCTAATGTTGATGATGTGATAAGGCAAACTAGACCCTTGGAGTAGTGTCATGTCATAAGTAGTTGATAATTCGATATGCATATAGAATCATGTTTGTCGTCACTTGAGGATATGTGCTCATCCATAGTTGATAGGATATTATCATTAGAGGTAAGTGCCTTAGTAATTGTCGACCATCATATCTCGCAAGCTATGATGAGAGTTACTGACCACTGGTAGCATGTTATGTATGTAACAATGATAGTTGAAGTGACGTAGGAGTGAACCCTAAATAGTCTTCCGTTATATGGTTTTAAAGAATATGATGCAACTTTTTAGGATCCCTAGTGATGTCGGTGATGTAGACCTAGAGGCTTATAGATTATATACGATGTCCCATATCCTGATAGAATCTTTAGTAGTGTCAGTTAGTGGTTTGATACGTAGTTTAGGGCATCAACCGTATGGAAGAAGGTTTTAGAACCATTATTGGATCTCAAGGAGAGAGTCGTAGGTTAGATCTATATCATAGTTTCAATAAAAAAGGAAATAAGATTCTTATCTAAGTGTCGTCGCTCGTTCTAGCGGCCTAAGTGATGATGGAATGCGAGGCGAATATGGATATGATTTAAAGAAGTCCTTGAGATGTATTGCACCTGGAATCCTTGCCAATGGGAGTCGATTTGATGTGATGCCTTGAGGTGCTCAATGATTGTAGTTCGCCATATGTAGATACTTATAGGGTTGTATTTGGATGAGTATTTAATAGTCATTGGAGATGTAAGTTGGGAAATCGGTAGGCGTATCTACTATGAGAAAATCATAGGTGATGATATCTCATTAGGTCTTCGACGACAATTACGCTGAGGTATGCTTGGTGTCCTTAGGGAACTAGTTAAGTTCGGTATCATGATGTTTGTATTGAGGGTCATGTGATGATCTCAGGTTATTGGTCAAGTTTTAAAGAATCGAATATTGTATATCCTTGGTACTGTCGTTCGAATTGACACAAATAGGTGATGCAACCTTCTAAGGGAAATTAGAGATTTGTATTATGGTTAAACAAGATTCTCACTTGTCATAAGATGACTAGTGTAGAAAGTGTCGTACTTAATTTTGACAAGTACCAGGAAATGCATTAGAGACTTAGATTGATGATGTCATGGCGGAGACTTGAAAATAGCACCTCAGAAGAGATATCGTAGCATGATTAGTATGAATATATGGTTTGAAAATAGACTTGAAAATAAAACGTATCTCGCAAGCTATGATGAGAGTTACTGACCATTGGTAGCATGTTATGTATGTAACAGTGATGGTTGAGGTGACGTAGGAGTGAACCCTAAATAGTCTTTCATTATATGGTTTTAAAGAATATGATGCAACTTTTTAGGTACCCCAGTGATGTCGAAGAAAGTTTTCGAACCATTATTGGGTCTCAAGGAGAGAGTCGTAGGTTAGATCTATATCAGAGTTTCAATAAAAAAAAGGAAATACGATTCTTATCTAAGTTTCGTGGCCCATTCTAGTGGCCTAAGTGATGATAGAATGCAAGGCGAATATGGATATGATTTAAAGAAGTCCTTAGGTGTCCTTGGGACGTATTGCACCTGGCATCCTTGCCAATGGGAGTCGATTTGATGTGACGCCTTGAGGTGCTCAGTGATTATAGTTCGCCATATGTAGAGAGTTATAGGGTTGTATTTGGATGAGTATCTAATAGTCATTGGAGACTAAAGTTGGGAAATCGGTAGGACGTACCTACTATGAGAAAATCATAGGTGATGAGATCTCATTAGGTCTTCGACGGCAATTACGCTGAGGTATGCTTGGTGTCCTTAGGGAACCAATTAAGTTTCGTAATATGATGTTTATATTGAGGGTCATGTGATGATCTCAGGTTATTGGTCAAGTTTTAAAGAATCAAATATTGTATATCCTTGGTACTGTCATTCGAATTGACACAAATAGGTGATGCAACCTTCTAAGGGAAATCAGAGATTTGTATCATGGTTGGACAAGATACTCGTTTGTCATAAGATGACTAGTGTAGAAAGTGTCGTACTTAACTTTGACGAGTACCAGGAAATGCATTAGAGACTTAGATTGATGATGTCATGGCGGAGACTTGAAAATAGCACCTCAGAAGAGATATCGTAACATGATTAGTACGAATATATGGTTTGAAAATAGACTTAAAAATAGCACGTATCTCGCAAGCTATGATGAGAGTTACTGACCACTAGTAGCATGTTATGTATGTAATAGTGATGGTTGAAAAGACGTAGGAGTGAACCCTAAATAGTCTTCCGTTATATGGTTTTAAAGAATATGATGCAACTTTTTAGGATCCCTAGTGATGTCGGTGATATAGACCTAGAGGCTTATAAATTGTATACGATGTCACATATCCTGCCAGAATCCTTAGTAGTGTCAGTTAGTGGTTTGATACGTAGTTTAGGGCATCAACCGTTTAGAAGAAGGTTTTCGAACCATTATTGGGTCTCAAGGAGAGAGTCGTAGGTTAGATCTTTATCAGAGTTTTAATAAAAAAGGAAATAAGATTCTTATCTAAGTGTCGTGGCCCGTTCTAGCAGCCTAAGTGATGATGGAATGCGAGGCGAATATGGATATGATTTAAAAAAGTCCTTGGGTGTCCTTGGGACGTATTTTACCTGGCATCCTTACCAATGGGAGTTGATTTGATGTGACGCCTTGAGGTGTTTAATGATTATAGTTCGCCATATGTGGAGACTTATAGTGTTGTATTTGGATGTGTATCTAATAGTCATTGGAGATAAAAGTTGGGAAATCGGTAGGACGTACCTACTATGAGAAAATCATAGGTAATGAGATCTCATTAGGTCTTCGATGACAATTACGCTGAGGTATGCTTGGTGTCCTTAGGGAACCAATTAAGTTTGGTATTATGATGTTTGTATTAAGGGTCATGTGATGATCT
Source organism: Sambucus nigra (assembly GCA_949130495.1). NCBI lineage: Eukaryota > Viridiplantae > Streptophyta > Magnoliopsida > Dipsacales > Adoxaceae > Sambucus > Sambucus nigra. The sequence goes on along the minus strand of OX422217.1, from coordinate 28,722,185 downwards.
CAGGTTATTGGTCAAGTTTTAAAAAATCGAATATTGTATATCCTTGGTACTGTCGTTCGAATTGACAAAATAGGTGATGCAACCTTCTAAGGGAAATTAGAGATTTGTACCATGGTTGGATAAGATACTCGTTTGTCATAAGATGACTAGTGTAGAATGTGTCGTACTTAACTTTGACGAGTACCAGAAAATGCATTAGAGACTTAGATTGATAATGTCACGTTGGAGACTTGAAAATAGCACCTCAGAAGAGATATCGACGCATGATTAGGATATCGAGACGTGTCGACAATGTGAGTTAGAATAGCCCTATAAGGGAAAGCATTAGTTTTGTCAGACTGGTACTAATTAGGAAGCATAGACCTGTGTAGTAATTAATATTCTTACAGTTCTAATGACGACCGGTGTGGCTATCACATATTTTCAGATTAATTATGGAATCTGGAAATAAGTGTGGTGACGAATTTGTGATAGTAGAGGTTATAATAAGGTGAATGCTTTGCTTAGTTGGGGCACCTCTTAGAGAGACATTTGGGATATGACCATAGTACGACAAAGTAAAATGGTAACCTAGGTATGTTAGGTTGGTCACTACGTTACGTTAACTCGAGAAATAGATAAAGTCGGTGTGGAAAAAAGCGTTGGCATTCCTCGACTGGAATGACTTGTATTCATAAAGGATGTAGGAGGGTACTTTAGATTATAGATGGAGGCGTAACCCCTTTTGAGTATGGCAATGATAAGTTAATTAGCCCAAGACCTTGAATTAATGATAGGACATGCAAAACAAATCCAATGAAGATGAACTCAGTTTAAACTCACAAATCTCTCGTGTATAACTCAGGAGATAGTAATGAACTTTAGGAGTAACCTAGGTAGCAGGAGAGAGAAGTAAGCATCCTAGATACACCTTGGTAGGCAGGTAGAAACACACCATACACCCTCAAGAATCTCTGTCAAGTATTAAAAACTTCGCAATAAATAACAATGGTGAGTGGATAAACCCTCTGGTTTTCCATTACTCTCTCTCTCTCTCTCTGATGTGTATCTCTAGCAATAACTCCAGAGTTCTCAAAAAGATCATCATCTCCTCATGGGTGGTTGGGGTCCTTAAATATCCCCCACACCATCCCCGAGGCAACTCAGTCATTAAAAATATGAAAGACATCCCTCATACTTTATGTCACAACATTAAATGCCTGATGCACTAGTTGGCTCCACGTCATAAACATTAAATGCCAAGACATGCCTTTTGCCTGACCACTGTGTGTTACGGGAGGGGGCTGTTGTTGCAGAGGTGGCTCACCAACTGCCTGACAACCCCAAATACCACGGTGGTTTACTCAAGTGTGCCTCACTTCTCAATCCTCCACACCAAGTTCCTCTAAAGTTCCCACGGTGAGGTCATTCGATAGAGCATGAAAGCTCTCCCAGGCCCCGCCAAGCCTGGTCTCTCGCAAGTACCGTTTGACCTCACACAAACTCATTTATTATTATCGTTACGTCATTAAAATCCTTATAGCTCATAACCAATATAAACAAAGATACAATATGACTAATACAACAAGCTAAAGTATGAGTTGCCACGCCAAGCTGTTTCGCTGAGTTTCCACGCCTGAGTTACCACTCTTGAGCTGCCTCGGTTGTTTAATCTCAAATAATGTTGCCAATTAAGGAATTATCCCTAATCTCAGGATTACCTTCAAGTCCCCTCTATATTTGCCCCCTCGTGGAGAGATTTGTTGGAACAAGAAATGTCTGCACGAAATGTCTCAAACCGATCGACCTTTCTCTGTGTGAAAAGATTCAGGCCCCTTTTCCTTTATTCAGAACCAACGCGTTAGAGTCTCTAGGAAAAAGTAAAATTCTCCCCGATGTACCTGATTCATAACTAGACAACGTTTTAACTTATGGCGCGAGAACATCGTAGCTGTTTTGGAACCGTTGGGACATCTTATTCTTTAGGAGTTTATTGGATATGTCTGACAGAAATATTTTGGCGCTAAAACTCAATATTACTTAGGAAGGCAACGGTTTATGTTCCCCAGGTGTCACTTCATTAATGACGTGGCACTGTCTTTTCAACTGTCAAGACACTTCCCGAAGTGCCACATGTTCATTTGAAATGATTGCAGGCGGCCTTGCACGTGCGATAGTGGGAAACTTAAACGACGAACTCCAAAATTTCAAACAGCTATACCTAAACACTTAAACCCTTTTTTCTCTTACTTTGTTACCGTCTTCTTTAAACTTCCATTTGCTTTAGAGAGAGAGAGAGCCTGTGAGAACTTCATTGTTGTTAAGCTCTTTCTTACCTTCTTCCCCTCTCATCCTCTAAACCACTACTTGTGGTTGTGATCCTCCATTCTTGCTCTTCAAACCCATCTTTCTCGAAGCTTTCCAATTACCTTATCATTATCTGCCATGGCGTCCTCCAGCAACCCCACCGCGTCTGCTGCCAGTGCTTCGCCCACTGCCTCTACTATTGCCACCACCCTGGATGCTGCCCGCTAGGAATAACTAAAGTTTTATTATCGATCACCTATTTTTGGAAAAGGTGATGACTTTGTTGTTGTCTGTAGGACTGTCCATTTTTCTTCTAAGTTTGATGCCTTGTTATTGGGTGACAAAGACGAAGATTCTTCTGAATGGGGTTTTCTTCCTCCAGAGGGGACTCTTTGATTTCGCTTGGACCGAGGGAACTTCGCATGGTACCATATTGATTTCGAAGCACCCAGGGGATCTCCTGCCCACTTTGCTGTCTGGAACTCCCATATGCAAAGTGCCTATGTTGATATTCTCACCAAGCTTGGGTTGCAACGGCTAAATGGTTTGGTGAGTTCACTCTTTCGAAGAATAATACTGCCCTTCCTGTCCTGGTCTCTCGATGGAACGTTACTACTCATACGTTTATTGCTGCGTGGGGCGAGTTCACCATAACTTTGGAAGACGTGTGCGAGGTACTGAGCCTCAATGCAACAGGTCATGAGCCCTATACCGATGAGGCTCTAGATGCCCAAGAGGCTGCCGACCGTTTGGAGCTAGATCGTACATGCCGAAGCTGCATTGGCTCATCCAACAAGGCTACTTTCTCTCCTCTGATTAATTATTTCTTCAAGGGTTCTGGTGAAGGTAGTTCTTCAGCAGATGCTCCTGGTCAAGGTACACTGTTGGAACTTCCTGCGTATATTCTCGTGATTCTATCCCGTTTCCTTTTGACGAGAAAACCCAAGGACCAGCCCCGAAGGGACCCTATCAATATATCCCTTCGTTTGGCCCGAGGAATCAAACTTCCCTTGGTTGTAATTGCCTTGGGATCCCTCTACACCTGGTTAGATAGGAATTTGCTCGATATGGAACGATCTCTTGGCCGTTATAACTTGGCCAATTTTGCCAACGGCGTCCTTCTAACCGGCTTCCTTTACTTTCATTTCCCTGCTGTAGCGGCAAAAACCAACTGCCCTCCTTCAGGGGAAACAATTCTGCCTCCACGGTCCTTTGTTTATCATAGGAGACAAAGCCGAAAGTAGTTGACATCTTTAATTGATCACTTTGAGAAGTTTGTGATGAGGCCTTACCAAGAGAAAATCTTCTTCCACTCTTGTGGATTTTTTCAACATGAAGCGAGGGTGGTACAGGCCCCTATCGTGGATATTGAGGATCCCTCGCTAGATGTGGTCCTTATGTTCTCCCCGGGATATCTGCCTTCTTACACTGAATGGGGATATACTAGTGAGCACTATAATCCCAACCGATGCAGCCGCCAGTTTGGGTTTGACCAGGGGGCTCCATGTCCAGTGTTTCAATCGTCAAACCCCAAGGTCTCCTTTAGTGAGGCGTGTTCTCTTTTTTCTTCAACTGCTGCGTGGGGGATAAGTTCTACAATGGCTGGGCGAGTCACCATTCCCATCATTACTAGGCAAGGGGACGTGACCCCTCTTTTTGTAATAAAATACTAGCCGAAACAACGGGCTGAAATTACTGAGTTCGTTGAGGGAGATCCAGTGTATCCTCCCATTTCTTTATTTTCCGCCTTAGAGTTGGGGTTGAAGGGTAACTCCGTTCTTGGGATTGAATTCCCCCTAAGTACAACCCCCAAGGCACCTCCTATTGAGCTTCCACCACTCTGTTCCATAATCCCCGTTGCCACTCCTAAACCCAAAACCGCTTCCACACCGAAGAAACCTGCCCCTCCAATTGATGCTGCCACCAGCGAGGGGCCTTCTCAACCACCTGCCAAGAAGGCGAAGATGGCCAAAAATGGGGTGTCTAAGTCAAAATATAAGTCCCAGAAGTCCCAGACTCCCGTGGTAGCCTTCCCCATAGCCTCCGTTCCACCTCCCATGTCTGTCGAAGTGGCTGAGCGCTTAAGGAAGGAAGCCCATGTGGAGATAGCTCGAATAAATGTTGAATATCAATGACACGCTGTCGTTGTCCCTCCTTAGATTGTTTTTCCCACGATCGTGGTTGATCCCACGGAGCCAACGGCAAGGAGGAGAAAGAGTTCAAGGGTTCCTCGAGATATTGGTACTTATGCAGCGGGGACAAGGAAGAAGACTCTGGGCACCAAGTCTCAGAGGAAGCAAACTCCTGAGGTGCATCTCTCTCCTGCCCCCTCTGTTGTTGCCACTCCTCCTTCTTCGCCCGTGGTTATATCTTCTCGTTCCCCTTCCACATCTGAGGTATGTATACTTGTTTTACTCATTTCCTTTTTGCTTAAGGCAATCTGCATTTGCTTATTTTTTCTTAACAACTGTAGTGCAGGGGGTTGAAGGGGAAAGACCCAATCCCCCTAGTCCTCTCGTGAGCCCTTTTGTGGGGGATGTTTCAGTATTTCTCGTACCGATGTGACTCCTCCCCGTTCTCCCATGACGGGGCTTACTTATTCTCGTCGTTCAGCCTCCCAACGTGCGAGGGAAGTTGTTGTGGGGGTGATGCTCTCCGGCCTGTGGGTGTCTCTTCGCCACCAGAGGCAACGCAACCCGAGACAACTCTCTCCGTCCCCTCCGATTTACCTACTCCACCCGAGGTTCCTCTTCCCATTGTTCTGGTTGAAGAAAGTGAGCCCGAGGTATGATTTCCTCTATAGTTTATTTAGTATAGCATCTTTTTGGTCTCACCCCCTTTATTTATTTATACTGCTGAACCTTGAGATGTTTTGGATGCCCCAGGTTGAAGTATCCTCATTGTTAGCTAACATTCTTCTTCCAACGATGCTGATGGGATCTCTGACCGCCATTTCCCTTTTCAGTGCCATAACTGAGGTAAGTACCACCTAGACATACTTCTTCGCTTTTTCTGTACTTATTGCTCTTTTCTAACACTTGCCTTTATGTCACATCTTTCTCCCAATCTTGTACCACCTACTTCTCTTGGTGGTATTCATGCATACAAGGCCAAGGTTGGTGCTTCTGCCCAGCATCGTGGCTCTTCTGCGCCCCTCCATGTTGGGGCTTTGTTTAGGAGTCCATTATCTTCTCCCGATGAAACCCCCTATGCTGGACTTGGTGCCTTATGTCGGTGAGGGAGTTTTGCCGACCGTTGAGGCTTCTGCGACCAGGGACCCCGTTGTGGCTTCTGAGGTAATGCCCGCCCCCAATGGTTCCTGTCCCTGCGGCTGCCACGATGACTCCCGTTCTTGCCCCTGCTGTGACTGGGGTACTTTTGTTACTTCTCATAAACTCCACCTTGTAATGGTGACTTAACAACGAAAACGATTGTTAAGATTTTTCACAAACTCCACCTTATAACGGTGACTTAACAACGAAAATGATTGTTAAGATTTTTTCATAAACTCCACCTTATAACGGTGACTTAACAATGAAAACGCTTGTTAAGATTTTCATAAACTCCACCTTATAACGGTGACTTAACAACGAAAACACTTATTAATATTTTTCATAAACTCCACCTTATAACAGTGACTTAACAACGAAAACGCTTGTTAAGATTTTTTCATAACTCATTATGCCCTTTATCTCTTCTCAGGTTGCTCAAGAAAATTCTCCCCCAGTTCTTTCGCCTATGGGCTCACCCCATCAAGAACCTGCTGCTTTGAAAAACTCTGGCCTTGTTGATCAAGGTTCCATAACCGGTGCTGCAGCAGAGAGCGAATCTGGGTGCGAGCTTCCTCTTCCTGACTTGGCTCCTCATGCTTTCTGCCTGATAGTGCTTCAGCATTATCCTCAAATGCCCGTCCACGATCGCTTGGTGATTGAAAAACTGGTGGATCGTCACCCTGAGACCTTCACAGCTGATTGCCTACGTTCTAATATTCACCTGATGAGTCATAGACTTCAAGGCATGGCTATCGTTATTGCTGAAATTGCTAGTACCCCCGTTGCAAGTGTTACCATATCCCTCCTTAACCAATTTCTGGGTTTTCTGAGGGAGTTGGGTCGCGATGGTTTCCGTTTTGACTGGCTTGTAACACATTTAAAGACTTTGAAGAACAAGCAACTGATCAGCCAAAGGGAAGTATTACAAAAGCATTAGGAGGACCAGCGGGCTGAGGAAGCTAGGTTGGCCGCATTAGCACCCCTTTTAGAAGTAGTGGATCAAGAGGTAAAGGATACCGAAGAAGCTTTGTGTCTGGTCAAGCTGAAACGCGAGAGACTCCTCATCGAACGTACACAAGTGCAAACGAGGCTGGAGGTTTCTATTAATGCCCAACGGTCTTTCACAGCAGCTTCTTCAGGCCTTCCTGGAGATTTTTTCTCTTCCTCGGATTATCGTTTCTTTTAGGCTAATTGTTTTTTTGTATATATCCTCCATCTGCTTCAATCTATGTAATTCTTGGGCGATAGCTCCCAAATTTTTTTATAATGCTCCATTGTTTATGAATGAAGAATGTATATTTTCCAATTCTTCCATGTGTTGTGACTGCTTTTGTATGTTATAAATTTGTATATTTTTGCAATTCTTTCATTGTGTTCAAATCGCAACTAAAACTTGTATATTCATAACAACTAGTTATAACAGTGGTTCAAACTTGATTGTTTACACATGATAAACTTTCAGCCATTTATTATTAATCTTAAATGGATTATCTTCCTCTAACTTCGAAATTAAACAATAACCTGAATCATGAGCTTCCGTTACAACGAAAGTTCCCTCCCAGTTGGCTGCAAACTTTGGTAGGGGAAGCCCCCTGATGTGCTTCACTGATACTTTCAAAACGAGGTCTCCCTCCACGAACTTCCTTGGTCTCACCAAGTTATCGTACACCCTAAAGAGCTATTTCGTATACATTTGAAAGTGTTGCATCGCATTATCTCTGTGTTCATCCAACGCTTCCAACTGCACATGTCTATTCTGAGGGAGCATGCTACTTCGCAAGGCATATCGGGCAGAGGGAACTTCCAACTCCACTGAAGGGATTACCTCAGCCCTATAAATAAGAGAGAACGGCGTGTATCCTGTGGGTTTCCGCTTGGTTGTTCGATAGGCCCACAATACAGCTGGTATCTTGTCATCCCACGACCCTGGAAAGTCCTCCATCATCTTGGCCAAAATATTAACCATGGTTTTGTTAGTCGCTTCGGCTTGACCATTTCCCTTTGGGTATGCCACCGTTAAAGTGTGATGAACAATTGAGTACTTGTCTGTGAGCAGTGTTACTTCAGAATTGACGAAGGGAGTCCCGATATCTAAAAAAATAACCTTTGGGATCCCAAAACGGCAAATGATGTATTCTCTGATGAAGTTGCTCACCACCCCAACCATTGCTCTTCTGAGTGGTATCGCTTCGGCCCATTTTATAAAACACTCCATTGCTACCAGTATCCATATCTTGCCTCTCGAAGAAGGATGTATTGCCCCTACTAGGTCGAACGCCCAAGTATGAAACGGATAGGGTGTTGCCAGAGAGTGTAAGTCTACCGATGGGGCATGGATCATATTCCCATGAAGTTGGCAAGCCTTATATTTTCGAACGAATTCAGCCGAGTCTTTCTCCATTATTGGATAATAATACCCCAACGTCATCAGCTGATCATACAAATTAGCTCCTCTTATGTGGGCTGGATCATGCGCTTGTTTGAGGACCTCAGCTGCTTCTTCCTTCGTGATGCAATGCAATGGCCTGTTGAAGTACCCCCTTCGATAAAGCTGCCCCTCCTGAACATAGAACCTTGGGGCCCTCCGTCTTAGGCCCATCGCATCCATTTTCTCTGTTGGGATAACTCTATCCTGAATGAAGTCGAGATAGGGCTGCCTCCAGTTCGTTTGAGTTTCAGTGAAATAGCACTCAGCTGCCTCGAAGAATAGCTGACACTTGTCGCACTTCCATTGCAGCTCTGCCGCATCTTGCTTCATTCTAGGCCAGAAATACCCCTCTCTTTGAATTCTCCTATATAGAGGTATCTCAGTCGTTTTGCAGTGCTCCTCATGCATTTTCTTCAACCTTCGCTCTGCTTCCTCTTGGCTGATGCATCTTGACAACCATCCCCTAGTATTTCTGTAGTAAAGATATCCCTGGCTCATAAAGTATTGGGCTAACTCTCTTAGTCCCATAGCTCCTTCACCAAACTTCAATTGCTACCTAATCTCTCCCCTTCAGTCCGTGTCCTCCTCTATCGGTAGTATTGACTGTACCACCGAAGGAGCTGTCCTTCGTTGGATCACAACGATAATCTTATCATTCCTCATGACCATTTTCTGGGCGATAGTGGCATAGGCGTCTGGATGGCAATTCATCGTTCTGGGATGTCTTCTGATATTGGTCCGATGGAACTGGTTGAGAACCTCTGAATGATTGTTCTGTATGGCGCCAGGCTCATGTGCTTCAACGCATATTCTCCATTTACTTGCTGAATCACTAAGTTCTAGTCACCCTTAATACAGGGTGAACGAAGTCCCCTTCGAAGAGCCTCCAGCAGCCCCAGTACCAACCCCTCGTACTCTGCTGCATTATTGGAACAAGGGAAATCTAGCTTCTAGGAAAGGTAAATCTCCTCCATCCCTTTTGAAAGAATGATCTCTGCTCCTCCCTTCTTTTCCGTCAAAGATCCATCGAACTGCATCGTTCATTCCTCATCAGTTGTATCCAGATAATTAGCATGTAAGTCATCTCCTGGGATGTCTTCTTTAGGAGGTTCAAATGTTCCTAATGGAAAAATTGCCAATAGATCGGCATACGCCTAGCTCTTGATCGCACTAGGAACCACACATTTTAAGTCATATTCTGAGAGGATGAGGAACCATCTGGCTGCCCTGCCAATCAATAAAGTCCTTGCTAACAAATACTTAATAGGATTACATCTAGTTATAATATGAATTGTAAAAGACATCATATAATGTCTAAGTTTTTGTGATACAAAGACTAAGGCCAAAAAATGCCTTTCTAAGCTACTATATCTAATTTCTGGCCCATGTATGATTCTGCTGAGGTAGTAAACCGGCCGTTCTTGCCCGTCCACTTCTTTTGCCAGTAGAGCTCCAACGGACCTCATGGTAGACATAAGGTATAGCTGCAACGGTACTCCTGCCTGGGGAAGAACCATGATTTGTGGTGAAACGATCAGTTTCTTCAGCCCAACAAGGGACTCCTGGTGAACCTCCTCCCACCTGAATTTCGTGTTCTTTCACAACAGTTGCATCAGTGGGTGTGTTATTTCGGCCAATCCAGGCACAAATCTCCTAAGGTAAGAGACTTTACCGAGAAAACTCTTCAGCTCCTTCGTCGTTTTTGGACATGGCATCTCCAAGATCGCCCACTATTTATCCTGGTCCATCTGCACCCCTTGTCGATCAACCACGAAGCCTAGAAACTTTTCGCTCGTCACTCCGAAGACACATTTTAACGGGTTCATCCTCAATTTATACCTCCTGCACCGAACAAACACCTTCCTTAAATCATTCAGATGGGACTCCTCCTTCTTCGATTTGATGACCAAGTCATCCACGTAGAACTCTACAAATTTATGGAAGAACTCATGAAAAATGGCCATCATTGTCCTCTGGTAAGTAGCCCAGCGTTCTTGAGTCCAAACGGCATCACTTTGTACATAAAGTTGCCCAACGGCATTCTGAAGGCCATTTTCTCTGCGTCTGTGGGGTCCATCTTGATCTGGTTGTACCCTATGTACCCATCCATGAAGCTATACATCTCGTGACTAGCCATGGCATCTATCAAACTGTCTATGGAGGGTAAGGGAAACTCATACTTAGGGGAAGCCCTATTCAAATCTCTGAAGTCCGCACAGATCCTTATTTGGTTTTTGTCTTTCTTCCCCACTAGCACAATACTAGATAGCCAAAGGGGATGTTGTATTGGCTTGATGAATCCTGCTACCAATAAACGTTGGACCTCTTCCTTAATCTTCAAGTCTAGTTCAGGTTTGTAAGTCCTCATTGCCTGCTTCACCGGAATAGCCGAAGGCATCACGTTTAGTTTGTGGCAGCTCACTTCCTCATCTAGCCCTTCCATTTCAGTGTACTTCCATGCGAAGACATCTATGAATTCCCGAATCAGCTCAACCAAGGCTTCTCATTTCTCCTCTTCGAGGTCTTTTGAGATAAAGATAGGCCTTGGATCTTCCCCTTCTCCTGCTAAGTTCAGCTGATCCAACTCTTGTGACTGGGGCTTCGATTGATCTGCCATGTAGTCTGGTTCTTCGGCGACATCTTCTACGAACTCCTTTATGTTGGAGTTGTCTATCACCATACACTTCCCCTATTGATCCACCAAGAAACACTCATACATCGGGTCAACCTCGTCCTTAGTCTCTTCAGTCGCCCGTTCACACCATTATAAGCGGTACACCACTTTTCCCTCTTTAGTGACAATTTTCTTGCATTGCCTACTGGTAGCTGTTGCCACGGCATTCCTCTTCTTCTCTCTGGAAGCCTCAGCGATTCTTTCTCCTGAAAAGCGACTCAACACACTTTGTCGTTGGACCTCATGCTCCACCGGGTCTGTTCTAGGCCTCATACTGTCTTTGAGTTGCTTCGAGATATTTTGGGGTCGAGGGATCACCTGATGGGCTTCTTCGGTCCTCACACCTTCGCTACTTGCACCCTCTTTACTTTGCTCATTCAAGGGACCCATTCTCTCTTTAATCGAGGGAACACATGCTCTCTCTATTCTCCTTGTTAGTACCTGCACATCCTCCTCCAACTTTGTATAAAATGTCGCATCCACCAAGTGTGCTTCTTCGATAGCGAAAGGCCTCTTCGTAGCCCTAATGGTCACTTCGGTTCCCTTTATATTTGCCTTGGTGCATTGATGATAGGTTAAAGGGACTAACCCTTGGTTGTGCATCCACACTCTCCCTATTAGTAAATGATAGGAAGTTGCACTTTCTATTACATGGAACTTGATGTGGGAACTCAAATTTCCCATCATAATCCCAACATTCACATACCCGATGGATTTGGAAGATTGGTTGTCATACCCCAAGATTACCAAAGGCATGGGAACCAACCTTTCTTCTAGAATATTAGCCTCGTGGAAGGAGTTGATCGGCATAATATTGATGGAAGCACCCCCATCCATAATATTCCCTGCAAATCTAACCCCGTTGACGCTAGCGGTTACATACATAGGCCTGTTATGAGGGAACCTTACAGCTCTATCTACATCGCTGAAGGTTACTTCTGATAGAAACTTCTTCACCAGCCTAGCCATGGGTCCCCTCCACTTTAGCGATGGGAGTGCGTTCCTTCTTGTAATGTCTAAAATTGCCTGAGTTATCTCCATTCTGCTCTCCTTCAGGATCCCCACTTAATCGAAGAACCAAGTGAACTTTGGAGATTTTGAAACTGCACTATACTCTATGACCGGGTCCGTTTCCTCACCTTCAACGATGTTTACATCTTCTACGTCTTTAGCGCTTGCTTCATCATTGGCTAAAACTATGTTATCCATTCCTGTGGTGCAATGTTCCAGAGCTTCTTCGAGCTCCTTCTGCTTCATCGTTAACCCCCTCCTTCTCTTTCTGCCTCCTCATCATAGGCCATCACCAGATTGGCCCCGTGTGCTGGAAGTGGGTTGTTGTTAATGTTCTGTGGGGGTATTTGCAATGTCCTCGCCTTCATGTACTTGTCGATGATTCTTCGCAGCGTGAAGCAGCTCTCTGTTGGATGCTGGATCTTTCAATAAACCTGGCAGTATTTAGGATCCGCCCTCGTGGCAGCATCGGGTTCTTCTGCTGGAGCGCCTTTTGATTCATAAACCGTTTCGCCTTGGACCATTGTGTTATAACAGCTCACAACCTCTTCTATCGTACAAGGGAACGGTGGCGGGTCTTCTCTGTCTCTTCTAAACTTTCTCTTGTTATCCTTTTTCGGCGCCTTGCCCCCATCCTCCCTCTCGACGTATCCTACCAGTGGGGGTTGGGACCTTCCCCCCGCGAGTTGCATCGGCTGCCTGAACATCATGGGATCCATCGCCGGGTTGGGTCGTACCACCAAAGAGATTTTTCTTGCGGATTTTAGGAATGCTGAAAAAGTTTCCTCGCGCGTCTCGTTGATAAGGTGGCAAATATACTCAGGAAGTAGTCCCTCAGCACAAATCTGCAACAACTTAGTTTCTTTGGCTTATTCCCTTACATCGAGGGACCTTTCCCTGAACCTTCGAATATAGGCCACCACCTCTTCCCCCGATCTCTGCTTCTCCCTATCGAGTTGGGTCAGGGTAAACTCATCTTCTGCCAAGAAGAACTTTTGGACAAATAATACATGCATCTCCTCCCACGTAGAAACGATGTTGGGAGTCAAATGGGAGTACCAGGTGTATGCCTTGTCGGTTAGGGATTTGGAAAACTCCCTCAATCTAAGCTTCTTATCATTGCAATATGTTTCAATGAAACTCTTAATGTTCTCCTTCAGGTTCCCACCTCTTCTTGTGTATTTTTCAAAGATAGGGGGAATATAGTCTTTTGGGTAAGGCTCGTCATTGTATTCCTGAGGGTAAGGTGTTCGGAAGTCATCGTAGAACGAATCTACCTCGCTCACAGATTGCGAGGAAGCCTGCATGAGCTTCAGCATCTCCTTTTGCATCTCCTTTCTCATTTCTTCCATGGGCGATGGGGCAACCACCAATGGGGTTACAGGCAGAACACCTGTTAAAGCTGGAACCATCGTTACTGCTGGCACCGTTGATACTCCGGAGGTTCCCATCGCCGGATTCACGAAGGAGGGTACGGTTGCTGGGATCGTTCCAGCAATACCTGCACCTGGTGGGGCCGTTGGAGCTACTTCGGGTGTTACGAAAGCATTAGCCTCCAAACCTCCCAGCATAGTTGAAGCTACTGGAGTTTGCAAAAACTCATAAAACTTTCTCATGAGGAGCGAAATCTGGGCGGGTCCCAACCCCGCGCTCGTGGAAGGTTGTGCCACCCCTGGAACACCTGACGCCATTGGAACCGGAGGTACCTCTACCCGAGGGGCCCCATCCCTTAGGGCCGCCAGTTCTCTCGTGGCCTGTTCTTCATTATGCTGGATATCATCAAAGTTGAGTCTTCGAGTAGCATTATCTTGCGCCATACTCCTTGCTTAGAAGAATGCCTCCCCAGTAGAGTCGCCAAATGTAGCAGGGTACTTTAGATTATAGATGGAGGCGTAACCCCTTTTGAGTATGGTAATGATAAGTTAATTAGCCCAAGACCTTGGATTAATGATAGGACATGCAAAACAAACCTAATGAAGATGAACTCAGTTTAAACTCACAAATCTCTCGTGTATAACTCAGGAGATAGTAATGAACTTTAGGAGTAACCTAGGTAGAGGGAGAGAGAAGTAAGCACCCTAGATACACCTTGGTAGGCAGGTAGAAACATACCATACACCCTCAAGAATCTATGTCAAGTATTAAAAGCTTCGCAATAAATAACAATGGTGAGTAGATAAACCCTCTGGTTTGCAATAACTCTCTCTCTCTCTCTGATGTGTATCTCTAGCAATAATTCCAGAGTTCTCAAAAAGATCATCCTCTCCTCAGGGGTGGTTGGGGTCCTTAAATATCCCCCCACACCATCCCCGAGGCAACTCAGTCATTAAAACTATGAAAGACATCCCTCATACTTTATGTCACAACATTAAATGCCTGGTGTACTAGTTGGCTCCACGTCATAAACATTAAATGCCAAGACATGCCTTTTGCCTGACCATTGTGTGTCAGGGGAGGGGGCTGTTGTTGCAGAGGTGGCTCACCAACTGCCTGACAACCCCAAATACCACGGTGGTTTACTCAAGTGCATGTCTGACATTGTTTAGCTGGCTAGTGACATCACCTACAGTAGATGTGACATTAAGTAGAGGATTGTTTGGTTCACAGCCTAACGCCCGATGGAACTCCAAGCTGTTTCGCCCGAGGTTCCACGGTCAAGGTCCTTCGGTGTTTTACCAGGTGTATCTAAGATGGTCAGGACAAGCCCCAACGATGCCTCACTTCTGAATCCTCCAAACCAAGTCCCTCTAAAGTTCCCACGGTGAGGTTATTCGATAAAGCATGAAAGCTCTCCCAGGCCCCGCCAAACCTGGTCTCTCGCAAGTACCGTTTGACCTCACACAAACTCATTTATTATTATCGTTACGTCATTACAATCGTTATAGCACATAACCAATATAAACAAAGATACAATATGACTAATACAACAAGCTAAAGTATGAGTTGCCATGCCAAGCTGTTTCGATGAGTTTCCACGCCTGAGTTACCGTGCTTGAGCTGCCTCGGTTGCTTAATCTCAAACAATGTTGCCAATTAAGGAATTATCCCTAATCTCATGATTACCTTTAAGTCCCCTCTATAACCATAGTATGACAAAGCAAAACGGTAACCTAGGTATGTTAGGTTGGTCACTACGTTACGTTAACTCGAGAAATAGATAAAGTCGGTGTGGAAAAAAGCGTTGGCATTCCTCGACTGGAATGACTTGTATTCATAAAGGATGAAAGGAGTAAGCCTTATTTCTCAGAAGGGAAGTCCAACGTTTGACTTCCCAAAGGATGATAGGTTCGTATGTTGCTTTCATCTTGTGGGAATGAATGGTTTATGAATCGATTTATCACGATTGGTTACTCCAGCCAGGGTGTGTGGCTAGGGTAGTATCGAGTGAGAACATTTGGGAGGAGTCATAAACTTCAAAGTGTGTGATGTAGGTTCATCCTTCGTAAACCATAGTTCATTAGATGAGAATGGCATTTTCTCGGAACGGTTGTTTGTTCACTCTTATTCGTTGTGTTCTTTTAGTTCTGGTAGTTTGGGATTGTATTCCTTCAGTTATGATGGTTAATGATGATGCTAAGATTTAGCAACACGAGGTAAGTGATGATGAGCTCAAACAGTGATAACAATGGCAGCCATGGAGATATTTATGTGTATAAGTGTATAGAAGGGGATGAGTATAAGAGGAATAAGATAACGATATATAGTGGTTCAGCCAATTAGGCCTACATCCACTATGAGTGTGTGATCCACTAAGTATGGGCACTATTGGCCTTGGATACAATGCACATAAGCTCACTCTCTCTCTCTCTCTACTGTGTGTAGAAGCAGAGTTTTAGCTAGGGTTACAATTATTTTATCCCTTTGCAGGGTTGCAGGTGGAAAGTATATATAGGTCTTGGGGGGTGTATCGTACCCCCCAAACATGCATGGTGCATGTGAATGATGATCTAGCCAGTCCCTTCTTGACACCTGTAGATGCCACTTGTGATTAATGATGATATAATATTCCCTCACGTGAGGGGGTGATATTGTTATAACGGTCTTCCACGTGCCATGTGAGTCCCACGTGCACTGTTCCACGCATCTCCCAAACCACGCGCTGTAATGATGTCACCCTCGGCCTATGATATGAGGCCGAGGGCAAAGTTCCTGCTGGCAGCCAGCCAGGTCTAATGCAGGTCTCATACTATCATACCCTCGTAGGGTCATCTGGACCATGATGAGGGGTTGGCCCTTGAAGGGTCGTCTGAGCCATGATGAGGGGGTCGACCCCTTGAAGGGTCGTCTGGGTCTGATGAGGGGTCGAACCCTTGTAGGGTCGTCCAAACTATGATGAGGGGTCGGCCCCTTGAAGGGTCATCTGAGTCTGATGAGGGATCGGCCCCCCTTAAAGGGTAGTCTGGGTCTGATGAGGGGTCGGCCCCTTGACGGGTCATTTGATATTAGTTGTGAGATCATCCTGGCCTCGTCCAGGTGGAGTACGTCCTCGGCCTGGCCGAGGGTATATATGGGTATATCAATCACCCCCCAGCCCTTAGCTATTGATGTTATCGAGATGGATGAGGGATAATGTTTCCTTTGAGATGAGTGTATGATCAGTTTGGTGAGTGACACCTGTCAAGCTGATGTGACACCTAGGCAGATATCCACTGTCGTTCCAATTTCCCAGGTGTGGCAGCTGCACACTTGGCCTGGGACTTTGTGCCCTAATGATACCCTCCTCGTGGGCCGTATTTTGCCTTGGTTGATGGTCCCACTCATTAACAAGATATTTAAACAATTTTTTTAAGTCATTTCCTTTCTTCTTCTTCGCGCCCCAGCTTTCTCTCTCTAGTTTTTCTACAGACAAACCACCATTTTTACAACTTCAACATTTCAAGCTTTGGCAGTCTCGTTCTTTCTCAGGTAATCCCTCTACCCTAACGCCCTCTTTATCTTCCATTGCTATTTGCTTTCTTATTTTAGGCCTATAGGATTGGATTTTTTTTCGGCCATTTCATAACCTTCCGGCGTTCTTCTCCGGCGAGTTATTCTTGAGTGTTCTTGATAGAAACCCTTTCTTTCTTTGGTTTTAATCCAAAAGTCCAGCTTGGTCAACTGTTAGACTATTTATAGTTAGCTTAGCCAAATTCTTTTAAGTGTAGGGTCTTGCCCTTAATGCTTAGGAGGCTTTATGATTTAGCCGAGGAATTCCCATCCCTGAGAGAGAAGTTCTTCGTAGAGATTAGACGGATAGAGGAGGAGGAGACGAGGGGCCAACCCTAATTGGGTACGACCCATTTTTCCCATTCCATTAGCCACTATCGTACCCCCTGAGTCTTGCGGGTCGTCGGGTCATCCAGCCGAGAGTCAATCGTGCAAGGGAGAAATGGATCAGAGAGAATCGTCACTGATAGGTGCTGGCCCTTTTGGGAGGGGGGAGACATCCACTCTCAGCCCAGGCCGACAGGCCGAGGTCACAGCACCTTCTGAGGCCGTCCCTGTAAAAGCGCTATCCCCACTTAAATTTCAAGTAGCCTTTCCCGATGGTCCTCTAGTGGTTGGGGAACTAGGGACGAGAGAGATGAGGACGATAATGAGGGTTCTTCTGATGGTGATGATAGTCAAGTTGACACTTCAACTGCTTCCACTTATGTATCGTTAGTTGAGGACCGTGATATCTTAGTATGGAGGCATCTCTTTGGCATACAACCCAACATAAGTATAAGGGTTCCCACTGAATCTGAGAAAGTCTTTGAGGGTGAGGAGGGAGAGATCGCTGTCTATGAGCAGATGTTAAGGGTCGGTGTTAGGATCCCTCTATACCCTTCCATCGTCAATATATTGTCTGCCCTTGGGATTGCCCCTTCTCAACTTCCCCCCAACTCATGGAGGACTATTATTGGCTACATCTCGCTCTGGAAGAATTCATTTACCGAGGATCCTTTGGTCGATGTGTTCTTAGCCTGTTACAATATCACCTCCTCGTCCAAACAGCCTGGGTACTATCATCTGGGGGCGAAGAAGTCTGATAAAAAACTTCTCCACGTGGCACAAACCTCTAACCATGACTAGAAAAAGAGATTTTTCTTCATTTCCGGGGATTGTGAATTTACCGACGGGGTTCAGCCTTTGGACGACGATCCGAGAGTCCCAAGGAGATTGTCTAACCCTTCTATGAAGGCTAGGTCAGACCCCGAACTTAGTTTGGAGGAGAAGGTCATCGTTGACTATTTGAGAGAGCGAGGGAAAGAGTGCGGACTTGCAAAATTTGAAGATTTGATGACCCCCTGCTTCCTCAAAGAAGTTGGTCAGAGGGTCGGCCCCTTGACAGAATTATGTGAGTAGTTTTTTTCTCAATCTTTGATTATTTTTCATGTTATGTCTGTATCTTTCTGATGTGTCGTCTCTTTTTTAGGTTGTCCAGAAAATATCTTTGACCAACTTTGGGAAATGACTGCCCCAAGCTTATTGTCTGGTCTGGGCAAGAAGAAAGGCAAAGATCCTCAGCAGGCTCCGAGGAAGTCAAAGGTCGTGGGGCCGACACTTGTTGAACCATCTGCCGACAGCCACAAAAAAGGGCCAGAAGTTCCTACCGACCCTCGGTCGGATTCTAGGATGAGGGCAAGGGTGGAGGCGTCTGAGGGGAGCGGCTACTCCTCTAGCATGGGGCCTTTTGGTCCCAGAACTTAATATTCTTGAAGGCTGAGCCATCTTCCCTTATAGCCAATCTGAGGGTGGCCAAGGCTTCTATGTTCTCTGATCCCTCGGCTGCCGACTACGACTTTCTATCCAAGATGCCCCCGAAAAAGGTGTATGACTATGGTCTGCATACTCTGGCCCAGGTATTTGTTTTTACTTCATTTCCTCAGTTGAGCTTTTCACAAATTGTTCCCTCAACCCCTTAACATGTGCCTTTTTCTGTACAGTCTATTTGTGCCTTTACATCATCTACCAAGTGGATGGCCGAAAACCAACAGAAATTTCATGAAGCCGAGAGGGCTATTCAGCAAGAGGTTGACCTGCAGACCGAGCTCGAGACTGCAAGGGCCGAATTGGAGAGTACGAGGACCGAACATGCAAGGGTCCTGGAAGAGCTGATGAAGCAGCATGATGCAGATCTGAAAGCCAAGGACTTACTTATTAAAGAGAAGGATGAGGCCTTGATCAACCTGGGGGCTCAATTTAAGACTGGGCTTGAGGGGGCAGTAAAGAAAGCTGAGGCCGATGTTGTGGAGGCCTACAAACTCTCAGACGAGTTTCAAGGCTTCGGTATTGAGTACTTAGAGAGGGGGGTCAGGACGGCCTATCGGTGGGTCGTCCTAAAGTTTGCTGACGCCGTCTCTTCAGTTCGTCCCTCTCTTGAGGCAGTTCAATTAGACGACCCACTGATTGATGAGGCTCTGTCCCACGTGGAGTCTCACGTGAACGCTGAAGGCACCGACACTTCTGAAGATCATCCTGTCTTGGTTACTGAGGAGACTCCTCTTATCAATGTTGAGGCCCTACCCTCTGATTCTACTCAATAGGGTGGCTGTTTGTAGCCAATACCCTCTTCATGTATCACACTTTTTTACTTTGCTTTTGTTTGACACACATCTATAACATTTTGTAATATAATGCCTTTATTTGTCTTCAATGCTTATCTCTTGTATGATTTATCTTATGAGTTGTTTATAACTCCCCCCTCGTCTTTCTTGAGGGTAAATGAGGGGTCGTCCCCACCATTTTCCCTCATCATAGCCGAGGGTGGTTTCCCACCAACTTAATGGTTTTAAATTTTAAGTCCCCCCTCGTCTTTCTTGAGGGTAAATGAGGGGTCGTCCCACCATTTTCCCTCATCATAGCCGAGGGTGGTTTCCCACCAACTTAATGGTTTTAAATTTCAAGTCTTCCCTCGTCTTTCTTGAGGGTAAATGAGGGGTCGTCCCCACCATTTTCCCTCATCATAGCCGAGGGTGGTTTCCCACCAACTTAATGGTTTTAAATTTCAAGTCCCCCCTCTTCTTTCCTGAGGGTAAATGAGGGGTCGTCCCACTATTTTCCCTCATCATAGCCGAGGGTGGTTTCCCACCAACTTAATGGTTTTAAATTTCAAGTCCCCCCTCGTCTTTCCTGAGGGTAAATGAGGGGTCGTCCCACCATTTTCCCTCATCATAGCCGAGGGTGGTTTCCCACCAACTTAATGGTTTAAAATTTCAAGTCCCCCTCGTCTTTCTTGAGGATAAATGAGGGGTCGTCCCACCATTTACCCTCATCATAGCCGAGGGTGGTTTCCCACCAACTTAATAGTTTTAAATTTCAAGTCCCCCCTCGTCTTTCTTGAGGGTAAATGATGGGTCATCCCACCATTTGCCCTCATCATAGCTGAGGGTGCTTTCCCACCAACTTAATGGTTTTAAATTTTAAGTCCCCCCTCGTATTTTTTGAGGGTAAATGAGGGGTCGTCCCACCATTTTCCCTCATCATAGCCGAGGCTGGTTTCCCACCAACTTAATGGTTTTAAATTTCAAGTCCCCCCTCGTCTTTCTTAAGAGTAAATGAGGGGTCGTCCCCACCATTTGCCCTCATCATAGACGAGGGTGCTTTCCCACCAACTTAATGGTTTTAAAGTTCAAGTCCCCCTCTTCTTTCTTTAGGGTAAATGAGGGGTCGTCCCACCATTTGCCCTCATCATAGCCGAGGGTGGTTTCCGACCAACTTAATGGTTTTAAATTTCAAGTCCCCTCTCGTCTTTCTTGAGGGTAAATGAGGGGTCGTCCCACCATTTTCCCTCATCATAGCCGAGGGTGGTTTCCCACCAACTTAATGGTTTAAAATTTCAAGTCCCCCTCTGTCTTTCTTGAGGGTAAAGGAGGGGTCGTCCCCACCATTTGCCCTCATCATAGCCGAGGGTGGTTTCCCACCAACTTAATGGTTTAAAATTTCAAGTCCCCCCTCGTCTTTCTTGAGGATAAATGAGGGGTCATCCCACCATTTACCCTCATCATATCCGAGGGTGGTTTCCCACCAACTTAATAGTTTAAAATTTCAAGTCCCCCCTCGTCTTTCTTGAGGGTAAATGAGGGGTCATCCCACCATTTGACCTCATCATAGCCGAGGGTGGTTTCCCACCAACTTAATGGCTTTAAATTTTAAGTCCCCCCTCGTCTTTCTTGAGGGTAAATGAGGGGTCGTCCCCACCATTTGCCCTCATCATAGACGAGGGTGGTTTCCCACCAACTTAATGGTTTTAAATTTCAAGTCCCCCTTCGTCTTTCTTGAGGGTAAATGAGGGGTCGTCCCACCATTTGCCCTCATCATAGCCGAGGGTGGTTTCCCACCAACTTAATGGTTTAAAATTTCAAGTCCCCCTAGTCTTTCTTGAGGGTAAATGAGGGGTCATCCCCACCATTTTCCCTCAACATAGCCGAGGGTGGTTTCCCACCAACTTAATGGTTTAAAATTTCAAATCCCCCTTCATCTTTCTAATGGGTAAATGAGGGGTCGTTCCACCATTTGCCCTTATCATAGCCGAGAGTGGTTTACCACCAACTTAATGGTTTTAAATTTCAAGTCCCCCCTCGTCTTTATTGAGGGTAAATGAGGGGTCGTCCCACCATTTTCCCTCATCATAGCCGAGGGTGGTTTCCCACCAACTTAATGGTTTTAAATTTTAAGTCCCCCCTCGTCTTTCTTGAGGGTAAATGAGGGGTCGTCCCCACCATTTGCCATCATCATAGCCGAGGGTGGTTTTAACGAGTATAACCCCAATCATACTAGAATTAATCAAACACAAAATGAGGGACCAAAGTGACATTCTCATTAACATTCTAAGTGTTCTGTTGGAGCAACACATTCATTACAACTGTGGTCCGATAGGACGTTATAAAATCATTGATAGTTTCTCTTCAAATGATATGCATTCCAGGGGTTGGAAAAGGGTTCCCCTTCTAGGTTTTCTAGTCTATAGGTTCCAGGGACAACTTCATCAATGACCTTATGTGGGCCGGGCCAATTTGGGTGGAGTTGTTAGGATTTTGCCAAGTCTTTTTTAGGACTAAGTCCCCTACTGCGATTGGCCTTCGTCTCACCCTCTGGTTGTAGAACCTGGCAGTACTCTGCTGGTAGGCAGCTTGCCTTATCTCGGCGTCTTCCCTTTTTTCCTCGATCAGGTCTAAGTCAAGTCTCCTTTCTTCCATATTTCTCTGGGGGTCATACATTTGGACCCTGTGAGTAGGAAACCCGATCTCGGTGGGGATGACGACTTTTGAGCCATAAGCCAGCATGAACGGGGTTTCTCCGGTAGAGGTCTTTGTCGTCGTCCTGTAGGCCCACAGTACAGCATATAGCTCCTCAACCCATCTTCCTTTTGACTCCTCAAGTCTCTTTTTGATCCCGTCTAGGATTGTCCTATTGTAACTTCCGTTTTCCCATTAGCCTGAGGTCGACCTGGGGTAGAGAAGAATTGTTTGATACTCACCCTTTCACAGTACTTCTCTAGAGATGTATTCTTGAATTGAGTCCCGTTATCTGAGATGAGGGTGTTGGGGAGACCATATCTGCATATAATATTTTTCCAGATGAACTGGAAGGTCTTCTGCTCTGTAATCGTGACCATCAACTCCGCCTCCACCCATTTTGAAAAATAGTCAATTGCTACGATGAGGAACCGATAGTTATTGATGGCCCTAGGCAAGGGTCGTACCAGGTCGATCCCCCAGACTATAAATGTCCATGGGGATGTAATGGAGGTAAGAGGCTGATGGGGTTGGTGAGGGATGGTGGCAAATCTGTGACATTTATCACACTTTTTTACATATACCGTGGCATCTTTCCCCAAGGTTGGCCACCAGTACCACTAGGTGACCACCCTCTTCGCTAAAGACCTGCCCCCAATGTGGCTTGAACATGACCCCTCCTGCACGTCTTGCAAAATGTGCGGGACTTCAGACGGGTGTACACATCTAAGTAAGGGGAGCAAAAAGCCCTTTTTATACAAGGTGTCTACGATGACAGTGAATTTTGTAGCTCTGTATCTCAGCTTCTTCCTTTCTTGCCTTGCTTCAGCCATTTCCCCCTCTTTAATGTATCTGATTAGAGGGTCCATCCAAGAAGCTTCCCTGGAAACATTAAGCAAGTGCCAAGTGTTCCCTCAGCATCTTCAATAGTTGGTCGAAGCAAAATTTCCACTGGCACTGTCCTCCCGATATCTGTCCTAGTTACCGAGGCTAACCTAGCAAGTGCATCGTCTCGGCCATTATCGAGCCTAGGTGTCCTCTTTAATTTCACTTCTCTGAAGCTCTTCAATAGGGACTTCACTTTCTCAAGGTATTTGGCCATCCGTTCACCCTTGGCCTCGTAGGCTCCAAGTATCTGATTCACTACTAGCCTAGAATCACTATAGACCAAAATTTGGCCGACACTAAGAGACTTGGCCAAGGAGAGGCCTGCTATCAAGGCCTCATATTCAGACTCGTTGTTGGAGGCTTTGAAGTTAAACCTCAGGGTGTACTCAATGTCTGTGCTATCGGGTGCTGATACTATCAGTCCAACTCCACTTTCACTGTCGCAGGAGGACCCATCAACGAAGAGGCTCCACGCAGTCTGTTCTTCTGAGAAATTTCCCTCGGTGAGGGACCCCTGTCTAAAGAGATATCTTACCTCTTCATTTTCGACCACTTTTCCTGGAGCATCACTTATTTTAGCCTTATTTGAGGGTGTGTCAGCGAGTCTGCCTTGTAGGGTATCTGTCTTCCCGAGGATCTCATCTTCAGCATCATCATCTTCCCAAGTAAATTCAGCCACGAAATATTCCAATGCTTGCCCCTTAATGGCCATCCTAGGTTGATACACAATGTCAAACTCCCCCAACTCTATAGCCCAGACTATTAACCTACCTGATTTTTCTGGCTTGTGTAAAACCTGCCTAAGAGGAGATTCAGTAAGGATGACCATTGTATGAGACTGGAAGTATTGCTTCATCTTTGTTGATGCATGGATCAAGGCATAGGCTAACTTCTCCATCCTTGGGTATCTTTTCTCTGCCTCCTAGAGTGCCTTACTATTGAAATACACTGGTTTTTGTACCCCATCCTCTTCTCTCACAATGGATGCGCTGATGGTTGATTCTGAGACGGCTAAGTACACATGTAGACTTTCTCCCTGCACTGGTCGTGACAACAGCAAGGGAGACCCTAGGTATGACTTCATCTCCTTGAAAGCCTCATCACACTCCTCACTCCATTCGAAGACCTTTCTGAGAATTTTGAAGAATGGTAAACACTTGTCTGTGGCCCTGGACACGAACCTATTCAAAGCAGCAACTCTCCCTGTGAGCCTCTGAACGTCCTTAATGGTCCTGGGGGTCTTCATTTCTAAGAGGGACTTTATTTTCTCAGGATTGGCCTCAATACCTCTTTGATTCACAATGAACCCCAAGAATTTCCCTGCTCCAACCCCGAAGACACACTTGGCCGGGTTGAGCTTCATCTGGTACTTGTCCATCGTATTAAAGGACCTCTCCAGGTCAGACATATGATCCCCTGCCTTCAAAATCTTAGTCATCATGTCATCTACATAGAGCTCCATAGACTTCCCAATTTGGTCTTCAAACATTTTATTCACAAGGCGCTGATACGCTGCCCCCCCATTTTTTAGGCCAAAGGGCATGACCCTATAACAGTATGTCCCCTTGTGGGTAATGAAGGTAGTTTTCTCCGAGTCTTCAGGGTTCATGAAGATCTGGTTGTACCCTGAATAGGCATCCATGAAGCTCATGAGCTCATGGCCTACGGTAGCGTCTACCATCTGATCAATGCGGGGGAGTGGTAAGCTATCTTTGGGATAATGTTTGTTGAGGTCAGAGAAGTCTACACACATCCTCCACTTCCCGTTGGCTTTTGGGATAATGACTGCGTTGGATAACCATTCGGGATAGATGACCTCTCTGATAAACTCAGCATCTTCTAGCTTCTTGACCTCGTCCCTTATGACCTCATACTTTTCTCGAGAATAAATTCTCCTCTTCTGCTTTACTGGCTTTGCACCCTCTATCACGTTGAGCTTGTGACTCATAATTTTGGGGTCGATCCCCGTCATATCTGCATGACTCCATGCAAAGACACTATGTCTTCTCCTTATCAGCTTAATGAGGTCTTCTTTTATGTTTATCTTCAGAGCTTTGCCGATTTGGACGGTTTTTTCTGGCTCACCCTCGTTGAGGATGATGGATTCTACCTCTTCCGCGGCTTCTCCTTTCTTGAGTTTCTTCTCATCCCTGGGGTCAAGGGTGTCAATATTGTAAGTGACTGTTGCCTTTTTGTGCGCCTCTCTTTCTTCGACGGAGTTGTAGTAACATTCTCGTGCCGTCGTTTGGTCTCCCTGAACTTCCCCTACCCCGTAAGGGGTCGGGAATTTGATCATCTGATGAACCGTAGATAGCACCGCCTCAAACACCTTGAGGGTTACTTGCCCCAGTATAATGTTGTAGGCCGAGAAGATATGTTCGTCCATCACGAAGAAGCTGACCCTCTTGGTAAGCCATCTCGGTCACTCGTATCCCATCCTGACATCGGCCTCATACACTCCTAGAGGATGAACTCTTTCCCCACTGAACCCAATCAATGGGTGATGGTATGGGACGAGTCTAGTACGGCTGAGGCCTAAGTCTTTGAAGCATGGCCAAAACATCACATCTGCAGAGCTACCCCCATCTACCAAGATCCTCGACACCTCACATTCGTGCACCCTGGTAATGATGACTAGAGGGTCATCATGCGGGGCCAAGAGGCCTTTGAAGTCCATTCTTGATAATACCACTATCAGAGTATCCATATCAACCTTCTTTCTCTTTTCTGACTTTACCTCAATAGAGGTTGAGTGCACAGCCTTTGTCACTGCCTTGGCTTCAGCTACATGAGCCTTCCTGTCTGCAACCTCGGACCCTCCTCCTTCTAGTCCCCCGAAGATGATCCTAATACCGAGTGATATCATATTAAGTCTCTTTACAGGGTCATGGTCATCTCTTGGCGGGAGGTCAGGGTCGTCCTCATCATTTGAAGGGTCGTCCCTTCGGTTTGGAGGATCTTCTCGACATGCATCACATCTCTTCTTCTTAGGGTCATCCCCTCGGCCCCTCTTGAAGGAACCTTTGTCAACGTACTTCCTAAGCTTCCCTTCTTTTAGCATCTTTTCAATCTCATCTTTCAGAGCAAAGCATTTATCTGTCACGTGGCCATGGTCTTGGTGAAATTAACACCACAGGTTTTTGTTCCTCTTGTGGGGGGCTGCCCTCAACTTCTCAGGCCACTTCAGGGACCGGTCACTCTTTATCGCATTGAGAATATGTTCGAAGATGACCGTCAGAGGGGTGTAATCAGCGAACTTGTCGTCTGTAGACCTCTTCTTCCCCTCTTTGCTCTTTTTTGGGTACTTGCCCCCACTGGTGCCTCCTTTTTCGTCTTCGTATTTTGCTGCCATCGCCTCTTCGGTATTCATCACCTTTCCTACCATTGACAGTAATTCAACCATCGTCCTAGGAGGGTCTTCAGCAAGCTTCCATAATAGCTTCCCCTTCTGGAGTCCCCCAATGAGGGCTGTCATGGCTATGCTCTCTTCATAGTCTTCAACCTCTAACTTTTCTTTGTTGAACCTAGCTATGTAGTCTCTTAGACTCTCGTTCTTCCCCTGCTTAACATAGAGCAGATGTGTGGTCTTCTTCTGTGGCCTCACCCCAAAGCAAAAGTTATGAATAAAACGGTATGCTAACTGCTTATAGTTTTCAATGGAGTTCTTTAGAAGATACATATACCAGACGTGTGCAGCCCCAGCCAGAGTGCCAGAAAAGTCACGACACCTTATCTCATCTGAGATAGAGTATATGTATGCTGCTGATTGGTACATCTCAATATGGTGGACAGGGTTGGTGCTCCCGTCATACCGAGGGGTGACCGTAGGTGGCTTAAACTTGGATGGCATTGGGAAGTTGACTATCTTCGCCACAAAGGGTGAGCCTATGGAGTATCCTCTCTGAAGAGGGTCCCGGCTCTTCAGAATATCACCAATCTTATCCTTCAGTCACTGGATCGAGTCATTCCAGGTCCTCGTAGGGTCGGCTTGGTCGATGTTATCCCCTGCCGCCTCTTTGAGGTGGGCGAAAGGTTCTGCTGTGACAGGTCTGTGTCGGCTGTTTACCTCCCCTTGACCATCGTCCCGTCCTTGGGGTCGGCCCCCATGGGGTCGGCCATCTTCTGCCTCCCTTCTGGATCTCGCAGCACTCCTTGATCTGGATAATTTTTCTCGCAAATCATTTACTGGGCCCAGCCTCTCAAAGGCCGACCCCCTGCTCAAGCGATCGAAAGCAGAGCCTCTCGAGCGATCGTCAGGATTTTGCCTTCCACCCTTCCCTCTGATCTCCTAGAGAGGTCGTACAGTATTGTTGGAGACCTCATACGGCTCCCAGCACTCTATGGGGGCCTCCTCCCCCTCCAGATCATTATACCTGTCTTCTGGACAAGGGTTTTCTTGCCTCCCTAGGCATAGACACCGGGGGTCAGCAACATCCCTCTGCCGTTGTGGAGGTGGAAAGTCTTTGCGTGGTGCCTGGGGTGGTCCCCTGGCCTCATGCTGCCCTGGAGCTTCCGCTGGAGTAATCATCTCCGGTGAGACCCCTGGTGGTCTTAGTATGTTTTGGCTTAGAGCTATAAATTGCTCCTGCATAATCCGCTGGCTTGCTGCCAGAGACTTCAAGGCAGCTACCACATCATCCACTCAGACTGAGGTGGTGGTTGGTTGGAACTGGGTCCTACCCCACTATCCGGCGGAGGGAGAGGTGGCGGGGGCATCTCCGGTGCCATATGTTTGTGTTATGAAGAGCTGAACTGAAGAAAGGACTGGTAAGATTGAGAACCTTAACGGGTCTCTTTCAATGGTGCAATAACTCCACAAAGGGGGAGAACTGGTTCACCGCCAGAGTGTCTGGCGAGGACAAGCTGTACAAAGGACGAGATGTCTTCTCGTTCCCACAGAGGGCGCCAAACTGATGATGCTAAGATTTAACACCACCAGGTAAGTGATGATGAGCTCAAACAGTGATAACAATGGCAGCCATGGAGATATATATGTGTATAGAAGGGGATGAGTATAAGAGGAATAAGATAACGATGTATAGTGGTTCAACCAATTAGGCCTACATCCACTGTGAGTGTGTGATCCACTAAGTATGGTCACTAATGGCCTTGGATACAATGCACATAAGCTCACTCTCTCTCTACTATGTGTAGAAGCAGAGTTTTAACTAGGGTTACAATTATTTGTCCCTTTACAGGGTTACAGGTGACAAGTATATATAGGTCTTGGGGGGTGTAGTGTACACCCCCAAGCATACATGGTGCATGTGAATGATGATCTAGTCAGTCCCTTCTTGACACCTATAGATGCCACCTGTGATTAATGATGACATAATATTCCCTCACATGAGGGGGTGATATTGTTACAACGGTCTTCCACGTGCCATGTGAGTCCTACGCGCACTGTTCCACGTGTTTCCCAAACCACACGCTGCAATGATGTCACCATCGGCCTATGATATGAGATCGAGGGCAAAGTTCCTGCTGGCAGCGAGCCAGGCCTATTGCAGGTCTCGGACTATCGTACCCTCGTAAGGTCATCTGGACCATGATGAGGGGTCAGCCCTTGAAGGGTCGTCTGAGCCATGATGAGGGGGTCAGCCCCTTGAAGGGTCGTTTGGGTCTGATGAGGGTTCGGCTCCTCGTAGGGTCATTCGGACTATGATGAGGGGTCGGCCCCTTGAAGGGTCTTCTGAGTCTAATGAGCGGTCGGCCCCCCTTAAAGGGTCGTTTGGGTCTGATGAGGGGTCGACCCCTTGACGGGTCATCTGATATTAGTTGTGAGATCATCCTGGCCTCGTCCAGGTGGAGTACGCCCTCGGCCTGGCCGAGGGTATATATGGGTATATCAGTTAAGGATATTTTTTTTTTAATTTTGGCAGTCTAATATTATTCCACGTGTCATAGCTCACTATAAGTGCGGATGGACCTGGTGGTGTCATTGCATCTCGGTGACTGGGATCACTCTTGTTTGAAGTATTCCTTTATTTTCACAAGTTATGTGTACGTGTGGTTGCGCTTTCTGCCACACGATTTGCTCGTAGTATCCATTTTCCTTAAGATTAATGACCTTATGGATAGGCCAGCATGATAATTATCAGCTCTGGTTGTAAAGAGAGGGATCATGGTTCGAGGGCAGTGTATAGATCTAAAACTTTAGGAAACATAGCACACAGTGTTATTTTTCTTTAGTAAGTGTATTGGTGTAATACTCGTGTGAGTGTTCTGTAAGGACACAAATTTCCAATTGAGTCCTTATATAGTTTTGGCTCAATTCCGGACAAAAACATTTATTCGTAGGATAGTATTTATTTGTAATATTCTCAAGCCTATGAATTATGTTGAAGACGTAGCGGCAAAGAATTTATAGCTTCATCAAAATGCCGGTTTGTGTGCCTCGTTTCTACGTCATCAACTAAGGTTCCATGCTCCCAAGGTATGAATGTAATTATATTTATATAGGAGCTTGGAACAATATGTATTGGGTGTTAGGTATAATAAAAACTGCATTTTATTTTTCAGAAAGAATCAATTAGAAACTTTAAAATAAGTATATAAAAGTTTATAAAAGTTTCTGGGCCAAAATCGAATTTTTAAATCTTTCTGGTCGTTCGTTAGAAATGTCGTTCGAACGAGTTTTTTCGTTCGAACCAGATTTCGTTCGAACGAGTTTTGTCGTTCGAACCAGTTTCGTTCGAACGAGTTTGCCAACGACCCTAATCTGGTCAGTCGTTCGATATATCGTTCGATATGTCGTTCGGACGAGTTTTCGTTCTAACGAGGTATCTAACGAGATTCTAACGAGCCCAGGCTGGTCGCTCGTTAGAAGTCTCGTTCGAACGAGAGTCAAGTTCTTTCGAACGAAACGTCAGGCGGGAACGGTTTTGAGCATTTTTTGGCAGTTTTTTCCCCACTTCTCCACTTGGTTTTCAACCAACTTTTTCATACATTATTATGTGCGGGAAACACATTTTCCAAGACAACTTTTCCAACATTGTTTATCTCCTAAAGAGAGTTTGAGAGCAAAATTAGTTTAGGAAAATGTTCAAGTTTTGAGTGTTCATTTTTAATGAAAAATTCATACACACTCTAGTTTACACCCAATAATTGTTTATCCAAGTTTCTATATTTATATCAATTGCTTGGAGTTTTTGGCACCGGTTTTCTCTACCGAATTCAAGAGACGTTTCGGGTTTGCTTCTACACCCCATCACAAAGAAGACCTTTGTTGAGATTCTACCCACACGGAGAAAGGCTCCATGCTTGGGTGACGGTGACCATATAAAGTCCCATCGGTGGATTCCGAGACCGCGGTGGTGTTCCGAGGTTGTCCGCTAGGAAGAGGTTTCTACGAGAAGGAGCGTCGAGGCTTGAGAGGGATCGAGTCAGTCGTTGTAAGTCTATCTGTCTTGTAATTGTAATTCCGTATCTAGTGGACTTGTGGCTAGGGCCGTCCGAGGTTGTTTCCCGTCTTGGGTTTTTCCTCGTACATCTCGGCGTAGTGTGACATTGTTTATTTTATCTTGCACCATAATTTAGAATGCATGCTTAGGTTAATTTCAAGATAAAATTTGGTTTAATAATCACACTCATTTAATTTGGGTCTAAATTATATATTGGGTAAATTTGGTTTATTCAAGTCTTTTGCTAAAATTGGTTTCGCCTAACTTTGATCTATTGGTAATTATGACTTAGGCAAATTCTAGGACTTGAATTTTGTTTTAATTTGTTTTGAGAAATTAAAACTTGTTGTTAATTGTTTTGAAAGTTGAACCATCACACCTTTTACAACGCTTCCGCACCTATTTAAAAGGAAATTATATTTTAATTGTGATTATTTAAAAATCTGGGGCTCCTACAAATTGGTATCAGAGCCAAAAATGATAAATTATTTCGTTAAGATTCTTTAATTTTTGGCTAAAATGGATTTTTCCCCATTTTCAAAATTTCCTATTTTTGATGGTTCCAACTACGCGTATTGGAAAGCGCGAATGAAATCGGCACTTAAGTCTATCGATGAATGTGTTTGGATGTCTGTTGTTACCGGGTACTCCCCACCAACTCATCTTATTGAAAATGAACGTGTTCCCAAACCCATCGATAGATGGACCGAAAATGAGTTTAAGCTTGCAAATTTTAATTCCCGTGGTTTAAATGCCTTATTTAGCGCTGTCGCACTGGATGCATTCCGACGTATTATGACGTGTGAAACCGCTAAAGAAGCTTGGGATATTTTACAATTAACTCATGAAGGAACGAGTGTCGTTAAAGCTTCTAAACTCCAAAACCTCACCACTCAATTTGAAACTATCAAAATGGATGAAAAAGAAACTTTTGATAAATTTTATGCTAGACTGTCTGATATTGTTAATTCATCCTTTAACTTGGGAGAGAAAATACCTGACGACCGTGTTGTAAAGAAAATTTTAAGGTCCCTACCCGATAGATTTATTCCAAAGGTGACCGTTTTAAATTCTTTACCCACTTTAGCCTCTACGAAATTAGAAGAGCTTGTAGGTGATTTACAAACCTATGAACTGGATATGTTTCCCTCTAAAAATGAAAAGAAAATCGAAAAGGGCGTTGCTTTAAAAGCCCGAAAAGAGGTCAAACAAGTAGTAGAGAGCGATAGTGATAGTGACTCGGAAGATATGGCTTTGTTTGCTCGTAAATTTAGAAAATTTCTTAAATTTAACAAAGATAAAGTTAAAAATGATTTTAAGAAATTTGATACTTCTAAACATGATAAAAGCGAGAAGTTTTCTAAAGCCGAGATTGAAAATTTAGATAGGGACGAGTCTAATAAATGTTTTGGTTGTGAAGGTTATGGCCATAGGGCTTATGAGTGCCCCACTAAACTAAGGAAAGAGGATAAACGACCCATTTCATATAATGCGACCCTTAGTGATAGTGATAAGGAAGAGAAGCCCGAATCCCCCACTAAGAAAAATTTTGTGGCTTTTATGGCTAGACATGTGAGTGATAATGAGAACTCATCGAATGATGAAATTATAGCACATGCCACTTCCAAGGTCATTGTACATGATTCTCTTATTTTTGATGTTAGTGAGAGTGAAGAAGAAAGAGAGAGTGAAAATGAATATGAGGTTGATATGAGTGAACTTCAAAATGCTTTTCATGAATTATATAAAGAATCTATTAAATTGAAAAGAGCTAATTTGAAGTTAGAAGCGAGTTTAAGAGAGAGTGTCAAGGTCATTGATGAAAGTGCCTTAATAGAAGACCTTAGGACACATGAGAGGACTCTTCAAGAGAAGCTTAACTATATAGAAGGCGAGAGAGATAGCCTTAGGGGTTTAATGGAATCCTTGAAAAAGGAGCTTCTTGCTTTTGAAGAGCGAAATGTTTTACTAGAATCTAAAATTTTAGAATTAGAAAATAAATTAAAAGATTCTAGTAATGTCAAATTTGATTTGGAGTGTCGTTCGAAAAAACTAGATAAAATGTTAGGAACGGTCCAAATTAAAAATGACACTTTTGGTTTAGGCTTCAATTCTTGTAATGATTTTTACCCTAAAGTCAAAACCAATGTTTTAGGAGAATCTTCTAGGAATGCATTTCAAGATCACTCCTTAGGTAAATCTTTTCGACATGTTTTCACTTGTTCACATTGTGGTCAAAAAGGTCATCTTAAGAAATTTTGTTTTGATCTTAAACGAATTCCTAGAAAATCCCATAGTAAAGCAACCACGATAGCTAACGTTCCTACACCCCAAGATAGTCATGCTTCATTAATTTGGGTTAGGAAATCCGACTTGGTTGCCTTTCAAAATAGGGATTTTGATTCTCATTTACTTTCACATCCTTCCTCCCTTGCTAAATCTAATGGATGAATGTGTTAGTGTTTGCATACTTTAGCGTTTGTACTTCATGCTATATTCATATGCTAAATGTATGCTTGTTTAGTCATTTTCTAGTCATTGCCTTATTTCATATCACATGCTAGAATTTATGACTTGTTTATCTTTTTGTATTATTTTTTTTGATTGAATTAATTGAAAATTATAAAAATATTTTTGTTTATCATTTGTGTTTTATTTATTTCATTTAAGCTTAATGAAAAATACAAATGATTTTTGTTTGTCCTTTTGAGTAAATATTTATTTTTGATTAAAAATGTTAAAAACTAAAAAAGATTTTATTTTGTGTGTATTTTTGTTTGACACACTTTATGTGGCATATACTTGTGTTTGAATCCCATCATTTACGCTCCCATGTGGCTAGAACTTTTGGTTTAGATTTTCAATCCTTATTATGTTCTTTACCATATTTTATGGAGTAGTTGGATTTTGTATTGTTTAAATGGATTCTATTTCTATATGCCTCTATTCACACATGCACGAGCTCTTTTGAAATCTTAATGTCACATGTTATATTTGAGCTTTTTGAGGTGTTCTCCTATCAATCTAGTCATCTACATATCTATGACCTAGGAGGACTAGTGCATGTCAAAATCCGTTGCATGTGAGATTTGTGTGAAAAATGAAAACATGATAAATTCATATATGCATGGGGAAGGGCTCCGAAAGGATGAATTAAATCCTTTGCGATAGTAAGCCACCGTTGATTGGATCTAAAAGAAATACGTGATCCAAAGGCCTAAAAACAGAATATTTGGCATTAAACAGAAAGCAATTGCCAAGGCCTATGTTTGTTTGATATATTCATTCAAAAACAAAAGAATATATATGCTCATTGAGGGAGAATTGGATGGTATATCAACGATTTTCACAATGTCCGTTTATCCTAGTTGTCTTTAATGTCATGACTCTATTTGGTTTGTAGAATCATCATCATGCTAGGCTTGTATGCATTGTGTATGTTTGTTCATTGAGTTCAATCTTTATATTGTCACATGAGGTTATATTTAACTGTGATGAAGTTTGCAATCAAATAAGAACTCCGTGAACGTTTCCTAAGTGTTTGGGTCTAAATTTAATTGTTGCTAGTTCACACCCCTACACTTCCGTTTCCATATGACACATTTTTGCCATACGAGTGTGCAAACTTATTGTATTTTGTGTCATGTGTGTGTTTATATCTATCTATATATGCTCGTACTTATTGATATATCTATAGTATATATATATATATATATATATATATATATATATATATATATATATATATATATATATATATATATATATATATATATATGATATTTGTTTGTCTTTGCCCTGCTTATATTGCCCATATGCTTTCATGTCTTATCACTTTAAGCTTTCACATGCTGTTTATTAGTTCTTTATCCTTTGCCTATTCCCGAACAAAAAGGGGGAGAATGATGATAGGGGGAGAAATGGTATCTAATTCTATTATTATCGTATCTTAGTTTGGGGGAGATTTATCTTAGGGGGAGACGTCTTTCTAAGTAGGTCATGTGTTAAAAGGGAGAATTAATTTAGGGGGAGTAATTAATTAATTGCATTTAAATATTTTGATATTCCCTATGCATTTGATGAGTTTGCTTAAGTGTGCAGGAATTATTCTAAAGCGGCATCTTTCTATGGCAAAGCGTTTTGATCCTTGGGTTGAGTCAAGATTGGGCGGGTTATGTTTTGAGTCTAGTAGAGCTTGACGGCCCTTTAGGATTTTGTTTGGTTTTTGTCCCGGAATAGCCAAAGGGGGAGATTTGTAAGGACACAAATTTCCAATTGAGTCCTTATATAGTTTTGGCTCAATTCCGGACAAAAACATTTATTCGTAGGATAGTATTTATTTGTAATATTCTCAAGCCTATGAATTATGTTGAAGACGTAGCGGCAAAGAATTTATAGCTTCATCAAAATGCCGGTTTGTGTGCCTCGTTTCTACGTCATCAACTAAGGTTCCATGCTCCCAAGGTATGAATGTAATTATATTTATATAGGAGCTTGGAACAATATGTATTGGGTGTTAGGTATAATAAAAACTGCATTTTATTTTTCAGAAAGAATCAATTAGAAACTTTAAAATAAGTATATAAAAGTTTATAAAAGTTTCTGGGCCAAAATTGAATTTTTAAATCTTTCTGGTCGTTCATTAGAAATGTCGTTCGAACGAGTTTTTTCGTTCGAACCAGATTTCGTTCGAACGAGTTTTGTCGTTCGAACCAGTTTCGTTCGAACGAGTTTGCCAACGACCTTAATCTTGTCAGTCGTTCGATATATCGTTCGATATGTCGTTCGAACGAGTTTTCGTTCTAACGAGGTATCTAACGAGATTCTAACGAGCCCAGGTTGGTCGCTCGTTAGAAGTCTCGTTCGAACGAGAGTCAAGTTCGTTCGAACGAAACGTCAGGCGGGAACGGTTTTGAGCATTTTTTGGCAGTTTTTTCCCCACTTCTCCACTTGGTTTTCAACCAACTTTTTCATACATTATTATGTGCGGGAAACACATTTTCCAAGACAACTTTTCCAACATTGTTTATCTCCTAAAGAGAGTTTGAGAGCAAAATTAGTTTAGGAAAATGTTCAAGTTTTGAGTGTTCATTTTTAATGAAAAATTCATACACACTCTAGTTTACACCCAATAATTGTTTATCCAAGTTTCTATATTTATATCAATTGCTTGGAGTTTTTGGCACCGGTTTTCTCTACCGAATTCAAGAGACGTTTCGGGTTTGCTTCTACACCCCATCACAAAGAAGACCTTTGTTGAGATTCTACCCACACGGAGAAAGGCTCCATGCTTGGGTGACGGTGACCATATAAAGTCCCATCGGTGGATTCCGAGACCGCGGTGGTGTTCCGAGGTTGTCCGCTAGGAAGAGGTTTCTACGAGAAGGAGCGTCGAGGCTTGAGAGGGATCGAGTCAGTCGTTGTAAGTCTATCTGTCTTGTAATTGTAATTCCGTATCTAGTGGACTTGTGGCTAGGGCCGTCCGAGGTTGTTTCCCGTCTTGGGTTTTTCCTCGTACATCTCGGCGTAGTGTGACATTGTTTATTTTATCTTGCACCATAATTTAGAATGCATGCTTAGGTTAATTTCAAGATAAAATTTGGTTTAATAATCACACTCATTTAATTTGGGTCTAAATTATATATTGGGTAAATTTGGTTTATTCAAGTCTTTTGCTAAAATTGGTTTCGCCTAACTTTGTTCTATTGGTAATTATGACTTAGGCAAATTCTAGGACTTGAATTTTGTTTTAATTTGTTTTGAGAAATTAAAACTTGTTGTTAATTTTTTTGAAAGTTGAACCATCACCCCTTTTACAACGCTTCCGCACCTATTTAAAAGGAAATTATATTTTAATTGTGATTATTTAAAAATCCGGGGCTCCTACATGTTCCATAGTTAGATGCCTAGAATGATCCTAGGTTCGTAGAAGGATCTCGTGGAACGTGTCAGTTGGACGCATGATTTGGGTCTTAGTTGTTTTGTCGCCCCTTGAGGTGAGAGACTAGCGATGCGAGATTAGTGTCAATTTTAAGTGAATTTTCATGGTTAGGAAGACCGGAGCATTCAAGGGAACACGATACGTATTCTTAAGATCGAAAAAATTTACGATGATGGATTGGGTGTTAGTTGTATGTCCTTTTACTCTTAGGTGTGTGTTGATCACTTAAGAGCGTTGCCCTGGTGGAGGCACCAGTATGCTTGGGTATTAGCAAAGAATCCTTAGGACTTGATTGAGCATGATCATCAAGCAATTGGATACATGAGGAATATTATGTATTATTGATGGCTGGCCTGATGCTGAGCATTAGAACATGTCGCATGTCGAGTTATTTGGTGACAATAACTTGTAAAAGGGTGTATGATGACTTTTGGTGATTAAGGATTTCGTTGACTTAGCCGTAAAAGATTCCTATGACTTGGAATAAGAGTTGATAACCCCAGGAATTTGATGGATTGGTGGGTCAATAATTTCGAGGACGAAACTCCCTAAGGACGGAAAAATGTAACACCCACCCCCGTGATTTTAATTGTAATCGTATGATTTGGTGACTTGTAATGACCACTTGGGATCTAAGCTTGTTGAGGTGGATCATAAGTCAAATTTGGGTAACGTAGTTTCCCCGATGCAATTGGATTGGAGTTTTTATGGCTTAAAGTTTAATTCAAGAAAAACAGAAGTCGTTCGAATGAGGGGTTATTCTTGTTCGAACAGGTCATTCGAACGAGGTTAGAACGGACTTCTAATGACTTGAGTTTGATCAATTCCTCTCGCACTCTGGAATCTTGTTATAAGGGCTGGTTCGAACGAAGTGGAAATCTCGTTCGAATAAGACTTAAAATTCGTTCAAATAATCGCACTTGAATTTGATCATTTCTAGTTACCCTTGCGTGTTGTCATGTTTTGGGCCCTTAGATTGGTGATGTGTCAACATCTTAGAGCATTTGATGAATATAAACATGTATAACACGTGGGGGAATGAGTCTTTAATACATTTGTGGGTTTCTTTGGGGTTATAAGAAGAGAGAGAGGGTGGGTTTCTTCGGTGACAGGAGTGTTTTTCCTTAAACAAAGGGTATTTGTTTAAAGTATTTAACCGAGTGTGTTAAATCAGGAAATAAAGGTCAAGTCAAGTAAGACGAGGTTCTTTATACGGTTAAGGCAAATTAATCGAAATATGTAATGTTTTTGGAGTAAAAATGGTTTCGTGCATTAAAATGTGTATATATATATATATATATATATATATAAAGAAATTGCAAGTGCACGTAGATATAACATGTTAGAGTCTTTTTTTCGCCGTTCGATTCTATACTGCATTGTTGTATTTTTCCACTGGCCATTCGACTCATTCCCTCATCTTTATTACGGCAGGTTGGGTGTGGTTACGTATTTTGAGAGCATTGTATAGGTAAGTATTCTTTTTATTTTACGTTAGTAGCTCTGTATGCTTAGATTCGGGGAAGCTCCCCATGGGTCCCTCACGTAGTTTGACTTAAATGGGACTCGCATGCTAAACAAGTGAAACGTTAATTAAATAACCTGGACTAGCAATATTATGTAGGTTGTTTCATTGTACTTCACACCTAACGCTTGGGTCGGACCGAGTTGACCACGGGTAACCCATAATTTCGAACCGGGGCGTTACAAAGTGGATATGCGTGTCTGACGAGATTGCAAAAATGAAAGATAATAAAAAATATAAAATTTAATATAATGTGAGCAGCGCACCGAATCATGATTCACCGAATCATGTGGAAGTGAATATGCATGTTTGATGGGGTGTCTAAGAACATAGAAACTAATATATATATATATATATACACACACAACAAAAAATTTCAAAGTACGTAATCTCAAAATAACGAAAATTTTCAAAGTATGTAATTACAAAACAACAAAAATTTAGTTGCCCAACAAAATAAAGTGTAATTTTAAAAAAAATAGTCATAATCTCGTTTGTTTATGGGACTATTCACCATGCTTAACAAATAAAAAATATTTCAAAAGCATTCAAATAGTCTAAATTCATCAAATAAATTCACATATAACATGAAATATACAATATTCATCAACTGAATTCATATTGTGCCTCAAATAAACGAAATGATAATTTTTTAAAAAAAAATTGGACATAGTCTCCTATGTTTATTGGATTATCCACCCTGTTTAAGGGATTACAACCAATCCAACAATATTGAAAGAGCCCAAACTCATCTAACAAATACTTCAATGAAATAAACTTCTTAAAAAAAATCACACACACACACACACACACGGATATATATATATATATATAGTAGTGACCCGTGCGATGCACGGTCGGATGTAACGCATTTTGAAATATATTTTTCAAATATAGAATTAAAATATAATTATTATCATAATCAAAAATAAATGATCGTAGCCATAACCATGAACATGTAAGTGTAAGTAATATGGTTGAAATACACATTGAAATAAATATGAGGCAAAGAATGTGAAAAATCATAATATCGTACAACACACATACTACGAAAATCGAAAAAATTAAAAAAATGGTTATTATGAGCCCTCCCCCTATCATATAAGACATCAAACTATGTTTTAGTATAAATTCAATAGTTTTAAAATTTTCATTTTGTATATTACTGCAATTATTTCTAATACTTGCATTTTGGGTCTCAAATTCTTTCATTGCCAATATTTTTAGGCAAACTACTAATAGTAACATTATTTATATTCTTCTTACTACTATTGGTACATTTAATGTTTTCCGTTTTTTTTATAGGGATGAATGCCTTTATGTTAGGATATAGGTACCTAGTTGGTATATTTTGTAAGAATATATGTGGAATATAGATAAATATCATCAGCATACAAAAAAATACAATTTAATAGAAGCATATAAGTACTCAGTCATCATTATAGTTTCTTACGAAATTGTCTCTTGTGTTTGAGAATACCATTAAAGACATGCAAGAAAAGGTTTTAAAATGCATCAACAGAAATTACTGCAAGTTAAACAATTAAGCAAAAAATTTAAAAAGGCCTCGAGAGCTGGATGACATCGTTACTGTAGTTGGCAGTAGAGGAAGATTCAGGAAATGTCAAGAAGAAATAGCAAAAGATGTCCTATAATTATGACAAACCATCTAATAACGGTAAATATTGAACATTTGTTGTCTAAAATTTATATTTCCAACTTATGTCGTTTACTTCTTCAAAATATTTGTCTATGGTGTTTTACATTCTTGTAAAAGAGGATGCTTATGTTGATGAAATCAAATACATGGGAGAAATATTTCAAATTTTGAGATGTATGAAAGAATATGTTTAAAACTCAGAAAAGTGAATCAATTGTTTATAAAAAATGGATGGTCAAGTAAAAAAAATATTAATTTTTAGCAAAAACTGATTCATATAACTACAAAAAACATTTAAAAAGAATTTAATAAATGTATTTAGACCATACAATTAACTATTTGAGAAAGTTTAAGGGGATCTTCCTATTAAGTTCTATTTACATGGGAGATTTTCTTAATAAGTCTTATCCCAAGATTTTTTCTTTAATGGGTCATATTTGTACATACAGTGATTCACTGTATGTTTACAAATAGGATCTATTGGAACAAAAAAAAAATCATGGGACCTAATGGAGCAAAAAATAAATGTTAGGATCTATTGAACTACATACTTAGTAAACGGGATTAATCGGTAAAAAAATCCAAAGTTTAATCTTGCACCTAAGTGAATATTTTATAATGTCATAATATTATAAATTGACAATTTATAATAATATTCATGATACTTTTTTAACTTTTAATATGCATTTTATATTGACAGTGTACCAACTTTTAGTGCATTTTAGCCTACCATATATTAAAGAAGAGTATTTCTAGGTTGTCAAAGAATTTTCATAGTTTTGTTATGTTGTGTTTTCATTGGTTGGTACCTTAAATGATAATATATGGACACAACATGTTAGTGTGACATAAAATATATTTGCATTCTGTGTTCAAACTAAAATTATTTAATAGAAAATAAATAATTTGGTCAATTTCAGAAAAAAAGACAAAAGCCTAACTGGTCCTTACTAAGGACACACATGATATACCTCTTCCAAAAAAATACTCCCATAAATAACAAAGCACACAAATACAGAATTACACACTTTCCATGGAACCTTGAATGTATATAATATTCAAAAATTCTAGGCGACTTTTGATTGGGACTCTCGTTTAGTTATAAATGTGGATCCGTGCTAGTAGTTCTAACCAATCGCGACAAACCATATCAGCGAGTCATGATTTTAAATCTCAATTTTAAATCCCTGTAGAAGTACTTTGTAATATTTCCAAGTATACAACCTTCGAGCCACAAAGAAAGAACAAACTCATAATTTAACTTAAATCTGTGAAACTATATACGTGGTAAAACAATTATGTGTGAAGCTATACAACCCTTAGGCAAAAAAAGACAAAAAACAAAACAACAGTTAAACAAAACCACGGTTAAACTCTACCCAGCTTGTGTCTCTCCTACTTTTCATTATACCTCTATTTTGTTGCTATTTTGTTGTTATTCTTATCAAAAAACAAAACAACAGTTAAACAAAACCACGGTTAAACTCTACAACATGAGGCCTTTGGAAGATGTTAAGGTTTAGGTTGAATGTTTTTTTGTTTAACAGTTAAAAGTGGGCTTATTTATGGTCTCATGTTGTAGACGGCTTGTACCTAGACTGGATAAGTCCGATAAAATCAAGTAGAAGAATGTGAAACAGTGTGCAAGAAAATATTGCTTAGAACTAAAATAAAAACACCATATTTTTGTTTTGAAGAAAAAAGGATCAACATCCTTCAATTTGAGTTTCTGGGAAAAAAATTATATTTGTTCAATGTGTTTTTCATAAAAAAAAGGGTTGACATCCTTCAGTGGCATGTGCATTGTAAAGAAAAAGGTGGTATGCTATAACTCTAATGGTGTCTTAGAAAATCTCAACACTTCTAACAAAAAATCTCTTCCCCAACAAAACCATTGAAAGGCAATTTATAAGTGTGATCTTCAAGGTACTGTAGCCATAGTGGTATTCTGATTCAACTATTACGGAATATTAGAATATTTCATGGAAGAAGCCCAATCAAATCTTTAAATTTAAGTGGGCTTTATTGCAAGAGAAATAGGATCCTCATAGGAAATGGAAAAACAAAGAAGATCTTGTGTTACCTGTGTATACGAAAAAAATGAGAGAATCTCGGGGTGTAAAAATATGACAACGTATGAGTATGACTAACAAAAATGACTGTGTAAAGAGAGGAATAAATAGATAGAGACTTACAGTTATATGGCAAAGTAGAGAACAGGAAGACCAAGGTTGTGGAAGTTGCTTATTTTAAATTTTCAAGATCGTGTTAATCTGCTCCGAAATAATAATGGGCTGTGTTACGGGGTTTTGAGTGGGGGTTACGAACACGTGGATATCTTTTAATTAAAAAAATTCAAAATTCTAGAAAATTAGGAATGGTGTTTTGGAGCCTTCCCAATATATATATATATCAATTGAGTTCATCACATATGTTCCACTATTATGATCGTTGTAGTTTTCAAAATGTGACCTGATACAAAATAAAAAATGTAGTTAGTCAATTGAAATAGCTAGTCAAATATTATATAAACCATGCTAATTTGTAATTATATATCGCAGATCTATGTGTGGATTAGTTTTCTCATCGGTATCTTACTTTGTTATACACATCGCGATTTCTTGAAGTGTTTCTCTTTTGAGAAACAAAATCAGACAAGTTGTTGTCCATGGTGATTTCAATTGTAAGCTCTATTCCTCCCTCCTGAATATAAGTGTATCATAATTAATAAGTATACTACTCAACTCAACTCAACTCAACAAAGCCTTTTCCCAATTATTTGGGGTCGGCTACATGAATCCTATTTTTCCATTCCATTCTATCCAGTGCAATATCTTCGGTTACACCACATGATATCATATCCTTTTTTATAATATCCCACCAAGTTAATTTAGGCCTACCTCTACCCCTTGGGTTACCATCAATACTAACTAAATCACTCTTCCTTACAGGAGCATCCATTGGTCTACGCTTGACGTGTCCAAACCATCGAAGTCGATTTTCTCTCAATTTATCTTCTATAGGAGCTACTTTCACCGTTTTACGAATTTGTTCATTTTTAATTTTATCCTTTCGAGTTTTACCACAAATCCATCTTAGCATTCGCATCTCCGCCACACTCATTTTCTGCACATTTTGTTTCTTAGTTGCCCAACACTCTGTCCCATATAACATGGCGGGTCTAATGGCCGTCCTATAAAATTTTCCTTTTAACTTCAAAGGTATACGCCTATCACACAGAACGCCGGTCGCACTTCTCCACTTAACCCAGCCTGCTCTAATCCTATGCGTAACATCATCACTAATATCTCCATCTTTTTGTATAATCGATCCTAAATAACGAAAATGATCATTTCTAGGTATTTCTTGACCCTCCAATTTCACCACATCTCCATTTGTCATCCTATTACTA
This sequence comes from Sambucus nigra, assembly GCA_949130495.1. Classification (NCBI taxonomy): domain Eukaryota; kingdom Viridiplantae; phylum Streptophyta; class Magnoliopsida; order Dipsacales; family Adoxaceae; genus Sambucus; species Sambucus nigra. Next base: position 28,679,486 of record OX422217.1, on the reverse strand, counting down.
CTAAAATTACACTCCACATATTCTGTTTTAATTCTGCTTATTTTAAATCCTCTTGTTTCTAAAGTTTCTCTCCACAATTCCAACCTAGCGTTTATCCCCATCTTAGTCTCATCGACTAAAACAATATCATCTGCAAATAGCATACACCATGGCACCTCATCTTGTATTTGTCCAGTCAACTCATCCATAACAAGAGCAAAGAGATAATGACTTAATGTTGAACCTTGGTGTAGCCCTACCGTAATTGAAAATTCACTACTTTCTCCAGCTGATGTTCTTACTGTAGTCATCGCACCATCATACATATCCTTGATCACGTCAATATATCTGCGAGTCACTCCTCTTTTATGTAGAACCCACCATATTATATCTCTGGGTATCCTATCATACGCCTTCTCCAAATCTATAAAAATCATATGAAGATCCTTCTTTTTCTCTCTATACCTCTCCATTAATCTCCTCAATAAATAGATTGCTTCCATTGTTGACCTCCCAGGCATAAACCCAAATTGATTCTCAGATACTGTTGTCTTCAATCTCAATCTATATTCAATCACTCTCTCCCAAAGTTTCATTGTATGACTCATTAACTTAATACCACGATAATTTGAACAACTTTGTATGTCCCCTTTATTTTTATAAATAGGTACTAAAATACTTTTTCTCCATTCATCGGGCATCCTATTAGTCATTAAAATTCTATTAAATAATTTGGTAAGCCATGATACTCCATCCTCCCCTAAGCACTTCCAAACCTCAATAGGGATACCATCTAGTCCTAAAGACTTCCCTGTTTTCATCTTTTTTAGAGCAATCCTGACCTCTGTTGTCCTAATTCTACGAAAAAATATATCTTCTCGAGTCTCCCTAAGTTCCTCTATATCTAATCTACTCCCATTATCTCCATTTAATAACCTCTCAAAGTAGTTTTTCCATCTTTCCATAATTTCATCATCTTTGACTAGGACTCTCGAATCATCACTTTTGATGCACTTAACGTTATTGAAATTTTTTGTTTTCCTATCCCTAAGTTTAGCAAGCTTATAAATACGTTTTTCCCCTTCTTGTGTTCCTAATTTTGTATAAAGATCATCATACGCTTTTAACTTAGCATCTCTTACCACTTTCTTAACTTCCTTTTTAGCCCATTTATATTTCTCAAAATTCTCTTCATTTCTATTTGTTTGTCATGTTTTAAAGCACTCCCTTTTAATTTTTACTATATTCTGTACTTCTTCATTCCACCACCAAGTTTCTTTAGACTGTGGCCCTTTTCCTTTTGATTCTCCAAGAATTTCTTTTGATATTTTCCTAATGCATGTGGCCATCTTATTCCACATTATGTTAGTTTCTTCTTCACAATTCCATGTTGCTTCATTTAATACTTTATCTTTAAATAGTTCTAATTTCTCTCCTTTTAAATTCCACCACCTAGTTCGTGGGTTAATCTTCACTTTTCGCATTCGTGATTGATTTTTAATATTTATATCCAACACCATTATCCTATGTTGTGAGGTTAAGCTCTCTCCCGGGATAACCTTACAATCTTTACACGTTAATCGGTCTCCTTTCCTAGTAATGAAAAAATCTATTTGGCTCTTATGTGTTCCACTTTTATAAGTTATTAAGTGTTCAAGCCTCTTTTTAAAACATGTATTTACTAGTACAAAATCATAAGCCATCGCAAAATCTAAGATAGACTCTCCCTCGTCGTTCCTATCTCCAAAACCATGTCCGCCATGCACTATCTCATATCCTACACGATCTTCTCCTACATGGCCATTAAAATCTCCACCTATATAGATTTTCTCACCTAGGGGTATTTCTTGAATTAGTTCATCCATTTGTTCCCAAAATTGTACTTTAGTGTGCTCATCTAATCCTACTTGAGGTGCATAAGCACTAACAATATTAATTATGTTTTCACCTAATACCAATTTTACAAGTATAAATCTATCACCTTTCCTAATAACGGTTACGATATCGTCCTTAAAGTTTTTATCTACTATTATTCCAACTCCGTTCTTATTTCTATGTTTTCCTGTATAATATAATTTAGATCCTGTATTTTCTATTTCTCTAGCTTTCTCACCGACCCATTTAGTTTCTTGTAAACAAGCTATGTTAACTTTTCTTCTTATCATGGTATCTACTAACTCCATCCCTTTTCCTGTCATAGTCCCTATGTTCCAAGTCGCTAACCTAAGTCTAGTATCCTGGACTAGCTTCTTTACCCGCACACGTCCAGCTTGTTGCAGGAACCCTTGCGTATTTATGGTCGCATCCGGGCGCCGATGCGACGCCCCTTGCCTATTTTTCGAGACACCCGGTGGCAGGCGCAACGCCCCTTGCCTATTTTTCGAGACACCCGGTGGCAGGCGCAACGCATCGCTTAAGGGGAATGCCCTAGCATTAGCACGTATATTCATAGGATTCATGTTCATAAGGATCTGACAAAGTTTTACGCTGACTGTCAGCTACCTAACGCAACCCTCCTCCTTTTTCCGGGCTTGGGACCGGCAGTGTAAAAAAAAATAAGAAGTTAAGCACGACACAGGCGGAGTTATAATTAATAAGTATAGTAATCAATAATAAGAACTCAAAATGATCAACCATAACCCAGAAATAATAAGTATAGTATTCAATATTACACTTTGGGTGAATTAAGAATCGTGGAAGTTTCCACCCTATTCATTTTCTATTAAGAATAAAGAAATATATGAAGAGAGAGTTTAAAAGCCAAAAATATTAGGGACCTGTTCCAAAAATATATGATGTTTTAAGTATTAAACCTGTAAAATAAACATAGAAAAATGAATTAGTTCTTTTAATAAAGCTAAGAGCATTAAATTTTTAGTGGATATGTGAATCCCAAGGCGAAGAACATTAACAAAGAGTAATAAGGCTCATATGATAATGTATACCGAGGAGGGGAGAATTAGAATAACTAATAACCTCAAATTTTCAATAAAGAAGAACACACCAAATGAAAGTGAATAACACTAATTTGTCTTATTAATTGAGTTTCCAAGAGTAATTAAATGCAAATTTACCTGAAAAAGAGAGACCAAAATAAGTTTTGTTGTGTAGTTTGTATTCAAGATAACTATTTTTGATATGTTTGTTAGTCCCTCGAACCCCACCATGACAATGTACATGGAGAAATATAGTGGAACCTAAATATGCAACCGAAATTACCTCTCACACTCTCAGTTCAGATATTACATGAGCATAAAACTTAGACAAGGCTCGTCCCTATGTCACATGCTTCATTCCCTGAGATGATTACAATGGTGGTTCTCAACCGAGATAAAAAAAAAGTATGCTTAGGGTACATCAACATTTGAACAAAACCCAAATTAGAATTAAATGTATAGTAAACCATGGAAAGAGTACATTTCGCTTACCGTGGAGGCATCGCTAGAGCTTGTGTCGAGAGAGAGTGGTAGAGAAGAAGCGTAACACGGGGAATGAAAGAGAACAACTTCAATGACAGGGAATGAGACAGAGAAAGGGTAAGGAAAAATCTATTTTGAGGTAGTGTGTAAAAAGATAACAACATTTCATTTAAAATAGAGGTAGTGTTTACTGTGACTTTTACCTAAACCCATCATCCCTCACCTCTCATCCTCACCATGTCGTACATAACCCATGCAACCCATCCCCATTGCCTCCTACTTTTCCGACCATATATCCCACCAAAACCATTCTTGATCCCCACTCCCAGATGCTACACACATCCCCAACACCTTTACCACCTAAAAAATGAAACCAATCCATGGTCATCTCTCATGGCTAAACCCAAAGAAAGGAAACACCCAAAAAATCCAAAGAAACTGAAAAAATATACCTTGTATTGAAAAAACAAATACATTCTTAAAACCTATATTGTAACATCATTAACCAAAAATTCAAACTCATATTAGATAGCAAGTAGATATTAATCTCAAACTACTTTAAAATAACAAAAATGTAATTTTATATTCATGAAGAAGGATCCAAATCAAATATGTGATAGTCTTTTATTCAAACCAAAGAAAACTTAAATTAAAAAAAGAGACCATAAGACAAAATCAAAACTTCCATTCCCCAATTAAAACACAATTAGCATTATAATTTAAAAAAAGATGAAAAATAAAGAAATTAACAATAAATCACAGTTAGCTCTTATAAGGAGCCCAAAACATACCATGTAATTTAAAGTTCGCTCTCATTTGGTGAAGCTAGAACCATTAGAAAGTAAAAGAAAAATATAAAAAATAGGAGAAAGAAAACAAACTAGTTAGTGTTAAAAGATGTAGAACTAAACGGTATTTAGGAAAGTGTAAAGCAAAAAGGAAATAGAAGAAAAATAGTTGAGAGAATTTTATATCATTTAAACTATTCCAGGACCTAAGAATGTGAACAAAATAATAAAAAAGAGATAACAAAAATAGTTGAGAGAATTTTTTACCTTCAATGTTTCTGGGATCTTATTTTCGTCTCCATAACTGAAACAAGGAACTGTTTAAAACCTTAACACAACTCAAAAATTATAAACCCACAAAAAGGGGAGAAGGGAGCCATGAAAGAGATAGAACGGAACAAAACATATACCTGATTTCATTCGCCGTGAGATAAATCGAAAGGCAAGATCTACAAAAACAACAAAATGTAGACACCAAATTATAAAACAAAGTTATATCTAACAATGAATATACATGTTGTTGTAACATCTATAAAACAAAAATAAACATCAATTTGAACCGTAATATACAAAGAAAGATAGATAGATAGATAGATAGATAGAGAGAGAGAGAGAGAGAGAGAGAGAGAGAGAGAGAGAGAGAGAGTATCGATGTGTTTATATGTTGGATGGCTCGACGGGTGGTGGAGGTTGATTGTTGTGTCGTGGTGATTTTTTACGATGGTGTTTGGATTCGTGTCGGGGGTTGACAATGGGTGATGGTGTGTTTGGGGTGGTGTTATAGTAGGTGGTTGATTGGAGGTGATGGTGGCTTCGTGGTGGTTTACGATGGTAGGTGGTATTCTTGAGAGAGAGAGGGGGGGGGGGGGGGGGGAGAAATTTACCCCTACAAATATGTTTGAATTTTGAGATGGAGAGAGAGAGAAATGATACTTGAAATAGGAGGAGAGGGAATGATAACGATTTTCAAATTAAAGTAAAACTTTGTTGAAAGTTTCCCTTCCCAATGCTCTATCATCCACACTCTATTGCCCCTCTATCAGATTATGCCATGTCATAAACTCCCCTAATGACATGTGTAAGAAGTGTGCTCCAGTGAAATAATCAGATTTCTCAAATAAATCCAATTTTAATTAAACACAAAATTTTAGTTAAAATCCTAACACATGCATCTAGGTGATTTGATAACATAAAATTAATAAGCATTAAAAGGAAACCAATTTCAGGAAAAAATCCTCGAAGGGAAAAACCTTTTATTTTCCTATAACTGTAAATGGAAACTTACACGGTTACAATGAAATAGATTTTGACACATGAATACCCGCAGGTGTCGGTCGGTGTCGTCAGTAATGGAACTGTTGGAAATGATGAGCCCCAATTTTTAGATTTTACAAAAAGTAATTTCCTTTTAGATGCGGAATAGAGATGGCTCAACTAAACAATTACATAAACCAAATTTTAATTTCTTTCAAATTAAAATTAAACAAAACTCAAAGTGAAATTAAATTAAATAACAAATTAAACATTCACTTAAACAAATTTAATTCAATTCAAGTCCTAGAAATTTGCCTAACAAAAAAATTAATCCATTTTTGCAAATTTAGGCCAAACCAAATTTTATCAAATTAAAGTAATGACTTGAATTAAATTCCTATTTACCCAAATTAAATATGCACCATATTAACTGTACCAATTTTATCTTTTTACCTAAGCATGCATCTAATGTGATATAGCAAAAGATAAAATAAGTAAACAACCACTACGCCGCGATGTACGAGGAAAAATCCACAACGGAAAAAAACTCACAATGGGAAAAAACCTCGGACGACCCTAGCCTCAAATCCACTAAGTACGATTTTACAAGTACAAGACAAAAAAGACTTACAACACTCGACTTGACTCCGTCCAAGCCCCGACGCTTCTTCTTGTACACACCTCTACCTAGATAATAACCGTGGAGGTCCACCGCGATCTCGGAGTCCACCGATCGAACTTTACTCGGTCACCGCCACCCGAACAAGGAGCCTTTCTCCAAGTGGGTATGTTACAGTAAATAAACTTCTTCTTTGTGGGATGTAGAAGTAAACCCAAACTTCTCTTCTTTGAGATGTAGAGAAAAACATGGTGCCAAACACTCCAAGCAAGGATATATATATATTAAGGAACTTGGAATAAACAAACTATTGGGTGTATATGTGTTTTTGGTGAATTTAATCCATGAAAATCAAACACAGAACATGGAACTTTTTCTTGAAAGTTTTGCTCTTACTAAAAACTCTTAGAATGTGAAAACGTTAGTTCCAAAAGGTTGGTTCCCGCACTTGATAATTCTATCAAAAAGTAGTGGGGAAAAGATATTGGGAACATGGATAAAACTGCAAAAAAATGCCCAAAAACTGTTCCCGCCAATGTCGTTCGAACGACTTTTTTGTTTGAACGACTTTACTAAAGATGTTCTAGTACGAAAAAAGTAATCTCGTTAGAAGTCTCATTCGAACGATCTGACAATCTTGTTTGAACGACATTGGAATCTCGTTTGAACGATATTCCAGTTCGTTCGAACGACGTGTCAAAAAAAGCAATATTCATTTTAAGTCTAAAACTTCTTATGAAAAGTTCTAAAAAATATTTTCTGAGTAAAAAAAAGTCGTTAAAAATAATTTATAAAAAATTATAGATTACACCTAATAAATTTCCAAAGATCCTATATATATATATAATGCATTCATACCTTAGGAGCATTGGAACCAATGTTGTTGACGTGGAAACGAGGCACACTAAACCCAACATATGATGAAGCTTTATACTCTTGGTCGCTACGTCTCCAACTAACACGTCATAGGCTTGAATGGATACACTTGAACACTATCCTATGACTCATATTTTTATCCGGAATTGAGCCAACACTACATTAAGACTCAATCAGAGACTTGTGTCCTTACATGAACAACCGCAGCTACTCCATAAGAACACGCAGTTCTATCTTCAGCAAAGATACACATGAAGCGAACCTCAATGACAGCAGTCGTCAACCCAGTACCTCCCTCAAGTGGTACCTAGATCAGTAGTAGATTACCCTCCATATAAGAGAAAACTTGACCAAGATGTATGTTCTTAGGTTCCAAAATAATTCACCACAGCATATGGGATTTTTGTGAATTGAAAATAAAGAAGAAGCCAAAAGTGTTCTGCTGATTTTGCAGTGTTTGCAAAATGAAAAACGATAAAGACTTCGTATTTAAAACGGAGTTAAAGAGTCCTTTAAATAGAAGACTTAAGGTAGAAGGTTGCTCAAACGAGATAGCATGTCGTTTGAACGAGATCCAGTGTCATTTGAATGGCAGCTGGCACTTCGCGTGACATGCGATGTTATTTAAATGACATACGGTGTCATTCGAACGAGATTAAAATTAAATAATTTTCTTTTTCTTTTTCTTGGTAAGTGCACCGCCTCAAAAACTCATAAAATTATATTTTTTGATAAAAAACATTTAAAGCTCCGCTCCAACACTTAGAAAATATTTTATGAAAATATCCCAATATCCTAAGTGAATAATTATGGAATAAAAACATAATCTTTAGCAAATTCATCTTGAAGAAGCTCCTTTGATGAAGAACTTTAATATTTGAATCCGTTTTGATGCTTGAAATATCTTGAATAATTCTTCGATGGTTGTAGTGGTATACGATATACTTAAATGTAAACATGACTTATAAAATATGTCCTCACAAATTCCCCCCTATGTCTATGCCGGTATAAAATAAAAACAATCTGAATTATTAAATCCAAATGCCTATACAAATCTAGTACCCTCCTATGAACCCAAAAGTAAAAAGGTACTTGAAATGCAAGTCTTCAAATATTTTTCGAAAATCTTCATCAATCTTTAAATATTAAAGATTTTCTCATCAGGGTGTGCAACATAATGATCTTCACTTTTGTACCTACACACATGAGATAAAGCAAATACCTTCGTGAGGTATCGATAAGCAAAACAAATATGGATCAAACTACGCGCATGCATAGGAAATGCTCAAAAAATCCACAAACTATTTTTCATTTTTGTTTGTAAAAAAAATCACACCATGAATTTACACTAAAACAACCAAGTCATGGAAATGGAATGAATGGGTGTAAACATATTCAATAGGTAATAAAACTCAATCAAGCATATGTGCACGATGCATAAGTGTACTCCTATCGATTGAATCATAAAAAATATCCTTAAGTGAAAAATTATTGAATTTAGATGATATCGACTAAATCAAATCAACAAATCAATGTCTAAGTGATTTTCACACTAATAACGTCCAAAACTATTTAGTGCCATTTCGAGAACTTTTAAAAGGACGTGCAAACCCATTGATTACTTTCCAACTAAACTCCCTCATATAAAATAGTGTAATTTTTTTTATATTTAATGAGGTTCTAATTTCTCAACTTAGATAAAACCTATTGGCCCAAATTTTGGAATATATTATCTTTTTATTTCCTTAATTTTTTGTGCGGACTCTTTTCAAATGATGACTTTCAAGCAGAGTCAATTTTACACTCTCTTAACCCTTTCTTGTGCCACTCATCATTTTTTAAGTTTAAATAATTACCTCACGAGCAATGATTTTTACATGCACTAGTTTTATTAATCTCGTATTATTGCACTTGGTTCATTTTAAGGACAAGATTGAGATGAAAACACTAGACCAACATGTGATAGACAAGTACTATAGTCAAACAAATTCGTGCACGTGTGAAATAAAGGAAATCATGAGTCAAATATGTAGGAAGTATCAACTAATAACATCTCAATGACTTCAAACATTGTAAAGCACATGGATGACATGATATATTGTCTTAAAACACTATCAAATTGTCACATGGATAAATGGAATGAAATTGTGGCTCGGTCATCCTAAGTGTCCATTCATATATGGTGCCAACAAAATACAAAAATCTTTTTGACTTTTTCAAAAATTTGATCAAAATAATTTTTTTTTCTATTTTTTAAAATATATCAAAAATAAAAACCATGAATACAAACATGGTACACACTAGCAATAGGCATAATATTGGCATGAGCATCATCTTATGCTCGCAAACAGTAAATCACACAAAGAATAATTAATCTAAACAGGTGTGATTAAACGAACAATGCAGTATTAGCAAATAAACATAAATACCAAAAGTAACTGCATATAAACTGACAGAGGCAACTTAGCAATACCAAAAACATAAGCATATGAACCCAGGGCACTGAAACAAAATGGTCAATAGTCAACCAGGTCGCTTGAATGAGACTCCCTGTCATTCAAACGATAAAGCAATTGGCGAGAAGGCTTCGCGCGAGATCAGAAGTCGCTCGAACGAGAAAATCAGATTTTCATAGATTCCCCAGAATGTTAAAAAGAGTTGCCCGGTGAAAAAAATTCCATAAAAAGATACCTGGAAGGTGTTGACAGATCCAAAATAGTGCTAAAATAGTAGCTAAACTAATAAACCAATGTAAGCTACAATATGGAGTGAGTCATAAAACTAGTAAGAGTATATCATGGAGAACAATTAGAGTATGACAAATATCAAATGCAATGAATCAAAAGATATCACATGGGGTGAATCGCGTGCCAACAAACGAGAGTTGTGAACAATTAGACCATAAGCCTCTAAATTCAATTTTCGAACCCAAACAGATTTGTAACAACACGTGGGGGTTTGGGGAATCGAATTTGATTTTCTATTAAACTTCCTAGGTCCATTTGAGAGTTTGTAATAGAAACTCCTAAGATGCCCTTGCCTACCATAGTGAGTGCACGTGTAAATCGGGCGGTGAGTGTTACCTAAAGGTGGCCCTCTCCTAATGTTTCTAGGTGCCTCTCTCAAGATGTTCCTAGGTGGGTCTCTTTTAACAACCTTCGGTGCCTCTCTCCTAACAACCCTAGGAGGATCTCTCACGCTTGTGGGATTGGCTTTGTGAATGGGTGTAACACTATCATCGAAGCCTATACCATACCTATCATCCTTAATTTGGACAGCCCCTAAAATTTTATCTAGTTTTTTAGACCGAGACTCCAAATCAAATTTTACCTTGCTTGATTCTCTTAAACGCTTCTCAAGCTCACCTATCCTCGACTCAAGTACACGTCTAGAATCCTCAAACTCTAAAAGCTCATTTTTCATAGTCTCCATTAATCCTCTAAGACTATCTCTTTTACCCTCGACGTACTTAAGCTTCTCTCTCAAAATTTTCTCACGTGCCCTAAGATCTTCAACTAAAACATCGTTATTTTTTAAGGCACACTCTTTAAATTGAGCTTTTAATTTCAAAGCTTCGGCATAAATTTCATTGAAATTCATTTTCAAGTTACGCTCATCTACACTTCCATCCTCACTCCCATCACCCTCACTTTCATCACGGGTGGGAAGCTCTTGTCTGGACGCGTAAAAAACTTCTTCTTCCGAATCACTATCACTAAGGGTAGAAACATGAGATGATGGTTTATTAAATTTCTTCCTTAAATTTGTGGGACACTCATCTATCTTGTGACCAACACCCTCACAACTCGAACACCTCTCAGAATCATTTTCAACGAAAGATTTAAAACAAAAGTTCATGTGAATTTTCCAATTAGACTCTTCAAAAAGTTGACATCGAAAATCATCAAAACCATCAAAAGCCATTTTTAAGAAAAATAGGATCAAACACAATAACTTCGTGCAATAGGCTTTAACACAAGTCTTGTCAATCTCGGTGCAGCCATATCCCAAAGCTCGTCTGGAATATCCTTTGGTCGCTCTGCAAAAAATTAGTAGACCTGAGTTAGATAATCAGATATGAATAAACTCAGAGGTTAAACTTCAAAAACAAAAATGCTTACCAAGCTCGGCAAGGGGACTTCCACCCAGACCTGTCCCAGAGAGGAAGTGGGGAGTCATCAAGTGTTCGAACCTGACGAATAGCCCATGTACCCCCTGATCTTGAAGGGCTTTCACCTTCTGGAGGTTTTGTAGACTTAGTCCAGGGTCGGCCCTGGCAGACATGGTGACCTTACCCCATCTCAGGGGCATCCTCTGCTCCAGATTGGACGAGGGAACACATGGGCCAAACTCCCACGGCCCTGAGGCAAAGAAGTACCGAGGCTTCCAGTTATGGTTGGAAGTCTGGGTCACCTGAAGCAATTTCTTCTCAGGCCTCCGAGCTACAAAATGGTAGTAGCTCGGATGATTTTTGGCCGAGGAAGGGACGTAACAACCTACAAAGACTTGAACTGGAAGGTCTGAGTGGTGGACAACCTTCCATAACACTATGGCCCCTATTAGGATTCTCCAGGCATTGAGAAAGAGTTGGGAGGGGGCCAAATTAATGTAAGAGAGGATGGATTTGATTATGGTGTGAATGGGCAGACAAAACCCCAACTTGAACATCTGCTCGTACAAGCAGATCTCCCCATCTTGGCCATGATAAGCCCTCTCTTCCCTCAGAGGTCTCCTAAGTTTTATTGAGTGGATGATAGAATACAGGTATCTGAAGCAGATAAGGTCTACCTCAGTAATTGTACTCTCGATCGCAGCCACCTCAGAGACGTCGACATCGCTCTCAACCTCATCATCATCATCCAACTCAACGTCGGCCGGAGCAGATGTTGATGGGTAACTCGGAAACCTTTGAGCAAACTCTACCCCGGTGACAACTGACATAGGGATGGCATCAATTGGTGGTGGAATGGCCACACTCGGCTCAAGAATATCAACCTCTGAGGAAGACCCTGAGGTGCTTGATTGGTTATGGGACGAGGCTCGGCTGGAAACCTCGGCCTGATCAGAGGCCTGATCAGGCCTAGGTGTGAAGTCCATGGCCTCTTGATAGGAATCCACAGACATGGGGTCTGAGGTAGAAGATTCAGACTCAGACATAGGTATGGGATCAGCAGGAACCCCTGTCTGATAGAAGTTCTCCGGGGGGTCAGGATATATCACCTTCAGAGGTGGTGGAAATATGGGTCTAATGGGAAACTCTTGGGATCTACGAGCTTCCTCCTGTGCTCTTTCTATTTGCCTAATATTTTCTAAAGTCTTCTCTCTAAGAGAGGGGAACTCCTCAAGAAGCTGATATAAGGGTCTGAGCATCAAAGGACGACACTACACTTAGAGATTTTCTTAAACTCCAAAAACTACAAACAAGACTAGCTGATAAAGCAAAGGAATCTAAAGATCAAACTACTTAAATTTGGCAAGAAAAGCTCGCCTGAAACTATGGTGGTGTCGTCGAAAAACTAAGAAACACGCCAGAAAGTACGAAAATAAGGGTGCTTGCAGGTAAAATGAAGGAAAAAGTATGGTAGACCTTACCTGAGGATAAAATGGTAAGGAAGAGAGGAGAAGACGCGAGAAATCACCACCCAAAAGCCTTGAACCAAGATCTTTCTAGAGAGAGAGAGCTGCTGGAACGAAAGCGGAAGAAATGGAAGAAATGAAGAAGAAAGAAGGAAAGAATGATTCAAAACCCTTATATACTCAGGCACAACTCCCAAGGCCCATCATTGCCTTGGGAGCCCCAAAGGGCGGCTGACAGCATACGCCTACCAAGCAAGCATGTTCCAGCATTAGACAAGTGTCAAGCAAGTATTGGCTTGTAACAGACAGGCCTTGAAGGTGTAGTAATCCCCTAGTCACTTGCTCTCATAATATGACTAAGGGCTGGGGGTGATTGATATGCCCCAAGTGTAACCTCGACCTAGAGACACCAACCTAGGCCTAGAGACGCCAACCTCAGCCGAGATCATGGCAGACGTTGGACGAGTCTTGGGCACGTGATATCACCCCTCGACCATATCAGGGTCGGCCCAGACCGACACTACCATGAACCCCTTCAAGGGACATCACAAGGATCTGAAGCATTCACGCATACCATGGAATGGCAACCTCGGCCAGATGTAGGCCGAGCTCGCAGGAAGCCACCAGCGACCTCAACAAGCCACCAGTTCAACCTCATCTCAGGCCGACCTTTCCCATTGTCTCGGCTAGGATTAGGCCGAGACCTCCATGGAATCCTCGAACTGAACAGGTATCAAGACTCACCAACCTCGGCCTCACCAAGGCCGAGGTCATACCCCAGACGCTATAGCCGAGCATCTGCTGACATCCAGATAAGGACACGTTGACACAAATCAGTTATAACAAGATTATTCCCCACACGTGGGGAGAATATTGTATCATCATTCTCTATATGTGACAGTGACAGATGGCACTCCCACATTGGTGAGGTAACCACACACATGCTCATTACATGCATGGGGGGTACATTACACCCCCTAGGTACTATATATAGGGGTCATCCCCTACTTTGAAAAAGGATCCCAGATATTCAACCTTAGTTGAAACTCTGCCTAGATACACAGTAGAGAGAGAAAGCTTGAGATATTGTATCCATGGCCATTAGTGCCTCATTGCAATGAGATTATTCACACACACACACAGTGGACGTAGGCCAATCTAGGCTGAACCACTTATATCCTGGTGTATTCTCCTCTTCTCCTCATTTCATTCTCTTACCTCTTTACATAACTGTGCTGCCATTATTGCTCTTAGATTAAGCTTGCAAACACCTTATCTAGTGGTGCTGATTCTGGCATCATCACTTCCTTTCTTGATGACTTTTACAGCAAGTGGGTGGAAAATATATATTTCTTCTGCACATAATAATTTTTTTTCCTCGTGGAGGATTCAACTAAATTGTTGAGGATGACCTTAGATCCTTTGTAGGAGCTTCGTCGACCGTTTACCTATCCATCCTAATCTACTGGGGAGCCTAGGGTAATATCTGGGGATTATTTCAGGTGGTTGTGGGGTAATATTTTAAGAAGTTTTATGCTAACTAGGAAGAGGTGGCTTGCGATGTTTAAAACTAAAAAGGAAATTGTTGTGATTTCATCCAAGTTTATTAAGTCATATCGTCGCATGGAGCGCATAACGAAGTGTTGTTAGGACTGGGATTCTTGAAGTGCTTCAAGGAATGGCGATGATGATGGTGATGATGAGGAAGGTCTTTTTAGTAGTTAAGGTAAGTTTTGTGGATCTTTGTTAGTATGGGGTATGTTTGGTGGTAAGTTCTTGTGTTTGTATTTGGGTAGGCTTATGTTGTTATAGGTTGATGGGCTATTTATGTAGGTTTTAAGGACTTTTCTTGTAACTAATACTTCAAGTGATTGCCATATTTATCATAAAATACATAAATGGTGATGGTTTTATCTCATCTTATTGTGACTTTTGATATATTTGCTTATTATTTGAACTATATATACCGATCTCTAAGGCATACATAATCCTTTTTTTCATTTTCAATGATGAGAGATACTAATGTTTCTTAATGGAAGAAAATAATATCATTTTGTGAAAAAATAAAGGGTCGTATCCAAAGTGACTTTATGGGTTGCCTACGTGCCTCTGCGAGGACAAAGATTATGAGTTTTGAGAAAGTGATTCTGAGAGGATCAGGTCCCAGGTAGTTGTTATAGAGGGATAAAAGAAGAGAGTTTTTTTAAGAATGGAAGTGAGGCGAGAAGATTCGTAGCATGATGAAAATTGGATTAAGGGTAAAAAAATTTGAGATGGTGCAAGTTGATTAACATGATTTTCTTTACGAGGTATGGCCCACTCCAATTGGGTTTGAACTCCCTCTTGGGTCCCATATGGGTTTTACTATTTCCTTTAGAGTGAGGTCACCTTATAGCATACCACGGTATTTGACCTTCTTGTTGAATGAATGGGAAATGAGGCAGTGGTACCCTTATATGTGATATCAAGCTTTCAGTCTCCTTTCATCCAAGATAGTAAGTTCGTTGGAATGGATTTATTTCCAATTAACTTTTTTTAAATAACTTTCGATCATAAATCATAAAGACGATACCTTAAGTCTAACAGGTCGGACCACATCCATTTTATACACCAAAGAATAAGGGGTAGCCCAGTTGGAGTTTTGACGGATGTGTAGTATCCCCAGAGTGCGTAAGGTATTCGATCAGTCCAGTCGAGAATTTTTTTTATTATCTTGTTGATTATGGTATTGAGGCCTTTGTTAGAAGCTTCAACAATCCCATTAGTTTGTAGTCAGTAGGGAGAAAATTTATGCCTTTGAATCCCGTACTCGTCAACTACTTCAAAATGGAGCCGATTATCTGATACTATCTCTTGAGGAGCCCTATAGAAACACATGATATTCTTCCAAATCAACTTGGTTACTTTATTTTCATTCATCACAACATATGAAACTTTAACACATTTGGTCAAATAATCAATGGAGATGAGAATGAATTGGTGCTCATTTGATGCTTTGGGAGTGACTTTACCAATGATCTCAATGCCCTTGGTTAAGAAGGTCTAAGGTGAAGTCATGTTGTAAAACTCATGGGGAGGTAAGTTTTATCGATGGGAAAATTGTTAACATTTGAGGCACCTTCTGACATACATAACGTAATCTTGTACCATGGTAGTTAAGTAGTATATCCGAGGGATGATCTTCTTGACAAGCATATAACCATTCATGTGGATACACATTCCTTACTGTGGATTTTTTAAACCAATTCTTTAACGCCATCCGGTTTTATGCACTGCATATGGTCTCCATCGAAGTTTTTATTAAAAAATGCTTTATCACAGATGATTTACTAAGATGCAAGGTTGTAAAGAGTTACATGGTCTTTCTTATCATCCACTTAAGGATATTGGGAATGTTTGAAGAGGCGCCAAATGTCTTAATATCATAACCCAACGTTATCTAAGTCCTCTTCTATTGCGATATCGATATGGTAATAGTGAGTTGGCATATATTTTTTTAAACTTAAAAGGGGACTATTTTTATTCCCCCGAGTATGTTGACCATGGAGGCTATAGTTTCCAATGCATCGACAAAGCTATTTCTAGAGCGAGAAAAGTTAGGAGCCTCTCGTCTTTGACTTTCCATTTCTAGATAATTTATGATGAAGGTAGAGTCCCCATAGATGTCGAGATGTTAGATTCTTTTCTCAAGGGCACTCTTGAAACCCATAATGCATGCTTTATACTCTGCCATGTTTTTTATGCAAGGGAAATCCTTCTTGATAGCAATGGAGGGTAAGAATCATCAGGGGCAATCAGGAGTATCCCAATGCCGTATCCTTTCTTATTGGCATCTCCATAAAAGAACATTTTCTATCGATGCTCTTCATGAGAAGTACATAAATATCTTGGAACTCAAAAATCTACTTATCGGCTTCTCCCATGGGATTGTCGGTAAGGTAATCAGAAATGGATCTTCCCTTTATGGATTTCTGCATAACATAGGATATGTAAAATTTGGCTAGCAACAGCAACCATAGAGCCATTAGACTTGATAAGGCAGGCTTTTTTAGAAGGTATTTTAAGGGATCCATTCGAGAGATAAACTTGATAGGGAATGCAATAATATAGTGTCAGAGCTTTTGAGTAACCCAAACTAGGGCGGCACATGCCTTTTCCAACACGGTGTAGTTTACATCGTAACTTTTCAGTTTTTGACAAGTTAATTATTTCTGAGGAGCTTAAAAATGGTCTCACAGATGGAAGTGAGTTGGTGGATGAATCTACTAATGTACTGGATTTTTTGTAATAAATCGCAAACGTCTTTATTTGTTCGAGGAGGCAATATTTTGAGGATTACCTTGAGTTTACAGAGTCTACTTTGATTCCTCTGTCGCTGACCATGAAGCCAAGGATGCTGCCTTTTGTGATGTCAAAGACACATATTTATGGGTTGAGATTCATCTGGTACTACCACAGTCGTTCAAAAAATTTGCTCAAGGCTGGGATGTGACCTTCTCGAGTTTTGGACTTGATGATCATATTTCCATCATAGACCTCGATCTATTTCTAGATATGATCATAAAAATGGTTATGGTATCTCTCTAATAGGTAGCCTTGGTGTTTTTAAGACCGAAAGGCATGTCTGTGTGCCAAAATATCCCCTAATGGGTAATAAAAACAATCTTCTCTTAATAATCAGGATGCATATTGATTTGGTACCTAGCAACATCGTCGACAAAGACTTGAAAGCATGACTGGAAGTGTTATCTATGATCATGTCAATGTTGGTTAAGGGATAATCGGCCTTTGGGGAAGCTTTGTTTAAATCTTGATAGTCGATGCACATGCGGACTTTTCCTCCCGACTTTAGTATAATGACAATGTTGGAAAGCACGTCGGCTATTCGACTATGCGAATAAAACCCACGTTCAGTTGTTTAACTTCATCTTTAACTTTGTGAGACCACTCGGGGTTGAACCTTCTCAATTTTTATTTGACATGTTTACATTCCGGGCCAGGCATATTTTTGTAGGACCATGTGAAGATGTGCACGTATTCCTTCAGGAGTTGCTCAAACTGTGATCGCTTATTTTCATCGAGTGTTGACCCTATTCTATTCTCATACAAATTTATAATAGAACTAATATTAATAACAATAGTCTCATCATCATTAGTTTGAACGTGGTAATGTTGTTTGATTTTTTCCTTATTGAGATTAGTTAAGAATTGTTCATTTATTAGATCATCTTCATCAATTATTTAATGATAATCAATTCAATTAATATAAGGCACAACAATATCCTCAAAATATTTGTTAATTTTATTGGAAACATTTTTATAAATAAAATAGTGAGAACCTCATCAAAGGATGTCTCGTTTATATTCATATCAGCAACATAAAAAGGAATGACAGATTCAGGCTCATTTTTTAGGATGTAAATAGCGGGGTTCTGGATGGCTAGATTTGGGTTATGGATTATGCATATATCTAGACCCAGTGTTTGGAAGACAAATGATTCATCGTTGTTACTATTCTCAGTACTTTTTATATTATTGGTGCTTTCAGTGTCAGAGGAATTTGCATTTGAAGACTTGATGGTTAAAGGCTTTATCCCGTGCTTTTGCACTTCAATCTAAATGATCTTATCTTCAAAGAAGATCTCAAATCCCGATTTTAAGTTCTTCTTAGCACGGTTTTACCATGGTTTAGGGAAGACTCAGTAAGGTAATTCTCCACCTTCTTTGATAAAACATCCGTTCAAAGAACCATCAGAAATTACTTATTTTATCTTCAACACTTGCTTTTGGTACCACAAACAAAGAGTCGTGAGTTCAGTCGGGGATGGTTGATATCCTTAAACATGCGATGAAAGGCTTTTTTCAAGACTGTCATTTTAAGAATCCCTTATTATCGATGACCCAGCCCCATTCCGAGCATAAAATGCATATTCTTGAACATTTGGATCACACTGATGTTATCGTGTGCACTGTACTCTGGAAATACTCTCTCCTCAATTTTATCCCCTATTGGGATAGAAAGCGGATCAATCTTGAAACCTAAGAGAAATATGTCATTAGCTCCTCCATGATGTATTTCCAAAATAGGGTTACTTGTGCCGATGCCATCAGAGTTACCATTATTTTCGATGATGGTGATGGCTTAGTTATTCACACTTTTACTTTTGATGGAGGGAAGAGGTCACTCCTCTTATGATATGAAGCGAATGGCGACCCAGAAGGAAATTGAAACATATTAGTATATACATGACTTGGAAATTTGTTTGGGGGCATATAGGATAAACCCTTAGGATGAGTTTTATTAAACCCATGACCTCCCGACGGGTGTTATCGTAGGCGTGCACAGTGATGGAAGGGGGAGTGAGACCACTAAATTTTATCCTCGAACAATTTAAAATCCTCAATGGGAAAACATTCAAAGCAGATCTATTATCAAAAAGAACCGATGGGACCATATTTCCCATGACCTCCATCGAGATATTAAGGGCAGAGTTGTGATGAGGACCAATCTTAGGAATTTCTTCATCTGTAAAAGAGATAAGTCTCGTCGCGATCAGAATCCCGACCATAAGGATTCCTTCTTTAGGGGTAGGAGTAGGAGAAACTGTGGGTCCAGTGAGGATCTTGATCAAAGCATTTCTATGCAACCAGGGAGACATGAAAATCCCGCACAAAGTAATGTTTTCTTGGGTCCATTGATGTTGTTTAATATTTTAGTCTCTTCAACTGATATTTATGGCATTATGAGTTCTTCAGCAACTCATTTCCCTTTATCTGCATGCCTTCTTGAGGAAGGAAGAACCAAAGTTGTGTTGTATCAGCCTGATCGGGTCTTAAGATTTATGGACGCTGGAAATAATAGAAACATTTTTTCCCCATCTACTTCTGGCATGGAGGATATTTCATTGATTCCCGATAAAAATTTTTCAAAAGAAATCATCGAGCCAAAGGAGGCAATCGCTCTGTTATTGCTATTATCATATTCATCATCTGAATCATTTGAGGGGTCTGAGTCATCACCCCACCAAGTGGTAACAATGTTATTTTTTCATGAGAAATAGATGCATTATATAACTTCAAGTGATTTGTCATACAAATCTTCCCACCCAACGAAGAAGTTTTTGAAAGAGGGAACCAATTATCCCTTGAGGTTTAGGACGGTGACCATTTTGAAAGCTGTACACACCCCTTTCTCCTTAATGAAATCATATGACATGATCATCACAATATTTTCTAAGCTAAATTCCTTCAGCGAAATAAACTAATCATTTAATTACCCATCCCACTCCCGGGTTTCCATGTATACATTGTTGATTCTTTCACGACTATTTTCCCTGATGGTCATTCTGGGTGGTAACTTTAGCCAAAATCTTTGAGTTATTCCAAAATAACTGGTACTTCCATGATCCCCATTTTTTACCAGGTTCGCATGGCGATACAAGCCCTTGTCATGAGAGATATGGCTTAATCTGGAGCATGTTTAGGGTGCAGAAGAAAATAAGGAAAAATTTTAAGGGGTTCAGGGGAATTGGAAGATGGAGCAACTATATTGATGGGTCAGATTTTAGTCAAAGGATCGAAATCCGGTTTTCATCACGGAGGATGGCATTTACACCGGTCTGGTGTGCTGGCAAAGGGTTTTAGGTGGTTTAGGTCTAGGGTTTTCTAGAGGAGCGATGACCCCTTTATCTATCAGGCTTTGAATGACATTGTTCAAATGGAAACATTGGCTAGTGTTATACGCGACAATATGATGGAAATCACAAAGAGCGTAATACTTAAATTTTCTTAGGAGTGGGTTTGGAAATGGACAAGGCTCCAAGGGCTTAATGAGGCTTCTTGACAAGAGGGATTGGTATACTTTCGAGAGGGGAGCATAGATCTCGGTGTATTCCTTTCTAGTTGTAGCATGACGATCCTCTAGCGCCCATGATGTAGCAGATTGAGAAATGTTGTTAATTTTTAAAACAATGGTATTAATTAGTTTGTGAACAGTAAACTGCCATGTTGTCTTCTTTAGTTCAGACTCGACTTTCTAACTGTTAACCCTCTCTTCGATATCAACCCCTTCCTCCTGAGGACTTTGAATTATGGGTAGTATTGGCTTTCCATTGAGGTTCGGATATGTTGAAGAAAATTCTTCTCCACTATACTCAATTGTTCTTCCTCAGAAGGGCGGGTTGTCATGGTAACAAATTTTGTTCTCCACCTACTGATAAAGATATTGACTGACTCTCCATGGTTCTGCATAAGTAACTCAAGGTCTCACCGAATGACTTCCAAATCCTCATTATATTTTTATTGTGCCATGAATTCCCTAGCAACATCTTCCTAACTACGTATTTGGGATTCTTATAATGACCAGAACCATCGAGGAGTGCTTTTCATAGGAGTACACTAAAACATCTGGGATAATATCTGATCGGTGGCCCCCAATAGGGTCATGTAATGATGATAGTTTTTTAGATGCACTATGGGTAGTCCTCTACCTTTAAACTTTTTTTATGTTCAGCATTTTAATATTTTCTAGCAACGGGGCCTTCGGGTAGGGAGACATGTGAGTGTAATCCACATAGTTCCCCGAGATCTTTTCTTAGTCAAACATCTTGGATATCATTTTGTGGCCTTCCTTAACCATGTTCATTTTTTTCTTTAGGATCAGTAGGAATAGGCATCGATAACTTATTCCCTAGCTAGGCAAGGTTCGGCATAACAGGTGGGATACACGGTACATGAAGAACTTGTTGATACTCCTCTAGAGCCCGTATTTGTTCTATACAGATCCATGTCAAGGGGGAAGACAATATTAGATTTTGGAATTTGGGGCAGATGATCCATATTTTGATATATCTCTTGTACATCTGCTTATAAACTTTCGATCTTGGCGTTGAAATGAGCAATAAATACCATCAGGTTTGGTTGAACATTGGTGTTTTGATTTGGGCTATCCATAAGGAATCACTTGTAGGATCTCTCAGTTTTCGCGAAAGAGAATGATGAGGGATTAGAACTCCGGGGTGGCTTGATAAAAGATCATACCAATAGGGAACCAGGTCAAACTAGAGTGTGTGATCGTACCTGAGAAGGAAATATTTCTTTTATTTTTTTATTGAAAAAGAACATTTTTAGTATTTTTATAAAATGAGAACATATTTTTGGAATATATATTTTTTTTAAATGATGGAAATATTTTTGGTATTTTGAGGAAGGGGAGGAAGGAAAATCCCCCAGTGTGGTTGTTATTATCTGGTTTCACTTATATTATATTTCGCCTCGGGTGCAAGTGAAATGTCGGATAAGACTTGTGTCTTAGAAAGAATAGGGTACGCGATGAAAGACATGGTTTAACTTGTTTCCAGACTCACAGACAAGGTCTTATTTTGAAAACAAGAGAAATAGAAAAAAAATTGGGCGATAAGACGACCCAAAATTTTGTCAAATTTTTGCATTGAAACCGACAAACTAGGCATGAGTGTCCTAGGATTGACGCTTATATGAGGTTCTTTTCATTAGGAGTTTAATGTAAGGTTTCCCCCCTTTGGCATGACATCCACGATATTGCTCTTTCCTATAAGGGCAATCATTTATATGTATGTGCAGAGAATCCATTTGATATACCTGAGTGTACGTGATTTGCTTCATGATATACCCCAAGGTGATGGTACATGTGAGAGAGAATTTTATATATTCGATGGATGTGAATGAGTTACCTGCTATATACCTCCCATCATGTGTTCGGTCAAGCGGTACAACGCGGGAGGAATCGATCGATATATGTCGAAGGTATTAGGCCAATGAAAGGTGGAAATAATATCGCTTAGGTTAACCATGCCCCGCAGAATCGAAAACCCATCACGAAGTGAACCTCCAATATGGGACAAAATCTTAGTCAAAATGTAGTTCTCACATGATGTAGTGTGCAAATGAATGAGTCTTAATTAGTATTTTTATGAAAAGTTTAATGTATGCTATGGGGAGTAGGTACTACTACAAAGCATGAAGTAAAGCATGAGAATATACATGAGTGGCATGTGAAAAAGAGTTAAGTATACAAGGAGAGTAAAGCTAACAAGTATGTACAAATAATATGACATATAGAGCATATACAATTCATATTTATATATACAAGGTGTGAGACGTGTGAATATACACAAGTGATGGAGATATTTCTGTAAAGTGAGTGATATGGAAACATGTATTGTGGAAGTGTGTATAAGTAAGAGTAATGTGGATATATACGCAAGTGGTATGTAAATCATGTGAATATACAGCTGGGAATTAACATGGATATATACAACTGATATGGATCATGTGAAAAAAGTGAATAGGTGGAGTGTAACATGGTAATTATATAAAAGTGAGAGTGAAATGTGTGACTAGAGCATGAGGACACAAAAGTGAATAAACCATGAAGCATGTGATAAAAAAAAAGGTGATATATACACGTGATGAGAAAAAGGAGCATGATGGAGAAAAAAATATATGGATAGCATGATATGAGCAAGGCAAATATACAACATGTGAGTATGAGAGTAAGAAGAATATATAAGTGGATATATATATATATATATATATATATATATATATATATATATATATATATATATATATATATATATATATATACTCTAGTCCTCTATAAATAAAGCCCTTGTAAAATAGACTCTAGTCCTCTAGAAATAATAATCTGTAAGGACAAATTTATGAATAGAGTCAATTTGTATGTTTTTTCTTATTTCTTGTTTGGAAAAAAATCTTTGAGTCATAGGTTAGGACTTGAGTATGTTGAACTTTCAAGCCTATGATGTGGTTTCTTTAAGATGTTGGAAAAGTTAGAAGATCTACATCATCATGTCGTGTTCCATGCTCGTTTCCATCTCATTATCTGAGGATCTCTCAAGTATGGATGCGTAAATATTTTTGTCCTTGGATATTTTATATTTGGTTGTTAGTTTTTTTTTTATAAAATTACTTCTAAAATGATTTTATCTTCTTTCAATATTTTTTAGAAGAATTTTTTTTCGTGAGGTTGTTAGAACGACATTGGGTACGGCGTTCGAACAAGTCTATGTGCCTCGTTAGATCATGTTCCTACGAAACTTCAAATGAGACAATTTTTGCCTTTTGCTGGAATCTCATTAGAAGTGTCATTAGAAAGATGTTCGGACGAGATGCATAGCTTCGTTCTAACGAGCCTGTGAATTGTTGATAATTTTAAGATTTTCTAAATTTCTTTTCATCCTTATCTCGATTTTTGAAAGCCTCTTATAAATAGGAGTACGAAGCAACATTTTTATGAGAGAAAAAATCTTAGATTTTATGTTCCTAAACTCTATCAAAAAGATCTCTAAAACCTTAGTTTACACCTAAGTTTTTTAATATCCAAGTGTTCTTCATATTATGCTTTAAAATCCTATTTGGTAACCTTTGGTTTATTCTCTACATTTCTTGGGAATCGTTTCATATGATGGACTCTGTATTTGATGTTTACACATGGTAAACTTCATGTTTGTAGTGTTATGATGAAGAAGTGGTGACTCCGTTATTTAATCTGCAGACAGTTGTTGATATTGTTCTGTCAATATCGAGGCATGTGTGGACTCACATGTTATGGCAGTACGCGAGTGGACTCTTATATGACACTAGGTAGAGGTTGAGGAACTAAGAACATCAAAGCTTGCGAGAGCGTCGAGTATGTGTTGTAAGTCTTCTGTCGTGTCATTTTTAATTCTATACTTAGTGGATTTTGAGTGGCTAGGTCATCCGAGGTTTTTTCCAATTGGGTTTTCCTCGTACATTGGACATTGTTGTTTGATTTACTTATTTATCATGCACTCACCGAGATGCATATTTTAGGCTAAGATAAGATTAGTTTATTTATTTAATCACAACTTGTTTAAAATCGGTGCACCGTTTTACATTGGGATAAATTGTTTAAGTTTAATATTTGATTTGAAAAATTAAATATTAGCTTTCGTTTAGACCATTTCGTATATCCCGCACTTTCAAATTGGTATGAGAGCTAAAATACTAAGTTATTGTGTTTGATTCCTATTTAGGCATGAATTTTAGCAGTTCTTATATTAAAGTTTGTTAGATGATGGCTTTAACTATGCATACTAAAAAAACATGTATGAAATAAACACCTAAGTTGTTAGATGAGAAGGTACGACAATTGGTAATTAAAGGTTGGTCCCCAACCAAATACTTATGAGGGTATTAGTGTTATTAAGGCTTCGAACCTCCAAAACCTCAACACTCAATTTAAAACCATTAGTATAGAGGAAAGTAAATCCTTTGATGAGTTCTAAGCTAGACTGTCAGATATTGTAAACTCGTCTTTTAACTCGGAAGAGAGAATACCCAAAATCCATGCATTAAGAAAATCTTAAGGCCCTTGACTGAAAGATTCAATTCAAAAGTGACAGTTTTGAATTCCTTGGTTACTTTGGACTCTATGAAACTCGAAGAGCTTGTAGGTGATCTCCAACTTATAAGCTTGGCATACTTTCCTCCAAAAAGATAGAGAAAGATAAGAGTATTTCTTTGAAAGCCCGAAAGGAGGAAACACTTATTTTGGATATGTCCATGTTTGCATAACATTTTAAGAAATTTATCAAGTTTGAAAAGCAATCGAATGATAAAAAAATGTTTGAGAAAAGCAACTTTAACAAGGCTATAAAATTCCTTAAAAATCGTAATGATAATTTTAAGAGGGATGAGTCGGATAGATGCTTTGGGTGTGAGTGTTATGATCATAGAGAAGCCATGCGTCCTACTAAACTAAGGAATGAGACCAAGAAACATAAGGTGTACAATGTCACCATTAGTTATAGTGATCCAAAAAAGGAACCTGATTCCCCCATTGAGCAAAATTACACCGCATTCATGGCTAGTCATGTGAGCCTTAATAAAAAAATCTTCTGGTGAAGTTAATTCTGATCATGACACTTTCAGGGTCATTATTTATTATCCCAATTAAATGATGGTGGATGAGTGGAGAAAAAGAAAAAGAGGAGGAGGAGGAGGATATTGAACATATAGTCGCTTTTCGTGAGTTGTATGCGAAAACGATGAAATTAAGAAAGGTTAACTTGAAGTTGGAAGGTAGGTTAAAACAACACGTTGTAGGTAATGATGAGAGTATATTAATTAAGGATCTTAGGGAATGTGAGTAGACTCTTAGGAAAAAGCTCGCATTTTTTGAGGGGGGTCAAGATAGCCTTCGGGATTTAATGGTTATTGTTGATGTAAAAGACTATATTTGATCTAATTAATTAATCACAGATCAATATGAATAAATAAATAAGACAAGAGGTTTTTAAAGTGGTTCAACCTTAAGTAAAATGGCTTATGTCCACTATTTTGTATTATTGGGTCCTTTGCCTTGATCTCGATTACGTTTGCTTATGATTGATTGCCCATCTACGAGGGTATTATAATGTATTTATAGCCCTTGGGCTGTCAGTGTGAATTGATAATATGTCGTTATTGAATAGGCATATACATCTGTACATGGTAAGGAATAATCATTGAATCTGTCTTGGTCGTCTAATCTCCCCAACAAGTTGCTTGGTATGCTGAGTAGCTTGGTACGCTGAGTAGCTCGGTACTTTAAGTAGCTCAGTACATATACTTAGGCCACGTTGGATGACAAGTATCTTCACATATATGGTCCATGTCAGCTGATTAATTTTTGTATCAACAGAAACCCCCAATGTTTCACAGTTGAGGTCGGATGTGAGAGTGTGGACATTATACCCAAAAGCTGCTCGGGCACATTTCTCATGTCTTGTTGAATTACAGACGTTCAACACTTGTAAAAAATTTCACTTTGTGTAACAGTTTTGAGTGCGAAATGGCAAATTTGTAAATATTTCAATTTTTTGGCGAATACTTGGGTATTTGCGTCTTTTTCTCTTGATTAGCCGCCGAAAATGCAATTGTCCTCATTTGTGATCATTACTTTTCTCATTTTCCAAGGCAACGTATATAAAGGCGGTAAAATCAGATTGTCTTCTCATACTCTTTACCTCATTCTCAAAGCGGCCGACAGTTCCCTCATTCTGAAAGCAACAACATGTATCTTTTTCCATTCATCATCCATTAATATTAGTATCTTTTTCATTCTCAAAGAAATTACCATTACTGTATTAATACTAGTAGGCACTGGTTTAATATTAAAAAATTATTACCCATATTGTAATTAGTATTAATTTTTAGTGTTTTTAATTATTAGGGCATTTTTGTACTGTTATTAGTATTAATTTTACTAGTATTTTTGTACTATATTCCAACAATTAGTTTATAATGTCGTACCTCTATTTTGATAATAATTGTATCTTGTATGTGGTGCAATTATTATATTTTGATGGTGAATCTATATTATATTGTTGGGAAAAACATGCTTATGATTGATATCTTATACGTGGTGCAATTATTATATTGTTGAGAAAAAATATTGCATATAATATAAATAGCCCTAAAAAATCGCATCGGGAGTTCCCGCCCACGAACCCCCGATTTTTTTGCAGTCCCCCACAAAATAAATTCCAGGCTTCGCCCCTGTTCACGGGCCTCCTCCTGCTATTGAAGAAGAAGAAGATGAAGCTAGATCTGATGAATCTTCTTTGATGATAGTAGAACAACCACTTGCCGCCACTATCCCTCAATCCTCTGAGAAAGTTTAGCAGACAACAACTTCTTCCGAACAACGTCAGCTGCCCTCCGAGCAACTAATCCCTTCTTTAAAATTAGCTGAAGATGTTGTAGGAAATAAGGAGAAGGTGTAATGTTGTTCGGTAATTTTTTGTTTTCCTATGTTTTCCCTTTATTTTGTACTTTTGGTTGTATCCTCCTCTATTATGATCAATAAAATGGACTTGTTACTTATTCAGAATTTCTCCTTTACTGTTCAATATAGTTGTGTTGTTGTTGATCTATTTTTACTTTTCCTTGCTAGTTTATTGCTAGGATGGAACTGTTGTTAGCTCATGATATAGAGTTGATGAAGATATATACAGATTACTTCAAAGCTGGTCGTGCAGATTTCACTAAAGCACAAATAAATGTTATTCTTGGATTTGATGCCTCTGAACGAGCAATTGAGGCTTACTAGTATTTAAAATGTCTACTTGATCTGGGTAGTAGCAAATAACGTAGCTTACTATGAATTGATTGAAGATCTTCAAGGAATGATTGATGAACTTAAACTTCAACACAAGGAAACCATTTCTCTTCTTCATGGAGGTTATGAGAAGAAGTACCAACAGTTGATCGTTGATCGGGGTTGTGACAAATTTATCTCTACCCATAATAAAAGAGAAAGTGCGCTAAAACTTGAAATTGAGGTGCATAAAAACATTGCTAAATTGCTGGAGGAAGAAAATATTGCTTTAAGAGAAGAACTAAGATAGCTAAAATATGTTTCTTCCTCTGGAGCTCTAGTTCCAGTTAATAATGAAGGTTTTTCCTTTTTGGAGATGGAGAATGCCTCATTAAGGGAAGAATTAGAAGCTTTGAAAAAAGTCAGACCTACATCCACCTCCCGGGGTTAAACAAGAGCTGGTCGGAGTAGTATTGAAGAAACTAGAACTCAACAACTATCCAAACAGAGTTCTATCCAAACAACAAGTTCTGGGGTAGAACAAGAGCTGGTCGAAGTAGTATTAAAGCTTTGGCTGAGATGTCCCAGAAGATTCAAACTCTTACCGAGAAACTATCCAAACAGAGTTCTGCGTTGTAGAATAAAGAAAGTGTGTTGAAAAGACTTCATTAACATGTTGAACGATTAACTTATCGATTTCACTAGCAGTTCAGAGAGTTTTGGATGGAGGGATATAATAAAGATTTATATCATCTTGATACCAGGTTGAAATAATCAAATAATGAAGGATACAAGCAAGGATGGTTGAATGCTTTGACCGTAATGAAAGTTGAGCAAGGAACGGAGCTGTGGGATTGGTATGAGCCTGGGTTTCTTGATCTGCCAGTACCACCGTTCCAGCTAGATGTTAGCTGGATTCTAATTAGCTCTATTCCTCAATGTTTGATTTCCAAATACCTTGGTAACTACAGTCTCCATGAATAGTTTGAGATATCCAGACCTGCACATTTGTTAGACTGACCAAGTTCAAGCAATACCAAAATGCTGCAGGACATGAACTTTATCAATTCTTCATTTTCTTTAGATGATCCTCTAGATGGAATGGATCCTGTATCTAAATCTAAAGGAAAGAAACCAATAGAATATACTATTTATATTTCGTTAGTAATTATTGGTGTGATTGAAGAAAAGATCATCTTTTTGTAATTTTAATTCCTTGGAAATAAAACAATTGCATGATATATTTAATCTGTCAATCTTTATTTAACTGTAGTTTGTTGTACTTTACTTTTCAGAGTATATATATTTGAATGGACAGTTTGCCCTTTGTTGACTTGATTCCCTATAAAATGGAACTTTGCTCCATGTGTTTGTCTAGTTGTAGTGACGTATCACCCATAAGTGCTTAAGTGATAGAATTCGTGTCCCATATTCCTACTTAGTTGTAACAATCATTTAAATAAATAATTCCCCTGGTGCCTAAGCAGTGGATATTTTACCCATCTTCTTGCCTAGTTTAGATGCCTCTTGGGTCACCCATAATTAAGCAGGCTTTGCCTTGCTCGATTATTTTTCCAATATTATTGGTATTTAGGTTGACACTGACCAACTTTTGGTTGGCTATTACTGACGCCGACCAACTTTTAACTGGTGGTTGTTGAATACCGACCAACTCTCAACCAACTTTTAATTGATGGAAAAAAAAATTGTGTGTTGCTGCAAAGTATAGTAGTGAGTGTAGCACCAGTACTCCAAAAAATAATCGAATGGGGAAATCATCGTTTTCATTCATACTGAAATAATTGGTACATGGGCAGTTATATTACTGGTAGTATTTGCGCAGGTCCTCTGCATTCCATTAAGTTTTGAGTTATTCCCCTTCAAGAGTTTCTATTCTGTAAGTACCAGGTTGAACAACAGTTATGATATGATAAGGCCTATGCCAGTTGGCCTCCAACTTATTATGATTTTGAATTAATTTCTTGAGCACGTAATTGCCTTCCTTGAGATCACATTTCTTGACCCTTTTGTTATAGAACATGGTAGTCCGTTGCTGATAAGCTGCATTGTGAATTGCTGCATTTTCTCTAACTTCTTTGAGCATGTCCAAGTCCAAGCGTATCATCACATCACTTACTGGAGCATTAAAGTTAAGCACTTTATTTGTAGGTAAACCTAATTCGACCGGTATCACTGCTTCACTCCCAAAAGAGAACATGTAAGGAGATTCTCTAGTTACTGTTCGGGGAGTTGTTCGATAAGCCCATAATACTGAGTGAAACTAGTTGATCCAATTCCCTTTAGCATCTTCTAATATCTTCTTTAACCCATTCAATAGAGTTATATTCGTCACCTCTATTTGCCCATTACTTTGGGGATGGCATGGAGTAGAATGGAACTTTTGAATATTGGATTGTATACAATACGTTCCGAACTCATCATTATCAAATTAGGTACCATGATCAGTGATAAATGCATGGAGCAAGCCATATCTGCAAATGATATTCTTATAAATGAATTGATAGGCCTTTTTATAGGCCATATCAATGAGATGTTCAGCTTCCACCCACTTTGTAAAGTAATCAGCATCTACCACCAGATATTTGAATCGTCCTCTTGTAGTTGGCAGTAGCCCGACTAAATCTATTCCCCACATGGAAAATGGCCAAGGTGAAGGGATTGGTGTTAGCAGCGCCTGAGGAGTTCTTCGTATAGTAGAAAATCGCTAACACTTGTCGCATTTCTTAGCACAAGCTGTACAATCAACGCGCATTGTTGGCCAGTAGTACCCTTACTTATTTATTCTCTATAAAAGAGTTTGACCTGCTACATGAGCTCCACAAGATCCTTCATGAATTTCCTCTATTAGATCTTTAACTTCTGCTGGATGAACACACCTTTGCAGACTGGCTATCACACCTCTCCTGTACAGAACTCCATTATGCAAAACATATATGGCAGCTTTATACTTCAACCTCTTGGCTACAAGTACGTCGGTTGGTAAAGTACCTTCTTCAATATAAGCCCTGATGGGATCCATTCAAGATGGTCCCATATCCAAGGCGATAAAATTCACCATTAAACCTTCATCAATACTTCTGCTTGCAAGTATTTCAATGGGGATTATTCTTCGTAGCTCGATGCGCGTGGCTAAAGCTAACCGATCAAGTGCATCTGCCCTTGTATTCTCCAGTCCTAGTATTCTAATCACTTGAGCAGCTGCCAAATTGGATACAATCTCCATAGCTTTAGTCAAATATCTCGACATGAACTCCCATTTTACTGCGTAAAGACTTAACATTTGATTTACCACTAGTTGTGAATCACTGAACACCATAACTTGCTCTGCATTCAATGATTTAGCTAAATTAAGACCAACAATCACGGCCTCATACTCAGCTTCATTATTGGAATCCTGGAATTGAAAATGCAGAGCATATTCTATGTCTATTCCGTCTGGACTGTTGAGAATAATTCCAGCTCCGCAACCTGTTGCACCTGAAGAACCATCAACATATAAATTCCATATAGGGATATTCTCATCAAACCCTTGTTCTGATAAAATTCCTTGATGAAAAATATTTTCCTTCCTTTCTTCATACTTTTCCTTCAATTCTTGCCCCTTACCAGAAGATTCTGGTTGATCGGCGGCCATCGCTTCTGGCAATTCTGCTGCTAGGAGTTGATCGGGGACAGTTTCTGTTGGTCCTTTTGCATTTTTTAATGGTGCGGCATTAGCCCCCTGTTGGTTAGAGACATCTGGGTAGGTAAACTCAGTAATCAAATCCGCCACTGCCTGTCCTTTAAGAGAGGATCTCGGCTCATAGATAATATCGTACTCCCCTAACTCCACTGCCCAATACATTAATCTTTTTGAATTTTCTGGCTTATGTAAAGCCTGTCTGAGTGGCATGTCAGTATATACCACTATTGTATGGGCTTGAAAATATGGTTTTATTCTCCTTCTCGCTTCAATCAATGTCAATGTCAGCTTCTCCAGTTTTGGGTACCTGACTTCTGCTCCTCTGAATGCCTTACTAGTATAGTAAACTGGTTTTTGCACTCCGCCTTCTATTCTTATCAAGTTCGAACTGACTACACTTTCTAAAACAGCTAAGTACAAATATAATTTTTCCCCCTCCATTTTCCTTAACAATAAAGGAGGCGTCCCCAAGTATCTCTTCAACTCTAAAAATGCTTGCTCACATTCATCGTTCCACTCAAAGGTCTTTCTGAGCACCTTGAAGAATGGAAAACATCTATCAGTTGCTCGGGAGATGAATCTGTTGAGAGCTACAACACGCCCCGTAAGGCTTTGCACTTCCTTCTTGGTGGTTGGAGATTATAACTCCAACAAGGCTTTTATCTTGTCAGGATTTTCTTCAATACCTCTTTGATTCACAATATACCTGAGGAACATGCCTTCTTGTATTCCAAAAACGCACTTAGTCGGGTTCAGCTTCATCTGGTACTTCTCCAAATGTTTAGCTCAAATCAGCTATATTGTCAGTAACTTTCTTACTTTTGGTCAACATGTCTTCGACGTCCACCTCCATATTTTTGCCAATCTGCTCCGCAAGCACCTTGTTCATCAGTCGCCGATATGTAACGCCTATATTTTTAAGACCAAAAGGCATAACATCATAGCAATATGTTCCTCGTGGGGTAATGAAAGAGGTACTTTCTCTATCTTTTGGTTTCATTTTAATTTGATTATATTTAGAATAGGCATCCATGAAGCTTAGCAGCTCATGCCCCGAAGTTGCATCCACCAGCTGATCTATCCTGGTCACAGGAAAATGATCTTTTGGTCAAGCTTTATTCAGGTCTGTGAAGTCCACACACCTTCTTCACTTATTATTTTTCTTTTTAACCATCACGACATTAGCCAACTAATCAGGATATTTCACGTCTTTGATGAAAGAAACTTTTTGCAACTTTTCCACTTCTTCTTGAATAGCCTGGTTCTTCTCCAGACTAAAGACTCTTCTTCTTTACTTCACTGGTTTGATCTCCTTGTTGACATTGAGCTCGTAACATAAGAAGTTTGGGTCTATCCCCGACATATCTTCATGCCTCCACACAAATACTTGTTTTCTGTGCTTCAAAAATGCCACCGGCTCTTACTTTAATACTAGATCAAGTGAAGCCCCAATCTGGGTTGTTCTTTATGGTTGCTCGTTATCCAGAATAATACTTTTTGTTGCTTCCATGACTTGGCCTTTAACGAGTTCCATTTCATCTCTTGGGTCTAAGGTTTCAATCTCAGACTCATCAAATTCATATACTTGATAAGTGGTTGTTTTCTTCGTATCATTCTCCAATTCTTCTTGCTCGGCAGATGAGTAGTAGCATTCCCGAGCTACTTTGTAATCGCCCTTCACAATTCCAACCCCAAAGTTAGTCGAGAACTTTAAATACTGATGTACAGTGGATGGAACTGCTTTAAACTTCTTTAAGATTACTCTTCCAATGATTATATTATAGGATGACTGGACATTTTTATTCATCATGAAGAAACGCACCTTCTTTGGTCTACAAGTTGTCCAGGTGCTAATCAACATGTCTAACTTGATCGTTCCAAGTGGAAAAACATTTTCTCTTTAAAATCCAATGAGGTGACTATGATACGGATCAATTTCAAGTTCAAACCATCGAAGAAAGGGTAAAACATGATGTCCACCGAGCTACCATTATCCACCAGTAATCTTGAAATGATTACATCCTTCATTCTTATTTTGATCACCAGAGGATCATCATGAGGATACAAAATGCCTTCCAGATCATTTTTAGAAAAAGTAATGACCACCTTATCTTTGTTAACCTTCCTCGGGCGATCTTCTTTTGTTAGATTTATCCGTTGTATATAGGAACAAGCTTGAGCCTCATTGAGGTAAGATTTCCTTTCAGCAGTATGATCAACCCTCCTGCGTCTCCACCTGTAAGCATGTTACAATCGATTAAACCAAAACGAATGGAAAATACCTCACGCTCAGGTTGTCTTTGCTTTTTTGGGAGATTAGGGTCATCTTTATGGTCCATTTTCTTATCGTCTCTTGGTCGGTAAGGAGATTTGGACCCCTTCCGAACTTTGTTATTGGTCCTTCCACCATTCTGGCGATCAACATACCTATTCAGCTTTCCTTATTTAATGAGTTCCTCTATCTCATTTTGGATAGCTCCACACTGCTTGGTCATGTGACCGTGATGTTTATGGAACTCGCAATACTTGGATTTATACCTTCTTTTGGGAGATGATCTCAGCTTTTCTGGCCAATTCAGTTCCTCGTTGTTATTGATTTCCTCTAGATCGTGGTTTATATACACCTTTAAAGGAATATAATTTGTATACATCCTTAAGTGCTCTAACGTTTATTTACCTTTCGATTGCTTGCTCCCACCATTATGCTTATGATCTTTCCTCTCCGACTTTCCATCAACTTTATCTTCTGCCTTTGACTCAGTATTCTTCTTCGCAGCCATAGCCTCCTCGGCATTCATAATTTTGGTTGCTTTATCCATCAATTCAGCCATGGATTTGGGAGGATCCATTGCCAAATTATAATACAGCTTGTCTGGTAAAAGACCACTCATGAGAGCTGTAATGCATGTCTTCTCCTCATAATCTATGACCTTCAGTTTCTCATTGTTAAAACTGATTATATAGTCCCCGGTACTTTCTCTTGCTTTTTTCCTAACACTCAACAAATGTGCTACCCTTTTAACTGGATTTTCACCAAAAAATAAATTTCCTATAAAGAGCTCTGCCAGTTGATGGAAGGTTGTAATCTACCCCCAGGAAGGCTGGTGTACCATATCTGAGCAGATTCGATGATGGTTCCTGAGAATGCCCTGCACTTCATTTCATCGGGGACTGCACAAATATCTACTGCAGCTTGGTATTGTTCTATGTGGAGAACGGGATCGATTTTTCCATCATACTTTGGTGTAACCACAGGAGCCTTGAACTTTGATGGTGTGGGAAAATCCATAATTTCTTGTACAAATGGAGATCCTCTTATAAAGGTTCTTTAGAGAGGGTTTTTGGCTTTAGCCATCTCCCCTAACCTGTCTTCCAATCTCTGAATAGATCATTTCCATGCATCATTTCCAGCCTCTGATTTATTTATGTTTACAAGAGCAATAGATCGGGCAGAATTCTCCTCTTGGGATCTTTCTATGCGAGCTGCAGGCCTAGGATTTGGATGTGATTGGGTTGAGCCTTCCCTTAAATCATTTGGCCGTTGAGAAATTCTTGACATAATACGAGGAGGATTTTTATTCCTCCTAGGGCCCAAATGGTCGAAGGGTGAAACTCTTCTCAACCTTTCCAGAGCACTTGTTCGCTCTGGAGTTAGAGTGACATTTTCTAGAGAATCCAAAATTCTTATAGGAGAAGTCAAACCAGGGTGATAGGATGGATCAATTGAATTCCCGGTATGATGGATTTCCATACGTCTAGATCGTGAAGACAATGGACGCATGCTTCTTTAAATGCTTTATTGGCCTGACTGGGCAGGCGCTCCATTTTGAACAGTTTGAATGAACTGACGCATAGTTTCCTGCATAAACGTTTGTCCCCTGGATAATCTTGCCAAGATTCCTGTGATATCGTTTGTGTTTAGGGGATAGAAGGGTTAGGAGGATTCCCTTCATTATTCCTATTGCTAGATTATGGGATATCAGCCATTTATGATGAGTTTTTTGGTGAAAAATGCTATATATAGTCGTTCCCACAGACGATGTCAATCTGTTGATGTAAAAAACTAGATTTGATCTAATTAATTAATCACGGATCAATATGAATAAAGAAATAAGACAATAGGTTTTTAAAGTTGTTCAGCCTTAAGTAAAATGGCCTACGTCCACTGTTTTGTATTACTGGGTCCTTTGCCTTGATCTCGATTACGTTTACTTATGATTGCTTACCCTACTATAAGGGTATTATAATGTATTTATAGCCCTTGGGCTGTCAGAGTGAATAGATAATATACCATTATTGAATAGGCATATACATCTGTATATGGTAAGGAATAATGATTAAATCTGTCTTGGTCGTTTAATCTTCCCAACAAGTTGCTTGGTATGCTGAGTAGATCGGTACGCTGAGTATCTCGGTACTTTAAGTAGCTTGGTACATATACTTAGGCCACGCTGTATGACACGTGTCTTCGCATAACTGGTCCATGTCAGCTGAATAATTTTTGTATCAACAGTTATTTTGAAGATGGATTACTTAGTTTTTGATGAGTCTCGTCTTTTTAGAAGAGATGTTAAGAGACTCGAGCAATGCCAAATTTAATTTGGATCTCAGTTGGAAAAGTTAGACAAAATGTTAGGCATCGTTCGAATCTAAGATAACAATTGTGGTATTGGCTTCTATATTCCAAATGATTCCGCTACTAAAGCCAAAACCATGATTTTAAGAGAGTTAGTTGTTGCTAAGAATGTTAGAATAGGTCAACCCAAGGGTAACATTTCTCGTGTCTACACGTTCACAAATTGCAGTAGGAAAGGTCACTTAGGCATGTTTTCTTTAATCTTAGAGATGGTCCTAGTAATTCTACGTCTAAAGTCACTGAGGTTACCAAAATCTAAGAGCATCACGTCGCACCTATGTGGGTTAGGAAATTAATTTTGGAGGCTTTATATGATATAATTATTGATTCTCAAATGCTTGCACATGATACTTCTCATGCTAAATCTAATAGTTGATTGTGTTCACATGTTTATATACACTAGCTTTTGTACTTCATGTTATACGTGTTTGCTAGGTGTATGTCGAGTCTTTTATATTTTTATTTTTTATTTATTAGGTCTTATTGAGAAAAATACAAAAAGATTTTGTATGTCCTTTGAGTTTGTTTTCATGTGGTGTCTTTGAAAATTATTTAAAAACTAAAAAAAAATTATTTATGTCTAGTTTAGTTTTACAAATTTTGTGTGGCATATGGGTATGTTTGGATCCACTTCATTCTATGTTTCCATATGGCTAGGATATTTTATTATGATTTTCAATGCTTAGATTATTCTTAATCATTCTTGCATGGAGATGTTCGAAAATGACTTGCTTAATGGATTCACTCTGCATATGCCTATGCACACACATGCACGAGATATGTTGGATTTTAACTTTATATGTTACATGAGCTAAGTTAGGTGTTCTCCTAACAATATTATCATATACACATATATGTGGTTAGGGGATTTGTTCATGTAAGAACCATTGCCCATGAGTTCAATTCTTATTGAAAATATGAGTGTGCATGGAAAACGGATACGAATGGAGAAATATTCCTTGCTTGAAAGGCCACCATTTAAAAGAGCCTAAAAAATTGTGAGCCAAAAGAAAAGAAAATATTAAAGCCAAATTTTGTTTCATTGATTCTTCAGTTAAATTTTTATCTTTATAATGAGAGTGTAAAAAAGATATATATATATATATATATATATAATGAGGGTATTATAAGTTGAAGATCAGTAGGAATGAATCCTAGTTATTTCATGTCTGATGCTATGGATTTGAGAATCATTAATATTTTCTAGGCTAATGTGCATTGCATTTTTTTGTTATGAATTCACTTTATCTCTAACTATGAGGCTAAATATTTGTTTGATAAAGTTAATAGAGTCAAATAGAATTCCATGGATATTTTTTAATGATTGGGTCATACTCTTTTGTTTCTAGTTCACTCCCCTTCACCCTATACCACATGTTTGGACACATTGATACTATACTAGTATGTAAAGCTTTTGCGTTTTGTGTCGTGTTTGTGGTGTTTATACCTATATATATATGTGGCTATGTGTCATTGATATATTTTGCATATTTATATATATGGTATCGTTTATTTGTGAGTCTTTTCATTTGTATTTAATCCATGTTTACCATGTGCTTTCTCTTTGAGTCAAATTGGCATGCTATATGATCATATTGGTATCTCGTGTTTCTTGTTTTCATTGGTATCTCATGCTTCATTTTGTATTCAAGTTAGTATCATTTTTGCATTAAATTTGGTATCGATTGATCACTATTGGGATTATTTGTGTTAGTGTTGGCATGTTGTATTTTTTGTACTTTACGCCATTGCATGATATTATTATTTCCAATTGGTCTCACATGTTCTCACATTTTGTGGAGAAATGGGTTATGGGGGAGAAATGATTTATTATGTATTCTTTTTTGTGTGTTCTGGGACAAAAAGGGGGAGAAATTGTATCTTTCACTTTAGTTTTAGGAGGAGATCTGTATCTTATGTACATTTTATATATTGTTATATTCGCTTTGCAATTGAAGGTGTGTTTAAGTGTGCAGGTTTGCAACATGCGATAAAGTTTACACGTGAGCGATGAATCAACATAAAAATAAACACGAGAAAAGTTTTTACCTGGTTTGGCCAATGTCGACCTACGTCGACGGCAGCGATGAGGTCTTTTTATTATAATATGAGAGAGTTTACATGAGAGTGTTCTCTAACATATAAGCCCCCTTACACAATGACGAGTCTTCCCTTTATATAGAGTTAGGTTTTACAATTGGATAAGGACTCTATCATTAAAGTTTACGTCATAATAAAACACTAGTGTTATGATATTATTGGTATTCTATCTTCACTTGGACTTTTATCGTCTTTATCTTGTCAAATTAGTCATGTAGTATTATAAGGACTCTGGTCGGCTAAGGCTGACTTGGTTGGTCATGTGTTCTTGACTATACAAGTGATCCACTGACCTTAATAATGATCTTGGTCACCCTTTCCACATGTCACATTATTATTTGAGATATAATTTTATCCCTCTCAATTAGCCCTCGGGTCACAATTCAGCCAAGTTGGTCCTGAGATGAGCTAGGGGCTGGAATATGTATATCGTACCAACCTAATCTGGTGTGATACCATTGGTCAATCTTGTGCATTCCCTTCATTTGACTTGTATGACTTCCTAAGATATTGAAAGAAACTTAGTCTTCTCTAAAAGGACATTCGATCAAAATGTGTTGAGATGCCTACGTACACTCTTAGGATTAGGTCATTCATATTTCATCAATAACTTATTCAGGTGTTATGTTGATCGTGGTTTGTTTATGCATCATTTAGATAGTTCGTTGATCAATGATATTTACTTAGATAGTTCATTGATCAATGATATTTACTTAGATAGTTCATTAATCAATGATATTTATGATAGACTCATTGTACCATGTAAGGTGTGAGCCCTCGTGGGTCAGTTATAGCCGTTCAAGGTAACATTGGTCATCATAGACCAACTTAATTGCTTTAGGTCAACTTTGATCATCACATATTATTTTGGTCTTCTGAGGTCAAATGAGGTCATTGTAGGTCGATCTTGCCATAAAAGGTTAATACTAGTCATCTTGCATTTCCCTAGCCATTTCAGACTAATTTTGATCGTAAGAGATCAATTCGATCAACTTAGGTCAAATGAGGCCAAAATAGGCCTAATTTAGCCATCTTAGGCTAATGTTTGTTGTCTTTCACCGTTAATGACTAATTATGACTATAAGAGATCAATTTGACCATCTTAGGTCAAATGAGCCCGAGGAGGCTGAATTCAACCATTTTAGGCTAATATCGATCATTATAGATCAACTTAATCATTTATGATTAATTAGATCGTAGGAGATCAATTTAGCCATCTTAGGTCAAATAAGGTCGAGGAGGCCGAATTCAACCATTTTAGGTTAATGTCGATCATTTTAGACCAAGCTTGGCCATTTATGGTCAATTATGATCATAGGAGGTCAGTTTGGTCATCTGAGGCCAAATTGGGCCGAATTTAGCCGTCTTAGGCTGATATTGGTCATCATATACCAACTCAATCGTTAATAGTTAATTATGATCGTAGGAGATCACTTTGACCATCTTAGGTCAAATGAGGCAAAAGTAGGTTGAATTTAGCCATCTTAGGCTATTATTGGTCGTTGTAGACCAACTTGACCGTTAATGGTCAATTATGATCCTAAGAGATCAATTTGACCATCTTTGGTTAAAAAAAGCCAAAGTAGGCCGAATTCAGTCGTTCTAAGCTAATGTCAGTCGTTGTGGACCAACTTGGCCATTGATGATCAATTATTATCATAGGAGATCAGTTTGGAAATCTTAGGTCAAATGAGGCCAAAGTAGACCAAATTTAGCCATCTTATGCTAATATTGATCATTATAGACCAAATTGATCGTTAATGGTCAATTATGATCGTAAGAGTTCAATTTTACCATCTTTAGTTAAATGAGGTCGAGGTAGGCCGAATTTACCCATTTCAGGCTAATATTGGTCCTTGAAGAGCAGCAACTTGACCGTCAGTGATCTACGATTGTAAGCGATCAATTTAACTATCTTTGGTTAAATGAGGCCGAATTCAGTCGTATTAGGTTAATTTCGATCGTTGTAGACCAACTTGGTCATTAATGGTCAATTACGATCGTAGGAGATCTGTTTGACCATTTTAGGTCAAATAAGACCAAAGTAGGCTGAATTTAGACGCCATGGGATAATATTGATTATTGTAAACCAACTTAACTATTAATGGTCAATTATGATTGTTAGAGATTAATATGACCATCTTTGATTAAATGAGGCCGAATTCAGCCGCTTTAGGCAAATGTCGCTCGTTGTAGACCAACTTAGTTGTTTCTGGTCAATTATAATCGTAGGATATTAATATGGCTATCTTAGGTCTAATGAGGCCGAGAAGGCCGAGTTCAGCAATTTGAGGCTAATGTTGGTTATTATAGACCAATATTGTCGTTATTCTCAATTATGATCGTAGGAGATCAGTTTGGCCATCTTAGGTCAAATGAGGCCGGGGAGGCCGAATTCAACCACTTTAGGCTAATGTCGGTCGTTGTAGAACAACTTGGCCAATTATGGTCAATTATGATCGTAGGAGATCAATTCGTCCATAATAGGTCAAATGAGGTCGAGGAGGCCGAATTCAGCCATTTCAGGATAATGTCGATCGTTGTAGACCAATTATGATCGTAGGAGATCAATTTGGCCATCCTAGTTCAAATGAGGCCGAGGAGGTAGAATTTAGCCATTTTAGACTAATGTCGGCCACTTTAGACGAACTTGGCCATTTATGGTCAATTATGATTGTAATAGACCAGTTTGTACATCCTAAGTCAAATGAGGTCGAGGAGTCCAAATTTAACCATCTTCGGCTCATTTGAATATTTTTGGTTCTTTTTTGTCTAGAAAATTGAGTTTGATAAAGTAATATGTTCCAAATCACACCACTCGTTCATAGGTACAGTTGTGCTCAATCTACGAAAATCGACTTGTTTTAAATTATACCACTGTGAATGGTGGATTTGTTCCCGGTAGAGGCGACTAAGTCGTACTACTAATAAAGTGGTTTTAATACCAAATTGTAAGTCAACGTCGTGTTCTAAGTCACACCACTGCTTGAGTGGATTTAAATCCAAATGTAGGTGACCAACTTATTTTTAGGTTGTACTATGCAATTCTTACACGGGTTTATGCATATTTTAGGATATCGACTTGTTCTAAGTCATAAAACTGCTTGTGTTGGTTTTAGGTTCCACCATTAGAGTGGGATTGATACCAAACTTAGGTGACCAAGTTATGTTAAAATTGCACCATCCAATTCTTAGGTGGGATTTTGCCTCTTCTAGGCCAAGCAACCCAATAGGTTGTACTACTATTTTTAGGTGGGTTTGGTGCCAGGTGCTTAGGCTACTAACTTCTTCTAAGTCGTACCACCATTTCAGTGGGTTTGAGGAGTCAGGTTCTCTGGCGACTGACTTGTTCTAAGTCATACCACTGCTTGAGTGGTCTTGATGCCCAACGTAGGCAACCGAAGTGTTCTAAGTCATACCACTGCTTCAGTGGGTTTGAGGTGCCACCGCTAAGGTGGGATTTATGTTAAACGTAGGCGACTGACTTACATCTAGGTCGTACCACCAATTTAGTGGGTTTGAGGTTCCACTATTAAGGTGGGTGTTGATGTAAAAAACTAGACTTGATCTAATTAATTAATCACAGATAAATATGCAATAAGAAATAAGACAACCGGTTTTTAAAGTGGTTCAGCCTTAATGAAAATGGCCTACGTCCACTATCTTGTATTGCTGGGTGTTTTGCCTTGATCTCAATTATGATCGCAAATGATCAATTACCCCGTTATGGAGGGGGTTACAATGTATTTATAGCCCTTGGGATGTCAATATGAATAGACAATATGTCGTTATTTAATAGACAAATACATCTATACATAATATGAATGTTCATTGAATCTAATGTTCATTGAATCTGTAATTGTTGTTTGATCTTCCTGGCTAGATGTTCTGCACGTTATGTAGCTCGGTACGTTGAGTAGCTCGGCATCATAAGTTATTCGGTGAATTTATGCTTTTACCATGTCAGACGACACGTGTTGTCATATGCTTGGTCCATGTCATCTGACTAATTTTTGTATCAACAGAAGCCCCCAATGTTTCACAGTTGAGGTTGAATTATGAGAGTGTAGAACATTATGCCCAGAAGTTGCTCGGGCACATTTACCCAGTCTTGTTAGATTATAGATTTCCAACACTTAGGAAATTGTTTATTTAGTCTTAGTTCTTTGAGCGCGAAATGGCAAACTTGTAAATATTTTAAATCTTTAATAGACGCTTGGATATTGGCGTCTTTTTCATCATTTAGCCGTCGAAAATGCAATCATATTTTCTAGTAATCATTTCTTTTCCTGTTTCCCGATGTAGGGTATTTAAAAGCAATAGAATCAGATCGATCGTCTTCTACTTTTTACTTCCAGATTTTTGAACTCTTTGTCTTCTCATTCTATCCTTGTACTATCGTTCTTTCTATCATCCGCCTTAGCAGATTTCCCAGTTTTTCTGTAAGAATTTCCTTCCTTCTTCTTTCTTTGCTTTATCCACCATGGTTTATCTTGTCGAGTCATTGGATAATTTTCGGGATGATTTTGTGATTCCCTCTGGGTTATTCTAGAGGATCCTCCTTGCCCCTATGATTTATTTTCTTTAGCTGAAGGACACTGGTTTCCCTCCATTTTTGTAGCGGAGTGTGGTTTTTCTTTTCCGTCGAATCCCCTGTGTTTGGAGTTTTGCCAATATTTTGATATTGTTCCTGCAAGAGTAGCTCTAAATACATGGAGGGTAATTAATGGCGTATATAGGTTAAATCAAATGCATGGAACCCGCTTAGGGATTCCTGAAATTATGTATTATTATAAATGGGTTACCAGTGACACCACATTTTATTTAAAAACTAGGTTTTCCAATAGAGATTTAGTGGTCAATCTTCCCGATGCTAATAAGGACTATTTTGATCATGGAGTTGTGATGAAAAATTGGCAACACCCCCCATTAAAAGGAAATGATGTTTACCCAGGTCCCAGATGTCCACTTTATGGTAATGGGATAGGTTGTTTTGAATTTCTTCAATCTAGCTCTGTTTATGTTTGATGAAATGCGTAACTGACTCTCATTTTTGCTTATTGCAGTTGATAGCAAAAGGAAACCTCTAAAAGAGAGTGACATAAATTTAAAGAACTTGACATTTATTCGGGGTTTGCACCAATCCGTCAACGGGGAGCACGTGAAGTCTGCTTCTCATTTTTTGAGATATAAGAATACCACCTCATCTTTTACCGCCCGACCTCTCGTTCCTCCAGTGGTGATTGATCTTGATCGAGCACCGACTTCTCCAACAATTATAGGAGAATCTTCTTCTGATTTGGGTACATCCATTGCTGATTGGAGATTACCCGAGTTCTTTACCAAGCCCGCTCATAATGCTGAAGGAGCGAAAAAGAGAAAAATTGACGTTCCAGCTGACAGAACTAAGAAGAAATATGTTGTTCCTCCTACCAAAAATATCAACAAGGATCTCCTTGTTGCCCCTAAAGAGGCAGCACCTTTAATTGAAGTTGTTGTCCCAAAAGAGGCAGCACCTTTGATTGAAGATGCTCCTTTGAGGAGGTTGAAGAAGGGTCGTGTTGAGAGACCTGTAGATACTGTTGCCCAACTTTCTAGAGTTGGGATTTTTTCTCTGAGGGCTAGTTTTCCAACTGTCCTTACTCCTAACATGGCCAAGAAATTAATCAAGTTAGGGACTTTGCCCGACCTCCGAGCTGCTAA
The DNA here is from genome assembly GCA_949130495.1 of Sambucus nigra. Classification (NCBI taxonomy): domain Eukaryota; kingdom Viridiplantae; phylum Streptophyta; class Magnoliopsida; order Dipsacales; family Adoxaceae; genus Sambucus; species Sambucus nigra. Next base: position 28,635,726 of record OX422217.1, on the reverse strand, counting down.
AACTTTAACTCCTCAAGACAATATGGTTGATGTGACAGCCTAACTTTTTGCATCAGTAAGTGGTCATTAAACTTACCCTTTTAATTTTTCATTGTTGTCTTCATGCTCTGATTTGCAGATTTCTTATTCTTACAGTTATTGGTGTGCTTCAACAATATCGTGGAGAAGGATGAAGCCATCAAAGCTTCAACCTCATCCAGTGGTGTTGAGGAAGCCCTTGTTGGATTGTCAAAGTCTTTAGGAGAATCCTAGCAGAAGTACAAAGAGGACAAAGCTAGTTTGGAGAAGAAGCTTAAATTAGCTGAGTCAGCTCTTTAACTTGCTGATGTAGTTTGGAAGCAGGTTGTGAAGGATTTCGAGGAAGATAACACCAATCTTGAAGAGGCTAACGGCGTAAGAAAGACCTTGAAGAGAAGGTGAAGTCTACCGAAGAGCTTCTCAGGGAGACAACCTCCTCGGAGAGAGCGAAGAAGAAATTAACTGTGAAGAATTCCTTTAGTTCTGGCTGGGATAAAGGATGGAACAAGGCCTTAACTTATATCATATCCTAAATGGAGTATGCAAGTGTGAAATACTTTAGAGAAGGATGGGTAGTAGCCTTGAAGAGGTTGAATGTTGTCGAGGATTTTGAACTGTTTCAGGAATATACCCATGGCCCTCCTCCTGCTGTTGAAGATAAAGAAGAAGATGAAATTGCATCTGATGAATTTTATATGTTATCAATAGAACTAGAAACTACTTCTACCCTTCCTCAATCTTCCGAGCAAGTTGAGCAGGTGACAACTTCTGCCCAGCAACGTCCATTGTCATTCGAACAACCAACTCCTTCATCCAAATCAACTAAAGATGTTGTAGGAAATAGGGAGAAGGTATAGAGTTGATCAGTTCTTTAATTATGTTGTCCTTCTATTTTTCCCTTTTATTGTAACTTCGGTTGTACTTTCTCCTCCTGTGATTAATAAAATGGGCTTTGTTATTTATTCTGAGCTTTCTACTTTACTTGCTCGACATGTAGTTTCACTGTTGTTGATTGATTCCTGTTTGCCTTACTAGTTTGTTTCCAGGATGGAACTCTTGTCAGCTCATGATACGGAGTTGATGAAGAAATGTAATGATTATTTCAAAGCTAGTCATACAGATTTTACTGAAGCTGAAATCTTTAATATGCTTGGACCTGATGCATCTGATCAAGCAATTGAGGCCTATTAATATTTAAAATGCCTGCTTGATCGGGTTGTAGCCAATAATGCTGCTTACTATGAGATGATTGAATATCTTCAAAGTACGATTGAGGAGCTTCAGCTTCAACACAAAGAAACTACTCCACTTATGCATGAAGGGTATGAGAAGAAGTATCAATAGTTGAATGATGATCGGGGTTATAACAAGTTTCTTTCATCCCATAAACAGAGAGAGAGTGTTCTCAAACTTCAAATTAAGGAACATAGGAGTATCGCCAAGTTGTTAGAGGAAGAGAATATTGTCCTGTGAGAAGAAGTGAAATAACTTAAAGTTGTTGCCACTTCCTCTGCAGGAGGTCTGGTCCTAATCAATGATGAGGGCTTTTTATTTTTGGAAACTGAAAATGCTACTTTGAGAGAGGAACTGGAAACTTTGAAATAAACCAGACCTACGTCCTCCTCACGGGGTAGAGCTAGAGCTGTTTGAATAAGTGTCAGAGAAACTAGGACTCAGCAAGCCTCAGCAAATGAGGCTGCTCAGATGAAAGCGAAAAATTAAGCCTTGGCTGAAATGTCCTAAGAAAATTCAAACTCTCACCGACCAACTCTCCAACCAGAATTCTGCACTGAAAAGTAAAGCAAACTTGGTGAAGAAACTTCATGAGCAACTTGAGAGATTGACTTATCAATTTCACAAGCATCCTAGAGAGTTTTGGATGGGGGGATACAATGAAGCTCTATGCCATCTCGATGCTCGACTGAAACAAGCGAATAATTAAGGATACAAACAAGGATGGTTGAACGCCTTGACTGTGATGAAGCTTGAAGAAGGAAATTCCTTATGGGATTGGTATGAACCTGGAGTACTTGATCTGCCTAATCCTCCCTTTAAGTTGGATGTCAGCTGGATTCTAGCCCGTGCCATGCCAAGGTGCTTAATTTCTAAGTATCTTGGTGATTACCAGCTTTATGAAGAATTTAAGATATCCCGACCTCAACATCTACTTGATCGACTGAGATCCAGAAACATCAGACTGCTACAAGATATGAATTTCATCAATTCTCCTTATGCTTTATATGATCCTCCAGCTGGAATGGAACATGTACCAAAAGCTGAGGGAAAAAGGTCAATAGAATAGGAAGTTTGTATTGAATGAAGAAAACTTCATCTTTTATAATTTTCTTTCATTAGGAATAATTGTATTGAAGAAGAATTCATCATTGTACAGTGTCCTTTCTTTAGAAATAATTTATAAGATGTTTAGCTTATCATATGAGTTTTTGATGGATGTGTGTATAAAGGGATAAATTGTCCAATTTGATTTAATTGCCTAGACAGTGGAACTTTGTCCATTTGCTGCCTAGTTGTAGTGACTTGTCACCCATAAGTTCCTAAGGAATTAATGATTTTCATCCCGTGGTCCTGCTTAGTTGTAGCAATCTTATCTAGATTACCTTAGTGCCTAGGCAGTAGATGCCCCGTGAGGTCCCCCATCTTCTTGCCTAGTTTTAAATGCCCCTTGAGGTCACCCATAATCAAGCAGGACTTACCTTGTATGATTGTTATGCAAACATTGTTGGTTCAGTTTATTGATGCAAACCAACCTTAGTTGGTGGTTGCTGATATGCCAACCAACCATAGTTCGTGGTTGTTGATATACTGACCAACCTTAGTTGGTGGTTGTTGATGCTGACCAACCTTAATTAGTGGTTTAGTGTGTAGCACGAGTACTCCAAAAAAATTTGAACAAAAAGAACATGGAGAAAATATCATCTTTATTCATATTGAAAAGATGTGGTACATATAAATCTATATTACTGATAATATTTGCGTAGGTGCTCCGCATTCCACGCATTTTTGAATTCACCCTCTAAGGTCTCTATTCTATAGGTCCCAGGTTGAACAACCCTAGTTACCCGGAAGGGCCCATGCCAGTTGGCCTCTAACTTATTAGGCTTCTGAATGACTTTCTTGAGCACATAGTTTCCCTCCTTAAGATCACATTTTTTTACTCTTTTGTTGTAGAACATGGCAGTTCTTTGCTGGTAAGCTGCGTTCCTGATTGTCGCATCTTCTCTCACTTCCTTGAGCATGTCCAAGTCTAAACGTCGCATCAAATCGCTTATGGGAGAGTTGAAATTGATCACCCTGTGAGTGGGTAGGCCCAGTTTAGCTGGTATGACTGCTTCACTTCCAAAGGCTAGCATGTAAGGAGATTCCCTAGTTGTTATTCGGGGAGTTGTTCGGTAAGCCCATAATATAGAATGTAGCTCGTTAATCCAATTTCCTTTCGCATCATCCAATCATTTCTTCAACCCGTTAAGCAGAGTCTTGTTCGTCACTTCAGTTTGCCCATTACTTCGAGGATGACCTGGTGAAGAATGGATCTTCTGGATGTTAGATTGGTGACAATACGCAGCAAACTCCTCACTATCAAATTGGGTACCATGGTCAGTGATGAAAGCATGCGGAAAACCATATCTGCAAATAATATTCTTCCAAATGAATTGGTAAACCCGTTCATAGTCCATGTCAATAAGAGGTTCAGCTTCCACCCATTTAGTGAAATAATCAACAGCGATGACTAAATATTTGAATGGTAGTCGGTAAAGGCCCGACTAAGTCTATACCCCACATGGCAAATGTCCAAGGGGAGGTGATAGGTGTTAATAATGCCTGGGGAGTTCTTCGTATGGAAGAGTAAAATTGGCACTTATCGCATTTCTTTGCATAAGCTGTACAGTCAGCTCTCATCGCTGGCTAATAGTATCCCTGCGTCGTTATCCTCAGTAGAAGCGTTCGACCTGCTACGTGAGCTCCACAAGAACCTTCGTGAATTTCTTTTATCAGATCTTTAACTTCTTAAGGGTGCACACATCTCTGTAGACCTGCTATGATACCCCTTCTATACAAAACTCCATTGTTCAGTACGTACCGAGCAGCTTTAAACTTCAGTCTCTTGGCTGAAAGTTGGTCAGTTGGTACCACCCCTTCTTCGATATACACCCTAATGGGGTCCATCTAGGATGGTCCTATATTCAAGGTGATGAATCTCACCATCAAAGCTTCATTTATGCTCTGGTCTGCCAGAATCTCAATAGGAATCATTCTTCGTAGCTCGGTGCGAGTAGCTGAGGTTAACCGAGCTAATGCGTCAGCTCTCGCATTCTCTAATCTTAGAATTCTAATCAATTGGACTGCTGCAAAAGTGGACACAATCTCCATAGCTTTTGCGTGGTACCATGACATCAAGTCTCCCTTCGCTGCATACAACCTGAGAATCTGATTTATAATTAATTGTGAATCACTAAACATGATAACTTTCTCTGCATTCAGTGTTTTGGCTAAACCGAGGCCCACAATCATAGCTTTATATTCAGCTTCATTATTGGAAGATTTGAACTGGAAACGCAATGCATATTCTATATCTAATCCATCTGGGCTGTGAAGGATTATACCGGCTCCGCTACCTGTGGCACACGAAGATCCATCAATATACAAATTCCATATGGGGGTACAATTATCAAACTCTTGGTCTGATAAAGTCCCCTGATGGAATGTTTGGTACTTCATTTTATCATCTCCTAATGCTGGGTTGTTATTTGATGATTCTTGTTGCTCGGTGCTTGTCCCCTTCGTTACATCTGTTGATAAACGTTGATCGGGGGTAGTCTTTGGTGATCCCCTAACATCCATAGGTTGTTCTGCATGAGACCCTCATTGGTCGAAAGCATCTGGGTAAATGAACTCCACAATGAAATTTGCTACTGCTTGCCCTTTGAGTGAGGACCTTAGCTCATAAACAAAATCATACTCTCCCAGTTCGATCGCCCAATACATGAGTCTCCCCGATTTTTTTGGCCTATGCAAAGCCTGTCTGAGTGGCATATCGGTGTATACCACTATGGTATGGGCCTGGAAGTATGGTTTCATCCTCCCGCTTGCCTCGATCAATGTTAATGCCAACTTCTCCAACCTTGGATATCTAATCTCTGCTCCTCGGAAGTCCTTGTTTGTATAATACACCGATTTTTGCACTCCGTCCTCTACTCTTATCAATGCTGAACTGACTGCTCTTTCTAAAACAACCAAGTACAAATATAACTTTTCTCCCATCACCGGCCTAGATAGCAATGGGGGTGTTCCCAAATATCATTTCAACTCTTGGAATGCGTTTTCACATTCATCATTCCATTCGAAAGTTTTTCTGAGTGTTTTGAAGAACGGAAGACATCGGTTCGCTGCTCGTAAGATAAACCTGTTGAGAGCTGCAACACACCCCGTGAGGCTCTACACCTCCTTATTCGTAGCTGGAGATCGTAGTTCCAACAGAGCTTTAATCTTTTCTGGATCTGCCTCAATGCCTCGCTGATTCATAATATACCCGAGGAACATGCCTTCTCGTACGCCAAAAATACACTTAGTCGGGTTTAGCTTCATCTGATATTTCTCCAGCTAATCAAAAGTTTGGCTCAGATCAGCTATGTGGTCTGCAGCTTTCTTGCTCTTCATCAGCATATCATCGATATAAACCTCCATGTTGTTGCCGATTTGTTCTGTGAATACCTTATCCATCAATCGCTGGTACATTGCACCTGCATTTTTTAGACCGAATGGCATAAGATTGTAGCAATATGTACCCCTTGGGGTAATAAAAGAAGTACTCTCCCGGTCTTCTGGTTTCATTTTAATCTGGTTATAGCCGGAATAAGCATCCATGAAGCTTAGTAACTCATGCCTCGAGGTCGCATCTACTAGTTGGTCTATTCAGGGCAATGGGAAGTGATCTTTTGGGCAGGCTTTGTTGAGATTGGTGAAATCTACGCACATCTGCCACTTATTATTCTTCTTTTTTACCATCACCACGTTAGCTAACCAACCAGAATATTTGACATCCTCAATAAAAGAGGCCTTTTGCGGTTTCTCGATTTCCTCCTGAATAGCTTGGTTCTTATCTGGGGTAAATACCCTTCTTCGTTGTTTCACGGGCTTGACCTCCTTATTAACATTGAGTTTGTGGCACAAGAAGGCTGGGTCTAACTCCTGCTTTATTGGCGGATCCAGTGAAGCGCCAATTTGATTTGTTCGTTCTGGTCGTTCGTCGTCCAGAATAATGTTCTCCGTGGCGGCAATATGGATCATATTTGTATTATCACAAGCAATAGTCATCGTGCCTTATGAAATACCATAATCCACCAGCATTTGCTTCATCCATTAGGTTCCGTTTGTTTGATGAGAAAGTTAAGTGAGAAAATAATTCCTGGGAAGATTTAGGTGAAGTGGAGTGAAGGAAAAGGAAAATCATTTTCCCGTGTGTGTTTGGTTGACTACTGATTTTTGTAGGAAAATTAAAGAATTATCAGTTTGGTTGTCAGGAAAGTTGCAAGAAAGTGACATATTTTCAATTAAATAAATAATGCCCAATACAACACAAATAATTGATGTAATAGTAAATTATTAAACTAGATTAAACATATTAAGATCGAGGTTCAAATCCACTCAAAAATTATTCAAAATGAAATAATAAACATCTTAGCATTAATAAATTTAAAAACGCGACAATCTAATTAATCATCAAAGGACTCAAAATAGCTACTAAAACTATAAGCACCAAATTCGAAATATCTAACATCATGATTCCTTTGTAGAAATGTAATTCGCATGTCTGGAGGATATGACATGAATGCTTTGGCCTTAATTCGCATCTCTCTCTTAAACCCTTATAAAACATTTTAATTATCCCTTATACACTTAAAGAATGATTCACTTAACCAAATATGGTTAGATTATAATTTAAACTAGCTTCAGCCTATCCAAATCTCGACTCAACATATAGTCCCACACATAAATTGGCACCTAAAAAAGAAACCTCTTGCTGTTAACTCAGGTAATCGGATCGATTCGAAATTCTCTTCAGAGCATTTCAGCTTTTGGATCGATCTGAACATACTTTCGAATCTCTCTGATCATCTAGGAGGATACAATTATATTTTAGCCCAAATTTTACTTCCAATCTCTCATTTTTACCCCCGCAAAGCTTAAAATGTCGCTTACGAAAACCTCAAATTAATTACTATAAACTATTATGTATATGCTCATTGTCCTGCATTTTGCTAACTTCGAAAGATTTAAAAAATACCGTTAATAAATAACTTTAGAAAGGTGCGGGTATTACATTCTTCCCTCCTTAGGAAATTTTGTCCTCGAAATTCACTATTTTTCCTTACCATAAGAAATTTTAATCATCATTATCTATTACCATGTTCACACTTAGTTTATGTGAATTTCAATTATTGCAATGATCGCTTGAACAATATATCCTTAACATTACTTTGACGTCTTGAGTCTTATAACATGCTAACCTCCAACTAATGCACCTTGATTCCATATATAAATCACATGACTTCCTTAGGCTCCATATCAAATGAAAATAACCACTACTAGTGAAAACCAAAAGTTTATTTGATAATCCCGATCCCGTGATTTGTCTTTTATCTTACAATTAGGTCATATTATACATGATAGTGCAAAACTACCTTGTGACTACAATATCCTCAAATTTGTCATTTATTCATCAAACCTAACATTTAAGTCTTAAACTAGCTTCCATAACTCCTATCTCAAACCCTATCCTACTGAATAGCAACGAAAACCTTTAGACCTTAGAAAATAAAATGAAACATGCAAATATTCAATAACCCATGTGACCGACAATATACACGACACTCGTAACCCAAAAAAATAAATATATGGAAAATGCACCAAGTTACTGTGATGCATCAGGCATATATGTGATAGCTCACATCAACACTGAACCAACCCACGCCATGTTATAAACAGTTATCATGCAATTACTCCCAACTATCGGGACCAAAGAAATGGGCAAAATATGACAAGTGAATGGTCATTCCATCCCAAAACTGGGGAATCCCATCGACAGACGAAGAAGCTTGTCTTGCTAGTTACGACCTCTTCTTTTACGCGATCAAATCTTATAACTTACCATTACTACACTCGCTAAAGCCCTAGTCTGTCCATACATATTTCGGCCAGAATGAGCAACCGTGATGATTTAAACTGCGAATTATGAACCTCGCATGAGGAATGTGAGCATGCCGCTGATGGGAGGTTACGACATTAGACTTCCCTCCTTAAAAATGAAACAAGTTCCTTTTTATTCCTCTGGACGAGCACTAAGGATGATGAATCAACCTATAAATACCAAAAAGCTTCCCTGAATGTCGAACCTAAACTCTACAATTACTTGACACAACCCCACATGCTTCGGTACCGTACTTGTCACAAAATATAAATGATGGTATAGACCCAGTTCCTTAATAAGCATATAACATAAGTTATCGATGTATGAGAACCTCACCTACTACGATGATCATTATCACGATGCATACATTACACAAGTAAAAATTTCTTAGGTAATATGTTCTATTCCTACATTCCCAACTGCTACTGATTAGGCGTAAATTCTTCTGAATTTACCCCCTTAATTTAGGGATTTTTATCGCCTCAGATAATGTAATTCATCTCATTTATATGCTACTGACCTTTCTACGTAGTATCTCGAGTTTTGTGCCTTTTTCATGATATTTACAGGTATTTATTGTTAAGTGAAGAAAGTAAAAAGCCAAAGCAAAAGAATAAATCAAGGGAGAAAAGTCAAAAGGGCAAAAGCATAATTTCCATCAGGAATCTCGACGAAACCCAAAATGAAAGTTGAAGATCTCGAGTCTACAAGCGCGTAGGAAGAAATGGCGTACAAATTTGGGTTCCAGAGCAGAAGTTACGAGGTTTTAAAGATGAGAGATAATGAGGAGATAATGGAGATAAATTGAAGAGAAAATGAAAAATGAAGACGGACTGATCCTATTTCCCAGAGAAAAGGACCGATCCGGACCCTTACAACTCACTGGCCAAATTCCTTTAGCGGACCGATCCTATTTCCCATAAAAAGGACCGATCTGGATTCCTATCACTCACTGGAAAATTTTGCATAGCGGACCGATCCTATTTACACAAAAAAGGACCGATCCAGATTTGAACACGGGACGATCCGCTACTGAGCGCCCGGATCGATCCGTCGTAGATTGATCCTGATTTTTTGTTTTGATTTTAGAGTTTGATTCAGCTACAACTCTGGATTTTTCGTGATGTATTTAACTTCTAGTTATTGTTAGATAAAGGAAGTTCGAATTTTTACTTTTTTTAGTGAGTTTTAGAGAGAGAAAGCTCTCTCACCTGTATTGCAAACCCTAGTTTTGAAGATTTATTAGAGGATTCAGATTTGATTTTAGATTCAGTAAATGCAAGTAATTTTGTTTCATTTAATTTATTCTCTCTTTTACTTAGTTAATTAGTTCTAAATTCTTAATGTCTATCTCAAATTACCAATTGTTCTTGTTCATCTCTTTTATGGCAATCATGAATCTTGTTAGTTTTAGAATTAATGTTTTTCTTCACCTAGTCATGTATGCCTAAATTCTTTAGGGTTGGGGTGCATGAACCCCACCCGATGTGATTCATCATAATGGAAATAGATTTTTGAATTGAATTTTAAAGGAATCGTGTCGCGTAATTATAGCAACCGTCGTAGGACTTTTGATCTCGTTTGCCCTAGGTAACCGGCAGGCTTAAAAGTGCGACGCGCGTGTAGCTAATGCGACACTGCTTTGTTCTTACCTTTGATTTCGTATGATGCGGGCTACGATCCTTCACATACGGAATGCTTAGGATTAATAAAGATCGGGTTCATTGTAAATTCTAATTCCGAAATCTAGTATCCTATAGGGTGAATTACTAGGGTGAGGGGGATTGTAACCTAACCTCTCGTTCTCATTTGCAGTTAAGTTTGTTAATCACTTGCCATCCCTCTTAGGTTAATTAGCTCTTTTGTATTTCATTTATGAATAGCTTAGTCAGTCCGTAATTTAAGTACGCATTTAGTTGTAGTAAATCTCCCATTAAAATCATCTTTTCGTTTCTTTTAGGGTCAAGTTAGGGTTCTCCGTCTTTCCATACGTCGTTACGATTCTCTTATCCTATTTCCCTGAGGATTCAACCCCGACTTACCGGGATTATTACTTGAGTGATAGGCTTGCACTTGAGCCTAGATAGCAAGCACACTAGAACACATTTATCGTCGCGTCAAGTTTTTGGCGTCGTTTCCTGGGAATTAGGTAGACTTAGTTTAGATCGAGTCAATCTAAAACTTTGATAAAAAAAAATTTAAATTAAAAAAAAAATATCTCTCAAAAGCCCGTTCATGCAAAATCCTGAACAACCTCCTAAAAAATATTCCAACCAGAATTCACAAATATCTCATCGTTGAGTATAACCCGGACAGTCCCCACACCCCTCGTGTTCCACAATTCTGAACCCCACCTCCTACACCGCCAAATTCATTGTCCAACTACACTTTGAGTGACCCCTCTGGTTACTTTTCAGGTTACATGCCTAGTGCACCGAGTGAGGATACCGAGTAGTTAAAAGAAATAGAAATGTCAGACGTCGCTAGTTTTGGTACTAGGGAGGGAAATCCACTATATCGTCCCATGAAAGAACTCCTTTTTCCCGAGAGAACTGTTACCCCTGGTTGCATTTTACTCCCGTATAATGCCGATCAGTTCCACTTTCGTAATGGGATGATACAGATTCTCCCTACTTTTCACGACATGGATTCAGAGAAACCATACCTTCACATACGAGAGTTCGAAGAGGCGTGCGAGACATTTTGTGATCAATCTTGCACGCATGATGTCATTTACCTGAAGCTTTTCCCTTTTTACCTAAAGGATAAGGCTAAGACCTGGCCATGGTCTCTACCCCCAAACTCCATTATCTCTTGGAAGGATATGCAATCGAAATTTCTCTCAAAGTTTTATCCACAACACAAGACCAACTCTATCAAGATCAAATTCAAGCTTTTCGACAAACAGATACTGAGTCTTTCGATAAGTGCTGGGAAACCTTTCAAGAATTGATTAGCGCTTGCCCCCATCATGGATTCAAAAAACACTACTTAATCTCTTTCTTCCATAATGGGCTAACAATAATGTCTAAACAACTTGTGCACACCATGTGCGAAAGTCCATTCTGGGAATTAGATGCAAGTGATGCTGAGGCCCATCTTAAGTGTGTCGCCGAAACTACTCAAGCATGGGACGTATAAAGCCCAAACCTGACCTAGGCAAGTATCTACCAATCTGACTGCATCCGGTCTATACCAACTAGATAGTAATACTTTACTAGACCGTCAATTTGATCAGTTTGAGAAAAGAGTGAGAGATCTACTTGAAGTCCGATTGAGAGACATTTTTAGATCCAACCGTGCTATAAAGGAAAAGGTGGGCACTATCTATGAGGCGGGCCATTCCACAAAGGCTTTCCCAACGATTGTTGCCTACAAGGCTATGCATACCGAGTAGGTGGAGGCTATAGGAGGATTTAAGGGAAACTTAGGTACACGTACAACCGTTCGTGGATAAACCATCCTGGTTTTAGCTATGGGTAACAACAAGCTGCGTTGAATCCTAACTCACGGGTTGCCCCATCTCCACCCCCTCCTCAATTTCAGCAGGCACCACCTCTTTCAGCTCCATATATAGCTCCACCGCGGAGGACTCTCAAAGATAAAATAGACCAATTTATCAACTCCCAAAGTGAGACCAACGCTAGATATGATCTCATGTTTGCCGACATAAATGCGAACACCTCAAAGTTTCAATATTCATTGAGTATCCAAGAAAAGAGCAAGTTTCTTGCCCACGGCCAATGACCTCCCCAAGGTCAAACTAGTTGTTGATACAAAAATTAGTGAGGTGACGTGGACCAATTATATGAAGACACATGTCATCTTACGTGGCAGAAACATATATTCACCAAATAACTCATAGTGTCGAGCTACTCAGCACCCCGAGCTACTCAACATACAGAGCATTTAGCTAGATAGATCAAGCGACAAGAACAGATAGATTCAATGAATATTCTTATTATGTACAGATGTATATGTCTATTAAATAATGGCATATTATCTATTCATACGGACAGCCCAAGGGCTATAAATACATTGTAACACCCTCCATAACAGGGTAATTGATCATTTGCGATCATCATCAAGATTAAGGCAAAACACCCAGCAATACAAAACAGTGGACGTAGGCCATTTTCATAAGGATGAACCACTTTAAAAATTCTTTGTCTTATTGCTTTATTCATATTTATCTGTAATTAATTAATTAGATCAAGTCTAGTTTTTTACATCAACACTAGTGTTAGCTCCACCTCCACAGAACATCAGGAGCAATGTCAAGCTGTAACCACTCTACGTAGTGGGAGAGTCATTGATTTATCACCTCCCTCACACAATGCACCAAAAGACAAGGATATTTCACTCGTCATGAAAGAGGCCGTAGATGTCCCCTTGAAAGAGAGTGATGGTGAAGACACTAGTGAGCCCGAGGTAGTTATGAAACCACCCTCCACAGCGCCATTTCCTCAGCGACTGGTTCCTTCCCTAAAAGGAAACACCCGCGAAGAGGTGCTAGAAGTCCTAAAGCAAGTAAAGTTAAATTTACCCTTCCTCGATGCCATCAAGCAAATTCCAGCTTATGCAAAAGTCATTAAAGATTTATTGACAGTAAAGAGGAGGATGAAGGTAAAGAAGAATGTATTTCTAGCACAGAACATGAGCTCTGTACTACTCAATGATCTCCCACCAAAATTTAAGAATCCTGGTGCACCCACCATTTCACGCATCATTGGAGAGAATAGAATGAAAAATCCTTACTCAATTTAGGGGCGAGTGTAAATATCCTCCACTATTCCATTTATAGGAAACTTGATCTAGGTGACCTCAAGCCCACAAAGATCACTCTCCAATTAGCGGATCGAACCGTGAAGATACCTAGGGGTATTATCGAGTATGTGATATTCCAAGTTGACACCTTTTACTTCCCCATAGATTTTATCATTTGGGACACGGCTAACACACTGATTAATACTCAAAATTAGCGGATGCAACTCACTTTTGGGAACATGAATATAGCTACGGCGAATGCACTGATTAATACTCAAAATTAGCGGATGCAACTCACTTTTGGGAACATGAATATAGCTACGGCTAATGCACTGATTAATACTCAAAATTAGCGGATGCAACTCACTTTTGGGAATAAGAATCTAGAGACTAACATCTTCAACATAGCCCAACATATGGGGGAACAAGATGATCTTCAGGCGGTAAGTCCGATAAATGAGATCGTAGAAGACTACATAGAGGAAAACTTTTGTGGAGATGTACTAGAAGAGTGCCTGGTGTCGAGTAACGGGAGTGAGGGAGCGTATGAAGAAGTTTGAAGCAGTGGAATCCACAGTTCATCAATGTATGAAGTTCTCCACTCACTATGGGGTTGGCGTGGTAAAAGGAAATCAGAAGGAAGCCAGATTGTATTACTATAATTTCGTCGACTAGCAAGAAGTCCAAAAGAGCACCACCACTTACCATATCAAAACTTTTGATCCACGTGAAGAATCATATTAAGTCAAAGTGCAAGTTATGGAGGCTATAAAAAACATTTTATTAGACGATGAAAAGCCAAAAAGAACCACCCGAATTGGATCAACCATAACACCTTCCCTCAAACAGGAACTAATTTCATTCGTTAAAGAGCATAAGGACTTGTTTTCCTGGAGCCATGAAGATATGCCAGGCATTGACCCTAATTTCATATGCTATGAGCTCAACATTAACAAATATGCTAAGCCGATCAAGCAGAAACGCAAGGTATTCTGTCCCCAGAAAAATATGGCTATCCAAGAAGAAGTTGACAAATTACAAAAAACTCATTTCATTGAAGATGTCAAGTATCCCAGTTGGTTGGCCAATGTAGTAGTGGTAAAAAAAGAATGACAAATGCCGAATGTGTGTAAATTTTACCGACCTTAATAAAGCGTGACCAAAAGATCACTTTCCTTAACCAAGGATTGATCAATTGGTAGATGAAACAGTAGTACACAACTTGTTGAGCTTTATGGATGCCTACTTTGGTTACAGCCATATTAAAATGAAACCTGAGGATAAAGAAAGCACTTCTTTCATCACCATCCAGGGTACCTACTACTACAACGATTTGCCTTTTGGGCTTGGAAATGATGGGGCAACATATTAGAGGCTACTGAATAAATTTTTTGAATAAATTGGGAAAAATATGGAAGCATATGTGGATGACATGCTTACCAAGAGCAACATAGTTGTCGATCATATTAAATACCTGACACAGACATTTTATCAGCTGGAAAAATATCAAATAAAGCTAAATCCAACCAAATGTGTGTTTGGCGTACATGAAGGAATGTTCCTTGGCTTTATTATGAATCAAAGAGTCATTTAAGATAACCCAGATAAAATAAAGGCATTGATTGATATGCAATCTCCAACACATGAGAAAAATATAAAAAAATTAACTAGGAGAGTGGCCGCCCTCAATCGATTTGTGTCCAGAGCCACTGATAAATGCCTACCATTCTTTAAAGTACTTAAGAAAACCTTTGAATGGAATCAAGAATGTGAGAATTCTTTTTAGGAGTTGAATAGGTACTTGGGATCTCCATCACTGCTTTCCCGACTAGTTTTGGGAGAAAAGTTGTATCTATATTTAGTTATTTTAGAATTTGTTGTTAGCTTGGTGTTAATTAGGTTGGTAGATGGAGTTAAAAAGACAATGTATTACACAAGAAAAGCATTCAAAGAAGCTGAAGTCAGGTATCCTCGCTTGGAAAAATAAGTTATTTCCCTTATTGAAGCTTCAAGGAGGATGAAACCCTATTTTCAAGCAAACACCATTATGGTTTAAATAGATTTACCACTATGCCAGGCACTCCACAAGCTAGAAAAATTAGGGAGATTGATGTCATGGGCAGTTGAGATGGGAGAATACGAAATCCTTTACGAGCTAAGGACAATGCTGAAAGGCTATACAAAAAAGGACACACTGTTTCATTAATTTTCTATGTTCAACTCGTCGAGGTACCAGACTTGATCAAAGAAGTGCATGAAGGTTCCTATGGGGCTCATTCATTAGGATGATCGTTAATACGTAGGATTACTATGCAGGGGTATTACTGGCCGACTATGAGAGAAGATTGTATTTCATTTGCAAAGAGGTGAGATAAATGTTAGAAGTTCGCTACGATTCAAAGAAGATCGGGGGAAGCCTTAATTCCCATTACTTTCCCCTGGACCTTTCATATTTAGGGAATTGATTTGGTCGACCAATTACTGAGGACCAAAGGAAGGATCAAATACCTAGTGGTAACAGTGGATTACTTCACCAAATGCTTAGAAGTTGAGTCGTTGATCGAGATGCCTTATGAAAGAGTTTTCTCGTTCATATGGAAACATATTATATGCAAGTATGGAATGCCATATGACTTCATTACTGATCATGGCACCCAGTTTGATAACGAGGAGTTTGACAAGTACTGTATTTCATCCAAGATTCTAAAACTTCACTCTGCCCCTGGACACCCACAGCGCAATGGACAAATAGAGGTCACAAATAAAACCATACTTGATGGGTTGACAAAGAGGTTAGATGATGCTAAGGGGAATTGGATAAATGAAACGTACAGTGTTCTTTGGTCATACATAACTACACCGAGGCTAGCCACTGGTGAGACTCCTTACATGCTTGCTTTTGGAACTGAAGCCATGGTACCAGTCGAGGTAGGTATGCAGACTCACAGGGTGTTAAACTTTGACTCCCCCAAAAGTGATCTCATGAGGAGACTGGATCTAGATGTGATTTAAGAAGTCAGGAAGGACGCTGCACTTCGAATGGATGCTTATCAATAAGGGACTGTTAGATTCTACAACAGGAGGGTCAAGCCGACTAATTTGAAAGATGGAGATTATGTCCTTAAGAAGGTAATCCAAAAGGGAAATAAGTTAGTGGCAAACTGACATGGTCCTTATCGCATCTCAGCAGTTGTCCAACCAAGAACTTATTGCCTGGAAACACTTGATGTAGAAGAATTTAAGAATCCATGAAACGCCGACCACCTCAGAAAATATTATCAGTAATTTTGATTTGATGTAATCCAATTTTATAAAGTTGTGATTTCCTACCAATATTGCTTCCTTTTTATGTTTTTTTTAGGATATGGTGATATACACCCCTAATAAACTTTTCCAACTTCACAAAAATTTTAGAAAAATTCTATTAGACTTCATGTATGACTCTGTTTTTGACAGGTCAAGAACAAGAAGTCCCATTAAACCCAATAAACTTTTCCAACTTCAAAAAAAGAAAAAAAAATATTTTAGGCTTCATGTATGACTTAGTCTTTGACAAGTCATGAATAAGAAGTCCTTGAAACTTCATGTATGACTTATGGTCAAGAACAAGGAGTTTTACCCTATTAAGTTAAATTTAGAAAAACCCTACATTCTTAAAACACTTGGTTGCCAATGGTAACTAATGCAAACACTTAGTTCTAAAAACATTTAACCTAAGTGCATTAGTAGAACCTAAGGCCCTATAATTCAAGTTCGTAACTTGATCAGACACAAATCAATTGAGCAAGTTAATGGGCAATATAGTCAATACACTAATCAAAAACCTTAATTATGGATCAAAGGCTAAAGTACATAGATAAACATGTGTGCCATAAAACAATCTTTTTATTCCATCAATAGTTTATACAATTATAAACAAATAAGATAAACAGGTTCATTCTTTTGGGCGTTTTCATTATGATTTATCCATTCCAGTAGGAGGAACATCCAAAGTACTGGGCAAAGTTGTGCTTCTAAAATCTCTCAACCTATTACGTCCACTGTTGCTCGACCGATCCAATAAATGATGGGGCAAATGTACTCATCATCACCTTGAAGACCATATTCCCTTATGTATTTTCTCACTAAGCTTTGGGTAATGGCGTAAGTCAGGATCCACTCAGCATTTGTCCTAAATGGAGGGTCCTGGGTTATGTCAATGTAACAACTCACTTTTATCATCTATCTTCAGCAATTCCAACCCGTTCAACCAACCCCATTTCTATCCTTCCCGACGAGCTTGCTCCAGATGATCATCCTGGTGAGTTAAGGCCTCATCATATCCATCCATACAAACATCTTTGGGTTGTTTCTGGAAGTGAAAAGTCAGTTGGTCCATTCTTTCTTGGAGATTCTTGATGGTTATATCTTTCTCTTTTAACAATACTGCTTGGTCGTCCAAGGTCTTTTTAGTTCTTTCTTCATCCTCAGTTGGTCGGAAAACTACCACCTATCTAGAAGGTTAGACATATTTGGTTTTTTTCTTTTAAGTTTTCCATTACTTCCAATAATTTGGCATTCTCAAGCTCTAGGAAAGAAGCATCTTCATCTGGCATAACCTCAACCGACTTTTTCAGGCTCTCCAACTCATTCCTTAAATTGTTATTTTCCTGTTCAATAAGAGTGGCGACGTCCCTGTCACTTTCCACTTCCCTGTTTAACGGGAATTCTTTCTTCCTAAAGGAGGATGTGATCACTTGCAGCTTCTTATAAAACCCCAACCCGCACTCAATGCCTCGTATTTGGCTTTGTAGTTAAAATGCAGTAGAGCCAGAGCAAGATTGTGGTTATCCTGAAGCGATTGAATTATCTCATAGTATGCAGTGTTGTTCGTCACTACCCTATGAAAAAGACTATGCAAATGTACATAGGCATCCTTCACTTAATCTGAGGCATATGCGATGATTAACCATTCCAACTCTGTTTCAGTCAAATTTACGCGGCCAGCTTCAATCAAATTGTTGCAACGTTTCAGCAGGTTGGATTCAGCAGAAATAATCATAGTCTTCCTGGCATCAAATTAGAAAACCACAAGCATAAGAACACAAGTACGACCATTGAAAATAAGCAATGGAAATCAAATAGCGAAGAATATAAGAGAAATTAAAAAAATTCTTCATTTCATTAAGCAATTCAAAAGAGTATAACTTTGTTTCCATTAAAAATAAAGAAAATAAAAAAGTAAAGATAAACATTCAAACAGAAAATAGATAAAAACTAGCTAAAGGAGTTACACCTTATCCTTGTCCTTAGCAGCTGATTCAGGAGGAGGTAGGTCGGCTACAACAGCTGGCACCATAGAGGACTCCCCTAACCCTCCTCATCATCAAACTCCTCATCAAAGTTGGGAGGATTTCCTGGATCTTGCCTCTGAAACAGTTCGGAGTCTGCCTGTGTGTCAACCTCCTTTAAAGCGTTCGACCAACCATCCTTGTAAGAAAATTTCTTGGCATATACAATCTGGATGGCGGCAGTAACGAAAGACTTGTCCTGGACTTTGTTATAGACCTTCTTCTTGTGTTTCTTACTCTTGACCTTCAAATCTAAGAATTTTTTCTTATCGGCAGCTGCATCAATAGTCAGGGTGATAGTCTTCTTCTCACTAGACTTTACCCTTCTCTCAGCTTCCTTTAACTTATTATCAGTAACCTTCACTTTATCATCGATAATTTTTATTATGCTCTCTATTGCAGTTGCCCTATCTTCAACCACCTTCAATTTTTCCTACCATGCTTTCCTCTCTCTCTCTCTCTCTCCAGGGACTTCGCAAACTCTTGCAAGGACTTCTTCAAGACCTTAAAACCTTCTTCTACATTAGTAGAGGATGAATTCAATTGGTCATTCTTAATCAAAAGTCGGTCATAATTGACCAAGAACTGTAAGGATAAAGAGAGACACCATCAGTATAAAGTGCTAATAAATGAAGGATTAAAATACTTACAAGTTCTACATTGTGGTTAGCCCTTGCTACTAAACATGCTCTAGACACCGGGATACCAGCCGACTTATCTTTTGGAAGGAATCTAACCCCAATCAACCACCTGGCTAACCCAGGGTTCACTGCTACAGACGCAAACTCAACACCACCTTGGTCGGTAGGGACTTTTTGGGCTAGTTCCTGTTAACTGGGTAGACCTCTCTTCAACCTCTTTAATTGAGGCTCAATAGTTCTTATTTATTCCACATTGAGGACCTGTGACTTCTTGTCAGTGGTCATATTCTTCTTGGCAGGAAGGGGAGAACCAGTCAAAAAGTTAGGGATTCTTCTCTTCACCATTTCTACAGAAGGTAAAGTTGGGATAACTATAATATCAAGGAATTAGAAGGAAGTAAATATTCCTCCTTAAGAAAACTCTCTCTTTACCCCAGTTGATTTAGCAGCAGAGATGGTAAAAAATGGTTCCACATCCAAGTTTATTAGAAACTGAGGTAAAATAATTGTTGGTCGAGCAACAACTGGCGTTATGGAGCTTTTGTATTCCAACAAAACAGAGGCTTCTCGGGAATGTTCTTCTCCCACTCTTTGGTGGATGGCCCATAAGTGTTTAAGATTGTCAATATTAATTTCCCCATCCTTTGGACACTTCTTTTTGCTCTCTTCTGCAGAAGAACAAAGCAAAACAGTTAGTCGACATATCATCAAACAGTTAGTACACATGGAAATAAATCAAAAATCAAAATATTGTATGACCTATGTCATTCCCTTCTTCAGGGCATCTAGGTCCAGTATATCTTACTCCCTCGAGAAGGGGGCATATTGCCAATTCTTCACTATTACACCATATTCCTAATAATCCTTATTTGAATCTGGGAAATTAACCACCAATGCCATGTTGGCCAGCCTAGTTTTCAATTAATATATATTCTCACTGGTGGTTCCCCATGTGTAACAGAACATCAACTCAGGGATGCCAATGCAAGTCCTATGGATTTCATTCAATCTATTTACTCCATTTACCAATCTCCATGTATTGGGGGACACCCTTGCTGGGACTACATCAAAATATTGACAAAATTAAAGAAAAAATTGGATTTGGGGGAAAGGTGATGCCACATTCAGCAATGAATAAGGTGGGGATCCAGCAACCCTTAGCCACTGACAAAACGTCAACAAGACCACTTGCCATTTTTAAACTCACCCAATCAGGGATTTTTCTTATCTCCCTTAACTCCTCTAAGGAAATTTCATCTACAATATACACCATGTTTGAAAGGAAGAAAATCAAAAAAAGGGGAAGAAGAAGAAGAAGGAAAGAAAGCTTACAGAGTTTGAGAGGAAACGACAAAGAGCACACAACAGAAGCAGAGAAAAAAGCTTGAGAAAAAAGATAAAATCTTAAGTTCAAAGTTTGTTAATGAATAGAAAAGGGGAAACCTCCGTCTGTTTATAGTTTCACCTCGAAAATTGAAATGTAGTTATTAACTGAATCAATGATCAAATCCTTAACGGACGCATGATTTCCAAAGATGCAAAAGGATCAACATATCCTTTGGCGGTTCACTATTTTTCAAATTATTCACAAAGATGCTACCGCATGATAAACCGGTGAAAAATTTACAAGTCCAGGAGGTCAGATGTCGACCAATATCATGCTTGAGAGTCGACCAACTTTTTAGAACTAGTACTCCATCCTTTCAACAAAACATAAAGTATGGAGCATTATCATGCCACGTGGACCATGATGTTGAGATACTTGTCCTCATAAGTATACACCTCAACACTTTATTTACACTTGGTCGGCTCCAGAACAACTTGGTCGGTCGGTACACCAACCAACATAAGAAGATGAACCATCAGAAAGAAGAAAAGTCATTCACACGGGAATTATCAAGAGACATTCCACACGTGCCTTAGAAGATCAATAGTATCATTCAATATGTACGAGTGTAAATGCCTGGATATATAAAGACATTCCGCCTCCGGACCATTATAAATATATTATTTCCCTTAGCTCAAGGGAGAAGTCTAGCACAAACAGGCAAGACTATCCAAAATTCTATATAACTACCTTCAATTGTAATACCATAACAGAGGACGTAGGCTTTTCCTAAGCTGAACTACTTTAAAAATCTATGTTGTCCCTTATTATTTTCATTTGCATTATTCAACTAGTTATCTATGATTATGAAATTGGTGATTATTAGCTAAGATAAAGTCTCCACCAATTTTGGACATCAATACCGACCTCGCGAATTTGCGTCACTTCCGTAAGGAACTTAAAACCTAAAGCTCCCCATTTAACACGTTAGAAAACTCATTTCACATATTTCTCTCACATATTCATGTGAAAAAATGTATTTTTATACTCAAATTTCCTCAAGTAAACCCCAATACATTTCTTATTTGAAAATCACTATTTAACATCATGAAACATCATATCAAAACATTTTTATTCCATAAAAATATTCAATATATATTCTGAAAATTTAGCACTTTAAATAACTCATCTTTAAACCCATTTTTACCCATATTAACACATGAAATCCTACTATATATTTTTAGGAAGGGCTTATTTTTACACTCCTTGCTTAGAGATAAGATACTTTAAGAGGGTAAAAAAGGAGTTCATTGGGTGTCTCAAAGAGGAGGTTGATCAAAACACTTGAAGGATCAAGGTGGAATAAATAGATTAAGCTCAAGTCAGAGCCGAAGGAGCTTGAGTTCAAAGTTTCCAAAGAAGGAGCTCCCCAAAAGTAAAAATATTAAGATATCTCTACATGATCTTGCACGCTGCGAAATAACTCACCCAAGAGAGCATGTCGCGAGCAACCCCAAGCTTGCATAATCAATGATGCTCATGATTTGTAAAGTTCCATTGATGCAGAAAGCATTAACTGACATAAAAGAATAATCTCATTAGCATATGATCCCATGCCTATAGAGTTTATACACCAGCAAGCCTTATTAGAATAATACTTCATCCCATGTTATAAGATTACTTTATTCCATGATTAACCATTTTGTTCCCACTAGATGTTTGGGTGATGTTTACCAGTAGTGGCATCCCAAGACAAGGGACATGGGCTCAAGGTCCCATAAAATAAGGGCATATTATATAAGTCACTTCTTCCTACTTAAAGAATGGACTAAAGTTATGGTTAAGGAGAAAAAAGACACAGAGATAAGAGATTCTAAAAGAGTTCTAAACACCATGAACACAAGAGAGATTGGGAGCTTGATCAAGAATTCAGCACTTGTAAGATATGATTTTCATTTTAAGTGAAATTCAACCCTACCTCTTGTGGACTTAGATCAAGTTGGGTGGACCACATTATTTAGTATGCTATTTGCAGTTGATTTCATCCCCTAAGAATATTTTCTCTTTATTATTGAACATGTTGATTATCATTCTTGCAAAATATATTTTCACATTACCATCTATAAAGATTAAACCTTAGTTTTACTACAAAAACCCAAGTGACGAGAAATTATTACTTCCTCTTATTAACTAAAGATAAGTGTTCTCTTATAATATTCAACTAGAATGGTAGCGGGCTTGAATCCTACATATATATAAACAAAATATGTAATGATCATAATCAAAAGACTGAAATATAATAACAATGTAAGAGATAGATTTCCCCTACCTCCAAGAAGTTCCCAAAAATGGTGGTCTATGAAAAAGGAAAACCCCCACCTCCAAAGGTGGCCTCAAGTGGTCTACCAAGATTCATCTATCTTTATCCTCTATTCTCTTCCAAAACCCCAACACCAAGTCTCCATAAATCCACATTAAATATCCATAAAATTGCTCCTAAGTATTCTGAAAATTCACTCTTAAACCCCTCTTAACACCACCAAAAATCCACTACAACACTAGAAAACTCTGAATAATGGAAGGGATGAACTTGTAGTGTTATAAGGTTATAGCATGGGGAATAAATATGAAGGAACATACTCTGATAAGAAGGATTTTTTCAGGGATAATAGGGTTGAAATATTACTGAGAATAATGGAGTTTGAACTCTTTCTCTCTCCCTCTCTCTCGCACACACACACACTTATAAAAAAAATTATTATCCCTTAACACTTATGGCATGATCTCCTTAACCAAATATGGTTAGAATATAAGTTAAACGAGTTGCAACCTCTCTAGATATCAACAACTCAATATTTAGTGATATACCCATATATACCCTCGGCCAGGCCGAGGGTGTCTTCCACCCAGACGAGGGCTCAGGTCCAGGACGAGTCCAATTACCACAGTTCCGGGAAGGGTCGACCAAGACGATCCCTCAGCCAAGATCAGACGACCCTACCATAGGTCAACCCCTCATCATGGACCAGAAGACCCTACAAGGGGCCGACCCCCTCATCATGGGCCGGGAGACCCTATAAGGGGTCGACCCCCTCATCATAGGTTAGACGACCCTATGACGGGACGAAAGTATGAGGCCCACATCCAGTCGGGCCCAATGCCAGCATAAATTTTAGCCTCGGCTTGGCCTCATAGGCCTAGGTTGACATCATCACAGCAAGTGATTTGGGAGACGCGTGGAACAGTGCACGTGGGACTCATATAGAACATGGACTAGACCGTTATAACAATATCATCCCCTCATGTGAGGAAAATTATATCATCATTAATCGCAAGTGGCACATCCAGGTGTCAACAGGGGATTGGTTAGATCATCCTTCACATGCACCATGCATGCTTGTGGGGTACACTACTCCCCCCAAGTCCTATATATACTTGTCACCTTTAACCTTGTGAAGGGATCGATAATTATAACCCTAGCTAAAACTCTGCTCGTACATACAGTAGAGAGGGAAAGTGTGAGCTTGTGAACATTGTATCCAAGGCCATTAGTTCCCATATTTAGTGGATCACACACTCAGTGTGGATGTAGGCCTAATTGGCTGAACCAATATACATCATTGTCTGTATTCCTCTTATACTCATCCCCTTCTATACACATACATAACTCTATTGCTGCCATTGTTATTACTGTTTGAGTTCATCATCACTTATCTGGTGATGCAGAATCTTAGCATCATCAGTTTGGCACCGTTTGTGGGAACGAGAAGATATCTCTTCCTTTATACAGCTTGACCTCACAAGAAACTCTAGTGGTGAACCAGTTCTCCCCCTTCGCATGGAGTTATTTAACCATTGAAAGAGACCCATAAAGGTTCCCAAGCTATTTTGATCATTACAACTCAAACATATGACACCAGAGATGCCACCACCGCCTCGTCCACTGGATAGTGGAGTAGGACCTAGATCCAGTCATGCACCACCTCAGTCTGAGATGGATGATGTGGTGACCACCCTAAAGTCTTTAGCAGTGAGCCAGTGGATTATGCAGGAGCAATTTACAGCTCTCAGCCAAAACATACTAAGACCACCAGGAGTCTCATCGGAGATGATTACTCCAGCAGCATCTCGAGGGAAGCATGAGGACAGGGAACCACCCTAAGCACCACGCAAAGACTTGCGACCTCCATAACGGTGGAGGGATATTACTGACCCCCAGCGTCTATGCCTGGGGAGGCAAAGAAACCCTTGCCTAGAAGACAGATATGATGATCTGGAGGTGGAAAAGGCCCCCGTAGAGTGCTGGGAGCCGTATGAGGTCTCTAACAATACTGTGCGACCTATACAGGAGAGCAGAGGGAAGTGTGGCTGGAAAAATCTCGACGATCGCTCGAGAGGCTCTGCTTTCGATCGTCTGAGCAGGGGGTCAGCCTTTAAGAGGCTGGGCCTAGTAAATGACCTGCGGGAAAAAGTGTCCTGATCGAGAAGTATTGTGAGGTCCAAAAGGGAGGCAGCATAAGGTCAACCCCACGCCTGCTGAACCCATAGACGAGACGATGGTCAGGGAGAAGTAAACAACCGACACAGACCTACCATAATAGAACCCTCTATTCACCTCAAAGAGGCAACATGGGATAACATTAGCTAAGCCGACCCTATAAGGCCATGGAATAACTCAATCCAAATGCTGGAGGATAAAATTGGTTATATCCTGAAGAGCTGGGACCCTCTTCAAAGAGGATACTCTATAGGCTCACCCTTTGTGGCGAAGATAGTCAACTTCCCAACGCCATCTAAGTTTAAGCCACCTGTGGTCACCCCAAGGTATGACGGGATTACCAACCCCATCCATCATATTAAGATGTACCAATCAGCAACAGACATATACTCTATCTCAGATGAGATGAGGTATCGTGCCTTTTTTGATACTCTTGCGGGGGGCGCACATGTCTGGTATATGTCTCTCCCAAAGAACTTCGTTGAAAATTTCAAGCAGTTAGCAGACTGGTTTATCCATAACTTTTTCTTTGGAGTGAGGCCACAAAAGAAGACCACACACCTGCTTTATGTTAAGCAGGGGAAGAATGAGAGCCTAAGAGACTACATATCCAACTTTAATAAAGAAAAGTTAGAGGTCGAGGATTACGAAGAGAGTATCGCCATGACAACCCTCATTGGGGGACTCCAGAAGGGGAAGTTATTATGGAAGCTTGCTGAAGACCCCCAAAGACGATGGCGGAATTGCTGGCAACAGCGAGAAAGGTGATGAAAGCCAAAAAGGCGATGGCCATAAAATACAAAGATGAAAAAAGAGGCACTAGTGGGGGGTAAGTACCAGAAAAAGAACAAAGAGGGGAAGAAGAGGTCTGCGAACGACAAATTCGTTGATTACACCCCTTTGACGGTCAACTGCGAACATATTTTAAATGAGATAAAGCGTGACCGGTCCTTGAAGTGGCCTGAGAAGTTGAGGGCAGCCCCCCATAAGAGGAACAAAAACCTGTGGTGTGAATTTCACCAAGACTATGGCCATGTGACCGACAAGTGTTTCCCTCTGAAAGATGAAATTGAAAAAATGTTAAAAGAAGGGAAGTTAAGGATATACATTGACAAAGGTGCCTTCAAGAGTGACCGAAGGGACGACCCTAAAAATAAGAGAGGTGATACGTGCAGAGAATATCCTCAAAACAGAAGGGATGACCCTTTGGATGATGAGGATAACCCTGACCTCACACCGAGATACGACCACATCCCTATAAAAAGACTTAACATGATCCCACTCGGCGTTGGGATGATCTCCGAGGGACTAGTAGGAGGAGGATCAGAGGTTACCGACAGAAAGGCCCATGTAGCTGAAGCCAAGATAGTAACAAAGGTCGTACACTCGACCTTTATTGAAGCAAAGTCAGAAAAGAGGAAAAAAGTTGATATGGATACTCTGATAGTAGGTTTCTCAAGAATGGACTTCAAGGGCCTCTTATCCCCGCATGATGACCCTCTTGTCATCACCACTAGGGTACACGGATGTGAGGTGCCGAGGATCTTAGTGGATGGGGGAAGTTCTGCAGATATGATGTTCTGGCCGTGTTTTAAAGCCTTAGGTCTCAGTCGTGATAGGGTCGTCCCATACCATCACCCCTTTATTGGTTTCAGTGGGGAAAAAGTTTATCCTCTAGGAGTGTGTGAGGTCGATGTTAGGATGGGGTATGAGTGGCCGAGATGGCTTACCAAGAAGGTCAACTTTTTTGTGATGGATGAACATGTCTTCTCAGCCTACAACATTATACTGGGGCGAGTGGCCCTCAAGGAATTTGAGGTCGTGTCGTCCACAGTTCATCAGATGATAAAATTCTTGACCCTTTACGGGGTAGGGGAAGTTCAGGGAGACCAGACGATAGCACGGGAATGTTACTTTAACTCCGCTAAAGAAAGAGAGGCACACAAGAAGTGAATGACTACTTACAATATTGATACCCTCGTCCCCAAGGATGAGACAAAACTGAAGAAAGGAGAAGCCGCGGAAGAGGTAGAATCCATCATCCTCAATGAGGATGAGCCGAAAAAAACCGTCCAAGTTAGCAAAGCTCTAAAGATAGGCATAAAAGAAGACCTCATCAAGCTTCTAAGAAGAAGACAGGACGTCTTTGCATGGAGTCATGCAGATATGTCGGGGATCGACCCCAAAATCATGAGCCACAAGCTCAACGTCATAGAGGGCGCAAAGCCGGTGAGGTAGAAGAGGAGAATATATTCTCGAGAAAAATATGAAGTCATAAGGGATGAGGTCAAGAAGCTAGAAGATGCTGAGTTTATCAAGGAGGTCATCTATCCCAAATGGTTGTCCAACGCAGTCATAGTCCTAAAATCCAACGAGAAGTGGAGGATGTGCGTAGACTTCACCGACCTCAACAAACATTATCCCAAAGATAGTTTCCCTCTTCCCCGCATTGATCAGATGGTGGACGCTACTGCGGGCCATGAGTTAATGAGATTCACGGACGCCTATTCAGGTTACAACTAGATCTTCATGAGCCCTGAGGACTCAGAAAAAATGGCTTTTATTACCGACCAAATCACGTACTGCTATAGGGTCATGTGTTTTGGCCTAAAGAATACGGGGGCAATATATCAGCGCCTTGTGAATAAAATATTCGAAGACCAAATCTGGAAGTCCATGGAGGTATATGTAGATGATATGATGACTAAGAGTTTGAAGGCAGAGGATCATGTGGCCGACCTCGAGAGGACCTTTAACATAATGGACAAGTACCGAATGAAGCTTAACCCGGCCAAATATATCTTCGGGGTCGAGGCAGGGAAATTCTTAGGGTTCATCATCAATCAAGGAGGCATTGAGGCCAATCCTGAGAAGATAAAGGCTCTATTAGAAATGAAGACCCCTAGGACCATTAAAGACGTTCAGAGGCTCACAGGATGAGTGGCTGCCTTGAATAGGTTTGTATCTAGAGTTACAAACAAGTGTTTGCCATTGTTTAAAATTCTCAGAAAGGCCTTTGAATGGAATGAAGAGTGTGACCAGGCTTTCAAATAATTAAAGTCGTACCTAGGGTCTCCCTTGATATT
This sequence comes from Sambucus nigra, assembly GCA_949130495.1. Lineage (NCBI taxonomy): Eukaryota > Viridiplantae > Streptophyta > Magnoliopsida > Dipsacales > Adoxaceae > Sambucus > Sambucus nigra. The sequence continues at coordinate 28,607,853 of OX422217.1, read as the reverse complement.
ATAACGACCAGTGCAGGGTGAATAACTACAAGTGTACCTAGTCATCTCAGAATCAACCATTAGTGCAGCCATTATGAGAGAAGAGGACGGGGTACAGAAGCCTGTGTATTTCAATAGAAGGGCACTCCAAGGGGCAGATCAAAGATACCCAAGGATTGAGAAGTTATATTATGCCTTGATCCATGCATCAAGAAAGATGAAGCCGTACTGATGATGCTGAGATTCAGCACCACCGGATAAGTGATGATGAGCTCAAACAGTAATTGCCATGGCAACCATAGAGATGTAAATGTATAAGTATATAGAAGGAGGTGAGTATAAGAGGAATAAGATAATGATGTATAGTGGTTCAGCCAATTAGGCCTACATCCACTGTGAGTGTGTGATCCACTAAGTATGGACACTAATGGCCTTGTATACAATGCACATAAGCTCACTTTCTCTCTCTACTGTGTGTACAAGCAGAGTTTTTACTGGGGTTACAATTATCGATCCCCCTTTAGGGTTGTAGGTGACAAGTATATATAGGTCTTGGGGGGTGTAGTGTACCCCCAAGCATGCATGGTGCATGTGAATGATGATCTAGCCAATCCCTTGCTGACACCTGTCGATGCCACCTGTGATTAATGATGACATAATATTCCCTCACATGAGGGGGTGATATTATTATAACGGTCTTCCACGTGCCCTGTGAGCCTCACGCGCACTGTTCCACGCGTCTTCCAAGCCATGCGTTGTGATGATGTCACCCTTGGCCTATGATATGAGGCCGAGGGCAAAGTTCCTTCTGATAGTGAGTCTGGACAAATTTAGGCTTCGTACTGTCGTATCCTCAGAGGGTCGTCTGGGCCTGATGAGGGTTCGACCCCTTATAGGGTCGTCTGGGCTTGATGAGGGGTCGTCCCCTTGAGGGGTTGTTTGGAGCATGATGAGGGGTCGGCCCCCTGAGGGGTCGTCTAGGGCTGATGAGGGGTCGGCCCCCTGAGGGGTCGTCTAGGGCTGATGAGGGGTCGGCCCCTGAGGGGTCGTCTGGGGCCTGATGAAGGGTCGTCTTGTATTGGTTGAGAGATCATCCTCGCCTCGTCTAAGTGGAGTACACCCTCGGCCTGGCCTAGGGTATATATGGGTATATCAATCACCCCCAGTCCTTAGTCATCGATGTTGTTTGAGATGGCTGAGGGATAGTGTTGCCTTTGAGATAAGTGACACCTATCAAGCTAAGGTGACACGTGGGCAAATATATACTGTCGTTCTAATTCCCTAGGCGTGACGGCTGCACACTTTGCTTAGGACTTTGTGCCCTAATGATGCCCTCCTCGTGGGCGATGCTCTGCATTGGTTAGTGGGCCCACTCATTAGCAAGGTATTTAAGCAAATTTTGAAACCATTTCTTTTCTTCTTCTTCTTCGCGCCCAAGCTCTCTCTCTCTCTAGATTTTCCACAGCTCCATAGCCATATCCATTTCTACGACTTCTGCATCAAGCCTCGTCGTCCTTTTCTCAGGTAATCCTTTTTAGCCAGTGCCCTCTTTACATTCCATTGCTTTTTAACATTTCGAATGCTTTAGGTCTGTAGGACTAGATTTTTCTTTGGCTATTTCATACTTTTCGGCATTCTTCTTCGGTGGCTTGTTCATGAGTGTTCTTGGTTAAAACTTTTACTTTCCTTAGTTTCAATCCAAAAGTCCAACTTAGTCAACTGCCAACTTGTTTGTAATTAGGTTAGCCAAATTCTTCCAAATGTAGGGTCTCCCTCTTAATGCTTAGGAGGCTTTACAATTTAGCTGAGGAATTCCCTTCCCTGAAAGAGAAATTATTTGTTGAGATCAAACGAGTAGAGGAAGAGGAGGAGAGAAGACGAGGGGCCGACCCTAATTGGGTACGACCCATTTTTCCCATTCCTTTAGCCACAATAAAACCATATGAGTCTTGTGGGTCGTCCTGTCATCCAGCCGAGAGTCAATCGCGCGAGGGGGAGATGGATGAGAGAGCATCGTCACCAACAGGCGCTGGCCCTTCTGGGAGGAGAGAAACGTCTGATCTTAGCCCAGGCCGACAGGCCGAGGGTGTGGACCCTTCGGAGGCTGTTCCTGTGACAACTTTATACCCCCATGCCTTCCAGATGGTTTTTCCTCAAGGGCCTCTGACAGGTGATGAGGCAGAGGGAGAGAGGATTAAGGATGATGGTGAGGACTCAAACGCTGACCCAGTTGAAACCTCCCACGCCTCGGCCTATATTTCCTTAGTCAGGGATCGTGACCTCCTGTTGTGGAGGCATACATTTGGTGTCCCCCCAACATAAGTATGAGGGTCCCCTCTGAGTCTGAGAGGGTCTTTGAGGGTGAAGAGGGAGAGATCGCAGTATATGAACAGATGTTTAAGGTCGGTGTTAGGTTCCCTCTGCACCCTTCCATTGTCAATATCTTGTCAGCCCTCGGCGTTGCCCCCTCTCAACTTCCTCCCAACTCCTGGAGGACGATCCTCGGCTACGTCTCCTTATGGAAGAATGCCTTTACTGATGAGCCTTTAGCCGATCTGTTCTTGGTTTGTTATAATATCACTTCCTCATCCAAGCAGCCTGGGTACTATCATCTGGGGGTGAGAAAGTCTGATAAAAAACTTCTCCATGTGGCACAAACCTCCAACCACGATTAGAAGAAGATATTTTTCTTCGTCTCTAGAGAATGGGAATTTACCACCGGGGCTCAACCTTTGGACGATGGTCCGAGGGTTCCAAGAAGATGGTCTAACCCCTCGATGAAGGCTAGGTCAGACCCCGACCTTAGTCTGGATGAGAAGGACATAGTCGAGTATCTGAGAGAACGAGGGAAAGGGGGTGAACTTTCAAAGTTTGAAGATCTGATGACCCCTCGGTTCCTCAAAGAAGCTGGTATGAGGGTCGGTCCCTTAACAGAGCTATGTGAGTTATTATTATTTTTTACTGTCTTTGATATTTTCCAAGTGTTTCATCCTTACCTCTGCATTTCTCTAATGTGTCGTCTTCTTTTCAGGTCGTCCTGTAAGTATCTCTGACCAACTCTCGGAAATGAATGCCCCAAATTTGTTGTCTGGTCTTGGCAAGAAGAAGGGCAAGGAGCCTCAGCAGGCTTTGAGGAAGTCGAAGGTCGTGGGGCCGACACCTGTAGAACTTTCCGCCGAGGGTTCCAAAAGAAAAGGTCCTGAAGTTCATGTTGACCCTCGGCCTGATTCGAGGACGAGGGTAAGGATGGAGTCGTCTGAGGGGGTTGGTTCCTCTTCCAGTATGGGGGCCTATTGGTCTCAGAACTTAGCGTTCCTGAGGGCTGAACCGTCTTCTCTCATTGCTAACTTGAGGGCGGCCAAGGCCTCGATGTTTTCCGCTCCCTCGGCGGTGGACTATGAATTCTTGTCAAAGATGCCCCCGGCCAAGATTTATGATTATGGTCTGCACACACTGGCTCAGGTATTTGTTTTTAATTTTTCTTCTTTAATTGAATTTTTGCACCAACTGTTTCCTCGGCCTCTTAACAAGTGTTTACCATTTTTCTGTGCAGTCTGTCTGTGCCTTTACTTCGGCCACCAAGTGGATGGCTGAAAACCAACAAAAATTTTATGAAGCCGAGAGGGCCATTCAGCACGAGGCCGATTTGCAGACGGAGCTGGAGACTGCAAAGGCTAAGCTGGAGAGTGCTAGTTTCGATCATGCCAGGGTCTTGGACAAGCTGACGAAGCAGCATGATGCTGACCTAAAGGACAAGGACGATTTGTTCAAGGCGAAGGAAAAGGCTCTGACTGCTCAATTCAAGAGTGATCTAGCCGAGGCTGTGAAGAAGGCAGGGGCTGATGCTGTTGAGGCCTACAAACTTTCGGACGAGTTCCAAGGCTTCATCCTTGAGTACTTGGAGAGGGGAAATAGGACGGCATGTTGGTGGGTCCTCCTAAAGTTCGATGATGCAGTGTCGTCCGTCCGCCCCTCTATTGAAGCAGTTCAACTGGATGATCCCCTGATTACTGAGGCCCTAGCCCAAGTTGAGTCCCAAGTTCACGTCGAGGGTACCGGCACGTCTGAGGATCAGCCTCTCTTGGTAATAGAAGAAACCCCTATAACCAATGTTGAAACATTGCCCTCTAACGTTGCTCCATAGGGTGGCTGTCTGTAGCCCATACCCTCTTCATGTAATAAACATTTTTGTACTCATTCATCAAACAAACATCGACATTTTGTAATATAATGCTTCCTTTTGTCTTCTATACTTCTCTTGTATGATTTGCCTCGTGACATTTTCAAATTAACACACTAACCTCTCCCTCGTCTTTCATAAGGGTAAATGAGGGGTCGTCCCCATCATTTGCCCTCATTATAGCCGAGGGTGGTTTTTAACCAACCTAATGGTTTTTAATCAAGTCCACCCTCGTCTTTCTTGAGGGTGGATGAGGGGTCATCCCCAGCATTGACCCTCATTATAGCCGAGGGTGGTTACCACCAATTTTAATTGATGTTTAATAAAGTCCCCCCTCGTCTTTCTTAAGGGTGAATGAGGGATCGTCCCCAGCATTGACCCTCATTATAGCCTAGGGTTGTTTTTAACCAACCTAATGGTTTTTAATCAAGTCCTCCCTCGTCTTTCTTGAGGGTAAATGAGGGGTCGTCCCCAACATTGACCCTCATTATAGCCGAGGGTTGTTTTTAACCAACCTAATGGTTTTTAATCAAGTCCGCCCTCGTCTTTCTTGAGGGTGAATGAGGGGTCGTCCCCAACATTGACCCTCATTATAGCCGAGGGTGGTTTTTAACTAACCTACTGGTTTTTAATCAAGTTCACCCTCGTCTTTCTTGAGGGTGAATGAGGGGTCGTACCCAGCATTGACCCTCATTATAGCCGAGGGTGGTTTTTAACCAACCTAATGGTTTTTAATCAAGCCCACCCTCGTCATTCTTGAGGGTGAATGAGGGGTCGTCCTCAGAATTGACCCTCATTATAGCCGAGGGTGGTTTTTAACCAACCTAATGGTTTTTAAGATATGTCCTCCTTCGTCTTTCTTGAGGGTGAATGAGGGGTCATCCCCAACATTGAACCTCATTATAACCGAGGGTGGTTTTTAACCAACCTAATGGTTTTTAAGATATGTCCTCCCTCGTCTTTCTTAAGGGTGAATGAGGGGTCGTCCCCAACATTGACCCTCATTATACCCGAGGGTGATTTTTAACCAACCTAATGGTTTTTAATCAAGTCCACCCTCGTCTTTCTTGAGGGTGGATGAGGGGTCGTCCCCAGCATTGACCCTCATTATAGCTGAGGGTGGTTACCACCAATTTTAGTTGATGTTTAACAAAGTCCCCCCTCGTCTTTCTTGAGGGTGAATGAGAGGTCGTCCCCAGTATTGACCCTCATTATAGCCGAGGGTGGTTTTTAGCCAACCTACTGGTTTTTAATCAAGTCCTCCCTCGTCTTTCTTGAGGGTGAATGAGGGGTCGTCCCCAACATTGACCCTCATTATAGCCGAGGATTGTTTTTAACCAACCTAATGGTTTTTAATCAAGTCCTCCCTCGTCTTTCTTGAGGGTGAATGAGGGGGCGTCCCCAACATTGACCCTCATTATAGCCGAGGGTGGTTTTTAACCAACCTACTGGTTTTTAATCAAGTCCGCCCTCATCTTTCTTGAGGGTGAATGAGGGGTCGTCCCCAACATTGACCCTCATTATAGCCGAGGGTGGTTTTTAACCAACCTAATGGTTTTTAATCAAGCCCACCCTCGTCTTTCTTGAGGGTAAATGAGGGGTCGTCCCCAGCATTGACCCTCATTATAGCCGAGGGTGGTTGTTAACCAACCTAATGGTTTTTAAGATATGTCCTCCCTCGTCTTTCTTGAGGGTGAATGAGGGGTCGTCCCCAACATTGACCCTCATTATAGCCGAGGGTGGTTTTTAACCAACCTAATGGTTTTTAAGATATGTCCTCCCTCGTCTTTCTTGAGGGTGAATGAGGGGTCGTCCCCAACATTGACCCTCATTATAGCCGAGGGTGGTATTTAATCAAGTCCACCCTCGTCTTTCTTGAGGGTGGATGAGGGGTCGTCCCCAGCATTGACCCTCATTATATTCGAGGGTGGTTACCACCAATTTTAATTGATGTCTAATAAAGTCCCCCCTCGTCTTTCTTGAGGGTGAATGAGGGGTCGTCCCCAGCATTGACCCACGTTATAGCCGAGGGTGGTTTTTAGCCAACCTGCTGGTTTTTAATCAAGTCCACCCTCATCTTTCTTGAGGGTGAATGAGGGGTCGTCTCCAGCATTGACCCTCATTATAGCCGAGGGTGGTTCCCTAAAGATGATCCCAGACATACTAGAACTGACAAAAGCAAGATGAAGGGAAACACTGATATTTCTCATTAACATTCCAAGTGTTCTGTTGGAGCAACACCCATTACAATTATGGTCCGACAGGACATTACAACACTACCGATAGTATTTCTTCAAATGATCTGCATTCCAGGGGTTGTAAAAGGCTTCCCCTTCTAGGTTTTCTAGACTATAGGTCCCAGGGACAACTTCATCGATGACCATATATGGTCCATGCCAATTCGGGTGGAGCTTGTTGGGCTTTTGCCAAGTCTTTTTGAGGACTAAGTCCCCCACTGCAATTGGTCTCTGCTTCACCCTTTGATTGTAAAACCTTGCAGTCCTCTGCTTGTAGGCGGCTTGCCTTATCTCGGCATCTTCCCTCCTTTTCTCAATCAGGTCTAAGTCAAGTCTCCTCTCTTTCATATTTCTCTGAGGGTCATATATTTGGACGGCTTCTGAACTATAAGCCAACATGAATGGGGTTTCTACGGTAGAGGTCTTTTTCGTCGTCCTGTAGGCCCACCGTACAGCATATAACTCCTCAACCCATCTTCCTTTTGCCTCCTCAAGTCTCTTATTGATCCCATCTAGGATTGTCCTATTTGTAACTTCCATTTGCCCATTAGCCTGAGGTCGACCTGGGGTAGAGAAGAATTGTTTGATACTCACCCTTTCACAGTACTTCTCAAGAAATGTATTTTTGAATTGAGTCTCGTTATCCGAGATGAGGGTGTTGGGGAGACCATATCTGCATATAATATATTTCCAGATAAACTGGAAGGTCTTCTGCTCTGTGATCGTAACCATCGGCTCTGCCTCCAACCATTTTGAAAAATAGTCAATGGCTACGATGAGGAATCGATAGTTATTGATGGCCCTAGGCAAGGGTCCTACTAGGTCAATCCCCCACACTGCAAATGGCCACGGGGAAGTAATGGAAGTAAGAGGTTTATGGGGTTGGTGAGGGATAGTGGCAAATCTTTGACATTTGTCACACTTTTTTACATATGCCGCGACATCTTTCCCCAAGGTTGGCCACCAGTACCCCTGGGTTACCATCCTCTTCTCTAAAGATCTGCCTCCAATGTGGCTTGAACATGACCCCTCGTGCACATCCTGCAAAATGTGTGGGACTTTCGACGGGTGCACACACCTAAGTAAGGGGAGCGAAAACCCCTTTTTGTATAAGTTGTCTCCGATGACAGTGAATTTGGCAGCTCTGTATCTCAACTTCTTCCTTTATTGCTTTGCTTCTGGCATCTCTCCCTCTTTAATGTATATGATCAGAGGGTCCATCCATGAATCTTCCTTATAAATATTTAAGCAAGTGCCAAGTGCTCCTTCAGCATCTTCGATAGTTGGTCGTAGCAAAATTTCTACTGGGATTATCCTCCTGACTTCTGCCCTAGTTGCTAAGGCCAACCTAACAAGTTCATCATCTCTGCCATTATCGAGCCTAGGTATCCTCTTCAATTTCACTTCTCTGAAGCTCTTCAATAGTGACTTCACTTTCTCAAGGTATTTGGCCATCCGCTCATCCTTGGCCTCGTAGGCTCCTAGTATCTGATTCACTACTAGCCTTGAATCACTATGGACCAAAATCTGGCCGATACTAAGAGACTTGGCCAAGGAGAGTCCTGCTATCAAGGCCTTATATTCGGACTCGTTGTTGGAGGCTTTGAAGTTGAACCTCAGGGCGTACTCAATGTTTGTGCGATCGAGTGCTGACACTATAAGTCCAACTCCACTTCCGCTGTCGCAGGAGGACCCGTCGACGAAGAGGCTCCACACAATCTGTTCTTCTGAGAAACTTCCCTCGGTGAGGGACCCCTGTTTAAAGAGATATCTTCCCTCTTCATTCTCGGCCATTTTTTCTCTAGCGGTGATTGTCTCAGCCTTATCTGCGGGTGTGTCGGCGAGTCTGCCTTGTAGGGTATCTGTCTCCCCAAGGCTCTCGTCTTCAGCTTCATCATTTTCCCAAGTAAATTCAGCCACAAAATCTTCCAATGCTTACCCCTTAATGGCCGTCCTAGGTTAATATACAATGTCAAACTCCCCCATCTCTATAGCCCAGGCCATTAGCCTACTTGACTTTTCTAGATTGTGTAAGACTTGCCTAAGGGGAGAGTCGGTGAGGATGACCATTGTATGGGACTGGAAGTATGGCTTCATCTTTCTTGATGCATGGATCAAGGCATAGGCTAACTTCTCCATTTGTGGGTATCTTTGCTCTGCCCCTTGGAGTGCCTTACGGTTGAAATACACAGGCTTCTATACTCCGTCTTCGTCTCTGACAATTGCTGCGCTGATGGATGACTCTGAAACAGCTAGGTACACATAAAGTCGCTCACCCTGCACTGGTTGTGACAACAGAAAGGGAGACCCTAGGTATGACTTTAACTCCTTGAAAGACTCATCACACTCTTCACTCCATTCGAAGGCCTTTCTGAGAGTTTTGAAGAATGGTAAACACTTATTTGTGGCTCTGGACACGGACCTATTCAAAGCAGTCACTCGCCCCATGAGCCTCTGAACGTCTTTAATGGTCGTGGGGGTCTTCATCTCTAAGAGGGCCTTTATTTTCTCAAGATTGTCCTCAATGCCTCTTTGATTCACGATGAACCCCAAAAATTTCCCTGCTCCAACCTCGAAGACTCACTTGGCCGGGTTGAGCTTCATCCGGTATTTATCCATCGTATTAAAGGTCATCTCAAGGTCAGCCACATAATCCTCTACCTTCAAACTCTTAGTCAGCATGTCATCTACATAGACCTCCATAGACTTCCCAATTTGGTCTTCAAACATTTTATTTACAAGGCACTGGTATGTTGCCCCTGCATTTTTCAGGCCAAAGGGCATGACCCTATAACAGTATGTCCCCTTGTCGGTAATGAAGGTTGTTTTCTTCGAGTCTTCAGGGTCCATGAAGATCTAGTTGTACCCTGAATAGGCATCTATGAAGCTCATAAGCTCATAGCCTGTGGTAGTGTCTACCATCTGGTCAATACGGGGGAGAGGGAAGTTGTCTTTGGGATAATGACTGCACTCCACACACATTCTCCACTTCCCATTGGCCTTTGGGACAATGACTGCATTGGACAGCCATTCAAGGTAGATGACCTCTCTGATAAACTCAGCATCTTCCATCTTTTTTACCTCATCCCTTATAACCTCATATTTTTCTCTAGAGTAAATTCTCCTCTTTTTCTTTACTGGCTTTGCACCCTCTACCACGTTGAGCTTATGGCATATGATTTCGGGGTCGATCCCCGACATATCTGCATGACTCCATGCAAAGACGCTCTGTCTTCTCCGCAACAGCTTGATGAGGTCTTCCTTGATGCCTGGCTTCAGAGTCTTGCCGATTTGGACAGTTTTTTCCGGGTCATCCTCGTTGAGGATGATGGATTCTACCTCTTCTGCGGCATCTCCTTTCTTCAGCTTTGTCTCGTCTCTGGGGTCGAGGGTATCAATATTGTAAGTGGTTGTGCCTTCTTGTGTGCCTCCCTTTCTTCAACGGAGTTGAAATAGCATTCCCGTGCTGTCGTCTAGTCTTCCTGAACTTCCCTTACCCCGTAAGGGGTTGGAAATTTAATCATCTGATGGATCGTAGACGGCACAGTTTCAAACCCCTTGAGGGATACCCGCCCCAGTATAATCTTGTAAGCCAAAAAGACATGTTCATCCATCACAAAGAAGCTGACCTTCTTGGTAAGCCATCTCATCCACTCTTCCCCCATCCTAAAATCGGCCTCATACATCCCAAGGGGATGAACCTTTTCCCCACTGAACCCAATCAATTGGTGATGGTATGGGACGAGTCTAGCACGGCTGAGACCCAGGGCTTTGAAGCACGACCAAAACATCACATCTGCAGAGCTACCCCCATCTACCAAGATCCTCGGCACCTCGCATCCGTGCACCCTGGTAGTGATGACGAGAGGGTCATCATGTGGGGCTAAGATGCCTTTGAAGTCCATTCTTGAGAACCCCACTATTAGAGTATCCATATCGACCTTCTTCCTCTTTTTTGACTTTGCCTCCAAAGAGGTTGAGTGTACAATTTTCATCACTGCCTTGGTTTCAGCTACATGGGCCTTCCTGTCTGCGACCTCTGACCCTCCTCGTGCTAGACCCCCGGAGATCATCCCCACACCGAGAGAGATCATATTAAGTCTCTTGACAGGGCCGTGGTTGTCTCTTGGAGGGAGGTCAGGGTCGTCCTCACCATCAAAAGGGTCGTCCCCTCTATTTGGAGGATCTTCTAGGTAGGCATCACCTCGCTTTTTCCTAGGGTCATCCCCTCGGCCCCTCTTGAAGGCACTCTTATCAACGTACTTCCTTAGCTTCCCTTTTTTTAACATTTTTTCAAACTCATCTTTCAGAGAAAAGCATTTGTCTGTCACGTGGCCATGGTCTTGGTGAAATTCACACCACAAGTTTTTGTTCCTCTTCTTGGGGGTTGCCCTCAACTTCTCAGGCCACTTCAGGGTTAGGTCACTCTTTATCTCATTGAGAATATGTTCACAGCTGACCGTTAGAGGGGTGTAATCAGCGAACTTATCATCCGTAGACCTTTTCTTCCCATCTTTGTTCTTCTTAGGGTACTTACCCCCACTAGGGCCTCCTTTTTCATCTTCTTATTTTGTGTCCATCGCCTCTTCGGCGTTCATCACCTTCCCTGCTGTCGACAGCAACTCAGCCATCGTCCTCGGAGGGTCTTCAGCAAGCTTCCATAGCAGCTTCCCCTTCTGGAGTCCTTCAATGAGGGCGGTCATGGCTATGCTCTCCTCATAGTCCTCAACCTCTAACTTTTCTTTGTTGAATCTGGCTATGTAGTCTCTTAAACTCTCATTCTTCCCCTGCTTAACATAGAGCAGGTATGTGGTCTTCTTCTGTGGCCTCACCCCGAAGCAAAAGTTGTGGATAAAGCAATCTGCCAACTATTTGAAGCTTTCAATGGAGTTTTTTTGGAAGAGACATGTGCAGCCCCAGTCAGGGTGCCTGAAAAGGCACGACACCTCATCTCATCTTAGATAGAGTATATGTATGTCGCCGATTGGTACATCTCAATATGATGGACAGGGTTTGTACTCTCGTCATATCTTGGGGTGACCACAGGTGGCTTAAACTTTGATGGCGTGGGGAAGTTGACTATCTTCACCACAAAGGGTGAGCCTATGGAGTATCCTCTCTGAAGAGGGTCCTAGCTCTTCAGAATATCACTGATTTTATCCTTTAGTCACTAGATCGAGTCATTACAGGGCCTCGTAGGGTCGGCTTGGCCGATGTTATCCCCCGCCGCTTCTTTGAGGTGGGCGAAGGGTTCTGCTGCCACAGGCCTATGTCGGCTATTTACTTCCCCCTGACCTTCGTCCCATCCTTGGGGTCGGCCCCCAAGGGGTCATCCATCTGCTGCCTCCCTTCTGGACCTCGCAGCGCTCCTTGATCTGGACAATTTTTCCTGCAGGTCATTCATTGGGCCCAGCCTCTCAAAGGTTGCCCCCCTGTTCAAGCGATCAAAAGTAGAGCCTCTCGGGCGATCTTCGGGATTATGCCTTCCATACTTCCCTCTGCTCTCCTGGAGAGGTCGTACAGTATTGTTGGAGACCTCATACGGCTCCCAGCAGTCTATGGGGGCATTCTCTCCCTCCAGATCATCATACCTATCCTCAGGGTAAGGGTTTCCTTGCCTCCCCAGGCGTAGACGCTGGGGGTCAGCAACATTCCTTCGTCGTTGTGGGGGTGACAAGTCTTTCATGGTGCCTAGGGTGGTCCCCTGGACTCCTGCTGCCCTGGAGCCACTGTCGGAGTAATCATCTCAGGTGAGACCCCTGGTGGTCTTAGTATGTTCTGGCTTAGAGATGTGAACTACTCCTGCATGATTCGCTGGCTTACTTCCAGAGACTTCAAGGTTGCCACCACATCAGCCATCTCAGACTTAGGTGGTGGCTGACTGGAACTGGGTCCTACTCCACTATCTGGTGGAGGAAATGGTGGTGGTGGCATCTCCTGTGCCATGTGTTTGAGATATGGAAAACTAAGATGAAAAAAGGACTGGTGATCTTGAGAACCTTAATGGGTCTCTTTCAATGGTGAAATATCTCCACACGGGGAGAACTGGCTCACCACCAGAGTGCCTCGTGAGGTCAAGCTGTACAAAGGAAGAGATGTCTTCTCGTTCCCACAGATGGTGCCAAACTGATGATGCTGAGATTCAGCACCACCGAATAAGTGAAGATGAGCTCAAACAGTAATAGCCATGGCAGCCATAGAGATGTATATGTATAAGTATATAGAAGGAGGTGAGTATAAGAGGAACAAGATAATGATGTATAGCGGTTCAGCCAATTAGGTCTACATCCACTGTGAGTGTGTGATCCGCTAAGTATGGACATTAATGGCCTTGGATACAATGCACATAAGCTCACTTTCTCTCTCTACTGTGTGTACAAGCAGAGTTTTTACTGGGGTTACAATTATCGATCCCCCTGTAGGGTTGTAGGTGACAAGTATATATAGGTCTTAGGGGTGTAGTGTACCCCCCAAGCATGCATGGTGCATGTGAATGATGATCTAGCCAATCCCTTGCTGACACCTGTCGATGCCACCTGTGATTAATGATGACATAATATTCCCTCACGTGAGGGGGTGATATTGTTATAACGGTCTTCCACGTGCCCTGTAAGCCTCACGCACACTGTTCCATGCGTCTCCCAAGCCACGCGCTGTGATGATGTCACCCTCGGCCTATGATATGAGGCCGAGGGCAAAGTTCCTTCTGATAGTGAGTCTGGCCCAATTTAGGCCTCGTACTATCGTACCCTCGGAGGGTCGTCTGGGCCTGATGAAGGGTCGGCCCCCTGAGGGGTCGTCTGGGGCATGATGAGGGGTCGGCCCCTGAGGGGTCGTCTGGAGCCTGATGAAGGGTATTCTTGTATTGGTTGAGAGATCATCCTCGCCTCGTCCAAGTGGAGTACACCCTCGGCCTGGACGAGGGTATATATGGGTATATCACGTACTTCCAGTCCTATACAATGTTCATCATGACTGACTCTCCTCTTAGGCAGGTCTTATATAAGCCAGAGAAATCAGGGAGGCTAATGGCCTGGGCTATAGAGCTGGGAGAGTTTGACACTGTATATCAACCTAGGGTGGCCATTAAGGGACAAGCATTAGCAAATTTCGTAGCTAAATTTACTTGGGAAGATGATGAGGCTGAAGATTAGAGCCTCAAGAAGACAGATACCCGGCAAGGCAGAATTTTTGACCCATCCACAAATAAGGCTGAGACAAGCACCGCTAGGGAAAAAGTTATTGAAAATGAAGAGGGAAGATATCTCTTTAAATAGGATCCCTCACTGAGGGAAATTTCTCAGAGGAACAGGTTGTGTGGAACATCTTCGTTGACGGGTCCTCTTACGAGAGCGGAAGTGGGGCTGGATTAATAGTATCAACACTCGATGACACAGATATTGAGTACTCCCTAAAGTTTAACTTCAAAGCCTCCAATAATGAATCTGAGTATGAGGCCCTGATAGCAGGCCTCTCCTTAGCTAGATCTTTTAGTGTTAGCTAGATCTTGGTCCACAGTGATTCAAGACTGGTGGTGAATCAGATACTGGGAGCATATGAGGCCAAAGATGAGAGAATGGCAAAATATCTTGAAAGAGTAAAATCACTATTGAAGGGCTCCAGATAAGTAAAGTTAAAAAGGATACCTAGGCTGGATAATGGTCGAGCTGATGCACTTGCTAGGCAAGCCTCGAAGACTAGGACAGATATCAGGAGGACAGTACTAGTGGAAATCTTGCTTCGACCAACGATTGAAGATGCAGACAGAACACTTATCACTTGCTTAAATATCAACAGGGAAGCTTTATGAATGGACCCTCTGATCAGATACATTCAGGAGGGCGAGATGCTAGAAGCAAAACAAGAAAGGAAGAAGCTGAGATACAGAGCTGCGAAGTTCACCGTCATCAGAGACACCTTGTATAAAAAGGGATTCTTTCTCCCTTTACTCAGATGTGTGCACCCGACTGAAGTCCCACATATCTTACAAGATGTGCATAAGGGGTCTTGTTCGAGCCATATTGAGGGTAGGTCGTTAGCAAAGAGGATAGTCACCCAGGGATATTAGTGGCCGACCTTGGGGAAGGATGCTACGCCTTATGTAAAGAAGTGTGATAAATGTCAAAGGTTCACCACCATACCCCACCAGCCCCATCAGCCTCTCACCTCCATCACGTCCCCATAGTTATTCGTAGTATGGGGAATCGATCTAATAGGACCCTTGCCTAGGGCCATCAATAACTATCGATACTTGATCGTAGCAATTGACTATTTCTCAAAATAGGTGGAGGCGGAGCCAATGGTAACGATCACCGAGCAGAAGACCTTCCAGTTTATCTGGAAAAACATTATATGCAGATATGGTCTCCCCAACACCCTCATCTCAGATAACAGAACTCAATTCAAGAGTGCATCCCTGGAGAAATACTGTGAAAGGGTGGGTGTCAAACAATTCTTCTCTACCCCAGGATGGCCTCAGGCTAATGGGTAAACTGAAGTTACAAATAGAACAATCCTATACGGGATCAAGAAAAAACTCGAGGAGGAAAAAGGAAGATGGGTTGAGGAATTATACGCTGTACTGTGGGCCTACAGGACGACGACCAAGATTCCTACCGGGGAAACCCCGTTCATGCTGGCGTATGGCTCAGAAGTCGTGATCCCCACCGAGATTGGGTTTCCCACTCACAGAGTCCAAATGTATGACCCCCAGAGAAATATAGAAGAAAGTAGACTTGACCTAGACTTGATCGAGGAAAGAAGAGAAGACGCTAAGATAAGGCAAGCAGCCTATCAGCAGAGGACTGCTAGATTTTATAACCAGAGGGTGAAGCAAAGGCCAATCGTTGTGGGGGACCTAGTCCTCAAAAAGACATGGCAGAAACCTAACAAGCTCCACCCAAATTGTCATGGCCCATATAGGGTCATTGATGAAGTTGTCCCTGGAAACTATAGACTAGAGAACCTTGAAGAGGAACCCTTTTCGAACCCCTGGAATGCAGATCATTTGAAGAAATACTATCAATAATGTTGTAATGTCCTATCGGACCACAGTTGTAATGAATTTGTTGCTCCAATAGAACACTTGGAATGTTAATGAGAATATTATATTGGCTCTTCATTTTGTGTTTGTCAATTCAGATACATTGGGGTAATTCTTGTCAAACCACCCTCGGCTATAATGAGGATGAATGGCAGGGACGACCCTCCATTCACTCTCAAGGAAGATGAGGGTGGAATTGAAATTTAAAACATCATTAGTTTGGTGGAAACCACCCTCGGCTATGATGAGGGTGAATGGTAGGGACGACCCTCTATTCACTCTCAAGAAAGACGAGGGGGCTTGTATTTTGAAACATCATTAATTTGGTGGAAACCACCCTCGGCTATGATGAGGGTGAATGGTAGGGACGACCCTCCATTCACTCTCTAGAAAGATGAGGGGGACTTGTATTTTAAAACATCATTAATTTGGTGGAAACCACCCTCGACTATGATGAGGGTGAATGGTAGGGACGACCCTCTATTCACTCTCAAGAAAGACGAGGGGGCTTGTATTTTGAAACATCATTAATTTGGTGGAAACCACCCTCGGCTATGATGAGGGTGAATGCTAGGGACGACCCTCCATTCACTCTCAAGAAAGACGAGGGGGGACTTGTATTTTAAAACATCATTAATTTGGTGGAAATCGCCCTCGGCTATGATGAGGGTGAATGGTAGGGACGACCCTCCATTCACTCACAAGAAAGACGAGGGGGGGATTTGTATTTTGAAACATAATTAATTTGGTGGAAACCACCCTCGGCTATGATGAGGGTTAATGGTAGGGACGACCCTCCATTCACTCTTAAGAAAGACAAGGGGGGACTTGTATTTTGAAACATCATTTATTTGGTGGAAGCCACCCTCGTCTATGATGAGGGTGAATGGTAGGGATGACCCTTCATTAACTCTCAAAAAAGATGAGGGGGGATTTGAAGTTTAAAACATCATTAGATCGGTGGAAACCACCCTCGGCTATGATGAGGGTGAATGGTAGGGATGACCCTCCATTCACTCTCAAGAAAGACGAGGGGGGACTTGTATTTTAAAACATCATTAATTTAGTGAAAACCACCCTCGGCTATGATGAGGGTGAATGGTAAGGACGACCCTTTGTTCACTCTCAAGAAAGACGAGGGGGAGTTGTATTTTGAAACATCATTAATTTGGTGGAAATCACCCTCGGCTATGATAAGGGTGAATGGTAGGGACGACCCTTCGTTCACTCTCAAAAAAGATAAGGGAGGACCCTCCATAGCCAAGACAAATCATAAAAGAGGCAAATATAGAAGGCAGGAAGAGAGGAATTCCATTATAAGAGAAAATCCACCATAAAAGTAAGTGTTATAATATTTGTCCAAAATAAAATGAAAGACAAAAACTTTACATGCTGAGGGTATAGGCCACAGACGGCCACCCTATTGAGTAACGTCAAAAGTCAGGTCTTCAACATCAATAAGAGGAGTCTCTTCGATGACTAAAATAGGCCGATCCTCAGACGTGTCGGTACCTTTGACGTGCACTTGAGACTCTACATGAGCTAGAGCCTCAGCTATAAGGGGGTCTTTCATCTCCACTGCTTCAAGAGAGGGACTGATAGATGACACGGCATCAATAAATTTTAAGACGAACCAATGATAGGACGTCCCAATCCTTCTTTCCAGGTATTCAAGGCCGAAGCCCTGGAATTCATCAGAGAGATTGTAAGCCTCCACAGCATCGACCTCGGCCTTTCTCACTGCCTTAGCAGGTTCAGCCTTGAATTGGACCCCCTGATTGGTCAAGGACTCTTCTTTCTCTTTGATGAGGTTGTCCTTCACCTTCAAGTCGGCATCGTGCTGCTTTACCAGCTCATCCAGGACCCTTGTATGCTCGATCCCTGTACTCTCCAGCTCGACCCTGGCAGTCTCCAGCTCGGTCTTCAAGTTGGCCTCATGCTGAATAGCTCTCTCGGCCTTATGGAACTTTTGCTGGTTAGAGAACATCCACTTCGTGGCAGAGGTAAAGGCGCGAACATACTGCACATAGTGAAGGGCCGAGTGAACAGTTAATAAAATGGTGAATCAAAAAATAAGTTAAAAGAAATACCTAAGCCAGTGTATGTAGATCATATTCATACACTTTGGCTGGGGCATCCTTAACAGAAATTCATAATGTGCGGCCGAGGGCGCAAAAAACATTGAGGCCTTGGACGCCCTCAAGTTGGCTATGAGGGAGGAGGGTTCGGCCCTCAGGAAATTCAAATTCTGAGACCATTAGGCACCGATGCTAGAAAAGGAGCTGGTCCCCTCAGTTTGTGTCTGAGGGACCTCTACCCTTTCCCCCGTCCATGAGTCAGGACCAGAGCCCCTAAGGACTTCAGGCTCCTTTCGTTTATGACTATCGACGGTCGGCTCCACATATGTCGGCCCCACGACCTTTGTCTTTCTTAGAGGTCGTTGAGGATCTTTGCCTTTCTTCTTTCCTAGGCCAGACATCAAGCTGGGGGCAGTCATCTCCCGAAGTTGATCAGAGATGTTTGTAGGCCGACCTGAAAAGGAGACAATACATCAGAAACAAGCAGTAGCAACGAGGATACACTTGAAAAAAATAAAATGAAGCAAATATCAACTAACATAATTTTATTTGGGGCCCGACCTTCATATCAGCTTTTTTGAGGAAACGAGAGGTCATCAAGTCTTCAAATTTAGCAAGTCTACCCTCTTTCCCTTGTTCCCTCAAATAGTCAACAACATCCCTCTCATCCAAGCTAAGCTCGGGGTCGGACCGTGCTTTCATTGAGGGGTTGAACCATACCCTTGGGACCCTTGGACTGTCTTCTATGGGCTCATCCCTGATAGGGAATTCCTAATCCCCAGAGATAAAGAAAAACCTTTTCTGCCAATCATGGTTGGAAGTTTGTGCCATGTGAAGAAGCTTTTTATCGGACTTCCTCGCCCCTAGATGAAAATATCCAGGCTGCTTGGATGAGGAAGTGATATTATAGCAGGCTATGAATAAATTAGATAAGGGCTCGTCGGCGAAACTATTATTCCAAAGGGAGACATAGCTGAGGATAGTCCTCCACGAGTTGGGAGGAAGTTGAGAATGAGCAACCGCAAGGGCGGATAGTATGTCAACTATTGCAGGGTGCAGAGGGAACCTAACACCTACCCTGAGCATCTGCTCATAAACAGCAACTTCCCCATCATTCCCCTGGAAGACTCTCTCATCTGCATTTAGGACCCTCATAGTTATATTGGGTTGTACACCAAATGTGTGCCTCCATAGCAAGAGGTCACGATCCCTAATGGATGAGACGTAAGCCGAGGCACTAGAAGTGTTAGCTTGATAATCATCCAAATCCTCACTATCATCCTCATACCCCTCGTCCCTAGATCTCTCGGCCTCGTCGCCTGTCGGTGGTCCATCTGGAAAGGCCACCTGGAAGGCTAGAGGGGACAGGGATGTTACAGGGATATCCTATGAATTTACCATACCCTCGGCCTATCAGCTTGGGCTAAGAGTGGACATCTCTCTCCTCCCAGAAGGACCAGCACCTGTTGGTGACGATGCTCTCTCATTCATCTCTCCCTCGTATGTCTGACTCTCAGTTGGACGACAGGAAGACCCACAGGACTCAGATGGTATTATTGTGGCTAAAGGAATGGGGAAGATGGGTCGGCCCCTCATCTTCGCTCATTCTCCTCCTCTATTCGCCTGATCTCAGCAAAGAATTTATCCCTCAAGGTTAGAAATTCTTCAGCTAAAACATAAAGTCTCTTGAGCATTAAGGGGAAGACCCTACACTTAAGGAATTTGTTTAAGCTAACTACAAACAAGTTCACAGTTTGATTAAGTTAGACTTTTGGATCAAACCTAAGGAAGTAAAGGGTTTTGTGGATGAACACTCAAGAATAAGGGGAACTCAGTTCGTCGAAGATGAATGCTAGGGAACACGAAAACCTGAGAAATGCCACAAAAAATTGCTAAACCACCACTGAAAGGTGGGGGAAGAACCCTAAGGAGACCTAGGATCTATTATTCAACCCTAAACCATCACAGTAAGGGGGGAGTTCACGCCGAAAAATACAAACAACCAAGAAAAATTGGGAAAGAAACCCAAATGCAAGACAAACAAAAATTGAAGGCTAAAAGTGGAATCTAAGGCAGAAGGGTTACCTAAGGACTAATACGACGACTGAGCAAGGCCTGAGACATTAAAGTTGCAGAAATGGCGTTTTGGAACTGCTAAGGAGTTAGAGAGAGAAAGCTGGCGCGCGAAGAAGAAGAAGAAGAAGAAGAAGAAGAGGATAAACTTTTCAAAAATTCTTTAATACTTCGTTATTAGTGGGCCCAATAATCAATGCAAGACACAGCCCACAAGGAGAGGCATCATTAGGGAATGAAGCCCAAGAATGGTGTGCAGCCGTCACACTTGGGAAACGTAAACGATGATGGATATCTGATAAAGTGTCAAGCAACTTGATAAATGTCACTCATCAAACTGATCACGCAGTATGCATTCAAAGGTAGCATTACCTCTTATCCATCTCAACAACATCGATAGCTAAGGGCTGGAGGGTGATTGATATACCCATATATACCCTCGGCCAGGCCGAGGGTCTCCTCCACCCAGACGAGGGCTCAGGTCCAGGATGATTCCAATTACCACATTTCCATTACAGGAAGGGTCGGCCAAGACAATCCCTCAGCCAACATCAGACGACCCTATAATATGCTGACCCCTCATCATGGACCAAACGACCCTACAAGGGACCGACCCCCTCATCATGGGCCAGACGACCTAATAAGGGGATGATAGTACGAGGCCCACATCTATCCGGACCCAATGCCAGCATCAACTGTAGCCTAGGATTGGCCTCCTAGGCCGAGGGTGACATCATCACAGTGCGTGATTTGGTAAACGCATTGGAACAGTGCACGTGGGACTCATATAGCACGTGGACTAGACCGTTATAACAATATCATCCCCTCATATGAGGGAATATTATGTCACCATTAATCGAAAGTGGCACATCCAGGTGTCATCAGGGGATTGTCTAGATCATCCTTCACATGCACCATGCATGCTTGGGGGTACACTACTCCCCCTAATCCCTATATATACTTGTCACCTTCAACCTTGTAAAGGGATCGATAATTGTAACCCTAGCTAAAACTCTACTTGTACACACAGTAGAGAGAGAAAGTGTGAGCTTATGAGCATTGTATCCAAGGCCATTAGTGCCCATATTTATTCGATCACACACTCACAGTGGATGTAGGCCTAATTGGCTAAACCACTATACATCATTGTCTTCATTCCTCTTATACTCATACCCTTCTATACACATACATAACTCTATTGTTGCCATTGCTATTACTGTTTGATCTCATCATCACTTATCTGGTGGTGTTGAATCTTAGCATCATCATTTAGGACCAGCCACAAATTGATAGCTCAAAAAGAAAAATATTGCTTCTAACTCAGGTAATCTTATCGATCTGAAATTCACTTCGGAGCGCTCAGACCTTCAGATCGATCTAAACATACTTTTGGATCACTCCGATCAGTTAGGAGGAGACATTTATGTTTTAGCCTAAATTTTACTTCTAATCGATCATTTAGACCCTCAAACCTTCAAATGTCACACATGGAAGCCTTTTATTAATTACTATAAACTGTTATGTATATGTTCATAGTCCTGCATATCGTTAACTTCATAAAATTACAAAAATACCATTAATAAATAACTTTAAAAAGGTGAAGGTATGACATGTTATATGTGTAACCATCAAATTTAATCGTAGTTCACCAAAAATCCTCACATCCTTTGAGGACGGCCCTATGGAAGACCCTGTTGAACCATACTATGAACTAGACATACTCATACTACATTTGGCATTTAACCTCTTTGTACTCGGGATCTTATCATGAACCCATTATTATAATTTTGTATGATGGAGCTATGGGAACATGTACCTAGTTTTATCTCACATTATTGGTGTCATTGAACTCCAGGAAGAAATGACTCATCGAAAACATCCATCGCCAGAAGGTCCTCCTCCTGAAGGTATTCATCTAGCTCCTAGATGAAAATAGTCAACCACGCTCCCCATAATAAGGCATATGGGAAGTTTCATAGCATTCAGTACGTATTCTTAGCCTTAGATACTTTTAGGTTTGTCAAAAGGCACTCACCTTGGGAACTGGAATATGTTGAGTACCGGTACTATCATAAGAACATCTATTACAAAGCCATGAACTTAGTGAGAGAGCTAAACCTGGGAAAATATTAAGAAACTCTGACGATGAAGACTTTAAAATACCTACCTCTGATAACAAAATTTGGTTAGGTCTCTACCTTTACAAGATCGCCCATTGATACCAATGATAGGAAGGATGAGCACATGCTCGTAACAGTGGTAGATATTGTCACTCTTTCCCCTGATCCTAACATAACTGTACATTGAATACATGACATGTTATCTAGGAATCTCCCCAAAACTCTGAATAAATCTCCTATTAACCCAATACAGTCTCCAGTCCTTGACTAGACTTAAGTGATGGTCCCCAATCCAACACCCGTGCCCTTAGTCCCATACCCTTAGCAGATATCTTACTCTGACTATAAAATTTCGAATAGGAAGAACAGGCAAGGAAAATACTCTCTCTAGACAAAAAGGTCAACTTCCTCACCCAATCAGGATGACACTTCTCTCCCTAGAGTAATGTTAACAAAGGGAAAGAACCAATCAAGGGATCCATATATCCCCTCCTATAGGAGAATAATGAGATTCAGGAAAACTATGTCAAACCTAGGATAACATTACCACTTTTAAACTACTAGAAATATCTCGAGAACATCAAGCCTCCCTCATCCATCTATTATCTCATGCCTCAGTGCCTCGAGACTTATTCTCGAGGAGATATTTACCACCATCGGACCTATCACCATGAAGCACTAATCAACTTCTCTGATGAGGACCTCCATCCAACGCCACAACCATCAGTTCACCTTACACATTACTACCAAGGTCTATGGATAAATTGTACCACTGATACTAATAGATAACAAGTTCACCATTAATGTACGCTCCCCTTGTCGTAGTCATGGGTTTAGGATACACCGCCTCCGAATTCATACCATTTTCTACGGCCATCAGGGTCTGTGACAATGCCCATCGATAAATTATGGGATCCATCACCCTTAACCTTATATTTAGGCCCATCGATTGTGACATTGTGGTTTAAGTATTTGACATTTGGACCAGCTTCACCCTCCTGCTAGGAATAGACTGAATACACCCCATGGGGGCATTAACCTCAAACGTCATGTTACCTTTTGACATAGAGGTCATCACAGTCTAAAGGGTGATAGTTGGGACATAATTTCTAAATGATAGAGGAGGAGTTATCCCAATCGCTCAAATGATAGAGGAGGAGTTGGTTATCCATAATATAATTTCTTAAATCATTGACATGATGGAATCCATGCCACAGTTCGAAGTAGGAAAAAATTAATAAGGAACTCTAAAATCCATCATGTCTACGGAGCATGAAGGAGAATATGGTCTTGGCAACATCCCCAATAGAGAAGCCCAAACCCCCTACCTCAAAGACCCCCATCATGGGTGGAACGGTCACTTATGTCTATAAGGATAAGAATTTCCTTACGAGGGCCTCCCATAGCCTTAGTGGGATAAAGCAAACAAATCCATACAATCCGGGATGAAGATGCACTATGAGTAAGGACGATACGTAGACCAAAGAAAAATACACCAAATCTACCACAACGAGCTCAACGTCTTATAAGTAACTGATGAAGAAAAAAAGTCATTAAGCCTGAACCCGAATGGGGACTTCCCTCCTTATTTTTTGAAGAAAGTGCCTTAGTTATTGTGCTGGGATCTTCAGATTTGCACCCCATAGAATGATTCCTTACTTGGTACATTGCCTCTGTCCTTTACGGCAACACAACAAAGAAAAGTGTAATTGATTAACATCCCTAAACTTAACCTCTACCTCCATATGTAGGATACTGAGAAACTTTCACCAGAAACTCTAACTTCATCCAAAGCCTAAGATACAACCTCTCGTCTACCACTGGATTATCAATTGAATGATAAAAATCATTTTTTCCTACTAAAAGGAATCTCACGGATCAAAGTCATCGTATGATGAACCTAAATAATGATGTTGCTAAGGCCCTCGAGGAAACGGTATTCACCTTACAAGCTTCGTCTGCCCAAGCACACATTTAGTGCCAAGACCTAGAGCATACAAAGAATACTACCCACCTCATAAATAACATCATAGGGGAAGTGGTACTAAATAATTGGACCTATGTCAGATGCATATTGACACCTATCATTCGAAAGACCTTTGAATTTGTCCGTAAAAAATTGAGTCTCCACTCATCTCCTCTCCTGGTATATCCCCTATAAAGCATACTTCTCACCCATTATCAATGTTGTCCTTCCTTAATTTAATGGCATAATACATTTTGATTTCTAGTAGTTTCCTTCGTGTATTGCATGTGATGGTTATAATCCAGCGATGGATTAAATATCACAGCTGTTAATTATGACTCTGTAGAGTCGCTACAGTGGAATAATGCGAATTCTAAAAAAAATCCAATTTTAGTTAAACCCTAAAACATGCATCTAAGTGATTGAATTAAATATGAAAACCAAACAATCACAAGATCAAATATTAGGAAGACCAAATTCAGGAAAAATTCGCGAAGGGCAAAATCTTTTATTTCTAAAACTTTGAAAAGTTTACAAGATCATTGACTTACATACAACTTGATCACCCACAAGAGTAACACACGGTGCCTTCATCAAACCTTCAAAGTAACGGCTAGAAATCAACAGTGGTTCACACGCAGCTATACCATATGAACACGTAATCCTAGACATGCAGTCTTTACAGTGTAGGTTATCCTCCCCATAAGAGTAATTTCATAGAGACTCCCTCCACAATAGAACGCAACCCTCGGTTGTAGAGATCTCCCCATAAAGAATAAATTTTATCAAAGTTGAATCTTGGGTTACACAACAATTTACTAAAGGATTGGGATTTTTGTGAATTGACAATCAAAAGTTAAAGAACCTAAAAGAAGAAGACAAAAGAATTCTGTAGAAGCAGTTTCGTAACAGTTCAAAAACGCAGGTCTTCTTATGAAAAATGAAGTTGGAGACTCCTATTTATAAAAAACTTAAGGTAGCACGTCGTTCGAACAAGGTTGAATGTTGCTCGAACGAGATGCAATGTCATTTGAATGACAAGAGTAGGTCGCTCGAATGAAAAACATGACACGTGGCATATGATGTTTGAATGACAAAAGCAGGTCGTTTGAATGATCTATCAAATGAGATTTTACGCGTGCTTGTAGATAATTTCAATACGAATGTGTGGCCACCAGTTTCGTATTTTTCTGATTTTTTATGAATTAGTTATGACTTTTCTACGGAAGGTGTCCGAGAACAAAATCTTTAGAAAAATATTTGATAAAAATATCCCAACACTTTAAGTAAAATACTAAGGAATTAAAACACAACCTTACCAAACTTAACCTCGCGGAGGTTTGAATGTTGAAGATCTTGATATTTGGATCCGTCTTTGATGCTTGAATGTTCTTGAATGCTCTTCGACGGTGTAGCGGTATACGACATACTAAATTGATAACGGACTTATAAAATAATGTCCTTACCGACTCTATAGATATAATATAATTAAAACACTTATAAAAACTTTACCAAAATCAAAATACACAAATCTCTCCCAATTAGGATGACACAATAAGCATAAACTTGGGCACTCCCCAAAACCCCAAACACTTGCAAATTGGGTCCTGCCTCAACGAAGAGAAAAAAAATCAATTCACCGACATACTCACTAATTTTGTCGATGTATTTGCATGTTCTTATGCCAACATGAATAAAATTATTCCATCTATCATTATGCATGAGATTCATACTCTCATTAATACAAGATCAGTGAAATAAAGTCTCTGTAAGATAATACTCGAATGGTCCTTGAAAGTCCAGGAGGAGGTAGAAAAACAACATAGTGTCTGATTCATTAAAGTAGTTGAATACCCAATGTCTCTAGCCAACATCATACTCATACCTAAAACTAAAAGCAAGGTCCCAATGTGCATATATTATAGAGGTCTCAATCGGGCCTTCCTAAAGGATGAGTATCCTCTATCGCATGTAGACCTATTAGTACGTCCAACAATGTGCTCAAATTTTTTTGGATAGTTTTTTCAGGTACAACCAAATAAAAATGCGCCACGACCACCAAGAAAAGACCAAGTTCATCACCCTATGGGGAATATACTACTACATAACCAATACCTCATACATAAAAAAATAAATGCTTATGTGGATGACATGATCATCAAATCAAAAGATCGTGAAGGAGACATTTAGGCACTCCAAAAATTCTTCCAAAGGATCTGTCTTTTCAAGATGAGGCTAAATTCTAAAAAAAGTGTCTCCGGGGTTACCAAGGGTAAAGTCCTTAAATTCATCGTCAACAAGGATGGAATCCAAGTAGACCCTGCCAATGTTAAATCCATATGATAAATTCCCCCCCCCCCCCCATAATGGATAAAGAAATTATAAGGGTCTTAGCCGAGATCTAATTCATAAGTTGGTTCATCAACCATCTTACCACCACATGTGACCCCATCTTTTAATTACTCAAGAAAGAATCACCTAAGGAGTGGAACGCTTAATGCCAGGAAGCATTCGAGAAAATATAGGATTACCTCACTCACCCATCAATACTATTACCTCTCAACGGGGATAACCTTTGCTCCTTTACATGACTATCTTCGACACCGCTAATAGAGCAATGCTTCATAATACGTAGATAGTTGTCAAAAGGAATACACCATCTACCATGTCAATAGAGAATTTAGTATCTCATAAGTTCAAATACACCAGTTTGGAAAGGGCTTATATATTTCTGGTGTGGATCACTCGTAAGCTCCGCCATTAAATGAAATCTTTTAGGATACGACTCATCTCCAGGATGGACCCCTTGAAATAACTGTTCAAAAAACTTGCTTTCTAGTCAAATGGACAAGTGGCTATTGTAATTGGATGAATTTGAAATCACATACGTCGTGTATAAATGCACTAAAGATCAATCCATCTAAGACTTCCTTCTAGGACTACCTCTAGCAGGTGAAGAGGAAGAAGAAAATATAGAAGAATTCTTGGGCGAAGACCTATTCATAATAAACGACAGACAGACATATGAACTCTAATTCAATGGGGCCACAAATCAGATAAACTTCGACATCAGTATACTTTTGATATCCTCCAATTCTTGTTGACTCCCCATGGCTATAAAACTCACTTACGAGTGCACTGAAAATTTGGCTGAATAAGAGGCTAGTATCATAGGAATTGAGATCGCCTTGGAGATGATAATCATCGAACTAAAAGACTAGGGAGACTCAATCCTAATCATCGGTTGATAGGAAATTAGAGGACTATGGATGATAAGATCGAACCTGAGCACTCTAATTTTAGAAAAGGTGGATTTATGATTCTAGCGTCTCGAATTCGACTTCCTCCCCAAGGTTAAGAATGACTTCACAGATGCCCTCGCCACCTTGGCCTCGATGATAAACATACCAAACAAAATTACAAAGATAATTTTCATATTAACTAGTCAAAGCACTCATTCATATTGTTTTGAGATCAATACAATTAAGGAGAAAGTATTTGAGCCCATAGTTTATTACTTCGATACATGGAACTTATTAAACAAGAACCGTTATCCACCAAATCCCACTTCGATCGATCCATTCACCCAGAGGCGGTTAGTATCCCAATTCATCATCTGTGGAGGCCAACGCTACAAAAGAGAATTTAATGGGGTACACCTAAGAGGCATTACTGGAAATGAGACTGTTAAAATCATGGACAAAATCGACTGCGGCGAGTATGGTCCTTACATGACCGAACACTCATTTTCCAAAAAATACTAAAACATTTTTACTATTAGAATACAATGCAAAAGGACTTCACGAACTATGTAAAGGAATGCCTCAAATTTTAATAATACGCCCCACAAAAAGACTTGCCCCCATAAGACCTATATTGCATGACCTCACCATGGCATTTTCTCCACAAGGGGGGATAGATATCATAGTCAAGGTAACTCCCTAGGCCTCCACTGGGCATGAATTCATCTTGGTCCCCATCTACTACTTCATCAAATAGGTTAAAACCGAGTCTTATTCCATTCCCACTGCCAAAAAGGTGGACAAGTTTATATGACAAAACATCATCTGCCACTTCGACATACCCCACTAGTTGGTCTTGTATAATGATTCCCATTTTGAGAAAGATTTTTCCAACCTTCTATATGAATACGATATTACTCGACACAAGTCTTCCCCAGATAAACCCCAAACCAATAATAAAGTCAAAGATTTCAAGAACATCATTAGCAAGATGACATAAACTTACAACAACCGATCACAAACTCCTTTATGTCCCTGGGGCACTATGGAAATAAACTTAGTTTATGGCATGGAGAAAATCCTACCCATTGAACTCGAGATACCCACATTTTAGGTCATGCTCAAAAGCCAAGTAGTCGAAGAGGATTTGGTGCAAGCTCCATGAAATAAACCAACCCTTCTCAAAGAGAGATGACTAAAAGTGGCATAACATAACCAAGGTTGTCAACAACTGATCGCCTGGGCATTTAATAAAAAGGTCACTATATGAAACATAAAATAAGAAGCCTTGGCCCTGAAAAAGAATTTCAAACCTGCCTAAACTCCTAGAGGAAAATTTTCACCCAACTGGGGAGGACCCTACCTCATTACCAAAATAAAATCTGGCGGGGCAGTTACCTTGGTTGATTTTAATGGCATTACGTTTTCCTAACCTTTTAATCTCCACCGATCGAATTAATCTTTTTCTTATAAATGTCTAGAGAAAAGGGAAGAAGCCTATTTGAACTAAAAAAATTGGTCATAACAAGAAGGGGAAAATACATAGCCCTAAAAACATTCATATCCTCGCACAAAATGCCCACTTGAGCCACTAACCTCTCATTTGAAGAAAGCTAAAACTTTTGGCCCTAGACTTTTAATTCGTCATAACTATGTACACTTAATTCTAAAACATAAATATTATCGCAAAGATTCAAAAATAAACACAATGTTGTCTTTGAATCGGAGATACATAGGCAACCCAAAATATAACTTTGGGCCTGCTCTAAACAAACACCAAGCACCCCACCTACGGGAAAACCATAATTATGGCTATTGTGTCTTCCATCCTAAAGAGTTCGAATGAATTTAATAGACAGGAATTTAAGTGATAAAACGATGCCTTAATACATTTTGGAACTCCATAAAGTTATCCTTATTTAAGAAACAAAATACGAAGTCACGTGCCTAAAAAAAAACAATCGAAAGAGTCCTATCAAGAGGGACGTAACACCTCATGCCTCTTCCCAAAATAGATACATAAACACACCCCAAGATATACTCATCCATAGGATAAAATAAAACAAATAGAAAGACTCAAAAAAAGCACTCCAATATAAACTTTCCCCATATCCGAACTTAGGGCAACAGCTCAACTTCGAGGCAACAAAAAGGTCATCCAAAAGAACGTCCAACGATGGCATGCCCGCAATAGATAAATATTACTTCTACAAAGAGAAAAGTCACAAAGTGAGAGTGCGCCAACAATCAATGATTAAACTTGTTTAATTAAATTCCAATTTTAAGTCCCAAAAGCCTAACTCTTGCAACTAAATGTGATTGGCTAGTTAAATAAAAAAAAAAGCATGCACACAATCACAAATTTGAGGAAAAATACCCCAAAGGGGCAAAACCTTTTTATTTCACTAATCTTGTATCACTTACAAATACAGAGAAATACAACTTGACACACGAATACCCGTAGGCGTCAGTTCGTTATCATCGACAAGAGATCCTGCAAGAGCTCAATCATCAGCAATGGAGAATCAGCTTTCTTCTCCACACGTGTACTCCAGATGAGTAGAATAAGTAATCTATGGTTTAAATGATTCACATATGAATTTGGGACAGTGTGGTGAATCAAAAGATGCTTAAAACTTTCAAAAATGAAGTCTTTATGTGCAGCTATTTCTCCAGAAAATGGAGTTGAAAAGACTTGAAAAACGTGAGTGCAGAAACCTGGTATTTATAAGAAAATTAAGGCGGTGTTGTCACTCGAACGAAACATGGACGTTGACCAAACCACAGTTGATGTTATTTGAACGACTTCGCGTGAGTTGCGTATGTTGTTTGAACGACAGTACGATCTCATTCGAATGACACGAGCGTCAAATCCAGTCCGCCTCAACACTTAGAAAAAATTCTATCACATTGGAAAACATTTTAGATACTGAAAAACTGTTTATAAAATATTCCCAAATAAATGTGTAAACATTAAAAAATCTTAATTAAATATTTTATTATAATTACGAGTGGAGTTGTGGGAATGTTGAAGACACACGTTGCACGTTGCTCAATGATGTTGTACTACACACATATGAAGATGATGGGTGCGTGAAAACTTTAAATTCGGATCGAGGTCGTCATGGATGATCGTGTTGACGTGCCGAATGTAGCGGTATAAGACATACATGCTGTGATCTAGGACACTTAGAAAATTTTCTAGATACTAAAATGGACATTTATAAAATCATGTCCTTACAAATATCCCCCTATGTCTATGCCGGTACATACATAAAAACTATCCAAATTATGCTACCCAAACTCAAAACAAACGACATACAATTTAATATCCCCATTAAACCCAAAAACTGGAAATACTAAATGACATGTCTTCAAAAAGGCTTCAACATCTTCAAATCTTCAACTTCTTCAATCTTTCTTAGTCATCATCATGGTGTGCAAAAATAATCCTCAATTTTATACCTGCACATATGAGCCAAGAAACAACGCCCGTGACGCGCAACAGTTTGAAAAATAATGATAAGCAAAAATCAATATCAATTAAGCTTAAACAAATCAATATTAATTCAAACATGCAACCCATAATTTGTTCTCCCCTTTTTATGATGTCCCCAAATAGACAAATATGAAGAACACAAAGTAATGCAAATGAAGAATGTCACAAGGTAATAAAACTTTATCTTCTTGAATTTTTCGAAACAAAAAATATCACATAACAAAAAAAATCGCACCATGAAAGAACACGAAAATAACTAAGTCATGGAAACGGAATGAAAGGGTGTGAACAAATTTGATAGGCAAATTGATGCATACAACCATAACATATGTGCATGAGGAATTTCAAATATTCCTAATGAATGAACTCAAAATCTTCCTTAGGTGCAAAAATAGTGGAATTATAAGAAATCGACTCAATCTAATCAACAAATCAAAGATCAAAGTGATTTTCGCACCAAGAACGTCCACAACTATTTAATGCTTTTTCAAGACTTTATCAGGACACGCAAACCCGTTGATTACTTTCCATTCAAACTCCCTCGTAAATAATAATGTATATATATTTCTTTTAAGGTGGCCCCTTTTTGGCATATTTATCTTTTTATTGCCTTTAATATTTTTTTCGAGGAACTTTTCAAACGTTTGGTTTCATGACGAGTTAATTTTGTACTCTCGCAGCCCTTTTCGAGTACTCATAATTTTTTTCATATTAAACAAATTCCTCACGGGCAATGGTTCTTACATGCACTACTTTCATTGTCGAATTTTATCGCATTTGGTTCGTTGTATAGATAGAATTGAGATGGAAACACTCAAACTAACATGTGATAGACAAGTATAATATTTAAATAAAACCGTGCACGTGTGCAGTAAAGGAGATAAGGAGCCAAACATGTAGAAGATATCACTAATCACATCTCAATGACTCCATACATTATAAAGCACATGGATGAAACTTTGTAGCATCTCATAACACTATCAAAAAATCACATGGAATATGGAATAAAATTGTGACTATGGCTATCTTAAATGTTCATCCATAAACGGTGTAAACAAAATACAACACTCTTTTTATATTTTTCAAAAATTTTATAAAAAGAAAATCTTTTTAGCTTTTTCAAAAATTTTATGAAAATCAAAATCTTTTTGGATTATTCTAAAAATAAAAAAAAACATCAAAACAAATAATGATACAAATGATACAATCTAGAGATAGGAATTTGAGAATGCGATGATCTTCCTAAATACGCTTTGATATTAATTTGTAAACGTGTGCAGTGAAGCGGAATATTTCAAGTGATTTCAAATTGACTTAATTCAATTAATCGCAAATTTTAGTTAAACCCTAACTCATGCATCTAAGTGATTTGAAATCATAAAATATAAGAAGCATGCAAAGGAACCTAATTTTCAGGAAAAAATCCCCGAAAGGCAAAAAAAATTTATTTCACTAATAATTTGTAAACAACAACTTACAAGATTACAAGCGACATCTACAAAAAATTTACCATAACAAACTCTCATAGCCTATAACCTAACTCGACAATGAATCCATCACAGAAGATCCACACAGACACGCATTCCAATCAGCCTAGGAATACCCGCAAGCACTCCCTATGACACGCAGTCGTCAGCCTAGTACCTCAATCAAGTGGCACATATATCAGCAGTAGAGATCCTCTCTACAAGAGAAAACTTCAACAAGATTTTATCTTGGGTTCCAAAACAATTCACATATAGATTAGGATGTATTGTGAATTGAAAACAAGGATTAAAATCTTAAAGGATAAGACAAAAGATTTCTGCAGTTTGCATTTTTTCATACTGTGTAAAATTCAGGTCTCCTCTTGAAAACAAACTCGTTTAATGAGTTATTTATAAAAACGTTAAGGCTGTGCGGCAGTTTAACGAAACATGATGTCGTTCGAACCAAAAGCGATGCTGTTTGAACAACAGCTTCGCGCGATAGAAGGTTGTCGCTCGAACGAGCCAGGTGTCGCTCGAACGAAAAAGCACAAAAATAAATTTAATTTTCATTTAAAAAATTTGTCTTTAAATCTTGAAAAATTTATTTTGACGAAAAATAATGCCTCAACAGTTAGAAAATATTTTTGAAACTTTACAAAACCTCTTTTAAAAAATATCCCAATACTTTCAAGTGAACCGTAAAGGGACTTAAATACTTCCTCACCGAAATTAACCTTGCAGAAGCTTGAATGTTGAAGAAACTTGATATTTGGATCCGTATCGATGTATGTATGATCTTGAACAATTTTTCTACGGTTGTAGAGATAGACGACATACTTAATTGTTAACGGACATTTATAAAATCATGTCCTTATAAATCTCCCCCTATGTCTATGCTGGTATAAAATAAAAACATCTGAATTATCAAAAGATAAATGCCTATACAAATCTAATACCCTCCCATGAACCCAAAAGTGAAAAGGTACTAAAAATGCAAGTCTTGAAAATTTCTTAAAAAATCTCCACCTTTAAATCTTCAAGCTTTTCTCATCAGGGTGTGCAACATCTGATCTTCAATCTTTGTACCTGTACACATGAGACAAAGCAAATACCTATGTGATGTATCGAGTTTGAAATGAGATAAACATAATATCAAACATATATAAAATCTCAAATATCCCCCATAATGTAAAAACTCCCCCATAATTCGTTTTTCCCCTTTTTATTTGTCCGAATAGACAAGGAAACGAATAAACAAAATAAATAAGGAGTTGTCATGACAAAAATGCATAGAAATTATGGATCAAACTATGCTCATGCAAAGAGTAACTCAAAAGATTTTCTCATATTATTTTTTATTTTCAATTTTTCATACAAAAATGTAAAAAATAATTTTACAAAAATCACACACCATGAATTTACACTAAGACAACCAAATCATGAAAACAGAATGAATGGGTGTGAACATATTCGATAGTCAAATCAAAGCAATCAAACATAACATATGTTCATAATGAATATGTGTACTCCTAGTGACTGAATCTCAAAATCGTCCTTAGATGTTGAAAGTGGTTAATTTAAATGACATCGACTCAATCCATCAACACATCAAAGTCAAGACTGATTCCCACACCAATAACATCTAAAACTATTAATGTTTTTTCATGACGCTGTCAGGACGTGCAAACCCATTTTTTATTTCTTTCCATCCAAACTCCCTCATAAATAATAATCAATTATTTTTCTTTTGAGGTGGCCCCTTTTTGGCATATTTATCTTTTTATTGCCTTTAAATTTTTCTGGGCTCTTTTAAACGGTGGATTTCACGACGAGTTAATTTGTACTCTCGCAGCCCGTGATTCACTCATCATATTTTGTTGCAATTAAATTCCTCACGGTAAAAGGTTTTTACATGCACTACTTCCATTGTCAAGTTTTATCGCATATGGTTCATTTTAAAGACAGAATTGAGATGACAACACTCTGGCCAATATGAGATAAACAAGTACAAACACTAATCACATCTCAATGACTCCAAACACTGTAAAGCACAAAATGAAATGATGACGCATATCAAAACACTATCAAATCATCACATGGATATGGAATGAAATTATGACTCGGTCATCCTAAATGTCCATCCATATATAGTGTAAAAAAATACAAAACTCTTTTTGGCTTTTTCCAAAAATAATATCAAAATAAAATCATTTTGTATTTTTCTAAATTTTTCTAAAAAAAATGAAAATCTTTTTGTATTTTTCAAGACTTTATCAAAAACCAAAAATCTGGTACAAAAAGTACACAAGTCATAACACTAGCAAGAATATATCATGAAACACAACTAGTGTATGACAAACAATCAAACACAATCAACCGAGAGATCTAACATGAGGTGAATCACGTGCAATCAAACAAGAGTCGTGAACAATTAATCCAAAAGCCTCTAAATTCGATTTCCTAACCCAAACAGATTTGTAACGATAAGTGGGTTTTTGGGAATCGAATTTATTCTCTTATTAAACTTCCTAGGAGTATTTTGAAGTTTATAACAGAAACGCCTAAGATGACCTTGCCTACCACAATGTGTGCAAGTGTAAATCGGGCAGTGAGTATTACCTAAAGATGGCCCTCTCCTAAAGTTTCTAGGTGGCACTCTCCTAAAATCCCTAGGTGGCTCTCTCACAATGTTCCTAGGTGGCTCTCTCACACGTCTGGAAAGGCTTTGGGAATGGGTGAAACACTATCATCGAAGCCTATACCACACCTATCCTCCTTGATTTGGACAGTGCCTAACATCTTATCTAACTTTTCTGACCTAGACTCCAAATCAAACTTCACTTTACTTGTCTCTCTTAAACATTTCTTAAGCTTACCTATCCTTAACTCAAGTACGCGTCTAGAACCCTCAAATTCTAAAAGCTCCTTTTTCATAGTATCCATCAACCCTCTAATACTATCTCTCTCACCCTCAAAATATCCTAACTTGTCTCTATGCTTCTCCTCACGTGTCCTAAGATCCTCAATTAAGGCATTCGTGTTATTCTTATCTAAGGCGTGTTTTTTCAATTTAGCTTCTAGTTTCAATTTTGACTTCTTTAACTTTACAGATTCCATATACAGGTTATTATAGGCAACTTGTAATTCACTCAACTCTTCCTTTTCCTCCTCACTCTCGTCACTTTCACTCTCATCACTAGTCACAGGGGTGGGAAGCTCTCTCTTAGTCGCATAAAAGACTTCTTTTTCAGAATTACTATTACTAAGGTAAGAAACATAAGATGTCGGTTTAATAAAAATCTTTCTTATATTAGTGGAACACTCAACTATTGAATGACCAATTCCCGCACAACCAAGACACCTCCCAGAGTCATTATCGACGGATGATTTAAAACAAGAATTCATGTGAACTTTCCAATTAGACCTTCAAAAACTTGACATCTAAAATCATCAATACCACCAAAATCCATACTTCAGAAAATATGGATCAAAACACAATAACTTAGTGCAACCCGCTCTGATAGCAATTTAAGAATGTTGTGATCTTCTTAAATAAGCTTTGATGTCAATTTGTAAACTTGTGCAGTGCAGCGGCATGTTTAAAGTGATTTCAAATTGACTTAATTCAATTAATCCCAAATTTTAGTTAAACCCTAACTAATGCATCTAATTGATTTGAAATCATAAAATATAAGAAGCATGCAAAGGAACCTAATTTTAGGAAAAAATCCCCAAAGGGAAAAAACCTTTTATTTCACTAATTATTTGTAAACAACAACTTATAATATTACAAGCGAAATCTGTAAAGAATTTACCGCAGTAAACTCTCATAGGCCGCAACCTAACTCAACAATGAATCCACCTAAGAAGATCCACATAGACACACAATCCAATCAGCCCAGGAACACCCGCAAGCACTCCCTATGACACGTAGTCGTCAACCCAGTACCTCATTCAAGTGGCACCTATATCAGTAGTATAGATCCTCTCTACAAGAGAAAACTTTAACAAGATTGTATATTGGGATCCAAAACAATTCACATAAAGATTAGGATGTTTTGTGAATTGAAAATAAGGATTAAAACCTTAAAGGAGAAGACAAAACGTTTCTGCATTTTATAATTTTTCGTATTGTGTAAAACTCAGGTCTCCTCTTGAAAATAAACTCGTTTAATGAGATATTTATAAAAACGTTAAGGCGGTGCAATGTTTGAACAAAACATGATGTCGTTGGAACCAAAAGCGATGTCATTTGAATGACAACTTCGCGTGACAGCAGGCTGTAGCTCGAACGAGCCAGGTGTCGCTCGAACAAAAAAGTGCGAAATTAAATTAAATTTTTATTTCAAAAATTTGTCTTTAAATCTGGGAAAATTTATTTTGACAAAAAACAACGCCTCAACACTTAGAAAATATTTTGAAAACTTTTCAAAACCTCTTTTAAAAAATATCCCCACCCTTTCAAGCGAACCGTAAAGGGACTTAAATACTTCCTCACCGAAATTAACCTTGGAGAGGCTTGAATGTTGAAGAAGCTTGATATTTGGATATGCATGATCTTGAACAATTATTCGACGGTTGTAGTGATATACGACATACTTAAATGTTAACGGACATTTATAAAATCATGTCCTTACATAATCCTATGATATGAACATGAAAAAATGCATCCTACTCTAGACATGGTGACCACCCCTTAGTCAACTGTGCTAATTCCTAAAGACTTTCTAAGACTCTCGAATCTATGGACGTCTAAAGGCTTCATCAAGATTCGCCTAACTGGAGGTCAGTAGAAACAAAACTTAAGGATACGACCTTTTCTTCGACTAACTCACGGATGAAATGCTCGAGTATCCTAATGTGTTTTGTGCGCGAATGATGAACTAGATTAGGGGATATGTGTATCGCGCTTATGTTATCACAGGAAATAGTCATAGTTTCCTGTGATATCCCATAATCCTCCAGCATCTGCTTTATCCACATAAGTTGCGTGCAATAACTCCCGACGACTATGTGCTCAGCCTCCACAGTGGACAAAGAGATGGAGTTTTTCTTCTTGCTCAAACAAGAGATAAGAGAAGAACCAAAGAAGAAACACCCACCAGAAGTGATCTTACATCCATCTGCATCCCCGACCCAATCGACATTTGAATAGGTGGATAAACGGTCATCGGTATCAAAGGAATACCAAATGCCAAATGAGAGAATCCCACTCACGTATTTGATAATTCGTTTAAGAGAGAGTAAGTGTGACTCTTTCGAGGATGCCTGATATCGCACACAGACTCTAACACTAAAGGCTATGTCAGGACCATTGGCAGTCAAGTAGATAAGGATACCTCTCATACTCCGATATAAGGTTTTCTCTACGTCGTTGCCTGAAGTGTCCTTACTAAGTTTTATTGAGATACTCATCAGGTACGCGCATACTTAGCGGAGTCTAAACCAAATTTCTTCACAAGGTCACTAGCATACTTAGATTGGGAAATGAACATCTCATCCTTTAGTTGATGAACCTGGAGACCAAGGAAGAATGTAATCTCACCAACCATGCTCATCTCGAACTCACTCTTCATCTCTTCCTCAAAGTCATGAGCATGTCGGGATCACGTGGATCCAAAGACTATGTCATCTACAT
Organism: Sambucus nigra; assembly: GCA_949130495.1. Taxonomy (NCBI): domain Eukaryota; kingdom Viridiplantae; phylum Streptophyta; class Magnoliopsida; order Dipsacales; family Adoxaceae; genus Sambucus; species Sambucus nigra. The sequence continues at coordinate 28,570,329 of OX422217.1, read as the reverse complement.
AGACCCGGGAAACCAAAATAGCATCGTCTCCTGTCCTAACCAATAACGTCTTATCAACTCCCCTTTTTATGAAGTTACGGTCTAAGAGATAGGAAGTAAGCCTCTCGTACCAAGCACGGGGTGCTTGCTTCTAACCATACTACGCTGTCCTTAAAAAATAGACGTGATCAAGGTTCTTAAGGTCTTCAAACCCTTTTGGTTGCTCCATATAAACTTCCTCCTATAGAATGTCATTTAGAAAGGCAATCTTGACATCCATCTAGTATAACTTGAAGCGCAGATGACATGCGATGGCGAGTAGTAAGCGAACGGACTCAAGCCTTGCAACATGAGTAAATGTCTCATCAAATTCTACACCCTCTATCTATGTGTAGCCCTGAGTGACCAACCTAGCCTTGTTTTGAATAATGGTAGCATTATCATCCATCTTGTTCTTGTAGATCCACTTGGTACCAATCACATTCTTCTTACTAGGTCAGGGGATCCCATACATTATTCTTTCTAAACTAAAGCTATTAATCTTGTATAGCAGATATCCAGTGTTTATCCTTGAGTTCTTATTCGATGTTCTTAGGCTCGACTTTAGACGTGTAGTAAAAAAATCTAACTACATTCTCCAACTGAGCATGAGTCTTGACCCCTGAGGTGGGATCTCCTAGAATGGCAGTAGGATCATGACTCTTACGAACCCCAGCAGGTGTGTCCCCTAAATCTGGAGTCGGGTCCACCCTAGGTGTGTGAGGTTGAATAGGATCATCAGCAGGAAGTGCAGCATCCTCACACAAAAGGTTAGAGCCAACAAACGCTGGTGGTTTGTCATCTTGTATGGTGATGTTTATTGACTCCATAACCTCAAAGCTACTCAGGTTAAAAACTCAATATGCTCTACTAATCGATGAATAGCCTAATAATATTCTCTCGTCTCTTTGGGAGTCAAACTTTCCTAATTGCTCTCTATCTCGTAGGATATAGCATTTGCTCCCCAAAACACGAAAATATGAAAGGTTAGGCTTTTTTACAATCCACAATTCGTAAGGCGTCTTAAGTGTGTGTGGACTACGGTAAACCCTATTCACTGTATGGCACACGATAGACACCGCCTCTGCCCAAAATCTCCTAATAACTCTATGACTTGGAAGTATAGATCTAGCCATCTCCTGAATTGTCTGATTCTTCCTCTCAATAATCCTATTTTGCCGAGGAGTCTTCACGGCCAAAAAATCATGTTTGATCCCGAGGCTATCACAGTAAAGATCTACTTTATCTTCCTTAAACTCGTTGTTGTTGTCACTATGCATCCTATTAATAGTGACACTGTGTTTATTTTGCAAGACACGGCACTTGGTCGTGACAAATTCCACATCATCAGATTTCGCTTTCAGAAAACCTACAATCGAGTAACGAAAGAAATAATCTACCATTATGAGTATATACCTCTTACCACATAAAATCTCACTATGAGTAGGACCCATAAGATCCATGTGTATAAACTCAAGCACTTCTGAAATGGTAATGGAATTCAACTTCCTGTGAGGGCTATAGACTTGATTTCCCAACTGATAGGGTCCATAAACTATGGAAGTCATCTTTCCAAGTGATGGCAAGCCACTTACTATGTCCTTCTTAGCTAATTTCTCCAAATCTCTAAAATTCACATGACCTAGATGTTAATGACACATATCCATAGGAGTGATCGTGGAACTGTTGCAAATAAATGAGGATTTGGGCATAATCCCATAATAATTATCTCCAGTCTTCACCCCTTGTAGTAGAAGTTTACCTTCTTGATAAAAAACATTGCACTCGTTTCGATTAAACTTTACTGCAAAGTCCGCGTTGCACAGCTAGCTAATGCTGAGAATATTCGCTTTCAAACCTTTGACGTACAAAACATCCTCTAGCTTAGGAAATCCTAGTATCTTTATTGTACCTCGTCTTACTATGCTAGACTTTCTCCCATCTCCAAAAGTGACTTTTCCTTCCTTATGATCCTCTAGGTAGGTAAAAAATTTAACGTCACCAGTTATGTGTCCGTAGCACCCACTATCAAAGTACCATTAATAGGTCTTATGTGCTTTAAGAGCAACATGAATAATATGGGCTTTTGCGTCGTGCTTAGGTACGCAAGAGGAGGTAACCTTATGTTTACCCTTGTCATTGTTGGTTCTAGTCGGGATTTTGGAAGTATCCGCTAACGGTAAAGAAATTCATTAGAACTCTTCCATAAAACTCTAAGATGTGGTAACTAAAAACTCAATCTGCTCTCTAAGACTCGAAAAATTACTGGTGGCACGTGGTGGAGCAAATGTACGTCGTGTCAGACCTAAACTATAAAAAAACTCCCTAAGGTGTCCCTTTCTTTTGTAATAGGTACAAAAGTACACAGTCTTAGGCAGACCTTGGTTTGCTTTTCTTGGCCGAACTCTTCTCTGGGGCTTTGGGTGATGGCCATATAGATTCGTAGTAAACTCAGGAATTGGTTCCGATATCACATGAGACGTGTAAGCACCATAAAAACCTATTCCCACCCTTTCACCAAATCCTAAATCAGGGGCGAGGAATATCTTTCCCATCTTTCCAGATATGTCCTCTATCTTTAGCTTGACCTCCCGGGCCCTCTCAAGGTCATGAGTGAGTTGGGATACAAGGGATTCATGTTTCTTTCGAGTGCTCATGGAGGAATGGATCTCACTCGTAACACTATCCACTTGCTTGGTCAAGTCCCCTTTCTTTTTCTCGAAACAACTCTCTCCCTCTCTCTCTACGCAAACACTCTCTCTCTCAACACATACAGTCTCTCTCTCTCTCTCTCTCTCTCTCTCTCTATCTATCTATCTATCTATCTATTTATCTCTCTCTCAAGGAAGTTCTAATGGAGGACTCTCTCTCTCTCTCTCTCTCTCTTATCTCTCCCAAATATTTATCTAAGGTAATGATCTTAAGTGCTAATGCTTTGTTATGCTTTTTAGTTTTAAAAGAATCAGCATACGCGCGTCGTAGGTCACTCTCGCTCTCACTTGTAGCATCCTCCCCCTCACTCACATCGTTTTCACTATCGAGGTGTCCTTATGAAGTAGCATCCTCATCGTCATGAGTTTAATTATTAATGCTCACATAACTAGCCATTAATGCTATGAAGTTACATTCATGCGGTGACTCGTCTTCAGATCCACCGACTCGACCTCATTGTCGTCACTAAGGGAGACATTTAAAGAAGCTTTGCCTTTTCCTTGACGTTTCAACCTAGTAGGACACTCAAATGCCTTATGAAATCTACCATCACACTCATAACATCTCTCCTCGTCTTTCTTAGGCGTGTCCTTTTTATCTTTATCATTTTTCTTTTCAAACTTATTTTTTTCAAAATTCTTTTTATCTTTGAAATTGCCAATTTTCTTTAGTTTGAGAAATTTCTTGAATTTTTTTGCAAACAAGGCCAAATCGTCTAAATTAAAATTAAACTCCAAATCATTCATCTCTTCCTCTTTTCTCCTAGACGACTCACCTCTCTTTATTTAAAACCCCTCACTCTTCCTAGCTTGGGCTTTAAGTTCTACCCCTTTATCTTTTGATTTTATCGTGTTAGGAAACATGTCAATTTCATAAGTCTGGAGGTCTCCAAACCATTCTTCTAATTTCAGATGACTCAAATTTTCTAAAGAATTTAGCACAGTGACCTTACGGATAAAATGCTTAGGATGTGATCTCAGATTCTTTTTAACTACTCTAGCATCAGGAATGTGTTCACCTAGATTGAAACTAGTGTTTACAATATCAGATAAAAGCATAGAATTTATCAAAACAATCAGATTCAAACATGTTGATTGTTTCAAATTGTGTAGTTGAATTTTGTAATTTTGATTCTTTGACTGCATTAGTGCTTTCATGGGTAAGTTGTAAAACGTCTCATGCTTCTTTAGACGTGGTTCACATCATAATACGTCAAAACTCCTCACATGTGACGGCACCAAAAATTGCACTAAGCCCATGTGAGTTATATGTGATCCATTTAAATTCATCCTCAGTCCATTCAGTCACAACTTTTAAGTTTGTTACATTTTATGCGGTGAGTGGGAGGAGTCCACCCTCTTTCACACACAACCCGGATACATTCATTAATAGACTTTAAGTGAGATTTCATACGGGCTTTCCAATATGCATAATTTGTCCCGTAAAAAATCGGCACTCGATTATACAAGTTTTCCATTGAAATTGCGTTTTTCAAAAATTAATTTTTTAGAACCAAAATTGATATCCAGAAAAATTTACGAAAAAATTACACGATATAATTGTGTAATAGACTCTGATACCAATTTAAGAGTGTGACAGTAATCAATGATTAAACTTGTTTAATTAAATTCCAATTTTAATCCCAAAAAACCTAACTCATGCAACTAAATGTGATTGACTAATTAAATAAAAGCAAGCATGCACAATCACAAATTTGAGGGAAAATCCCCCAAAGGGGCAAGAACTTTTCATTTCACTATATCTTTTACCACTTATAAATATAGAGAAATACAACTTGATACACGAATACCCGCAGGTGTCGGTTCATTGTCGTCGGCAAGAGATCCTACAAGAGCTCCAATTGTCAGCAATGGAGAATCAACCTTCTTCTCCACAAGTGTACTCCATATGAGTAGAATAAGTAATTTAGGGTTTAAATGATTCACATATGAATTTGGGACAGTGTGGTGAATCAAAAGATGTTTAAAACTTTAAAAAATGAAGTCTTTATTTGGAGTTGTTTCTGTAGAAAATGGAGTTGGAAAGACTTGGAAAACGTGAGTGCAGAAACCTGGTATTCAAAAAAAAATTAAGGCGGTACTGTCGCTAGAACGAAACATGGACATCGCTCGAATGACAGTTGATGTCGTTTGAACGACTTCGCGAGATTCGTATGTCGTTTGAACGACAGTACGATCTTGTTCGAACGACACGAGCGTCAAATCCAATCCACCTCAACACTTAGAAAAAATTATATCACGTTGGAAAACATTCCGAGTACTGAAAAATAGTTTATAAAATATTCTCAAATAAATGTGTAACCATTAAAAACTCCTAATTAAATATTTTAGTATAATTACGAGTGGAGTAGTGGGAATGTTGAAGATGCACATTGCACGTTGGTCAATGATGTTGTACTATGAACGTATGAAGATAATGGGTGCATGAAAACTTCGGATTCGGATCGAGGTCATCATGGATGATCGTATTGATGTGCCGAATGTAGTGGTATAAGACATACATGTTGTGATCTAGGATATTTAGAAAATTTCCTAGATACTAAAATGGACATTTATAAAATCATGTCCTTACACAAAGAGACGGGGAACTTTTATTGTACAAATAGGCATTCTGTAGCTTCCCTATTTTCATAATATAAAAGGTCTTAGGCTCATTCTATATATATATATGCATATTTAATATGTGTCAACAAATTCACCCATATTAACCATTGTTTTGAAACAAATAAAATAATAAAAAATTCACTACCATTGCCATTTCCAAACAACAGTCACAAAAGGGTCCTTAAAAAAGGAAATACATTTATTTATATACAAAATCATGGATGAGAATCGTTTTACAAAAATATATAAGGATTTATCAATTTTCCATAAACAAATTCACAATAAAATAGGGGGCTCCCCATATCTCCAAGAGGATAAAATACAACTTTTTTAGGGAATATATGAAGTTCACGTAAAAAATCTACCCAAAAATATCAGCCACCTACGTCCATCACTGACGGGGATTATTTCCCAAATGTCCACATGTATGAGCACCTTCAGGGGCCCAAGACCATCGCCCATGCAGGAACATTGGAAGCAGATGAACCCTCTGGGTTAGAAGAACTAAAAGAAACCCATAATCAAACATGAGGAACGTGTCACATATCCCATATCATAATTTTAGATCAAAGAGGATGCCTTTTATAGGCTGAAAATTACGAGGGCCAGTTAACCATGCGGTTGAAAAATAAACAATCGTGCTAATAAACCCTTTCAATAATCAAACCTTTACATTCCATTCAACCGCGTGGTTAAATCCACCGGTTTTCCTAAATTTTAAAGAAAATTCAATTTTTCACCCCCGAAAACACTATTGTACATGTTGTGCTCCACCCAAAAAATATGGGCACACTCATACCAAACCAAATATTGACGAAGAGTATCTGCAAGCGCACACTCCCCATCGACCGCCTCTTTAGACACCCCGATCCTTAATCAGAGTCCATTTTTTCAACCACACTCCGAGATCACAAAAGGACCAAAACCTACAAATCCAAACTTTAGGAAGGTTCCTAAATATCATTAAAATATATAGAAAATACCATAAATATCCAAAATATGTTGGAAGCCCACAACTGTTGGCAAACTTCTCAAGGACAACTTTTTAATCGTGCAATTAAAACACTATTTGACTACATGGCTAACTTTTTAACCGTATAGTTAAACATCCAAACGAAATGATTGCGTATCTGCCTAATTTGAATGGGTGGATAAATAATTCATCGCCTGGTTAATTTTCCTGGACACTTATCCCAACAAAATCTATTTGTATCTTTAGTTATCCAATCATTTAACCGCACGGTTAAATAGTTAATTGACTGTGTCATCAAAAGTAGAATTTCGGCTGCTATAAAGGGGGTCCCATCCATTGGGAAAAACACCTAGAAACCAAACATTGATTCAATTTTCTAAATTTTTTAATCTCGATCATCTTGATTTTTATGCAAAGTTTGAGTGAAGTTTTGTCATTTAAAAAAGTCATTTCCTCCGATAAAAAAAGTTGTACCTCTGTGCGCATCCCGCGAATTTTAGCCTTCCCAAATGAAGCTTTATCCAACGATACTATCTCAAAGGGTCCTCCCGTAAAAATTCGCCTCGCGCTATAAGGGTAAATATTTCAAAGAAAATCGGGGTCTATGTCTTAAAATATATATTGGGATATAAAAAATTACATACATGTGTAGTAATATAGTGTGTACCTATCATAGGATCGGGTATGCATTTTACAATGTTTGTATTTTAAAGCCTGGTCTTTCTCTAAGATTATGATTTGTTGAGCTTAATAACATATTCATAGGCTAAAGGACACTAATCAAAACTGGTACAACTAAGTACAACATGAAAATATACTTTTCACAAACCCATTTTTCGAAAGGTGTCAGGAGCCTATTCCTTTGTATTGAATTTCCCTTATGAGTCGGACTATATATATTTGTGTGTTAAAAATATGTAATCAAAGATATGTGTCTAATAATTATTCCAGGAAATACCATAATGCTGTATAGTTTATATCCATTCTCTCTAAGTGCATACAAGTAACTAGAACCCCCTATTAGAATTATATAGGATTTGATCCCTGGATTTCCCCGGTACCTAGGCACAATACCGAGATACACTTATGATACCAAACCTTATAATATGTTTCTCGATGTATTATCTTTATGGATGCCTCAATCTATAGTCCTAACCCCTCCTTACACAAAGTTATCATCTTTATCATGTTGAATCAGTTTAAGGCTCTATGACGCCTCTAGAATTTTAACCGTTAGATAAGGGATATTGAGAACTCTGTCAGCGACTTTCGATCAACTCCAGTTCTAAAGTTTTATGTTTAAATCTACTCTGCAACCCTAAAACCCAACATCTTTAATACAAGTCCCCCCCCTCCCCACCAAGCCAAGTCCCCACACTTGCACACACATCATGTTGGAAATATTTTTATGCGACACATCATAAAAATGAACTACGTAAGATTTGATCTCATGGCTACATGTGTACGTAGGCATAATACCAAGTCCTTCTTATGAGCATAAGCCTTTAAATTATATCTCTCAATAAATTATATGGATAGAGATGCTACCATCTCTCACCTTTCCATCTTACTAAACATGAGATTTCCAACTACATCAAAACCACTACTTCTCGTGCATTCTTATACACTCACGACCTTCCATTACACACACACACATTTAACAAACTCTTGTTACCCATATAAATCTTCACACACATGCACTCTTGTGTACCCATACCCCTTTAGTGATGTTTCCACACCTATCACTAATAATATTTTTTATACCTAAGCATATATCTACGTTTCAAAGGGTTTTTCAAATTAAGGTCTCTCAGCATGTGTTTAATTAAATTAAAAAATAATTACAGGTGTAAAATGAGATAATAAGTATATAGATAATGAATAATAAAAAACAAGTGGGGTGCCTAATACCTTCTCCACTCGTAACTCGATTCCCAAACCCATAGCAAAAATATTAGGACCATTCATATGCCCCAATCTGCCTTAGGGGTAAACTCAAAAATGGATAAACCAACACATTTTATTTGTTTTTATATAAATAAACTGGTGACTCTGAACAATCCATACCCTCTCGCAAGAAAAATGGCTTAGGCCGAATAGGGGCACACAATAAAACTAGATATGGTGTCGAATAACACAAACCCGACCTCATAGAGAAATGAAGAGTGGGAGATAAGCACTACCATGTTATGGTGGGGCTAATGCAAACATGCACGCACACCGTCATAGCATGACTCCATAATAAACATTCAATCTCCCTAGATTCTAAGTCGAATGGCCCATAATATCATAAATTCCATCTGAAACTGAGGCCCGATAATACTTACCTGACCTATTCCAATTTCATGAAGAAACACAAGAGGATTGGTGGTTCTGTGATGAAGGAAAATTACTATTGCTTCCTTATGTTTTGGTTATCAAGGCATATGTTTTGTATCTAGTCCTAGCGTGTGATGCTAGAGTATTCATTCTTGGCAACAACTCAGGTAAAAAGTAGGTAAATGGATCATGCCCCTTACTTCTTGGGTTCTCTTTACAGAAGTTTCTCTGAACTCTAAGATGGTCCATTAAACACCAACCGAGGTGAACAATTGTGGGTCCTTTAAATGTGGTTTCATGCCTAATTTCTTGAGATTGGTCACATCTCTAGCAGTCTATGTTTCATTTACAACCATTCCTATTATAATGTCAAACCTGCTAAAAAGAGGTTCAAAGCTCTTTTAGCCATATTCATGGGTTTAAGTTCTGACTGGACTCAATCTCACCTTTAACCTTTGTTGAATGCTATTAAGGCCCCTCGGTGGCTTGTCCTTTTTTTGAATAAGACATTACCTATTAAGGAAAAGGGCTCTTAGTGGGGGAGTTTTTTTATACCTAGGGATTTATTTTTTGGAACCTTTCCCCCTATGCTTTCTGGTACAAAGTCATAGAATGATCTCTACTTGCCTACTTAGTTTGCAAGAAATTTGGTATATACCAATCTAATACTTTTGCCAAGAGGAGCAGTGCCAATCCATTTATGTTTTCTAGATGTTTTAATGTTTCTCTAGAAGCCACTCTGGATAGATTTATCAATTAGGTTTAAGTCCATAGAAATTTAGCATAAAAGGTGTGGAATTTGATGCTGGAATGATTGATGCTTTTAAATTATAGTGGTCACTCCATGTTAAGCATTACTTGCATAAAAAATGCCAAGACAATGATCCATATGTAACTTCTTCATTCGTTAAGTCCCTTTGTTTATTCTTATATTGTATTTTTGTTTTTTTTACCCTGTTTACTTACTCATTTTGTGTTCCAGATGCTGGTTTGTGCAAGAAGCCTATTGAGGTTGTTGGTTCTTTACCTAAAGACTTGACACATATCGGATCTTCTTATACTGCCTAACCCCCTTCTCGAAAGATGAAGCATGCTTTTACTTCAGAAGAGGAGGAAAAAGAAGAAGAGGATATTATATCTCTTTGTTGACATTCAAAGAATAGTTCTTCTCTTAAGGCCTCAACTATCACTTCAATACCCATTCCTGAACCTGTTGAACTTCCACTCAAGGACATGTTCAAGATTTCAAGGAAGATAAGGGTGAATACCATATCCGGAAAACCATCTTTTAAGGTTAAGATGGAAGGTATACCAATTTTTTAGTCCATAGAAATATTTCTTATCTCATATTACACTATGGTGTTATCACCTGTACTTATATCTTTAAATTTTTCTCCCTCTTGCAGAACAAGTTGATGCTCCCGTTGGAGTGAAAGATCCCTTTTCAATTAAGGACTCCAATTCTCTTTCACCTGTAGCCCCAAATCCTGTACCAGTTAGGACTTATGGCCAGGCATTTATCCTTATTTTGAATCCAGTTTCTACTATGTATTCTTCTCCTATCAGGGATGATTTCCCTTTCTTCCACTCCAAGATATACTAAAGAGGTTACTTATACATCACCTATAGTGGTAGAGGGTATAAATAAGGGATCCATCCCTTTTGGTTCCATTACTAGATCTTTTACTACTCCCAACCCTCCTGAGGCTATTCCAAAGCCACTAGCTATACCTTTTAAGGGTGTTCCTCCACCGGTTTAGATTATCTCACTAGTTGTGGACATCCCTTAATTGATGTCCTTTGAGGAGCTTAATGCTTTTCAGGAGGAACTACACCAAGTGATATCCCAAGCCTCATTTTAAGCACCAACTTAATATCCCTCCAATGTATATTAAAAATACAAGTTCTCGTTCATACCCTGTCAACTCCTTGCTTTTGGCACTTGGATTCTTCAGAAGTTTTAAAATTGCTTCAAAGCTTTGCTAGGGTGGCATTGCAGGTTTATCTTATTTTTATTTTCTCACTGGACAGAAATTATCCTTCTCTAGTCTCTCTCAACTTACGGACATTGGAGCAAACATCCTAAAGGAGTTGATGGTCAGTTCTCTCCTCTTTTAATTTACCTTTATACGAGATCAAGTTAATGCAAAGAAACCAATGTATCTGTTGATCATACTTAATGCTCTCAACAAAAAACTAAGGCATCTAGTGACCTTGATGAATCATGACCCATCCAAGCTATAAGGGTTGCTGTTTTTGCAGAAAAAGAACTGGAAAAGAAATTGGCCAAAGTTAATGCTAAATTAGAAGTGAATGCTCTGGAGGATACTGACTTACAACCTAGGTTGACTCTCATAGTAGTTGATATGCATCTATCTTCCAGGAATGCATATTTATTTGAGGAGAGGCATATTCAAATAAATATAAAGAAAGAAATGTATAAGGGATATTTGAACAAATTTAGATCTTTTGTAACCAAACATTTTAACAATGCATACATGAATGTAAAACTTAGTGTATTCTTATGTCTTTATTTCCTTTCTTCCGATATAGTTGGTCAATATGCTTTTGGGAACCTGAAATTTCATTTTCTCATGTGAATGTGACTATTCATATCTCTTAGGTGGTAAGATCCACCCTTGAATAGTCTGTATATTTGGAATGGTCTTTCCCAATTTAAGGGCCACCTTCCATAGTCTGGATCCTTTGTTCATAAGGGTAATATGGTTTTTCAAACCAAGTATCCCTTATTAAAGGTCTTTTTCACACTTTTTTTATATTTGTTAGTTATGTTCTTCTTTTGAACCAATATTTTGTTCAAGGCCTTGACTATATCTCCATATATGTTTTTCAATTCCATATGCATGGCTTAGACATAACTTGATATAGTTAACTTATTTTGTACCACCACTCTTAGTAGTTTGGAGTAATTTCTATTCTTAGGACAACATTATGTCTGACAAAAGCACATTGAGGTACTCCAGTGCTTGACCTCTTAAAAATCCTATAGGCCCACAATACTTTTGGCAACAAATTGCTCCAACCTCTTGGAATTTTTTTCAATCACCTTATATAAGATATCTTTAAGCACTTTGTTTGTATCCTCTGCTTATCCATTTGAATTAGCATAATAAGGGGCTGATTTATTTAAAGTTATTCCCAACCTCAAAATGAATTACAACACCATTTTTGACTAAAAAAATGCTTGTATTGTTTGAGGTATTATAATCTGGAACTCTAAACCAATATACAATGTCTTGCAAGAAGTCTACTAATTCATTTTGGGTAATTCATTTTAGAGCCTTAGATTCTAAACATTTGGTAAAATAATATGTGGCTACTAATATGAAGTTGTGCAACTTCGAAGATGGGTGTAGATTTTACTAATGACATCTATTATCCATCCCCTAAATAGTTAAGGTTATACTACGTATTGTAGTTCAGTAGCATACACATGTTTTAGAGGGCCCTGTTATTGGAACTTTTCATTTAGAAAAATCCATGAAATCTTTTAGGATGGAGGTCCAATAAAAACCATGCCTCCTTAACAACTATCTCAATTTGGGTCCATCTTGATGAGCCCCATATATGCCTTCAAGAATTTGAGCAATAGTTAAGACTTCCTCTTTACTTAGGCATTCTAGGATAATTCCATCAACACCTTTTTTTGATAATTTTCCAATAGACATAACATAATTAGTTGCTCTTAACCTAACAACCCTATAATTTTTTATATTTGGGTCAATTAGATATTCGATTAATGATTTTCTCCAATTATGTTCCTAATTTCCACCAAAGTCTATCTGTTATAGAGTAATAGTAGGAGTTCAGTAATGGAGCTTAATTTCAATTGAGCTTCGAAGTTCTCATTAGGGTTGAAGCCTTATGATTTTGAGCCATTTCATTGGCCTTTCGTTTAAGAACCTGGGAATATAATTTAACAAGACTTTATCAAATTTGGACAGTAAATTTAAAGCCACCTAGTTATAAAAACTAAATCGTTAGTGACATATCTATATTCACTAGTTAACTTTCTTATGACCAACTGAGAATACCCATAGACTTTAATCATGGAAGCAATTATGACTTCGAATGATCTTTAAGCCCATTATAATAACTTTATATTCCACTTGGTTGTTAGAACATGAATTCTCTTCCAATATGTACCTGTTGATGTAAAAAATTAGATCACCTCTAATTATTCAATCACAGATAAATAAATGAGATAAAGAATTTTAAAGTGGTTCAGCCTTATAAGAATGGCCTACGTCCACTGTTATGTTATTGTTGAGCGTTTGGTAATTCTCGATTACAAGTTCTATCAAGAAATTCCGGTCTGGTCCCTTTACAATGAGGATTGTACAATGTATTTATAGCCCTGAGGCTGTAATATGAAAGGGTAATACATTAAATGATGTACATATGAAAGGGTAATACATTCAATGCCCCTTAAGCGTGTGCGTCTGAATGATAAGAATTTAATGAACAGTTAAACTGTTGGTTATCCAGCTATTAATGCTTTGTTCGAGGTGCAGCTCGGACCGCCTGAGTTGCTCGGACCGCCTAAGCTTCTCGGTACTCAAGAGTTCCTTGGAGAGTTCTTGTTCCTCGGAGCGTGTGAGTTCCTCGGGGGGTTCTTGTTCCTCGGAGCATCTGAGTTCCTCGGAGCGTATGAGTTCCTCGGGAGTGTTTGTTGTTGCCATGTAGATTGCCACGTGTCTTCATTTAATTGAGTTATATCAGCAGACTAAATTTGGTATCAACAGAATTCCCCAATGTTTCATAGTTTGAAATTTGAGGAGTATGGAACATTCTTTCTCGGAATATGGTAGCTTTAAATGGTCATCTTGATTTTTAGGAGTGTTTCTCTTGTATTTATTTCTCCTTCCAAATTCGTAGAATCAGGCTTTTTTGAATTTCTATGCCTGCTTCGATTCCCGCGCCCTTTTTCGTCTTTTTAGCCGCCGGTAACGTAATCGTCTCTTTTTGTAATCATTACTTTTCCTTTTCCCAGGGTAGAGTATTTAAACGCTGTAGAAAATCCCATCGTCTTCTACTTTTTCAAATTTGTATCTTCGAGTTTTCCGTCGTCTCTTTCTCTCCTGTGTATTCATCTCTTCCATCGTTCGTTGTCATCAGATCCACTCTTTTTTTGTAAGATTTTCTTCCTTCTTCTTCATTTCTTTTATTCATCATGATTTACCCTGTTGAATCTCTTGATAAGTTTCACTCTGATTTTTCTATTCCCTTATGGGTTGTTCTGGAAGAGCTTTCTGAGCCTTCTGATTATTTTCGTTTGGCTGAGGGACATTGGTTCCCCAGTCTCTTTATTGCTGAGTGTGGATTTTCTTTTCCACCCAATCCCTTGTGTCTGGAATTTTATCAATATTTTGACGTTGTTCCTGCAAGAATAGCCCCCAACACATGGAGAATAGTTAATGGGGTTCATAGGTTAAATCAAATCCATGGAACACGCTTGGGAATTCCAGAAATAATGTTTTGTTATAGATGGGCAGTTGGTGATAACACCTTTTATTTTAAAACTAGATTTTTAAATAGGGCTTTAGTGGTCAATCTCCCGGATGCTAATAGGGACTATTTTGAACATGGGGTTGTCATAAAAAATTGGCAACATGCTCCCTTATCTAGAGATGAAGTTTATCAGGGTCCCAGATGCCCTCCCTATGGCAATGGGATAGGTTATTTTTATTTCATTTTACTTATTTTGAAATCATGCTTCTTTTGTATTTGATAAAATGTGCCACTGATATTTCAGTGTTGATTTATTTGCAGTTGATAGCAAAAGAAAGTGTCCAAAGGAAGCAGATGTTAATATAAGACATTTGAAACTTATCTAAAGTCTGCATCAGAGTGTTGCCGACGAGCACATTAGATCAGCCTCATATTTGCTGCAGTACAAGAGCTACACAACTTCTTTTACTGCTCGTCCAGTAATAAGTGATGCAGAGCCAGTACCAGCCTCTACCAATTCCTCGCCTGAATCACACGTCCCTTTAAGCGAAAGGATGAAGAGAAGAAGACCTCCCACTCTCTTCGAGAAACCTACCTCTGCTGCTGGAGAGGCAAAAAGAAGTAAGACTGATGTCCCAGAAGGGACAAAGAAGACTGATGCGCCTTCCTCGGCTGCTGCTGTGGTGAAGGTTGTAGAGAAGCCCCAAGTGTCTCCGAGCAAGTCTGATGCTCCAGGAGAAGTGATTGTAATATCACCGACCAAGAGTTCTTCCTTGGTCGAAACTATTCCTGTTCCCCCGAGGAGGCTGAAGAAGAGCTCCTCGGTCCATTTAGCTGACACCATCACTCATCCCCCGGTTACTGGAATCGGGGTTCCTACTTTTGTTCCTCCGAGCTCTGCCATGATCTCGGTAAAGTCTTGGATCATTTCCGAGGTCCAAGGTACTGAAGAAAACCTTACTCGGGACATGGTCACTTCGTTAGCTGCTCGCCATATTGCTTCTGTAAGTCTCATTATTTTAAACTTTTCATCTTTTCTTTGTTATATCTGTCTCTGACTTGCTTTTATTTTCTTTTCACAGTTAGTGAGCTGCTTCAATACCATTTTGAAGAAAGATGAGGCGATTAAAGCTTCATGCTCCTCGTCTAGTGTGGAGGGAGCTATGGAGGAAGATGTTAAGTCTTTGGAAGATTCTCGCCAGAAATATGCTACTGACAAGGTAGTCTGGGAGACCTAGCTTGCCTCCACCGAGCAGGAAAAAGCTCAGGTTGTTGAAGTCTCCAAGGAGTTGGAGAAGAGAATAAAGGACTTGGAGGGGAGAAATAAAGAGCTCGACGAGAAGCTCAAGAATGGTGGAGAGCTAGAGAATAAGCTCAGGGTTGCTGAAGAGGAGTTGTCTCAACTTCGGGAGGTAAATCGGTAGAAGGAGGAGGCTAAGAGAAAACTGAAAGCTGTTGATAACTTGCTGTTCGAGAAGCTTTCCTCGGAGAAGTTGAAGAGGAAAATGGCTGTGAAGAAGTCCTTCAGCGCTGGCTGGGACAAGGGGTGGAACAAGGGATTGGCTGCCATGGTGTCGTAAGTGGACTATGGCATCCTCAAGTACTTTAGGGATGGATGGGTCGCTGCTCTACAGGAGATGAAAGTGGATGAAAATTTCGAACTCTTTCAGCGACACATCCCTGGTCCTCCTCCAACTCCTGAAGACTTAGAAGAGGATGAAGCTGCCTCCGAAGAGTCTTCTATGGTGATGGGAGATCATCCCCCAGCCATCCAGCCTGCTACCGAGGAACCTCAACAAATCATTACTTCTTCCGAGCAACTGCTGGCGCTCCCCGAGTAACTCTCTATTCCCTCCGAGCAACCTACTTCCTCGTCACAGCCTCCCGAGAAGGTTTTGGGAGACAAGGAAAAGGTGTAGAGTTGTTCGGGTTTCTCTTTATATTTTTCTTTTGTCAATTGTAAACATGAATATGTAACTCTGAATCTTGTATTTCTGACCTTTATGATATAATAAAACTTGAACTCGTGTTTATTCATACTGTTGTTTCCTCTTCATACTCTGTCTTGATTCTTATTGATTATTGCTTTTTCTTTCTCTGCTAGTTTCTGGCCAGGATGGAATTTTTATCTGCTCACGATACAAAGCTGCTGAGGCAATGCAATTAATATTTTAAGGCTAGTCACACAGACCTGAGTGCAGCATAAGTCATCGACATCCTCGGCCAAGATGCTTCTGAACAGGCAGTTGAAGCATATCAATATCTGAAGTGTCTACTTGATCGAGCAGTGGCCAATAATATGGCTTATTATGACATGATCGAGGATCTCCAAGGCACCCTCGAAGACCTTCAACAACAATATAAAGAATCCACTGCCCTGTTGAATGAGGGGTACGAGAAGAAATACAAGCAGATCATTGCCGACAAGGGCTACGAGAAGCTTTTTGCTGGGTACGATGTGAGGGAGAGAACTCTGAAGGGTGAGGTCGAGGAGTGCAGACAAATCGCTGAACTATTAGAGCAAGAGAACAACAATCTTCAAAGAGAGTTGTCACAGTTGAAGTCTGCAACTTCTACTTCAAAAGCCTTGATCCCTGTGACTGATGAGGGATTATCGTTCTTGGAAGTCGAGAACGCCAACTTGAGGGACGAGTTGGAAACCTTGAAGAGGTCTGGCCCTTCTACACCTTCTCGCAGTCGAGCAAGAGCTCCTCGGGGACGAGCAAGAGCTCCTCGGATTCCTGTCGAGGAACAGCGGACTCAGTATGCCTTAGAGAACTAGGCCTTCCAGTTAATGGCGAAGAACCAGGCATTGGCTGAAATGTCAAAGAAGATCCTGGACTTAGAAGAGCAGCTTTCCACGCAGAAGTCTACCTTGGAGAATAAAGAGATCTTCATCAAAAATCTCCACGAACAGCTAGAAAGACTAACATATCAATTCCACAAACATCCCAGGGAGTTCTGGATGGCTGGATACAACGAAGCGCTATACCACTTGGACGATCGTATCCAGAATGCCAATAATGAGGGCTACAAGCAGGGCTGGTTGAATGCCTTAGGTGTGCTGCAACTCGAACAGGGTCATTACCTGTGGGACTACCATGATCCCGGGCTGCTCGACTTACCTGTGCCACCATACAAACTGGATATGAGTTGAATCCCTGCTCGGGCCATTCCTCGGAGCTTGATTTCCAAATATCTCGGTGACTACAATCTCCATTCAAATGCCAAGATATCTCGTCCTGAGCACCTCTTAGATCGACCATCCGTGATGAATATCAGGATGTTAAAGGATCTCAACTTTATAAATTCTCCTCTGGCTTTAAATGATCCGCCTGCTGGCCAGGAACCTCTGTCAAAAGCATAGGGGAAAAGACCAGTAGAGTAGGAATTTTGATGTAATAGTTAGTATACATTTCAATATCAATGTAACTTTATTTTGGATTTAATGAAAGACTTTCATTTCTATTCGCAATTTTAACTGCTATTATCTTGTAAAACACTTTATATTTGTGCATGTGTATCTGTTAAAAAGATAACAATATTGTGTAGTTTGTCGATCAACTTATTGTCGAATAGCTTGAATTTGTGGTAGTCATTTGGCAAAAATAATATTTTGTTCTTCGACCAACTTAGTAATAAAGTTATGAGTATCATAAATGTTGCTCGATCGCTTAATAATAAAGTTTTGTTTCTCGACCAACTTAGAAATAAAGTTACAAGTATAAAAAATGTTTAAACTATTTCCGACCAACCAAGGTCGTTAAAATTTACTTGTCGACCAACTACAGTTAGTGGGTTTTTATCCCCGACCAGCCATAGTTAGTAGATTTTTCTCTTAAATGTCTCCGACCAACCAAGGTCGATAAATTTTCCTTGTCGACCAACTACAGTTGGTGGGTTTTTATCCCCGACCAGCCATAGTTAGTCTTTTTGAAATAATTTTACCTCCCGACCAACTCAAGTTGGCATTTTCGAGAATATATTTACTTCCTAACCGACATAAGTTGGCATTTTTAGGAATACTTTTATTTTTCGAGAAACACATAATTTTATTTCTAGTAGGAATACAAGTTTTACTTCCCGGAGGAATACAAGTAGCTTTACTTCCCGGAGGAATATTGGTAGCTTTACTTCCCGGAGGAATATTGGTAGCTTTACTTCCCGGAGGAATATTGGTAGCCTTACTTCCAGGAGGAATATAGGTAGCTTTACTTCCCGGAGGAATATTGGTAGCTTTACTTCTCGGAGGAATATTGGTAGCTTTACTTCCCGGAGGAATATTGATAGCTTTACTTACCGGAGGAATATAGGTAGCTTTACTTCTCGGAGGAATATAGGTAGCTTTACTTCCCGGAGGAATATTGGTAGCTTTACTTCCCGAAGGAATATAGGTAGCTTTACTTTCCGGAGGAATATAGGTTTCTCGACCAACCTTAGTTGGCGTTTTCGAGAAAAAATTTGAGTAGCCTGAGCTTTGCCGAGTAGTGTGTAGCACTAGTATTCCCCGAAAAACTTTCAATAAAAAGAAAGAATTCGGTAGAAATATCTTCATTTTATTCATCACTGATAATATTTGCGCAAGTGCTCTGCGTTCTATGCATTCTTAAACTCCTCCCCTTATAAAGTTGCTATTTGGTAAGTTCCTGGTCGAACAACTTCTGTAACTCGGTATGAGCCATGCCAGTTTGCCTCCAGTTTATTGTGCTTTTGAATCACCTTCTTTAGCACATAGTCTCCTTCTTTCAGGTCGCACTTCTCCACCCTCTTGTTGTAAAACAAAGTTGTTCGCTGCTAGTAAGCAGCATTTCTAATGGTTGTTTCTTCTCTAACTTCCTCGGGCATGTCTAAATCCAATCTTCTCATTAAGTCGCTGACAGGGGAGTTGAAATTCAGTACCCTGTGTATTGGGAGGCCCAACTCGGCAGGTATAACAACTTCACTTCCAAATGCCAGCATGTATGGTGATTCTCCTGTTGCTACTTGGGGAGTAGTTTGGTAAGCCCAGAGTACTGATTGTAGCTCGTTAATCCAATTCTCTTTTGCATCATTAAGTCTTTTCTTAAAGCCATTTAGCAGCGTTCTGTTTGTCACTTCAGTTTGTCCATTGCTTTGAGGATGGCCTGGTGCTGAGTGGACCTTCAAAATATTTGATTGATGTTAATAGGCAGCGAACTCCTCGTTATCAAATTGTGTTCCATGGTCTGTGATGAAAGCATGAGGAAGACCGTATCGACAAATGATGCTCTTCCAGACGAATTGGTACACCTTCGCGTACGTCATATTAATGAGAGGCTCAGCTTCTACCCACTTAGTAAAATAATCCATTGCAACGACGAGGTATTTGAACGTTCCTCTGGTCGTTGGCAATGACCCAACCAAATTTATCCCCCACATGGAAAATGTCCAAGGGGAAGTGATGGGTGTCAACAATGCTTGTGGAGTTTTTCGGATGGAGGAAAAGCGCTGGCACATGTCACATTTCTTGGCATAGGCTATACAATCAGCCCTCATCGTCGGCCAGTAGTATCCCTGCGTCATCACCCTTTCCAAAAGCTTCCGACCTGCTACATGAGCTCCACCGGACCCTTCATGGATCTCTTCAATCAATTCTTTCACCTCGGAGGGATGTACACATCTCTGCAAACCTGCCATAATTCCTCGTCTATAAAGAATACCGTTAGTTAATACATACCGAGCGGCTTTAAACTTCAATTTCTTGGTTGCGAGCTTGTCAATTGGTAATTCTCCCTCCTCAATATACGCCCTGATGGGATCCATCCAAGATGGTCCTAAATCAAGGGTGATAAAGTTCATCGTTAGATCTTCATCTATACTCCGACCAGCCAACACTTCAATTGGGATTGTTCGTCGTAGCTCGGTACGAGTAGCTGATGCTAGTCGAGCTAAGGCGTCTGCTCTCGCATTCTACATTCTTGGTATTTTGACCAGCTGAATAGCGGAAAATTCTAACACCAGCTCCTTTGCCTTTGCATGATATCTGATCATTAATTCTCCTCTAACTGCATATACTCCCAACATTTGATTTACAATTAATTGAGAATCACTAAAGACAATAACCTGCTGCGCCTCCATAATTTTTGCCAAATTAAGACTTGCAATCATGGCCTCATACTCAGCCTCATTATTGGAAGCTTTGAATTTGAAACGTAGGACGTATTCCATGTCGATCTCGTTCGGAGTGCTCAAAACTATCCCTGCCCCACTACCTGTTGTGCAAGATGAGCCATCTACATATAGCCTCCATATAGGTAACTCATCTTCAAATTTATGATCTGTCAGAGTTCCTCGGTGAAATATTTGTTGCTTCCTTTCATCCTCCCCTGATATTTCTTGCTCCTCGTCGATCATCTTTTCTTGCCCTTTTACCAACCGGAGTTGGTCTGAGCTCGAATTTGATGATCCTGTAACATCTACTTGCTCTTTTACCAACCGGAGTTGGTCCGAGCTAGTATTTGTTGATTTTGTAACATCTACTTGCTCTTTTACCAACTGGAGTTGGTCTGAGCTAGTATTTAATGATCCTGTAACATCCACAGGTTGATCAGGGAGCAACTTTTGCTCCTCGGGGGTATCAGGATAGGTGAACTCTGCTATAAAAGCTGCTATAGCCTGCCCTTTTAGCGATGCTCTGGGTTCATAAACTATATCATATTCACCTAGCTCTATTGCCCTATACATCAATCTCCCTGATTTTTCTGGTTTATGAAGGGCTTGTCTCAATGGCATGTCAGTATATACTACTATGGTATGAGCCTGGAAGTATGACCTCATTCTTCTACTCGCCTCAATCAGCGCCAGTGCTAACTTTTCCAGCCTTGGATATCTGATCTCTGCTCCTCGGAAGGCCTTACTTGTGTAGTAAATTGGTTTTTGCACTACATTCTCCACTCTAATCAACGCCGAGCTAATTGCATTCTCGGATACTGCAAGATATAAGTATAATTTTTCTCCCATAACTGGACTGGATAGCAGTGGAGGTGCTCCCAAGTATTTCTTCAAGTCTTGAAAAACCTTCTCACATTCATCATTCCACTCAAAAGTCTTTCTGAGTGTCTTGAAGAATGGGAGACATCTATCAGTTGCTCGTGACACAAATCTATTGAGTGCTGCTACTCGTCCTGTGAGACTCTGCACCTCTTTCTTCGTCGTTGGAGATCACAGCCCTAATAGAGCTTTGATCTTTTCAGGATTTTCTTTAATGTCTCGCTGATTGATAATGTACCCGAGGAACATGCCTTCTCGTACTCCAAATGTGCACTTCGTCGGGTTCAGCTTCATTTGATATTTATCCAGTTGATCAAAAGTTTGGCTTAAATTAACTAGATGGTCGGCAGCTTTCTTGCTCTTTGTCAGCATATCGTCAACATAGACTTCCATACTGCAACTGATTTGTTCAGCAAAGACCTTGTTCATCAGCCGCTGATATGTCGCACCTGCATTTTTCAAACCAAAAGGCATAACATTATAACAATAAGTACCCCTAGGGGTAATAAACGAAGTACTTTCCCTGTCTTCAGGTTTCATTTTGATCTGATTGTAACCAGAATAAGCATCCATGAAGCTCAGCAACTCGTGTCCCGAGGTAGCATCCACCAGTTGATCAATTCGGGGCAATGGAAAATGATCCTTTGGGCATGCTTTGTTGAGGTCGGTGAAGTCTACACACATCCTCCATTTGTTATTTTTCTTCTTTACCATCACCACATTGGCTAACCAATCTGTATATTTAACATCTTCAATGAAATAAGATTTCTGGAGCTTCTCGACTTCCTCCTGTATGGCTTGATTCTTCTCGGGACTGAATACTCTTCTTCTCTGCTTCACAGGCTTGATCTCCTTATTCACATTGAGCTCGTGACGTAAGAAATTTGGGTCTATCCCAGGCATATCTTCATGACTCCACGCAAAAGTTTGCTTTCTGCTTCTAAGGAAAGTTATCAACTCCTATTTTAGTGAGGCTCCCAACGACGAACCTACTAGAGTAGTTCGCTCAGGATGCTCGTCGTCCAGAATGATATTTTCAGTAGCTTCCACCACTTGACCCTTCACGAGTTGAGACTCATCTCTAGGATCTAATGTTTCAATTTCAGCACCTTCATCCACTTGATAGGTAGTAGTCTTTCTCCTTGATTCTTCCAGTTCTTCTTGCTCGGTGGATGAATAATAGCATTCCCGAGCTACTTTCTGATCACCTTTCACAATTCCTACTCCAAAATTTGTTGGAAATTTTAGGCATTGATGCACTGTAGATGGTACAGCCTCGAACCTCTTCAATCCTACTCTTCCCATGATGATATTGTATGATGATTGAACATTCTTATCCATCACGAAGAAGCCTATTCTTTCTGTCCGACAAGCAGGCCACGTACCAATGAATATATCCAACTTGATCGTCCCAAGTGGAAATACTTTCTCGCCAGCAAAATCGATGAGGGGTCTATGATAAGGCTCCAATTGAGATAGCTTTAGATTTAAACTATCGAAGCACGAGTAGAACATGATGTCTGCCGAGCTACCATTGTCGACCAGCACTCTTAAAATTATTACTTCCTTCATCCTCATCTTGATCACCAATGGGTCATCATGAGGATATAAAACACCTGCAAGGTCATTCTTTGAGAAACCAATGACCAATTTCTCTTTGTTCACCTTTCTCGGGCGATCCTCCTCGGCTAAATTTATTCGTTGAATGTACGAGCAAGCTTGAGCCTCACAAAGGTAATCTTTTCTCTCTGCAGTAAGGCCTCCTCCTCCTGCATCTCCACCTGTTATAACATTACAGTCAAATGACCCAAAGCGTATTGAAAATACCTCTCGTTCTGGCTGCCTTGGTCTCTTGGGAAGATCGGGGTCATCTTCTGGATTAATTTCATGGTTTCTTTTCTTGTTCTCCTCTGCTCGATGAGGAGATCTATACCTCTCTCTTGCTCGGTCGTTGTTTCTTCTTTCGCTTCCATGATCGACATACTTTGACAGCTTTCCTCGTCTGATGAGTGTTTCAATCTCATTTTGAACAGCTATGAAATTTTTGGTCATATGGCCATGATCTTTATAAAACTCGCAATACTTTGCCTTATTCCTCTTGTCAGGGTCTGCCTTCATTTTCTCTGGCCAGTTTAACTCCTCATTGTTCTTGATTTCCTCTAGGACATGGTTGATATCCTTCTTCAAAGGAGTATAATTATCATATTTCTTCATTACATCCCATATCGACCTAGTTTTTGAATGTTTGTCATTACCATTGTTCTTATGCTCTTTCTTCTTAGCTTTATCACCTTCCACCTTGGTTTCTTTAGCATCCATATTCTTCTTCGCAGCCATAGCCTCCTCGGCATTCATAATTTTGGACGCTTTTCCCATCAGATCTGACATGGTTCTAGGTGGATCTTGGGCTAAAGTGTAGTACAACTTGTTGGGCAGTAGTCCACTCATCAAAGCAGTAATCGTTGTCTTCTCCTCATAATCAATGACTTCCAATTTCTCGTTATTAAAACGAGTTATATAATCTCTGGTACTCTCACCAGCCTTTTGTCTAACACTTAACAAATGTGCTACTCGTTTAACTGGCTTTGCCCCAAAATAGAAATTCCCAATGAATAACTCGGCCAGTTGAAGAAAGGTTGAAATCTTAACCTGAGGAAGATTATTATACCATATTTGAGCAGATCCGGTAAGAGTTTTCGAGAATGCCCTGCATCTCATCTTATCTGGAACAGCATAGATGTCGGTTGCAGCTTGGTATTATTCTATATGAAGGACAGGATCAGTCTTTCCATCATATTTGGGGGTCACAACAGGTGCTTTGAACTTTGATGGTGTTGGAAAATCTACAATAGCCTGGACAAAAGGTGTTCCTCGAACAAAGGTTCGTTGTAGAGGGTTCTTGGCCTTAGCCATTTCCCCTAATCTATCCTCCGGCCTCTGAATAGATCCTTTCCATGCATCATTCCCTTCCTCGGGCCTGTTGGTTCGAGCAACTGATCGCGTTGAGGTGGCTTCCTGGGATCTCTCTTTACGAGCAGTTGGTCGCGACTGGGCAGATCATTCCCTTAAATCTGATGGTCGTCGAAAACTCCTCGATGGGGCTCTAGGAGGACTTTTGCTTCTCCTAGAACCTAATCGATTAAAAGGTGATACCCTGCTTAATCTTTCTAGCGCACTGGTCCTTTCTGGGGAGAGAGTGATACGTTGTTCAGTATCTGTGGCTCGCACTGACGAAGTTCGTCCAGGTTGATAAGAAAAATCTTCAGATTCCTCATTGCGATATGAATTGGTACGCCTAGTACGCGAAGAAGGCGCACGGGTATTTCTTTGAATACTCTGCAGTCCTGAATGGGTTGGTGCACCGCCATGGAGGGTTTGTATGAGTTGTCGCATAGTTTCTTGCATGACGGTCTGGCCCTGAGCCAGATTTGTCATTATTCCAGCCAGATCTTGAATATTTGGCGGAGCAGATGTATTTGGAGGGCTTCGAGCGTTTCAATTGCTGGATTCTGGAATATCAGCCATTTGTGATGAATTATTTTTGATGAAAAATGAGATTATGAGTCGTTTCCCACAGACGGCGCCAATCTGTTGATGTAAAGAATTAGATCACCTCTAATTATTCAATCACAGATAAATAAATGAGATAAAGAATTTTAAAGTGGTTCAGCTTTATAAGAATGGCCTACGTCCACTATTATGTTATTGTTGAGCGTTTGGGAATTCTCGATTACAAGTTCTATCAAGAAATTCCGATCTGGTCCCTTTCCAATGAGGATTGTACAATGTATTTATAGCCCTGAGGCTGTAATATGAAAGGGTAATACATTAAATGATGTACATATGAAAGGGTAATACATTCAATGCCCCTTAAGCGTGTGCGTCTGAATGATAAGCATTTAATGAACAGTTAAACTGTTGGTTATCCAGCTATTAATGCTTTGTTCGAGGTGCAGCTCGGACCGCCTGAGTTGCTCGGACTGCCTAAGCTTCTCGGTACTCAAGAGTTCCTCGGAGAGTTCTTGTTCCTCAGAGCGTGTGAGTTCCTCGGGGGGTTCTTGTTCCTCGGAGTGTCTGAGTTCCTCGGAGCGTATGAGTTCCTCGGGAGTGTTTGTTGTTGCCACGTAGATTGCCACGTGTCTTCATTTAATTGAGCCATGTCAGCAGACTAAATTTGGTATCAACAGTACCCATGTTTTGTTTTAATATGTTAGGAGATACAATGATTTCCCTTATTCCCAACCTTATGTTTGTCTTTGAACACTCAAAACATAATTTCCTTGGACTAAAGGGTATGCATCCTATATCATATTCACTTTCTGGCTCATCTTCACATTGATGAGATGCTAAAAATTCAGCCAGTGCTTGCCCTTTTATAGACCTTTGGGGCATATAATATAGCAAAACTTGGACATAGCTAACACCCATTTACCAATTCTCTTTCGTAAAATAGTTCTGGTGAACATGTACTTAATTAAATCAAACTTTGAAATGACATACACCTCTCTAGGTACATGTAATATCTAAATTTCATGGCCATAAAAATACAATCTCAAACATAAATTTTCTAGTACTGAATATATTCACAATCATTTAGGAATCTATTAAGGTAGTACAAAACTTTTCATTGTTCATCTCACAGTCTTATGCCCCTAAAAATCTAACAGAAGTATCAATAACGTCGATAAAAAGATTTAGTGTCCTATCATTCCTTGGAGGTGCCACTATCGATGCCTAGCCAAATATCTTTTGAGTGTTTGGAAAGCTGAACTGTCTTCCTCCTTCCAATCCAGATCCTCTTGATCTTTTAGCTTCAAGGAAGGAGAAAATATTTTAGTTTCCTGCATCATTAGATATTAATCTTAAAAGGAAATTAATTTTTCCCCAAAACCTTTGTGATTATTTTTTTTAGTTTTGGAGGTTGTCATTACAAATATGGATTTGTACATTTTCTTTTCAACTTGAATCCCTTTTTGGTGCATCAAATATTCTAGAAAATTTCCTGTAGAAAAGAGGGAGAAAGTAGGGGGATTTTTGGGAGACAAACTAAGAAGGATCGAGGGTGTTCTTCGCTAAATCACCGTCTACGTCAAAGGATCAGATCCTAAGAATCAATAGAGGCAAGTGGTTAAATTTTCTTTCAATATAAATCTGTGATAATCAATTCACATCATAGTGGGTGTTATTGAAATTAGTTCTGGGTGGGAATTACATAACAAAGGGTTTTTCGATTATTTAATCAATTGTGGAGATTAATATGAAATTGATGATGCTAGAAACTTAAATTCTATGATAAACCCAATAGAGATTGTTGTCTAATTTTGGATTTAGAGAATTGAATTTATGAATGATTGAATGAAACCCGTATAATAACCCAATTCAAAATTTGATGGAGTTTGGTTGAAATCAATTCTTTTTAAAGGTTTAAATGATGTTTTAGAACCTGACCTAAGGATGTATTATGTTGAGAATAATCGTATTAAGGTTTGGGGGTAAAAAATAGAAAACTTAGAGGTATATTAATGGAGGAAAAACAAGTTAGGGAAGAAGAAGGTTCGGAACCCAGGTACAATGAACCGGTTCGAAATTGGGGCGAATCGTTTCGGGGGGTGGATGAACCAGTTCGGGGGTCTAGTCGAATCGGTTTGGGGGACCTGACAGTTTATTTTTTTAGTTTAAATGGGGAAGTTTTCAATTGAAATTTCAATCGTAGGGATGAGAACATTTGCTGGAAAGATTTGGGTAGAGTTGTTTATCCTCGATTAGAGTAAGGAAATTGGGAGCGAAATTATTATAATGCGAGAATTAATTAGTGTTGATATTATTAACGAATATACTACGTATGAGACATATACTATAGGTTGAGTGTATACCTATACTGATGTTATATATATATATATATATACACACACACATAGGATATGTGAATGCCTATTGTGTAAATTCTTATGTGTAAACATACCTAGGCTACTTGCTATGACGGGAGGTTTCTGCGCCATGGACAATCTTATCCTGATGAGCACATTGGGGGGATTTTGACTTGTACTCTAGAACATAGAACCTAGGTACGTGTTATCTGAGTGTATGATGGTTTCGACGGTTAGTTGTGTACGTTTGGTGTGTGTGTGTTACCCATAGACTTGGAACTATGTTCACCTCCAATATGTGTGATTTGATTTATGGTTCGAGGGTGATGTTACCGGGACTTAATAGCAGAGTATGCTCGCATCACATGTCTCCACCTAGGGATGCCGTATATGTATATATTATAATAGTGATGTGTATATATATATATATATATATATATATATATATATATATATAATATACCTATGATTTATTATACTACGGGTGTTTTAGTAGATACTGTAGATAGTGATATCTAAATTAATCTCAGTATGTGTGAACTTTATAATTAATTGGTGAATCTAAATAAATAATTAGGGATTGGAAATTTGGTACCATATTATGTGGGCAATATGGGTGGGCATAGTAAAATATTAGACATAAAAAAGGATTAAGTTTGAAACTATTATATATAATTATTTAAAGATGATTAATTAAGTTAATGAGATAAATAACTTACAAAAATAGTAAGATTACTCGGGCTAGAGTAGTGTGTCAGGAAGGGTTCATAACAAGGCTAGTTAGACGAGGTAGTACAACTAGGAGGGTTAGGAAGAAAGCGTTAGGTGTGCACTTTAGATGATGGGTGAGTCTAATCTCAAGGGAGTGTGATACTAGCTTAGTTATGAAGAGCATTCATGAATTTTAATTACTGTAAACTTAATCACTTGCTCAATATTTTCTAAATGTTTTGGGTTCTAACCCTTGCTGGAAATATTTTCAAAACCTTTTAGGTGTCCAGCCTGAGGGATGCCAGACTTGATTATCTATTCTAGGGATACGCACCTGCAGCATATGTGGATGCATGCAGGAGTTGGAGTAGATGTTTTTTTCATTTCATTACTAGATTAGGAATCTTATCTCAGTATTTTATTTCGGGCGTGTTGCCTTCAGGACTTATTCGAAGTATTTCATTGAGATTTATTATTAGCTATTGGATATTTTGGTTTTTGGATTTTGTAGCCGATGGTTTATTCGACAATTAATTTATTATTCAGTATCATTTTAGACAATGATTGTGTGTATAGTTTAGTTTAATTGATTTATGTGTATTGTTACCTATTTAATGAAAGATAAAATTTGACACTTGCTTAATTAACTATTATGTGATTAGTAATTAATGTGGTTGTTGATACCAAATTTAGTCTGCTGACATGGACCAATCACTTGAAGACACGTGTCAACCTACGTGGCAAATACAAATACTTTCAACGAACAGCATACTGTCACCGAGCTACTCAGGCACCCCGAGCTACTCAGGTGCCCCGAGAAACTTAAGCATACCGAGCAACTTAAACGGTCCGAGCAACTTAAGCATACCAAGCAACTTAAGCGGTCCAAGCTACTTAACGTGCAGAGCATCTAAATCAAGAGAATCAAAAGGCGAATGCGCATTAAATGCGCATTATTATCATACAGATGTATATGCCTACTAGATAACAACCCAATATCTTTTCACATGTACAACCTCAAGGCTATAAATACATTGTAACCTCCTCATAAGAAGGGTACTTTGCATTTCTTGGTAAACCTATTATCGAGATTCAAAGCAAACAGTCAGCAATACAAAATAGTGGACGTAGGCCATTTTCATAAGGCTGAACCACTTTAAAAATCCTTCGTCTTATTTATTCATTTTTATCTATGATTGATTAATTAGATATAATCTAGTTTTTTACATCAACAGATTGGCGTCGTCTGTGGGAAACGACTATACTTAGCGTTTCTTACCAAAAACTCATCATCAATGACTGAGATTCCAGAATCCAGTAATCGAAATCCTGGGGTCCCACGAAACCATTCTACTCCGCCAAATATTCAAGATTTGGCTGGCATAATGGTTAATTTAACCCAAGGGCAAACCGTCATGCAAGAAACCATGCGTCAACTTATTTAAACTGTTCGAGATGGAGTTCATGCCCGATCAGAACAACGAAGCGTTCAGAGAAATACCCATCTTCCATCCTCGAGAACTAGACGAACGTTGTTCCCAAAAGTTTCTCAATCTAGACGTACTGGCTCATACCGTACTGAGAGGACTAATGATCCTTCATATCAACCAGGCCGAACTTCATCAGTACAAGCTACATATGCCCAACGGAATGTCACTCTTACTCCAGAAAGGACTAGTGATCTAGAAAGGTTGAGTAGAGTCTCTCCTTTTGATTGTTTGTCCCCTAGGAGGAATAGAAGTCCCCCAAGGGTTGCGTCGAGGAACTCTCAACGACCATCTGATATAAGGGAAGGCTCTGCCCAATCACGCCCAACTGCCCGTAATGAAAGATCCCAAAAGGAAAACTCAGCGCGATCAGTTGCTCGAACAAATAGGCCCGAGGTAGGAAATGATGCATGGAAAGGCTCTATTCAAAGACTAGAGGACCGGTTAGGGGAAATGGATAAGGCCAAGAACCCCCTACAAAGAACTTTTGTCCAAATGACACCGTTCGTACAGGCAATCATGGACTTTCCCACGCTATCAAAATTCAAAGCTCCTATGGTGACACCTAAATATGATGGAAAAACTGATCCTGTCCTCCATATAGAACAATACCAAGCTACTGTCGATATCTATGCAGTTCCAGACGAGATGAGATGCAGGGCATTTTCAAAAACTCTTACCGGATCAGCTCAGATATGGTACAATAACCTTCCTCGGGGGAAGATTGCAACTTTTCTTCAACTGGCAGAGCTTTTCATAGGGAATTTTTATTTTGGATCAAAACCAGTCAAACGAGTAATACACTTACTGAGTGTTAGACAGAAGCCAGAAGAAAGTACCAGAGACTACATTACTCGTTTCAATAACGAGAAACTTGAGGTAATAGATTACGAGGAAAAAATAGCAAAGACTGCTCTGATGAGTGGACTGTTACCAGATAAGCTGTACTATACTTTGGCCAAAGATCCACCTAGGACCATAGCAGAACTAATGGCAAAGGCAGCCAAGATCATGAACGCTGAGGAAGCTTTGGCTACGAAGAAGAATACAGACACTAAGGAGATTAAGGTCGAAGCTAGTAAAATCGAGAAAAAGGATCAGAAGAACAATGGTGGCAGCAAGCAGTTGAAAGGTAAGCAAGCGCTGGTGCAGATGAGGAAATACGGAAATTATACACCCTTAAAGGTAGATATAAATCACATTTTGGAGGAGATCAAGAACAGTGAGGAGTTATCCTGGCGAGGAAAAATGAAGGCAGATCCTGACAAAAGGGACAAACTCAAATATTACGAATTCCACAAAGACCATGGTCACACGACCAAACGTTGCATAGCTCTCCAGAATGAAATTGAAGCACTCGTCAGGCGAGGAAAATTGGCTAAGTATGTTGATCGCCAAAATGGTGGAAAAACCAGAGACCGAGGAAGGCAAAGATCTAAATCTCCTCATCGAGCAAAGGAAGACAAGAAGAGAGATCATGAAGATGATCCAAAAAATGATCCTGACCTTCCCAAAAGACCAAGACAGCCAGAGCGCGAGGTATTTTCAATCCATTTTAGATCATTTGAATGTAATGTCATTACAGGTGGAGATGCAGGAGGTAGATAACTAACTGCGAAGAGAAAAGCTTACCTCAATGAGGCCCAAGCTTGCTCGTACATACAACGAATAAACTTGGTTGAAGATGATCGCCCGCGGAAGGTGAATAGGGACAAACTGGTCATCGATTTCTCTAAAAATGACCTGGCAAGTGTACTATATCCTCATGATGACCCATTGGTAATCAAGATGAGAATGAAGGAAGTGGTGATTTCACGGGTACTGGTGGACAATGGCAGCTCTGCCGACATCATGTTCTACCCATTCTTTGATAGTTTGAACCTGAAGTTAGCCCAGTTGGAGCCCTATCATAGGCCCCTCCTCGATTTTACTGGCAAAAATGTTTTTCCACTTAGGACGATCAAGTTGGATATGCTTATTGGTACATGGCCTTCTTATCGAACAGAAAGAGTACGCTTTTTCATAATGGATAAAAATGTCCAATCAGCTTATAACATCATCATGGGAAGGGTAGGTCTGAAGAAGTTCGAAGCAGTACCATCTACTGTACATCAATATTTAAAATTCCCAACCAACTTCGAAGTGGGAGTTGTGAAAGGTGACCAGAAAGTAGCTCGGGAATGCTACTATTCATCTGCCGAACAGGAAGAACGAGAAGAATCCAGGAAAAAGACTACAACCTATCAAGTGGATGAAATAGAAGATGCAGAAATTAAAACATTGGATCCTAGAGACGAGTCTCAGCTCGTAAAAGTCCAGGTCATGGAAAATACCGAAAATATCATTTTGGATAACGAACACCCAGAACGAACAACCCAAATTAGTGCGTTGTTGGATGTATCATTAAAACAGGAACTGGTAGAATTTCTAAGGCGAGGAAAACAAACTTTTTCATAGAGTCATGAAGACATGCCAGGGATAGATCCGAGTTTCCTGTGTCACGAGCTCAACGTAAACAAGGTAATCAAGCCAGTAAAGCAGAAAAGAAGAGTGTTCAGTCCTGAAAAGAACCAAGCTATATAGGAAGAAGTAGAGAAACTATAAAAAGTCTTTTTTATTAAGGATGTCAAATATCCTGATTGGCTAGCAAATGTGGTGATGGTTAAGAAGAAGAATAACAAGTGGAGGATGTGTGTCGACTTCACTGATCTCAATAAGGCATGCCCAAAGGATCACTTTCCTTTGCCCTGAATAGATCAACTGGTGGATGCTACCTTGGGGCATGAATTGTTGAGTTTCATGGATGCTTACTCTGGTTACAACCAGATTAAAATGAAGCCTGAAGACAGGGAAAATACCTCTTTTATCACCCCAAGGGAACTTATTGCTATAATGTTATGCCTTTCGGACTTAAAAATGTAGGTGCAATATATCAACGGCTAATGAATAAGGTGTTTGTAGAGCAGATCAGTCATAACATGAAGGTTTATGTCGACGATATGCTGACGAAGAGTAAGAAAGCCGCTGATCATTTAGTTGACCTGGGATAGACTTTTGATCAATTAGAGAAATATCAAATGAAGTTGAATCCCACTAAATGCATATTTGGAGTACGAGAAGGCATGTTACTTAGATATATTGTTAACCAATGAGGTATCGAGGCGAACGCTGAAAAGATCAAGGCCCTATTGGATCTACGATCTCCAACTACGAAGAAGGAAGTGCAAAGTCTCACAAGGCGAGTTGCAGGAATAATGAATGCGAGGAGTACTTTCAAGAGTTGAAAAAATATCTGGGGACACCTCCATTATTATCTAGACCAGTGATGGGAGAAAAATTATACTTGTATCTGACAGTTTAAGAAAATGCAGTTAGCTCGGCATTGATAAGAGTGGAGGACGATGTATAAAAACCGGTCTACTACACCAGCAAGGCCTTTCGAGGAGCAGAGATCAGATATTCGAGACTGGAAAAGTTAGCACTGGCACTAATCGAAGTGAACAGAAGGATGAAGCCATACTTCTAAGCCCGTACTATAGTGGTGTATACTGATATGCCATTAAGGCAAGCTCTGCATAAACCGGAGAAATCAGGAAGATTGATGTACTGGGCAGTATAACTTGATGAATATGATATAATTTATGAGCCTAGGTCGTCGCTTAAAGGGCAGGCAGTAGCGGATTTTATTGCAGAGTTTACTCACTCTGATATCTCCGAAGAGCAGGAGTTTAATACAAACCAACCCGTGGATGTTACGGGGTCATCGAATTTAACTCCCGACCAACTTGGACGATCAAAATAAGACAATCAATGAATAGCGAGAAGTGCCGGGGGAGGACAAAAGGAATAATCAAATATTCCATCAAGGAACTCTGTCTGATCAAGAGTTTGATAATGAAATACCTGTATGGAATTTGTATGTGGATGGCTATTCGTGCGCTACAGGTAGTGGAGCAGAAATTGTTCTAAACAGTCCTGATGAGATTGATATAGAATATGCTCTACGTTTTCAGTTTAAAGCCTCCAACAACGAAGCTGAATATGAGGCTATGATCGTGGGTCTAAGTTTAGCCAAAACCATGAAGGCATAGCAGGTCGTGGTGTCCAGTGATTCACAGTTAATCGTAAATCAAATTCTCGGATTGTATGCAGCAAAGGGAGAACTAATAGTCAAATATCATGCAAAGGCTATGGAGGTTATCTCAACTATTACCACAGTTCAGTTGATAAGAATACCGAGATTGGAGAATGCAAGAGCCGGCGCCCTAGCTCGGTTAGCATCAGCAACACGTACCGAGCTACGAAGAACAATCCCAATAGAAATTTTGGTTGGTCGGAGCATAGACGAAGATTTGATGATGAACTTCATTACCCTCGACTTGGGACCATATTGGATGGACCCCATTAGGGCTTATATTGAAGAGGGGGCTTTGCCAACTAATAAACTCGCAGCCAAGAAACTAAAGTTTAAAGCTGCTCGTTATGTATTGACCAGTGGCATTTTATATAGAAGAGGAGTGATAGTAGCACTCCAGAGATGTGTCCATCCCTCCGAAGTTAAGGACTTGATTGAAGAGGTTCATGAAGGGTCCTGTGGAGCTCATGTAGCAAGTCGAACACTTTTGCAGAGGATAACAACACAGGGGTAGTACTGGCCAACGATGAGGGATGACTGCGCTTCTTATGCTAAGAATTACAATAAATGCCAACGTTTCTTGTCCATCCGAAGAACTCCCCAAGCATTGTTAACACCCATTACATCCCCTTGGCCATTTGCCATGTGGGGGATAGATTTGGTCGGGCCACTTCCAACGACCAAAGGGAGATTCAAATACCTCGTGGTTGATGTGGACTATTTTACTAAATGGGTGGAAGCAGAACCTCTCATTGATATGACATATGATAGGGTCTATCAGTTTATTTGGAAGAGTATTATTTGCAGATATGGTCTCCCACACGCATTCATTACCGACCATGGAACCTAGTTTGACAATGAGGAATTCGCTGCATATTGTCATCAATCCAATGTACTGAAAATCCACTCCGCGTCAGGCCATCCCCAGAGCAATGGGCAAACTAAAGTGACGAACAGAACCCTACTGAATAGTTTGAAAAAACGGTTGGATGATGCAAAGGTAAATTGGATTAATGAGCTTCACTCTGTGTTGTGGGCTTATTGCACTACACCACGAACAACAACTGGGGAATCTCCATACATGTTGACATTTGAGAGTGAGGCTGTCATACCTGCTGAATTGCGTTTACCTATACATAGGGTGCTTAATTTCAATTCTCCTATAAGTGACTTGATGAGGCGTTTAGATCTGGATATGCTCGAAGAAGTTAGGGAAGAAGCATCAATCAGGAATACTGCATACCAACAACGAACAACCTTGTTCTACAACAAAAGGGTGAAGCAGTGCGATTTGAAAGAAGGAGATTATGTGTTGAAGAAAGTGATACAAAAGCATAACAAACTGGAAGCCAACTGGAATGGACCTTACAGAGTAACTGAAGTTGTTCGTCCTGGGACATACAGAATTGAAACCTTGGAAGGAGAAGAGTTCAAGAACGCATGGAATGCAGAGCATTTGCGCAAGTACTATCAGTAATTAAAGTCCACATGTAACACAGTTCTTTCAATATGAATAAAAGGATGTTTCGCCCATATTTCCTCCTTTTTGAAGTTTTTTTCGGAATATTAGTGCTTCACACTACGCAAGTATAAATTCATAGCAGCAACCACCAACTCCGATTGGTCGGGAATTCAAACCACCAACTCCGGTTGGTCGGGAATTCATTTAACCACCAAATTCGATCGGTCGATAATTTATCAACCACCAACTCCAGTTGGTCGATAACTCATTAACCCCCAACTCCGATTGGTCGGTAACTCATAACCACCAACTCCGGTTGGTCGGTAACTCATTAACCACCAACTCCGGTTGGTCGATAACTCATAACCATCAACCTCGGTTGGTCGGCAACTCATAACCACCAACACCGGTTGGTCGGTAACTCATAACCACCAACTCCGTTTGGTCGGCAACTCGTAACCACCAACCTCGGTTGGTCGACAATCTAATAACCTACCAACCCCAGTTGGTCGGCAATTCAATAACCATCAACTCCGGTTGGTCGGCAATTTAATAACCACCAACTCCGGTTGGTCGGTAATTCATTAACCTACCAACTCCGGTTGGTTGGTACCAAACTAGGCAAGAAGATGGATGACCTCCCGGGGCATCCACTGTCTAGGCAACAAGGTAATCTTGACAAGATTACTACAACTAAGCAGGAACATGGGATGAAAATCATTCCATTGCTTAGGCCCAAAGAGTGACACGTCACTATAATCAAACAACAAATGGGACAAATTCCATTATTTAAAAACAAAACAGGATATATATATATATATATATATATATATATATATATATATATATATATATTCACCAACAAACATCAAAGGCATTCTAAAAATTACCCACAAGGAAATGAAATTGTAAAAATCTCTTCATTAAAATCAAGCAAATTACATATGATATGACGTTTGATTCATTACATAAAAATGTCCTATTCTATGGGTTTCTTTCCATCTGCTTTTGAAACAGGTTCCACTCCAGCTGGAGGATCATCTAATGCATAAGGAGAATTTATAAAGTTCAGATCTCGCAGCATTCTGCCATTAATTATGGATGGTCGATCAAGTAAGTGCTCTGGACGAGATATCTCAAAATTCGAATGAAGACTATAATCACCGAGATACTTGGCGATCAAAACTCGAGGAATAGCGTGGGCTGGAATCCAGCTAAGGTCAAGTTTGAAGGGAGGCATAAGTAAATCAAGAACTCCAGACTCATAATAATACCATAAGAAATGAATTTACTCCAGTTGTAGAACACATAAGGTATTCAACCACCCTTGCTTATATCCTTCGTTGTTCGACTGCTGTAAACGAGCATCAAGGTGATACAAAGCTTTATTATACCCAACCATCCAAAATTCTCTGGGCTGCTTATGAAATTGATAAGTCAATCTCTCAAGTTGCTCGTGGAGCCTCTTCACCAGCATTTCTTTACTTTCCAGAGCATAACTCTGATTGGAGAGCTGGTCGTTGAAACTCTGAATTTTTTTAGACATTTATGCCAAGGCTTGGTTCTTCGCCATCAACTGAACGGCTTGATTCTCTAAGGCCAATTGAGTTCTCGTTTCATTAATAGTAACCCGACCAGCCCTTGCTTGTCTACGAGAAGAAGATCTTGTTCTGCCACGAGCAGGTGTGGAAGATCCTACTCACTTCAAAGTTTCTAACTCATCCTTAAGTTAGCATTTTTTACTTCTAAAAATGAAAAACCATCTTCATTTATGGGGACCAAGGCTCCCGAAGAAGAAGAAGCAGCAGATTTGAGCTATTTTACTTCCTCCTGCAAAGCGATGTTCTCCTGATCTAGTAGCTTGGCAATCTATCTGTGCTCTTCAATTTCAAGCTTTAACACGCTCTCCTTTTTCTCATGAGCAGAAATGAACTTGTTATATCCCTTGTCACCACTCAATTGATGGTATTTTTTTCTCATAGCCTTGATGTAAAAGTGTAGTAGATTCTTTGTACTGCTGTTGAAGCTCCTCGATCGTTCCTTGAAGATCTTCAATCATTTCGTAGTAGGCCACATTATTGCCACAACACGATCAAGTAGGCACTTCAAGCACTGGTAAGCATCAATTGCTCATTCAGAAGCACCTGATCCGATGATGTCAATTATCTGAGCCTTAGTACGGTTTGCATGACCAACTTTGAAATAGTCATTGCACTTCTTCATAAACTCTATATCATTAACTGATAAGAGTTCCATCCTGGCCACAAACTAGCGAACAACAAATGAAAAATAAAAATCAACAATGATGCAAATAGAGCAAGTAAGAGAGAAATTTCAGACGAACAATAAAAGTTCAAATTTTTAT
This sequence comes from Sambucus nigra, assembly GCA_949130495.1. Taxonomy (NCBI): domain Eukaryota; kingdom Viridiplantae; phylum Streptophyta; class Magnoliopsida; order Dipsacales; family Adoxaceae; genus Sambucus; species Sambucus nigra. The sequence goes on along the minus strand of OX422217.1, from coordinate 28,533,176 downwards.
TCATTATGATAAAGGAAAACACAGATCAGGGTTACATCCAGGAAAATAAAGAAACAAAAGACCCGAACAACTTTAAACCTTCTCCTTATTTCCTACGACTTCTTCAGACGGTTTAGATGAAGGGTTGGTTGCTCGGAGGGCAATAGTAGTTGCTCGACAGATGTACTGGCTTGTTGGATTTGCTCGTAAGGTTGAATAACAGCAACAGGGACTTGCTCTCCTGTCATCATAAAAGATTCATCTGAAGCAGCTTCATCTTCTTCTTCTTCTCCAAGAGAGGGAGGAGGGCCATGAGTATGCTCCTGGAACAACTCCGAATTTTCTGCAACCTTCAATTTCTTCAAGGCTTCTTTCCACCCGTCCCTAAAATATTTAACACTGGCGTACTCCATTTGAGAAGACATAACAGCCAGGCCTTTATTCCAACCTTTGTCCTAACCAGCACTAAATGATTTTTTAACAGCAACTTTCCTCTTTGCTCTCTCCGAGGAAGTCTTTTCCCTAAGGAGCTCTTCGGCAGCTTTCAGCTTTTCTTCTACCTCTGTCTTATGTCGCTCAACATCTTGAAGCTTAGCAACATTTTCCTCAGCAGATTTAAGCTTGATCTTAAGCTCCTCTTTACCTTGTTCAGCTTCCCTTAATTTTTTCTCCAACTCTTTGGAGGCAGCCACAGCCTGATCTCTATTTAATTCAACAGATTTGAATTGCTTCCCCAAAGCATCTTTGTCTTTCTCGTACTTCTGACGATATTTCTTCAAAGACTGGGTTAATCCAGCAAATGCTTCTTCTAACCCACCCGAGGAGGTGGAAGCCCTGATAGCTTCATCTTTTTTTAAAATACTATTGAAGTAAGTCACAAGCTGAAAAAAGGAAGAATTTTTAGTCAATATATGAATATAATACTAGAAAATAAAGGAGTCAGGCTAACCATACTTACTAAAGTAATGTGTTGAGTAGCCAATGTATTAAGTCTCTCACAAGAAAAGGTATCTTCAACACCTTGGGATTCTGGAACAGTCCAAGATCTTATCAAGACCATAGCAGAGCTCGGAGCAACAAGAGCTGGAACATTACCTTCAACATTTAAAGGCTGAGAGATAGGGTCAACAGGTCTCTCAGAAGAACTCTTTTTTAATCTCCTCAGAGGAGCAGGAGCACTTTCAATTAAAGGTGTTGTTTCTATTGGCAAGATGACAATAGTCTCACTTGAAGGTGATGTCTCTTTCGGAGGCACATGGGGCTTCTTGCCAGCTTCCTTAGCAGTAGTGGAAGGGGGTGCATCTATAGTCTTTGTCCCCTCATCTAGGACATCTTGTCTATTCTTCTTTGCCTCCTCGGTGGCAAAGGCAGACTTGTCAAAAATGCAGGAGCTTTCCTTTTCTTCATTAGATTAGTAACAGGAGTACTTAAGTCAGAAGAAGAACCTTCCACACTGGTTTCAGAGGTTGGTATCTGATCAAGATCAACCACCACAGGACGAGTAATGAAAGAAGAAGTGTAGCTTCTGTATTGCAGCAAATAAGAAGCAGATCTAATGTGCTCCCCAGCAACCGATTGATTCAAGCCCCAGATAAGTTTTAAATATTTTATATTAACATCAACCTCTTTTGGAGGCTTCCTTTTACTGTCAACTGTAACAAACAAAATCAGATGTCAGTGATGCATTTCATCGAATACAAAGAAAACAAAATTTCCAAAATGAAAACAACCTATCCCATTGCCGTAAGGTGGACACCTGGGACCTTGGTACACATCATTTCCACTTAATAGAGGGTGTTGCCAATTTTTCATCACAACCCCATGATCAAAATAATCCATATTGGCATCGGGAAGATTGACAACTAAAGCTCTATTCGAAAACCTAGTTTTTAAAAAGAATGTAGTATCACTGGTAACCCATCTGTAGCAATACATAATTTCTAGAGTTCCCAAACGAGTTCCATAAATTTGATTCAACCTATGTACACCATTAACTACCCTCCATGTATTTGGAGCTACTCTTGCAGGTACAATATCGAAATATTAACAAAACTCCAAACACAGGGGATTTGGCGGAAAAGAAAAGCCACATTCGGCTACAAAAAGACTTGGGAACCAGTGTCCCTCAGCCAAAGAAAATAAATCGAAAGGGCAAGAAAGTTCTTCCAAAATAACCCACGAAGGGATTGAAAACTCAGACCGAAATTATCCAACGATTCAACAAGATAAATCATGATGAATAAAGTAAATAAAGAAGAGGGAATAAAATCTTATAGAAGAAGGAGAGATCAGTTGATAATAAATGATGGAAAGAACGAAGGTACAAAATAGAGAGAAAATGAAGAGTTCAGAGATACAGATTTGAAAAGTGAAAGACGATAGGATTCATGTCGCACTTAAATACTTTACCTCATGAATAGAGAAAATCAATGATTACCAGGGAGGACGTTTACGTTTTCGGCGGCTAAAAGAAGAAAGAGGCACAAATATCGAAGTGATCGTAAAAATTCAAAATATTTATGAAGCTTGGTATTATGCGCTCAAAAAGGAATTATATATATAATGAAAATCTCCCTAAAAGTCATGAAGACCAGTAATCCAAGCAGTTTTCAAGCAAAATGTTCCACACTCTCCTTCAACCTCAAATGTGAAACATTGGGGGCTTTTATTGATACCAAATTTAGTCTGTTGACATGGACCAATCACTTGAAGACACGTGTTAACCTACGTGGCAAATACAAATACTTTCAACGAACAACATACTGTCACCGAGCTATTCAGGCGCTCCGAGCTACTCAGGCCCCCCGAGAAACTTAAGCATACCGAGCAACTTAAACAGTTCTAGTAACTTAAGCATACCGAGCAACTTAAGCGGGCCGAGCTACTTAACGTGCAGAGCATCTAAATCAAGAGAATCAAAAGGCGGCTGCGCATTATCGTACAAATGTATATGCCTAATAGATAACAGCGCATTATCTTTTCACATGTACAACCTCAAGGCTATAAATACATTGTAACCTCCTCATAAGAAGGGGACTTTGCATTTCTTGGTAAACCTATTATCGAGATTCAAAGCAAACAGTCAGCAATACAAAACAGTGGACGTAGGCCATTTTCATAAGGCTGAACCACTTTAAAAATCCTTCATCTTATTTATTCATTTTTATCTGTGATTGATTAATTAGATATAATCTAGTTTTTTACATCAACAATGGTTTTCGACAGTGATGCTAAGAACGAACCCAATGAGAAATCTGTTTAAATATAATAAAGGACTAATCACCCAGTATTTAATTGAGCAGGGTGTCACATATAACACTCCAAAAAAGTTTCAACCATATCATCGAAAGTAACATTCATTCACATTTGATAAGTGTCTCTTGCATTCATACATCGAATGACATTATTATACATTTAAAGGTTCCCAGGTTACCTGGGCACCTAAAGGCATTTTTATGCACATCCTCTTCATTTATGCATATTTGGTTATATCCTGAATGGCCATCCATCATAAACATGATATCGTAACTAGTGGACCTATCAAATAATAAGTCTACCACTAGCATTAGGTATTCATCCTTTGGAGTGGTTATATTTAGATTTCTGAAGTCAATGCACACTCTTAATTTGCCATTCTTTTTAATAACTGTCACTATATTGGAAATCCATTCAACATACCTGACGATTCGAATGGACCTAGATTTTAATAACATTTTTATTTCTTCCTTTATTTTAACAGTGACTTCTAGGGTCATCTAGCGAGGTAGACGCCTCATAGGCTTGTATCCTTCCTTGATTGGCGATTTATGCTCCATCAATTTTCTATTTAAGCTAGTCACTTCATCATATTTCCAATCAAAGAAGTCCTTATACTAACGTAAAAGGTACACAACCATTTGATGGTTTTATTTGGTGAGGTTGACACTTATGTATGTTACTCTTTTATTTTGGTTGCTTCCTAAGTTTACCTCCACTAAAGGATCCAGTTGGTTGACTGCGATTCTTCGTATTTTACTAGTGAACTTGCTAGATCACCAATGTCTTGAGTCTATTCTTTCTCTTTCTCTTTTTTGAATACATAATCGGCCCAATTAATGGTCCTTTCCTCACTTATTTTTGTTTTTAATTAAATCTCTCTGAATTTTTCCAACGCTATAACCAACTTTTCATTGGCCTTTTCTAGTTGAAGTGTGTGTTACCTATTAAACATCCCTTCAATATTTTTTAATTGGTCCCATCAAACCAAAAGATAAATCTTCCCAGGCTTCATTTGAAACATTTTCTCCTAATGTCTCAGCTATTAGTGCATCCATTTTGACTGGTACCACTTTGATTGGTTGTAACACCCCGCCTAATTAAATACCGGGTGATCAGTCATTTATTAAATTATAATCAAGGTAAACGGTTGGTTCATTCTTAGCATCACTGTCGCAAAATAAACTTTCCAATTTAAACACCCTAAATAATTAAGCTAAGTGTCAAAACCATTTAAAACATTATTTTCATTTATTAAATTCAATTATAAAACCTTTAACATTTAACAGTTTAAGAAATCACACAAATATTAAGGTTGGTAATAAACACCCAAGAATTTAACCATTCAAATAAACCAATTACAAGTCTAAGAATTACAAATGAAACCATCCCGACAGTAATTAAAATCCCCATGAGTACAAAGTATTAAAGATAAATGAACATAATCTCTGACAATCCAACTGGATAAGGAAACGGGCGACCCATGCCCAAACTAATTAGAGCTGGAATAAGAGTGGAATCAATAACGAAGTCGTCTAAGCAATGGCCTGCAACTCCCACATAAACTGCAGCACGTCCAATCCAAAGAACCTAAGCATGACGCCCCTGTGGCTGGGCACCTGTAATATATACATATATATACAAGAGAGAAGAGATAACAGGAAACGGGTCAAAGCCCGATTGTAAAACAGTTTAAAATTTAGTTTAGCAAGTATTTAAAATGCTTACCGGCTAATGCAACAACCCTGCTAGTACGCGGCACTCTCTTGAGAATTCTCACCTCTCATCTAGTGTGCACGTCTATCATACTACTAACCCTCGTAAGTCTATCTCACTTATTTTTCATAAAGTTTATCTTGAGAAATAATAGGGTGATAGTATTTAGTTTAGAAAACTAATCTCTTCAAGATTTCCTTACACTATTTAAAACAAATCAGTACCATTATGAAGTTCCCGAACATTTAAGAGAGTTGAAACATTTATTTATTACTTAATTATGTATACGCACAGTAGAAAATTCCCATGTAAATATATGTATATATATTAGTTTCACCTATAATATATACTAATGGCACCCCACAAAAATCTATGGTGCTAGCGTACTCTGCTATTAAGTCCCCGTATCACTCATACTAAGAAAAATACTAGTTCGGAATCACTCTCGAACTGTATTAACACAAAACACATACAAATGGAGGCGAAGCATAGTTCTCGGTCCTAAGAGGTCAGCACATACCCTCACGTCTCTTAAGACCATCTGACTATCACAGATAGCCTGTAATCGAGGATACTATCTTCTAGGGTACAAGTCGTTATCCCCCATAAAGGTCCAATCGAGATAAGCCTGTCCCGACGCGGAAACCCCCGTGATAGCAAGTAGCTTGGGTACGATTTTTACACTGATATATAATATATGCACAATCACACAGTCATATAAATATAATATTCACATGGTTTTAAATTAGGTGCGCCCACGACCCATAGTTATAGTTATCTGCTCTTAGCATATTTTACTCGATTCTTGCATAACGGACTCGTCACTTCTATTCTCATATATAAGTTACTCCTTACTTACTTCTCATCTCTCGAAGTATTCTATCACCTTAAGTATAATTTCAGTAGGTACTCTCATTTTCTTTCTAGTCTAACTTCCTTACAAGTCTCGACCTTTTATTTATCGTACGCTCGATATCATATGTGCGAATAACTTCCCGTTAACCCTTTATTTCATCTTACATTCAATTCTCACTCAACAGGGTTACCTAGACCCTACTGGTCCTATTTATATCTCATTATACTCTAACAATAATAATCAAGGGTTCCTATGCCTTTTAATCGGATTAAACCAAAATAAGGGGAATATGCAGTTTTCCAGGAGGGGTCGATCGATCGATGTTCTTGGGTCGATCGATCGATCAAGCGGTTATGGCAAAAACTGCATTAACCTAGTTACGGGTTTGCCTATCCAACCTCAACCAAATCTCCATATATGATTCCCAAACTCCCAACCAACATTATCACAAGTACTATATGCCTAAATACATGATTTTAAATGTAAAACATGTCCGAATTCATCAAGTATAATGATTAAATGGGTAAAATCTATATAAACTTCAAGAACCCTAATCTTTTCTTTTAATTTCAATTCTTCCCATTCTTTTTCCAGATTTCCCACTTCTAAATCCATAAAAATTCGTGGTATATCCTCTACATGCGATTTAGATGTCCAGAATATGATTTCTTCTTATATAACATGTGATCTAAGTCTCAAAACTATACATTCTTTCATGGGACGAGTCCTAAACACCCCTAGACTAACATGATTGAGACATTAACTAAAAATAAAGCAAGATAGATACTTGCCTGGGAATTTAGTTTCTGATTTGTGGAAGAAAAAGGTATGGTTGCGCTCCTCGTCACGCGATCTACGTTTTGGTGGTGGTGGCAGTGCAAACGGTTGAGTCTTTGGCCTTGAATTTCTTGAAAAGCTTGCCAACTTCTTCTCTAATGGCCGTCCTTTGATTTTGTGTTTGTTAACCCTAGAAGATAACTCCTAAAGGCTGATATATCCTTAGAAAATTCGTGGGCTTAATTACCAAAAAATATAAAATGTCTAAAATACCCTCCCGGGATGTCAATTAGGCCTAAAAATGCAATGAGACCCAAACTAAATCCCCGAGTACACTTTTCTGACTATCTCGACCCTTCCGGACACTTTGGTGCACTCGAAATGACCATACGGGCGAATTATACTTTATTCACTTTTAATAATCATCATTTAGTCCTGACACGACACAGGCGCGTCCCGACTTAAATTTTCATAATTGTCATTTTATTCACTCGTGACAATTTTTAATAAAACCAATCTTATATATTACTTTACTCATCTAGTAATATTCAATAAATTTCCAATAATTACTAACTCTCATCACGCTAGTAAATATTTAAATCAAATTTTCGGATTAAAATTAAATTAATTCCTCAATTAAATTTAATAAATCCCTAAATTTAAAAGCCACAAAAATACAGGGTATTACACTGGTCCCATATTCTCTTAGCGAATTGATTCGGTTCTTGGGCAACTTGATTAAGGCCTAAGACTTAAAAAATTAAAATGGCCTTAAATTTTTTGTTCAAATCGGATTAACTCACAGTCATAATCCAAACGAAGATATTTTGATGCTCAATATGTTGATCTATGATACTATCCAAATAATGGAGTATAAAATGACCCAATTTCCCTTAAAGATGGCGCATATGTCGAAACTTTTACAAAACACATTCAAACCTTACATCTTGCATCCCAAAATATTTATAAAAGCTCAAATAAACCTTGCAAAAGATAAGAATATGATTCCGACCCATTGAATAGGGTGATGAGTGATTTAGAATGCTACGAGAAGTATAGGTAGTGGGTGATACCTACTTAAGGGACCTTGGGTTTCGGGTCTATAAATGTGATACTAAGGATACCGAGAGATACTAAGAGAGTATATAGACTTTGTGATAGTTTAGAACATATGTACAACCCACCTAGTAAGATACTGCTTATTCTGAATAACTTTTATTATTGTTAGGTTAAACAATACCTAGATCTTGAGAGCCTTGGGAGTCCAGGACAATTTGTATATGATCGATTATAGTTAACGTGTTTATTAATTGACAATTACAAGAGACTTATATATAACCCAGTTCTACTTGTTTATTTGATCCAATTGCATAGGGGCGTACTTGTTTACTTGTTTTATGTGCAATCACACCAGGGTGGTGTGTGTGCTAGTAGGCGACATACTATGATGGATTTTAATGCGGCGCATATGACGCTGACTGCGCTGGTATCCCCGTGATGAGATGAATTTTACCCTGGTCTTTTTACCTCGATCCTACGACTGACGTACATTCATCCGCGAGCGAGGACAATACAAGGGAGTTATATCACATAGTTATAGGGTATGGAGGCTAGACGATAGATGATAATATGTATTAATTATCCCTTGTTGAGACTTTGAGGTTATAGGTTCGGAATGACCTATAACTATACCTAGTATGCACGAATGATCCTCGAATGAAATATGGATAGGAATTCGTAATTTTATTGGACGGTACGAGCATCGCCCAATTACTTGTATGTGTCAAGGACATAACTTATGTGGATGTAGATGTAGAGACCGACTTTTCTCTGGTTTATGTGATTTTGTGTTGCAGTACTGAGAGATCTTGTCGAATTTCAAAGGACGCATAAAAAATCGTTATTTTTTTTAAAATAGCAAAACAATTATTTTGAGTTAATTTTTTTTCCGAATTTCCTAAAATATTTAAATACTATATAAAAAAAATAAACTAAAAAATATTTCTTTTATTATTTAAAAAAAGAAAGATAATATGTATAGATGACATCTTCCCCTCCGTCTATATATATTAGTTGAAGGAAGGTCAGTTAGCGTGATCTTTCCATGTAATTATTGAATTTACAAGCCAAGTTGGTAGCCGTTGTTATCAGCTCACTATAATTTAAGCCCAGAAACAAACAACCCAACCGCAGTGATAAATATCCCCCCAGACACCCTTTTTTTTAAACAGAACATTCTTGATGAAGCCACATATCTTTCTTTAGATCTCTCTCTCCACTTCATTTCAAGATCTAAATCTCATCTCCTTTAAAACCCATCTAAGATATTAAAAACCCATTTCAGATCCAAGGTAAACAGACCCTCTTTCTTTTTATTTCTCCAGTTTTCTTGATTAGTTTCTAAGTTTAGAGATCTATGAAAGAACCCAATTCAGCAAGTGACCCAATTGGCCAAAACATAATAAAACTCATAAGCAATGTTTGTTTCTCAGTATTTGTGTTCACAGTCCTCATATTTACTGTAATTGCCATCACATACCAGCCCCCTGACCCATGGGAAACCTCTAGAGCCCTAACTAGGGTTTTCACCCAAGTTGAAAATGCCACTTTCCAAAGTGACAATTCTATCCTCAGAACGGGCGAAGACGTGGCCGTTAGCCCGGCCGCGTCTCCGGCTGCTACAGTTGGGGTGATAACCGAGGCGGTGATTGAGAAGAACGAGGAAAAAATCACGAATTTGAGCTTACAATCTGGTTGTGACGATGTGGGTCCGGTGAATTGTTCGGACCCGAGAGTGTTGATTGCAATCGAGAGGTATAATTTGAGGGCGTTTAAGTTGATTGTGTTTTTGGATTATCAAACGCCGGTTAACGGGTCGAAACCGGATGAGTGTGACGTGGCGTGGAGGTTTCGGAACAAGAGGGAGAAGTCGTGGAGGAAATATAGGGATTTTCGGAGGTTTAGGATTGGGTTTACCGAAGATTGTGCATATAAAGTGGTTCGGGCGAGAGGTTGGCATTCAGGTATTAATGCCCGTCGGCCGAGAAGTAGGTTTAATGTAACGAGAAGTGGTGAGAGAGCTAGAGTTAATCTACCGTATCGTGATGATGATATAAACGATACGATTCCCGTTTTGGGGTCGGATACGGATTTTAGAAGGGGGAAGTACTTGTATTATTCGCGCGGAGGGGATTATTGTAAAGGGATGAACCATTACCTTTGGAGTTTTTTGTCCGCACTTGGTGAGGCGCAATATTTGAATCGAACGTTTGTGATGGATTTGAGTATTTGCTTGTCGTCATCGTATAATCCGAGTAATAAGGATGAAGAGGGAAAGGATTTTAGATTCTATTTCGATTTCGAGCATTTGAAAGAGTCGTCATCGATTGTGGAGGAGGGTGAGTTCCTTAGAGATTGGAAAAGATGGGATAAGACCCATAAGTATAAAATCCCTGTTAGAAAGGTTGCAAGCTATAAGGTGACACCCATGCAACTAAGGAAAGATAGAAGCACGATTATATGGAGGCAATTCGATGGTCCCGAGCCAGAAAATTATTGGTACAGGGTTGGTGAAGGCCAAGCTTCAAAGTATATTGAGAGGCCGTGGCATGTTTTGTGGAAATCTAAGAGACTTATGAATATTGTCTCCGAGATTAGCGGGAAAATGGATTGGGATTTTGACGCGGTGCACGTGATTCGAGGAGAGAAGGCGCAAAACAAGGCAATGTGGCCCCACTTGGACGCCGATACATCCCCAGATGCTCTAGTCGAAAAGCTTCAAGGGCCGATTCAACCTTGGAGGAATCTTTATATTGCCACAAACGAACCGTTCTATAATTACTTCGATAAATTGAGATCTCATTACAAGGTTCATTTGCTTGATGACTACAAGGAATTATGGGGAAATACAAGCGAGTGGTACAACGAGACAACGCTTCTAAATGGTGGCCGCCCCGTCGAATTTGATGGGTATATGAGAGTCGAAGTGGACACCGAGGTCTTCTACAGGGCAAAGACGCGGGTCGAGACATTTTATAATTTGACCAAAGATTGCAAGGATGGGGTTAATACTTGCTGACCAGGTTGGAGATATACCTTTTACTGCGTTTGCATATGTTGATTTAAATATCTTTTTGTTTGTTCAATTTCAAATTACAAACGTTGAGTTCAATTCAGGCTTGTGATTATATTCGCTTGTTCATTTTTTGTATTTGATATAGATTCCAGCTTTGTATACCCTAGCTTTGTTGTAATCTTTTATTCCAGCAGCATGATATTTCCTTAATCATTTGTATAAATTATCTAATAGTAAAGCATTTTGCTTGATGGTACTCGAGGGCAGAATTTCTGGTTAAGGGAGGCAGAATTTTTGGTATTATATTTTCGACGTCAAATCCTACAATTTCAAACTTAAAAGAGATAAGTACTAAATTTTTTGTAATTTTTCAAAAACTAAGGGGAGCAATTTTCCCCTTTTCATAAGAGTTGATCCGTCCCTAACTATGAAGCCATTGTGATGGGCATGGTGGTCATGGGTGGACCCCTTTGGGGACCCAGTCCCGCATGATATGATACCTTTGCCCCTCATGCTCACTGTTTGGCTTGTAATCTTTAATTTCTACAAATGCCGTTGTGTCTTACCTATGATAGATGATGGGTACATTACCTCTCTTTAGTTTTGTTTGCTTTTATCGAATCATTTCTTATATATTTTTACCCAGTTTAGTTGAAAGTAAATTGATGCCATTATTGCTAATGAAGCTAGATCAGTTTTGTTTGTTAGCCCTGATTGTTTTTATTTATATTTTTTTTCATGGTAACTTTTTGACGTAAACTACACGTCAGTGGTTAAAAGAAATACACCAAACCCTAACCCTAACTTTAGAGAGAGTATCAAAAGATTTCTGTTATTCAAAATGGAGAGTGTCCTTAAATGAAGACTACATGGGGCATTTAAAGGGTAGGAGTAGTTTAGGCTCCAAGCTAAGGCCCTAATTACAAAAATGCCATTACTACTCCTTCCCTCTAAATAATAAAGCAAAAGAAAGAAAAATACAATAACAAAATAAAAGAAAATACAAAAAAAAATAAAAATGACAAATAATCCCTAAAAAGGGCCTATTTCTATCAATGTTTAAAAAGGTGGAAGAGGAGTACGCCTCGAGGCGAGGCGCTGAAAAAAAAACCTCGAGGCTTAAGCCTCAGGGCTGAATTTGAGGCTTACGCCTCAATGCGCCTCGAGGCTTACGCCTCAAGCCTTTTTGCTGAGGCGCAGGAAAAAAAAAAAGAAGTTATTTCATCACAAAGTCTGTTTGTTTAAAGGTTAAAATTCTTCATTTTTCTAAAATTGCACCTAACTTAAAAAAATGTTGTTTTAATCTACTAACTCTTATTCTTTTTTTATTTTAGTTTAGTTTTAAAGTTGCACTTAATTTTGTTTTTCTTTACTAATTTGTTTGAAATAAGTGTATAAATTTGTTTGAGACTATATTTTGTTACAAATATATAGTTTGTTTGAAATAAATGTACAAAATTAACTTCAATATGACTTTTTTTTAAAAGGTTTCTATTTTTTGGTTTTCAACTTAGATTAATATGTTTTCTTTAACTTATACTAATATATTTTAAAGGTTGCTGTTTTTTTTAATAAACTTAGGTTAATATGTTTTATTATTTTTTTAATAAAGTTGCTATTTTTTTAATCTTAGCTTGAAAATCAATGTTTTTTTTAATAAATTTGCTTGTTAAGTTGCATTGATTAATTTATTGTCATATTATAAAAGAACCAATATGTGAATGAAGCTAAAAAAATGATTTTGCCAATACGATTTTGCATTGATTAATTTATTGTCATATTTAAAATAACCAATATGTTCAAATTGATTTTCTCTTTCTAAAAAGTTATATTGGGGGGAACAGAAAAATGTCAAACTATGTGAGAAAGCCCTCAAGGATGTTTTTTTTTGTAGTTTTATTTTATATTTCTTTGTTATTTTATTTTTATGGTTTTATTAGTATTTTTTTAATATTATTTTGCTCTTTTTTTTTTTCTTTTCGGTGAGGCTTACGCCTCAAACGCCTCGAGGCTTACGCCTCGCCTCGCCGCGACTAAAACACCTCGCCTCGCCTTTCGCCTTTTTAAACATTGATTTCTATCATTCTCCCCAACTTCGAAAAGTTCGTCCTCGAGCGTAGGAGATGACCGGTAAGAAAGCAAGACAACCATTAAAGAGCTCCTCACTACGAAGAAGAGCCGTCCTCGGAAACGCCCATTGTACCGGCTTGCCATAAATCCCGAGAGAATAGGAACACAATCCAAACGTGGCCGACCAACAAAATCGCGACCCGAGATTCCTGGGATGAACCTCCTTAATGCTACACTGCGGAAAATTTCCTCCGATCGCTTATAAAAAACTACCATGAATGGGTCCACATACCCAACCATCTAACACATCACCTCCCATCTCCAAATCAACCCCAAGAGAGATAACCTCCAATCCAACCTCATCAAAATCATCATCCCCTCTCTCAAAGATTGGAAAAAAACTCCCAAATTAAATATTTCCGGTTCGCGAAAGTGCGTGCGAGTCACCCAACCATCCTCATCAAAAATGTCAAAAAAATCCTTAATACACAACCCAATTTCGTCGTTTCCATCTTTCTTGCAATCAACCGGCTTGGGAGGGGAGCTTTTATTGTTGATTTGACCCGATTGGATGAATGAGGGAGGAAGAATGATTGGGTGAAGCAATCAATCTTGAATTAGCTGCCAATAATCTTGAATTGAGCCTCGAGAGCATAGTTGTCAAAATGCGAATCGTAAATCGAATCGATCGAATCGGAACCAAATGATAAAAACGTAGTAAAATATACGTAAATGGGATTTAACACTATAGAATTGGTAATTAAGCGTAGCACATGATAATATACCAAAATATATCACAAAAATTAACCGTAGCACATGTTCTCATTCATTTTAAACTTAAAAATATAAAAAACAAAAATATATCATAAAACAACATACATATTAATTTAAAACATCCTACATATTAATTTAAAACAATAAAATAAATACAAAGGTTAATTTAAAATAGTAAAACTGTAAAACAAATACTTCCAAAAATTTTAAACAGGCCTACCTACTAAGATTAACAATATTAATTTAAAACAGTTTACAAAATTACAACAATATTAATTTAAAACAGCCTACAAAATTACAACAATATTAATTTAAAACAGTAAACCATATTATTTCAAAACAATAAAACAAATAATAAGATTAACTATAAAACAATATTAATTTAAAACAACCTTCATATTAATTTAAAGCAACAAAACAAATATACCTTCAAAGATTTTATAACAAATGTAAAAATTTTATAACAAAAAAAAACAAAAGATAGAAGACACTCAGCCAAGAGAATAGACAAGAAAAGCCAACTGATAATAACCAAGCCAAGACAACATGTTTTTCTCTAAAACTCAGTATCTTAACGGTATACTTTGTTGTTTGCTTCTTTTTTTATTTGTTTTATTAAAACACATGTATGGTTATAAGGTAAAAAAAATCGCAAAAAAAAGAAGTGAATCGGACCCGAATCGGAAGATTCGAATTGTGAATCGCCAATTTAGTCCGATTCTTTAGACATTTGTGATTCTCAACTCTATTCGAATTGTTTTATGTGAGAATCGAATCGAATCGTACGATTCGAATCGTACGATTTTGACAAGTATGCTCGAGAATTAATCGGGGCGGAAACGTAATTTTTTTATTATTGGGGTTTGAAAAATGGGTGGTAGGTTGGAGGTTTCGGGGTTGAGAGGGGTTAGGGTTTAATTCGGGTTTGGATAGTAGGGGGAAAAGGGTCGCCGATGTAGCAGGGCTGGTCGACAGCCACTGGGGTTGGCCGATCCCCTGTGGAGGAGGGACGAGGTTTTTTTTTTGGGCAGGGGAGCGATCGGAACAAGGGTGGGGTCTAGGGTTTTGGTCAGCGGGGGTGGCGAAGGGTAGTGGGGTGGCCGGAATAGGGTCGGGGTTTCAGAGGGGAGTTCAAATGGGGTGGGGGGTGTCCTGGCGGAGGGGAAAATGCCGGCCTGCCTCTGTTCGGCAGGCGGCTGCCTTGGCAGGGATTTCCGGCCCTTTCTGATGCAGATCCGACAGCGGTAGGGCTAGGGGCAGAGGGTAGGGTAGAGGTTGTGGGTTGGAATTTCTAGGGTTAGGGTTAGGGTTAGGGCTAGGTTTAGGGCTAGGGCTTTGGAATTTGAGTTGAAAGAGGCCATAGATTTGTTGTTGTGATTGTACCCACTTTCTGATTTGTTGTTGGAATGTGGAGCGACACCCGTTCTGATACCAATTTGACGTAAATTACATGTCAATGGCTAAAAGAAATACATTAAATCCTAACTTTAGAGAGAGAATCAAAATATTTCTTATATTCAAAATGGAGAGTGTCCTCAAATGAAGACTACATGGGATATTTGAGTAGCTTAGGCTCCAAGCTAAGGCCCTAATTACAAAAATGCCATTTTACTCCTTACCTCTAAATAATAAAGTAAGAGAAAGAAAAATACAATAACAAAATAAAAGAACATACAAAAGAAAATAAAAACAGCAAATAATCCCTAAAAAAGGCCTATTTCCATCACTTTTGGTTTTATGTTTTCCTGTAAGACCCTTATTTGGTGCTAGTTCCGTTTTTCATTTTCTGGAAGTTGTTCTCTCCGTTTTTGGAGGGAGTTCTGCCAGTCCACTCTGCCTAGACAGCTAGACGCGTTTGCGCATTTCAAATACGAGCACTCTGCATTTTATGCACCCAAAATCTGTAGAAATAAAGTCGACTTCATCATTAAAGAAAAGGACCTACCAACTTGTTTATCACTTATTTTTCTATGGCAATTCTCAAGTAAAATGCACCTCTTGAAACCATTATGCATGAAGTTCATGATATTGCAATTCACTTGACTTATTTAATCTGTTACCATGCTTGTACCTGAGCCTCGTGGTGTTTGTTTTACAAGCCTTACCTCTCTAATGAGTTATTTTCTCACCATCCTTACTAACATCCTTACCTCTCTTCTTCATCATTTTCTCTCTTTTCAAAGATTTTTACTCATGTCAAAATTGTGATTTTTGTTAAAATTTATCACACTCATTCCTAACACATATAGTAAGTGGCAATCATATTTTGTTTCCATAATTCAAATGACAAAATGGAATCATTTCTCTTTTTCATTTAGTTTATACCTGTCCTCCTATTCTCCTTACTTTTTTTTTTCTAATGTAAAATGCACCGGGATATAAAAACACTCCCACCGTTGATAAAATAAATGCAATCTCAATACTGAAGTAAACAAAGAAACAACAAAGCCTTGAACGTATAATTACAAAGCGAGAGGACTTTATTTATAGTCTTCTAAAAGAGTCCTGAATAATTACTAACTAATTTAAAAACTTAAATAAACTGAAACACTAATAATAGATATATTCTAATCTAATCCTAATATCTACTAAGAATCATAAATATTATCCTAATGTTTATCTATTCCTAATATTATAGAAATAAACGGTTACAATATGATTCCGACAAATATCATGAAATCCGAAGGCCACAAAACAACCCCTGTATATATCAATTTTTTTCCAGGAAAAAAGGACAGAAGAGAAGGGAGAACTACTATTAAATGAAGCTATTTTTGTTCCTTATAAGGGCACATGTGTGGGAGACTTATGGGTTGACCTACCTTTTTTTTCTTGTTCTTTCTCTCTCTTTTTTTTGGCTACAATGTTTGCCCAGTGATGGTAATAAGCAATGTTTTAAATCGTGGTTGCGTAAGGTGCCGCGTTTTGGCTCGAGAGTCGCGCCGCGCATCGCACAATCATTTCGTGCATTTCAGTTTTTTTATTAGTAAAACATACACAATAACATTTTAAACTGAAATTTGTAAAATAATTAACATTTTAAAATGAAAATTTTAAGTAATAACATTTTAAATTGAAAATATAAAACAAATAACATTTAAACCAGAAATTTTGTAAATAAGTAACATTTTAAACTGTAAAATTATAAAATATTAACATTATAAACTGAAAATTATAAAATCTTGACATGTTAACTGAAATATATGAAAACAAATAACATTTTAAACTCAAAATTATAAATCAAATAATATTTTAAGCTGAAAATTTGTAAATAAGTAACATTTTAATTTTAAACTGAAAATCATTAAATATTAACATTTTAAACTGAAAATTATAGAAACAAATAACATTTTAAGCTGAAATTTTGTCAATAAGTAACATTTAAACTTATAATCATAAGATATTAATAATTTAAACTAAAATTTATTAAAACAAATAAACATTTTAAACTCAAATTTATTTAAAAAAAAACATTTTAAGCTGGAATTTTGTAAATAAGTAACATTTTAAACTGAAAATTATCAAATATTAACATTTTAAACTGAAGTTTATAAAAACAAATAACATTTTAACCTGAAATTTATAAAAACAAATAACATTTTAGGCTGAGATTTTGTAAATAAGCAACTCGATCTTTGTCGGACAATTCCTTTAGTGATTCCCTTCTGTTTTCTAGCAATGGAATGGAATACAACCACCTTGCACAATGGAATAATAGTACATATCAGCAATACGAGACACAGATTTACAAGAAGCCTTTTTAACTTAACTAAGGATCCCTCAAATGCGCAAGTGTTGTTGCAGACCATGAATAGGGGTTAGGCACAACATCTGTACACTTACAATTGCTACACTTATCTTTGTGCGGGGTCGTGTTAGAAAAATTTAAGACGAATATCTTTTATTGTGTCAATTTCAGGCTGTTGTGTCGTGCTATCGGGTCATTTCCAAAGTTGCCACCCATAGTAATACCTATGATAGATGATCATAAGCTATTACAGGGAGGCCACCCATATTTTTTTTTTCAGTTTTGTTTATTTCATCGAATAATTTCCGATGTATATCTAGTGAAAGTTTTGTTTTGTTTTCAGAGTGTAGGTAGTATAGGGGTGTACTTGAGAGTCCCCTTGACTAGTTGAGGCCACCAATCCAACACCTCTAGAGGGGAGCATCATCCATCACCCTCTCGAAGAGAATGTTATTCAAGGTCCCTTGAAGAGGCACCATATCTATTCAAAACTTGTTTAATAGGGCACAGTCTCTGGTTTTCACTAGTGCGAATTAGGCAGGGTTTGATCCATTGAAGGACTCATATAGCCTAGTCAAGTCTACCACTTAGGAACCTTCAAATATTAGAGAAACACACAACACATTTCTATTTCTCAAGTAACCTTGGGTCCTTCATATATTAAAAACACGTTCTCGAACCACTTGTTTAACCATCGAAATCGACTTCATCATATATTGCTCTATGGCAATTTTTAAGCAAAATGGTACTTCTGGAAAACCATTATTATTAACATTCACAATATTGCAGACCATGGATAGAGGTTAGACATCTTTCCAGGCTTTCTTCTCCTTTTCAAGCTCAACACTTCACAGGAGCTTTATCCAGCTCTTGAACCTTCCCCAACCCAAGGCCTGATCCAAAAATTGCACAATTTCTCCATCACTGACCATCACTGACCATGATTGTTGACCTTGGCTCGGTTGATGCTACTTTCTGCCATGTTAACCATCCGATATTAGCAGCCCTTGGCCAGTCTGATGCCTTGTTGCCCCTACACTTGAGCTAACAATACCCTCCTTATGCCAAAATAGATCTCTAGACGGGCTTTATCCACCCCCATGTTTTTCGTCGGATTAGCGATGATATAGCTTTGTGTTCATCATCCGAAACATGAGCAACCTTGTAATATCGCTCAATGCCGTAGAGAAAATTCTCAAGTTTTTTTGCACTCCTTGCGCCAATGAACGGCTTTGGTTATGGAACTTCAATCTTTTGTGTGCCAGCACCCCAATCTGATGTGCACGATCACATGACACGCATGAAGTGGGAACCAATCGCAAAGAGCCATTTAAATTGTATTACATTTTATTCTGTGCGTTGGTATTAAGAATATAAATGAATAGTCCTCAAGAATATTAGAATAGGTGAGTTCGTGGCTCAGGTCCGTGACATCACCAATGACATCATCGAATAACTTACAGTATTATCTAATTTAGTGATCAGTCAACTAGCACATGTTTTAGAGAATGCATTGAGAATTTGAGTTATTCTTCTTTGCTGGTTGTATATACACTTTCGCGCGCACATCACATTCACTCTCGTTGGATGTTGTAGACTCATGGGTTCCTCCCAAATGGAGATAAAAGAGGTGTGTGTGTGTGTGTTAATTATTATCATTTAATTTACTAATGAATTTTAGGAGATATATTATAGATCTTATTAGATTATGATATAATTAATTATTTCCTTGTTTATCTTTAATTTCTTTAGTAGTTTATTGCAATAATTAGCACTCTAGGTTCAAATGACACATTTTAGTTAAGATAAAAGTTATGATTTGTTAATTTTTTTAGTTGTTGGTCCTGGTTTAACAACTCCTTCTCCCCATTTTTAAAGAGTTGATCCACCCCTAACTATAAATGAAGCCATTTTGATGGGCATGGTGGTCATGGGTGGACCCCTTTGGGGACCCAGTTCCGCTTGATATGGTAGGTTGGATTGGAGAGAATAAAATATCATGAGAGATATTTTAGGGAAGTAAGTAGGAATAGTGTTAGCTAACATATTAATCCTTTTCTTTTCATTAGTCATTTCCTTTTCTTGTTTTCTTGCTTGACAGGCTATGAGTATGGCTGGATACTTCTCTTTTAACATTATTCAATAATTAATAAAGTTCTCGATTCATTATTTGCGCGTGTTTGATAGCTTATGGTTCCACTTAATTCACTTCATATTGCTTGCACAATAGGACCATAACCTTTCTCCCTCAAGGTCACTTTTTGGCTTGTAATCTTTAATTTCTAACAAATGCCTTAGTGTCTTACCTATGATAGTGTCTTACCTATGATAGATGATGGGTACATTACCCCTCTTTAGTTTTGTTTGCTGTTATTGATTCATTTCTTATATATTTTTACCCAGTTTAGTTGAAAGTAAATTCATACCATTATTGCTAATGAAGCTAGATCAGTTTTGTTCATTAGCCCAGATTGGTTGTTTTTTCTGTTTTTTTATTGCTAGTTCTGTTTTTCATTTTCTGGATAGTGGTTCCCTCCGTTTTTGGAGGGAGTTCTGCCAGCCCACTTTACTTAGACAGCTAGACGCTTTTGCGCATTTCAATTACGAGCATTCTGCATTTATGCACCCGAAATCTGTAGAATTACAATCGACTTCATCATTAAAGAAGAGGACCTACCAACTTTTCTATCACTTATTGCTCTATGGCAATTCTCAAGTAAAATAAACCTCTTGAAACCATTATACATGAAGTTCACGATATTGCAATTCACTTGACTTAATTAATCTGTTACCATGCTTATACCTGAGCCTCGTGGTGTTTGGTTTGCTAGCCTTACCTCTGTAATGAGTTATTTTCTCACCATCCTAACATCCTTACCTCTCTTCTTCATCATTTTCTGTCTTTTCAAAGATTTTATCTCATGTCAAAATTGTTATTTTTGTTAAAATTTATCACTCATTCCTATCACATATTGTGAGTGGCTATCATATTTTATTTTCAACATGAAAATCATTAATGGAATCATTTCTTTTTTTCATTTAGTTTATACCTGTCCCCCTATTCTCCTTCCTCTTTTTTTTCTAATGTAAGATGCAGGTGGATATAAAAACACTCTCACTGGTGATAAAATAAATGCAATCTCAATACTGAAGTAAACAAAGAAACAACTAAGCCTTGAACGAATAATTACAAAGCGAGAGGCCTTTATTTATAATCTTCTAAAAGAGTCCTAGATAATTACCAACTAATTTAAAAACTTAAACTGAAACACTAATAATGGATACATTCTAATCTAATCCTAATATCTAATAAGAAGCATAAGTATTATCCTAATGTTTATCTATTCCTAATATTATAGAAATGAATGATTACAATATGATTCCGAAAAATATCATGAAATCCGAAGGCCACAAAACAACCCCTGTAGACATCATTTTTTCTCCAGGAAACAAGAACAGAAGAGAAGGGAGAACTGCCATTAAATGAAGCCATTTTTGTTCCTTATAAGGCACATGTGGGAGACTGTTATGGGTTAACCTACCTTTTTTCTTTCTTGTTCTTTCTCTCTTTCGTTCTGGCCACAATGTTTGCCCAGTGATGGTAATAAGCAATGTTTTAAATCCCGGTCGCGCAAGGTGTTGTGTTTTGGCTCGAGGGTCGCGTCGTGCAATCAATTCGTGCATTTCAGTTTTTTTATTAGTAAAACATACACAATAACATTTTAAACTGAAATTTGTAAAATAATTAACATTTTAAACTGAAAATTTAAAGTAATAACATTTTAAACTGAAAATATAAAACAAATAACATTTAAACCTGAAATTTTGTAAATAAGTAACATTTTCAACTGTAAAATTATAAAATATTAACATTATAAACTGAAAATTATAAAATCTTGACATGTTAACTGAAATTTATAAAAACAAATAACTTTTTAAACTCAAAATTATAAATCAAATAACATTATAAGCTGAAATTTTGTAAATAAGTTACATTTTAAACTGAAAATCATTAAATATTAACATTTTAAACTGAAATTTATAAAAACAAATATCATTTTAAACTGAAAATAATAAAAATAAATAACATTTTAAGCTGAAATTTTGTAAATAAATAGCATTTAAACTTGTAATCATAAGATATTAACAATTTAAACTGAAATTTATTAAAACAAATAAACATTTTGATCTCAAATTTATAAAACAAAAAAACGTAAGCTGAAATTTGGTAAATAAGTGACGTATTAAACTGAAAATTATAAAATATTAACCTTTTAAACTGAAGTTTATAAAAACAAATAACATTTTGATCTGAAAATTATAAAAACAAATAACATTTTGATCTGAAAATTATAAAAACAAATAACATTTTAGGCTGAGATTTTGTAAATAAGCAACTCGATCTTTGTCGGACAATTCCTTTAGTGATTCCATTCTGTTTTCTAGCAATGGAATGGAATAAAACCACCTTGCACAATGGAATAATAACAAATATCAGCAACGCGATATACATATTTACAAGAAGCCATTTTAACTTAACTAAGGATCCCTCCAATGCGCAAGTGTTGTTGCAGACCATGAATAGGGGTTAGGCACAACATCTGTAAACTTACAATTGCTGCACTTATCTTTATGCGGGTTGTGTTAGAGAAATTTAAGACGAACATGTTTTATTGTGTCAATTTCAGGCTGTTTTGTGTCGTGTTATTGGATCATTTCCAAAGTTGCCACCCATAGTAATACCTATGATAGATGATCATAAGCTATTACAGGGAGGCCACCCATATTTTTTTTTCCGGTTTTGTTCGTTTCATCGAATCATTTCTGATGTATTTCTAGTGAAAGTTTTGTTTTGTTTTGTTTTCAGAGTGTAGTAGAGTGTAGTAGTATGGTGGTCTACTCGAGAGTCCCCTTGACTAGTTGAGGCCACCAATCCAGCACCTCTAGAGTGGAGCATCTTCCATCAAGCCAGGGTTTGACCCATTGAATGACTCGTATAGCCTAGTCAAGTCTACCACTTAGGAAACTTCAAATATTAGAGAAACACACCACACCTTTCTGTTTCTTGAGTAACCTTGGGTCCTTAAAAGATCAAAAACATCTACTCGAACCACTTGTTTAACCATCGAAATCGACTTCATCATTTATTGCTCTATGGCAATTTTTAAACAAAATGTACTTCTGGAAAACCATTATTAATAACACTAGTTGTAAACCTGCGCGATGCGCGGGTGAGATCATTGTGTACGCGTGATTAAAAATATATACGTTTTTTGAAAAAAAAATTACCATTTCAATTGCAACGTAGGTTTTAATATTTTTTTAATATACATACTTAGTTTGACATCATGATGAAAATGAATTTATAAAGTGATCCCATCAACAATTGCCAATAACTCTAGAATCCATTAAAGTCACATGATACAGATAGGCTTGTGTTTAGATTAAAATTTTTCTTATACATTACAAAAAATACATTACTAAAAGACCACATAGACGCTATAAAATTTATACACATACAAAATGTCAATTCGATAATAATTTTTTTTCTTTAATTCTAATACTCAATGACCATAATTAAAAGAGGTGTCAAAATCCAAATAACTAAAAAAACAAAAAAAATAGAGGAACAAAGGAAAACTAAAAAAGAAAAAAACACACATTTCATGAGCATTCACCAAATAAGTTGGTTGAATTGAAACCTCCGCCTGTGTTCAATACATTCGAGAAAACAACAACCCACCACCACCACCACCATCACAAATAGATAAATCCCACATTTCATTCTCATTATTTCCCACAAACAAAACTCAAAATTTCAAAAATATCTCATCTTCTCAACACCTCACTTCTCTCCACTAAATACTAAAAAAGATATACTTAAAAATCTGGAAAATATTTTAAAAAAATACAACAAAATCTGAATAAATATTTTAAAAGGTTTGAAAGGAGCCGGAAGTTGTACCTTAGTAATACCTGTAGCTTTATTAATTAGCCTTTTTCCCAGACATGTCATTTTTTCTGCAAGGCCCATACCCATGACCTGCAAGTTGTCTTTCCCACAGCTACAACACAGCCATTCCCACATGACCGTTCAGAAAGTTCGGCTTCTGTCACCAGCACCACCGGCGCATCAAAAGCCATGCCCACGGTGTCACTACTGTTTTCCCGGTCGTCCTGCTCAGTCACAGCAGGCGTTGCTGATTGCGACGGCCTTCTTTTGCAGCGATTGTAATAGCTGAATCAATACTACCCGGAGACCTGTTCTGCTTGGTTCCTTCTTTTGCAGCGATTGTAATAGCTGAATCAATACTACCACCATCTATCTCACCCAAAGTGCCTGGCATGACCTGGTTTTCCACCGGACAGACCTCCGAGCCCATAATATCCGATGTGCGGCAGGTTTTCGGGTTTGATTGGTCATGGGTTGAATTACGTGGGTCGGAGGCTTAAGATTGCAGTGTGGAGAACTATGGTTTTCCAGATTTGGGTCTCGGGACGGAGCTTTGTAGGACCGCTGGTTTGGGGGGTCACCGGTGATGGGTTTCCGAGCAGAAATAGGTTCGATTTTGGGTTCGTTTGTTGCCCCTGTTGGAGTCTTTTTGTCTAGAACGCAGATGGAGTAGGTAGCGGCAAGGTTCTAAAAGGCGCGAGGCGTGGTCGAGGCGTAGAGGTCAAGGCTCAAGCCTTAGGAGCCTAGGCGGACCTAGGCGAAGCCTAGGCGTAAAAAGGCGTTTTTCCTTTTTTTATTATTTTAATTATTCCAAGGCTAGTAATATAATAAAATAGTACATACCTTGAATTTTGAAAATATATCCATATGTTTGGTAGCCATCTTTCTCATATTCATGCTACATAACCAATATTTGTCAATTAATCCTTTCTTTTTTTTTAAAAAGTGTGCCTTAAGCCTTTTACCAAGAATAAGGCGTAATAAGGCGTAGGCGATGCGTTTCTCTCAAGCCTCAAGCCTAGGCGGGCCTAGGCGGGCCTTTTAGAACAGAGGGTAGCGGGGATGAAAGAGGGTTTTGGGATATATGGGATTAGAGCTGGAGGGGTATAAGAAGAGGCAAAATTTGTGGAAAACAAAACAAAGGGACGTCTCTTCTTAAATGAAAAAAAGAAACAAAGAGACGGAGAGAAGCAAAAGAGATTGAATGAAATGGAAAGAGAAAGTTTCAATGGATGTCCACGTGGACACCCTTAGTATTGAGAACATTTAATTGATTGTATAGCATTTTATAGTAGTATAGAGATTCACAATATTGCAGACCATGGATAGAGGTTAGACATTTTTCCAGGCTTTATTCTACTTTTCAAGTTCCTACAACACTTCACAGGAGCTTTATCCAGCTGTTGAGCCTTCCCTAACCCAAGGCCTTACCTACAGATTGCACAATGTCTCGAGCAATGCCCATCACTGACCATGATTGTTGACCTTGGCTCGGTTGATGCTACTTTCTGCCATGTTAACCAACCGATATTAGCAGCCCTTGGCCAGTCTGATGCCTTGTTGCCCCTACACTCGAGCTAACAATACCCTCTTTATGCCAAAATAGATCTCTAGACGGGTTTTATCCACCCCCATGTTTTTCATCGGATTAGCAATGATATAGCTTTTTGTTCATCATCCGAGACATGAGCAACCTTGTAATATCGCTCAATGTCGTAGAGAAAATTCTCAAGTTATTTTGCACTCCTTGCGCAAATGAATGGCTTTGGTTATGGAACTTTAATCTCTTGTATGCCAGCACCCCAATCTGACGTGCATGATGACATGACACACGCATGAAGTGGGGACCGATCGCAAGGAGCCATTTAAATTGTATTACATATTATTTAGTTCTTTGGTATTAAGAATATAAATGAATGGTCCTCAAGAACATTAGAATACGTGAGTTCATGGCTCAGGTCCATAACATCACCCATGACATCATAGGTTAGCTTACCGTATTATCTAATTTAGGGATAAATCAACTAGCACATGTTTTAGAGAATGAATTGATAATTTGAGTTATTCTTCTTTGGTGGTTGTATATACAATTTTGTGCGCGCACATCACAATCACTCTCGTTGGATGTTGTGGACTCGTGGGTTCCTCTCAAACGGAGATAAAAAAAGGGTGGGGTGGGGGGGGGGGGAGGGTAATTATTATCATATTCTTTATTTATGAATTTTAGGAGATATATTAGAGATCTTATTAGATAATGATATATTTAATTATTTCCTTGTTTATCTTTAATTTCTTTAGTAGTTTATTGCTATAATTAGGACTCTAGGTTCAAGAGACACATTTTAGTCAAGATAAAAGTTTTGATTTGCTGGTAGGTTTATTACTCCACATAAATGTGCCTTTAGCTTGGCAAGTTCATTTACTTATTTTTGGTTTCACTATTACAACCACCCCCATGTTTTTTGGTGACATTCTATATTTTGAGTTACCTATGAAAGGAATTTCAGATGTCAATTTTATCTTTTGACCCTGATCAATTCATAAAGGAGGGTAGAATATGTGGTATTTCATCAATGAAACACACAATTTCATATAAAAAATCATAATAAAATGAAAAACTGATGTTCCAAATACAACACAAGAAACCCATTCTTGACCATACAATTCAGTTTCCTTGCATTCCTCTATTTCCTCTTGATTATGAGATGGTATAAAATTCTGCACAAATACATCATGTATGAATTAATAATTCTTTTTATTTATTTACTAATTTCTTATTTTTTGTGGAATCAACTTCTTTCCACCGGGGATAATCAATATTTCTATTATTCAATAATTAATAAATTTTCAAAACAATTATATTATTAATCAGTATAATGTATTATTTTGATATATGTATGTGTGGTCAGAGTCATTATAGTACATGAAGTTCATATCGGTGAAGCAGAGGATGACCCATAATAGTAAATTTAATGAAAAATGGAAAATGAGATATGTACATGAGGGTTTACCGGAATATTATCGGATCTCCCTTTTTCTTTTTTAGTTTTCTATTCTTTTATTTTAGCAATTGTTTATATCAAAAAACTGTTTTTTATATAAAAAAATAGTTTTTCTATTAATATAAAAAAACAGTTTTTTAATATTATTTTATTAGAATAGTTTTTTTTTTTGTTATTTTTAATTATTATTTTTTTGTTATTTTTAATATTATTTTTAATTCATTTAGTCATTCAAACACCAATTTACACAATATTCTCTTATTTTTAAAGGTCGGCACCCCATATTTTTTAACTTAATTTTTTTTTTTAATTTTACAACATTTAAAATAATTTTTGTATTTCTTAAAATTGTTTAAAGGTCCGCCTTTCTTTTTTTTACCGGATGTCAACTCATTTAGTCCCTCAAACACCTATTTACTTAACATTCTCTTATTTTTAAAGGTTCGCGTAAGCGGCACTCGTTATTTTTTAAAACAATTTTTGTATTTCTTAAACTGTTTAAAAATGTGAAAAAAAAGTTTATTTTATTTATATTAAACTAACTTTTATTTTCTGACAGTTTTTTTCAAAAAAAAAAACTTTTAAAAAATTTAAACACAGCCTAACACATCAAATTAAATAGTTTTTTTTAATTAAAATTAAACAGTTTTTTATTAAAATTAAAATTATTTGTTGAATATGGATCCGGGAACGTGGGTCCGCGATAGTGGCACTATTCAATCGCGCTATCATGTCAATAAACATAGTTTTTTTTATTTATGAAAAAAATATATTTTTAATTTTAATAAAGAACTGTTTACTTTCAATAAAAAAACTGTATAATTTGATGTGTTACTCATGATTGATTAGTATCATTGGCGCAGACCCACATTCAACAAATGATGGCTCTGAAAATATGGGTCCATGCCAGCGGCACTAATCAATCGTAATATCATAATTTTTTTTATTTATGAAAAAAATATTTTTTTAATTGTAATTTTAATAAAAAAAATTGTTTAATTTTAATAAAAAAACCTTTTTTTTGTATATTAATTGGAAACCTGTTTTTTTTATATATATATAAAAACGGTTTTTATATCAATTGTTAAAAACAAAAGAATTAAAAAAAAAAAAAAAGGTCACCCGATAATATTCCGATAAAATCATCCGGTACACATATCACTACTCATGAAAAATATGTTGTTTGAAATTTGTATGATTACTTTATGGTTGAAAGAACAAATCACTAGTTTATTGTCTAGCTAAAGTACTTTTAAGTAATATATTCAACTTGAAATGATTATTACCATTATTATGTTTTTTTTTTCTTGCTTGCGTATATGTGAAGGAATGGGAAAAAAAAACTTGAACATTTAATATGAGGAATTGTATCGCGTGGGGAGGGAAAATTAAGACACGGCACGTATGAGATGTCTCATATGTATGCATTTAAGATTTTTATTTGTATAGTGGAGTACATGTGAGAAACATATTGAATACGTGTCGTGTTTTTATTTATGTTGAGTATGGACACGTGATGCTCTCCACATTATATCCAAGAGATTTTCTATTTAGTATTTAACTATTCCTGATAAACTTAATGTTATCATTATTGAATATTAATTATCTATTTAGTATTTGAGCTTGAAATATTGAATTTAGTAGTGTAAACTTAAGGCTGTGCTAAATATTGTTTCAAGAAGAAATAAAAGGGTGGGCAAAATTTTGGAATTTTGCCAACATGGATCAGAGAAATTAGACCTGTCAATGAGTCGTATCGAGTCGTGTTCGTGTCGTTTTTTATCGTGTTCGGGTCTTGTTGGGTACGCGTCTGAACGAATGACTTTTTTATCGTGTGAAAAAATCATACCCAAATTCGATCCGTTATATTAATGTGTCGTGTCGTGTTCACTCGTTAATACCCATTAAGATAATGATTTATTTTGAATTGTATACAAGTTGACATATTATCTCATTTTTTAATCCAAGTAGACCCATTAATTCATTGACATTACTAAATCTCTCATTTAGTAAAATTTATTATGATTAAATTAATATTACGCTACATAAACTATTTATAAGTTCCAAGAGTAATTCTTATTTACTTAAATTAATGGTTCATAACGGGTATTAACGGGTGAAGGGGGTTAACACTAATCCGATCCGTTAACTATCGTGTCTTATCGGGTTGACACTGATATGATCTGAACCCATTAAGAGTTCACCCATTAACTTATAACTTTGTGTCGATTTGTTTCGTGTTATCGTGTCGTGCCTCATTTTGTCAGGACTAAGAGAAATAGGACGTTGCTTGAAGAAAATTGTAGATTACTTGAATCTTGATAAAATGTGTGCTAAGGGAATTCACTTTAGAATTCGAAAATAGCAAAGACAAAGCATTGACATAGGTAATAGAACACATATATTCATATGGAGTTTTTATATCTATTTTAACGCTCAAAACATATATCCTTACTACAAATGTTAACATTTTTCTTACTTTAAACATGAATGGTGTTTGTTCGAGGTTAAGACCCAGCATTTATTTATGTGACGCACACATATGCCCTCTTGTGCTAATTTTGTGGGACGCGTAAGATTCTCATGAAGCATTTATTTATGAAAAAATCTATTTGCACCGAGATACATGGACCGAGATTTGTACATAGCGCTAAAAGACAAAAATAAAGGAAGAGTTATTTGTCTAACTGATTTTTTGTATTAATAAAAAAATTGTATTTTTAATAAAAGCTATTTTAAAAAAAACTGTTTTTAACTTTTTATAACTGTTTTAAAAAACATTTAAATGGTATGGGTCCGTGCCAACGACACTAACCAATCACGATAATAATGTTGATCCGCGTCAGTGACACTAATCAAGCACGTTGATGATGTGGGTCCGCGCCAGCGACACTAATCAAACGCTATGATGATGTACTAACCAATCGCGATGATATTATGGGTCCGCGCCAGTGGCACTAACTAATCGCGATGGTGATGTGGGTCCGCGTCAGCAGCACTAACCCATTGTGATGATGATGGGTCCGCGCTAGCGGCATTAACCAAAAGCGATGATGCTGTGGATCCGCGCCAACGGCACTAACCAATCGCGATGATGATTTGAGTCCGCGCTAGCGGCACTAACCAATCGCGTTATTGTGGGTCCACGCCATCTCTTAAGAAATTATTTTTTCATATTTTTAATAAAAAAAATACACAGTTTTTTAAAAAATAAAAATAAAAATAATTTTTTGAAAATAAAATAAGATTTCAAATTTTTTTTGAAAATAAAATATTTTTACATTATATCGCGATTGGTTAGTGATGTTGGTGCGAATCCACATCATTATCGCGATTGGTTAGTGATGTTGGTGTGGGCCCAATTTTTTTTTGAAAATAAAATATTTTTACAAAATAAAAAAAACTATTTTATTATAATAATAGGAAAACAGTTTTTTTTATATAAATTGTTATTATATCCATTGTTAAAAACAAAAGAATAAGAATCTTAAAAAAAAAAAGAGATGGATGATATGTGGCCACGTCACTATGTACATACTCTGTACAAAAAATCTCGGTGCAAATAGAAAAACTCTTTATTTATGTGACGCACACATATACCCTCCTTGTACTAATTTTGTGGGACGCATAAGATTCTCGTAAAGCTTTGAAGATAATTTATGTTAAAAAATGAAATGCAAGTTTTTTTTTAATCGGCACACATATATGACATATATGATGTGGCCTGATTAATTTTTATATATAGAAAATTTTGTAAACAATGTGAATATGACGTGGCAATCTAAAAAGAAATGACCTTGTTTTATTTATTTATTTATTTTTATTTTGTCTATATAAACATTTTTTTTTCAAATTTAAAATATTGTAATTTCCAATTTACATCTTTGAATAAAACTAGTATTTTTATAAGAATTTCTCAAAACTAATCGGTCAGAGTTAATTCTACATCAACTGAAGGGTTAATTATTGAAGACGTGTGTGCTCGCGTTCAATTAAGAAATAATATAATAAACACCTTTTAACCCAAATTAACCCTAAGCATGCAACTAGGTGTGATTGAAACAATATGAAATCATGCATGAATTATTCAACACACAAAGTTTAAGGAAAAATCCCCCACAGGGGCAAAACCATTTGTATATCACTATAATTTGTAAGAGAAACGGCTTACAATCGGATTACACTGAAATACAAGTTTTTGACTAAGAATTACCCTCAGGTATCGGATTCTGTAGTCGCGGCTGGAATATCCCTTTCCAGTAGGGTTGGCGGCTGGAACAATCCCTGTCCAGTAGGGCAGCAATGAAGAGGAAGAAGCGGTCAACTTCACAAAGGTTGAACAACAGCAATGGTGTTCTTGGGTTACCAAATTTGATTCACATAGATATGGAAGATGTGTGAATCTAAAAACCTAAAATCATAGGACTCAATAGGTGAAGACTTTAGGGTTGATATGCTCTGAAAATCGTGGGAAAGTCTTGTCGAAACCAACTACTGATCGTGGTTTAAATAAGGAGTCAAAACCCTAAAAAATCTGCAACACGATCTGGCAGAATTTATCCTCGGCGGATCGGTCCGGTCCCTTTAGGCGGATCGGTCCGGTGACATCGGATCGGTTCTTTTATTGAAGGCGGATCAGTTCGGATGACATCGGATCGGTTCGGCTTTCAGCTTCATCGGTTTGCCATCGGTCTGGGGTATACTGGCCTTCAGCATAACGGATCGGTCCGTTTGTGACCGAATCGGTCCGGATGACCGGATCGGTTCTTTTATTTTGGCCGGACCGGTCCGGTCCTCAGGAACCAGATTCCTTCGAGGAAATCTCTCCATCTTCAAAGGGCCATATCTTCTTCACCGTAGCTCGGAATGAGATGCCGTTTCTTCCAGTATCTTTGTTGCGGCAAGCTCTTCAACTTTCCAGTTGACCTATCCTCCGGACGGTGGATGTACAATTACCGAATTTCCCTTGAACTTCCATATCGAGCCTTCTTTCACTGTATTGACTTCTCTTGCGTACCACTAGCATATAGTCCCTAAAAGCATGGAACGTGAAGTCATTGAGGCTGATGTAAAACACATGATGGAGATGCAGGATGCTTGATTCCTGGAATTCGGATTGAGGCCGTCATATGTGATCATGTAGAAACGTGCCAAATGTAACGGCGTACGACATACAAAACTGTAAGATAACGGACATGACAAAAATGTCCTTACAAGTCTCCCCCTATGTCTATGCCGGCACATACATAAAAAATCCGAATTATCAATTCACAACTGCCTATACAAATCTACCCTTCCATGAACCCAAAACTGGAAAGATACATATGAATAAGACTACATCGTTTGTTCTTCAAATCTTCAGGAATCTCAAAGCTTTTCTCATCAGGGTGTGCAATTCAGAGATCATCAAGATAGTACCTACACACATGAGACAAAGCAAAATACCAAGTGACATATCGAGTTTGAAATGAGATAAACATATATACCAATTTATGAACAAAACTCACAATTTTCAAATCTCCCCCATAATAAGATAATTCTTTCTCCCCCTTTTTATGATGTCCCCAGATAGACAAAAGAGAGAAATAAATCAAATAGGCAAAATCGGGGTGTCACGGTACATAAAACAACACAAACTATTTTTGAATTTTCAAATTTTTCATAAATAGAAAGGATACCAATATGAACAAATATGATACAAAAATCACACCATGGATTTAGACTCAAACAATCACGTCATGAAAATGGAATGAATGGGTGTGAACACATTCGATAGGTAAATCAACTCAATCAATCATATGTGCACGATGCATATGTGTACCCCTAACGAATGAGCATCAAAAGTATCCTTAGGTGAAAAGATTGTCGAATTTAGATGACATCGTCTTATACAAATCAACAAATCAAAGTCAAAATGATTTTCACCCCAATAACGTCCAAAACTATTTAGCGCATTTTAAGCATTTCAAGGACGTGCAAACCCGTTTTAAATTCTCCAACCAAACTCCCTCATAGATATTTTCTTTTAGAGGAATCTAAATTCTCAAATTTTGGAGAATTGGGTAAAAATCTAAATGGCCCCTAATTTGGCATGAATTTCTTTTTATTGCCTTTAAATTTTTTCGGGCTCTTTTAACCTCTTAGGACCTCGGATATTAAAATTCCTCAATTTTTTAGGTCCTTTTAAACGGTGGCTTTTGCGCAAAGGATAAATAATCAACTTTCGCAGCCCCTCCCCGTTTTCAATTAAAACACACAAACATTCAAAACGGTTCTTGAAATGCACAATTTCCTTATCAAACTTTATCGCGCTTGGTTCGTTTTAAGGACAGGATTGAAGTGAAAACACCCAACCAACATGTGATAAGACAAGCACAATAATCAAACAAATCCGTGCATGTGTACAATAAAGGAAATATGAGTCAAACATGTAGGAAGTAACACTTAATTACATCTTAATGACTCCAAACATTATAAAGCACATGGATGAATTGACCTATTGTCTCAAAACACTATCAAATAGTCACATGAAAAAATGGAATGATGTTGTGACTTGGTCATCCAAAGTGTTCATCCATAAACGGTGCAACAAAAAAAAAAATCTTTTTGTATTTTTCAAAATTTTTCAAAAAAATATATACAAAAAGTACATGTCACAACGCTAGCAAAAATATATCAAAAAGCATAACTAGCGTATGACAAACATGCAAACACAATCATCTATATGATATGGCAAGAGAAGAATCATGTGCAAGCAAACGGGAATCAACTTGTCTAAAATCTAGTTCCTCCAAAAGTGATTTCCTAACCCAAATGGATGAAACACGTCGACAAGGGGTTTTGGGAACCAACAAAATACTAGACTTCGAATTCCTAGGACCTCTTCCAAGATCAAAACAAAATCGCCTAAGGTGACCATTCCTACCACAATATGAGCATGTGTAAACGAGTGGGATGACACCTAAAGTGTGATCTTTTCTAGCGTCCTTGGAATTAGTTGACCCTCTAAAACAAATAATGGTTTTGGCTTTAGCATTAGAAGCATGAGAACACGATGAGCCATTACCATCACTATCAAACCTACTTGAGTCTGTCAAATCATTTTTTAACTTCAAAATTTTTGACTCAAGCAAAGAATTAGACTCTTCCAAATTAAGGGACGCCTTCTTCAAATTATCAATTAAACTTAACAGTTTATCACGCTCCCCCTCAATTAAAACAAACTTATCCCTAAGAGTCTTCTCGCGTGCCGTAAAATCATTGATTAAAATATTTTTATCATCTTTGGCACAAACACAAACCATCGAATTTTTAAGGTCCTCTAATTCGTTTTCTAAAACATGGACCCTATCATCACACTCCTTCTTGGACAATTTTAAAGAAACAAAGTCATGGTCCAAGGACACAAATTTTTCACGATAAAAATCTCTTTGATTTTGAACCGTTTGCAAAAGATCCATTGCGGATTTAAAATGAGAATTTTCTTTTTCCAAAACTTTAATTCTTTTGCAAAGTTTCAAATTCAAAGTTTTTAAATTCTCAGTATGGTCGTGAACTTTTTCAAAAATAGGCACTTTATTATATAACTTCTCCATTTGAACACGCACTTTTTCAAAAAATCAATTTTTTCAGAAAATTGATATCTTAGAAAAATTTTGCGGAAAATAGGATCACGCGATAAATTAGCGTAACCCGCTCTGATACCAATTTGAAGACGTGTGTGCTCGCGTTCAATTAAGAAATAATATAATAAACACCTTTTAACCCAAATTAACTCTAAGCATGAAACTAGGTGTGATTGAAACAATATGAAATCATGCAAGAATTATTCAACACACAAAATTTAAGGAAAAATCCCCCACAAGGGCAAAAACCATTTGTATATCACTATAATTTGTAAGAGAAACGGCTTACAATCGGATTACACTGAAATACAAGTTTTTGACTAAGAATTACCCTCAGGTATCGAATTCTGTAGTCGCGGCTGGAATATCCCTTTCCAGTAGGGTTGGCGGCTGGAACAATCCCTGTCCAGTAGGGCAGCAATGAAGAGGAAGAAGCGGTCCACTTCATAAAGGTTGAACAACAGCAATGGTGTTCTTGGGTTACCAAATTTGATTCACATAGATATGGAAGATGTGTGAATCTAAAAACCTAGAATCATAGGACTCAATAGGTGAAGACTTTAGAGTTGATATGCTCTGAAAATCGTGGGAAAGTCTTAGAAAAACCACTTCCCGTAGTGGGATTAAATAGGAGAACTTTAGCCCTAAATTTCGGAACACGATCTGGCAGAATTTATCCTCGACGGATCGGTCCGGTCCCTTTAGGCGGATCGGTTCGGTGACATCGGATCGGTTCTTTTATTGAAGGCGGATCGGTTTGGATGACATCGGATCGGTTCGGCTTTCAGCTTCATCGGTTTGCCATCGGTCTGGGGTATACTGGCCTTCAGCATAACGGATCGGTCCGTTTGTGACCGGATCGGTTCTTTTATTTTGGCCGGACCGGTCCGGTCCTCAGGAACCAGATTCCTTCGAGGAAATCTCTCCATCTTCAAAGGGCCATATCTTCTTCACCGTAGCTCGGAATGAGATGCCGTTTCTTCCAGTATCTTTGTTGCGGCAAGCTCTTCAAATTTCCAGTTGACCTATCCTCCGGACGGTGGATGTACAATTACCGAATTTCCCTTGAACTTCCATATCGAGCCTTCTTTCACTGTATTGACTTCTCTTGCGTACCACTAGCATATAGTCCCTAAAAGCATGGAACGTGAAGTCATTGAGGCTGATGTAAAACACATGATGGAGATGCAGGATGCTTGATTCCTGGAATTCGGATTGAGGCCGTCATATGTGATCATGTAGAAACGTGCCAAATGTAACGGCGTACGACATACAAAACTGTAAGATAACGGACATGACAAAAATGTCCTTACAATTATACTTTTTTCCCTGAACTTTACTCCATTTTCACTTTGTTACCTGGATTTTCATTTTTCAAACTTAATCCTCTGAACTTTCAAAACGATTACAAGTAACCCCCTAACACAAATATCGCTAGTTTTTGGACGAAAAATAACACGTGGCATCCATTTGAGTTTTTTGAAAGTAACTACCTAACGCTTACATCGTTAGTTTTTTTAAATGGAAAATGACACGTGACATCCATTGGAATTTTTTGAAACGGTATAATTGTATTTTCACATTTTTAATATAAAAACCTCCCTCCCTCCCTCCCCCCCCCCCCCCCCCCCCTTTCTCTCTCTCTCCAACACACACTCACACACGTACAAGGATCCGAACGCACACACGGATCCAAACATACACACACGAACACATATACACACACACACCCCGATTTGGGCTTGGTGATGAATGTGAGTTTGAAGAAGGTAGGTTTGAAGAAAAAACTATAGGATTTTGGGTTCTTTTTTTGTTACCCAACTTTAATGTTTGATTTGGGATGCGTTTATCAATTTGTTGAAATGGTTTTTATTTGGGATTTGATTTGAGATGTTTTTTGGGTTTGTTGAAGAATAATGTGAATTTTATTTGTTGATATAGGCTTGTTCATGAAGAAGACAATAGATTTTGAAATTGAAGTGTGTTTGTTGATGAAGAAGAATGTGAGATTTTTAATTTTTTTTTAAAACTTTTTTGTGAGAAATTATTTTTGTTGTTGAAAATAATTTTTTTGGGTGGAAACATTTTTACCTTTTTTTTGGAAATCAAATATTTATAATTGAAATTATTTTATTTTATTTTTGTTGGAAATCAATTTTTTTAGTGGATTTTTTTTTTGGAAATCATTTTTTTAATTGAAATCAATTTTTTAAGTCAATTTTTTTTATTTGTTGTTGTCGAAATTTTAATTGATTTTTTCCTGATTTCACTTTGGTAACATTATTTTTTCCTTTATATGTTCTTTTTGTTGAAAATTATTTTTTTGGGTGAAAAATAATTTTTTTTTCAAAATCATTTTATTTGGTGGAAAACAGTTATTTTTCTCCTAAAATTAGTTTTTTTCTCATTTTTTACCAAAAATATTTTTTTGTTGTTGTTAGTAATCGTTTTTTGGGTGGAAAATAATTTTTTTCTGTTGGACATTATTTTTTTGGTGGAAAACAGTTTTTTTTATAAGTGCTTTTTTCTTTATGAATTTATTTTTTATATTATTGTTGGAAATCTTTTTTTTTGTGTGTAAAACAAATTTTTTCCAGTTTTTAAAATTATTTTTCTGTAATTTTTAGATTTTTTAAATAAAGTTTTTTAATTTTCAAATGTTATATATATATATATATATATATATATATATATATATATATATATATATATATATATATATATATATATGTACACACTAAGTTTGCACAGTGCTGACGCACACTAATTTTTTAAAAGCATTAAAAAAAATATTTTTGAGTTTAATTTTTTATGTGATATTTAAACATTTCAACGGACCCATGTAAAAAAAATTAGTTCAAATTTTTTTTTTACTATTTTTAAAAAATCGGTCAAACTTTCGCAACTTTTAAGTACTTAAAAGTAGCAAAAGTTTGACCGATTTTTTAAAAATAGTAAAAAAAGTTTGTTTCAGTTGATTTTTTTTACATGGGTCCGTTCAAATGTTTACATATCATTAAAAAAAAATCAACTCAAAAATAGTTTTTTTACTATTTGAAAAAAATGATGTGCAAACTTAGTGTGCACATGCGTCTCTCTCTCTCTCTCTCTCTCTCTCTCTCTCTCAGAGAGAGACTCCTGTGCATAATAAGTTTGCACATGTGCTGACGCACACCAATTTTTTTAAAATATTTAAAAATATTTTTGAGTTGATTTTTTTTATATGATATTTAAACATTTCAACGGACTCATATAAAAAAAATTCAACTCAATTTTTTTTTTGCTATTTTTAAAAAATCGATCAAACTTTCACATAATTTAAAGTGCATAAAGCAGTGAAAATTTGACCAATTTAAAAAAAATAGCAAATAAATTTTTTTAGCTGAATTTTTTTATATGGGTTCCTTGAAATGTTTAAATATCACAAAAAAAAATCAGCTCAAAACTATTATTTTTACTATTTAAAAAAAATGATGTGCAGACTTAATGTGCACAGGAGTCTCTCTCTCTCTCTCTCTCTTTATATATATATATATATATATATATTATTTTCTGATTTTTAAAAGTATGTTTTAGTATTTTTCAAAAATTTTAATTTTTTTAGTAGTTTATGTAATATAAAAAAATTTAAAATCTCCCTTTATTTTTGGAATGGACAAAAATACCGTCTTGTGTGTAAATTTTTCGAAGTTCTAGAAATAGAAGGTTTTGCCCTTCGGGGATTTTTTTCCTGAAATTTGTCACATGCTTTATTTATTTATGGGTTGACACATGCACACACATAGTTGCATGTTTAGGGGCTGAATTGATTTGCTTTAAATAGATTCTAATTAAATAAGATTTATTTGAAAACTTGCGAATTAATTTAAATCGGTATCACACACCGCTTTTATTCGTTTTACAAAATGCATTTTCAATTATATCTATTTTTTTTTTTAAGGTTCAAGTCTTGGGGAGGGGGAGGGGGAAGGGGGTGAGACTTGAACCCCCAACCTCTTGCAAAGCAGGGTTGGTGGTAACCATTGGGGCAAGCCCCTTTGGTTCAATTATGTCCATACAAATAGTTGTCAAGTAAAGAAAACCTTGCATGTTTGTATAGCCATAAATTTTCAACCAACTTCAAAAGTATAAAATATTTATTATTAACGTATCAGAAACTTTAGTAGACGGGCCGAATCCATTAACGCTGAAAGATGTGCATGGAAATCTATATGGGAGTCAAGTCTAGCGATCACATCCACATGAATATCAAGCTACATGCTTGACTATGCAATACTTAAATGTTTTGACGCAAAATTAGAGAAATCTATGTATAACTGGAAAAAAATAAATAGTTGTGCTTTATGATGATGTCAATAGATATATTGATATCAGTACCATAAACATAGGTGGTGAAATACATAAATCGAGAGTCGGTTAATATAGCATTTACGTTAAATTCTATCACTATATCGGAAAGATAACATCTTTGTTGGAGTCGTGCTGACATGCAATCAACCATTGATGGTGGTGAAATTCATCATACAGTGGGGAATCATATATTTTTCTAGAGTCCTAATTAATGAGCATCCCAAACAACACATTCCTTTACCACCCTAGTTCGTTTGGGTATTTCAACCATTGATGGTGGTGGAATTCATGATACAAGGGGGAATTATTTATTTTTCTTGAGTCCCAATTAATGGACCTCCTAAACAACACATTCCTTTTAAAAACTACCCTAGTTCATTTGGGTATTTTAACCCCACACATACACACAAATACACATACACATACACATACTCATACACATACACATACACATACATATATATATATACACATACACATACACATACACATACACATACACATACACATACACATACACATACACATACACATACACATACACATACACATAAATATACACATAGACATACCCATACACATACACATACATATACACATAGTACACACATAATGCACATATACACACACACAGTAAACACATAATTTAATTAGAAAAAAATCATAGGATAGAGGATACCTAAACTAGGGTAGTCCCCGGAGAGAAAGATAGAGAGGGTCGTCATCGGAGAGAGAGGGTAGCAGTGTGTAGAGGGAGAGAGAGTTTGCGTGAAATGAATTGCTGATTGGATGTGGTCATAGTGGTCATGGACCTAGTCCATGACCCACTTGCCATGATCATTTATTTTTTACACGTCAGTAACATGATCACGGTCTTGCACCATGACCATGTTGTGTGGTGTGTAAAAAATAAATGGTCACGGTCCAAGGCCATGATCAAATTTAACTGAAACCCTTATAGTCATGATTTGGGTTGTGACCCATTTTGGCGGGAGTTTGGCTCCCATTTGGTAAGAGATTGATCATGGACTATGGTCGTAACCCCATGGTCATAGTCGATGGTCATGACCATATCCATTAGATGTCACCCTTTGGCTTGGTCACGATCTCTATCACACGAGGTTTGACTGCGATCACAGTCTTGGGTCGTAACCACCTGATCACGATCTTGGTCCGTGATCGTAGTGAAGTAAGGGGAAGTCCTAGATGACTGTAACACTTGTAATTTTATGCATTTAATATTTAATTAATTCAAAAAAAATTCTAAATTGCTTGTGTGTCGTAATTTTGATTGAATTAATTATAGTAATATTTATTTAAATATTAATCGGAGAGTAAATGGTTAATATTTAGGAAAATTTAAATTACTAAGTGAATAGTAATAAATTATTTACGTAATTACGGGTATTAGTGACGGGGCATTTAGTTATCTCAACCGGGAGTCGGTATAGACTAATTTGAGTGTGAGATAAGATTTTTTATAAATGAATTCGGATGCAAATTTTGAGTGTACGGTTGAGTCTGGATGGGCCGAGATAGTCGAAAAGTATACCCGGGGGTAGTAAACGAGTCATGGGTCTTTTTTATACATAGTCGGGCCCACACGGGGGTATTTGGGTCACTTAGGATTGACCCATTAGGCAAAAAATGGGTTTAAGCCTAATTAATTAATTATAAGGAAAAGGGGAACGACTGATTAAAGTTTAAAAAACACTTAGTGGGAGAGGAAACCCTAAGAAGCAGTTAAAGGTAATTTGGGGGACAAAGGAAAGAGCCAAAGAGGGATTTCATCTTCAACCTTGAGATTCACAACTTCAAATAAGACCCTACGAAACCATAATGCAAGTGCTTAACTTACTGTAGCATTTAATTTGCATTATGATTCATATTTATGTGATGTGAGAAATCAAAATTCGTTTTTGGGATTAAGGAGGTACAAAAATCGGGTTTTTGTAAATCAATCTCCAGATTTCGAAATTGTGTAGAAATTATGTATAATCTGAAACTTGTATATATCTGGTAAGATGTGTAAACCCAGACGAGTTAGGAATGAATTTGAGATAAAGATTGATGTTGAGATGGGTTAACGAATAATACGGGTTTTTCCTCAATTTAGAAAAAAATAGTAGAGGACGAAAATTAAACTGTGTTTGGGGGACTTTATGGGGGTTACTTATGAGGTTCTTGGTATATTATATTGATGAGAGAACTTGGGTTAGATTGTAGAAGAAGTTGGGGATTTGAGTTTTTCATCCATGGCTGAAACAGATACTCGGGGAAGACGAAGACCTGTTCGATCAATCGATCGATGGTTGGGGATTTCTGGCAATTCGACCAGTTTATATATATAAGGTGAATTTAATTAAAAAATTTCTTCCCATACCTTATTTATTGAGAAATAAATATAGGACAAACAATCTAATTAATTACGAGGGAAAAATAATTGGGATTGGAGGAAATTTATGTGTGACACACTACGGTTAAATTTTGGGAAGAATATTTCGAAATAATTAAATACGGATAAAGTGGGCGAGTCCGGGTATATTGGTTGAGCGATACCAAGGAGTTGAATTAAATTAGAGTGAAATCTAAATAATTTGGAATCGGGGATTTAGAATCGGATATTTTTTTTATTTCGGGCCACGAGTGCGAGTGCGAGTATATTGGTTGGAGCGACACCAAAAGTAATTTAATTAATTAATATGCAATTAATTAATAATCAGAGTTGGGCCATAAACTCATGATAATTTTGTATAGGCTTGTGTTACGGACTTAGTACACGGTGTAGCCGGGGTGTTTTATTTTATTTTTATATATATAAGATGTTCGATAGTATATATATATGGTGTGTGCATTAATATAAGTGGCTAGGTATTATTATTATATATACTCTAGTGCTATCAGGGGAGGTTGCGCGTAGAGGGTGGATCCCCTACCTTGAGGAGTAGGGCGAGTATATCCCCAGGTCATAGCGTTCATTATATGGGTGAGGGGCATCTCACTTTCAGGGAAGGGATATGACCGCCTCCAATATTTTTTTTACCAAGTTAGTTAGCGATTCTGACTTGGGATAACTAGGTTGTGTGAATACATCTAGTGGGTTGGCACTTTGAAGAATATACATTCGGTGAGTTATTACTCAGGAGGATGTTCCTTATTAATTATTATTCCAACATATGTGTGGATGTTGTAATATGACTATACGTATATAATGAGATAAATAATTATATACGGGTTAATTAATACAGGTCAAGAATTGTGTTATATGTATAACGGGTGTGAAAGTTATATTAATTTAAAAAGGGGGACGATTAATTAAGTTAATGCTGATGATAACTTAGGAATCATAACTATGGCATACTCGGTTAGAGTAGGGTGGTTGCAAGGGGTATTTCGACTATCTAGTTATTGGATATATAACTAAGGAAATTAATTAAGGCGTTAGTAGTGCGCATTAGAGGAGGGGTGAGGATATTCTCAAGGGAGTGCGACACTAACTAAAATATGAAGAGCATGCATACATATTTATTACTGCAAGTTAATCAATTGCTAAATCTTTTCCAAATATTTTGGGTACTAACCCTTGCTATAAAAACTTTTAAAAACCTTTTAGGTGTCCAGCCACAGGGATGCCAGACTTGACTCATTCCAGGGATCCATTGCTGCGGCACATGTGGATGTTGCGGGAATTTGATAGGTGCTTCGTTCTTTTCATTCCTAGTGTAGAAATTTCGTATCAGTTACTCGAGCATGTCGCTCACTGTTTTATTCAGTACTTAGGTCAGAATTGTTGAGATTTATTACTTGTCTTTACTTTTGTTGGATTTGAACCGATGGTTTATTCAGTCAGTTATTTAGATGTGAATGGTGGATTTCAGTTAATTGTGATTGTTTAAATTATTTTATTTCCGCATGAG
The DNA here is from genome assembly GCA_949130495.1 of Sambucus nigra. Taxonomy (NCBI): domain Eukaryota; kingdom Viridiplantae; phylum Streptophyta; class Magnoliopsida; order Dipsacales; family Adoxaceae; genus Sambucus; species Sambucus nigra. The sequence continues at coordinate 28,491,079 of OX422217.1, read as the reverse complement.
TATTTCATCAAATTAATGAAAGATAAACCTTGGCACCAGTCTAATTTTCTCACTTAGGTGGTTAGTAATTAAAAAGGCGACAGTGATGCTAAGAATGAACCAATTGAGAAACCTGTTCTAATTTAATTTAGGACTGATCACCCGGGGTTAATTAGGCGGGATGTCACAGATGGTATCATTTCATCAGGTTCTAGTGTCCTTAGGATCTGTACGGCTTACTACGTTTCAGCGTAGCATTCGGTTGATATAGAGCCCTATTATTAGGACTTTTGATTCATTTTTTGCTTTTGAGATATCGTATTCTTCTGCTATTGGATTTTTGTACAAATTGTGTACTTATACTATTCGATCTATTTTCAGATCCCACCAAAGAGACGGAAAGCGGAGAGCGCTAAAGCTAGGGATGAGCTCAGGGAGGCTCATCAGGAGCCACATGTACCGCCACCCCCCTTACCCGAGTTGATCTCCACTACTCAGGTTGCAGTGCTAGTGGCCCAGACAGTTGAGACAACAATGAGGGATGTGACAGCCCATTTTCCTCAGCCCCAGGCACCACCTCCAGTGGCACCAGCAGTTCAGGCTCCAGTGGGGCTACCATCTTGGCAGCGAGTTAGGGAGACCTTTTAGAAGGGTCACCCACCAGAGTTTTGGGGTAGTAACGATGTGGTAGAGGCTTGTGAGTGGAAGAAGAATATTCAGCGCCATCTGCGCATGTTGGAGTGTACCAATGTGTAGAAACAGATGCTTTCTACCTTCCATTTGTTGGGGGCAGCCTTATAGTGGCGGGAGTCAGTTACCACCACTGAGGACAGAGATTTGATGACGATATCCGAGTTCTGGGTGCGGTTCGATCGCAAATACTTCCCACCAGCGGTAGAGGCCGAAATGAGGAAGAAGTTCAGCGAGTTAGTACAGGGTGACCGTTCAATGGAAGATTATGAGGAGGTGTTCACCCATTTGGCGAACTTTTTGCCAAATGAGGTGAGCGACGAGGGGCGAAAGAAGTCAAAGTTCAAGGATGGCCTGGCCTGGACGATCAGGTAGCACTTGATTGGAAATCCGATGTTGGTGACATATACAGATGTCGTTAATGTCGTTCTTGTACATTTCCAGTATTATCGCTTCAATGCGAAGGGGAGCAAGAGGGTAGGGGAGCCGAGCCAGCAGGGCAAGGAAGTTGTTGGTGGTGACACAAGTGGTACTCAGCAGTAGACTAACAGTCAACAAGGGAATCAGGCTAAGAAATTTAGGCCTGGTGGGTTTCGATCGGGGGGCACAGGGATTCAGGCAGGGCCAAACAGGCCCAAATCAGCAGCAGCAGGTTCCTCAGGGCCGTCAGGGACAGGGGAACAATGGGGGAGGCCAGTAGGGTTAGCTACGTCAGGGCTAACGATAGGGGGACGGTCAGAGATGCTGCTTTATACACTTCAAGAGGGAGTGACCATAGAGGGTCAGAGGCCAACAACAGGGTGCCCAACAGGGGGAGCAGGGCCAGATGTCGCCAGCAGCACCGACTCCACCAGCCCCACTGCAGCAGGGGCAAATGCACTACGAGCGTGTGTATAACGTCCGGGATGTTCCCAATCCTCCAACACAGTAGGTGCCGCCAGCGGTTGAGGGTATGTTTCTCATCTATGGTCATGAGGGTAGTATACTTTTTGATACTGGAGTATCTCATTCATTCATTAAATATAATTTTGCTAAACGGACCGAGTTACTAGAGACCGCGGGTAGTCTTCGTATGTGTGTAGAGTCGTCAGTAGGTAGCGGGGAATTGATTCACTCGATTTATCGGGGAGTAGACATTTTGGTTGGGAGGCTTAGTTCAGCGGCGTACCTCTTAGTGTTAGATATGGAGGGGTACGATGTCATCCTAGGTATGGACTGGTTGGCAGGTTATCGGGCGACGGTGGATTATTATGAAAGGACAATCGTTCTCCATTTCGAGACATAAGATGTTCCTAATAGCGATGCCTCTACCTGAGGGAGGGTCGCACACACACTTGTATTATATCGAGGAGGAGACCTCACAGGAGGTGGTAATTCTGTTGGATTCGATTTCGATAGTGAGGGACTTCGAGGATGTGTTCCAGAAAATACCAAGGTTGCCACCCAGTCGGGAAATCGAGTTTGTAATCGATTTAGCACCGAGGACGAGGTCGATTGATCGAGCACCTTTTCGTATGGCCCCTTCAGAGATGCGTGAGTGGAGAGATCAGATTCAGCAGCTCTTGGGTCAGGGTTTCATTTGATAGAGTACATTGCCGTGGGGTGCACCAGTGTTGTTTGTAAAGACGCGGGATGGTTCACTTCGGTTGTGCGTGGACTATAGGGAGATGAACAAGGTGACGATACGAAATAAGTATCCGTTGCCTAAGATTGATGAATTATTTGACCAATTGAGAGGGGCATCTTACTTCTCCAAGATCGATTTGAGGTCAGGGTATCATCAGTTGCATATCCGAGAGGAGGATGTTCCTAAGACTGCTTTCCTGTCGCGGTATGGATCTTACGAGTTCAGGGTGATGCCATTCGGGCTCACCAATGTGCTAGCAGTGTTCATGGACCTCATGAACAGGGTTTTTAGGGATTATCTCGACCAGTTTGTCATCATGTTCATTGATGACATCCTGATCTACTTGCGTACCGAGGAGGAGCACGCAGACCATCTGCGTATGGTTCTATAGGCGCTGCGGGATCACCAACTTTAGGCCAAATTTGGGAAGTGTGGATTTTGGCTGCGTGAGGTACAGTTTCTTGGTCATGTGGTGTCAGACCAGGGTATTGCGGTGGATCCAAGTAAGGTGTTGGCGGTGAGGGAGTGGGGACAGCCCACGACACCGACCGAGGTGCACAATTTTTTGGGATTGGCAGGCTATTACAGATGGTTCATTAAGGGGTTCTCAAAGATTGCGGGCCCTTTAACGAATATGACTCGAAAAGGGGTGCCTTTTAATTGGAGTGACCATTGTCAATTAGCTTTTGATGAGCTAAAGGACAAGTTAACATCTACACTAGTACTTACTTTTCCCAGGGGAGGACTAGAGTATCGGGTTTACACCGACGCATCCTTACAGGGACTTAGGGATGTGCTCCAGCAGGAGGAGAGGGCCATAGCTTATGCATCCAGAAATCTAAAGCCCCACTTGAGGAATTACCCCACTCACGACCTAGAGCTAGCAGTGGTTGTTTTTGCCTTGAGGATATGGAGACACTATCTGCTGGGGGAATAATTCACCTTATTCACAGATCACAAGTCACTTAAGTATCTCTTCACACAGAAGGATCTGAATATGAGGCAGAGGTAGTGGCTAGAAGTCACGAAAGACTACCAGTTTGATATTCAGTATAATCTTGGTAAGGCTAATGTAGTGGCAGACGCATTGAGACGTAGACCAACTGGGGAAATATCATAAATCTAGAAAGAGAAGTGGAGAGAGCTTTGATATGAGGACGATGTAGCCAGGGCCTGCATGTCAGCTTTATCCATCACACCGAAGATCATTATGCGGGTGGTGAGGGCTCAGGCGGAGGACCAGATCTGCCAGGATAGGGTACGCCAGTTGTTAGCTGAGGGAGCGGAAGGTTACTCGATCAGCTCAGAAGGAGGACTACGCCTAAATAGGAGGTTAATTATGCCAGAGGATGAGGAGTTGAGGCACGCTGTTATGACAGAGTCTCATGGTTCGAGATTTACAGTACATCTCGGTGGGGATAAAATATACCAGGATATGAGGAGACAGTATTGGTGGGCAGGAATGAAACAGGACATAGCAGAGTTTGTCTCGAAATGTGCCATGTGTCAGCTCGTGAAAGCTGACCATCAGAGACCATCAGGGATGCTACAACCACTAGAGATTCCCATGGGGAAGTGGGAGAGCATCTCCATGGACTTCATTACAGGGTTATGTGCATCGCAGAGAGGTCACGATTCTATATGGGTCATTGTGGATCAGTTGACCAAGGTGGCCCACTTCCTTCCGATTCGCACGAACTTTGAGACAATGCGTTATGCGCAGCTATTCATAGCGGAGATTGTTAAGCTGTACGGGGTGCCTATAAATATTATGTCTAATAGAGACAAAATTTTTGTGGCCCATTTTTGACAGAGCTTTCAGGAGGCCATGGGCACAGAGTTACGTTTGAGTACAACCTATCACCCACATACCGACGGGCAGACTGAGAGAGTCAACTAGATGCTGGAAGACATGCTCAGGATGTGCATTTTAGACTTTGGGGGAGGATGGGAGAATTATATTCCTTTGGTAGAGTTTGCGTATAATAACTCTTACAAATTCACGATTGGCATGGCACCATTCGAGGCACTGTACGGGAGACCTTGTCGTTCATCCGCTTGTTGGTTAGAGGTGGGGGACAACAAACTATTGGGATCGGAGATTGTCCAGGAGACGTCTGCCAAGATAGAGTTGATTCGAGGGCGGATTCAGATAGCTCAAGATAGGCAGAAGAGTTATGCTGATGCTTCATGGAGGCATGTGGAGTTAGAGATTGGGGATCAGGTATTTGTCCGGGTATCCCCTATGAAAGGGGTGATGAGGTTTCTCAAGAAGGGTAAATTAGCATCGAGGTACGTGGGACCTTTCCCTATTATTGAGAGGGTGGGATCGGTAGCATATAGAATGTGATTGCCAGAGCATCTTCAGCGAATACACGGCGTGTTCCATGTGGCATCACTGAAGAAATATCAAAGGAGCGAGAGGGCCTTCTGCCACATTCCACTCAAGGAAATTGATTTAAAGCCCAACATCTCGTATGAGGAGAGACCGCTGGCTATTCTGGACCGTAGTGAGCGCAAGTTACGATTCAAGGTTGTTCCAGTAGTTAGAGTATAGTGGGGTCATCACAATGTTGACGAGTCTACCTGGGAGCGGGAGGAGGATATGCGGGAACAATACTCATAGCTATTCACCACAGGTACGACCTAATTTCGGTGACGAAATTCCTTTGTAAGGGGGGGAGTATGTAACACCACGTAATTTTATGCATTTAATATTTAATTAATTCGAAAAAATTCTAAATTACTTGTGTGTCGTAATTTTGATTGAATTAATTATGGTAATATTTATTTAAATATTAATCGGTGAGTAAATGGTTAATATTTAGGGAAATTTAAATTACTAAGTGAATAGTAATAAATTATTTGCGTCATTACGGGTATTAGTGACAGGGCATTTAGTTATCTCAGCCGGGAGTCGGTATAGACTAATTTGGGTGTGAGATAAGGATTTTTTATAAATAAATTTAGATACAAATTTTGAGTGTACGGTTGAGTCCGGATGGGCCGAGATAGTTGAAAAAGTGTACCCGGGGGTAGTAAACGGGTCACAGGACGTTTTTAGACATAGCCGGGCCCACACGGGAGTATTTGGGTCACTTGGGCTTGGCCCATTAGGCAAAAAATGGGATTAAGCCTAATTACTTAATTATAAGTAAAAGAGGAACGACTGATTAAAGTTTAGAAAACACTTAGTGGGAGAGGAAACCATAAGAAGCAGTTAAAGGCAATTTGGGGGACAAAGGAAAGAGCCAAAGGGGGATTTCATCTTCAACCTTGAGATTCACAACTTCAAATAAGACCCTACGAAACCATAAGGTAAGTGGTTAACTTCCTGTAGCATTTAATTTGCATTATGATTCATATTTATGTGACGCGAGAAATCAAAATTCATTTTTGGGATTAAGGGGGTACAAAAATGGGGTTTTTGTAAATCAATCTCCTGATTTCGAAATTGTGTAGAAATTATGTATAATCTAAGACTTGTATATATCTGGTAAGATGTGTAGACCCAGACGAGTTAGGAACGGATTTGAGATAAAGATTGATGTTGAGATGGGTTAACGAATAATACGAGTTTTTCCCCAATTTAGAAAAAAATAGTAAAGGACGGAAATTAAACTGTGTTTGGGGGACTTTATGGGGGTTACTTATGAGGTTCTTGGTATATTATATTGATGAGAGGACTTGGGTTAAACTGTAGAAGAAGTTGGGGATTTGAGTTTTTCGTCCATGGCTGAAACAAAGACATGGGGAAGACGAAGACATGTTCGATCGACCGATCGATGGTTGGGGATCGATCGATCGATGGTCTGGGATTTCTGGCAATTCGGACAGTTTATATATATAAGGTGCATTTAATTAAAAATTACTTCCCATACATTATTTATTGAGAAATAAATATAGGACATACAATCTAATTAATTATGAGGGAAAAATTATTGGGATTGGAGGAAATTTATGTGTGACACACTACGGTTAAATTTTGGAAAGAATATTTCGAAATAATTAAATATGGATAAAGTGGGCGAGTCCGGGTATATTGGTTGAGCGATACCAAGGCGTTGAATTAATTTAGAGCGAAAGCTAGATAATTTGGAGTCGGGGATTTAGAATCGGATATTGTTTTATTTCGGGCCACGAGAGCGAGTCCGAATATATTGGTTGGAGCGACACCAAAAGTAATTTAATTAATTAATGTGCAATTAATTAATAATCAGAGTTGGGCCATAAACTCATGATAATTTTGTATAGGCTTGTGTTACGAACTTAGTACACGTTGTAGCCGGGGTGTTTTATTTATATATATATATACGGTGTGCGATAGTATGTATGTATGGTGTGTGCATTAATATAAGTGGCTAGGTATTATTATTATATATACTCTAGTGCTATCAGGGGAGGTTGCTCGTAGAGGGTGAATCCCCTAGCTTGAGGAGTAGGGTGAGTATATCCCCAGGTCATAGCATCCATTATATGGGTGAGGGGCATCTCACTTTCAGGGAAAGAATATGACGCCTCCAATATTTATATTTTTACCAAGTTAGTTAGCGATTCTGACTTGGGATAACTAGGTTGTGTGAATACACCTAGTGGGTTAGCACTTTGGAGAATATACATTCGGTGAATTATTACTTGGGAGGATGTTCCTTATTAATTATTATTCCAACATATGTGTGGATGTTGTAATATGACTATACGTATATAATGAGATAAATAATTATGTACAAGTTAATTAATACATGCCATGAATTGGGTTATATGTATAACGGGTGTGAAAGTTATATTAATTTAAAAAGGGGGATGATTAATTAAATTAATGCTGATAATAACTGAGGAATCATAGCTATGGAATACTCGGTTAGAGCAGGGTGGTTGCAAGGGGTATTTCGATTATCTAGTTATGGGATATATAACTAAGGAAATTAATTAAGGCGTTAGTAGTGCACATTAGAGGAGGGGTGATAATTCTCAAGGGAGTGCGACATTAACTAAAATATGAAGAGCATTCATACATATTTATTACTGCAAGTTAATCAATTGCTAAATGTTTTTCAAATGTTTTGGGTACTAACCCTTGCTATAAAAACTTTTAAAAACCTTTTAGGTGTCCAGCCACACGGACGCTAGACTTGACACATTCCAGGGATTCATTGCTGCATCACATGTGGATGTTGCGGGAGTTTGATAGGCACTTCGTTCTTTTCATTCCTAGTGTAGAAATTTATTATCAGTTACTCGAGCATGTTGTTCGCTGTTTTATTCAGTACTTTGTCAGAATTGTTGAGATTTATTACTTGTCCTTATTTTTGTTGGATTTAAACCGATGGTTTATTCGGCCAGTTATTTAGATGTGAATGGTGGATTTCAGTTAATTGTGATTTTTAAATTATTTTTTTTTCGCATGAGTATTTCATCAAATTAGTGAAAGATAAAACTTGGCACCAGTATAATTTTCTCACTTAGGTGGATAGTAATTAAAAAAGCGACAGTGATGCTAAGAATGAACCAACTGAGAAACCTGTTCTAATTTAATTTAGGACTGATCACCCGGGGTTAATTAGGCGGGATGTCACAGATGGTATCATTTCATCAGGTTCTAGTGTCCTTAGGATCTGTACGGCTTACTACGTTTCAGCATAGCATTCGGTTGATATAAATCCCTATTATTAGGACTTTTGATTCATTTTTTGCTTTTGAGATATCGTATTCTTCTGCTATTAGATTTTTGTACAAATTGTGTACTTATACTATTCGATCTATTTTCAGATCCCACCAAAGAGACGGAGAGCGGAGAGCGCTAAAGCTAGGGATGAGCTCAGGGAGGCTCATTAGGAGCCACATGTACCGCCACCCCCCTACCCGAGTTGATCTCCACTACTCAGGTTGCAGTGCTAGTGGCCCAGACAGTTGAGACAACAATGAGGGATGTGGCAGCCCATTTTCCTCAGCCCCAGGCACCACCTCCAGTGGCACCAACAGTTCAGGTTCCAGTGGGGCTACCATCTTGGCAGCGAGTTAAGGAGACCTTTCGGAAGGGTCACCCACCAGAGTTTTGGCGTAGTAACGATGTGGTAGAGGCTTGTGACTGGAAGAAGAATATTCAGCGCCATCTGCGCATGTTGGAGTGTACCGATGTGCAGAAACAGATTCTTTCTACCTTCCATCTGTCGGGGGCAGCCTTACAGTGGTGGGAGTTAGTTACCACCACTGAGGAGAGCGATTTGATGACGATATCCGAGTTCTGGGTGCGGTTCGACCACAAATACTGCCCACCAGCGGTAGAGGCTGAAATGAGGAAGAAGTTCAGTGAGTTAGTACAGGATGACCATTCAGTGGAAGATTATGAGGAGGAATTAACCCGTTTGGAAAACTTTGTGCCAAATGAGGTGAGCTACGAAGGGTGAAAGAAGTCAAAGTTCATGGATGGACTGGCTTGGAGGATCAAGCAGCACTTGATTAGAAATTCGGCGTTGGTGACATATACATATGTCGTTAATTCTGCTCTTGTATATTGCCAGGATCATCGCTCCCATGCGAAGGGGAGCAAGAGGGTAGAGGAGCCGAGCCAGCCGGGCAAGGTAGTTGTTGGTGGTGACACAAGTGGTACTCAACAGTAGACTAACAGTCAGCAAGGGAATCAGGCTAAGAAATTTAGGCCTGGTTGTTTTCGACCGGGGGGACAGGGATTCAGGCATGGCCAGCCGACCCAAATCAGCAGCAACAGGTTCCTCAGGGCCGTCAGGTCCAAGGGAACAATGAGGGAGGCCAGTAGATTCAGCCACATCAGGTCCAATAGGGTCAACGACAGGGGGAAGGTCAGAGACGCTGCTTTGTTTGTGGCCAGACAGGACACTTCAAGAGGGAGTGCCCACAGAGGGGTAGAGGTCAACAACAGGGTTCCCAACAGGGGCAGCAAGGTCAGATGTCGCCAGTAGCACCGGCTCCACAAGCCCCACAGTAGTATGGGAAAATGCACTACGGGCGTGTGTATAACGTCAGTGATGTTCCCAATCCTCCAGCACAGCAGGCGCCGCCAGCGGTTGAGGGTATGTTTCTCATCCATGGTCATGAGGGTAGTATACTTTTTGATATGGGAGCATCTCATTCATTCATTAAATATAATTTTGCTAAACGGGCCGGGTTACCAGAGATCACGGGTAGTCTTCATATGTGTGTAGAGTCACCAGTACGTAGCGGGGCATTGATTCACTCGATTTGTCGGGGAGTAGACATTTTGGTTGGGAGGCTTAGTTTAGCGGCGGACCTCTTAGTGTTAGATATGGAGGGGTACGATGTCATCCTAGGTATGGAATAGTTGGCCGATTATCGGGCGACGGTGGATTGTTATGAAAGGACAATCATGTTCTCCATTCTGGGACAAGTGATGTTCCTAATAGCGATGCCTCTACCTGAGGGAGGGTCGCACACACACTTGTATTATGTTGAGGAGGAGACCTCACATGAGGTGGTAATTCCCTTGGATTTGATTCCGGTAGTGAGGGACTTCGGGGATGTGTTCCAGGAAATACCAGGGTTACCACCCAGTAGGGAAATCGAGTTTGTAATCGATTTAGCATCGAGGATGAGGCCGATTGCTCGATCACCTTACCGTATGGCCCCTTCAGAGATGTGTGAGTTGAGAGAGAAAATTCAGTAGCTCTTGGGTTAGGGTTTCATTAGGCGGAGTACATCGCCATGGGGTGTACCGGTGTTGTTTGTAAAGAAGCGGGATGGTTCACTTCAGTTGTGCGTGGACTATAGGGAGCTGAACAAGGTGACGATACGAAATAAGTATCTGTTGCCTAGGATTGATGATTTATTTGACCAATTGGGAGGGGCATCTTACTTCTCCAAGATCGATTTGAGGTTAGGGTATCATCAACTGCGTATTCGAGAGGAGGATGTTCCTAAGACTGCTTTCCTATCACGGTATGGATCTTATAAGTTCTGGGTGATGCCATTTGGGCTCACCAATGCGCCAGCAGTGTTCATGGACCTCATGTACAAGTAAAAAAAGGTCAAAAAAGTCTAAAAAGGCTAAAAATGGATCTTTTACATCGATGGAGCCTCAATTACAAGGGGGCAGGAGTGGGGATCTATAAAAAATGGTCCTTAAGCAAGCGATGTGATTGGAATTTGAATCCTTAAAAAATTAGGTAAAATATGAAGCATTGATCGGTGGCTGGAAGAAGGCACTCTCCCTGGGCACTTGTCACCTTAATGTCTTTTATAACTCAACGCTCATATCAAATCAGATATCAAGAGACTACAATTCCGGGGATGGGTGCATATATGAATACATTGAAGAAGCCTAGTTTATCTAGAAGGTAAAGGCGGGAAAGAATGCACCTTAGAATTATGAGGTGTTATACTTGTTTCCTTTCAATTCATGATGAAGGTGTTTCCCCATTAACAATATTTTAATGAAATTCAAAGTTTGATTCAATTTTATCTATTCATTTATATTGCGATATTCTGTGTACTTTATTTTTTATCGAGTTTAAATGACTGACCACATATCTTTTCATTTTTAAGTTTGATGTAAGACCTGTAGTACTTGTCGCTCTTCATCACGACTTTGAGGAAAGGATTGGAAGAATTCTTGCTGTCGATTATGATAACATTGATGATCTCAACCAGATGTTGGGCTGTAATATGTCCTCACGAACAAAAGAGACTTACTCAGACCTACGTCAAATTTTTCCATCAGGGTGTGGTGAAGTATGCAATCTATCATGACATGATTTATATCACCCAAGCTAGTCACAATGAAGCGTTAGCCAGTCTTTTTTTAAGAAGAGGGATAGAACCCCCATAAGTTTTATTAATAATAATAGGAGAAATAACCTATCCTAAGTGGCATGAATGGCTTATAAGAAAATGAATAAAGAAGATCTCTGTTGAGCCCAATGAGAAGATCTTGAAAAGATATAAATAAGGGAATTTATAAATATTCCCCTAACAAAATTCAAATAAGGACTTAAATAGAACATTTACAAAAGTGGAAAAAAGCCAGATCTAAATTTAAGAACAAATCCTAACTGAAGGAAGGCCAATCTTATCTATCTTTGAAAAACCCTTTGTGATTATTGAAGGTTCCTAAAAAGAAGAGTACCTGGAACAAGATGATTTATAAGATGCAAGATTTGCAAGGCTATCCGCAACATAATTACCTTCCCTATAAACATGTTGGATCCCAAAACCATGTGAGGAAATGACCATTCTACAAAAGTCAATGGACATTTTAAGTCTCCAAGGAGAGTTCCATCTCTTAAAAACCATATCAAGGAGAGTTGATGAATAAGTTTTTATATAAAGATTGATAATCCCAATCAGTACGCAAAGCTCCAAATCATATCTCAAATATTTAACCTCTGCATATAAACTAGTTTGGTAACCCAAAAAATGAGCAAAACTAGCTATAAAATCACCATGATGATCCTTAATGATGCCCCCACAACCATTATATCCAGGATTTCCTTTTGTTAAACTATAAACATTAAGCTTAAAGTAGCTCTGTGGGGGTTTAATCCATTTGACATAAATGAAAGATAAAGGCTTTGTATGTAATTTAAGATTGAACAAGCTGCTTACATGCATATCCTCTTTCTTAGCAGTAGAAATAACTTTGTAATAGCTGTCAGAGGGCTAAGTTTAATAAGGATTTTGTCGAGTTGTCTAGAGAAAGAGGATTTGACTAGAATCTGGACAATATTGAGTCTGTGTATGTAAGGAAGACCTTCATTCTATAAGCCGACCTCAAAGGAGCAAGGGATGTCACTGTTCTCCTTAAAAAGGAGAATAATGATGTGAGAACTGAGATTGGGAGAGATAATAAGTCCTTACTTGACAAGCAAGCTAGAGAGGGGACTTCCTTTATTGAACAGGAGAATGGATAATTGAGAAAAGAATTAGAGAAGACCTATAAGTCCTTTCATGATAAGGATGAGACCATTAAAATTTAGTTTTCATCTCATGACAAGGAGAGTGGTAGGATAGGGAAGGAGATGAAAAAGATAAATAAGTCTTTGCATGATAATGATGAAACTATCAAGTGCTTATTCAAGAAGCTTGATCGCTTCGGATTCTAATCCCATAAGCAACCTCAAGAACCTATCCGAGAAGCTTGATCGCCTCAGATTATAGTTCCATAAGTTGCCTCTTCAAGTGTGGATAGATGGTTGTGATGAGGATTTTCTCATTTTGGATGCTGCTTTGAATAATGCTCGAAACGTTGCCTACAAAAATGGTTGGCTTAATACCTTAGCAATTGAGAAGGTGCCCAAGGATTCTGAATTTTAGTACTAGTACAATCCTGATTGCCTCGATTAACAGAATCCTCCTTAAAATCTTGATTCTTTATGGATCCCAATGGATGCCATTCCTATTAGCTTGATAAGGAAGTACATGTTAGACTACGTGCTTGAGGGTAATGATATGATTTATCGATCTCCACACTTGGTTAACAGGGTGACTCCTAAAGGTTCACTAAGAATTATAAACTTGGATGATACTATTAGTCCTTCTACGTTGGATGTTTAGCCCGCTAGAGTTGGACCTTTAGAGAACGAATCACTATTCCGATCGCACAATTAATCTGACTATTTTTATTTCTTTATTGTAAATCTTTCAGTATCAACCCACAATTAGGGTGTATTTGATTACAAAGTTAGAAAATTGTTAAAAAATAGTCCATTTCGATAAGAAGTTGGAAAATGAGTGGGAAAATATATGAGTTTTTGGTCTTACCTTTTCTATTTTCAATGGAAAGAAATTCTTTGGTTAGTGGATAAAAAATATTTTCCACTAAAAATGAGGTTTTGGATGGAGCACTTGGTATGTTCATGAATGTTCTTCCTATATACTATAAAGTTAAAACATGAGTTAAACAACATTTTTTCATGGACAAAATTTCCATGTCAATCAAATACACCCTTAGATATTTGAATCCTTCCACAAAAGTGACTATTACATATCTTTGTAAAAACATATCCTTCTTTTCCAATTCCTCGCTGGCTCTATCATCATTATCATTGTATAATGTAGTAGTGAGGGGAAATATTTGATTAGATGAGATATTTACATGGTTTGAATTAGTTGAGTCGTTTAAGTCCTCCATACTAGATAGTTGAAGGGACCCTTGTGGTTTTTCTTAGTTCCAATTTTACTTGCAGCAAGTTTATTTTTCCAGAAAAATAAAATTTTGTTTTGGGGTTGATAACGAATACATAATTTGCTGAATAAAATGCGTCGCTGTTATGGATCATTCACCAGTTGTTAGTTCCTTTCTGTGCTAGAAGATATTCCATGGAAGCATTTGTTGTAAAAGAATTTCAAATGTGAATGTTAGACATAGTTCCTTTATGTGAATCTCTATCATAGGCCATTTTCGTTCGAGGCCTGAAGTTTTTCTCGTTATGACTTTGTGGTGTGTGATTGGTTTATATTTTTCGCATTTAAATTCGTCATCTTAAGTTCACAAGATAAAATTTGGCGGAATCTTTTTTTGAAAATATTTTCCCCATAGACAAAAGTCAAGTTAATTTGTATTCCCATATAATGGATTAGAAAAAACTTCACCACTATCATGGTAATTGGTTTTAATAGGATATCCTAGCTTCATAAAGACCACGAGCACAAGCACTCTAAAGTAATAGTAACTTATAATCTTAGTGAATTGACAATATGATAATAGGTAACTATGACAGTTAATAAAATGAATCATTGATTCATGGTTACATTGTATCTAAAGAAAGATAATAAAGACAATGCTTTCATAACAAAAAGATTATGGTACATGTATATCCATCTTGCACGATAGTATATTTATATTTCCCACTAAGCTTTATGCTCCTGCCTAGGGCTATTTTTTTTTCGAACTTCCAATTTTTTTGATTTTTGATCCGTTTTTTTCCAAATTTGAAAAGAAATTTTAGTTTGCCAATTTTCGATTTTCCAATTTTCAATTTTTTTCAAAAAAATCGGATATTTTTTTGATTTTTTTTCAAATTATTTCTGATTTTCGATTTTTTAAAAGTTCCTCATATCCCACATCGGTTGGGAGAGGGAGAGGGCTCCAAAGTGTGATGTATAAAAAGGAGAGTATCCTCCTAACGTCTACACAAATGGAAAAATGGGTCAAATCCTCATCTATTTACATATTGTATTAAACTATTTTATTTGTTTATGTATAATGAAAATTTTGAGTAATGAAAAATTTATTTTTTTGAAATTTTAGAATTTCCAAAATTTCTGGATTTTTAATATGTTTTGTGAATTTCCTATTTTTTTCAATTTTTGCCAATTTTCTGATTGTTGATGTAAAAACACTAGACTAGGTATAATTATTTAATCACAAATAAAGATATGTAAGAGAGACACAAAGATTTTTAAAGTGGTTCCGCTATAAGGGAAAAGTCCACGTCCACTATATTTCTCATTACCTTGTATTCTATGTTGCCTCTCGTGTTTGAATGGTTTTTCTTGCCCTTGATGAAGGGATTACAATGTATATATAGTCTCATAAAGAGATAGAGAGGTGGAATGTAAAAGTATGGAATGCCTTTATAAATTGGCATTTACATCATTACATGGTGTTCATAATGTATAAGACTGTCGACGCTTTGCTGACCCTGTTGGTCAGTCTTCTTATTGTTGGTCGGCATTTTGCATGTTGGTCGGAATTCTGCATGTTGGTCGGCCTCCCAGGTGTAGGTCAGTGAGTTTAATGACTTGGATTCTTGCCATGTTATATGACACGTGTTTGTATATGATTTGTCCATGTAAGTGGATAATTTTTTGTATTAACATAAGCCTCCAATATTCCATACTTGATGCTTGCTTGAAAGTATGGAGCATTTAGTCTTGGTAATATCTTGGGCTATATTCCTGATGCTTTGTCAGTTGTCGACTTCCTACACTTGTAAAATTTTATTGGTATGGCTGGTAGCATTTATTGTTGATGGCATTGTTTTAAATATTCTGAACTTTAGCGAACAGTCTTAGGGAAAATACGTCTTTTTTTGCCTCGTCGCCAAAATTTCAATTGTCGTTTCTCTTTAATCATTGCGCTCGCTGGTTTTCAAGGCAATCTGTAAAAGACGATACAGTTTTGGTTATTTGTTACCTCAAATATTCTAAGTTTTTGCTGCAAATTCTTAAGCTTTCGTGCGATCGTTCTTCCTGTCTTCTAGTTCTTGTTGAATCATTATGTTTTTGTAAGAATTATTTCTTTTTCTTCTTTTCTTCATATCGAATCATGGTTTACATTGTTGTGTCTCTAGATGAGTTTATAAAGGAATGGAATATACCAGGCTGGGTAGACTTAGAGTTCCCTAATCTCCCTTAGATGTTTTCTCTTTGTCTAAAGGTCATTAGATTCCTTCCTTATTCATAGCTATATGTGGCTTCACTTTTCCCCCAAATTATTTTTGCTTAGAGTTTTGTCAATATTTTGATATTGTACCTGCTAGAGTAGCCCCCAACACCTGGAGAATAATTAATGGTGTCCATAGGCTTAACCAAATCCATGGGACCCATATAAGTATCCTTGAGATTATGTTCTATTACAAATGGGTCACCAGTGACAATACATATTATTTGAATCCGCCTGATTCCAATAGGGATTACTTTGATCATGGAGTTATGGAAAAAAATTAGCAATATGTACTTCTTGAAGGGTAAGAAGTATATACTGGACTAATATGCACTAAAGAGGGTCATATTATAGGTTGTACTAAATATATTTTATATGCTTATGCTGCTGAATTATCTAATAAAGTGTTAATTAACATTGGTTATTTGTTTACTTGTAGTTGATAGGAAGAGGACGTGTCCCAAGGAGGGTGATATTAATCTTTACGAGCTCAAGTTTATCTGTGGTCTTCATCAAAAAATTGGTGAGGAGAATACTAGGCCGGCCTAATACTTGCTAAAATACAGGAACTCTATCACCTCCTTTGTTGCCCGACCTTCTATTATTGCTCCTACCATTGTGCTTGACTTGGACTAGGACCCAGTGTCCACTTTATCAGGCAATGGTGAACTTGTTATTGATCCTTCTTTTTCCCTTGAGTCAGACGTCCCCTCTCTGCATCCATGGGCAAAAGAAAGTTTTCCATCCTTTTTGGAGATGCTGCTGCTGCTGGAACCCACAAGCTTGTGGATAGCGGGGCCAAAAAGAAGAATGACGTTAGGAAGAAGCCCCAAGGAGATGATTCTCTCTTAAAAATATTAAGGAGAGGTCCTGTTGTTAAGAAGGGTTAAGAAACTATTAATGCCGACCAACAGAGCTTGGTCGGTATTACTCCATCCGTTGTTGGCTCCTCTGTAGCCATAGGTCCTGTCTTGGCCAGGAAATTAATTAAGTCTGGTACTCTTCCAGACCATAGGGGATCTGCTTCTTCTATGCCCCAACTTAACATTTTTAAAAGGGCTTCTCAAAGCTTTACTGTGGTGAGAATTATTCTTTTACTCTTTCGTAATTTGTACTTTGTCTTTGACTTTTTATACTGATTTTCCCTTTCTTCTTTGTAGTTTCTAGTTGATTTTAACCAAATGTTGGAGAAGGACGATGTGCTTCGTTCTTCTTCAATCAATGTTGAGGAGGCCTTTGTTGTTCTCAAGAAATCCTTGCTTGATTCCCAAAAAGCATTAGAGAATGAAAGAAAAATTTAGGACAACAAAATAAAAGTTGTTGAGGAAGCTCGACAGAAGACTGAAAATGCTGCTACTGAAGCTCGGAAGAAAGTGGATGAGCTAGCTAAGGGCCTAACCGCTGAGAAGGATAAAAGAAAGAAGGCTAGGGAAAATTCCTTCAATAAAGGATGGGATAAAGCTATCACTGTTGCCTATGCTCAGATTGAGTATGCAAAGAAGAAAATTTTCAAGGATGGTTGGTCGATTGCTCTAAAGGAGGTTGGCACAGCAGAAGACTCTAAACTCTTCTAAAGGTATAAGCCTCGCTCTCCCCCCAACATGGACGATGAAGTTGAATATGATGTTGGTTCTGGGGAGTCATCTTTGATGGTTGGGTCTTCAGCCGATCAACCTACGAATGTTATTGAGTCACTCCTCCCATCCACCGAGCAAGTCACTCTAGCCATCCCTTCTACCAACTAAGGTGGAGTTGAAACTGACAGAGAGAAGGTGTAGATTTGCTCGGCAGATAGTCTCTGTATTTTTTGCCTCTCTTTTATTTCTTTTCCGCTGTACTTGTAATTTCCCTTTATATCAATAAAAGGACTTTTCTCTTCATACTGTTTGTCATTTTTTAGTTGTTCATCATTTCTTGATTGCCATCATATATTCCTTTTCTTGTTTTTTTATTGTATATCTTTTTATTTTTTTAATTCATGGCCAAGATGGAACAACTATCTTCCAATGATTCGGATCTACTCAAGCCCTGCAATAGTTTATTCAAGGATGGGCATATGACTTTGTCCAAGGAATATTTATCAAACTTGCTCGAGGCTGATGCCACTAATCAAGCTAAAGATGCATATATTTATCTCAAGTTTCTTCTTGATGAGACTGTGGCTAATAACGTGGATTACTTTGAAATGATTGAAAAACTTCAAGAGGAGCATAATGAATCTAAGGCTCTTCTTCATTATGATTATGAGGCTAAGTACAAGGCCTTAAGTGAAGCTCGGAGTTATGAGGAGAAATTAGAGAAGCACATTTCTGATTTTAGGAAAAAGGAATTCCTGCTCAAGTGTGAGGTTGATGAAGCTAGAGACATTGCCAAGTTATTGGAGGAAGAAAATAACAAGTTAATGACTGAATTAGACTCCTTGAAGGCTCTTTGTACAACGTCTACTTCCGATGAAAGGGTATCATTCTTAGAAACTAAGAATGATAGGCTAATAAAAGAACTGAAAACCTTAAAGAAATCCAAAACTGCTTTTACTTCGTGACCAATATCTAGATTTAGTTGACCTACAACTGATGAGGCCAGAACTCAACAAATGCTTGCCAATCAGGCTGCACAGATAAATGTCAAGAATTTATCCATTGTTGAGATGTCTCAAAATATCTAAATGCCAGACGAGTAACTTTCCACCCATTCTTCTCAATTAGAAATTAAGGATGGAGTGTGGAAGAAACTGCAACACCAGGTTGAAAGATTAACATTCCAGTTTCACAAGAAACCCATAGAAGTTTGGGTGAAAGGGTACAATGAAGCCCTTGGACGATTTGATGATCATTTTAGTCGAGCTCAGCGCGAAGGCTATAAATTGGGTTGGACCATGAGAAGAGTGCACTTGCGTTCAAATAAGGAAGTTATTCAATTAAACTCAGTTTTTATCAATTAAGTCCTAAACATGCATCTATATGTGATTAAATAAGATGATGAAACATGCAAGAACACACATATGAGGAAAAATCCCCCAAAGGGGCAAAATCTTTTATTTTCACTGTAATTTTGTAAGAAAACGGCTTACACGGATTACAATGAAAATATGTGACACAAAAATACCCTCGGGTGTCGGTTCTGTTGTCGGCGATTGGAACTATCCCTTTCCAGTAGGGCAGCAATGAAGAAGAGAATGGATTCCTCACAAATTACTTCAGATGAGTAAATGATCCTCTTGAAGGTTTAAAGATTCACACACATATATGGGAATGGTTTTGTTAATAAAAAAGGTTTAGAAAACCTTAAAAAAATGAAGTCTTAATCTGGGCTGTTTTCGCAGAATTTTGAGATTGCAGAAAGACTTGAAAAAATGTGTAGAAGAAGATCAGATATTTATAAAAAAATCGAGGCGGCGACTCGTTCGAACGAGATAGCCATGTCGCTCGAACGAAGGACAAAAGTCGTTCGAACAAGATCGCGCGACATGCCTATCTCGCTCGAACGACTTTCAAAGTCGTTTGAGCGAGCTCATCGATCGAGGCACTTCGCTTCTACAGTTATAAAAAATTATGCTTTTGATTAAAAAATTAATCCAGACTTCAAAAAATAATTTTCAAAAAATTTCCCAAATATTTATGCAGATATTTAAAGCTCCAATAAAACATTTTATCGATAGAGCGTAGTGGAGTAGTGGGAATGAGCTGAGCAGCACGCCGCATGTAGCATGATGCACATGAAGATAATGGGTGCATTAAATTTGGATAAAGGCTGTCGAGGTTGATCGTGTTGATGTACCGAATGTTGCGGTATCAGACATACAAACTGTAATCTAGGAGAAAACAGAAAATTCCTAGATTCTACCCCGGACATTTATAAAATTATGTCCTTATAAATATCCCCCTATGTCTATGCCGGTACATACATAAAAATCCGAATTATGCAATCAAATGACATACAAGATAATATCCCCATTAAACCCTCAAACTGAGAATACTAAATGAAATGACATGTCTTCCAAATCTTTAGATCTCCTGTACCTTCCAAAGCTTTTCTCATCAGGGTGTGTAATCAAATAATGAGAAATGTTGTACCTACACACATGAGAAAAAGAAAATACCCGTGACAAGCAACAGATTGAAATATAATGATATGTAAAAATTGATGATCAATTAGGCTTAAGCAAATCATTCATGCAACAACCAAACACGAAAACAATTCTCCCCCATAATTCTTCTCTCCCTTTTTATGATGTCCCCAAATAAACAGATATGAGAAGCATAAATGAATGCACATGGAGAATGACACACGGGAAGGAACTGCTATTTTTGTAATTTTCAAAATTTTTCACACATAGTATACAACAAAGAATCATACCATGAAAGAACACAAAAACAACCAAGTCAATGATAGCGAAAATGTAGGGGTGTGATCAAATTCGATAGGAAAATCAATGCATACAAACATGACATATGTGCACGATGAATATCGGATACTCCTAACGAATGAACTCAAAATCTTCCTTTGGTGTAAAAAGGTGGTAATATGAGACATTGACTCAATCAAATCAACAAATCAAAGCTCAAAGTGATTTCCACACCAATAACGTCCAAACTATTTCATGCTTTTTTAGGACTTTCAAGGAAGTGCAAACCCGTTTATATTTTCCAACCAAACTCCCTCAGATTTTTATTTTGAATAGAGGCTTTCTAAATTCTCAAACTTTAGAGAATTGATGGTGAAACCTAATGGCCCATATTTGGCATACATTGCTTTTTATTGCCTTTAATTTTTTTGGGCTCTTTTAACCTCTTTGGACTCGGATAATAAAATTCCTTAATTTTTAAGTCCTTTTGAACGGTGGCTTTTGTGTAAAGAATAGATAATTACCTTTCGCATCCCCTCCCCGTTCTTAATTAAACACACAGTCTCACCAAAATGGTTTTTACATGCATTCCAATCGTGTCAAGTTTTATTGCATATTGTAAGTTGTATAGACAGAATTGAGATGGAAACACGCAAGCCAACATGTGATAGACAAGTACAATAATCAAAGAAAGCCGTGCATGTGTGCAATAAAGGAGATAGGAGTCAAACATATAGAAAGATATCACTAATCACATCTCAAAGACTCCAAACAATGTAAAGCACATGGATGAAATGATGTAGCGTCTCAAATCTCTATCAAACAGTCACATGAATAAATGGAATGAAATTGTGACTTGGCTATCTTAAATGCTCATCCATAAAAGGTGAAAATTAAATACAAAAATCTTTTTGAGTTTTTCAAAATTTTTTATAAAAGAAAATATTTTTCTATTTTTTTTTAAAAAAATACTACAAATTAATGGTATATGCTAGCAATAGGTAAAAGAGACATCATGAAAACCAGCCTATGCTAGCAAACATGTCAAGAACTCAACTGGGAAGAGCGGTGGAGTCTTCCAAAGATGGTGAAATCTTTTGGACCAACTCCATAAGATCATGTGTGGTCCTGATAAAAAACTTCACTTGCTCGCGAATGTGTGCAATCTCTCTATCATTATGTGAAAGCAAGGTATCATGAGTGGGTGTATGTGCATGAATGTGTGAAGTGGAATGATGTGACACAAAACCCAACTTAGAACAAAACTCCCTAAGATGTCCTCGTTTCTTACAGTGGGAGCAAACATAAATTGGTCTAGGAACTAATTTATAAAAAAATTTGGGATGAACTATCCTAGACGAACACCCATGAGAATCACTCACCAGAGTGGAGATAGGCTCGAGTGCATTAGAAGTAGTGAATGCACCGTCATGACATTTTCCAACATTCTCACCATTATTCAAACTGGGATAGGGAACCATCTTATTAACCTTCTCAGATGCGTTCTCTAATGAGACTTGGACCTCCCGTGTTTGTATGAGATCATCCTCAAGATGGGATACACGTGTCGTCAGACTAGACACCGTGTTAGTCAAGTCACATTTTTCCCTTTTTAGCTCAACATTCTCTTCCTTCAACTCACAAATCCGAAGACCTAGAATTTTATTTGACTTTTTTGTTTCCATGGTCTCGATAAACAACTTTCTAAAGGATTTTTGGATCACACTTTCATCACCCTTCTCATCCTCACTATCGCTTAGGGTAGCGGGCATGACAACTTTATTGCCCTCTCTCCTAAGTCTGGTGGGACACTCAAATTTCTTATGCCCTGTCCCATCACACTCAAAACATATTTTTTTCTCAAGGTTTTCCTTTCTCAATTTTTCTTTCTCACAAAAACTTTCTCTCTTTCCAAACAATCTTAACTCTTTCTCTAAAGCGGTGATCTTAAGAACTAACGCTTTGCTACGCTTTTTAGTTTTAAATGACTCAGAATATAACTCAGCGTAGGTGCCTTGAATATCACTCTCGCTCTCACTTGTGTCATCCTCCCCCTCACTCACATTGATCTCACTGTCGAGGTGTCCCTGTGATGCAACATCCTCATCGTTGTGAGGATTACTAGAAGTACTCACATGACTAGCCATGAATGCGGTGAAGTTACACTCATGCGGTGACTCATCTCCAGAATTCACCGACTCGACCTCACTGTCGTCACTAAGGTTAGCATTAAGGACAATTTTGCCCTTTTCTCTGTTCAGCCTAGTAGCACACTCAAAAGCTCTATGACCCCTACCGTCGCACTCAAAGCATCTCTCACTTTCTTTCTTAGGAGGATCTTTAAAATATTTTTCATTTTTCTTTTCAAACTTATTTTTCTCAAATTTCTTTTTATCTTTAAAATTACCATTTTTCTTGAATTTGAGAATCCTCTTGAAATTTTTTGTAAATAGGGCCAAATCATCTAAGTCAAAATCACACTCAGAATCTGACGTGTCAGTCTCTCTCTTCCTAGATAACTCTCCCCTCTTTCTTGCCGACCCCTCACTCTTTCTCTCTTGGGCATTAAGTTCAATTCCCTTATCTTTAGACTTGACAGATTTAGGAAGCATATCAATTTCATACGTTTGTAAGTCTCCTGCAAGTTCCTCCAATTTAAGCGTATTTAAATTACCCATCGAATTTAACACAGTGACTTTAGGGATAAAATGCTTAGGCAGTGATCTAAGAATCTTTTTAACAACTCTAGCATTAGGAATATGTTCACCAAGATTAAAACTAGTGTTAACAATATCAGACAATCTAGCATAAAATTCATCAAAACATTCAGATTCCGGCATGGTGATTGTTTCAAATTGAGTTGTTAAATTTTGCAATTTAGACTCTTTCACAGCATTAGTTCCTTTATGGGTAAGTTGCAACACATCCCATGCCTCTTTTGACGTGGTGCACATCATTATGTGTTTGAACTCATCAGGAGTGACAGACCCAAAAATAGCACTTAAACCCTTAGAATTAAAAGATGACATTTAAATTGTTCTTTAGTCCATGTAGTAACAGGTTTTAAATTGGTCACATTTTCAAGAGTGACGGAGGGAGGTGTCCACCCTCTTTCAACCAAAATCCAGACATGTTCATCAATGGATTTTAATGCAGATCTCATGCGGGCTTTCCAATATGCATAGTTTGTCCCGTCAAAAACTGGTATTTTATTATATAACTTCTCCATTATGAACACACTCGTTTTCAAAAATCAATTTTTCAGAAAATTGATATCTTAGAAAAATTTTGTGGAAAATTACACGGTAAAATTGTGTAACTGGCTCTGATACCAATTTGAGAAGAGTGAGCTTGCATTCAAATAAGGAAGTTATTCAATTAAACTCAGTTTTTATCAATTAAGTCCTAAACATGAATCTATATGTGATTAAATAAGATGATGAAACATGCAAGAACACACATATGAGGAAAAATCCTCCAAAGGGGCAAAACCTTTTATTTTCACTGTAATTTTGTAAGAAAACGGCTTACACGGATTATAATGAAAATATGTGACACAAAAATACCCTCGGGTGTCGGTTCTGTTGTCGGCGATTGGAACTATCCCTTTCCAGTAGGGCAGTAATGAAGAAGAGAATGGCTTCCTCACAAATTACTTCAGATGAGTAAATGATCCTCTTGAAGGTTTAAAGATTCACACACATATATGGGAATGGTTTTGTTAATAAAAAAGGTTTAGAAAACCTTAAAAAAATGAAGTCTTATTCTGGGCTGTTTTCACAGAATTTTGAGATTGCAGAAAGACTTGAAAAAACGTGTAGAAGGAGATCAGATATTTATATGAAAATCGAGGCGGCGGCTCATTCGAACGAGATAGCCATGTCGCTCGAACGAAGGACATAAGTTGTTCGAAGGAGATCGCGCGACATGCCTATCTCGCGCGAACGACTTTCAAAGTCGTTTGAGTGAGCTCGTTGATCGAGGCAATTCTCTTCTACACTTAGAAAAAATTCTGCTTTTGATTAAAAAATTAATCCAGACTTCAAAAAATAATTTTTAAAAAATTTCCCAAATATTTATGCAAATATTTAAAGCTCCAATAAAATATTTTATCGATAGAGCGTAGTGGAGTAGTGGGAATGAGCTGAGCAGCACGTCGCATGTAGCATGATGCACGTGAAGATAATGGATGCATTGAATTCGGATAAAGGCCGTCGAGGTTGATCGTGTTGACGTGCCAAATGTAGCGGTATCAGACATACAAACTGTGATCTAGGAGAAAACAGAAAATTCCTAGATTCTACCCCGGACATTTATAAAATTATGTCCTTACACACCAATTGCCTAACAGTTATGAAAGTTGACCAGGACAACAAACTATGGTACTGGGATGATCCTGGGCTCTTAGACTGTGACAAATGTCCCTTTAAGCTTGACGTTAACTGGATCCCGACATAAATCATTCCTCAATTTTTGATCTCCATATATTTAGGGGATTATGGCCTGCATGATGAGTTAGACATAGTTCAGCCCCCTCATTTGTTAAAAACCCCAAGAAGCACTAACAGGAGAATGCTTAATGATTTTAACTTTATCAACTCTCCATACACATTGGATGATCCTCTATTAGTCATCGAACCAGCTCCGAGCTCCTCTAAAGATGAAAGAAAGCATCCAGTGGAATAATCTTGAGAATAATTTGCTCATGTATTTCATTTATACACAATATTTGCATGTAATCATCATTAAAATAAATGAAATGCAATTTATTAACTTATCTTGTTAATTTTTGAATGCCTGAATGACCTTGTTGTTTCATTAGTTCTACTGATACACTTAAGCATTTGCCTAAATTTAGTATCAGTTACTAATGCGATTATCATAGGTTCTACTGATTTACTTAGATTTCTGAGTTTAATACCAGTTACTATTGATGTGGCCTTAGGTCCCACTAGTGCACCTAGATTAAAATCCAAGTTTATCACTAGTCACCCATGGTATTGCTATAGGTTCTACTAATGCAACTAAATTTTTAGGTTTAGCATTAGTTACCAGTGGTGACCAAGCTTATGTGGAATATGTGTCTACATTCCTATTTAGGAATCTTCACAACATTCTTCCTCCATTTTGCTCAGTTTGGATAAAACTTGTTGATTTTTATACAAAGTTTTATCCCTTATGTTTCTTGACCAAGTACTGAGGACTTAAAATCCTATTTTGACTTGGGTTTGTGTTTTTTAGATCAAGTATTGCCTTTTCTGACAAAGTTCGACCATTTACTGAATTCATTTCGACCAAGTATTGGGGGATGAGTATCACTAATATTCCAAAAAAAAAATGGAAAAAAATGGAAAAAACTAACTTTTTATTGATACTGAAGAAAATTGATTACAAAAGATGTTGCTTACTACATTACTGGTAGTACTTACTAAGATGCTCGGCATTCCATGAATTTTTGAATTCTTCCCACTCTAAAGTTTCAATTCGATAAGTTCCTGGCCAAATACCTGCTGAGACAGGATAAGGCCCATGCCAATTAGCTTCAAGCTTGTTGGTCTTTTGAATAACCTTTTTACGTACATAATCCCCCTCTTTTAAGTTGGCCATCTTCACCCTCTTGTTATAAAAGTGTGTTGTTTGTTGTTAATAGGTAGCATTCCTCAAGGCTGCATCTTCTCGCACCTCTTCCAACATATTAAGGTCTAGCCTTTGCATCAAATCCCTGACGGAGAATCAAAATTTAACACTTTATGAGTTGGCAAACCGATCTCAGCTAGTACTACTGCTTTAGTCCCAAATGCTAGCATGTATGGTGTTTCCCCTGTTTTATCCCTAGGAGTTATTCGGTAGGCCCATAATACTGAGTGCAATTCAATTATCCAGTTCCCTTTGCATCATCAAGTCTCTTCTTTAACCCATTGAGCAAAGTCCTATTAGTCACCTCAGTCTGCCCATTACTTTGAGGATGACCTGGAACATAATGCAACTTCTGAATCTTGGACTTGGCACAAAACACTGCAAACGCATCATTGTCGAACTGTGTGCCATGATCTATAATGAAGGCATATGGAAAACCATATCTATAAGTGATTATCTAGATAAACTAGTAAACCTTCTCATAGGGCATATCCACTAATGGCTTTGCTTCAACCCTTTTGGTGAAATAATCAACAGGTACGACCAAGTACCTGAACCTTCCTATTGTCGTCGACAATGGCCCGACAAAGTCTATTCCCCAAATAGCAAATGCCAAGGTGAAATAATGGGCGTTAAAGAAGTATGTGGAGTTTTGCGATTGTTAGAGAACTTTTGGCAGTTGTCAAATTTCTTTGCAAAAGCTATACAATTTGCCCTTATGGTTGGCCAGTAGTATCCCTGTGTGTGCATTCGCTATAGTAACGATCTGCCTACCACATGAGATCCATAAGATCCCCCATAAACTTTTTCTATCAATTCTTGAACCTATATTGGGTAGACATAATGCTACAAAGTAGCTGCTAACCCTCTCCTGTATAGTACTTCTTTATCTAACACATACCTCGCTGCTTCATACTTAAGTTTTTTGGCCTCAATTCTTCCCCAATATAAATTCTGATGGGATCCATCTAGGAAGGTCCAATATCTGCTATAATTAAATTAGCCATTGGTCTTCATTAATTCTCTTACTTGCTAGAATCTGAATGGGGATTGTTCTCCTGAGTTCAATCCTTATTGTTAATGCAAGCTGAGCAAGTGCGTTTGCTCGGGCATTACTTAGTATTAGAATTTTGCTCATCCGAATAGCGTATAATTTTGCTATGATCTCTAATTCTTTGGCGAGGTACCTTGTCATCAATTTTCCTTTGGCTTCATATAAACTTAAGATCTGATTAACCACTAACTGAGAATCACTGTGTGCCATAACTTGCTTGGCGTTTAGTGTTTGAGTCAAACTTAATCCCATAATTAATGCTTCATACTCCGCTTCATTGTTTGAGGCCTAGAACTTAAATCTAAGCACTTACTCAATATCAATCCCCTCAGGGGTATTGAGTATAATACCTTCTCCACTTTTTATAGCACATAAAGATCCATCCACATATAGATTCAATATTGGGATGCTGTTGTCAAGTCTTGGTCTGATAATATCTCATAGTGGAATACCTTCTTTCTTGCCTCATCATTTCTTTAAGCCATCTCGTGCATCCTGGTTGATTGTTCTGGTAGGTCAACAATAACTTCTTCCTAGCTCTCCCCTACTGGGGTTTGTTCGGACTGTTGATTGATGATGACTTTAATTTTTGGTGGGGGTTACACTGCCTGAACTCTCTGTTTACTCGGGGACCTCCGCATAAGTGAATTCTACAATAAAGTCTGCCATAGCTTGGCCTTTTAATGAGGACCTTGGATCCTACACAATGTCATATTCCTTTTGTTCTACTTCCCAATACATTAATCTCCCAAACTTTTCAAGTTTATGAAGAGCTTGTCGAAGAGGCATGTTAGTGTACACCACCATCGTATGCGCTTGGAAATAAGGCTTCATACGTCGGGATGCCTCTATAAGCTCCAAAACGAGTTTCTCTAGTCATGGATATATGATTTCTGCTCCTCAGAAGGATTTTCTTGTATAGTAGACTATATTTTGAACTCTATTATCTTCTCGTATTAAAGCAAAACTTACAACTGACTCAGAAATGACTATGTATACTGGTCGAGAGAGCAATGGGGGTAATCCTAGATACTTTTTCAATTCCTGAAAAGCTTTCTCGCATTCGTTGTTCCATCCAAAGGTCTTCCTCATCACCTTAAAGAATGTCAAACACCTGTCTGTTGCTCGAGACTCGAATCTATTTAAAGTAGCTACTCACCCAGTGAGCCTTTGAACAACCTTCTTGCAAGTCAGAGACTGCATTTCAATCAGCGCCTTTATTTTATCAGGATTTTTCTCAATTCCCCTCTGATTCACTATGTACCCGAGGAACATTCCTTCATGCATACCAAACACACACTTGGTCGATTCAACTTCATCTGGTGCTTTTTCAACTAATCAAAGGTTTAGACAAGGTCAACAATATGATTATAAGCTTTTTTACTCTTTGTCAGCATATCATCCACATACACTTCCATGTTTTTGCCTATTTGATCTTTAAAGACCTTGTTTACCAACCTCTGGTAGGTGGCATCTGCATTTTTCAATCCAAAGGGCATCACATTATAACAGTAAGTTCCTCGGGGAGTAATGAAAGAGGTACTTTCCCCATCTTCAGGCTTAATTTAATCTGATTGTAACCTAAATAGGCGTCCATAAAACTTAATAGCTCTTGTCCCGACGTAGCATCCATAAGCTGGTCAATCCTAGGCAAAGGAAAATGATCCTTTGGACATACTTTATTCAAATCAGTGAAGTCTACACACATTCTCCACTTATTATTTTTCTTCTTGACCATAACAATGTTGGCTAACCAATCTGGATATTTCACATCTTCAATGAATGAGGCTTTTTGAAGCTTGTCTACCTCCACCAGAATAGCTTGATTCTTCTCGGGGATAGACACCCTATGCCTTTGTTTCACTGGCTTGACGTCCTTATTTACATTGAGTTAATGGCAGAGGAAATTGGGATCAATCCCATGCATATCCTCATGACTCCAGGTGAACACATGCTTTCTCTGTCTTAGGAATGTCACTAACTCATGTTTAACAACTGGTTCTAGCTTTGAACCCACCTGTGTAGTTCGCTCTGGCTTGTCATCATCTAAGATGATATTCTCCTTTGCTTCCATAATTTAACCTTTCACCATCTCTGTTTCCTCCCTTGGATCTAAGGTTTCAACCTCAGATTCGCTATTGGGCTCAGTAATGTCCACTTGGTAAGTGGTGGTCTTCTTCTTTATTTCCTTAAGATCTTCTTGATCAGCAGAAGATTAATAACATTCTCAGGCTACTTTTTGATCACCCTTCACTACACCTACTTCAAAGTTGGTTGGGAACTTCAAACACTAATGGTATGTTGAGGGAACTGCTTCAAACTTCTTCAACCCTACTCTGCCCATGATGACGTTATAGGCTGACTTCACGTTCTTGTCCATCACAAAAAAATGATTTTTTTCTATCCGAAATGCTAGCCAATTGCCGAGCAACACCTCCATCTTGATTGTGCCCAAAGGATAAACTTTTTCACCAGAAAAACTGATTAAAGGCTTGTGGTACAGATTTAGCTCACTGAGCTTCAAATCTAGTTTTTGAAAGCAGGAATAAAACATGATATCTATCGAGCTATCATTGTCAATCAACACCCTGGAAATGATTGTATCTTGATATCTGAATTTGACCACTAAAGGGTCCTTATGGGGGTACATAATTCCTGAGAGATCGCTTTTTGGAAAACCCAATCACTAATTTTTCTTTATTCACCTTCCTCGGCTTCTCTTCCTCGGCTAAATTGATCCTATGGATGTAAGAACAAGATAAAGCCTCATTTAGGTAAGCTTTTCTCTCTGCATTGTGATCTCCACCTCCCGCATCTCCGCCTTTAATCATCTGACAATCAAAGGAACCAAAACTAAGTGTAAATACCTCACGTTCTGGTTATTCGGGTTTTTTTAGGGAAATCGAGATCATCTTCAGGATCATTTTCATAAGTTTTTTTCTTTTCTTCCCTGGGCCTGCATGGAGACTTTGACCTTCGCCGAGCTCCTCTGTCATCCCGTAGATCAATAAACTTGTCTAGTTTTCCTCGTCGGATGAGGGTTTCTATCTCATTTTGTAGAGAAATATAATGATCTGTAGTATGCCCATGATCTTGATGAAATTCACACTATTTGGATCTGTCCCTCTTCCTGCCAGGTGCTCTTAGTTTCTCGATCCAATGTACCTCCTTGCTGTTCTTAATTTCCTTTAAAATATGGTGCATGCCCATTATTTATAGAGTGTAATTATTGTATTTCTCGAGACTGTCATCAATATTCTTTTTCCTTAAATCCTTTTGCTCCTTGTGTTCCTTCTGCTCCTTCTTTTTCCCTCAAACTTTATGCCCGAGCTTTATTTTGCTTCCATGGCTTCCATGATGTTAATTATCTTGGCTACTTTAGCCATTAATTTAGTAATAGTCTTGGGAGGATATTTGGCAAGAGTGTAATAAATCTTCTTGGGAAGCAGTCCACTCATGAGAGCTTTAATAGTTATTTTCTCTTTGAAATCAATCACCTTAAACTTCTCATTGTTAAAGCGAGTGATGTAATACATGGTGCTTTCTACTACCCGCTGCCTCACACTTAGCAAGTGAGCTACTCTTTTTATTGGTTTGGCTTCAAAGAAGAAGTTACCAATACACTACACCAAAATGGTCAAATTGGCACCCTTCAAGCGGCCAGCCTTGTCATGATCAATGATCGTGACAAAGGTCTATCATTGTCAATGACCGTGAAAAATCTTATAAACTTGTCACGGTCAAGGTCCGTGACATGTCCGTGACAATTCTGTCAGTAAAAAAACCCTTCCATCTTCTTTTTTCCCATCGATTTCTATTCCCTCCATTTTTCTCTCCCTCTCTAAGTGACTGCACTCTCTCTCCCCTCTACGATTTTGGTAAGTTTTCTCTCTCTATTTCTCTTCCATTTGTATATATGTGTGTGTGTGTACATGTGTGTGTAAATGTGCGCGCGTGTGTGGTGGATTGAGGGGCAGGGCTAGGGGTGGGGTGTATATGTGTGTGTGTGTGTGTCTATGTGCGTGTGTGTGTATATGTGCATGTGTGTGTGTGTGTGCGTGTGTGTGGTGGGCAGTGACAGTGAGGGGGGAGGGGGCAGGGCTGGGTGTGGGGAGGGGGTGGCGGGGGGTGGGGCTATATGTGCGTGTGTGTGTGGTGGGGGGGGGGGGGGGGGAAGGGGTGGGTGGGTGGGAGGTGGGGCAGGGGAAATGGGACGGAGGGGTGGTGCTTTTTAATTTTTTTTAATCAAATTTTGATTGGTTTATTAGATATTGCCCCTCATATGGAAGTAGTGCCCTGTAAAATAATTTATTAATTAAATATTGATTGGTTATTAATTTTTTTAGTAAATTAATAATTAGTGCCCCTTTCATATGCAAGTAGGATTGCCCCTCATTGTAAATTAGTAAATTAATAATTGTATACTTTAATTGTTAGTTTAATTGTTGAAATGAATTAATTGAGTAAATGAATTAGAAGGACTACGGGATACACATTTGTTGTTGCTATTGCGGTTGGATTATAGTGGATCGATGTTCGGTTGGATAATTTTAGAAGTGGCATGGCCACTGGATTATTGTCCATATGGGGGTGGAATTTTTCAACTTTTTTTAAAAATTACTTTGTATCACAAACAATATATATATAGTATGATAATTAAAAGAAATATACTTGAAATTACATATAGTGCGCATAGATACTAGCCTTCTAGTTCTTATGCGTACGCATGCAATAGCCCTTAGACCCGTTCGAGAATCATTACCCCTGTAATGAGATCTCTTGAATTGTCCCGTTTGGACAGTTTAGGGCTGCATAATTTCTGTATAATAATATTCTTAGTGGATTAAAGTAGTTCCTTTTGGAGGAAGTTGTGTAGTCGTATCCTAATGTTCTCTGGGTACATACTAGATTGACAAGTGTGACTGTTATTTCAATTGATCAATTGAAATAATACCCACACTTGCCAATCTACGTCGTGTACTTGGAGAACTACAGGGAAATGTTGCCTAATTTTTCTCAAATCGTAACAATGTGCATAAGCTGTTAAGTATATTACAGAAATATGTAGTTTTGAATGGGATAGGACCACTCACCCTTTAGCGGTATTGAATGCCGAATTTAAAAATCGAATATAAATAATACATAATTAAATGAAACATACTATAAATCTAAGTTTTGTTTATACTAATCTATGAATATACGCTTCTTACTTTTAATAGGTGATTGGTTGTGGTAGCTGTGATGGGATATCCTAAATACAAAGAGTGGATGGGTGAGACAAATAGAATGGGGGATGTGTTTCGCAGAGGTGCTAATGAATTTGTGAAATACGCAAAGACATATCATAATGATGAAGAGTATTCATGTCCGTGTGCTGGGTGTAAGAATGGTAAGGTGTTTGAGTGGAAAATAGATGAACTACATTTGTTAAGATGAGGTATGAAAGATATTTATCAATTTTGGAGTTTTCACGGTGAATTGAAAGTTCCTTTTGTCCCCGAACAACCTTCACAACAACCTTCAACAAGTAAGATAGATGTAGAAGGGGACGACATATATCATAATATGTTAGAGGATTTAGTTGATGATGCATACGGAGTTTATGAAGCAGAGGAGAATGAGGTTACTGATGATGTACAAGGTTCAGGTGCTCGTGAAGATATCACGATAAACCTTGACGATGACTACCAAAGTTTAAAATTTAAGGCGACCCAACCGTTATACTCCGACTGTGAGAAAGATCAAACAACTTTACATGCCATGGTTGGTTTGCACATTTTGAAGACGCATCACGGTTTGTCTGACAATAGTGTGACTGAAGTTCTGAATTGGGTGAAGGGCTTACTACCTAAGGAGAATACGCTTCCAAATAGCTATCTTGTTATGAAGAACAGTTTGAAAGGTTTAGGAATGAAGTATAAATTGATTCATGCTTGTGTGTATGATTGCATACTATACCGAAAGGAGTATGAAAATCTCGATCGTTGTCTGGTATGCGATGAACCTAGATATGTCCAATCTACTGGCAAGGAATGCACAACCTCAAAAGTGCCTCAAAAAGTGTTAAAATATTTTCCCGTCGGGCCTAGATTAAAGCAATTTTTCACAGTACCATGGATAATGGAGGAAATGACTCGGCATGCTAGGGCAGAAAAAGGGGGTAATCTCATGTGTCATTATATTGATTCTACACCTTGGAGGAGGATGAATTATGAGTATCCTGATTTTTCTCGAGAACATCGCAATATTCGTTTGGCTCTATTAACAGATGATTTCAATCCATTTGGAAATATAAGCACCAATCAGAGTGTATGGCCAGTGATCCTATCCCTACTCAACCTACCTCCTTCACAATGTATGAGACCTGAATTTTTGATGCTGTCTTTATTGATACCTGGGCCAAAATCACCAAGTGATGACATTGACGTCTACCTGGATCCTTTATTAGAAGAATTAAATGAGTTGTGGGAAGAGGGTGTGCAATCATTTGACTCTTTTAGAAAAGAAGAGTTTACACTGAAAGCTATGTTGATGTGGGCAATTCATGATTTTCCAGCTTATGGGACATTATCCGATTGTGTAGTACATAGTTATTTGGCGTGTCCTATTTGTGGAGAGGAGACTGAATCTCTTCGTCTATCCGCTAGCTCAAAAAATGTATACCATTGCCATAGGAGGTTTTTACCCCCGGCTCATAGTTTCATATTTGAGAAAGGTTCTAATTTTTTATCGGGCAGGGTTGAACATAGGCTACTGCCGAGACAACTTTCAGGTTCAGAAATTGAAAGTAAATCTTCTGAATTTGGACCTAATATACCAGGTAAGAATCCCAAATTTAAGAATGTCAAGCATAAGAAGACCGCAACTGGGAATGAAACTGAGACAAGAAAGGAATGGTCTAGGAGGTCAATTTTAATTGACTTTCCTTATTAGAAGAATAACTCGGTGTGCCAAGTATTAGATGGGATGCATGCAGAGAAGAACATCGCTGAACATATTATGGGTACATACCTTGGGGGGAGTCATTCGAAGGATGGAGAAAATGCACGAAAAGACCTTAAATCATTAAAACTCAAGACACAACTATGGCCGAAAGAAGATAGTAGGGGAAGGACAATAATTTCCCCTGGTACATTTACTTTAACGAGTGGGGAAAGGAAGGTGCTTTTAGACACAATATATAATTTCAAGGGTCTATCTAATTTTTTGTCCAACTTGCAAAGGATTGTGAATTATTCTACTATTGATTTACATCCCACGATTGGCATGTGATCATGCAATTGGTTCCTCTATTATTTAAGCACTATTTCTCCAAGCACAAGGATTTGCGGAGGGCTATTATGCAAATTAGTATTACCTTCTCACTTTTGTGTGAGAAGGTAGTCAATCGAGACCCATAGTGGCTGCAAAATTGGCGGTGACCGAAGCGATTTGTGTGTTGAAGAAGTACTTCCCCCAGCATTCTTTGACATAAGTGTTCACTTGTTGGTACACCTATGCGACGAGGCACTTCTTTGTGGTCCAGTTAGATATCGGTGGATGTATCCATTTGAAAGAATGATGAAAGTTTTTAAAGATTACGTCAAGAATATGTGATACATTGCAGGATCAATTGCAGAGGAATACATCACCTTGGAGTCATCAATCTATACTCGAGAATATATGCCTGCCTCGACAAACATTGATGACACTAATGAGTTCATCGATGATGGTGGTCATGTGATTGGAAAACTAGTGAAATTAGCGAGTTTGCATTATGAAGATGTCGAAGAATGGATAAATTAAGTTTAAATTATTTTAAGTTTTACATTATTTTAGAATATTTTAGATTATTTTATACATGATTAATTTTGTAATATGCAGAAAATATGAAGCCTGTGAGAACAATAAAAGATGAAAAACAATGGTACAATCAGACAGCGAATTTAGGATCTGGTTGTCACAAGAAGTAATTATAATGAAAATGGTCGTTATATAACGTTACATTACACTCAAACTTTACAACTAACCTGATTAATTTATCTATATTCTCAGCTCTTAAAGATGGGTGATGCAACATCAAGGCTTTCTCCTCTAGCCACTGGACCCTTGTTCATGGAACAAGAGTACAAAACGTATTGATTGAATGGTTACGTATTCGGCGCAAAAGTGTAAGAGAAAAGTACAAATGTACAGAACTCAGGCATTTCATACAAGGCTCTTACTTTCTTTCGAGCGAGCACAAAAGATAAAAACCTCGTTGAAGCTGAAATGACTTACTATGGTGTAATTCAAAATATATTTGAATTGGATTATATAGGCTTCAAAGAGGTTGTATTTTACTGTGATTGGGTAGGAGTTGAGGATAAAAATTCTTATAAAGTTGATCTTGGCACCAATTTGATCATGATTGACTTGTCCAAATTGAAGAACAACGACCACATGAGTGATGAGCCGTTTGTTTGTGCATTTCAAAAGGTCAACCAAGTTTTTTACTCGGAGTATATCAACAACGAGCCGTGGTCACTTGTTCTACATGCGCCAAAGCGTCTAAATAGTAGTGTGGTTGACTTGGCTGCTCCTACCGAATATCAATTCATTTTTGATGATAACCTGAATTTGAAATAAATTTTCAATTTGTAATAAATATTCCAATTTGTACTTTATCAATCCATTTTTAATGCTTTTAATTGATTTGCACTTTATCATTTTCACTCTTTTTATCTTTCTCTCTTTCCTTTGTATATGTATGTGTGTGTGTTGGGGGGGGGGGGGATGTGTGTGTAGTGTGCGTGTGTGTGTTGGGGGGGGGGGGGGAATGTGTGTGGGTAGTAGGGGTGGGGGTGGGGATGTTTCGGATTTTTAGTAATTGTTAGATGTTGTTGTTTTGTAATTCAGAATTGAAGTGTTAAACAGTAATAATTCATTTGGATTTGTAGTAATTGTACTAATAACAACATTTGTTTTCTTCTAATTCATTTGGATTTGTACTAATAACAACATTTGTTTTTACAAAAAATGTCTCCTTTAGGTATTAAGGTGAGGATGATGATGCTGATTATGATGATGTCATCTGGGCTTGATGGTAGCGGAGGCGATGTGGGGTCCTCGACCCCTAGGCTCCCCAAATGGGGAAAATTGGGGATGGCCGTCGAGAACAAGACGGGGCTATTAGTGAGATCCCTCGAGCTGGTAAAGACTATCATCGGCCCAGAGTATACTAGTTGGAGGGAGGTGCCAAATGAGCTCAAGTTAGCTATTTGGGTGGTACTACAGGTAATATATTTATATTTATATTTATATGAATATTTCAATTTCATTTAATATTTATATTTATATTTTTTATTTATTCGCAACGAACATTATATTTTTTGGACAGGAATAATTCAGCCTGGACCTAAAACTACGCGATTCCGTCTTGGAGCAGTTGAGGGAGCAACACAAGACATGGAAGAAAAATATGCGGACCCGGTACTTTGGGAAGACCCGAGACTCCGTTATCCGAACGCTTGACTCCGTCCCGTCGAAGGAGCCGATATCATTGGCACAATGGCAAACGTTTGTTGACAATGAGATCGGGGAGCGACAATTGGCATCTCGCCAAACGGAGAGGGAAAATCGGGTGAAAAAGACGAACGTGCACTACTCCGGCCGGACATCTTACGCCGAGGTGGAGCATAGGATGATGGTAAGATTTAATTTTTCTATAATTATAGAAATATGTTATTCCGCATTATTTTACTTTGCAGGGTCGATATTAATTTTGCATTATTTTATTTCAGGGGATGGGAAGTGGCCCTGGGGGCATGCCACATAGGATCGATACTTATGTGGCTATTCGAACGAAGAAGGGGAAGGATAAGGAGGTGTCCCCGATTGTTGCATCCACGATTGTAAGTAATTCGACAGTTTACTTTTTGTTAATTATGTTATAATTTTTTATTTACTTATTTAACTAATCATGTGTTTTTTGTCGTTTCAGGCAAAGCTTAAGAAAGTGCATGAGTCACAGTCTGATGCCGACAAGGCATCTTTGTCCACAGACACACTTAGTCAAGTGCTTGACGCTGATCGTAAGGGGAGGATAAGGGGGTGAGCTCGCGGGTGGCCAAATCTAGGATCATCAGATTGGATATGAGGAACACCGAGTTGGCTCGAACGGTGGACTCGTATAACGCAAAGTTATCCCATTTGGAGGCGACAGTCCAAGATATGTTCTCATTCATGAAGCGTTCGTTGGGAGGAAATCGTAAGGGGAAAGGGAAGGAGAAGGTGATGGTGGAGGAGGTACGGGAGGATGAGGATGTGGACCTCACTGCTTCATCGCCGACACGTGCGGACTCTATTGATCCAGTCCCTTATTTGGCTCCCTTCGACCGACCAATGCCGACACTTGGTTGGTCGAGCGTGTTTATATATGACATATTTGATGGCCAGAAGATTGGGCGGGGGTTGAGGGACCCTAATACCATCCAGGGTATGCCATTTCATGAACGTTTGCTTCAAGACATCGAGGCCAAGGTGCTCTTCACATATGTGATGCCCGGGAAGGAGAACTCCCCATTGTGGTTATGCAAACAATGCGACATGATGCATATTAATGGGTGTATCAATTCGTATATCGTGTGGCCTACTCACCTCCTCAGATCTACCCCAGACATGTAGTGGCATTATTTGAATTGAATTGTTTTAAGTTGTTACATTGTTACATTTGAATTATATTGTGATGGATATTATTTTGAATGTATATTTGCTTTATCTCTATTTTATTTGGATATATGATGTTTGAATAGGTACAACGTTGCTATAACTGGTACAAATATATTGCTGTGCAGTGGTAGTGGTCATACTGCCCAGCAGATTTTTTTCAATTTTGCCAAGAATTGTCACGGTCAATGACCGTGACAATTTTTTTAAAAAGTCAAGGATTTGTCACGGTTATTAACCGTGACTAATCTTGTCAAGGTTATTGATCGTGACATGACCGTGACAAGTCTAATGAACTTATCACGGTCAATGATCATGATAAGTCCGTGACAAAAAAAGTTATCACCCTCATACTTGTAATGGTTATTGACCTTGACAAGTTGGACTTGTCACGGTCAATGATCGTGACAAGTCCACAGATTTGGTGTAGTGATAAATAGTTCTGCAAGATGGTTGAACCTAGAACTTTATCCCCGAGGAAGGCTGTTGTACTAAATTTGATCAGGATCTGTGATTGTTCCTGAGAATGCCCTGCATCTTATTTCGTCAGGAACAACATAAATATCAGCTGCTTCTTGGTACTGTTCTATATGAAGAATAAGATCTGTCTTTCCATTATACTTGGGAGTAACCACAGGATCTTTGAACTTTAAAAGAGTAGGAAAATCCATAATAGCTTGTAGAAAAGGAGACCATTTCACAACACTTCGTTGCAAAGGGTTCTTCGCCATTAGCATCTCTCCCGACCTATCTTCCAATCGTTGAATAGAGACCTTCCATACATTATTGTCAAAATTAGATTTATGATCTGTAGCTCGGCTGTTATGACCAACTGTTTGTGTTGAGATCTCCTCCTGAGAGGTTTGCTCGACATGGATAGATCGTTAGGTATCTGATCTAGATTGGGTTGGGCCTTCACATTGATCGACTGGTTGTCGAGTATTCATCGATAATGGCCTGGGAACATTTCTATTCCCTCTAGGTCCCACAAGATCAAAGGGAGATGCTTTGCTTAACCTTTCTAAAGTACTTATTCTTTCAACAGTAAAGGATTGCTCATCATAAGTTTCTGAAGTCCCGAGAGAAGAACTTTCTCCTGGATGGTAGGACGTGTCTCTGGTAGTCTTGGGTTGGCTGGGACTGCTGGTTCTTGGAGGAGGTCGCGGCATATTCATGTGAATAGACAAGGTGGGAGATCCAGCTTGTAGTGTTTAGGACAATTGCCTAATAGTATCTGGAACACCCCGCCCGCTCGGGGAGAGCGAATGGAGTGCCACTATCGATAAAACTAAACAAATCCACAAGTAACAAGGTATAGAGTATCTAAAAAAATCCCACAATATAAACGAAATCGCTAATCTCAATTCTTCAAATTCAATACAACAAAGTCTCTCGAAATAATATAAATCACCAATGCTCTGTATAACAATATAAAATAATAAAAATCTTCCAAAAAATATTCTTCCCAAAATAATCCATGCTAAAATCATCCCAATTGGTCCATAGCGCTCAAATCCACGCTAACCTGCCAACTAAAAGAAAATATGGGAAAGTACACAATACGACAGAAAAGATGCTCAACAAATATATGTTAGAGATGAATAAAGCGTAATAACACGATTACGAATATTCAAATCAATTGCAAATCTCAATAGCATTTATCAATAAATTTCTCAACAACACATCAATGGGTCACCAGGACTCACCTCATCCACATATGTTTTATCAAGTCATAGCCCCGGGAAGCAGGAATTTCGGTGGGTGCCCAACCTCCATGCCATATTAAAATCTCATGACAACGTTATCAACAAAAACATGAATAATATAACATGAATCAAAATAATTCCAACAATTATTTTTCCAGATTTTCAAGAATTTATAAATTCAAATATGAGTTAAATTAAACATGAAATCAACGGAATAAACTCGCGAGATTTAAAGGAGCATATTGTGTAAAACCCCATACCTCAAAATCATGGCATGAATCGTCACACAAATTTAGCCTCAAAATCTGATCGTACCATCATGTTCCTCTTGCGAAAATAATCAAATCATGTTCTAACCCCAACACAAGATAACCTCAAATAGGCCTATTTTAAAAACCTAGAAAAATGAGCTTAAAAAATTATTCGAATCACTAATCCGACTTCAGATTTGGATTCTATATGAAAAATTGAGTCAGGTATGTGTTTTGAGTTTTTCTCAAATCTCATTCGAATGGACTCAAAAAGAAGATATAAACATTCCAAATTGGCTCTTCTCATCCCACTCGTTTTTTCATCTTTTGATTTCATTTTTGGCCTCCCTTTTTCATCTTCCTTTCCTTATAATCACCCATAATATTCCTTATATAGTCCCTCTCTCAAACCCTAGCTTGGAGCCTAAGCTAACGCATATTACTATATTGCCCTTTAATTAAAAATTATCAAATTTACATATTTAAACCATTAAAAAATGTCCAAAAGCCATTTAAATTTTAATTTGAATATTCGATTCATTTCAAATAAAAATAAATATAATATCAAAATCCAGATTAATAAAATAAATAATAATATTATTAAAATTATATACCATATTCATAAATGAAGCCCTCAAAATTACGGGGTATTACATACTTCCCCCCTTGAAAAGGAATTTCGTCCTCGAAATTCGACGAAACCTAACACTCGAAATAAAATGCTACTCGATTCTATTTTCTAAAATTACACACAAAAGTCCTCAAATCAATTTTCTATTTCCAAAGAAAACATATCTAACTCGCATGCTAGACCTAATACCCAAGACCCAAGGGTTATCATATACCTAAGCTCTGATACCATCTGATATAACTTGCAAATTTCGTGGGTCTCCCCACCTCTATTTGCTAAATGACCATAATGCCCTCAAGAGGTGTCGGCTTGGTCTACAATTGACCTGAGACCCAAACTGTACACCCGGGTACAGTTTTTCGACTATTTCGACCCTTTCGGGACCACCCGTGCCCTCAAAATTACCATTCGAGTCACTTTATAAAATCATCTCATTTAAATCATCGAATTAAATAATTTTCTCCAAATTAAATAATTTCTAAATCTCCAATTTAATTAATTTCCATATTCTCCAAAAGTACGGGATGTTATAGTATCATGTATAGCCTCCTGTCCTCTAGAAAGACTATCCGAGATTCCAGTCAGATCATTATTTGTTAGAGAAATAGATGGAATAGTCAGATTGTCATCATTTTTGGTACTGGATTCAGGAATGTCAATCATTTTTGGAATGCTGATAAATGAATGAATGAAGTTTTTTGGAAATATGTTCCCACAGATGGTGCCAATCTATTCGTGTAAAAAACTAGACTAGGTCTAATTATTTAATCATAGATAAAGACATGTAAAAGAGGCACAAAGGTTTTTAAACTGGTTCGGCTATAAGGGAAAAGCCTACGTCCATTATATTTCTCATTGCCTTATATTCTATGTTGCCCCGTGTGTTTGAATGGTTTTTCTTGCCTTTGATTAAGGGATTAAAATGTATTTATAGTCTCATAAGGAGATGGACAGGTGGAATATAAAAGGATGGAGTGCCTTTATAAATCAGGCATTTACATCATTACGTAGCGTTCACAATGTATGTGACTGTTGATGCTTTGTTGACCCTGTTGGTCAGTCTTCTTATTATTGATCGACATTCTGCATGTCGGTCATCCTCCCAGGTGTAGGTCAGTGAGTCTAATGACTAGGATTCTTATCGTGTTGGATGATATTTGTTCATTTCTGATTTGTCCACGTAGGTGGATAATTTTTGGTATCAACACTGATCTTTCCAAATTCGATTTTTTTTAAGTTTTTTTGAAAAAATCAGACCGAAATATTTATTTTATTTTCGAAAAAATCAAATTTTTTTTCGAAGAGGCATTTTTCGATCTAATATGTGACCGAAACACATGCATACTCCCGCTTTATTTAAAACCTCATAAATACTTAGTGGTCGACGATATGTGAGCTTTGATGTCGCAGTGTATATTTTCGCATTTCGTTGCATTGATTACACGGGATCATTGGGTTTCCCAGGATATGAAAATAAATCATGCATGATTACACAATATTTGAATAATCGGTAAAATTATGTATTAATGTAATAGGATGGATCATTATCTATATTTACACGTCCGGGTTCGATTCTGTCATCCAACCGCTGACTTAATTTCTAGGTTAGGATGTTATAACTTCAAATCAAAGTACACGAGGGACATTTTGATTCCTTAACACGGGATTAATGGCATCATGTGGATGTGCGTCAAGGAAAAGTTTCATAATCAATGTAAATAATACATATATAATATTAAAACTTGGAGTTAATTATTTACCCATTATTCTACCATTTTAATATGGTGTTTAGGGATGCTTAGGTTCATAACCTTATACTCTTTTCATTTTACATTCTCTTTTACGATGTTCCAATTTAAGTGTTCACTTTTCTTTTTTGAAAGATAATATATTAACCAAAATTTACAAAGGTGAACATATTTTAACTTGACCAATTGTTTAGTTTATCCCTAATTTATTAAAAAGTATTGGATTTAAGGAAGGAGTATCATCTTAGTCGGGGAAAATAATAATTTGACACGTTGAATGTGGAATAAACTTACTGGTTTATCATGAAATCCAAACTGAGACCATGATATAATCTTAAGAAACTCTTCCATGGTTCTGTACCCTCCTTCATTTCCTCAAGAATAAGTACTTTCAGTTGAAAAACTCATATATGAAACTTTGTTTATTTGTTAAAACACACGCACACACACACAAAAAAAAACCTCGGCCGCTTTTTCTTTTGAATGTGTTTTAAGGATGTCAAAACCAACTTTCTTTTTTAAAAACCTTTTTCCAAATTTTATACTCACCAAGTGTGTGAAGCAATTTTAGTTAAGCCCAATTTTATCTTGTTTAATCCTAAACATGCATCTAGGCGATTAAAGCAAGTAAAATAATTAAGTTCACAAAGGCGACATCGGATTTATGAGGAAACAACTAAGGGAAAAAACCTCGGACGGCCCAAGCCGGATAATCACTATGTTATGGTATTATAAAGTACAAATGATAGACTTACTCAACGACTCGATCCCCTACAAATATTGATGCTCCTTTGATCCTTCTACCACTCCTCCACAGTGCCCATGCAGAAGTCCTTCTACGATGATCGTCCACAACACACGCGTCCGCGTATGTCTCAGTATCCACCGATATAACTTGGCAACGTCTACGATGTTGAACACGGAGTGCTTTGATTCTTCACTGCAAAACTCAACGTTCAAAGTGATGAACAAACTCTAATGGTCAAAACTAATATCTATCGCATATGTGAATGAAAGTTCAGATCTTGAAACTCTAAGTATGTTTTTAGACTTTAAAAACCTTAGAAAATTGTGCAGAAAATGTACTGTATGTAAACTGATTTTCTAGTTTTGCAACTTACGAAATTCTGAGTAAAACACGATTTAAATAGAAAAATTAAGTCAGCGCATCGTTTGGATGAGATCAGCATGTTGCTCAAACGAAATAGCCATGTCGCTCGAACGACATGTTCATCTCGCTTGAATGACCTTGAAATGTCTCTCGAATGACTGCAAGTGTCGTTTGATCCTTCTAAACACAAGGGAAGGTTCAATATGGCTCTAAACAATCCTTAGCTTAGAATAAACGAAGTTAAACTCTTTTAAAAACATTTTTAATAAAAATAACATCCTAAAAATATTTTTCGAGTCCCATAAACATTATGCATTCATACCTGAGAGGTTAGAATGAAATGAAGACGTGAAAAGTACACCAAAATAATCTCGGCATGATAAATCTCTCAAGATTGGTCACAACGTCTTCAGTAAACTCAATGTCATAGATTGTGTGGGATCGTGAGAATAAAAAATCTATCAATGACTCAATAATAATGTTTTGTTTCGAAAATAAGTCAAATACTTATAATGGACTCAATTGGAAATTTTGTCCTTACAAATCTCCCCCTTTGACTATTCTGGGACAAAACCCAAATAGTGAAATGCCTATGCCGGGACGTCAAGCCGTATGACGCCTAAATCCCATCCCATAAAATCCAAAATTAAATATTACAGGACAAGACTAGTAAATGTTGGTTCGGCAAGCATGAGTTGTCTGAATGTGATGTAGTCTTCAAATATTGACTTACTGAAGAATACCTATACACATGAAACAGACAAATACTCAGTGAAATATGGAGGAACAAATGATATAAAAATACCAATATGTAAAAACAAACCATTTGTTAAACATGTGAGCAATTTATTTTGACACCAATTTGAAAACAATCATTGAAATCAGGATATCAATTTGTGCAGACTAATTAATATCAATATATAAGCATGCGATATCAATTTGTAATGCAACAAAAATTATCTGCTTAAAGCTCCCCATACATCACATACATCTCTCCCCCTTTTTTTTGTCTCGAATAGACAAGAAGTGAAAAAGATAAACAAATACCAAATAGCTAGCACGTGATAATCAATGAATCATATCTAGTATCAATGTGCTCAAACATCGATATAGAGTGAATGATGAACTACAATAAATGAATCACAACTTAAACACATTGAAACGGTTAAGAAGCTCTAATTGATTAGCTATATGTCATTAAACTTAGTTTTAACCATATGTGACAATTAATATATTGAGCTAAATGAAATAAACAATCAATCATACAGATAAATCTAGAATTTTGACGATTCTACAAGTAATAACGTCATGATACGATTTTTCATCATAAGGATTC
This sequence comes from Sambucus nigra, assembly GCA_949130495.1. Lineage (NCBI taxonomy): Eukaryota > Viridiplantae > Streptophyta > Magnoliopsida > Dipsacales > Adoxaceae > Sambucus > Sambucus nigra. The sequence goes on along the minus strand of OX422217.1, from coordinate 28,446,900 downwards.
GTAGTGCAAACCCGTTTAAATTTTCCAACCAAACTCCCTCAAATATATATATTCTTTTTCACGAACTTTTGAAGTTTATACTTTTCTCAACTTAGAGAAATAATATTGGCCCTATTTTTTCATATGATTCGTTTTATTACATTAATTTTTTCTTGGACTCTCTTAAACGGTGGCTTTCTCGATGTGATCATTATTCACTCGCAACCCTTTCCCATGAAAACTCATCATTTTTTCAATTTATGTAATATCAATCCTCACAATAAATGGTTCTTACATGCATACCTCCTCCTAAGTCTTATTATGCATAGAGGACAAAATTGAGATAAGAAAATCTCACTAAACTCAAATATGCATGACATGTCAAATATTCATATAAACTCGTGCATGTGTGCAAAGATGGCATATATACAAAGTCCAATTCAAATGCATTTCAACTTTAAAATAACCCCATTAAGATAATGGTTAAGATCATTCAACGCATCAACAATTATAACCAAATGTCCTAGCCACATAGAAAATGAAAGGACGCTGGTCCAAGCATACCAATATGCCACATCAAACATGAAAAATTCACGAAACAAAAATAGAAAAAAAATCTTTTTGTGTTTTTCTAAAAAATATTTAAAACCAAAAATCTTTTGGTATTTTTCAAATAAGACTCAATAAATGAAAAAATAATACAAAAGATACACATGTCATAACATTAGCAAGATATAAATCATGATGTAAAGACTAGCGAATGACAAACATATCATGCAAGAAATCATCCATAAGAAATAGCGTAGGAATAATCAAGTGCAACCAAACAAGAACCATGAAGATTAATTCCTAAAGCCTCTAAGTTTGATTTTCTAACCCAAGTAGGTGTGAAATGACGCATGGGGGGTTTTGGGAACCGAAACGACTTTATTCCTTAACTTCTTATGAGAATTTCTAAGGTCATAACAAAAACGTCTAAGGTGACCTTTCCTACCGCAATGAGTGTAAGAATAAACACGGAAGGAATGATTACCAAAATGTCAACCTCTCCTCATGTTCCTAGTGGGATCTCTCACACAATTGGTATTAGCACTGGGAATGGGAACTACACTATCATCGTAGCCTATACCAAACCTATCTCCCTTGATTTGAACGGTGCCTAATATCCTATCCAATTTCTCCGATCTGGCCTCTAAATCAAATTTCACCTTACTCGAGTCTTTCAATCTCTCCTTTAACTCACTAATCCTATACTCAACCAAATGTCTAGACTCCTCAAACTCTAGAATTTTCTTCTTCAAAGCCTACATAAAACCCCGAAGACTATCTCTCTCTTTCTCAATGTATTCTAGTTTCTTCTTAGGAGTCTTCTCCTGTGACCTAAGATCCTTAATCAAAGCATCATTATTTTTTTATGACAATTTTATTCAACTTAGCTTGAAATTTTAAGTTGGCCTTTTTCACCTTTATTGCTTTCGCATACAACTCACTAAAGTCAACTTGCAACTTTCCTACATCAATATCCACATCCTCACTAGCTTCACCCTCACTCACTTGGGATTCACTCCAAACGGCCTCGAAAGTTTTATACACATGAGAATCTTCGTGGGAAGTGATGATGTTTGAAACAACACCACCAGGTAAGGTGTTGACAAGCTCAAGCAAGTGATAACAATGGTAGCACAGGAGAATGCAAGTGTATATGTAGAAGAAGGTGAGGAGAAGAGGATGAACACCACTATGTAAGTGGTTCATCCAATTAGGCCCACATCCACTGTGCAAGTGAGTGGGTAATGTCACTAAAATAAGGCACTAATGGCCATAGATATAATCTCTCATGCTTTCTCTCTCCACTATACAAATTGACAGAGTTTTAGCTAGGGTTGTAATTATCTATCCCCCTCAATGTTGAGGATGACCTCAATATATAGTGCTTGGGGGATGTAATTTATCCCCCAAGCATGCGATGTGCATGTGCATGGAGATCCAACCAGTGCAAGGATGACACATGGATGATCTCAACTAAGTAATGATGACCTCAATATTACCCCACATGGAGGGAATGATTCAGTTAAAACATATTTGCCCACGTGTTCTAAGCCACATCCCATATCGTAGATGCTCGGCTATCTTTGCTTGGTACCAACCTCGGCCTGGATAAGTACGAGGTTGATGAAGTACGACCCCTTGCCTTGGCTGGGGATTATATTATGACTTTGGCTGGGATGCCAGTCGAGGTTAGATATCTGGAACCTTGGCTAGGGCCGATGTTTCTGGTCTTGCCACTTGATGGTGAACTTGCAAGGCTTTGTGATCTTAGTGAAACTTGTAACGTCTGCTATGGCCGATATTGATGGTGATTCCGATGGATAACCCATGTCCATACTTACCTGGAATGATCCTTTGGCCGAGGTGATACTTGTAACGTCGTCTGTCGATGACCTGATGGATAACTGACCCTATGAGTCATATAGACCTCGACTGATGACCAATCATGGTGGTACCTACAACGTCGGCTGCAGCCGACCTGGTGAAGGATGACATTACTTATGGGTAATCTCGAGCTCTTATTACCTCTGTCGTCATATAGGCCAAGGTTGATGTCTTTAAACTGGCAGTTATACTTTGGTCAAATCAATCACCCCTAGCCCTTAGTTACCTATGGAAATAAGTGACTAAGGGGCATGTTTGCCCGAGGCTATATTTCTTTAGGTTGAAGCATTTCTTTGACAAGTGTCAACGATGGAAGTGGGTAGCATGCCTGGCAGTGTATAATGATGATGATTTCCTTTTGGGATCCCAAGGCAATGACGGGCCTTGGGAAGCATTCAATCAGTTTTGAGGTTTTAAAAACCCTTTTCTTCTCTTTTTCCCCATTTCTCTCACTTTTACCGCCTGTGCACTTATGCATTATCTCTCTCTCTTTTCCAGAGCTTGATCGAGGCTGTGTTTGTGGATTTCTTTGCTCAATCTTTCTTACTCTTCATCTCGTACTTGATCAGGTATTACTTATTACCTTTCCTTTGTTATTTTTCAGCCTTGTATTTCCATTTCTTCCATTTCCCAGTGGTAGCAAGATTTTTCCGGTGGTTCTTTGAGTTTTTCGATGGTTCTTTGAGTTTTTTGATGGTTCTTATTCTTGACTGTTCGTGGTTTGAACTCTTTCAAAAACCAAGCTTCATCATTAGTTTAAATGGTGACCAGTTGTTTGTTTAGAGTCCCAAGTGTAGGGTCGTCTTCTGTATGCTCAGACCTCTTTACAAGCTTAAAGAAGATTTCCCCTCTATGAGATAGAAGACCTTTGCAAAAGTTAGGCAGATAGAACAAGCCTAAGAGGAAGCTCGTAGGGCTGATGCCTTCCCCCTCAGACATGTCTTTCCCCAACCTTTGAAGATGTTATACCCTGAGCCAGTCGAGCCTATTGAGCCAATAGAGGATCCAATAGACCCCTCTCCAATGTCTGAGTCTGAATCATCTACCTCAGACCCTATGCCCATAGACTCATTCCAAGAGGCTATGGACTTCTCTATTAGGCAATATCAGGTCCCTGACCAGGACGAGGTTCAAAGTCGTGCCTCGTCCCATAATGATGCTAGCACCACATAGACTTTTTTTTTATGTCGAGGTTGTGGGGCCGAGCGTGGCTATTCCTCCACCCATTAATGCTATTCCCGTGTCGGTCGCCACATGTGCTGAGTTCGCTCAGAGGTTCCCTAGAGGTGTTCCTACACCTGCCCAGGCTGACGCTACCAGGGATGAGGATAATGGTCATGAAAGTGACGTTGATACCTCGGAGGCTACCGAGATAGAGAGTACTATTACTGAGTATTTTATATAAGTTGTACCTCTACCATTTTGATATCTCTGACTTACTAACTCAGGTATATTTTTTGCAGAATGCCTAGAAAATATCTCAGATGATTTATGGGAGATGTATGCCCCAAGTCTCGTTAAACTGATGAAGAAGGCAGGGCATAATGCAGCCCCTCCCCCCAAACATAACATCAGGATGTCCAAGGCCGATGCTACTAAGAAAAGGAAACCCCCCACTGACTCGGAGGATCAGAGGCCAAGTAAGAACCAAAAAGGAGATCGTGCCATCCCAATATCCTCTGATGATGCACTAGCTGCTCGTCTGGAGTAGCTGAAGATCAGTGATAGCCTAATAGGTCATGGTCTGAAAGTAATGGATGCTACCGACTCTGCGATGACTGATGTAGATAAGCATTTTTTACGCTCTATAGGTACCCCTCTACTGGCCGAGTTTAGCCTTCACAGGTCTATCCAGGTAAATTTTTTTACTTTATTCCAAGTGTAACCTCGGTTTTAAACTAATTAAGGCTTGAACTCATGCATTTGACTTTGTTTTGTTGGGTATTATGTCTATGCACTAATTCGTTGACTGGACCCTGAGGAATTTGCCCCTTATTGAGAAGAGAAAAGAGGCCCAGATGGTGGAAGCCTCTTTAAATGAAGAGGTTGAACATCTGAAGACAGCCTTGGCTGAGTCTGAGAATAAGGTGAAGCAGAGGGATAGGGACGTAGCTAAGCTTAAGAAGGACCACACCTCTACTTTGCAGGCTAAAGATGACATCCTTCAGGTAAAGGTTGATGCTGCAGTAAAGGCTACCCTTGAGGATGCCTCTGAGAAGATCTTAGCCGACTACAAAGTCTCTGACCAGTTTATAAGCTTCGGCTTTGAATATCTTGAAAGAGGTATTAATGCAACTGGGAAGTGGGAAGCTTTAAAGGAGAAGGAGACAGGGAGCTTAACTGCCTCATACTTTATTGGTTTGGGCTGCGGTGATTCTCGCTTTGCTCAAGCCTTACAAGAGGTTGAGGAGGAAGGCGCTGCTCCTACAGAGACTGCACAGTTGGAAGCCACAGAGACTGAGGATGATAACCCTCGAGATGACGGAGCCGAGGTTACCAACACTGGCCAAGTAGAAAAGTTTGCGGCTGCCGACCCTTAAGCCTTAACTTATGAAGCCTTTAACTCGTAATTTTTGGTTTTTCGTCTGTAATTTTTTTGTAAACTCTGATGACATATTTTGGGGCATATTTGACCCATAACTCTGATTACTTAATATAATACCATTTCCTTCAGATAATTTTTCTTCTTTCAATGAATGCTCTATCTTGAATGTTGTTTTAATCATATAGTGATGTTGTCTTAAAGGTTTGAGGTCACCATAATATGCTGTTTACCCTCATAATTTATCACCAAATTAATGATGTCTTAAGGTCTGAGGTCATCACAGTATGATGTTTACCTCATAAATTTCACTAAATTAATGATGTTTAAGGCCTAAGATCACCAAAAAATGACGTTTCACCTCATAAATTTTACCAAATTAATGATGTTTAAGGTCTGAGGTCACCAAATTATGATGTCTCACCTCAGACCTTATCACTAAATTATGATGTTTAAGGTTCGAGGTCATCAAAATATGATGTTTACCTTCATAAATTTCACCAAATTATTGACGTTTGAGGTCTGAGGTCATCAAATTATGATGTTTCACCTCATAACTTTCACCAAATTATGATGTTTATGGTCTGAGGTCACCAAATTATGATGTTTACCCTCATAAATTTCCATCAAATTATGATGTTTAAGGCCCGAGGTCATCAAAGTATGATGTCTCACCTCAGACCTTGTCACCAAACTATGATGTTTAAGGTCCGAGGTCATCAAATTTTAATGTTTCACCTCATAAATTTCACCAAATTAATGATGTTTAAGGTCCGAGGTCATCAAATTATGATGTTTCACCTCAGACCTTGTCACCAAATTATGATGTTTTAAGGTATGAGGTCATCACAGTATGATGTTTTAAGGTCTGAGGTCATCAAATTATGATATCTACCCTTATAATTTTCACCAAATTACTGATGTTTGAGGTCCGAGGTCATCAAATTATGATGTTTCACCTCATAACTTTCACCAAATTATGATGTTTATGGTCTGAGGTCACCAAATTATGATGTTTACCCTCATAAATTTCCACCAAATTGTGATGTTTAAGGTCCGAGGTCATCAAAATATGATGTCTCACCTCAGACCTTGTCGCCAAACTATGATGTTTAAGGTCCGAGGTCATCAAATTATGATGTTTGACCTCATAAATTTCACCAAATTAATGATGTTTAAGGTCTGAGGTCAACAAATTATGATGTTTCACCTCAGACCTTGTCACTAAATTATGATGTTTTAAGGTCTAAGGTCATCACAGTATGATGTTTTAAGGTATGAGGTCATCAAATTATGATGTTTACCCTCATAATTTTCCACCAAATTACTGATGTTTAAGGTCCGAGGTCATCAAATTATGATGTTTCACCTCATAACTTTCACCAAATTATGATGTTTATGGTCTGAGGTCACCAAATTATGATGTTTACCCTCATAAATTTCCACCAAATTATGATGTTTAAGGTTTGAGGTCATCAAAATATGATGTCTCACCTCAGACCTTGTCACCAAACTATGATTTTAAAGGCCTGAGGTCATCAAATTATGATGTTTCACCTCATAAATTTCATCGAATTAATGATGTTTAAGGTCTGAGGTCATCAAATTATGATGTTTCACCTCAGACCTTGTCACCAAATTATGAAGTTTTAAGGTATGAGTTCATCACAGTATGATGTTTGCCTCATAAATTTTAAAAAATCAATGATGTTTAAGGTCTGAGGTCACCAAATCATGATGTTTACCCTCATAAATTTGCACCAAATTATGATGTTTTAAGATAATGAAATAATACTGACACAGGAACTGGTCTTCTCATTAATACCCTCTTTATAAAATGATACATGTATTACAAAGAAATAATTGCAACATCATATGTAATACTTCTTCAGGTGATCAGCATTCCATGGGTTGGAGAAAGGTTCCCCTTCTAGATTTTCTAATCGGTAAGTACCAGGCATAATCTCGTCAACCACTTTGTAAGGACCATGCCAGTTCGGGTGGAGCTTGTTTTTTTTTCTGCAACGTCTTCTTCAGCATTAGGTCTCCTACAGCTATAGGTCTTGATTTTACCCTTTGATTGTAGAGCTTAGTTGTTCTCTGCTGGTAGGCTTCCTGTCTGATCTCAGCGTCTTCCCTTCTCATCTCAATTAGACCCAAGTCGAGCCTTCTTTCTTCCCCATTCCTCTGAGGGTCATAGGTCTGAACTCTGTGGGTGGGGAGTCCTACTTCTATAGGTATGATGACTTTTGAACCATGGGCCAACATAAATGGGGTTTCTCCCGTTGGTGTCCTTGTCGTTGTCTTGTAGGCCCATAAGACTGCATAAAGATCTTCTGTCCATCTCCCCTTGGCTTCTTCCAACCTCTTCTTAATACCATCAAGGATTGTTCGATTCGTGACTTTAGTTTTCCCATTTGTCTGGGGTCGGCCAGGAGAGGAGAAGAACTGCTTAATCCCCAGTCTTTCACAATATTTTTCTAAGGAAGAATTCTTGAACTGGGTTTCGTTGTCTGAGATGAGGGTGTTTAGAAGACCGTGTCTGCATATGATGATCTTCGAGATGAATTGGAAGGTCTTCTGATCTGCAATCATAATCATCAGCTCAGCCTCTACCCATTTGGAGAAAGTAATCAATTACTACTATCAAAAATCGATAATTGTTAGCAGCTCCTGGCAATGGTCTCACCAAGTCAATCCCCCAAACTGCAAGTGGACAAAGTGAGATGATTGACGTCATAGGTTGATGAGGGATATTGGCGATTCTCTGGCACTTATCACACCTCTTCACGTAGGCAGCAACATCTTTGGCCAAGGTCGGCCACCGGTATCCCTGCGTAATTATCCTCTTGGCTAAAGGTCCTCCTCCTATGTGGATGGAGCAAGAACCCTCGTGTACATCCTGCAGGATATGGGGGACTTCTGTGGGATGGACACATCTGAGGAGAGGTAGTAGGAAGCCTTTTTTTATAGGACATCTCCTATTATTGATAACTTAGCAGCTCTGTACCTCAATTTCCTCCTTTCTAACTTCTCTTCTAGCAGCTCTCCCTGTCTGATATATCTGATAAGGGGGTCCATCCATGAGTCCCCTAGGTTCAATTTGAGGCAAGGGCTGACAACCTCTTCTTCCTTAATGGTCGATTTTAACAGGATCTCAATTGGTACTATCCTTCTGATGCCTGTCCTTATTGCTGAAGCCAACCTTTCTAGTACATCCGCACGAATGTTGTCTTGCTAAGGTACCCTCTTCATCTTTACCTCTTTGAATCCTTCTAGCATCGTTCTTACCCTCTTCAGGTATTTGGCCATCCTTCATCCTTGGCCTCATATAATCTAAGTACTTGGTTGACAACTAACCTCGAGTTATTGTGTAGTAGGAGTCGGCCAACTCTTAGGGCTTTTGTTAAGGAGAGCCCCACTATCAGTGCCTCATACTCGGACTCATTGTTTGAAGCCTTGAAGTTGAACCTTAGTGCATATTCAACGTCGGTACCATTCAAAGTTGACAGTATCAGCCCTGTGCCGCTTCCACTTTCGTAAGAAGACCCATCAACGAAGAGGTTCCAATATCTTCATTTGAAGAGAAGTTCCCCTCTGACAGGGTCCCTTGCTTGAAGAGGTACCTGTCTTCCTCATTCTAAGCTACTCCTTTTCTGGCTCTGCTGGACACAACCTATTTCGGGTTTTGAAATATATTACTATTTGATCCTACTGCAATCTCTGGGCTATTCTCAATCTCAGCCTCCTCCCATGTGAACTCAACAACAAAGTCTGCGAGTGCTTTCCCTTTGATGGCCACCCTGGGTTGATAAAAAATGTCATACTCTCCCAACTCGATGTCCCAGGTCATCAATCTGCCTGACTTCTCAGGATTATTGAGGATTTTCCTTAATGGGGAGTCAGTGAGGCTGACCATAGAGTGGGCTTGGAAATAGGGCTTCCTTTTCCTGGAAGCGTGTATCAAGGAGTAGGCCAACTTCTCCATCCATGGATAGTTCTATTCAGACCCTTGAAGGGCCTTACTATTGAAGTATACAGGACTCTGTACCCCATCATCTTCCCGTACTGTGGCTACACTTATAGCTGACTCTGAGACTGCTAGATAAACATACAACTTCTCCCCCAAAATGGGCCGGGATAAGAGTAGGGGAGATCCGAGGTAGGACTCTAGCTCCTTAAAGGACTTGTCGCATTCCTTATCCCATTAAAAGGCCTTTCTAAGGATTTTGAAAAAAGGAAGACATTTGTTTGCAGCCCTAGAGATAAACCTATTCAGCGCAACAACTCTTCCGGTTAATCTCTGAACGTCTTTGATGGTCCTGGGTGTCTTCATTTCAAGAAGAGCCTTAATTTTGTTGGGATTGGCCTTTATTCCCCTTTGATTAATGATGAATCCAAGAAATTTCCCTGCTCCTACTCTGAAGACACACTTGGTACTATTGAGCTTCATCCTGTATAAGTCCATAGTGTCAAAAGTCCTCTCTAGGTCGGCTACGTGAGTGCAGGCCTTCAAGATTTTTGTCAACATGTCATCTACATATGCCTCCATGGTCTTACCAATATGATCTTCAAACATCTTATTTACAAGACGTTGATACGTTGCCCCTGCATTCTTCAAGACAAAGGGCATGACCTTATAACAATAGGTCCCATTATCTGTAATGAATGCAGTTTTCTCTGAGTCTTCGACATCCGTGAAGATCTGATTGTAGCCTGAATACGCATCCATAAAGCTCATAATTTCATGCCCTGTCGTGGCATCTACCATCTGATTAATTCGAGGTAAGGGATAGTTATCTTTTAGGAAAGACTTGTTTAGGTTAGTGAAGTCGACGCATATCCTCCATTTTTTGTTAGCTTTGGGAACAATGACGACGTTTGATAACCACTCTGGGTATATGACCTCTCTGATGAATTCTGCCTCTTTCAACTTTCTGACCTCTTCCCTGATGACATCATACTTTTCCCTGGAGTAAACTCTTCTTCTTTATTTGATTGGCTTAGCATCTTCTGCCACATAACCTCTGGGTCGATACCAGGCATGTCTGCGTGGTTCCACGCAAAGACACTCTGCCTCTTCTTCAAAAATCTTATCAGCTCTTCCTTAATCTCGGGTTTCAGGGCCTTGTCGATTTGGATAGTTTTTTTCGATTTATCCTCATTGAGGACGATGGATTCTACCTCTTTCGCGGCCTCTCCTTTCTTCAATTTTGTTTCACCCCTAGGATCAAGTGTATCAATGTTATACGTGGTTATTACCCTCTTATGTGCCTCTCTCTCTTCTGCCGAGTTGAAGTAGCAGTCTCGTACTGAGGTCTAGTCACCCTGCACTTCCCCTACCCAATAGGGGGTCGGGAATTTTAGCATTTGGTGGACCATTGATGTCACGACCTCAAATTACTTAAGGGCTACTCTTACTATGATGAGGTTGTAGGCCGAGAAGACGTTTTCATTCATTAGGAAAAAAATCATCTTCCGGGTCAACCTCTTAAGCCACTCATCTCCCATTCGTACATCCATCTCATACATGCCCAACGGACGGACCTTTTCACCATTGAAGCCCATCAATGGATGATGATAGGGTACCGGCCTAGCTCTGCTGAGCCCTAGGCTCTTAAAACAGGGCCAGAACATCATATCTGCTGAACTTACTCCATTTATGAGGATTCTCTATACCTCACATCCATGCACTCTCGTTGTAATTACCAGAGGGTCATCATGTGGAGCTAAGATACTTTTGAAGTTAAGTTGGGATAATCCAACTATAAGGCTATCCATATCTACCTTCTTTCTCTTTTGCTTAGCCTCTGAAGAAGCCAGATTCATAACTTCTTCTTTGGTTACTGATTTAGCTTTTGCCACAAGAGCTTTACGGTCGGTTAATTTGGAGCCACCCACTGCTAGTCCTCCACATATGGTGTTAACACCGAAGGTGATCATACCAACCCTCTTTATAGGGGCATTGTCGTCTTTCGGTGGGAGGTCTGGATCGTCCTTATTATCACCATTTGAGTCATCGTCTCTTTTCGCTGGGGGATCATCTCGACATCTGTCATTTCTCTTCTTTTTAGGGTCATCTCTTCCCCTCTTAGGAGATTTACCATCGACATACTTCCTCCGCTTTTCGAACTTCGAAATCTTCTCAATTTCATCCTTCAAGGCGAAGCACTTGTTAGTCACATGGTCGTGGTCTTGGTGGAACTCACACTATAGGTTTTTATTCCTCTTATGCGGAGGAGCCTTCATCTTCTCTGACCATCTCAGGGATTGATCATTTTTTATTTCATTAAGGATGTGTTCGCAGCTCACTGTTAGAGGAGTATAGTGTTCAAACTTGTCGTCTGCGGACCTCTTTTTTCCATCTTTCTTCCTTTGGAACTTCCCGCTGTCACTTCCGTTCTCATCCTCATACTTTGCAGCCATAGCCTCTGCGGCGTTCATGACCTTTCCCACAGTTGCCAATAGTTCTGCCATTGACTTGGGGGGGGGGGGTCTTCTGCAAGTTTCCACAACAACTTTCCTTTCTGGAGTCCTCCAATGAGGGCAGTCATAACTATATTCTCTTCATAATATTCAACCTCCAATTTTTCTTTGTTAAATCTAGTAATGTAGTCTCTTAGGCTCTCGTTCTTGCCTTGTTTGATGTACAGTAGATGAGTGGTCTTCTTTTGAAGTCTTACCCCAAAATAGAAATTGTGAATGAACCGTTCATCCAAGCCCTTAAAGTTCTCGATAGAGTTCTTCGGAAGAGAGGTGAACCAGATGTGTGCATCTCCCGTTAAAGTCCTAGAGAAGGCCCAACACTTCATCTCATCTGGGATTGAATAAATGTCCATTACAGACTGGTACATTCCAATATGATGCACAGGGTTGGTACTACCGTCATACTTGGGAGACACCGTAGGTGGTTTGAACTTGGTAGGGGTTAGGAAGTTCACTATCCTTGCCATGAATGGGGAACCCTCTGAGAAACCTCTTTGCAGTGGGTATCAGCTTTTGATGAGATCTCCTATCTTCTCTTCAAGACGTTGAATGGAATCGTTCCATGGCTTTGCAACGTCGGCCTGGCTGAGGTTGTCCCCAGCCTCTTCCAAGGGATGAACTGAGGGTTCCCCCACCGCTGCACAACGTCGGCTATTTACCTCTTCTTGACCCCTGTCTCGGCCATGATAATGCCGATGTTCCCCATCTTCCCTTTGTGAGCCTGTTACACTTCTAGATCTGGATAACCTCTACCTCAGGTCATTAACTGGGCCGATCCTTTTAAAGGCCGCCCTCTGCTCAAGCGATCAAAAGCTGACCCTCTTTGCTGGGATCCACCATCTCTTCTACCCCCATAACCTCGACTTTATTGGATTGGACGTACAGTATTGTTCAAAACCTCATACGGCTCCCATCAGTCCTTTGGAGCATCTTCTACCTCCATATCATCATACCTATCCTCCGGGCAAGGGTTGCGTTGCCTCCCTAGACGTAAACGCCTAGGATCAGCAACGTCCCTCCTCCGTTGAGGTGTAGGTTGTTCTTTTCGTGGTGCCTGGGGTGGTCCCCTGGCTTCCAGATGGTGTTGTACAACTGACGGAGTAATCATCTCCGACGAGACCCCAGGTGGCCTCCTCATATTTTAACTGAGCTATGAAAATTTCTCCTTCATCGCTTGCTGTATTGCAGCCAAGGACTTCAAGGCTATTGCCATCTCAGCCATTTCGGATTGGGGTGGTGCCTGGATGGAACTAGGTCCTCCAACACCAGATGGTGGAGGAGGTGGTGGCAACTCCGGTGCCATATGTTAAAACTAAATAGCTTGTAAGGAAGGTGATCTTAATACCTTAAATGACCTCTTCAATGGTGAAATAAATCCACGCAAGGGGTGAGGCCTGGTTCACCACCAGAGTCTCCGGTGAGGTCAAGCTAGGAAATGAAGAGTTATGTCTTCTCGTTCCCATAGACGGTGCCAAAATGATGATGCTTGAAACAACACCAGGTAAGGTGTTGAAAAGATCAATCAAGTGATAGCAACGGTAGCACAAAAGAATGCAAGTGTATATATAGAAGGAGGTGAGGAGAAGAGGATGAACACCAATATGTAAGTGGTTCAGCCAATTAGGCCTACGTCCACTGTGCAAGTGAGTGAGTAATGTCACTGAAATAAGGCACTAATGGCCATGGATATAATCTCTCAAGCTTTCTCTCTCTACGGTGCAAATTTACAGAGTTTTAGCTAGGGTTGTAATTATCGATCCCCCTCAATGTTGAGGATGACCTCAATATATAGTGCTTGGGGGGTGTAATGTACCCCCCAAGCATGCGATGTGCATATGCATGGAGATCCACCCAGTTTAAGGATGACACCTGGCTGATCTCAACTAAGTAATGATGACCTCAATATTCCCCCACGTGGAGGGAATGATTCAGTTATAACAAATTTTCCCACATGTTCCAAGCCGCACTCCATATCGTAGATGCTCGGCTGTCTTTGCTTGGTACTAACCTCAGCCTGGATGAGTTCGAGGTTGATGAAGTACGACCCCCTGCCTTGGCTGGGGATTATATGATGACTTTGGCTGGGATGCCAGCCGAGGTTAGATATCTGGAACCTCGGCCAGGGCCGATGTTGCTGGTCTTGCCACTTGATGCTGAACCTGCAAGGCTTTATGATCTTAGTGAAACTTGTAACGTCGGCTATGGCCGATATTGATGGTGATTCTGATGGATAACCCATGTCCATACTTACCTCGGATGATCCCCTGGCCGAGGTGATACTTGTAACGTCGACTGTGGCCGACCTGATGGATAACTGACCCTTTGAGTCATATAGACCTCGGTTGATGCCCAATCATGGTGGTACCTAAAACATCGACTGTGGTCGACCTGGTAAAGGATGACATTACTGATGGGTAATCTCGAGCTCTTATTACCTCGGCCATCATATAGGCCGATGTTAATATCTCTAAACTGGCAGGTACACTTTGGGAATATCAAGAAGATATATCGTTGTCGTTCACATGGCATGTCATGAATGTTACAAAGTTAAGCTCAATGGGGGAACTCTCTCCCTCTCCTGGTTCACTATCACTCTAGGTGGCGTTATATGCTATTTTTTTTTCTTTCCCTCCTTCTTAAGTATAGTGGGGCACTCGACATCCTTATGACCATACCCCTCACACCCAAAACACCTATCCGACTCAACCTTCTTGACATTCTCACTCTTATCCTTAGGGGCGGGTCTACCTTGTTGTTCTTGAATTTCTTAACTCTTTTGGTATCTTTCAATTGCTTTTGGAACTTAAGAAATTTTTTGAACTTCTTTGCTAACAAGGCTACATCCTCAAAATCGGAATCATCATTCGAAACTTAAGTCTCCTCCTTTCATTCTTTCAAAGCAATGCCCTTTTCTTTCTTTGGCACTTCCTTGGATGTAAACATATTGAGTTCATAGGTTTATAGGTCACCTACAACATCTTCAAGTTTTGTCGATTCAAGCATACCTAAGGAGTTTGCAACGGTCACATTTGCATCAAATCAACTTGGCAACGACCTAAATAATTTCTTTATGACATGATTGTCTAGTATTTTATCTCCTAAGTTAAACGACGAGTTGATAATACTTGATAATTTAGCGTAAACTCATCTAGCATCTTAATCGCCTCAAACTGTGCAGTAAGATTTTGAAGTTTATATGCCCTAACTGTGTCAGTGCCCTCGTGAGTAAGTGCAAGTATATGACAAGCTTCTTTTGATATTTCACATGTCATGATTCTATTATACTCTTTCGGTATGACATGTGAGGAAATAAAGTGAAGACATTTAAAGTTGTAAAGTGCCAGTCTATGTTCGGCTTCGGTCCATGACTCAACGAGTTTTAAAGGAGTGGCCTCACCCTCTCGTGTAATCGGTGGAGTCCAACCCTTTTCAACTGCTAACTACACATGCTCATCAATATATTTCAAATCACTTCTCATTTGTATTTTTTAATAACCATAGTTAGTACCATAAAAAACGGGAGCTCTAAAAATTTCAAAATTTCAAAATTCATCCTTAAAAACAAAAGGGATTAGCACAATAAAAAAAAGATTTCTAGCTCTGATACTAATTTGTAGGCATCTTTTTCTTTTGAATGTGTTTTAAGGATGTCAAAATCGACTTTCTTTTTAAAAAACTTTTTTCAAATTTTATATGCACCAAGCGTGTGAACCAATTTCAATTAAACCCAATTTTATCTTGTTTAATCCTACAAAAGCATATAGGTGATTAAAGAAAGTAAAATAAATAAGTTCAAAAAGGCGACGTCGGATGTACGAGGAAACCACTAAGGGAAAAAATCTCGGACGACCCAAGCTAGACAATCACTATGATGTGGTATTACAAAGTACATACGATAGACTTAAAAACACACTCTAAAGAAAAAGGAGACTACAAACATATTATACTGGGAAGTGCAATAAACGCTTGAGCGTGACGAGCCATCTCAACCCTCATTTCGTGTATATTTGATATAATCATTACCTCTCCCACTCCATGGCCTAATATCTGATAATTGATACAATCACTACCTCTCCCATTGCATGGCCTGATATATATATATATATATATATATATAGAGAGAGAGAGAGAGAGAGAGAGAGAGAGAGAGAGAGAGAAGCTAATGTGAAGACCAAGTATGCAAACCAATTATTTTAAAATAGTAAAATAATATTTGAGTTGACTTGTTTTGTGTGGTATATGAACATTGCAGGGAATTGCATAAAAAAATCAACTCAAAATTAACTTTTTTGTTATTTTAAAAAAATTGGTCAAAATATATCATTAAATAGTAACTTGTCAAGGAATATGTTCACTGTTATGAATAATAACTCTTCACTTAGAATATATGAATAGATATTATCACAGACTATACGAATCTTGAACATCTTGAAACAAAGATCTTGAGTATGGATCTAAACTCTTGACTTGATGACTGTTTGCTGATCCAGTAGAAGAGGTGGAAGAATTATCATCCCATTCTTCTAATTTTGCTTTAAGTAGGAGTTGCTAAGCTAAAATTTTGAGTTATTGTGACTTCTTTAATTTTGACCTAGCTAAACTTTTGTTGGTTAAGCACTTTGGACGATTTTCTTGATTACTTGGACTAGGATTGGAGCAGCGACTGATTGGCAAGGAAACTCCAATTTAATTTAGTTAATGATTCTTTGATGGTTGAAAAAGTCTCATCATTTAACATAAAATTGGCGGATTACTGTGTCTTTCTAGATTGCATACTACCACTTAAAAATCCATGGCACCTTGTATTTAGTGGAAAATAAAAGTAAATCTGGAAACTGGTAGTTGTGTTGGTTTACGTTAAAGACTGTCGAGAAATATTTAAATTGATTTAGGGAGAAGTTTGGGGATTGAACCGTGTTATGTTCATCACCGACAAAACAAAGAAGGAATTTGACTTTTAAATTTTTGATTAAAACATAAAAGCCAAGAATGAGTGAATAGCTCATTTTGGCAAAGAAGGACTTTGAACCAAACTTTAATATAATCATAGTAACTAAATTGGATTTGTTGGTTTGGGAGATCCTCGATATTTGAAGGATAAGGTCTCCATTCTTGAATAGATATTATTTTATGAATGTATAAGGAGTTGTAAATAAGTTTAGCTGGGTCATTACTATCATGGAATGGTTTGATATAGACTGACGCAGTGAAATAAATAATATATTTATACATGTTTAGAGATTTGGATGGATGGCGGGGGATAAAATTCTAAGCTAGAGGAAAATAGTTTTTGACTAATTCGATAGGATTTTTCAAATTACTGTGATTTGGCTTAATAAGAAGTAAATTTTTAAAAAAATGGTTTGAGAACACAATCAATTTTACTGGGATAATTATAATACTTAGGTTTTATAATTTGTTGAATTGGTTGTGGAGAAAATGGGTCATTAACTAGGTAATGACTAGAAGATGGACCAAATTCTGTAGGAATTACAAGGGTGGAATTGTAACTAAAATTTTGTCTTGGGATGTTCCAAATTCTGTCACCTTGTAAAAGTTGAACATCAGAGACCATCAGGAATACTACATCCACTTGAAATTCCCGTGTGGAAGTGGGAGAGCATCTCCGTGGACTTCATTATAGGGTTACCAACATCGCAGAAGGGCACGATTCCATATGGGTCATTGTGGATCGGTTGACCAAAGTGGCAAACTTCCTGTCGGTTCGCACAGACTTTGGGAGGATGCGTTCTGCGCAGCTATTCATAGCAGAGATTGTTAAGCTGCACGGGATACCGATAAATATTATGTCGGATAGGGAAAATATCTTTGTGGCCCACTTTTGGCAGAGTTTTCAGGAGGCCATGGGCACAGAGTTACGTTTGAGTACAACCTATCACCCACAGACTGACGGACAGACTGAGAGAGTCAATCAGATGCTGGAAGATATGCTCAGAATGTGCATATTAGATTTTGGGGGAGGTTGGGAGAAATATCTTCCTCTAGTAGAGTTTGCGTATAACAAGTCTTACCAATTCACGATCGACATGGCACCATTCGAGGCACTATACGGTAGACCTTGTCGTTCACCCGCTTGTTTGTTAGAGGTGGGGGATAATAAACTATTGGGGCCGGAGATTGTTCAGGAGACATATGCTAAGATAGAGCTGATCTGAGGGAGGATTCGGATAGCTCAGGATAGGCAGAAAAGTTACGCTGATGCTTTAAGGAGACATGTGAAATTAGAGGTTGGGGATTAGGTATTGGTCCGGGTCTCCCCTATGAAAGGGGTGATGAGGTTAGGCACGAAGGGTAAGTTAGCACCGAGGTACGTGGGACCTTTCCTTATTATCGAGAGGGTGGGGCCTATAGCCTACAGGCTGGGATTATCGGAGCACCTTCAGCGGATACACGACGTGTCCATGTAGCATCACTGAAGAAATATCGCAGGAGCGAGAGGGCTTTCTGGCACATTCCACTCGAGGAAATTGATTTACAGCCAGACATCTCATATGAGGAGAGACCGGTGGCTATTCTGGACCGTAGCGATCAAAAGTTAGGATCCAAGGTTATTCCACTAGTTAGAGTATAGTGGGGTCATCACAACGTTGACGAGTCTACCTGGGAGCGGGAGGAGGATATGCAGGAACAATATCCAGAGCTTTTCATCACATGTATGACCTAATTTTGGGGACGAAATTCCTTTGTAAGGGGGGGAGTATGTAACACCCCGTATTTTCATTCATTCAATATTTAATTAATTCGGGAATTGAAAATTACTTGTGAGTCGTAATTTTAATTGAATTAATTAGGGAAATTTTATTTAAACATTAATCGGGAAGTGAATGATTAATATTTAAGGAAAACTTATTTACTAAGTGAATAGTAATATTGTAATTATGTCATTTCGAGTATTAATGACAGGGTATGTACTTATCTCAACCGGGAGTCGGTATAGACTAAAGGGGGTGGGGGATAAGTATTTTTATAAATTAATTCGGATGCCAATTCTGAGTGTACATTTGAGTCCGGATGGGCCAAGATAGTCGGAAAAGTGTATTCGGGGTAGTAAACGGGTCATGGGGCATTTTTAGACATAGCCAGGCCCACACGGGGGCATTTGGGTCACTTGGGCTTGGCCCATTAGGCGAAAAACGGGATTTAGCTTAATTGTTAAATTAGAAGAAATAAGGAAATGGCTGAGAGAGTTTAGAAAAGGCTAAGTGTGTTAAGGAACTCTATTAGCAGTTAAAGGCAGTTTTGGGATCACTAGAGAGCCAACAGGAGTCATCTTCAACCTTGGAATTCATCTCCAAATAAGACACTATGAAACCTAAGGCAAGTGGATAACTTGCAATAGTATTGAATCTATTTTTCAATTCATATTCATGTGATGTGATTGATTAAAATTCGTTCTGGGTGTTCATGGCATAAACATGGGATTTTGAAAATAATAATCTGATTTACGAATTTGAGTGAGGATTCATGTAAAATCTGATAGTTATAAGTTGATACATATCTGGTAGGATGATATCTGGACAATTAAAAATGGATTGGATGATGGAACTTGGTGTGTAAATGGGTTAAGGGTTAAAGATGAATTTTTCCCCAAATTTAGAAATTGTAGTTAATGGACGAATTAATAATGTTGGTGGACATTCTGGAGGTTCCTAATAAGTTTTCTAACATGTATTGAGGTTAAGAGGGCTTGAGGTTGCTAGTAGAAGAAACAAGGGTTTGGGAAAATTCGTCCATGGCTGAATCTGTCTTCGCGAAGAAGACGGAGACCTGCTTGATCGATCGATCCAAGGTCTGGTCTCGATCGATCGATGGTCGCCAGATTTTGGAAGCTTCGCCAGTTATGTATATAAAAGGAAATTTATATAATAATTTTTATGTAATTAATTATTGAGAAATTAATACATGAGATTAAATCTAATTAATCATGAGTAAAGTTAATTAGGATTTGAGCGAGTTTTTGGGTGACACGTCATGATTATAAATTTGGGAGTCGGGAATTTAGACTCGGGTGAGGTTATTTCGGGCTACGAGAGTAAGTCCAAATTTATGGTGGGGGCGACACCAAAGGTGACTAAATTAATTAATCTGCAAATTAATTAATAATTAGGGTTGGACCATAAACTCTTAATAAATTAAATAGGCTTGTGTTACGGATTTAGTACATGGTGTAGCCGGTACATTTTATTTTTATATATATATATATATATATATAGTGTGTGTGTGTGCATTAATATCAGAGATTGAATATTATTATTATATACTCTAGTGCTATAGGGGGAGGTTGCGCGTAGTGGATGAATCCCCTAGCTTGAGGAGTAGGGCGAGTATATTCCCAGGTCATAGCGTCCGTTATATGGGGTGAGGGGCATCTCACTTTTAGGGAAGGAATATGACCGCCTCCAATCGTATGTTTAACCATATTAGTGAGCGATTCCGATTTGGGTAACTAGGTTATGTGATATACCTAGTGGGATAGAACTTTAGAGAATTTATATTTTGTGAGTATTTTTACTCGGCTGGATGTTAGTAGTAAATGTTATTTCAGTATGTTTGTGAATACTGCAATATGATTAAATATATAATTAGGTAAATAATTATATATGGGATAATTAATACATAGTGAAAAATGTATTATGTGCATAACAGGTGTGAGTGTTATATGAAATTAAAAAGGGTAATGATTAAATTAAGTTGATGTTTATAATAACTTAAAAATTATGATTTAAGGCATACTCGGTTAGAGTAGGTTAATTGCAAGGGGTTACATAAGTTATCAGGTCAGGAGAGTAGGACCTAGGTAAATTAAACTAGGGCGATAGTAGTGCACATTAGAGGGGGGGGGGGGGGGGTGAGGATATCCTCAAGGGAGTGCGGCACTAACTAAAATATGAAGAGCATGCATATTTATTTATTACTGCAAGTTAATCATTTGTTAAATGTTTTCAAATATTTTTGGGTACTAACCCTTGCTATAAAATTTTTTAAAAACCTTTTAGGTGTCCAGCCACAGGGACGCCAGGCTTGACTTTATTCCAGGTATCCGTTGTTGCAGTACATGTGGATGTTGCGGGGTTTTTGATAGACGCCTCATTCTTTCATTCATGTAGAGACTATTTAGCAGTGATTTGAGCATGTCGCTCACAGTTTATTTATTAGTATTAGACTTGTTGAGATTGTTTTCTTATTCTTACTTGTTTTGAATATTTGGACCGATGGTTTATTCGGTTAGGTATTTTATTTGTGGATGGTTATTTCAGTTAACTGTGATTGTGTATTATTTTATGTTCCACATGAGTTTCATTTAATTCATTGAAAGATAAAAATTGTCACCAGTCTACTTTTATCACTTAGGTGGTTAGTAATTAAAATAACGACAGTGATGCTAAGAATGAACCAGCTGAGAAACCTGTTCTAATTTTATTTAGGACTGACCACCCGGGATTAATTAGGCGGGGTGTCACATATTAATCCAAGGTTATTTCCTTTATATCTGACTTTTGCAAAATAAAACTTAACAACTGCGAAAAGGAAATGATAGATTTTATGATGGAATTAGTCGTAGCTGAGCATTAACACCTTGGAAGGGTGAAAGTTTTCTTTCCTCCATTGATGGTATGAAATTAATGTAAATATGTTAAGTTGGTATGTTATTATATTGCAATTTGATTTATACTATTATGGTTTTTGAATTACAATATTGGTTATGCGAGAAAATAAAATAGTAAAACCAACATCTCCATCCCTTCAACCTCAGTTTCTGAAGTGGCCACTTTAGCTTACTCACAATAAGATCAAGGTAAAAGAAGGCCACACTAGTTGTATTCAACTAGAAGAGGTACCTTAATATATTAAAAAATGCATAATTTTTCACTGAAATTTCGTATTGATATTTTATAGTGTGATTTCACAGTGCTATTTCATAGTGTTATTTCATAGTGTGATTTTGCAGTGCTATTTCACAATGTGATTTCGTAGCAACTAAAATACTTTTATATGAATAATGCAGTTAAAGAAGAAGAAATTCAATCCTGTTAAACCTGAAGCTCAAGTTGAAACTGAAGTTGAGATGAAATGTGACACAGAGGTTAAACTTGGGTTTAAAAATCAGAATGATGATAAGGGAGTAAATGATGATGACCAGTTTCATGATGTTGGGGGGGGAGATGAAATGGATTATGATCAAATACCATGCCATGATTTTGAGTTAACACATGAATCACTTGGAGAATTATGTGATATCATTAATAAGAGTACTACAAAAGTGTCTGTTTAGGGAGACATACCTGAAGTAGTTAAAAGTATAATAGCATTATCAATGGAAAACTTAATAAAGGCCTTTGAATATCCATTTTTTATATACCCAACATATAACTAGGTTAAGAAAGATAATGGGGAGAACAATAAAAGGATAGAGTTTGAACACCTAGAACTAAAAAATAAAGAGTTGGAAAGTGAGTGCAATAATTTAAAAATAGATAATGATGAACTTAGATTGCATGACGAAGAAGATGTCAACAAAATAAAAAAAATGTGGAATCTAGAAATGTTTATCTATAAAAAAAGTTCAGAAAATTATAGAAGGAAATGGAGGAGAAAAAGCTCAAACAATCATCTGAGCTGGCCTAGAAAAATGAGATAATAGGAAGGTTGGACGCAGAAGGTCTCCATGATGAATATAGGAACGCTATAGAGGAAGAATCCTATGTAAATAAATTGAAGGAAAGACTAGATGCATATAAGACATTATAACACCACATGTGGTGGCGGTTGAGGGCATGCCCACCACCCTCCAAGATCCTCATGCGCTAGTTTCATCCCCAGTTTCTCCTCCTAACATTGGCGCTCCTCACTTATAAGAAACATTTCCCTGGCATGATTACTTTAAGCCATACCGTCAGTATCCCAAGTACCTGAACACAACTTTCCAAGGTCCCCTACGGGTAAAATCTTTAGCCCCTTGACACTCAAAAAGGTCATTCCCCTGCCACCGAAGTAGGAGATAACACACCTACAATCTGAACTATGTCTCCTCTAGGAAGCCATCAGTAAAATGCAAATTGTATATGATCTTACCAATATCAAGAAGATGTCCCTCTATCCTGAAGCCTGGCTCCCAAACAAATTCAAGATGATAGTATTCAAACTTACAAAGGGGTA
Source organism: Sambucus nigra (assembly GCA_949130495.1). Classification (NCBI taxonomy): domain Eukaryota; kingdom Viridiplantae; phylum Streptophyta; class Magnoliopsida; order Dipsacales; family Adoxaceae; genus Sambucus; species Sambucus nigra. The sequence continues at coordinate 28,424,282 of OX422217.1, read as the reverse complement.
GGCTCTTCAATCGCTTACTTATCTAACTACCACCTCCATATGAAAGTCCAAACATCAACCTAGGGGTATTGGAAATTATGTTCTCACCCACGTGGGCCGAAGGAGACCTCACCTGGTACATGGGACATAAATGTGAGGGGACTGCCAACACACGGGGTGATGTATGCCGTGATTTCCTGAAGTCCTACGAATACAATGAGGAATTGGGCATTACTTGTAAGGATCTATAAATTCTTCAACATGAGAACGGGAGGTAATTAGAATCTTCATCATTCACTAGAGAGAGAAAGTCAGTTAGATGGTCAATCATCTCGTAGAGCGAGACAAGATAGCGATCATAATAAAAAATCTCTGGATAAAAGTGCAAAGTGAACTTGGGCTCACATGTATCCTATATTTCAAATCCTTCAGTCCTACAGGGTGTAACATCGAAGAAAATCAAGCCTCCAAAACTACTAAAACCATTAGGGAGGGGAGAAAGATGGGAATTCTCTCCTATTACGGTATGGGTTCCCTGTATGCTGGTTTAGGTTTGGCCTAGTTCCCTGATCTCAGACTGCATGAAATTCTAGGAAGTAGTGATGCGCTCAAGCTAACTCAAAATCTAATCCATAGTTGATGGGACATGGTCTTCTTCGGTAGACATAAATTGTACGACAATTCAGATCTGGCAATCATGGTTGGGGAGTTCATTGATGAAGACTTTTTGGTTAAGAACTTAGTGGCATTCTTATGCTACTAGTGATAACTACAGAAAAAGTCGAGCCAGTTTCGTTCAATTTTTTACAAATAGAATGACAATATATAGGGGCGATAAGGATTCACATATGTAATAACATTTTCTGTTGCAATTCCTTTATACATTTTTAATCATAATCGAATGGTGTTTTATTTTTAAGTTCTTTCATTTTCTAGTATCTTCGAATGATGATAACTTTAACAGAGTCCCGTTAGATTCGAGTGAGAGGGGGTGAGCACTCATTTTATTTGAATGAAGAGAGAGGAAATAATATACTAAGGTCTATTAATTTATATAAAATAAGAAAGTGGTTAGGTATATCCAATGCAAGGGACTTGGTTTTAACGATGACTTTTGGTAGGGGTGGCAATTCGTGTGCGTCGTCTCGTGTTCGGATCGTGTCATGTCGGGTTCATGTCAAATATTAGTCAACTCTAACCCGACCCATTTAACTAATCGTGTCAGATGAGCAAACACTAACCCGACCTATTTATTATCGTGTCGTGTTTGGGTTGACCCGCATAACCCATTAAGTAAAATATAAAATAATTTTTTTCTTCTCTCTTAACCAATCATACCAATCATAGGCCTGCAATAACTTAAATTTAATTAATTTCAACTTCTTTCAACACATAAATAATTTATCTTCCGATTCTCCATGAATTTTATAGAATGCCTATGAAGATATATAAATTATCTAATGTATTCTCCATAAAATACGAGTTAAGCGGGTCTATTCGTGTCATTTTTGAGTTATACGTGTTTGACACTAACCCAACCCGTTTATTATTCGTGTTGGCGGGTCGTGTTATATTCGGGTTCGTGTCAAGAAATCGTCAACCCTAACCCACTAACTTCGTGTCGAGTTCGTGTCGGGTTATCGTGTCGTGTCAAAAATTGCCACCCCTAACTTTTGGACTCATACTTGTTGATTTCCCTTGTGTAGGGAAAACATTCAGCTTGTAATCTAAGTGATTTTGGACCAGCCTCCGACCATTTGATAATTTTTGAGAAATTTTGTCAAAGCAATTGACCCATAAGTATCTTGTTATTTTTGTAAAATGGGGTAGGTTCCTAAATGCGGGACGATCCGACTCGGTGATCGGTGAGTCACTTTTCATAGTTGTTGGATCATGATATACTTGGCTTATTGGACTGAGCAACCTTTAAGGTACGTGTGAAACCATTTTACCTTAGTATTGAATAACTATGAGAGTTTGTTTGATATCCCCTAGTACTAAGCAAACTTTAAGTGTTACCTTTCACTGAGACTTTGGGATTAAGAGACCAGTTGTTTAATATACGAGATAAGGGGATGAAAAGAGTGAGGAAACTCATTGGTGACTACACTTTCAGGGAAATGACTTTTCGAAAGTACAAGCCTTATTTAGGGAAGTGACTTCTCAGAAGTACGAACCTCTCATTTGGGGAGAGGTAACTTTTCTGAAGTACGAACGTTATTTTAATTAAAGTGACTTTCCTAAAGTACAAACTTCTTTTGACTAGTTTCTTTTGGTAGCATTAAGGGTATGGGGTTTAAACAATATGAAAATTAAGACTATGCAGTGCGTGATGCAAATACGTAATCTTTAACTTTTACATACTTTGATTTTTAATTTTATGGCGAGTACCTTTGCATTCACTTATATGTTTGCTAAAATGTACAACCCTGTACATGGGGACCTAAGCACGTATCTACATTGTGAGGGACTCTAAAAATAAGGCCGCTAAATAGTTCTAAAATTGACATAAAGTAGAATTGCGAAAAAAGTACCTTTTAAGATAGAACTTTTGTGAGACAGCTAAAATTTGAGCCCCTAAAGCTCACTTGACTAAAATATATAGTCTTAACTCAAATGATATACTTTATGAGATGGCTGTCTAAAAAAATTATTTTCCCCTTAAAATTTTAACTCCTGCTCTCTGTTAGCCTAAGAAAAGAAAAGAGAAAGCAAACCAAATCCCCAACCCGTTTCATCACCCGCACAAAACCCATCCATCCCTCTCATCCATATCCCTGCCCCCGCCTCCTCCCTATCCCCAGCTATGCAAGGTATATTTGTTCACATCTCTCTCTCTCTCTTTCTCTCTCTATCTATTTATATATATATATATGTGTGTATATTTCTCTTATTTTTCTTAATTACTTCTTTGGATGATTTAGGATATCTCATGAATCTTGAGACAAAGGCACAATGTGTCAAATACCTATAGTTCTAAGATTAAACTTGTACATGAAAGCTACAGGTACTATTGTCATTCTCATAACATGTTATAAGCCCAAACATTCATTCATTCTTCAAAATTGATCCTTGTATGTATAAATAATTACTTATATGTTAATATGCATCAATTTGTTCTTGAGTAGAGTAAAAGTAAAGATTATAGCTATGAAAAAATACCTTTGCAAAAATATTAACACATAGCTGTTTTTCATATATATATACACACACACTAGCGTATGCCCGTGCCTGAAGGCACGACGAAAATTTCCGAAGTACGTAATCGCAAAATGGCAAAAAATTCCAAAGTACATAATCGTGAAACGTCGAATATTTCAAAAGTACGTAATTTCAAAATGAAAAAGATTCATTCCCTCGGCAAAACAAAACGTAATTTTAAAAAAATTGACCGTAATCTCCCTTATTTATAGGACTAACCACCCTCCTTAACAAATAAGAAATAATCCAACAACATTCAAATATTTTTGCATTATTCAGCTATACAACTTATACTACAGTGCATTTATCTTATGTAGCATAGTAATTATATGGACATGAAAGTCAAACTTTTTTTTAACCCTCTGTGATGAAGTTAAACTTTTTATTGACTATTTACTCATGGATTTCATACCCGTATTGTGGATAAGGCGTTTGATGGTTGATTTTCTTCAGACATTAAGTAATTACAGACAAAGCATTTGATAGCGTATTGCCCGTGCCTGAAGGTACGATTTTTTTCCAATGTATTCAGTGTGTAAACAATTAAGTCATAAAGTTTTTTTACGACATAGATTGGACAAATCTCATTTGTTTATAAGACTATCCACAATGTTTAAGAAAAAAAAATCAAAACAGAACAATACTAATAGTTTGTCTTGGACCTGGTGTGAATACATGTAAAAAATAATTTAAATCAATGTTTTTTTACAACACATGTAAAAAAAAATTGGGCAGCATTTCCTTTGTTTATAGGACTTTTCACCCTGTTTAAGAAATAAAAACTACTCTAACAAAATACTAAAAGTCCTATTAAGAAATTGGTTAAAACAAAATACAAGAGTGTTTTCCTTTCGGTGCCAAGGTTTGTGATGTCTGACGACAACAGTTGGCATGACCTTCCTACGGAGATCAAGCTTTCCCTTTTTTATGGTGGCCACCACCATATCACCCTCACATGCTTCAACTTGTTCAATCTTCTCTTGATCCCTTCACTAATATAATATACAAATTCTTAGCCCCAGTGTTATCAATAATTTACTGTTACTGCCACTGGTAAACCCACAATGTGCAACCTTCTAGTTCGTTAGAACCACAACGTGTAACTTGAAACGAATAATAAAAAGGTTAAGATTAATTCAGTTGTTTATGAATTAAACTTTGAAGTTATTTTTATATTAAAATGACTTTGCAATTCACATAAGAAGTTATATTTTCAATTATTGATACATCTAATAGTCGAGCTGATTTCACATGAAATAAGCTATTAGATGTATCAATTACCCAAAGTTAATGTATTTATACATTCCCTACTTGTTGATTATTGAGCCAATTCTCATTTTTGAACCTGTAGTGTGACCCGTGGCTGGCAGAATCCGATAGAGAACAACTCTGCAGACTAATGGACTGCCAAAAACTGTCCTTGGAAGCTTACACCCACGCAGCCAAAAATGAGAGGTTGCCCTTAAGAATAGTAATCCAAGTCCTATTCTTCGAGAAGCATCAGCTTAGGACATCCATAGTTGGATGCTTCATGGTCTCGGACAATCTTGACGCGTCACGTCAGATCAGAAGTGGCCCAGTGGGGACCACTGAGGGAGGCTGGACCACCACTATCAGGGAGAACCATGTTCTCAAGGTGGGAATGGATAGCATGAGGAGTAGGGTTTTGGATCTCGAGAAGGAGTGCTCAAATATGAGGCAGGAGATCCAGAAGTTAGGTTATCGACTATAAAAAATATATATTGCAACAATATACATGATCGATCGAGCACCCTTGTAATGCTTCAATGACATAAGAGGCATAAAATGAAAAGCAAAACATAGTAGTAAAGACAAATCAGTTACCAACGGAGCAATCACCTAAATAATATATTTGGACTCATACACCTGAATAAAGCTAGAAAAAAATGTTACTCATGACTGTTCATGTGAGTCGATGTTGGTGGTGTTCAAAATATGAGCCTAAGAAAAATATGAAATAAAAATAAAATTAACTGTAGCTACAACAAACACATGATAGTTATTAACTCAGTTAATGTGAATTGAGTGAGAACTATTTAAGTTGACAGCTACCCCAAATATATAGTAAACTTTCTTGTACTCGGGATTATTTGATCCCCTGCCTATCATGAGGAATTTATATCATTAAAAGTGGTTCAAATAACTCAGTAAAGAACTGGAAAAAGGTGGTGTAGATAACATGGGGGATTATCCGATCCCCTACCTATCATTAGCTTTTGACTGCTTCAGTGGTTATCTCGTTAAAAGATCAAACAAAGTACTGGCATAAATTTTAACAAAAGAAAGAACTAATTTCCAGTGTTTGAATAAATAAATAACTAAGAGTGAGCAGATATCTAACAAAGAATGAATCAGTGTAATCATAATTAGTATTTCAATAAATAAATAATAAAGAACTAATCAAACTAGTGGCAAAAGTTTGGCTCTAATTGATATCTAACAACATTATACGTCTGAGATATGAGCTCACAAATATAGAACTAATCCAACTAATGTAAAACGTTTCGTTCTAATGATATGAACTAAAAAATATAGACTGATGATAGACAATTTTTCCGCCTGATATGAGAATTATATAATTAAAATAAGTCATATGTTTCAGGTGTAGGACGGAGGAGTGAGATCAAAACTATCCCTTGAAGAATTTGAATGGATTGCCTAATGGAATTCACAATCTGAAAAGTTATTCAGCTGTTCAAACCAATTGATAGTTTATCCATGAAAAGTTCTTTTATTGGTTCAACCATTATCTCCCCTATACCATAATTTGATTAGTGTTTAGAAGAATTTATCTAATACATGGTGACTGCTATGATTTATTCCTTTTTCTTTCAATGCTACCCAGCCCTTCTAGGTACAGACCTTACAAATAGAACCATTCTAGATCCACTGTGTTCAAAACTAATTCCATAAATAAAGTCAATAACTCGAGTGGATTTAAATTCACACAACTAATACAATTAATAACCATCTAACTTAAGCGGGCTGAAATTTCAATCAATTTTAGTTCATAGATTTAAACCCCGAATTTATATTCCTCATCGAAACAAAATTGATGAATGTAGAAAAAATAAAGTAAAAAGAAATTTACTTACGGGCCTGAAAATCTCATAAGCTCAAGTCACACCAAAAATAATTGGTCGTTGCCAATGTACAATTATCGGTCACGATTCCCACCAATTTACTCTTGAAGTGATCGCTGAGAAGATTTTTGCCATCTTAGGTAGCCATTTAAGGACAGAAAACCTGGAAATCACCACTTTTCAATACATTATATATGAAACCAAACTAAAACTCAAACTCAGTAGTACTATTGTTGCAAACAAAATTCAATTCATGGTTCTGAAAACACAAAAAATAACTATGATCACCTCTGCTCCTAAATTAATCAATATCTAAATCAATCACATATGTAGAACAAACTATGAAGATCAGGGGCTGCAAAACAAAGTATGAACAAAATATGCAGAGCAAAGTATTTAGCTGAATAATAATTGAGAATATGTAAACACCTCTATTTTATATATGAGGTCCATTATTATAGTTTGTCCATTAAAGGCACCACACAATACATTCTCATAAAGAATATAAAATATTAAGAACATAACATTTGATTCTTTATCGAAGGACCTTATGATGGTTGGAGGCTTAAAATTTTTAGAATATCTATCTTGGTTTCAAGTGAAGCATACTAAGCATTTGGGAAGTTGGACAATGTAATAAGGGGACAAATCGATGTAGGAATAACTATCTTAATGTATTGAGGATTTTAGGGATAAATTCCAACTATTTTTCCTTGAAGTCGATTTCTCTGATCTCTTTCCTTAAGATCCCAATCCTGATAAGGATAATTCTTGTAGTGAGGGTAGTAATTCTGGCGGTGAGAGCAGTAATCCTGCTAAGTTATTGAAGCATCCACTTCTGAAACTAATGATTAAGCCCCTTCTCCTTCGACTATAGATAAAAAAAGTTATTCCAAGCCCCTTCGATAAAGAATCAACTCAGACTCTTGAGAAGGATACCACTTCAATTATGAATTAGTTAACTATTATGGCATGCATCAATTATAAGTGTTTGGGCTGTCTTGAAAATGTTCAAATTAGGTGAAATTTCACCTTCCTATAATACTTTGCTGATTGAAAACTTAGTAGAACAAATAAACGGGGAACAAATAATTAAGCAAGTTACCGCATGGCCAAAACACGATATGCCTTTCAATGATTAAAGGTACGATCAAACAAAATAAATATAAAACTGAGAAGTGAAAACTCGATATGCATTTATTATGCGTTAGACAATTTAACAAACACCACATGTGAAATACTATGTCCAAAGCATACACAAATACACAGAACTCTATTTAAAGGATTGTGAAGTACACCAATATCACCACAACGCGGGTGAGAAATACAAATATTGGGAGCTTGATATCAGTAAATTAGCAAAATTAAACTACATGAGCAAGGAAAAACAGTAAACGAAAACTTGCATAGAATTTTTTGGCACTCAACATTGTATGTTTGGCACACAACATATATGTGTTCGTGTATTGTGTGTGTTGAAATTCTAAATAATGTGAGAAATGAATGTGTGGAAACCCAAGCTTTGCTAATGTCCATACATTTCAAAATACCAAGCTTTGCTAATGGCCATACATTTCAAAATATCAAGCTCTCATTAAATGAGAAGCATTCTACAATGTTAATTAAAAGAACGTACTATGTAAAATAAATAATCTCCTTTTAAACACCAAGAAAAAACCCAAGTGAATAAAATAAGTCAGATGGAAAGAGAACATATACCTTATTTATATCATATATATATATCATGTGCCTAGAGGTAGATGGATGATTTCTCAATTGATGAGTGGAGGTTAGCATCCTAGGGTGAGATCTGCAAAATCATAAACTTGTAAACCATGAAGAAAAATACATGATTTGAACACAAAGAAAAACAAAAAAAAGTCAAACAAAGTGTGATTAGAAAGAAAAAAAAACCCTTAGAGATCTAAATCATTCTCACGTTGAAATCTAACTCATTCTCACCTTGAAATAAATAACTTGGATGCTTGAAACAGTTAGCAAAAGACTGCAAAAATAGAAGAAGGGAAAAAAATAGTTAGCAAAAGCTTGCAAACGAAGATAACATATATTAAAGAGTTCAAGTCTTGAGCTTGTTTTCAGTTGCAAGAGTTGTCTAAAGGTAGAGTGTGGATATGCTTTAAAGATATTGGAGCCGGTAGTCGTATGTACTAAATAAAAAAGGCAAGATGGAAATGGTATTCGACATCAAAAGATGAGAAAAATTGAGATGATAATGTTACCTCTTGGAATTGAATGCAAAAGGAAAGAGACGGTAGTTAGCCCATTTTTATGTTCTTACTAACCTTACCAATCCCCGCGAAAGATGAATATAGAACTAAGCCACCTTTGATGCAATCTCGTAGAATTATACCCAAGTTGGAAATCAATATCCATCCCTGTTTAGGCAGTCAAAATGCAAACAATAGTTGTTATGATATACTCTTTACTATATTTTATAAAAGACAAAAATATATAAACAACAGTCTCTCGAAAATTTCATCAAACACCTTATCTACACTATGTAAACAACATACACTTCAAATGATCTACGCAACAATACCTATTCATTTCAGCAGTACCTATTATAGTTGTTATGGAGGTTATCCAGTGAATGAGAAGTGGCAAATGGAAGCAGTACCTATTCATAGTCCACACATGCATGTGTAACTACTATACTACCTGCAATCCGAAATGACAACAGGACCTATTATGATAAATAACATGATACATGAAATAGGGGATTATAAACGTAGTCATACACCAAGAACTTACAAAAATCTCCACACATCCCAATCGCAACCACAATAGTCCACACATCCCAAACAGAATAACTAAAAGAGAACCTCGATAAAAGAAAAGAAAAATTACAATTAAATAAGATCTATACCTCACATTAAATAAGAAAAACTGGTTTTTATTTTTTATCGAACAATTATAGACCTCAAAATAAACAAAAAAGATAGTGATATCGAATAATAATGCGCTGTAATTTTGGTTTTTGCAAAATTAGACCAAATATCTGCAAAATCAGACCAAATATCTACACGCACATCCAAAATGTTTACACCTACTTAGTACGTGGAAAGAAATTAAATACAAAAAATAAACCCTAAAGGTTTTATTGGAAATCTCTAAAAAGCTATAAATAGAGAGTTTACCAAAGAGATCCAAGATTCGAAACCTCAGAAACCCAAAATTTGAAAAAAACATACTAAAACATGAGATTAGTGATTTAAAAACCCTACAAATATAAAATCTATCACACATAATGAGTTTTGCAATTATTGAATACTTTAATAGACATAAAATAGCAGTACATGTTCGCAAATATAAGAAGCAACCAAAAACCCGACGTATTTGACTGTGTATTTCTTCACCTGTCGGCGATGGTCTTTGATACTAACAGTCGTCGATTTGGGTGGTTGAAGTAAGATTCTTAACCTAAGCAACCAAAAATTTAAACACAACTTACTGAAAGCGAAAGTGAGATAGTATACCTGAAATCGAAAGTGAGATAGTATACTTGACAAAAAAAACTAATTTTCAACACAAAAAAACTAAACCCAAATGAAAATGGTGAGAGATAGTATACCTAATAGGAGAACATGATAGAACCGAGAGAAGAGTGTGATAATGATGGGGTGGGTTTTTGTGATCGTATGGGAGAGAGTGGTGAGAAAGTGAGAGTCTCTTCCAAAAATACCCTCATTTTCAAATTAATGGGTAACTTTGATGAGTAAAAAAGAGGGGGAAACCATAAAAGTGAGGGGTAGATTTGTAAAAAGGAATGGGATGTGATCTAAACCATTAAAATGTGTAAAAATATGTAAGGAGGTGGCAGACATCTCAACCGTTAAAAACCAACCAACCTATATGTATATATATATATATAATAATAATGCTCTTGTGCGGACTAGTCCGCATTTTAAGAATGCGGACTGGACATGTGTCAGCTAACGATGCGCTTAGAGATTATCGTCTAAATTATAGGCACGCTCTCTCTCTTTTCTAGGCTCACCGCCAAGTGACACATGTCCGGTCCACATTCTTAAAATGCGGACTAGTCCGCACAAGAGTAGGAAATATATATATATATATATATATATATAAACTTAACAAAATGAATAGTAATATGAATTTAAAAATCATGTCCCACCATTTGAAAATTTAATATTTATAAATTTGTGTGCATATACATATACATAGCGCCTAATTTAACAACATGAATAACAATGTTCCACCATCACAAGCACACTACGGAGCCACCTGAGAAACATTACACCAAAAGTGTTTTGGGATGGGCTAAACATTATTTATGAAAATAGGTTGCACTAAAAATTAAATGAAAAATGTATTATGTTTTTTTTTATTAATGCCTCCCCCTCGCCCTTTTGCTGGTTTTTTTGAGATGGCAATAGCTAAAAGTATGTATATTTTGGTAGTTTGTGCAAAAACACATTTGTTTTTCATATTTGGCCTCATCCTTGATACACATGTTTTTCATTTATGAGTATTTGATAGGGTGTGATATGAAGTATCTAATCCCGGACATTCAAGTTCCAACACTAAATTGACACATATACGAGTTAATTATAATTCTTAATTATTGATTTATATCATTAATTGAAAACTCGGATTGATTTGTAGTGGTGATAGGAGGTTGAGGGTGAGCCAATTGAAAACCCGGATTGTTAATTGGTTATTGTAGTATAGTTTTTAGATTAACATATTAGAATATTTGTTTATTAGTCTGTGTCAATTTTAGTTAGGCTATTAATATTTTGTTTATATTAATCATCTAATTCATGTCGTTTGGAAGGAGGTAATGTTATTAATTTGATTTAGTATTCTATTATGATTTAATTTGTAGTATATGTGATGGACTAAATTAATACCCACATGCATCGCCATAAAAATAATCGCCATTGTTATCCAACACCATATTAAATGGTAAATGTTAACATTCAAATAACTAAGTGTTGGGTATCTATGAAGAATGGACATTTCGTCGGAGGTAACGTACTCGTGTCGAACACTCTCTCGAATATAGAATCCGTATGTCACTCCTTTAACATGTTACATGGTATATCGAACTGATTTGACATTTAAAAAAGTCGAACAATAAAGGTCCTGCAGAGGGAGATCCTCAGTGGGCACCTTTACGGAGTATGAGGGGAACAAGAATCGTGTCTCTACACTATCTGATCCAAATGTTTCAACACATCAATTGGAATACCATTATTGGTAACATTCCTAAGATTTTTTATCCCCAACTATCATTTTATCCATCTCTTAATCTAGTATGAAATTTAAAGATCAAATGCCTATAAAATATTACAAATCAAGTAAGATAGAGAACTATTGATATTACAAATTAGTTTACAACCTCAATACAAAATAGTATATACTCAATTGATAAACTCAGTACAAAACGTTAATAGGATAGTTGAACATACTTGGAGTCTACTTTGTTAATAAATAAACCTACAACATTTTGGTCGAATAGCATTAGGTTAGATGGAGAACTATTATCGTCGATGCCAATGAGCTTACAGAAGTAGGTAGTGACAATATATCGCCTATAAATTCCAAGTATACTTGTTGGGATAGTTCGACAGAGCGAAATCATTTATATTGTTCTCCTCGATATCCATTAATATGTGTACATGCCTCGGGTTAATAAATATACACACCAGGACTTAGACCCTGATATACTACTTACGCCGAGCAAGTCATGTATAACCATGTGTCCACACTCTCTAATCCGAATGTTTCAACATAACAATTGGAATACCATTATTGGTAAAATCCCTACGATTTTTATTTTTATTCGTTGAAGGATTTCTTCCCTAACTCTGCCATGCTACCAACTGTAATAAAAACACTGTCCCATCATGACATCGATGTAGTTATGAAGGTTGGGATCTCTACATTAAGAGGTTTGATGGATCACACATGTAAGTTCGAACTTCATAAGCCGACCCAATTCATATTTTCGTGTGTCACTGTGGACATAAACAACAGTGGGTTCCCCGGGAATCTTCTATGGAGTATGAAAGATGTGGATTTTCTGAATATAAAAGTGTTCAGCATGTCTGTTGTGTGCACCCTCACAACCTACAGCGAGCGAAACCAGTCTAGTTTGTGCTTCAGTGGAAAAAGTGATGAGATTTTTTCAACTGAAAGAGGAGTAATCTTCACACTTAATGGCTTTGTCTCGAAGCTTCAACAGTTCTTGGAACATGAAGACATGGGAAGGAAACTAGTGAATCAGGCGGTCACAAGAGGGTTGGATGTCTTTAAAAAGTCAGGCGCCAGTAAGTAAAATGGGATAAAATTAACTGCCAGTAAAAAATCAGGCGAAGGTTGGTTTTTCACAAATGGGACCTTAGGACCCGCTATGTGGCTAAGTATTAGCAACATAGGTAACCCAGTAACTAAAAAAAAAAAAAAATTCTTTTTATTCCATATCCATCGCCCTTATGATATGTTCTTCCCAATCAAATCACATATCCATGAGAGAAATTATGTTATAGAAGACCCCTAGTGTACACATCATTATTGCCAGTAAATGCATGTGGGGCATACATATCTATATGAGGAGGGTCGTTTGACATATACTTGGGATAACTCATGTCATTGGGTCATAGGATCATATCATAGGGTCGTGATGTACTTTCCATTGATAAAGGGGAAACTTTCTACTTATGCCCTTGTACAGGTGCTTGTGTCAGTGGGAGTAAGTTGGGATTCAGGAATTAACAAGTGTACTTTAACTATTAAGAGGGTCATATTTGTCCCCTAGGGTGGACACAAAGGGCCACCTACCCACTTTCATTTCCTACTTCTTTAACTTTTCTATTAGCGTTCTATATAGAAAATAAAAGATTCTGAGTTCCAATGACAGTTAACTTAAAACATCAAATTTGTAAGGTGTTGAGGTTCAATGACCTATAACTTGAATTTGTTAGATTTTAATGCTTTATGTTTATCTCTAAAGGTTCCAGGGTTCGATAACTCTAAACTTAAAAAAAATCTAGGATTTAAGGATTTTTTTCTCATCTTAAAGGGTTTTGAGGTCTAATAACCCTTACTTGAAAATGAAATCAATTTTTAAGGCTTTCATCCTTATCTGAAAAGGTTTTGAGGTCCAATGACAAGATGATGATAAAAGGAAAATAGTTCTTTTCATTCACATTTTCGAAACAAGATTACAAAAGTTCAAATGCAATATAAATAATAGACTCAGATAGCCTTTCTATCACCATTTACAATTATGTTAGAGGTTTTATGGGAGTTCTTGCTAGTCTTCATCCTTTATATAAGAGGGCTCGGCATGCTTCGGATCCTCATCAGCATTATCAATTTGTTATCCTCCTTTTAAGAATAATCTATCAAAAGAACTCTAGAAATGTAAAATTTAGTATATAAAGATGCAACCTTGACTTTATAGTTTAGTAAACCAATTGCATAATGACTGCATCCAATGTAATAATAGGACTTGAACTTGAAGTTAGATGGCATCCATTTCTTGATAGTATCGTCCACTTGCCCCAAAAGCATTATGTACCATAGGTTAACTTAAGTATTTGTCTTTGAAGGACCAAATCTTAGGTGCATTACTAGTATGTCTAGATCAACACCAACCACCCTTGACTTCAGGATAACTAAGTTTACAATAAATATGGACAACATCAAGTTCTCCAGCTCCACAAAGAGAGCCTCAACTGCTCATAATTGGAACAAAAATTATCATAGGCATCCTAATGCTTTATAAAATGTTTAGAAGCTTATTTCGTGAAGTTGATAACGATCCTCTATGCATTGATCATTTGGACTCACATTTCTTCTCAAATATCAAACACTCCCAAAAATCCTAAGTCACATTTCTCTATATTTATCTTTTACCTTATTCTTTTTTACCTTAACGCCTTAAAAAAAATTATATACAGTGTGTATGAATTAAATATAAGAGTTGCGCAAAAAGTTATACACAAAGATATAAACTGGTATTTATATACAAGTAATAGAGTTTGATGCTTGGAAAATTAAACTCATATCTAGACCCATTTCAAATCAAACAATAACGTAACATAGGCTTGGAAACTATGACAAATTAGGCGTACTTTAGAGCAGTTACTGTCACTGTGGCCTCATTTGACTCATTGGCCACTGACCTATTATGTAGCTCGTAAAAATCAAGCAAATGAAACTGACATCAGGATGTGGCACTGCTGAGAATAAAACAAATGTTCCTCTAATGTCAGATAGCTTCACCCATCGACACTGAGAAGATGTTTGAATGGAGGGAGAAGTTAATAGTCGTTGTTTTAATAAAATATTTTGCATTCAAAATTTCCTCCTAAAATATGATGAATGCAAGACATGTACTTAGATCATTATTGTCTTATTGAATTCTTCTAGTGAGTAACTTTGTGATTTCACCTAATATATATACAATTTTTTTCAACAAGACTAATATCAACGAATCAAAAATGAAATGGTGACTAGTGATTTAGGACAGTTTTGAGTATTATCAAACCTTTTCTTCACTTAAATACTGGTGTGATTTAGAAACACAATGCTTTATTCGAGAATGAACAAAACAAAAAAACTTATAATTTGATAAGAAGAGTATTCAGATAAGGCTGTCTAAGGACCCTGTTTAGCATAAGCCCAATGAAAGAAGCAATAGAGAAAAAAGTTGCACTATAATGTACAAATTAATTTGGCCAGTTAGCTCCATTAGAGATTTTAAAATCTCATCCAAGAGTTTTAATTTGCATGAATAAAAGTTGGCCTTTCATTTTCATCACGCACAATAAATCCATGACCAACCTCTCTCCTTTCTCTCTGACTTATAATTAGTCGTTACAAAAGCCACGCCTTTTGTGCCCTACCTATACAAATCCTACACTCTCACAAAACCCATGCACTCAAAACATTATCAATCTTATCCTTACCACAACTTCTCATATTTTTAACAAGTAAAACTTAATACTAAAAAAATAAGACCACACCAACACACTCTACTCAACAAAATGTTTGTAACACTAAGATTGGAAGATAAAACATTAGAGATTGTTATACGCCACGAGAACAGTGTCTGAAATAAAAATGATCCAAAAGTTGTGAGATTAATTTTGCATTTTTCTATAGTCTTGCAAGTTTCAACATTAGACGAGTTTGTTAATTCACATAATAGCCACTTAATGATATAGTTTACATGGTAAGGAAAAACGTAAAACGATAGCTGTCTTTGATGGAAGCGTTGTCGCCAAAGAAAAGTATAGAACACAATCGCTGACCATTGAATTTATACACCCTTTTCTTTATCATTCTATTTTGTTTGTATAAAATAAGAAGTATTCCATAAATTTAACAGACTAAAAAAGATCCATCAATGGGAATCCCTTCAGCTAATACCTTAGTTATAACCATTAACGGTCCAGGGTTCGTCATAGGGCTAGTACACTTAGTACTCTTTCTCATTTTCTCTGACTCGAAGAGAAGGTTGAAAGTGCTACTCGTTATGACTGCTGAGCTCATGTTCATAGCCGTTCTTGGTCGATTTTAAGTCAAGTGTAATACCCCGCATTTTTATCGATATTTATTTATGGAATTAATTAAATTAAATATGAATTAATTGAGAATTAATCCGGATAAAATACTAACGAGATGTGAGTTGGTATTTGATTATAATGTGTATATATGGCAATATATGAATATTGAAAATATTAAAATTGTCGCGAGGCTGAAATACGGCAATTTTGGAACGCGCATGTCAATCGCGTCGAGAATGAATTTATGAGATTTAAAAATAAATTATTTTTCTTTTGACCAAATAGTCATTTTGAGTGTGCCAACGTGTCCGGAAGGGTCGAGATAGTCAAAAAACACTGGCGGGGGGTTTAGTTTGGGTCCCGGGGCATTTTTAGGCCATACCGGCAACCCAAAAGGGTAGTTTGGTAATTTCGAAATTTTGGGAATTAAAACCAACGAAAATTAGAAGTAAAATCTGACTTATTCTTTATCCACTAAACCCACTAACAACACTAAATGACTTAATGGGCTACGAGAGTTATTGGAAGAAATTTTAAGAAGTTCCTAAGGCAACCTCTAAACCTCCATTGTCATCTTGTGAGAAGAGCTTGTAGAGAGAGAGAGAGAGAGAGAGAGAGAGAGGAGAATTCTACAGAGAGAGAGGAATTCAACCATCTTCAACCAATAACAAATCTGGAACATAAGTCAAGTGATTTAATTACAATTGATTCAATGTTATGCTTTTCCATGTTTAGGGAAATTATCGAATTTATCTTGGAAGATTGATATAGACCCATGAATTTGAAGATTAAAACTATGAACTATGTTAGGAATTGCATGTAGACATATTCTGGACGAATTATGAATTCAAAATATGACCCTTGATGATCTAAAAACGGATTTAAGAAGAGATTTATTAATGTTCTTGAAAGAAATAGAAAACTAGGGTTCTTGATGAAGTTTTGATCCAAACAAAGCCCTTGGTTGATGAATTATTGGTTTTAGAACGTTAACAATGTTGTAGGATGGTTGTATGATGATATTATAACGTTATATTAGAGTTTCATGCTTTATAATGGAGTTTTGGGACGATTTGAGGACTGCAAAACGAAGCAGTCCGTAGCCTACCTGGTGCGATCGATCGATCGACATTCATCAGTCGATCGATCGACCACCATCGATCGATCGAGGTTCAAGGTCGATCGATCGACCTTCCCAGAATGAGTAAAATTCTCTAGTTAAATTTTAATGATGTTAACCCTTAGAAAATATTATTGGAGACTTTATGAATATCCTTAGACTTAAGGAAGACCAGTAGGTATGGTTATAAAATTTGGACCTTAATTAGAATTCAATTTGAGGAATTATTCTAAAATCTAATGAAATTCGATGAGTGAGATAATATTAGGGTTAAAAGAGTAAATTTGAATAATTTGATGAAATGAGGTTTGGGGCAGAAGTAAGGACCTTAAGAATAATGATGTTATATGTGGGAATAATAGGAGACTTAGTAATCCCTTTGAGATGGGTTTTAAGTACAAGAAGCGATGACGTGAGATGTGCAGATAGTGTACCTTATATATTATCGAAAGACTTAAAAATGCATAAAATTGGAATAATGGTATAGGGATGTAGAATATACCTTTATTAATATTAAGATATCTAAGATGTGTGAATGCTTAGTATATTACTTATGTGTATGACATACCTACCATACTTGCTATCACGGGAGGTTTACGTTCGCTTAGGGCCATCTAATCTTTGTGTGCCCGGATTTAGATTGGTACCTTAAGAACATAATACTAGAATGACTTATTTGTGAGTTAATAAGTCAGCTGACTATGGAGCGTAGGTATGTACGTGACCCATGGATATGTTGAATTATGTTCGCCTCCATTTTTGTGTGTTGTGCTTATTCTAACTATTCCTGAGAGATTCAGAATTTGTAATCCTTATGTACGTGATGTACCGGGATGGATAACAGAGTATGTGTGCACTGCAGCTTAGCCTCGGGGTTCTTATATTGTATATTTATGATGTGAATAATATACGGTTAAATGAAAAGGAATTGTTATGTTTATTTATGAGAATCATTTATAGTAACTCCTTGAGAAGATAAATAAGGGGATAACCTCCAGTAAACGGTAATGCTAATAATTGAGAATCCGAGTTCAAGTAAAGCTATCTATTTAAGTGATAACATTGGGAATTCATATTGTGAATCGAGTAGTTGGGTTAGAACTTATGATGGTTTAGTTAGATATAAATAACACATGAATGGGTACAGGAACGTTAGGAGTGCACAGTTAGACGAGAGGTGAGTATTTCATGTGAGATCACGTCCTAACATGTATCTTGCATTCATTGTTTTAAATGTTATTAAAGCACTTGCTGTTTTTAAAATACTCTCCACTTTCGGGCTCTGACCCGTTTGCTTTCAAATATATTTTTTTTGTAAAAACCTTTTAGGTGCCCAGCCACAAGGACACCATGCATAGTAATTCCATTCAGGTGACGAGCTGTAGCTGTTGTGGAAGTTACAGGGCTTTGATAGTAGACGCCTCTTTTCTAGTCTTGACTCCATATTCAGTTTCATCATTGTAGGGCATGTCGCCCATTTCTTTAGAGACATTTTATATTTCAGTTATTCAGACTTTGGTTTGTAATTAATTCAGGATGCAGACTTGTTTTATTTATTTCCATATTGGGATTGTTGTGAGGAGTATTTCCTCTAGACTCTTTATTACTTGTTGATTACACTATTGGGACTTTATTGTGAATGGTTATGTTATTCTTTCATAATTCTTTTATTGCATGTTAATCAGATTTAATTTATAATTTGACAACTTACTTTTTAAACACTAGGTGGTTAGAAATCATTAAAAAATTTTGACAGTGATGCTATTAACTGAACCAACTTGGCATTTTGTATTAATTTAATAAAGGAGTAGCTACCCGGTATTTAATTAGTCGGGGTGTCACATCAAGTCCATACCATTAAGCTCCGGTCTACGATTGTAGGAATCATATGCATGTTGGGTTGTTTTTGATGTATGCCTCACTTGTAAATAGTTATAACCCCTTTATTGTATCTATGTATTAGACCTAAGGGGATTTATGTATTTCTATACCACAACACAAACTATAAATAGATTTGGCTCAACCCTATAAGGGTAACAAAAAGGCCTTTGACTTCATATGGTATCAGAGCCATAAATGGCCCCTCTCTCTATCACAATATCCACAGCCTCCATTCCAATTTCTTCTATCTCTCCATGTCATCTTCTTCTTCTTCCGCTGCAACACCCCCATTCACAACCACCACGGTTGTCCTCTCCTCCCAATCTTCCTCTCCACAGTCCCTTCCCTCCTCCAGTCATCTGACCACCATTAAACTGGACCGTTATAACTATCTGTTATGGGAAATTTAAATCCTTCCTATTCTCAAATCCCAATGCTTGTATAAACTTCTCCACCCCTCTTATGTTATTCCACCTCCTCTTATTACAGACCCTACTATAAATACTTATATTCTGAACCCTACCTATGAACATTGGGAATGCCTTGATCAAACTATTTTATCTTGGCACGGATCCCATAAAAGCCGAGTGTGTTGGAAAATAGTCCTCTCGCGACGTATGGATTTATCTTGAACAAACTTACTCCACCCAAAATCCAGAACGAATTCTCCAACTTAAACAAAGTCTATCTACCATTCAAAAAGGCAATCTCTCCATCTATGACTATGTATTAAAAATAAAAGAAATTTTTGACTCTCTTGCCTTCCGTTCTTTAACCCATCTCTAACCTGGAATTAGTATCCACTACTTTTCGTGGCCTCGGCCCCGATTTTTCCCCCTTTTATACTGCCATCACCACTCGAACCACTCTTTCCTCTTTCTCTAAAATCCATGCCCTCCTCCTCCACCAGGAAACTCATCCCACCTATCTTCAAAATCTTCAAAATCCTACTCCCGACTTACACCAATCCTCTGCTCTCTATTCCTCTTCCTCACCTTCCTCGAAACCAAACACCACATACCGAGGTCGAGGCTCGTATCAAAACCGCCATGGTGGTCTTAGTCGTGGCTATCATGTATTTTATCCCCATGTGCCAACAGGTCATCCCGGCACATTTCAGGGGTCACCCACCCAACACCGTGCATCCCAACCCTCTGGTAATCCTTACCTCCTTGGTCCCCCACCTATGGATAATCCTATCACATGCCAATTATGTGGCAAGCGTGGACATATAGTGGAAACGTGTTATCATCGGTTTAATCGTGCCTTCTCCCTAGTCGATATGCCTTAGTCATTTTCTTCTATACGCACTCAGTCTGTTCCTTACGAGCAATAATGGTTTGTCGATACGAGTGCTTCTCAACACATGACTGTCGACTCCACCAACATGACGAATCGTGTTGACTACATGGGTGATGATCGAGTCACTTTTGGTAATGGTATGGTGCTTCCTATTTCAAGTATTGGTAACATTAATATTAATTCCTCATCATCATCTATACCTTTAAATAATTTCTTCATATTCCCGGTCTTGAAAAAAATCTTCTCTCTGTTGGTTAATTGACAAATGACTCTGACTCTTTTTTTCTTTTTGATCGCTTTGGTTTTAAAATTCCGAATCGTCTCACGGGGAGGATTATCTTCCAAGGAAAGAATGGAAACGGTCTTTTTCCCATTCGGTCATTTGCTCTAGTTAGTCTCCCTGCTCAATATACCCCTTTTTCTACTCACTTTGGCATTCACACTTCTCCATTAACCTGGCATATTAGGTTAGGACATCCATGGGATCGAGTCCTCCATTCTCTTCATCCATATTTATCTTTAGACTCTACCCTAAAATCATCCCACATTTGCACAGGTTGTGTTAGTGCTAAACATCATAAATTAACAATTATTTCTAGGAGTTTTTATTCAAAATACATTATTAGTACTATTCGCTCTGATTTATGGGGCCCCCGCCATTTACTTCTAATTGTGGTTTTCGCTATTTTTGCTTTTGGTTGATGAATGTTCTCGATTTTCTTGGATGTTTCGTTTACATAATAAATCTCAAGTGTTTGCATGTTTTACACAATTTAAAACTCTTGTTGAAAATATGTTTCTACCAATATTAAAATTCTTCAAACTGATGGTGGTGGTGAATATATTAGTACTCCAATGAAAGAATATCTGGTTCAACATAGCATTCACCATCAACTTTCATGCCCCAATACCCTCGAGCAAAATGGTATTGCAGAACACAAAATACACCACTTAACTGAAACTGGGGGTGATCTTCTTTCCCACAGTGGCCTTCTAGAAGTGTTTTGGGTTGAGGCATTTACTCTGCAAATCTTTTAATCAATCTCTTGCCCACCCCTATTTTACCAAATTGTTCTCCTTATACCATTTTGCACGGACGCACACACGATTATCAATTTCTCCGTGCTTTTGGTTGTGGTTGCTTTCCATTTCTAGGCCATTTTCGTCAAAATAAATTACAACCTAAAACGACACCATGCATTTTTCTTGGATACAATGAAAATCACAAAGGATATAAATGTTTTGAACCCCGTAGTAAAAGAGATTATATTTCTAGTCATGTTGTCTTTGATGAACACTCCTTTCCATTTGTCACTGACACCCAAAGCTTTACACCCTTCCCTCTAAAACCCTCAACCTTTGTCCTTCTCCAATGGCCTCATACAATATGTCCCACACCTAACATTCCAACCAACAACCCCACTGCTAGACCATCCTCACCACCTCCAATTTCTCTCCCTATCAATACTGCCCCACCAGTCTCTACCCCACCTGAGTTCGACCCCCACTCCCTACCCTACACCTCATCTTCATCCATTTGTTATCTTATTTCCGTGTCCCCTTTCGAGCATCCCCCCTCCCAATCCACCCTGGTGCCATCCACCTCACCACCTCCTTCACCATCTCTTCCTCCACCCCAACACAAAATATCCATCCTTGAGACGAGTGGTCATGGGTTGAGACAAGGATGGAATTAATCAACCCAAAATTCCAAAATCTTAACTTACTACCCGACACCCCATTCCCACATCCTTTGTTGCTCACCTCCACAATCTCCCTCATGAGCCCACTTGTTTCACTAAGGCATTAAAAGAACCTGTTTGGCAATCTGCCATGCTTAATGAATTTAATGCCATCCTTTACAACCACACTTGGTCCCTTGTACCTCGCTCTCCCCACATGAATTTAATTGGGTGTAAATGGGTTTATCGTATCAAACAACATTTCGATGGGACAATTGATTTCTATAAAGATCGTTTAGTTGCCAAGGGATTTTATCAACAACATGGTATTGACTATGATGAAATATTTAGTCTGGTTGTCAAACCTGTCACCATCCTTCTTGTCCTGTATTTATATCGTGCAACCTCCTGGCTTTGTTGATCCTCAAATTATGGATCATGTTTGCTTACTATATAAAGCTCTTTACTGTCTCAAATAAGCTCCACGTTCATGGTTTCAACATTTCCAATCCTTTCTCCAAAGTCTTGGTTTTGTTATTCTCGCTCTGATCATTCCATGTTTACACATCAATCCTAATCTGGCCTTATTATTCTCCTTCTATATGTTGATGATATGATCCTAACTGGTAGTGACGCTAAAGGAATTTCAACTCTTTTATCCTCTTTACGCTCTGAATTTGCAATGACTGACTTAGGTGATTTCATTTTTTCCTTGGTCATGAGGCTAATCACACCTCTTCTGGCTTAACTCTCACGTAGAATAAATACACAGTGGACCTCTTAAATCTTGTTAATCTCACCAACTCCAAACCTGTTACTACCCCAGTCTCTCCATGCTCCAAATTGTCTCTTGATGATTGTGAATTATTTAGTGATGTTACTTTATATCGCAACATTGTGGGAGGATTACAATATCTTACTATGACTCGTCCTGACATTAATTATGCAGTAAATAAGGTTTTCCATTTTATGCATTGTCCTACTCATATTCATTTCACTGCAGTCATACCATCTATGTATGTGTCTATTTGTTTGTGCTGCATTAATTATATTTTATTACTAATGAATGACGCATAACTTCCCTTTTCTGGATTATTATTTTTAGTTTAATCATTGTTGAGAGAAATTATTTATTAATTGAAGTATTAGAAGCTTTTATTCGGTTAATTAACAAGGAAGGCTAATGTATGAATTGTGATGGCAGAAACTGGTGATTAACACAAAAAGTGTGGAGTATGTGCTGCTATTTCTCTCATTGGCTTCCTTCGCTAATGGCATTTGTTGGACCGCGTATGCCCTCATCCGTTTTGACCCTTACATTGCTGTAAGTCTCTTTCTCTCTCTCTCTCTCTCTCTCTCTCTCCCCACGCATGCACAAACACATTTACTACACCCGTAAAATGTAAACTTACCCATTTCAGCTTTTCATCCATATATAAAATTCTAATCTATTTCAATTTCCAGTTTCTTTATTACAACCAGTTCAATAGTAAATAATGATTGGTTATAACAATATCAAGAAAACAACAAAAATAATGCTTTTAAATACTACATTGTCACGTCGTAAAATAAAGGAATGGGGAAACAATATAAAAACAAATTACATGAGTCTCACTGCAAGTGAACGACCATTCTTCGATTCGAGGTACGAAAGAACATTTGGTGTATTTAATAAGATCTAGAAACATTTTATTTATAACTTTTACATGTAATACATCTCAATATTAAAGGGTAAAAGCATATATTATAATAAAATTTTCAGTGATCAATTTATAAAATACCTTGAAAACTACAATCAACGTATCATAAGTTATAACAACTATATGTCAAATACAAATTATTGAATTGGGGAAAACATCTCACATTAATGTCATGATAGCAAACACGAAGCCATGAGAAATATGAAAGACAACCAAAAATAGTGGTAGGAAAAATGAGAAAAAGATCAGTAAAGAATGATTCCTAATAAATTGAATAACAAAAACGAGTGAGCAAGAGAATAAATAAGGTTTTAGAATTGAAATATTAAAACTGAAAACTCAAATAAACTGTCATTAACAATAAAGTGGGTGTGGGTGGAGCATTTGCGCTCTCCCCTGTATTAAACAACAAGCACTCGTGTAAAAGACTACTCATACCATGTTATTAGTGTGGCTATCATCAGGATGAAGAGAAACAGGGGCCATGCAGGGAAGATTCAAGTCTGCAAAAAATTGAGTTGGAACACCATCATCGTTAAGATTAAAGCTATGTCACTTCATCTTACCGTGGCCATAATTAAAGGGTCAAATCTAGAGCATAAACCAAAGCTCTCCGTTCATCATAACCAACCCCACCAACATGTGAGCTAGGAGGTGCAACTTTGCAAAAATTTTCTTCACAGCAGCCACTTTCTTCCCTCCTTGTTTAAAAGTATCCATTCCCAACTATTTTTCAACCACACGCACACAACCACCTGCTTAAACTCGCTGCTCTCACCCCCATAACCAACCTCACACCCACCCATCCCCTCCTCACACCTAATTCATAACAGCTCTACCCCTATGGACTTTCTTCCCAAGCCTACCTAACTCACCACGCACCTCGCTAACACCACATGCCCTGTGCGACAAAAACCCCCACCCAACCTAACAACCCCATCACACATCACACACCTCCTGCCATAACCTCTCAACCCCACTAAATCCCTTACTGTTACCCATGCACCTACTAATACCCCCCCACGCCCCAAGCAATTCTTATCCTTGGTGTTCAAAAAAAATAAAATTGTGTATTGGTGTTTACGCAGATTTTTCAGCATAATTATTATGTTATTTAGTCGAGATTTAAAATAGGTAGCCATCATCAGTTCTTCTTACACATTCATTTTGTGCTTTACTTGCACATACCAAACTTAGCTTGACACCAGGTATGAAGGCTTCTTTCATAAGAACAAACAACAAACATCAAATTAGTTGCATAGGTTGTCGACTATAAAAAATTTACCTACTACAATAAACAATAAATTACCAGATGTAATTTATAAAAAAAATTACCTGCTGTAATTTATAAAAAAAATATGCATGAGTTGTCGGCATATTTCTCCGTTTAGCTCGAGCGGCGACTTCAACAGTTGATAGAAGCAATATGAACATGCCCTTATTTGGGTGTGAGTTTAACATTTTTCAAAAATAATAAAACAACTCAAGCTTTCATTTAGGACTCTATCCAAATTTGGTGGGTTTGTATCGGTCAGAGCAATCTTATTTTTGTCAATACTAAAGAGAACTCTAATTTCTCAACTAAGAATTCAATATAAAGAAGAATGATAGACTTTATTTGTAGGCTCTAGATAGTTCAACCACTAATGTGTTTTTTACTTTCACTCTTTTAAATACTACCACTATTAATAAATTTCACAAATATGCATTATGAGACTAGAGATGTTTTTCAAATTAGCTTATCTTCTGGACTTCTACTTTGTTTCCAAATCCTAGTCAGTATAAAATGATCTAAGTTGTAATGTGGATTGCACCCGCATTTTCTATTTGTAGGCTGATGTGGAAGTAGTGAAAGTACAAGAAAATGGAAAACTACAATATGCTTTGCAAGAGATGCAACTTCAGTTCAATAAAGTTAAGTAAATGCTCAAGAAGGAACGTGAAGATGTCGACAAGGTAATATATTGGGGTAAGTTATAAACATTTGTATCTAGGGCGTTATTTTGGTCCATTTAAGGCTTGAACAACAACCTTAA
Source organism: Sambucus nigra (assembly GCA_949130495.1). Classification (NCBI taxonomy): domain Eukaryota; kingdom Viridiplantae; phylum Streptophyta; class Magnoliopsida; order Dipsacales; family Adoxaceae; genus Sambucus; species Sambucus nigra. The sequence continues at coordinate 28,398,714 of OX422217.1, read as the reverse complement.
ATATTTAACAACCACCTTAATTTTGATGCACTTTCTCCATTTAAAACTGTAGTTGTTTTTGAGTTAATTTTGATGTTTAAATAGGTAGGTTTTCATGAATAAACAAAGGACACTCTGTCAATTTTTTTAAATATCAATTATTTAAAAGTAAAGAATACGAAGATATACAAATTTGATAAGGTTTTTAAAGATTGTCATCAGTAGGAACTATTAAAAAAGATTACTTCTTTGTTTACGATAACTCACACTAAATAAATTTTATTACAAGTCGAAATCTTTTGTGGACAAGGAAGACACATTTTGATGGAGGTCGTATGCTTCAAGATTACGAGTTTACTTTGATTACATTATTTTATGTAGGAATATATGGGGTTTTATGTATTTATTCTAATGAGACAAGTGAAATTTTGTAGAGATATTTAGTTTGGTGGGCACAATGTTGAAATTGTCTATTTTATCTTTGTATGGACTCTAATTTTGGTTGAATGGAAACTTGTGTGTTATATTTGTTGAAATGGGTTGCCAAATATATCATATATTATTTTTAAGAGTTTTTGTTTAATCGTATACTGAGCATATAATGGAATGGATGAAATTTTAATTTTGGCGCAAAAATTATCAAAGACGGTTTCTTCGCTATGTCAAAAGGAATCCATAAATGAGGACCTTTTAAGATGGCATACACCGTCTCTAAAAATAACTTGAAAAGACGACATTTTTCCATCTCAAAAGGGTCCTATAAGTCATGACCTTTTGAGATGGTGTACTCAAAAATCTTTTAAAATGGGGGTCTAATATGACGCTCCTTTGCCGTCTCAAATGGCGTCACAAAAGGCTTTCGAGATGGCCAAAGAACTTTTTGTGATGGATGGAGCACCCTCTCAAAAGGCAGTTCTTTTTGTAGTGTAGTCATGTAGGAGAACAATATTAATCATAGTAAAAACGAATCATATAAATAGTTCGGTTCTCTTGATTTATCTTCAATGGAGTCACCACTATTATGTAGCTGGTGAGGTCTAGCTATGATACAAAATGTTGTATGTTTATAGAAGAAAAAATGCCCTGATAGAGTTGCATTGTGGCATTGCGGGCCCCGAGAGGTGATGCGTCTGGGGGGGAAAAGAAATTGTGTTACGGAGGATGCGGAGTGCTTGTCTCCCACTACTTCGATCCCCTCCTCCCAAGGTCGGGTTATCGATTTGACATGGGTTCTAGGACTTTCCACTAGATGTAGTTTGACACTATGTCCATTTTTTAGTGCATGCCCCTGGTAAGTGTGTATTTTGTGCAAAAAATGGGGTTTGTAGGTTTTTCAGAGTCTTTGATTTATTTTATATTAAATCAAATAAAAAGGCTCGAGCCAGCCCTTTCGGGATAATCCTAAGGCAAGTTTTAAAGTCTGCAGGGGTGTCCAGTGATTCTTATTGTCTGGTTTCATGAACCGGTTACGAGTGGGGAAGGTATTAGGTACCCTACTTGTTATGTATGCTTCCTTAATTCTATGCTTATTATTTCCCTCTACATAATTTCATTACTTTTTAGTTATTTTTGAATTTGTTTAGAGACCTTATCATAAGACTCACTCAAAATATAGATAGATGTTTCGGTTGGAGAATGGTATCAGTGAGTGATATGGAGATGTCACTTCAACCAGTACATGTATATAAGATTTGCTTGTGCATGAAGCTGTTCTTTTACGCATATAACGAATGGCTGTTATTAAGTATCTAAGTCTGTAAGAAAGACCGTCTTGTATAACGGGTGGCCATCAATGTATATAAATGTACGAGAGAGAGAGATTTGTATAACGGGTGGCCATCAGTGTATCAAACTGTACGAGATAGATCGATTTGTATAACAGGTGGCCATCAGTGTATCAAACTGTATGAGAGAGATCGATTTTGAGATAGTTTGATATTTATTTCTTCTTTTGAGAAAAGATAGAAAGGTGAGATATGGGTGCATCTTTGTTGTGATTAGTGTATAAATGTTTGAATTTTTATGTGTAGGAATATGTTTGGGAGGTCACATATTGAGATAATTTGATATCCCATTTTGTGTTATTGAGAGTATTTGTACAGATGCGTAAAATGTCGTGGATTTGAGATATCTTGATATTTTATTTGCAGTAAATGAGGGATTAGATATGGATGCATCTTTGTGGAATAATATACCGAGATATATATTATCAAGGCTCGATCTCATGACAAGGACTCAGTATTGTGCCTACATATCCAATGGGACTTGGGATTGCCTAGGTACTTCGGTTATATCACGTGTTCAAACATGAGGTGTGTGCAAGGGTAAGACTTGGATTGGAAGGGAGATGGATGGTGTATGGAATATCAAAATGGGAGTGATCCCGAAGATGTTTGATAGTGGAATATAACCTTATAATAAATGGGTGATTACTAAACAAAAGGTGATGTCCTTATCATGTTTTAAACATATGTTGCTATGAAGGTAGAAGTAAAAGTCGGGGAAGTTTGGATTGGGAATGGAGACACCCCTAAGAAATAATATGTCAATGGATGCATTATAAGTCTTGGGCTTCACAAGTTTCGCTCGATAATCCCCCACGTACCCAAAGTAATTCGGGATTAAAGACAATATAGTTTCGACAAATGAGGTTATACAATATACATAGTTGCACGGCTAGAGCTGGAGGCATCTTTAGGAGATAATGTGTCGAGAGATGTATTATGATGCTTGTTCTTCACAAGTTTAGCTCGGTATAGCTCCTATTTACCCAAGGAGTCATGTGATCAAAGCCAATGTAGTTCCAAAGAATGGGGTTGGATAATATATAGGTGTGTAGGACTAGATATGAAGGCATCCCTAGGAGATAATACGCTGAGATATATATATTATGAAGATTGAACTTCACGATTTTAGCTCGGTATGGCACCTACATACTGTAACAACCCGCGTAATTTTTGGGATATTTTTGAAATTAAGAGGAAAAATAAATTTTGAGATAAAATTATTTTTATTGCTCAAACTTGTTGATTATTATTTTTAAAGGCGAGAATTTTAAACGGTTTCGGAATCGGAGTTAAAATGGAGTTTTAATTGAATTTTTATCATATAGAAGAGTCCTCAAAACATAAAACTCTCTAAGAGTCCTCGGAGCATAAAACTCTCTAGGAAATTTTTTTTTAAAAATATTGAACCGTCCGATCGAGCTAAATTTTTTTCTGTAGCTTTCTCTCATCTTTAGCTAATTCTCTATAAAATTTCATCCAATTCCAACAGTCCGATCTTCCGAAATAAATTTTTAGTGTTTGTATCTAATTAGAACACTTTTCTTAATCAAACTCTTAATCCTATATATATCAACAAATTCGTGGCTTGGCTTTTCAATTCACTTTTTCTCGAACTTTTCAACCAGAAGACCTCTCCAAAATTACTCCCTTTTATATACAAATCATAGCTCCAAACTTATTCAAGATTCCAACCTTAGATTAGAAGGCTTATTTGGTGTTATCTCGAGTTTGGGCTAGAACGAGATTTGATTATTTTCGCGAGAAGAATGTGATGATGTGTTTAGATTTTGAGGCTGAAATTATGTGATGATTAATGTTGGTTCTTTTTGGTGGTTTAAGGTATGGGGTTGTACACAATATGCTCCTAAATCTCGCGAGTGTTTGTTCCGTTCAATTCTTCTTAGTTGAACTCGTGTTCTGAATTGTTAAATTCATTGAAATCTGGAAAAATAATTATTGGAATTATTTTGATTCATGTGGTATTATTCATGTTGTTGTTGAGCACGTTGTCATGAGATTTTAATATGTCACGGACGTTGGGCACCCGCCAAAATTTCTGCTTCCAAGGGCTATGACTTGATAAAGCATATGCGGATAGGGTGAGGCCTGGTGACCCGGTTAATGTGTTGTTGAGAAATTTATTGATAAAATGCTATTGAGATTTGCATTTGATTTGAATATTCGTATTCGTATTGTGACGTTTTATTCATCGTAACATATTTGTTGAGCATCTTTCCTGTCGTATTGTGTACTTCCCCATCTTTTTCTTAGTTGGCAGGTGAGGATGGATTTGAGTGCTATGGACCAATTGGGATGATTTTAGCGTGGATTATTTTCGGAATATTTTTAATATAAGTTGAGAAGATTGTATTTATTTATATGTATAGAGCATTGGATATTTATTTGTGTATCGAGTTAGATTGTTGTAAATATTTCGAGAGAATTATTGTATTTATTTGAAGAGATTTGAAATTAGTTGTTTCTCTTATTTTATTGTGGGAATTAGATGCTCTATACTGTAACACCCCGCCCGCCCGGGGAGAGCGAACGGAGCGCTACTCATCGATAAATCTAATCAATTCCACAATTCACAAGGTATAGAGCATCTAAATCCCAATATAGAAAAGAAACTACTAAACTCATCTTCAAATTAATACAACAGATCTCTCGAATTAAAACAACTATCTATCTCGATACAAAACAAATCTTCAATGCTCTATACATAAAAAAATATACAATCTTCCAACTTGTATTCTCGAATAATCTTCCCAAAATAATTCACTCTAAAATCAAATCCAAAGCGCCCAAAATCTGCGCTAACCTGCCACTAAAAGAAAATATGGGGAAGTACACAATACGATAGGAAATATGCTCAACAAATATTAGCGGCGAATAAAACGTAACAATACGAATATTCAAATCAAATGCAAATCTCAATAGCATTTTATCAATAAATTTCTCAACAACACATTAACCGGAGTCACCAGGACTCACCATGCCGCGCCATACTTTATCAAGTAGCCTGAAAAGGAGTCTTGGCGGGTGCCCAACATCAGTGCCATATTAAAATCTCATGACAGCGTGCTCAAAACAACGTGAATAATACCTCGTGAATGAAAATAATTCCAACAATTATTTTTCCAGATTTCCAAGAATTTAACAATTCAAAGTATGAGTTCAATTAACAAGAATTCAACAGAATAAACACTCGCGAGATTTCAGGAGCATATTGTGTAAAACCCCATACCTCAAACTACGATGAGAAATCAACGATAAATCTGCCCAGAAACGCAGATAAAACCACCAAAAAGCTGCTCCAAAGATCACCAAAAGTTCCTCTAAGAACAACCTCTAAACATCTCCAAGAACACCTCTAAACACCTAGGGTTTAAAGCATAAATTAAAGGGTACTGTTTTGAGTAAAAGAGAGGAAAATAAAATACACAATCTGAGTATTTTTGTGCCAAAAGGTTGCTCCAAAACAATAGCCCATGATGCCTTTAAATAAGGTGAAAACAAAAGTGTTTGAAACAAACTAAAACTCTTAACAGATTGCAGCCCACGAAATTTAAGGTGATCGATCGATCGACCCCCAGGCATCGATCGATCGATCGTGCCTAAAAACTGGCAGTTCGGCCAAATTTTTTTAAAAGGAATCAAAATAAATAAAAATCCGTATAAAATCCGTTTTAACTCCGATTTCGAAACCGTTCGAAATTCTCGCCTTTAAAAATAATAATCAACAAGTTTGAGCAATAAAAATAATTTTATCTCAAAATTTATTTTTCCTCTTAATTTAAAAAATACTCCAAAAATTACGCGGGTTGTTACACTTCCCCACTAGCAATGGAATTTCGCCCTTGAAATTCGTCGAATACCTAACTCTAAAAAATTAGACCAATAATCTCCAAAAATAATCGCGTCACCAAAAAATAATTTCCTCACATCTAATCTAGATGCCTAACGTGAAACGATTCTCTAAGAATTTCTATCTCCGAAATACGCGCCACAAAAACGAAACAAGCCCAAAACCCAAGACCTGAGGGTTATCGTATACCTAACCTCTGATACCATTCTGTAAAATCCACAAATAACAAGGTATAGAGCATCTAAATCTCAATATAGAAAAGAAACTACTAAACTCATTTTCAAATTAATACAACTGATCTCTCGAATTAAAACAACTATCTATCTCGATACAAAACAAATCTTCAATGCTCTATACCTTGTGATTTATGGAATTGATTTAGTTATTCGATAGTAGCGCTCTGCTCGCTCTCCCGGGGCGGGCGGGGTGTTACACATACCAAGGAGACTTGGGATTAAATCCAACGCCATCCCAATGAATGGGGATGGATAATATATAGGGTTGTGGGACTGGATATGGAAGCATCCGTAGGAATATAATACGTTGAGAGACGTATTATGAGGCTTGGGCTTCACGAGTTTATCTCTTTATATCGCTTATGTAACCAAGAAGACTTGGGATCAAAGCCAATGTAGTTCCAACAAATGGGGTTGGATAAAATATAGGGTTTAAGGACAAGAGATGAAGGAATCTCTAGGAGATAATACACCGAGAGGTGTATTTTGAGGTTTGGGCTTCACGAGCTTAGCTACGTATAACGCCTATGTACCCAAGGAGGCTTGGGATCAAATCCAACATAGTTTCAATAAATGGGTTAGAGAATATATAGGGTTACATAACTAGAGATAGATCAATCTCTAGGATATAATACGCCGAGTAATGTATTATAAGGGTTGGGCTTCACGAGTTTATCTCTTTATAATGGCGACGTACCTAAGGACACTTGGGATTTAATCTAACGTATTTCCAACAAACGGGGTTGGATAATATATAGGGTTATGGGACTAAAGATGGAGTCATGTCCAGGAGATAATACACCAAGAGACGTATTATGCGACTTGGGCTTCACAATTTTATCTCAGTATAATGCCTCTATACCCAATGAGACTTGGGATCAAAGCCAGCGTAATTACAATAAACGAGGTTGGATAATATATCGAGTTGTATGACTAGATATGGAGGAATTTCTAGGAGATAATAGGTCGAGAGACGTATTATAAGGATTGGGCTTTACGAGTTTAGCTCGGTATAGAACCCACGTACCAAAGGAGACTTAGGATCATGGCCAACGTAGTTCCAATGAATGTTGTTGGATAATATATAAGGTTATAGTACTATAGATGGAAGCATACCTAAGAAATAATACGTCGAGACCAGTATTACGAGGCTTGGGCTTCACGCGTTTTGCACAGTATAGCTCCTATGTACCCAAGGAGACTTAGGATAAAAGATAAAGTAGTTCCAACGAATAGGGTTGCATAATATATAGGGTTATTGGACTAGAAATAGAGGCATATCAAGGAGATAATACTCCAAGAGACGTATTATGAGGCTTGGGATTCATAAGTTTAGCTCGGTATAACGTCTACATAACTAAAAGCCAACACCATTCCAATGACCAAGGTTAGATAATATATAGGCTTCGAGGACTATAGATGGAGGTATCTCTAGGAGATAATACACCAATATATGTATTATGAGGCTTGGGTATCACAAGTTTAGCTCAGTATATCGCCTACGTACACAAGGAGACTTGGGATCTAAGTTAACGCCATTCCAATTGGTGTTGATGTAAAAAACTAGATTGGATCTAATTAATTAATCACTGTTAAATATGAATAAATAAATAAATAAGACACTAGATTTTTAAAGTGGTTCAGCCTTATGGAAAATGGCCTACGTCCACGGTTTTGTATTACTAGGTATTTTGCCTTGATCTTGATTATGGTCGCTTATGATTGCTTACCCTGTAATGAGGGGTTTACAATGTATTTATATCCCTTGGTCTGTCAATGTGAATGAATAATACGCCTTTATTGAAGAGGCATATTCATCCGTACATGATAGGGAATGACTATAATACAATAAACATTGAATCTGTCTTGGTCGTTTAATCTTCTCAATAAGTTGCTCGATATTCTCGGTAGCTCGGTACGTAGAGTAGCTCGGTACATTTGAACTTGTGCCACGCTGGATGACACATGTCTTCATACAACTGGTCCATGTCAGCTGACTAATTTTTGTATCAATAGAAGCCCCCAATGTTTCACAATTGAGGTTAGATGTGAGAGCGTGGAATATTTTACCTAAAAGTTGCTCGGGCACATTTTTCATGTCTTGCTTAATTACAGACCTTCAACACTTGTGAAATTTTTCCACTTTGCGTAACATTTTTGAGCGCGAAATGGTAAATTTGTAAATATTTTGAATTTTTGGAGAACACTTGGGTACTTGCGTCTTTTTCCCTTAATTATCCGTCGAAAATGAAATCGTCGTCACTTGTGATTATTACTTCTCTCATTTTCCAAGGCCACGTATATAAAGGCGATAAAATCTGATTGTCTTCTACCTTTTATCATCTAGATTCATAAACTCTTTGTTTTCTTGCTTTTCTTCTTACGATGGTTCTTTCTGTCATATGCCTTAGCTGACTTCTTAATTTTCTGTAAGAATTTCTTCCTTCCTTCTTATTTCTTTGTTATAGTCATCATGGTTTACCTTATCGAGTCGTTAGATAAGTTTAGATCCGATTTTGAAATTCTTTCTTGGGTTATCTTGGAAGAACCTGATTGTCCTTCTAATTTATTTTCTTTACCTAAAGGACACTGGTTTCCCTCTATTTTTATAGCAGAATGTGGTTTTTCTTTCCCGTCTAATCCCATGTGTTTGGAATTATGCCAATATTTCGATATTGTACCTGTAAAAGTAGTTCCAAATACATGAAGGGTAGTTAATGGCATACATAGGCTGAATCAAATTCACGGAACTCATCTTGGGATTCCTGAAATTATATTTTCTTATAAATTGGTCACTGGTGATACTACTTTGAATTTAAAAACTAAGTATTATAACAGGGCCTTAGTGGTTAACCTCCCTGATTCCAACATAGATTATTTTGAACATGGGGCTGTGATGAAAAATTAGCAACACCTCCTATTAAAGGGGAAAGACGTGTACCAAGGTCCCAGATGTCAACCTTATGGCAATGGGACAGGTTGTTTGTTTTTCAAACTAGCTCTGTTTTTGTTTGATAAAATGTGTCACTGACTTTTACTTTTTAATTTTGGTTTTCAGTTGACAGTAAAAGAAAACCCCCAAAAGAGAGTGATATGAATATAAAAGATTTGAAGTTTATATGGGGTTTGCATTAGTTAGTTGTTGGGGAGAACGTGAGAGTTGCTTCCTATTTATTACGATATAATAACAATAATTCCTCTTTCATTGCTTGTCCTACTGTCCCTCCTTTGGTTATTGATCTTGAGCAAGCTCCAACATCTTTTTCAGCCATTGAAGAGTCTTCTATTGATGATTTTTTGACAAACAAGAGTGCCTGATCTATTTGCCAAGATTGTCCCTGGTACTGATGGGGCGAAGAAGAACAAAGAAGATATCCCAACTGGTACTAAGAAAAAGGATATTTCTCCATATGGGGGAGCAATCACTGCTATCAATAAGGTCATTAAGAAGCCCCCTATTGCTCCAAAAGAGGTAGCACCTTTGATTGAAGAGGCTGCTCCTTTGAAAATATTGAGAAGGGGTCTTGCTGAGAAGACCGTTGATGTTGATGCTCAACCTTCTGGGGTTGATATACCTTCTTTGAGAGCTGGTGATCTAGCATTCATTACTCCTGGCTTGGCTAAGAAATTGATTTGATCTTAAACTCTTCCTGATCACAGAGCTGCTGAGTCTTCTACTCCTCGGGGAAAAATCACTGATTTGGCAACCTAACACCTTGCATAAGTAAGTCTCACTATACCTATCATTTCAAATCTGCTTTCAATTTTCATATTTTAACTTGAGTTTCTCCTCTTCTTGCAGTTTTTGGTGTATTTCAATAATATCCTGGAGAAAGATGAAGCTATCATAGCTACTTCCTCTTTAAGTGAAGTAGAAGAATCCCTTGATGGGTTATCAAAATCTTTGGAAGAGTCCTGATAAAAGTATGAGAATGACAAAACTAATTTGAGAAAATAAAATCAAGCTTGCTGAGATAGCTCAATAAAAAGTTATGGATATTGCGAAGGAGGCTAATCTAGTTCGGTAGAGAGCTGTGGATGTTTCTAAGGAGGAAGAGGATAAATTGAAGGTTTCCATTACCAACAAGGAAGAAATTGAGGGCTGGCTTAAGAGGATGAACAACGTAAGAAAGAGTTCGAATAGAAAGTTAAATATGTTTAAGATCAGCTTAGAGAGAAGGCTTCCTCGGAGAGGACGAAAAGGAGGTTTGTTGTGAAGAAGTCCTTTAGCTCTGGTTGGGACAAAGGGTGGAACAAAGCTCTGACTGCTACCTCTGATCAAATTGAGTATGCTAGTTTGAAGTTCTTTAGGGATGGATGGGTTGCAGCATTGAAAGAGTTAAACGTTGATGAAGACTCTGAATTATTTCATAAACATGTTCACGGCCCTCCTCCTGCTATTAAAGAAGAAGAAGAAGAAGAAGAAGAAGAAGAAGAAGAAGAAGAAGAAGAATATGATGATCAAGGTGGATCTAATGAATCTTCTTTGATGATAGTAGAATAAACACCTGCTACCACTATCCCTCAATCCTCTGAGCTACTTCAGCCACTAATTCCTTCTTCTAAATCAGTTGAAGATGTAGTGGGGAATAAGGAAAAGGCGTAATGTTGTTCGAAAAGTTTTTGCTTTCCTATGTTTTCCCTTTATTTTGTACTTTTGGTTGTACCCTCCTCTATTATGATTAATAAAATGGACTTATTAGTTATTTTGACGTTCTCCTTTACTGTTCAATATAGCTGTGTTGTTGTTGATTTGTTTTTACTTTTCCTTGCTAGTTTATTGCCAGGATGGAACTGTTGTTAGCTCATGATACAGAGTTAATGAAGAAATGTACGGATTACTTCAAAGCTGGTCGTACAGATTTCACTGAAGCACAAATAATTGATATTCTTGGATCTGATGCCTCTGAATGAGCAACTGAGGCTTACTAATATTTAAAATATCTACTTGATCGGGGAGTATAAAATAACATAGCTTATTATGAAATGATTGAATATCTTCGAGGAATGATTGATGAACTTTAACTTTAACACAAGGAAACCACTGATCTTCTTCACGAAGGTTATGAGAAGAAGTACCAACAGTTAAGCACTGACCGGGGTTATAAAAAATTTATCTAGACCCATAATAAAAGAGAGAGTGTGCTAAAACTTGAATTTGAAGAACATAGAAACATTACTAAGCTGCTGGAGGAAGAAAATATTGCTTTAAGAGAAGAACTGAGATAGCTAAAATCTTCTTCTTCCTCTGTAGCTTTGGTCCCAGTTGACGATGAAGGTTTTTCCTTTTTGGAGACTGAAAATGCTTCATTAAAAAGAATTAGAAGCTTTGAAAAGAGTCAGGCCTGCATTCACTTCCTGAGGTAGAACAAGAGCTGGTCAGAGTAGCATTGAAGAGACTAAAACTAAACAAGCTTTGGAAAATCAAGTTGATCAACTGAAGGCAAAAATTCAAGCTCCGGATGAGATGTCCCAAAATTCAAACTCTTACCGAGCAACTTTACAATCAGAGTTCCGCGTTGAAAAATAAAGAAAGTGTGGTGAAGAGGATTCATCAACACGTTGAACGATTAACTTATCAGTTTCACACGCAGCCCAGAGAGTTTGGGATTGAAGGATATAGTGAAGCTTTATACCATCTTGATGCCAGATTGAAACAGATAAACAATGAAGGGTACAAATAGGGATGGTTGAATGCTTTAACTGTAATAAAATTTGAACAAGGAACCGAGCTATGGGATTGGTATGAGCCTGGGTTTCTTGATCTGCCAGTACCACCATTACAGCTAGATGTTAGTTGGATTACAATTATCTCTATTCCTCAGTGTTTGATTTCTAAATACCTTGGTGATTACAGTCTTCATGAAGAATTTGAGATATCCCAACCTCCCTATTTGCTTGACTGACCAGGTACGAGCAATACCAAAATGCTGCAAGATTTAAACTTTATCAATTCTTCTTTTGCTTTAGATGACCCTCCAGCTGGAATGGATCATGTATCTAAATTTGAAGGAAAGAAACCAGTAGAATAAGCTATTTGTATTTTGTTAGTAACTGTTAATGAAGAAACATCATAATTTTGTTTCCTTGGAAATAAAATAATTGTATGATATTTATTTTTCCAATCTTTGTTCATAACATGAGATCAACTATAGTAATGTTGCTTGATAGTCATTGAATATATATATATATATATATATATATATATATATATATATATATTTGAATGGACAATTTGCCCTTTATTGATTTGATTGCCTAGATGATGGAACTTTTGCCTCATAAGTGCCTAAGCAATGGAATTATTTTTATCCCATGTTCCTGCTTAGTTGTAACAATCATTTAAGTAAGTAATTGCCCTAGTGCCTAGGCAGTGGATAAATTACCCATTTTCTTGCCTAGTTTAGATGCCGCTTGGGTCACCCGTAATCAATTAGGCCTTGCCTTGATCGATTGTTTTATTAACATTGTTGGTATGTAAGTTGATCCAATGGATATTTTACCCATCTTCTTGCCTAGTTTAGATGCCGCTTAGGTTACCCATAATCATACAGGCCTTGTCTTGCTCGATTGTTTTACCAACGTTGTTGGTATGTAAGTTGATGCCAACTAACTTTTAGTTGGTGGTTGTTGATGTCGACCAACTTTGTTGGTGTTCATGCTGATGCCGAACAACTTTATTGGTGATTGCTGATGCTGACCAACTTGTAGTTGATGGTAAAAAAATTGTGTGTTGCTACAAAGCAAAGCCGTGTAGTGTGTAGCACTAGTACTCCGAAAAAAATGAATGGGGAAATCATCGTTTTTATTCATACTGAAATAATTGGTACATGGGCAGTTACATTACTGGTAGTATTTACGCAGGTGCTCTGCATTCCAAGAATTTTTGAATTCTTCCCTTCAAGAGTTTCTATTCTGTAAGTGCCATGTCGAACAATAGTTGTGATATGATAGGGCCCCTGCCAATTGGCCTCTAACTTATTGTGCTTTTGAATTACTTTCTTAAGCACGTAATCACCTTCCTTGATTTTTTGACCCTTTTATTATAGAACATGGCAGTCCGTTGCTGATAAGTTTCATTTTGGATCACTGCATCTTCTCTGACTTTTTTGAGCATGTCCAAGTCTAAGAGTCTCATCAAATCACTTACTGGAGAATTGAATCTACGCACCCTATGAGTAGGTAATCCAAGCATCTCATCAAATCTCTTACTGGAGAATTGAAGCTAAGATCATAGAAACATCGCTAAATTACTGGAAGAAGAAAATAGTTCCTTGAGAGAAGAACTGAGACAACTAAAATTTGCCTCTTCTTCTAGAGCTCTGGTCCTAGTCAATGATGAGGGCTTTTCATTTCTGGAAGCTGAAAATGCGATATTGAGAGACGAATTAGAGGCTTTGAAATGAGCCAGACCTACATCCTCCTCGTGGGGTAGAGCAAGAGCTGGTCGGAGCAGTATTGAAGAGACGAGGACTCAACAAGCCTTAGAAAATCAAGTTGTTCAACTAAAGGCAAAAAATCAAGCCTTGGCTGAAATGTCCCAGAAAATTCAAAGTCTTACCGATAAGCTTTCCAATCAAAGTTCTACATTGGATAGTAAAGAAAACTTGGTGAAAAAGCTTCATCAGCATGTGGAGAGATTGGCTTATCAATTCCACAAAAGGCCAAGAGAGTTTTGGATGTGGGGTTACAATAAAGCTTTATGCCATCTTGATGCTCAGTGGAAATAATCAAATAATAAGGGATACAAATAGGAATGGTTGAATGCCTTGAATGTGGTGAAACTTGAGAGAGGAAATTCCTTATGGGATTGGTATGAGCCTAGATTACTTGATCTGCCTGTGCCTCCCTTTAAACTAGTTGTCAGATGGAGTCCATCTCGTTCCATTCCTTAGTGTTTGATCTCCAAGTATCTTGGTGACTACCATCTTCATGAAGATTTTTAGATATCTCGACCTCAACATCTGCTTGACTGACGAAGTTCGAGCAATACCAAGATGCTGTAAGATTTGAATTTTATCAACTCTTCCTTTGCTCTAGATGATCCTCCAGCAGGAATGGATCCTGTACCTAAATCTGAAAGAAAGAAACCAATATAATAGGACATTTGTATTTCGTTATTGATCATGTAATGAAGAAAAGTTCATTTGTTTTGTAATTTTCTTTCCTTGGAAATAAATTGTAAGACGTTTTTCTTATCATGTTATATTTTGATGTCTATAAGGGACAACTTGTCCTGTTTTATTTTAATTGCCTATACAATGGAACTTTGTCCCATTTTTTGCCTAGTTGTAGTGACTTGTCACCCATAAGTGCCTAAGCAATGGAACTATTTTCATCCCATGTTCTTGCTTAGTTGTAGAAATCTTATCTAGATTGCCTTGGTGCCTAGGCAATGGATATTTTACCCATCTTCTTGCCTAATTTTAGATGCCCTTGAGGTCACCATAATTAAATAGGCCTTGGCTTGTATAATTGTTGTGCCAACATTGTTGGATGTCGACCAACCGTAGTTGGTGGTTGTTGGATGCCGACCAACCGTAGTTGGTCATTGTTGATGTGCCGACCAACCGTAGTTGGTGGTTGTTGATGTGCAGACCAACTCTAGTTGGTAGTTATTGATCTGCTAACCAACCGTAGTTAGTGGTTTTTATGTAGTGCTAAAAAATGAACTAAAAAGGATATGGGGAAATTATCATTTTTATTCAAATTGAAAGAATTATATACATGTGAATTTACATTACTGATAATATTTGCGCAGGTGCTCTGCATTCCATTCATTTTTGAATTCTTCCCCTTCTAAAGTTTGTATTCTGTAGGTTCCAGGTCGAACAACCGCTGTGACACGATAAGGCCCATGCCATTTGGCCTCCATCTTATTATGCTTCTGAGTGACTTTCTTGAGCATATAATCTCCTTCCTTGAGATCACACTTCCTGACGCGTTTATTGTATAACATGGCAGTCCGTTGCTGATAAGCGGCATTTCGAATTGTTGTATCTTCTCGGACTTCATAGAGCATATCCAAATCTAAGCTTCTCATCCAATCGCTTATTGGAGTGTTGAAATTAAATACCCTGTGAGTAGGTTGGCCTAGTTGAGCAGGTATGACTGCTTCACTACCAAAGACTAACATGTAAGGAGATTCCCCAGTTGCTGTTCGGGGAGTTGGTCGGTAAGCCCACAACATAGAATGTAGCTCGTTAATCCAATTCGCTTTTGCAGCATCCAACCGTTTCTTCAACCCGCTCAATAAAGTTTTGTTTGTTACCTCCGTCTGCCCGTTACTTCGGGGATGGCCTGAAGCATAATGGACCTTTTGGATGTTAGACTATAGACAGTACGCGACGAACTCCTCATTATCAAATTGGGTCCCATGATCAGTGATAAAAGCATGTGGCAGACCATATCTACATATAATATTCTTCTAGATGAATTGATATACCCTTTCATAAGCCATATCGATGAGAGGTTCAACTTCTACCCATTTTGTGAAATAATCAACAACGACCACCAAATATTTGAATCGTCCTCTTGTAGTCGACAGAGGCCCAACCCAATTTATTCCCCACATGGCAAATGACCAAGGGGAAGTGATTGGTGTTAGCAATGCCTGAGGAGTTCTTCGTATAGTAGAAAATCGCTGACATTTGTCACATTTCTTAGCGTAAGCGGTACTGTCAGCGCGCATTATTGGCCTGTAGTATCCTTACGTCGTTATCCTCTATAAAAGAGTTCGACCTTCTACATAAGCTGCACAAGATCCTTCCTGATTTTTTTCCACTAGATCATGAACTTTCGCTGGGTGAACAAATCTTTGCAAACCTGCGATTATACCCCTTCTATATAAAACTCCATTGTTTAAAACAAATCTAGCAGCTTTAAATTTCAACCTCTTGGCCGCAAGTTGGTCGGATAGTAAAGTGCCTTCTTCGATGTAAGCCATGATGGGATCCATCAGGAAGGTCCCATATCCAAAGTGATAAAATTTACCATCAAATCTTCATCGATACTTTTGCTAGCCAATATCTTAATAGGAATTATTCTTCATAGCTCGGTACGTGTAGCTGAGGCTAACTGAGCTAGTTAATCAACCCTTGCATTCTCCAGTCGTGGTATTCTTACCATTTTGACAGTTTCTAAGTTGTCTATAATCTCCATAGCTCTGGTGTGGTATCTAGACATGAATTCTCTTTTTGCCGCGTACAGCCCGAGCATCTGATTTACCACTAGTTATGAATCACTAAACACCGTAACTGGCTCTGTATTCAGTGATTTAGCTAAATTGAGTCCCATAATTATGGCTTCATACTTAGCTTCATTATTGGAAGCCTTGAAGTGGTAGAACATAGCGTATTTTATGTCTATCCCATCCGAACTATTGAGAATAATTCCAGCTCTGCAACCCGTTATACACGAAGAACCGTCAACATACAAATTCCATATAGGGGTAACTTTATCAAACCCTTGGTCTGATAGGGTCCCCTGATGGAATATCTGGTGTTTTTGTTCATCTTCCTTCAACTCTGGGATTTTATCAGAGAATTCTCGTTGCTCGGTCACTATTCCTTCCGGCAGGTCTACTGTTGGGAGTTGATCAGGGACACTTTTTGATGATCCTATAACATCTGTGAGTTGTTCTGCGTTAGACCCCTGTTGGTAGAAGGTATCTGGGTAAGTGAATTCAGCAATGAAATCTGCCACTGCCTGTCCTTTGAGAGAAGACCTTGGCTCGTAGATCAGGTCATATTCACCTAACTCCATTGTTTAATACATCAATCGTCCATATTTTTATGGCTTGTGTGAAGCCTGTTTGAGTGGCATGTCAGTATATACCACTATTGTATGGGATTGAAAATATGGCTTCATTCTCCTACTCGCCTCAATTAATGCCAATGCCAACTTCTCCAATTTTAGATATCTGATCTCTGCTCCCCTGAATGCCTTGCTCGTATAATAAATTGATTTTTGCACTCCACCGTCTATTCTTATCAAAGCTTAACTAACTGCATTTTTTGAGACAGCCAGGTACAAGTATAAATTTTCTCCCAACACTGGCCTGAACAGTAAAGGAGGTGTCCCCAGGTATTTCTTCAACTCCATGAATGGCTTCTCACACTAGTCATTCCACTTAAAGGTCTTTCTGAGCACCTTAAAGAATGGAAGACATCTATCAATTGCTCGGGAGAAAAACCTGTTGAGAGCCGCTACATGCCCCGTAAGGCTTTGTACTTCCTTCTTGGTGGTTGGAGATCGTAATTATAGAAAGGCCTTTATTTTGTCTGGATTTGCTTCAATACCTTGTTGATTTACAATATAACCAAGGAATATGCCTTCATGTACACCAAAAATGCACTTGGTCGGGTTCAGCTTCACTTGATACTGCTCCAGCTATGTGGTTAGAATCTTTCTTGCTCTTAGTCATCATGTCGTCGATGTAGACCTCCATATTTTTTTTTATCTGCTCTGCGAACACCTTGTTCATCAGCTGCTGGTACGTAACACATGCATTTTTATGATCGAAAGTCATAACATTGTAATAATATGTTCCATATGGGGTAATGAAAGAGGTACTCTCCCTATCTTCTGGTTTCATCTTAATTTGGTTGAAGACGGAATAATCATCCATGAAGCTCAATAAGTCGTGCCCCGAAGTAGTATCTACCACCTGATCTATTCGGGGCAGAGGGAAGTGATCTTTTGGGCAAGCTTTGTTCAGATCTATGAAATCCATGTACATTTTCCATTTATTGTTCTTCTTTTTTACTATCACTACGTTGGCTAACCAATCAGGATATTTGACATCCTCAATAAAAGAAGCCTTTTTCAGTTTCTCTACTTCCTCTTGAATGGCCTGGTTCTTCTCTGGACTAAAGATCCTTCTTCTTTGCTTTATCGGTTTGATCTCCTTATTAACATTGAGATCATGGCACAGGAAGGCTGGGTCTATGCCCGGTATATCTTCATGACTCCACGTGAAAGATTGCTTTCTATGCCTTAAAAACGCCACCAACTCTTGCTTTATTATCGGATCAAGTGAGGTGCCAATCTGAGTTGTTCTTTCTGGTCATTCATCATCCAGAATAATGCTCTCCGTTACTTCCCCGGCTTGACCCTTCACGAGCTTTGATTCATCTTTGGGGTCTAGTGTTTCAATCTCTGACTCTTCTGACTCATCCACTTGGTAAGTGGCGGTTTTATTTTTGGTATCCTCTAACCCTTCTTGTTTGGAAGATGAGTAGTAGCATTTTCGATCTACTTTCTGATCGCCCTTCACAAGTCCCACACCAAAGTTGGCCGAGAACTTCAAACATTGATGTACCGTTGATGGCACTGCTTTAAACTTTTTTAGGCCTACTCTTCCCATGATTATTGTTGATACAAAAATTAGTCTGCTGATGTGGATCAATTATATGAAGACATGTGTCATCCGATGTGGCATAAAATATATTCACCGAGCTACTCAGCGTACCGAGCTACTCAATGTACAAAGCATCTAACCAAGAAGGTCAAGCGACAAAAATAGATTCAATGAACATTCTTATTATGTATAGATGTATATGTCTATTAAATAATGACATATTGTCTATTCATATTGGCAGTCCCAGGGCTATAAATACATTGTAACCCCCTCCATAACGGGGTAATCGGTCACTTGCGATAATAATTGAGATTAAGGAAAAACACCCAGCAATACAAGATAGTGGACGTAGGCCATTTTTGTTAAGGCTGAACCACTTTAAAAATCCTTTGCCTTATTTATTTATTCATATTTATCTGTGATTAATTAATTGGATCAAATCCAGTTTTTTACATCAACAAATATATTGTAGGATGATTGGACATTATTTTCCATCACAAAGAATCGTATCTTTTCCGATCTACAGGCAGGCCAGGTACCAATCAGCATGTCCAACTTGATCGTCCCAAGTTGAAAGACTTTTTCACCAAAGAAACCGATAAGGGGCCTGTGATATGGTTCTAACTGGGTGAGTTTCAGGTTCAAACTGTCAAAGCAAGGGTAGAACATGATGTCCGCCGAGCTACCATTATCCACCAATATCTTGAGATAATTACATCCTGCATCCCCATCTTGATTACCAGAGGGTCGTCGTGAGGGTACAAGACACCTTCTAGATCATTTTTGGAGAAACCAATGACCATCTTATCTTTGTTAACCTTCCTCGGACGATCTTCTTCTGCCAGATTTATCCGCTGTATATAGGAATAAGCTTGAGCCTCATTAAGGTAAGCTTTCCTTTCAACGGTATGATCGCCCCCTCCTGCGTCTCCACCTATAATCATATTACAATCGAATGAACCAAAACAAATTGAAAATACCTCATTCTTAGGCTGTCTTGGCCTTTTTAGGAGATCGGGGTAATCTTCAGTATCATCTTTATAGTCCCTTTTCTTATCGTCTCTTGGTCGGCAAGGAGATTTGGACCTTTGTCGAGCTCTATTGTTGGTCTTCCCACCATTCTGACGATCAACATACCTGTTCAACTTTCCACGTCGAATGAGTGCCTCTATCTCATTTTGCAGAGCTATACACTGCTTGGTTGTGCGACCATGATCCTTATGGAACTCACAATACTTGGATTTATCCCTCCTTTCGGGAGTTGACCTCAACTTTTCCGGCCAATTTAATTCCTCGTTATTTTTAATTTCCTCCAAAACATGGTTTATATCCACCTTTAAGGGAGTATAATTTCTATACTTTCGTAAGTGATCCAGTGTTTCTTTTCCCTTCAACTGCTTGCTCCCACTGCTATTCTTGTGATCTTTATTTTCTAACTTACCTTTAGCTTTAGCTTCCACCTTTGCCTCAGCATTCTTCTTCGCAGCCATAGATTCTTTGGCTTTCATAATTTTGGTTTCTTTACCCATCAATTCATCCATGGATTTAGGGGGATCCTTAGCCAAGGTGTAGTGCAGCTTGTCTGGTAAAAGGCCACTCATGAGAGCTGTAATGGTTGTCTTTTCCTCATAATCTATGATTTCCAGTTTCTCATTGTATAAACGAGTGATATAGTCCCTGGTACTTTCTCCTACATTTTGCCTAATACTCAACAGATGTGCTACCCTTTTAATTGGATTTGCACCAAAATAGAAATTTCCTATAAAAGCTCTACCAGTTGGTGGAAGGTTACAATCTACCTCCACGAAAGGCTGTTGTACCATATCTGAGCAGATCCGGTAATGGTTCCTGATAATGCCCTGCACGTCATTTCATTGGGGACTGCATAAATATCTGTTGTAGCTTGATACTGTTCTATGCGGAGAACAATATCTATTTTTCCATTGTACTTTGGCGTGACCACATCAACTTTGAACTTTAATGGTGTGGGAAAGTCCACAACTGCCTGTATAAATGGAGATCCTTCTATAAAGGCTCTTTGGAGAGGGTTTTTGGCCTTAGACATCTCCCCTAACCTATCTTTCTATCTTTGAATAGATCCTTTCCATGTGTCATTTCCATCCTCAGATTTATTTATGTTTGCACGAGCAACAGATCGCGCAGAGTTCTCCTCTTAGGATCTATCTATGCGAGCTACAGGTCTGGGATTTAGATGTGATTGGATTGAGCCTTCCCTCAAATTATTTGGTCATTGAGAATTTCTCTACTTAGACCGAAGAGGATTTCTATTCCTCATGGGACCCAAACGGTCGAAGGGTGAGGCTCTCCATAACCTTTCCAGAGCACTTGGTCTTTATGGCATTAGAATGACATTTTCCTGTGAATCTAGAATTTTTATAAGGGAAATTGCACCAGGGCGATAAGATGGATCACTTGAATTCTCAAAATGGAGAATTTCAGTATGTTTAGATCTTGGCCTTGACCGTTACTGTGATGAAGATGGTGGACGCATGCTTCTTTGAATGCTTTATTGAAATGACTATGCAAACACTCCGTTTTGAACAGCTTAAATGAACTGTCGCACAGTTTCCTGCATAGCCATTTGTCCCCTGGCTAAGCTTGCCAAGATTCCAGTGATATCATTAGCATTTGTAGGGATGAAAGGTTTAGATAGATTCCCTTCATTATTCCTATTGCTAGATTCTAGAATATTAGCCATTTATGATGAGGTTTTTAGTGAAAAAACCTACGTATAGTTGTTCCCACAGACGACGCCAATCTGTTGATGTAAAAAATTAGGTTGGATCTAATTAATTAATCACAGATAAACATGAATAAAGAAATAAGACACTAGAGTTTTAAAGTGGTTCAGCCTTATGGAAAATGGCCTACGTCCACTATTTTGTATTACTAGGTATTTTGCCTTGATCTTGATTATGGTCGCTTATTATTGCTTACCCTGCAATCAGGGGTTTATAATATATTTATATCCCTTGGGCTGTCAATGTGAATGAATAATATGCCTTTATTGAATAGGCATATTCTTCCGTACATGATAAGGAATGATTGTAATACAATAAACATTGAATCTGTTCTGGTCGTTTAGTCTTCTCAATAAGTTGCTCGATATTCTTAGTAGCTCGGTACGTGGAGTAGCTCGGTACATTTGAACTTGTGCCACGGTGGATGACACATGTCTTCATACAACTGGTCCATGTCAGCTGACTAATTTTTGTATCAACAAATGGGGTTGAATAATATATAGGGTTGTGGTACTAGAGATGGAGGAATCTCCAGGAGATAATATGCTAAGAGACGTATTATGAGGCTTGGGCTTCTAGAGTTTGGTGCGGTATAATGTCTATGTACCAAGGAGACTTGGGGTCAAAGCCAACATAGTTTCAATGAATGGGGTTGGATAATACGTAGGGTTGTGGGACTAGAGATAAAGGCATATCTAGGAGATAATACATTAAGATATGTATGATGAGGGTTGGACTTCACTAGTTTAGATCGGTAGTATGGCAACATACCCAAGGAGACTTGGTATCAAAGCTAATATAGTTCCGATGAACAGGGTTGGATAATATAAAATGTTAGAGAACTAGAGATGGAGTCATGTCTATGAGATAATATGACGATAGACGTATTATAAGGCTTGGGCTTCATGAGTTTAGCTTCGTATAACACCTATGTACCCAAAGAGACTTGGGATCAAAGTCGCTATAGTTCCAGTGAACGAGGTTGGATAATATATTGGATTGTAGGACTAGATATGGATACATCTCTAGGAGATAATATGTCGAGATACGTATTATGAATCTTGGGCTTCACGAGTTTATCTCGATATAAATACTACTTACCCAAGGAGACTTGGGATCAAAGACAACGTTGTTCCAACGATCGGGGTTGGATAATATATAAGGTTTTAGTACTAAAGATGAAGGCATCTCTAGGATATAATATGTTGAGAGATGTATTATAAGGCTTGGCATTCATGAGTTTATCTTAGTATAACACCTACCTATCCAAGGAGACTTAGGATCAAAGCCAATATAGTTCCAACTAATAGGGTTAAATAATATATAGGGTTGTAAGACTAGAGATGGAGGCATGTATAGGAGATAATACATCGATTAACATATTATAACGCTTGGGCTTCACGAGTTTAGCTCGGTATAGTGCCTACGTACCCAACGAGACTTATTATCAAAGACCACGTATTTCCAATATACAGGGTATATTTACATGGGTAGACTGAGGGATACCGTGTATCAAAGTTACAATAGTATAGTATTTATACAGCCTAGTCCTTAATATTGCATTTTCATTGTGTTGGGTTAATATATTTATATCTTAAAATAATACATTGATCTAATGCAGATGTTTGAAAACTATTGAAGTAAAAACACATATTCAGGGTGTTGTGCAATGACAGGCTTTATTTGCTCAGAGAAGTGGTGAGTGTAGCCATGTTTTAGACTTTGACCTGCAAAGTTTTGCATTGAACTCAGCTCAATGGCAATCTACTGAGAATGTCTTTTGAAATGTATGTTTTCATGTTTATATTTTGGAATAGTGACATTTGATTTGTATTATTTAGCATATGAGTATGTCAATTCGAGACAGGAGTGAAGGTATTGGGTTAAAAACCACATTTAAACAAATAAAAACATTATAAATTACATACAGATACCCTAAACGAGGGTTGGGTTTGAGAGGGTACACAAGTATGTATAACTTATATATATAAATATATTTGTGTGTGTGGAGGGGGGGTGTTACCCTAAAATTTGGGCAGAGGTTATTTACCCTCATGGTAAAAGACGAATTTTGGCCTTTGAGACTTTGGCAGAATTTTTCAACTAAGAAGGCCGACTTTAGACAAATTTGTACAGGCTTTTGACTCGATTTTTTTTATTTTGAGGTGATTTTTATGAAGTACGAACCTCATTTTGGGGATACTCAATAGAAGTACGAGCTTTTCCTTTCGAAAAAGTGACTTTTTTGAAGTACGAGACCTTCAAGACTTTTTATATACTAGATCGAGTATCTCGAGATTGAGAAAGTGAAATCCAAATCAACGTTAAGTTTTGGGATCCCTTTGTAAGGTTGGTGGGCACCTCTATTTGTAAAGGTTTTGAAGCATCGAGTGACCGATTGTCTAATGGTCCTGAACCATTGATTTTTATACCAATGGATGAGAAAATATTTTCCAAATCTTTTATGTCATAGAGCTTTGGTCGATCGGCTATAGCCTTTGGCCAATCATCAATTGTAGGATAAGCCTTTGGAAGATCTTCTTAATGTCCCAAATGGTTTGTTTGTTAGTTATTTAAATGGATTTCAGTAAATTTTTGGGCTTTCAGTTTTTGCATTATGTCCCTATATACTTTCGTCTTGGGTGTTTTCGACGCCATAAAATTTAGTGTGAAGTTTCGAAAGTTGGCTTTTCTAGGAGTTTCTTTCGGGTTCGTGTCTAGGGCTTATTGGGGACCAAAAAAATCATCACAATATCATGTCATGCTTAAATTCTATATTTATAGAAAATTTCTTTTATGTATGACTGTGTTCATATTGCTTATAACATGACTAACTACTCAATTCGTTATGGACTAAAACATAATAATGGTCAATTCATTAAATAATTATTTACATGGTATCTCATTTTATCCTAAAGGTCCGTTTGATATCATGTGGTGCAAAATTTTTACCTCAAAGAAAACTTTTGCATGACAAATCATCAAACGAGCATTGATGTGTAGTATTTTAGTAATAGTTGAATTTTTTTGCTCTAATTAGTCATTAAAATGATTAATAAGCCTTTCCGATGTGATAGTCTACATTAACGTGCGTCCTATTAAAATTCTGAATTTTTAAACTTCAAATTTTCATAACGTTATATTTATATGTCAATTCCTTCATAAATATTCCCTATTTTTTCATACATATACCTAGTTGATAACTTCATATTTAAATATCATTTTTATCTTTTTTATTATATTAAACAAAAGACCTAATATTGTTTTAGGGGTTATAATTGACCCATATATTCAAAACATACACACAAATGTACATGGCAATGTACCATTAAAACTAGTATTTTTAGAGCTTTTCAACACAAAGATATACGTACACAAATGTATATATACACATAAATACACAAGGTTATATATACGTACATATATACACAAAGGTATACAGACACAAATGAATATATACATAAATGCAAAGAGAGGGAGAGATATGTAATGTTTATGTGGTGAACTGAGCGTGGTGTGGTGGTAGGCAGAGTGTGCCAGAGAGGTTTTTTGGAGAGGGAGAGAGAGATGACAAAAATGAGAGAAAATAACACTAACAGGTTTATATATACCGGGAATGGGGTCACGGTCATTGACCGTGGCCATTTTGAAATGAAAATATTTGTCATCATCATTTATAATGGTCACAGTCCATGATTGTGATGCACTATTTTCTCAAGGAAGCTTGTCACGGTTTGGCATCGTGACCTAACTGGTGTGACCATTTTGAATCTTATAATTGTCATGGATGGTATTCACGTTCCCCAATCGTGAGTCATTTTCATGCATTATTGTCATGATCATTAGAAGGGAGTTAGGGTTGTGGATCGTAACCACTTTCGTGACCAAGTGGCCACTATTTTTCCCATGTAAATACCCACAATCCACAACTGTGACCAAGTTTTGGAAAATGTTACCCTTGTAAAGGTTCACCGTTGATGATACCACTTCTGGTACCACCAAGTAAATGAGTAAGAGCTCAAACGAGTAAACCTTGAAGAAGAAATAATGGTGGTAAAACAACAATATAACTTTAGAAGGAGGTGAGGCAAAGAGGAGAAAGACAATAATATAAGTGGTTCAGCCTTGAGGCCTACTCCACTGTGAAAGGGTGAATGTATTTCACCGTGAAAATGGGCATAAAAGACCTTGTTATACAACACACTCAATTCTTTCTCTCTCTACTACAATTTTATCAGAGTTTTGCTAGTGTTTAGAATTATGGATTTTTTTCAGAGATGAAGGAGACAAGTATATATAGTGATTGGGTGGTGTAATGTACCCCCCAAGGAATGTAATAAGCATGCACAATATACATTATCCAATGAGGTTAGGCCACCTTTCCTTAACACATGTAGATCATTATGATGAAAATATTCTCTCCACGTGCATATGTGATTCGTTATAACTACTTGCCCATGGGGAGTTGTCATGTTGAAGTCTTATGTTTCATGTATTGGAGATGTCGTTTGGAGGTGTCTCGACATGGCCGAGTAAGAGAACCTAAAGGTACGGTCTAGATTACATGTTCGTGACTGCTGTGTGTGGTCTCAACCAAGTATACGTCTGGCCGAGGTAAATATATAACTGGACTAACGAGGTATTGATTGTCGAAGGTGACAAACAGGATGAGAGTTATTGATAGTGCTGTCATTGGGTCTCATCCCAAGTATAAGGATGAGATCGAGGTCGATGGTACTGAAATACTTATAAAAGTCATGTTCTGTAAGGTCGGACTAAGCCGAGCTAGTCCCAAGCAGGGACGAGGGTAAACTTGGGCATATCAATCACCCCTAGCCCTTAGTCTTCTATTTAGATTGGACACTAAGGGGTAAAAATTTTGGAGTGCAGCTGATGATAGGATGTTTTTGACTTGTCTGTTATGGATTGATTGAGGGATGTGAGGAAGTGACACTTGGCACTCAATTTGTGGTTTTTCAGGCTTGAGACGACACATGATTCAGTTCCCATTAGGTAGCATCTTTCCCAAGCATAAGTGACGACTGAAATGCTTAGGATCTGACACCCAAATGATGACTCTTTTGGAGGTCGTGCCAAATGATTTCAGTGGTTTAAAAACCATTTTTTTTCTTTTTCTCTTTCTTCTCCACAATTGTTTCTCTTTCCCTCCTTTAGCTTCTACAGATCGACATTAATGACCCTATCTTTCTTCTTATATGCTTACTGTTAAAGGTGTTTTCTGAGCTACTTCTTTCCAAGAGTTTCCTCTCATCCTGGTAACTCATTTTTATCGAGATCCCTTGGATTTTAGTTTCGATTAACGTGATTTTCTTAGGATTTCATTTTTTGGCAACTTGTCTATTTTCGGTGAGTTTATTTGGTGGCATTTGGGCCAAGCCCTTACTATTTTTTGAAGGTTTTTATGTTGTAGGTGGTGTATAGACCTAGTATAAGGTGGTTTTCAAGCCTTGGCATTAAATTTTAGGTTTTTCAGTGCATTTTTTATCACCATCTTCGATAAAGCTCATCCAACTGTTCTTTTTCCTTTTATTTGAAAACGATTCAACTACACCTTTTTGATATTGTAGTCAATTTAGTCAACAAAAAAATTTGTTTGAATTTTAAGGACCCTTTAAAAGTTATCCGAACAGTATCCAATGCTAAGGGAGAGATACTTAGGGCAAATACGTAGGATAGAAGCTGAGGTCGCTGTTAAGCGTGCCAAAGCATACACTTCCAATCCATCTTGTTCTATTAGCTATTATACCTCCTACCATCGTAGAACTTAGTGATTTGATGTCTAAGGAGTCTGCATCAGTGGACAATAAATCTTTCGTTTCACATACAGCCGAGAGTGTAAACTCTTACGAGGAGGATATGAGTCTCTCTATGTATGCTTCTATTGGGTCTGAGGAGGATGAGGCCTCTTCTCGAGCCTCATCATCTCAACATGCTGAGTCGTCTAATCAATCAGACTCTTCCTTACAAGTCATCTCAGATCCGGATGAGTCAAGAGTAGATGTCGCAATTCCTCCCCCAGCCATGGCAGTCCCTTTATCTATCGTTCTGGGTAATAAATTCACTAAAAGGTCAAAAGGTGATATCTCGGCTGGAAACCCAAATGACGATGATGATACGATCGACGATACATTTAATAACTCCTACGCTAGATCTTTTCCCAGCACAGTTATCGAGGTAGACCTTTTGACTTGGAGATATCTCTATGGTATAGGACCCTATTTCACCATGAGGGTACCTTCTAAGGATGAGAGAGCATTTCAGGGCCAAGAGGGTGAGATTTGTGTTTATGAGAAGATGTTTAAGGTCGAATTTAGGCTACTTGTACACCAAACTGTACGAGTTATTCTTGCAAGCTTAGGTCTCATCCCTATTCAACTTTTACCTAACGCCTAGAGGACTATTCTCATCTTTATTTCTCTCTGGAAGTTGGTTCATCGTACTAACCTTCTAATCAGCATCTTTAGGGGATGTTATACAGTCTCATCTCTAAAAACTCAGCCTAACTACTATCATCTCATAGCTAGGATACCAATAAAGAAAGTTTTTTCTTGTAAACCAAACTTCTAACAACAATTGGAAGCCTCAATATTTCTTTATTTTTGGAGCTTAAGAATTTATCCCAGATGCTCCATGAAGTAATACCTCAGAGCCTAGGGTCCTCGTAGATGAGCAAAAGCCCCCATGTCGGCCAAATTAGATCTGGATCTGAGTATTGAGGCCACTGAGAATGTATAGAAGGTTAGGAAGCAGGGTAAAGAGGGTAGTCTCGCATAGTTTGAACAATTGATGATACCCTACTTTCTGAAGTAGAAAGGTTTGGGAGTTGACCCCCTAACTGAGTTATGTAAGTATTTTTTA
Organism: Sambucus nigra; assembly: GCA_949130495.1. Classification (NCBI taxonomy): domain Eukaryota; kingdom Viridiplantae; phylum Streptophyta; class Magnoliopsida; order Dipsacales; family Adoxaceae; genus Sambucus; species Sambucus nigra. The sequence goes on along the minus strand of OX422217.1, from coordinate 28,370,842 downwards.
GCAATTGTTGTGTCGTATTTAATTTGGATTTGTTATCGACTTCGTCTTTACTTTGCAGATCGTCCACCCAATATCCCTGAAGCCGTTTGGAGAATGGCTACTCCCAGCCTTGCAAATGTGTTGAAGAAGGTGGGGAGGAAGACTTGACCCTCACCTCAGAAAAATAATTCCACAGTCGTTAACCCTAGTTAAGAAGATGGGTAAAAAATAAGGTGGGATGTCTCTGAGGATCTTCCCACTTCCCATCAGCATAAGAAACATAAGTACGGATCGTCCAAGAATCATTCGGTCCAAGCAATACCTATCTCGAGAGAGGATTCCCTCTCAGCTCGTCTGGCCCGTCTTTCCATCATGTCTGAGTCCCTTATTGTCAGCAATAAGAAAGTTATGAGGTTATGGATTCTATAATACCACCGACCAACAACCATTTCCTGGAATCTATGGACGTTAACCTTTTGAATGACTTTAGACTATATAGAGATGTTCAGGTAGACCCTTGTGCCGTTATTTTGATTTCTATTGTTGTGTATCCTCATCTCATATTGATGCGTCATATCTTCTGTAGATTATTTTGGATGTGAATAATGTCCACCATTGGGTATCCAAAAATCTTCTTGAGATTTGGCAGACCAGAGAGGCCATAAAAAATGAGAATAATAAAAAAAAATAGATCTCGTCCTAGGATAAGAGGATAAAGAGTTTAAGAGAGAGCATACTGAGGTCATTAACAAGTTAAATACCGACCATGCAAATGAACTGAAGGCACATGCCGACAAACAGGTTTCTGATAAGAATAAAAAGCTAAAGGTTGTTATTATAAAGGCATTAGAAGAGTCTAAGAAGAAGTTCGTTGAGGACTTCAAGTTATCAAAGGAGTTTTTAGGGTACAGTATGTAGTACCTTGAGAGGGGATCCCGAACAGCCTATCACTGGATGACCCTTAAGTTCCCTGACTTATCACACCTAACTTTACATATTTAAGCCTTTGACTTCTCTGATCCCTTAGTCCTTACTTCCTTAAACGAGGTTAAAAAGGAGGCAGGACCTAAGCTGACCATCTAAATAGTAGCTTATGAAGGCGACAATGATCTAGATGGGGACGAGGTCAAGACAACCCAAGTCCAAAATTAAGACAATGTTGAAGTTGAGAAAGACGACGTTGCTGATGGGTCAGCTTTAGTGGAGGCCGAGAAAAAATAGGCATCTTAAATCCTTCTTCTCTATTAGGGCAGCCAGATGTGCCCTGATGCCCTTTCTCTAATGTAATACTGAACAACTAATTTTTTTGGCTTTTAAAATTCTGATGATTTAATCTTACATCTATAACCTCATTTTTAACTGCTTCGTTAGGAGAATTTTTTTTACATCTCTGAATGATAAATGCATGTATCTCTTGTTTTTGTCATCCCCTCTTGTTATGTTATGTTTTGTTGCCTTAACTTTGCGCTACTTGTTTTATAAACAAAAAGCTAATGATGTTTAACAAGTAACCATAATGAAATGGTTTTTAATCTGAGATCACCAAGTTAATGATGTTCTTCTCTAATCTCCTCTCATCTTTAGACGAGATGAGTATAAGCAAGTGAATGATTTTTGAATTTTGATCCACCAAATTAATGGTCTTTAATCATAAGTCCCCTCTCATCGTTTTGAGAGTGTATGGATGAGTGTCATCTTGTCTTATAATGTCGTCTCATCGAGAGAGTTTTGACTCTCATATCACAGAGTTAATGATATTTAAATTAACCATAATTAAATGGATTTTGAATTTTGAGCCACCAAATTAATGGTGTTTAATCATAAGTCCCCTCTCGTCATTTTGAGAGTGTATGGATAAGTGTCATCTTGTCCTACACCGTCGTCTTTCTGAGAGAGTTTTGACTCTCATATCACTAAGTTAATGATGTTTAAATGAACCATAATTAAATGATTTTTGAATTTTGAGCCACCAAATTAATGGTGTTTAATCATAAGTCCCCTCTCGTCGTTTTGAGAGTGTATGGATGAGTGTCGTCTCGTCCTACACTATCGTCTCATTGAGAGAGTTTTGATTATCATATCACCAAGTTAATGATGTTTAAATGAACCATAATCAATTAATTTTTGAATTTACTGTGTCTGTCAGCACCAAAGGTGATGTTGTCACACTATTAGCCCCCTTCTTAGTGTTATTGAGAATTTATGGACGAGGTCAGCCCTATCCACATTGTCGTATCACCTAGAGCGAGATAATGTTATTTCACCATATGAGTGATGTGCTATAGCTTAGGACGAGTTAAAACATATAACTTGATCAATTCATACAACCAGAATAGGAGAGAACACTTGTAATTTTTCGTTCATTACTTTTTTCAATACACGTCTCATTCAATGATAGAACAACGTTTTTACAATGTCCTATTAATAATATTTCTTTAAATGATTAGCATTCCAAGAGTTGGAGATTGACTCTCCCTCCAAATTTTTGAGTCGATACGTTCCAGGAATGACTTCATCTGTAACTCTATAGGGCCATGCCTATTTACATGGAGTTTATTTGGATTTTGACAAGCCTTCTTAAAATATAAAGTCTCCAACGGCTAGTGGCCTAACTTTCACCCTTTTATTGTAGAATCTTGTAGTCCTCTCTGCTGATAACAAGCCTGCCTGATCTCTGCATCCAATCTCTGTAGGTATCACTGCCTATGAGCCGTAGGCAAGCATGAATGGGGTTTCCCATGTTAACATTCTCTTCATCGTCAAGTATGCCCACATGATAGCGTGTACCTCATTGGTACGAATACCTTTGGCATCTTTCAGTTTCTTATTGATCCCTTCTATTCTATTTGTCACTTTAGTTTGGCCATTTGCTTGAGGTTGGCTTGGAGCCGAGAAAAACTACTTGATGCCAACCCTCTTGTAGTAAGCCTCCAGAGATTCATTCTTGAACTATTTACCATTATCCGAGATCAAGGTGTGAGGTAGACCATACCTACAAATAATGTTCATCCAAATGAATTTGAAGGTCTTCACCTCGATGATAGTTATCTGATTAGAGGGTGAACCGTGCGTCGTGTAATATGTAAGGACATAAATTTCTAATTGAGTCCTTTTATTGTTTTGACTTAATTCCGTCAACAAAACTGTGTGTAATTTATCATAGGGAGATTTTATTTTATCACGATTTTACTTGGTTTATGCCATATTGAAGAAAATTAAAGACGTTGCAGCAAAGCTTCAAAGAATTAATCATGTCAAAGTCTAATTGGTGCAAGTTTATTCATCTTCAAAGTTAATTGCATTCCGAGATTACTCGGGTATGAATGTAGGAATTGATATTTTCAGCTGTAATTTTAGTACACGGTTGTATTCAAGAGTTTATTTACATTTTAGTTGTAGACTTTTGTATTATGGAAACCCATTATAGAGGATTCAATTTTATTAGAGATTTATTTTATTCAATTCAGTTTTTAGTTAATGTTATTCATTATTATTTTTATGTGCGTGATTTTTATTTACAATCACTTTTTATTTATTGTTGATTCTAAGAATGATATAAATGGAATAGCAATCCCTATGTTCGGGATTTCATCCTGATCAACTACATGTGGAGAATATGGATTTTTAGAGTTTATATCATATCATCTAAGTTCTAGTGTCCTTACAATCTATGTTACGCTTGTTAGGTTTCCGCATTACATTCTTTGTTATTAGATACTTAGGGTTAGTTTGACTCATACACTTTATTAGTGCTCGAATTCTTATGTGAATCTTCTTATTTGATTTAAAATGGGAAACAGTCTATGTAAGCGAGGATGAAAAACTACCACCAGAGCTACTATCCAGGAGACAGTTTCAGACTAGTAGCCACTAAAACAAGCACCACAGTTAGTAATATCTGACTTTACTGCCATCATTACCTAAGCTGTCACCACAGGGATGACAACTATTTTTCAACATTTTTTCCAGTCCTAGTTGACACATCTGCATGTGGTTGTGCCCACCAGTCGCAATTGTCTATTAGGCTTGCCAAGAGTAACCTGTTGTAGTTTGTGGGGACCACGTATGTTTCATCAGCACACCAGTGGAGGCAATATATTCAAAGGTACTTGAGGATGATAGAGTCACGGAGGTTAACAGATACATGCTAGCTTTAAGTTGATGGGTTAGGGCCAATAATACAGCACACGCGTGCTTTGGACTATGAGCAACCACCGTTCAAGTGCAACCGTTGTAATTAATACGACCGAGGGATGATGTCCTAAAGAAAACTAACCTATCCAACAAGTAAATTCCAATCAGACAAAAGTCTATCTGCTCATCCTTTACTTTTCATTAGCCATGGAAAAAATAATGATTTTTTAGTCTCAATGATAGTGTATCACCACTATCAAGGAGAGGAGAAACATGCACATCGATGAGTTTTGGAAGACATTTGAGGAAATTATTATCGTCTAGCAATTATAGCCTCAAAGAAGAGAGTGTTTTAACTTTGGCTCAGGGGAGTCACACAGTGGCCTAATATGAGCGGGAATTAACCATTATCTATATGTTTTCACTATATGAGGTGAACACTGAGTAGAAACAGATGGAATATTTAATCAGGGGCTGACCTATAGGATCAAATAGGTACTACTAGGGAATCCTACTTACACCACGTATACTCAGGTGGTGAATGCAACTCTTTTTCATTGTCAGGAAAACTCAAAATTTCAAAACTTTAAAAAAGTGAAGACAATAGACATGGAGGTTGACTCTACCCAAGACAATAAGAGTGGGCCAATAGAGAAGAGAATTTTCAGTGCCGAGAGGGAAATCGACAAGGAGACTAGCAGTCATGGAAGAAATAAATAAGGGAAACAGTGGGACCATATCAAGGTGTTCACAATGGAGTCTTTAGAGGGCGTTGTTATGGTTGTGGGGAGGTAGGTCATTTAGCCAAGAGTTGTTTGAAGTCCAGACTCTGAGATTTTTATGTGTAGGGTAATAGGACCCTACCTCTTTAGATTTATCCAGCACCGTAGTTGCCAACACTATATTATGTTCAGCTAACACCTCGGGAGTCAGGGAGTCAGCAAATACCACGTTAAGATGACGATCAACGTGGGTGATTAGGCATAAATTCTCATTTATCCCCTTAATTTCGGTATTTATATCATCCCGTGCATTGTAAATAGCTTAAATTTTTCTTATATTTATGCTACTAACCGTTTTTGGCAAGTATTGCATATTTTTGTATCTCTTATGTGTTTTATAGGTATTTCATGCAAATTAGTGCGAAAGAGAACACAAAACAATGAAAGAAAGCAAGAAATGGGGACTTCAAGGGCATTTTTGTAATTTTATAGCCATATTCTGGAGGTGGGGGAAACTAGAAAGTTGAAGAGCTTTAAATTACAAGAACACTGAAAAAAAGGCAGTCAAATCGGAGCTCTGGATCAAAAGATATGGCAAGTCAAAGTTGAAATTAATTATGGAAGCTGAAGAGTTTCAACTCTTGAAATTTCTTGTATAATTCCTTTTTATTACTTGTAAAACGTGGAGAGGCATTGGAAAAGTCATATTTGGGTATTATAAAAAGCCAAAGCCTATATTAATGAAGGGAGTAAGAAAGAGAGTTCATTTTGGAATATAATTTCATATTTTCTTAGGATTTAGAAACCCTAGTTTGTAAGTTGAACAAGAGTTATTCAAGATTCAAGTTTCAAGTTCAGATTTCCTTCTTCTATTAAAGTATTGCTAATTTATACTTTCCATTTCTTCCATATTGTAAGTTTAAATTTCTCTTGTAGTTTAATTTTTGTTTCTCAATTCAAGTTTCTTTTCAATGCATAATAGATCTATGATTTCTTGCACATTTAGAATTTTGTTTTCATTTAATAAAATCATGTCTAGCTAAGTTTTTTCAGGGTTGGGATGCATGAACCCATCCCAATGTAAATTACATATGTAGAAAATAGAATTAAAATTAAAATTTTTAAGGAGTCGTGCAAGATAATTCCACAATCATTATAGGTCTTTTAATCTCTCTTGCCCTAGGTACTTGGGATGTTTAAGAACATAATGTGCGTAAAATATGATGCGGGATTGAACCTCATATATGTAATGCTTATTATCTATAAAGACTGGAATCATTCAAATTTCTAATTTATAATTTTAGTATTCTGCTAAGTAATTACTAGGGTTTAGGGGATTGTATTCTCACCTTGTTTTCCCTTCGTTCTTATTACGTCATTCTTAGTTAGTTAATTTTTCTCACATGGTTATTGTAGTAGTTTAATTTAGTGTACATTTAGTTAGTTAGTTATTTCCCATATCAATCATCTTTTTGTTTCTTTTTAGAGTTAAGTTAGGGTTAACAGTCTTACCTTTGTCGTCACATTCACTCGTCCTAGTTCTCTGAGGATTCGATACCCAGACTAGCCACTATACTCCACAAGAGTTTAGTTAAAGTTTAGGTTTTTGTATTGCGGTTGGAAGCTGATAATAACGATTAACGTATTACACAAATGCTCGGTTTCCACCTCGATCAAAATGACACTGTTACTGGAGAATTAGATAGACTTTAGGTTAGGTTGGTCAATCCCAAATTTAACCTTAAAAAATATTCAAAAATATGGGTGTCACGTTTTTTAATTGCCCAATTTTAAATGTCTTACTTTAACTCCTTTGGTGGGTTTAATTGTTATGATAATAGTGAGGAGGAGGAGGAGGTGCTCAAGACTTATGAACATTGGATCAATATCACTAAAGATGAGTCTCATAAAAACAAGCCCAGTGCAAAGGCCATCCAAATTTATCAGAATGAATTGCTTGAAGAAAAAAGACTTGAAAAAGAATATCGGGAAAAAAATCATTATTGGGAGCAAGAGTTAGATGTATTATTCGAACCCAATGAGGATTTTTCTTCCGATATTTTTGAAGTTGAAGAATGTTTTCAACCAAATGAGGAATTCGATGTGCTAGAACTAAGGAAGCCTACTTTAGAAGAACTCTTAATTATTAGCAAAAACCAATCTGATGACCTTGCTGCTACAGAGTTAAAAATTAGAGAAACTAGCAAGGAGATTGATGCTTATCTGGAAATCTTAAAGGAGGGCTAGACTTGCGCTTCACCTAACACTTTTGAGGACAAAATCATTGAGAGTGATCCAAGTATTTTTTAATCTCAACCTCTTATAAATATTTCGAAATCTATTGAGGTTAAAGATTCTTCGTTTCCTTGTGTCCCACTATTATCGAACCATTAACTCCATCACAATAATCGAATGAAAGTCTTGAGGACGTTAACTCAATTCTTGAATGACAATGTTTGTTTGAGATGCTTCATCTTATGGGTTATTCACTTACACGTGCACTACCTCCCGTTCCAACTGGAAAAAAAATTAGGAGATGAATTGGATTTTGATTCCCATGAGTTGGTTGTAACTTTTGAAACAGTTAAAACTTTTACCGATGAGGAATCTTTGCTTGAATTGGTTTCCAAGATAGATTCTTCCTTTTTGTGTTCCCCTCTTCCCATATGACTTGAAAAATCTTTGGGAGGGGATTCTATTTTTCGTGGATCCCAATTGTATTTTTCACCCATCATCCCTTTAAAAATAGTAATTGGTGATGGTCTATTTTTTTCGCCTTACACATGCCTTCCGTTGTTCAAACGAAATTCTTATTTTTCAGGAGGCATGCATCCTAATGAGGGTACACCGATTACCCCTCAAAGTCAAATTGTATTTTGGGTGGACCCTCAAATTTTTTGAATTCTACTGTATGAGTTATTAGAAGTTAAAATCATAGGTTGTACATAATTAGTTTTTTTTTCTTTCTTTTTCTTATAGTTTAGAGTAATTAGTTAAAGTTTTTGTTATGATTGGTTCTAACATGTTTTGTAGATTCAATGGACTCTCACTCATCGGGGTTCGCTCCATTTGGGTAATATCTTTCTTTTCCTCTCTTTATGTTGTGTTCTTGATTCACATTGAGGACAATGAAACATTTAAGTTAGGGGGTGAGGGATATTCTTCCCGTTTATTATTTAGATTCATTGATTCGATCACATGTTCTTTCCAAGTGTGTGTTTTTTTCAAAAATTTCAAAAAAAGCCAAAAATATATTTCTTCAAAATAAATAAAATTTAAAATTTAAAAGCTTCAAAAATGTCACATTTTTTTTGTCTCAAATTTTTAACAATCAAAATGCACTAAGCCAAAATTGACCAAAGATGGAAATTGAGCGAAAATTGTCGACTTAACGAATAAGTGTGGAGATTAACAAACCCGGTGAAATTTCGAGCCTATCATTTTTGTGTGTTTATAAATCAATCCGAGTTTATGATTAACTCAAAGTTCTATTTATCATTTACAAAAGTCATTGATGATATCTATTTTATTATTTTGATCAGTTATGGAAAATGTGTGAGAGATTGTCTTGAATAACGCGCACTAAAATATCTCTAAACTAAATTAATCTTGAGACGCATATGGTAAAGCAACTCGCATTTAGACAATGAAGTAGGCCATCGTTTGTTACCCCAAAATATCCAACCATCTCCTTTTACCCCTTATACCTTAAACCCAAGAAAGTCCTAACCGAGTCCGAATGGCGAAATTAATTACTGCATAGAGAGCTAAGACATGAAAAGATAATAAAAGAGATTAAAATGGTGTGATTAAGAGATGATGTTTCTCATTTCCTAATAACTATATTCCGATGATGAGATCTTTTCACAATATATTTCCTTCTTTTCAATTTTGTATGCGTGAAATTGTGTACATTATATTTACTCTTTATATCATGCATACCGAGAGAAAACAACCACAATCCGAGTGATTCGTTTGTGAGTGCACCAATAAGAATTTGAAATCAATTTTTTTTTCGAAAAGTAACGTAATGCTCAATCAGTGAAAATTTAAGGTTTAATTTATGGCTTTGCACACACACACTATGGTTTGAGGCATTTGAATATGAATTTATGGTGATTATTTTTAGAAAATTTTAAATTGTACAATTTTTAAGTATTTTGATTTTTCTCTAAATCAATAACGAATTTTGTGGGTATATTCACTGCAAACCCTCACGAGACACCACTCGTCCTACTAGAGAAACCTAGGGGTTTAAAGGCTTGTTGCTTGCATTAAATGCAATCGCTTGCCAGCGAAAGAGGTATTCTATCCCAATAAAGTTTTTGAAGAGTCCTTAACACATACTCTTATGCTTTTACATTGCTCGAGACGTGCAAAGTTCTAAGTTAGGGGGGTTTGATTAGGTATAAATTCTTCACATTTATCCCCTTAATTTCGGTATTTTTATGATCTCGTGCATTGTAAATAGCTTGAATTTATATAATATTTATGCTACTAACCCTTTTTGGCAGGTATTTTGTATTTTGTGTATCTATTATGTGTTTTACCGGTATTTCATGCAAATTAGTGCGAAAGAGAACGTAAAACAGTGAAAGAAAGCAAGAAATGGGGAGTTCAAGGGCATTTTTGTAATTTTATAGCCATATTCTGGAGGTGGGGGAAACTAGAAAGTTGAAGATCTCTAAATTACAAGAACACTGAAAAAAAGGCAGTCAAATCGGAGCTCTGGATCAAAAGATATGGCAAGTCAAAGTTGAAATTAATTCTGGAAGCTGAAGAGTTTCAACTCTTGAAATTTCTTGTATAATTCCTTTTTATTAGTTGTAAAACGTGGAGAGGCATTGGAAAAGTCATATTTGGGTATTATAAAAAGCCAAAACCTAGAGTAATGAAGGGAGGAAGAGAGAGAGTTCCTTTTGGGATGTAATTTCATATTTTCTTAGGATTTAGAAACCCTAGTTTGTAAGTTGAACAAGAGCTATTCAAGATTCAAGTTTCAAGTTCAGATTTCCATCTTCTATTCAAGTATTGCTAATTTATACTTTCCATTTCTTCCATATTGTAAGTTTAAATTTCTCTTGTAGTTTAATTTTTGTTTCTCAATTCAAGTTTCTTTTCAATTCACAATAGACCTATGATTTCTTGCACATTTAAGAATTTTGTTTTCATTTAATAAAATCATGTCTAGCTAAGTTTTTTTTAGAGTTGGGATGCATGAACCCATCCCAATGTAAATTACATATGTAGAAAATAGAATTTAAATTAAAATTTTGAAAGTGTCGTGCATGATAATTCCACAATCATTATAGGTCTTTTAATCTCTCTTGCCCTAGGTACTTGGGATGTTTAAGAATATAATGTGCGTAAAATTATTTAGCACCGCTTTATATTTCTCTTTGATTTCATATGATGCGGGATTGAACCTCATATATGTAATGCTTAGGATCTATAAAGACTGGATTCATTCAAACTTTTAATTTATAATTTTAGTATTCTGCTAAGTAATTACTAGGGTTTGGGGGATTGTATTCCCAACCTATTTTCCCATCATTCTTGTTAAGTCATTCTTAGTTAGTTAATTTTCCTCACATAGTTATTGCATTAGTTTAATTTAATGTACATTTAGTTAATTATTTATTTCCCATCTCAATCATCTTTTTATTTCTTTTTAGAGTTAAGTTAGGGTTAACAGTCTTACCTTTGTCGTCACGTTCACTCGTCCTAGTTCCTTGAGGATTCGATACCCAGATTAGACACTATACTCCACAAGAGTATAGTTAAAGTTTAGGTTTTTGTATTGCGTTTGGAAGCCGATAACAACGATTAGCGTATTACACGAACGCTCGGTTTTCACCTCGATCGCCTTCTGACAACGATTACCATAACAGATGGACTAGTGTATGTCCTTGTTTCTTTATTTTTTATGTGTATTTCTTATTTTCCCTTTTTTATGTGTGTATAAGGGAATAATATGTATGGTTAATTAATTCACTAAATATGATATGTGTAGCTACTAGTATGTTTGGCATGTTGGGATTTCAACAACATGGGTTATTTACTGGTATTTTCTTGTTAGACCGTTACAATGTGAGTGAGCTATCAGGTTAAATAGTACGATTTGTCTTGCCACAACGCGAGTGAGCTATTGGGCAAAAGGGCATGGTTGATTTGCTATAGCGTGGTAGAGCTGCTAATTGGTATTGACATGCTAGGTTTGCCACGATATGGTTGCTTTGCCACATCATTGATGAGTTCTAAGAATATTGGCCATGTTTTAGGCATTTTTTCTTGGAGGGATTTTATAAGCTATTTGGTTCAGTGCTCAAAGGGTATGTCACGAGTATATATTAGGTTTTGGATTATACGTTCGACGTATGAGTTTCTATCGAGTGTTGAAATCTGGCTGCAACAGCTTATAGTTTCCCTGTTTATCTGTGTATTGGATGATGAGGACTTCGGCGAATTTCGTTGACACAAATCCATTATTATGAGTAAGAATGTAATACCACGTATTATTATGAATTAATTAATTGATAATTAATAAGTACTCAGGTGAATTAACAGGTAATTTATGGGGTTTAATTGGTTTGGATTATTAATCAGAATATAAAAGGAGGATTTTAAATATTTGTGAGCAACTCATAAATTAAATTAACTTGGTTATGATTTATTTGATATTTCACATTGGTATGTTGGGATGGAGCTCTTAGGGTGTACAAAGGCCCTGAATGGTATTTTTTATGTTGCAAATTGGATTCTTGGGGTAGGTACACCTTTGGACCAAGTTTTATGAGTATTCAGTTAGTATTTTGGGCTTATTTGGAGGTCCAAAAATGGACCCACAATAGACCCTCGGATTTAGGGTTTTAAATGGGTTTATATCACTCATTAAACATCATAATACATCATAATTAAAATCCCAACATCAAGAGATAAGCTTCGGGAGAAGAGAAAGAAGAGTTAAGAGGATCAAATAAAGAATCAACCTTCATTCAAGGCAAAAAAAAATACTATCTAGCATATCGTATTACTGTAATCTATATGCGATTTCATCACTTCTTATGAACTAATTGTGTATGATCATGAAATTATTTGATTTTGTGCTCTATCAAATTAAAATATGAAATAAACCATATTTGTGGAATAAAAAATTAGATTAACAGAAAACTTACAAAAGAAGAAGATGACAGAGTTGAGTATTGGACACTTTCTCCTAAAGACAGAATTCGCTCCCGCTATGGTATTTACGACAATGAAAAATGAACGTATGTCTCCTAGGATGAAATCGTCTCGACACGCGCAAGAAACACTTCAATGTGCATGTCCCACGAACGAATCATGTTTGATACTCGCTCCGGCTTGATTAGGAATGGAAAGTATTGAAAAATATTTTTTTCTCTTCTATAATGTGAAGACAACTCTTGTATTTATGAAAAATAATGTGTTCCTTCATGAAAACATATGTGCTTTGTTAACAGTCACTTTAGGAATATTTTTCACAAATAGTCACAACTTATGATGAACAGTCACGACCTTTAGTGGCGGTTCTGACAAACAGTCAATACATATAACGAACAGTCACAACCTTTAGTGACAATTTAGAAAAATCATCCCAGGAAATTAAATGAAATTCCCAATAATTTCATATATAAATGTGGAACATTGAAATCAAATTTCTCATTCATTATTTATTCATTTTTAACAAATGGATATACCACGTGACTCGTCTTGTTACAAGGAATACATACGTACTTGGTCCCACCGCGTTCGATGTGTGGATCCCACAGTTATAATAGCTTAAAGTTGAATAATATATTAATTTGGTCAAAATATTAATTTGTGTAAAACACAATATTTTCAACGCTTTGTACGTATATGTGATTTTGTGGTTTGTCATGAAATGGAAAAAGGGGAGGTTGTAAAAAATGGACCTTATGTATAAAGAAAGTTCTCTTGTTCATTAAAAAAAATAATTCTAAGTTTAGTTCATTTTAAGCAAATAACTTTCATTGATTTGTATAAAATATGGTTTTACAATCAGTAATTTATTACAACTATTTCAAAATAATAAATATAAATTAGTTGTAAACATATTTAGTATTATTTATAATAGATGTCAATATAAAACAAATGTAACATGTCTTTGCTTCTGTTCTGACATATGGTGATCATTTTTAACAAATAGAAATATAAATTATAATATGATGCCCAACTCTAAGAAATAGAGATATTTGAGTAAAAAACCCCAAATTTGTACATTTTAGAAAGCACTCTTAATTTACAATTTCACATTGTTATTTTAACATTTACGTGGTTATTTTAAAATCTGCATTACTCTATTATTATTCAATTGTGCATTGTTATTTTAACACTAGCATACAACTCGCGCGATGCGCGAGCGCATTATAAAATTCCTTAAACATACATCTACTCTTTTGTAAACTAATTTTATATAGAATGAACTATGAAAGAAACATTGTGGGTGAATAAGTTACAAAATTAAACCCACAGTGAACAAAGGATAGGCGGATCCAGAAATGTGAGTAAGGGGGGCCATACAATATATATCAATTTTTGTAGGGGCCAAAACTATAAAACTATAAGAAAAATTTACAATATTTAAAAAGTCTAGCCTTATATATATATACTCTTGTGCGGACCAGTCCATATTTTTAGAATGCGGACCGAACATGTGTCACATGACGGTGCTCCTAGAAATTATTGCCTAAATTATAGGCACACTCTCTCTCTTTTCTGGGCTCACCGCTAGGTGACACATGTCCAGTCCGCACTCTTAAAATGCGAACTGATCTGCACAAGAACAGGACTATATATATATATATATATATATATATATAATATGAGAGGAGGGTGTTTTACTGTTTCAAAATATCAACGGTTGAGATCGAATTGTTTGGTGCGATCTAAGGGTCTCAGATTGTGCCATTTCACGACTTAACATTGTGACATGGCAAAAATGAAAAAATCACCTATCCTCCATCTCATTCTCTCCCTTTATCTCGTTTCCTCATAAGGCACGCTAAAAATCCCTACCTCAAAACATCTTCTTCCACTACCTCAGCCCCCCGCCGCACCTCTTTCCCCGATGTACCTCTCACCCCGACGTCATACCTCTCTCCACACCGCCTCTACTCTCTCCACATCTTCGCTCCTCTCAAGTAAGTTTCGAATGGTTTAGGCTTCGATCTTAGGTTTAGGCTTCGAATGGTTTAGGTTTCAATTGGTTTTAGTTTCAAGTTTGTTTATTGTACAAATTTGCAATTAGTTTATTGTACAGATTTGCAATTAGTTTATTTATCATACAAATTTAAGTTTCATTATGTTTGCAAATTACAAATTTAAGTTTCATTAAGTTTCATTCTATACCCGCTTTTCATTTACACCATATGTTTGTAGAAGTATGAACTGCCACCAAAGCTTCTCTTTTTTTTTGTTTAAAACTTTATATATTCTGGGTTTTGAAACCGTAATGTTGATTTGGAATGCTCTTTGTTGATTAATTTTAGTTTTATAGGGTTTGAAAATTGGGGGAAAAGGATTATGGATAATTACATGGGGGAAAATTGGGGGGAAACGATAATCTGCTGAAAATTACAGTAAAATTGGGGTTTCTCTATTTTTAATCGATGGCATGGTTTATTGTTCTCTAAGACCTGTTTGCTGTTGTTATTCACATTTATATAATTATTTTTGCAGATCTAATGTTTTTTTTATCTCACTTTTAAATATAGGCTTGGATTCACCCAACCCAACTATTGTTCCAATCAGATCAGGTATACACTCTGTTTTGTTATATTTTTCATTATCTGAAATTTGCTATCAAATGTTATAGGGTCGGGTTGAAATTGGAACTTGTTTGCTATTGTTATTCACATTTAAATTATTATTTTTACAGATCTAATATTTTTTATCTCACTTTTAAATATAGGCTTGGATTCACCCAACCCAACTATTGTTCCAATCAGATCAGGTATACACTTTGTTTATATTGCCTTTTTGATAGGCAACCACTATTTCGCTTTTCAAAATTGCATTTCTTAGTTTGGTTGGGTTTATATTGGTCTTTTATCTTTCATCTAAAACAAAGTTAATATAAATCTTTCATATAGTTTGGTGAAGTGTGTGAACCGGAACACTTATTATTCGTGCTTTTAATTTGATAAATTTGACAGGAAGTGCGAGAGTGCGAGAGGGTGGATTTAAACAATCATTCACTTCGAAGCAACTACCACATCACCACCGGTATTAAGCATCACAAGAGGTTAATATAAAGTTCCTTATGGTTTCAAGAGGTTAATACTATGTTAATAGTAGTTAACTCTACATCTTTTGTTTATTTCTTTACTATGTCAAACCTTGCCTTTTGGTGTTATAATTTTGTGACTAATTATAGTTAAACACTTGGTTGATTATGCAATGTCCTTCACAAGAGAGAAGTGACAAAATAGAGAAGTGAACATTCTAATTTTTCCATTGGTATTTTTTTATCTCCCCACCCCCACCCCACCCCACCCCACCCTCACCCATCTCTCTTTATCTCTATGGTATTGATTTTTTTACTTTTGATTGTTGTGTTTGGTCTTGATATGTTTCAGGCAATATACATTTATCCTTAAAATTATGTCCCACAGAACCCAAGTCACATAACTCTAGCCTTATAATGTTTAGTTATTTTTAATTTGATTATAAATTTTTATAGTATGTCAAGTCTTGACCAGAGCATTAATTCATAATAATCAGGGGTTTTGATACTCTATTTTTAGATATCTAACTTTTTTACTGCTTTTTTTTTCTTTTTGGATTTTCATGTCGTGAATGTTAACCTCATTTATTATTTTGGCAGGGGTGATGTTATTCAAAGTAATCACATTGCTTTTTAGAAAATTTTCTTTAGGGTTTGGTGTTTTATTTTATTTTTCTTCAGATTAAATGTAATAAAACAAGCAACTGGCTTGAGTTTTTTTTATCAAGAATCTATATAATAATGCAATCACGACAAAGATGTGCAAATTTTTTATTATCTTTTGTTTTGTTTTTTCTACTTTTTGCAATGATACTCTTAATTTTCTAAGAGAACAGCACCATCGACACTCATTTTTATTTTAAAAGCATGAAATGACACTAATGTATTAAAGCAGTGTTTTGAGTGTTCCGGGTAGTGTTTACTAATTTCATTGATGTACACTTTGGATGGTCTTGTTAAGGTTTGCTAAAATTTTCTCCTTTTAAGTTATTCCAAACATAAATTGAGATTTCATGTGTTTTAGGAATGGTGCATCATTATTTTTATAGTATGGATATGATAATGACTCATGCAACTGCTTCAGTTTGCAGATAGGTATTTGGATAGGATATTAACTATTCCGTTTTGATCTTCTTAAGCTTTGAACGACTCAAATTCTTTGAACTGCTCACCTGAACCAAGCTTTGAACTGCTCTCCAGATTTTTTCAAAGCAGTTCAAATTCTTTTTACTTCCATTATCATTAGTTTTAACTGCTCACCAGGTCTGACTTTCTTGGATATGATGAGATCCATTATTTTATTTGGAGCATGTCCAATAGAAAATGAATTCAACTTGATATTGTGGCCATTTTGGCCATTGTTGAAGCTACCTGCATTTAAGGTTAATACATGCTTTCATTTCAATTTGTTAGTAATTATTTTAGGCACAATTTCCAAGTGATGAGTTTGAAACGTTTTGGGTTGTAATAGTTTACTAAATTGCCACAATTTAGTAATAGTTTACTAAATTGCCACAATTTACAGGTTAATACCTTCATTAGTGTAATAGTTGACTAAATTGCATTGTATTTTTTGTCCAGTGTTATTAGATCAAAAGTTTCTTAATTTATTTGAATAAAATATTGTGTTTGATTATGCAGGTGGAGGTGGTCTAATTGCTTATGGGGACTCATATTAGAGCTTTTGCTACTAAAATCAGTGGTACTATGCATAATTGGACCTAATTCTTTAGAAGAGTCCATAACCACTAGCTTGAGTGTCTTAACAGTGGTACTATGCATCTTAACAGTGGTACTATGCATCTGAAATTATAGATGCAAGCCCTTAACATGAGTTAAATGAGGAAAATGATGATGCTGAAGAAACTGTGAAGTCTCAAAAGGTTGTTTACATGAATAGTACTGCATTGTCCATACATGTTCTACTCAGAGTTGTATGTTTTATCACATACTACATTGTGCAAAAGGAAGGGAGAAAACTCCCATGGCTTGAGCATATTGAGATGGATTTATGAAGAGATTCCATCTAACTATAAGGACAGACATCATGTTGTGTGCTTCGTTCATCTCGGCCTCCGCTCAAGGCTTATCTTTGCCACTCTTGGACATTTTCTTTTAAGTGGAGGGTAAGTAACTTCTTGATATATTGTTTGGCAATAATTAGATTACTAATGCTCATGTTCCTGTATGAACCTAAATTAAGGGCTGAAAAAGTAATTACAATATTTTTTACTGTTAGGTGCATTTAATGACGTGGAAATAATATCCATCTAAAATGCATTACATCTAATGGTGAAGATATGGACTTTATTACTTGAACGTATCTATTTTGGTCCTTACAAGAACATTGATGATACTCGACTTTCCTAAATGCGATTTATGTTGCATCTATTATTGATTCAGTAATCTGAATTTGCGAAAGATACATGGATTATGCTTTGATAGGCAATGTTAAGCTTGATTGCCCTGCTATTGGGAAACAATTTACCGCTGTAGAAATTTCAGCTGATGTATATCGATTTCTTCTCATTTTAGAATTACTTTATATGTTCCTTATGCTAAACTATAATGCCTATTCATTATCATTAGTTGGTTTTAACACTAAATACATATAAAAATATCAATATTTGATTATTAAGAATTATTTTTAAGATTAGACTAATTTAATTCTCTTTTTTTGTGGTTGAAGCCGTTTTGGCATGGAGGAAAGGTTTCGGGATTAGACAACAGATATCGCTTCAGATTGAATAAGGCTAAGATTGAAATTATGTTGGTGAGGAATCCAAAGGGTGAGATCCAGAAGAAGAAATATGAAGCCATAACATCCGAAGAGAATGTCGATAAGAAGGAATGAGAAATTCAATATGAGAAGGTATGGGTTGGTAGTATGATGTTGGTTTCTTTTTAGATATCAAATAAGATTAGGATAAAAAAACGCTTAGGATGAATCTTCTTTTCCTTGGATGAAGCTTAGGATGAAAAAAAGAATATTATCAATCTTTTTTTCCTTGGATGCAAATAAGATTAGGATGAGAAAAATCTTATGTATGTTACTGATTGTATTTTTACTTATGTGATTGTATCTTTGTTCGATTAGCTAATTTTGGGCTTTAGTTTCTCCTGTATAACTGATGCTTTATGAGAAACTCTTGGGATCTTCCTTTTATATAGCTTTTATACAACTGTGTCGATGGTAGGGGCATGTGATTAATTACTTTATATTCCCTTTTGGTTGATTGGTTACCAACTTTCAATGTGTTTAATGTTGGGGTTTGAAGTTCATTTTGTTTCCAAGTTTGTGTCAAGTTCACAGTATTCACTTTCAAATATTATTTTCATTCCCTTTGTTTTTCAAAACTCTGCAAGTAATAGATATCTAAATCCGTAATATAGTTTTGGTGAAGTGTATGAACCGAGAAACTGATTAATTATGTTTATTGTTTGTCAAATATTACCGAAAATCGAGAGGGGGAGAGTGACAATGGCGAGAGGTGGGAAGAAGGATGGGAAGACAACAGTAGTAGCACCTAATCCAGAAGCATATGTAGATCTTAAGACTTAAAAGACTTCTAATTTCCAAAAACATGCTCTCCGATACTCCCGCAAAGGCCTGCTCAGTTGCTCTCACCCCAGCCAATACGGTGGTCAAACACCACAGAACATACATTTTGAGGAAGTCCCACAGAAAGATAAATTCATATTCTCCTTTCCCGGCCTTCTAGCTCCCATATCCGGTGGCAAATGGAGTATAATTTCAAAGGTGGTGCAGACACAACATGTGTAAGAAATCAAAGTGTTACCAAATCTGGAGCGAAACGTGTGGAAGAACAGTCCCCTAAGCACGAGCAAGAAGTTGATTTATTGAAGAGTCCAAATGACATGGCATATTTGACTTAAGCTACTCCATCTCGGTATTCAGCAAGGAAGGTAGGAATAAATTTATATTTGCGGAAGCTTCTTCGGGGGATGATTCTATTGAATTTGTTGGATTATTTTTTTATGTTTTTAACAGGGTGGATAATCCTATAAACAAAGGAAATTCTGTTCAATTTTTTTTTAAAATATTTACACTTTAGTGTTAACAAAAAATTTATATTGTTTACACATATTAGTGTTGTAAAAGACATTAATGACGTAAATTGTTTATGGATTCAACACTTTGAAAAATATTTTATGTTGGTTGGTGCGTTTGTGGTACTTGATGATGGCGTCGTGTCACAAGTCCAAGTAGTAATATTGGGGGTAAATTTAGACTATTTGAATGTTATTGAATTATTTGTTATTTGTTAAGTATGGTAGATAGTCGTGTAAACAAACGATGTTATGGCCATTTTTTTTTAAATTGATCATGGGGAACAAAAAATTTATCGTTTTGCGATTCTGTAATTTGGAAATTTTCACTGATTTGTGATTCCGTACTTCGAAAAATTTCGTCGTGCCTTCAGGCACGGGCATTTCGCTAGTATATATATATATATATGTTCCTCTAGTACCTTATTAACTCCTGTTTAGTTCTTGTAATAAATGTAAAATCCAAACACACTAACGGTAAGTATGAAAAGTGAAAACTATCAAATAGTCCACATGATGAACACTGAAAAAGTTACGCGATATAGTATAGAGGTAAAAAAAAAATTTACTGTTTCAAGAGAGCTTTTCCTGCCTAATTTATGTTCACCCACGTAAGATGCTTCTTTTTGTCCAATACATGCTTTGTCAATTTTCCTTTTTGGCATTTTCCAAAATTGATTATCTAAATACATTTTAGTATAGAAGAATCCTGACAATATAATAAAGATATAAATAAAAAGTGTAGATGAAAAATTGGAACAATTGAATAATGTAAACAATTTACCTTAATTTTTAGTCCACCGGTTCAATTTTGTTATCTTCTATGGTAACAATATTTTACAATATAGCACTTTCAAACAATATTGTTTGGCGATATAAGAAAGTTGAAAATGCATCCTAAGTATTTTAGACACTCCAAATAAAAACCAAAGTGTGCAGAAGTATATATTAAATAAAAATAAAAGAGAAGGAGAGGGAGAGAAGGAAATCGGTGATTAGGACGTGAAAGCCACGGTGCTTGCAGTAATAGACGAAGAGATGAGAGTTAGGGCCATCAGGTGCTGTATCTTCAAAAATATATGAAACTTGAGAGGCCATTTGTCGGAGCCTTGAATTAAGCTACTACAAAATATATATTAATAAAAGAAGAGATGGGGAAGGGGAATGTATGTAGGTGTTGGAATATGAAAAGGATTCTATTTTTTATGACTTTTCCAAGAGAAAATAAATGAGTGAGAAGAAGCTCGAAGGACATGGGAAAATGAAAAGAGTGAGAGAGGCAAAAGAAAATTAACTTTATTTTATAGTGGATTAATAGATAACTTAGCTATGCTTATTTTAAAAGTGGAGGATATTAGCATTAAATGCATTAATACCTCTAATACTATTGTATTAGAGGTATAATATAGATGTATGTTATTATTATAGCTTTGCACAAATATCACAAGTGTTGCTTAATAAATTTTGACAACAACAAGGATCGCATGCTAAAATTTTAAAAACATGACTAAACTGCCCAATCTAAGGGACCTATAATTTTATACCTGCTTTTTTTCATAACTAAAATCTATTCTTTAAGACAAAATATAGACATAATTCTGTCGAATGGTGACATATACATGCAATTTTTTTTTTAATTACAGTGAATGTCACATGACTATTTCATTGTGGAGACTATTAATACAAGAAGTATGTTGAATTCCATAATAATTCTATTTGAATCAGTGTCATAATAAGTGTACAAAGTTCTCGTTTAACTGCACGTTTAAGAGAGGCGGATGTATGTTAGCCTTATTCTCATAAATGGAGAAGTTACCTTCATGTCACGAACTCGAAACTACCTGTAGTTTGAATGGGAACACTTGTCATCACACTAAAATACGATCTCCTTTTATTTGAATTAGAGTCTAAATGATAAATCTAAACCAAGATATAATTACTATCTTAGTAAATTATATTTCCTTCTTGCACACAAAACATGAAAATAGAATAAAAATAAAATTGATTATTATATCTTCCAAAACGTGCCAATCTATGCTTTTAGGAGATGGGGTCCAAACTTCCAATCCACATGCCCTTTTGCCATTCATGGTTAAGGGTAGACCCTAAAATTGAATGCATATACAAGAAGTGTGGATCAAAATCCAAATCAATTAACAAGAGTTCTTACCATCGAGCGCGTAGATTAGCTGGCAGGGCATTGTTCTAGCTTAACCAAGGTTCTCGGTTCAAGGCTTGCGAATGCAGCTATGTTAAATACTCAGTGGGGCAGCTTTGTCACTCTTGTGGTCCGTCCTGGTTTGAGCAAGGAGTAGTCGAGGTGCGTAAAAAATTAAATATAAAAATAAAGTTGGAATAAATTCTGAAAATATGAATATATATTTAAAACTTCCAAAAATGCCAAAAAAAATTTAAAATATAAAAAAACTTGGAATAAATTCTGAAAATATGAATATATATTTAAAAATTCAGAAAATGCCAAAAAATATTTTGAAAACATTGGAATAAATTCTGGAAAATATGACTAGATTTAAAAATTTCGAAATACCAAAAAATATTTTAAAAATACAAAAAAAAACTTGGAATAAATACATAGCAATAAAAAAAAGATACACCAAATATTAAAAAACAAAAAATTGGAAAACACAGAAAATAATACATTAAAATAGAAAATAAATAAAACAATTTTTTTTTGTCCAAAATCAGCTTAAAAATAGATTTTCAATAAAAAAAAACTAAAAAATTAAAAAACCAAATACAAAATATTTAAAACATTTGGAAAATAGTAATTATTTTTCAAAAATAATAAAAAACCAGATTTTATTTTCCATCCCACCCACCGCCTACCCCAGCCGCAATTCCTGCCCTAACCCCGCCACCACCCAGCCCACCTGCTCCTTGTGTGTGTGTGTGTGTGTGTGTGAGAGAGAGAGAGAGAGAGAGAGAGAGAGAGAGAGAGAAGAGAGATGTGGAGAACAACCCCCCCCCCCCCCCCCCCCCAACAACCCCTTCCTCCTACACCAGCCACCCTACGCCCCCTGCCCCAGATCTGCCCATCCCCACCCCAGATCTATTCGTGTGTGTGTGTGTGTGTTTGAGAGAGAGAGAGAGAGAGAGAGAGATGAGTGAGAGGAAGAAGAGAGAGACAGATCGCGGGTGAAAGTGTGTGTGTAGGGTTTTTAAAAATAAAATGACCAACATACCCTCTATTAAAATCCACATGCAACTCAGTGAGTTATTTCCCTCCAAAAAATAGACGGCAGTCACATTTTGGGACAATTTGAACGGTCATTTAAATTATAGGGTGTAAACTGAAAAAATTAAAAGAATGGGGTGAAGAGTAGAAAGATAGTCAAAGTATAAGGGGTCACAGAATCCTAAATGTTAATATAAAAAAAAAATGCAACATGTCTTTGCTTTTGTTCTGACTTATGGTGATCATTTTGAACAAATAGAAATATAAATTAGAATATGATGCCTAAATCTCAGAAATAGCCCCATTTAATTTACTGGCGTTTACTCTGTGGTCTGCTGTCGAGATATTTGAGTAAAAAACCCCAATTTTGAACATTTTAGAAAACACTCTTAATTTACAATTTCACATTGTTATTTTAACATTTACGAGGTTATTTTAAAATCTACACTACTCTATTATTATACAATTGTGCACTGTTATTTTAACATGTATGTTATTATTTTAGCTTTGCACAAATATAACAAGTGCTGCTTAATAAATTTTGACAACAAGGATCGCACGCTAAAATTTTGAAAACATGACTAAACTGCCCAATTCAAGGGACCTATAATTTATTTACGTGCTTTTTTTCATAAATAAATCTATTCTTTAAGACAAAATATAGACATAATTCTGTCGAATGGTGACATAAGCAGCAAACATATGTCAGCGTCACATCAATACATGCAATTTTTTTTATTACAGCGAATGTCACATGACTATTTCAATGTGGGGACTAGTAGTTCAAAAAGTACGTTGAATTCCATAATAATTTTATTTGAATTAGTATGGTAATCTGTGTACAAAATGCCTGTTTAATTGTATGGTTTACGAGATGTGGATGTCGTTTAACCTTATTCCCATAAATGGAGAGATTATTTTCATGTTTGGAACCCGAAATTAAGAGTAATTTGAATGAGGACACTTGTTATTACACTAAAATACAATCTCTTTTTATTTCAATTAGAGTCTGAAGGATAAATTTGGACCAACGTATAATTACTAGCTTAGTAAATTATATTTCCTTCTCGCATACAAAACATGAAAATAGAATAAACATAAAATTGCTTATTGTATCTTCCGCAGCGTGCCAATCCAAGTTTTTAGGAGATGGGGTCCAAACTTCCAATCCACATATTCCCTTTTGCCATTCATGGTTAAGGCTAGTGCTTAAAATTGAATGCATATGCAAGAAGCGTGGAATCAAAATCCAAATCAATTAACAAGAATTCTTACCACCAGCCGGAGATCAGCTGGCTGGGGGCTGTTCTTAACCAAGGTCCTCGTTCAAGGCTTGAGAATGCAGCTACGTTAAATACTCGGTGGGAGAGCTTTGTCACTCTTGTACTCTTACCCGGCTCGAGCGAGGATTAGTTGAGGTGCACAAAAATGCTGCCTGAACACCTCGTGTTTCTTAACCAAAAAAAAAATTAACAAGAATTCTAGCACAAAAAAAAACAACAAGAATTCAAAGAGTCACAAATAGACCTTTGAGCCAATAGAACACTAGGTGCACCAAAGAAAGGTTGGTGACACTTGGTCTCTCCAAACACATTCCACTTGTAATTTGTATGAATGTTTGGTTTAGCCATACGCATGAATTTTTCTGCATGTTAATATCCACCATATGTACGTGTGTAAAAGAAAAAGAGAGAATCTACCAGTCAATCCAAACAAACCATGCAACTATAAGGTCCTTTCACAAGCTTGTATATAAAAGGTTGTGGGGCATTATGGAAATGTTGAGATTTTGAACCTTTTGGTCATACCATGATTTTTATTCCCCATGCTAGTTTCAACTTTTGCAATGTTGTTATAAACCCCTTAGCCTTCATCATTGTATCATCATACTACAATGCAATTATTACCCAAAAAAGAAGAAAAACAAGATGAAGGAATCGACAATCTCAAGCACTTGTTCCTTTAAAGCTGTTTTAATCTATAAAAGTGCCAAAGTTTTTTGGCCACTGTGATATTTTTCCAGGTGAGTCAACTGTTCTATCATCTCAAGCACATTTATATTTCTGTTGTTGATTATTTTCATCATCTAATATATTGCTTGGAAATTTTTTGAATGCTACATTATCTACGTATGTTCTGTTAGTTTGTTGATGAAAATTCAGCAGTTTAGAAATTGATGCAAAATTAACATAATCTCCTAAGATATAGAGTTTGAGAATTGTTTAGCTATTTTGATAGTAAACGTAATAAAAAAGGAAAACATGAACGCGCAAAATGTACGTGATTGGGTTTAGTTTTTACCGACATTCACATAGCTAAAGAATTTCATTATCTTCCATGTCTCAAATTGATTATCTCTTAAGCGCGGTCCAATCATGAAATGTATAAAATTATAAGGCCGTTTACCAAAATTTGAATAGGCCCCTTTATATGCATTAACATTAGAATTTGATTCTAAACATATAATTTATAACAAATAGGTCATCCGGAGCCCTATGACGTGTCCCACAAGGCGTTGGCCTCTGGACCTCACGAGCTTACTAGGCACCTTGACCCTTGATTGGGTTTCCGAAGTCGCAAAATAAATAGAGTTTACACCTCGAATTTCTTTGTAGCTTAATTTTTTGTTTGAAAAATTGTATTGGTTTGTTACTAACAAAAGTTTGGAAATGTAACAAATAACTTAGGAATGATTGTTAAAAAGGGTATTATTTGAAATAAAGAGTACCACAATCATATTTTATCAAACTTTTGGTTCAATGGGTGAACAATCGTACTATATCCCCTCAAATAATCTTGGAAGTACACTTTAAAAGTAAAAGATATTAATGTCTTGATTTGATTTTTAAAAAAAGGGTAATAAAAACGATGAATAAAAAGCATTGTACTTTAGCGGCAAATACTTAAAAGTTCCCAACCGTGATTTAGGCAGTCCAGATTATTTATTACTTTTGAAAAATGTGGTGTTAACAAAAGAATAAAGTCCAAGCATAGAATGCATTAGGATTGGCGTAGAGTATAAAAATGAGTTTTGTTTTTTGTCTTTTTTGTATTGTTTTTTTAATATTTCTTTAGAAAGGTCAACATCATATGCTCAAAGACTGTGATTAGACCCGCTTATTCTGCAACAAGTCAACCAACTGCCAATCATATATATACATACCAGAAAGACTGGTAGGCTGGTAGCTGATTCTGTGTTGAGGGACAGATATGACTCTGAATATTAGTTTACATCACACGCCATAAATTCTTGGCACCACAATAGGATTGGTGAATGAGTAGGTTAGTCGGGTCAAATGGGTTGGTCTCTATTGTGACACGCCAGAACTTCTTTGCTACTACAATAGGATTGGCAAATGGTTAGGTTTGTTGTTTTAAAAATGTTGGGTATTTGATGGGTTAGTTTAAACATAGCCCTTTAAAATTGGTTAGCGAGTGGGGCAAATTGTCATGGGCTATGTTTAAATTAAGTATAAAACATACAAAAAAATATGTTTAAACATAGACCTTCACCTTTTCTCGTCGAAAAAGTTAGAGGACCTTGATTTTTTTCGACGAAAAACACTCTTCTCCAACTCTAACGATGGTGCTGCTGGCGCGGACTAAAAAAATGAAAAAAATTAACAAAGAGAGAAAAACTTCGGCGATGATTCCAACAAGCTTCTCCAGCGAACTGTCCCATACTGCACCAAAACATGTTTTTTGTCACGGTCATAGATCTTGACTAATGGCCCTTGTCACGGTCAAAGACCGTTACAAGAATGGAGGTGATAACTGTTCTGTTACGAACTTATCCCGTTCAAAGTCCGTGACAAGTTTTTCTTTATCACGAACTTATCACAGTCAAAGTTCGTGACAATATCCTATATGTCACGGTCAAAATCCGTGATAATAAAAACTTATCACGGACTTTGACCGTGACAAGTCCTTAACGAGATCAACTTGTCACGGTTAAAGTCCGTGACAAAACTGGGCAGCAGAATTTTAAAAAAGAATTGGACAGTATGGCCAATGTCACTAGCCATAGTACACTATTTAACCTATAGCAGCAATCAATGATATATTTCAACAATAAATAACAACAATCAACACTAATATTAATAATAACCAATCACTAACCAAATATAAATAAGAAACACGATATATGAACCCAAATTTAAATGTTAAATACAAACTATTATATAAAAAGTAAATGTTCATTGATTTTTAGGTTGGAGGAGAAAGGTAGGCCATACAATATAAGAACCAATGCAACCCTTAATATGATGCACGCCACATTGTTCATTCAACCATAGGACTTCATTTTCCTTCCCCACCACAACGTCAGTGACACGAACCTGAGTCTTATGAGACTGCAGCGAACAATTATGCACCAAGGAACATGGGCGTATACTCAGGTCCCTTAAACCCCTAGCAATTTTATCGCCTACCCGTAAGTCCAGTAAATAGGCTTTATCCCAACTAATTATAAATGGAGTCTGGATAATTGGGATGGGGGGAGATGACGACTAAGTCATATAGAGATGAGGGGTCTATTGGTGAGGGTGAGAAAGAGGGAGTAGTGGTCCCCTTATCCATTACTTTATCCTTTCCCTTCCCCGAGCTGCTATTTTCTCGATCTTGAAGAGCTTGCTTAACCATCGAAAATATTTTATTTAATATTTTTTCGATGTTGTCAAACTTTTAGTCTAAATTTGTCTTCAGTTTGTCGACCTTGCGTGACAGTCCACTATTTCTCGACGTAATCCCGGCAAGCTTCGACTTCCCTACTCGAGGCCTAACACCCTGAGTACGGCTTTTATGATCCTACCCGAGCTCTAAGTGAATTAGTACTCATAGATGCCTTGTCGGCATCACTCTGGGAGTTGTGGACTTCTTTAAGTTTCTTTTTTAAATAACAAAAAAAAAGTACGCGATTAGATGAAATAACAGAATAGTATGTGATTATAAATAATGAATTAATAACATAAATAAAATTATAACTTGTAATATTGGCGACCACAACGGGATTGATCTCCTTTTCCTTCCCTTTTTACGTTTGAATTGCCACATAGGCATCGAGCCTATGTGACTTACCCCTAGAACCACTCCGTGCCTGCTGAAATAAAATAATACAAAATTAGTGAATTAGTATATAATTACTGCCAAATAGAATACAATAGAAGTGAAGTGAAATAACATTCAAAACTTACCATCATATGCTCCATCTCAACATAAGAAGTACACCCAGAGTAGTGTACATCAACCTTCTTGGCTCGGTTTTTCCTCCCTGATTCATGAGAGGACAACTGCCTATCTGATATCTCATTATCGACAAATTGTTGCCAGTTTGCCGATGAAATTGACTCATTCTCAAGTGTTGTTTCCCTATGCTGTAAGATGGACTCCCGATCGCTGCTAAAATATCGTTCATGCATGTTTCTCTTCCACGTTTTCCATTGCTCCATTTGTTATTACAACGCGGTGTCGCGTGATTCTGGGGGTAAGTCAGATTGTTCCTTTCAAACAAATACAAAAAAAAAATTGAGTTAGTAGTATTTAAATTATAAAATAAAATATAAATATTATTAAGTCAAGAATGTGCCCGTAATGCCCCCCAAATGGCCATCTTTCCAATCAATGTACTCGGAGCCAAAATCGTTTTGAGCAATTCAAGGTCCTAACTTGGAAGGCCATCTTGTTACCCACTACTCTTACTAACTTACCCCACTTTAGGGGCCTTGTGCCTGACGAGCCTTCCTTGTCGCCTCTTTCCTAACGCCCTGATGAAGACATATCCTGCAAAAATTATTAGTTGTAGAAACATAAATATGAGAAGATGATTTAGAAATATAAATAATGAATTAGTTTGAAATTGTTAGATAATATGCATGATAAATTAATAACAACATTTATCATAAACCATATTAAGAATTGTTTCAAATAATGTTTAAACTGATTAAAATTCAAATTAACATATTCACTAACTAACCAACAAAGATTGATTCAATTCCACAAAAACTGATCAAATCCAAATGAATAAAGCATTAAACCATCATCCAATAATAATATATCCAACAAAGCATTAAATTGTGATAAATCAACAACGACATTAGAAGAATACAAATTAACAACGACATTAAAAGAATATAAATCCATATCATAAACCAAACTAAGAATTGTTTCAAATAATTGGAATCCTTATAAATCTAATAATTGTTTCAAATTCGGTTATCATCCAAAATGGATTGATATTCGGTAGGAGCAGCCAAGTCATCCACACAACTGGTTAAATGCTTTGGCACGTGTAAGATGACTAACCTTCGCTCGTTGTTGATATACTCCAAGTAAAACACTTTCTTGACCTTTAAAAAGCACAAACAAACTGTTTATCGTTCAACCATGACCAAATTGGTACCTGAATCAACTACTTAAGCATTTTGTCCTCAACTCTTACCCAATCATAGTAAAACACAACCTCTTTGAACCTTATATAATCTAATAACAATATATTCCGAATGACACCATAGTAAGTCATTTTAGCTTCAACGAGGTTTTTATGTTTCGCACTCGCTCGAAAATAAGTAAGAGCCTTATATGAAATATCTGAGTTTTATATATTTTTATTTTTCTCATACACCCTTGTACCGATTACATAACCATTCAATCGATACATTTTGTACTCATGTACCATGAAATTGGTTCTATTAGCTAGACGAGCAATCCTTGGTGTCACACCACCCATCTTTAAGAGATGAGATTACAGATAAATAAAATTACTTTTAAATCATTTTTGCAATTTATCATTTAGTAAGAGGCAGTCTCATAATAATTACCTTACGTGACACCCATTGCCAAAATTCGTTGTCTGATTGTGTCATCTGGGCCTAATGCATAATATTTCCTAAATGCATAATATTTTCTAAATTGACCATAACGAATATAATATGAAGTTGATCAAGTATAAAAGTTAAACTAATGTAAAAATACAACATAAACTTACTTTTTTCATTCTTAGACATCTTCACGAGTTTCAAATAGATAACGAGCTATTTGTTCATACTATAAAATTGTTAATTTCACTCGTGTGCCCATTACATGACTACCCTCATCGACGAACTCATCATTGTTATCTACAATGCTTTGGTCGAGAATATATTCCTGAGTGAATATTGATGACTCCACGATGATATAGTCCTCTACAATTGATCATTTAATCTATCGTGTATTCTTGACATAATATTTTAAACTTTCATCAACCTATCAAATAGGTGCATCCATCGATATCTAATTGGGCCATAAAGAAGTGCCTCATCGCATAAGTATACCAATAAGTGAATACATATGTCCAAAAATAATAGGTAAAGTATTTCTCCAGCGCGCAAATTGCTTCAACTATAACTGCTATAGCAGCGACGATGTGCTTTCAATTGACTACTTTTTCACATAAAGTGTTAAGTAGGTGCTAATTTTCTTAATGTCCATCCATAGATCCTTATGATTAGAGAAACAGTGCTTAAACAACAAAGGAACCAACAACCAATATTAAGGCTTGCATTTATGTACATAGTGGGTGGCATAATTAACAATCCTTTGTAAGTTGGATGAAAAATTAGAGGGAGTTTAAAATTATATATTGTGTCTAAAAGAACATTTTTTTCTCACTCGTCAAAGTAAACGCACCAAGGAGAATTATTTTCTTTTCTCTACTATCTTCTTTCAAACATAGATGTGGCTTAAATTTCAAAGAGTTAAGGTCATGACGTGCATTTTCTCCATCCTTCGAATGACTCGTCCCAAGGCACGTGCCCACAAGATGTTCAGTGATGTTCAGCTCTACATGCATTACATCTGATACATAACGCATCGGGTTTCCCTTCCAATAAGGCAAGTCAAATAAAATTAACCTCCTAGACCATGCCTTTCTTATCTCAGTTTCATTCTCATTTCGGGTCTTTTATTCTTGGCATTCTTCAATTTAGAATTATTATCTGGCATATTAGGTCTAGAATTAGAAGATTTACTCTCAATTTCTGAACCTAAAAGTTTTCTCGGAGGTAGTCTGTGTTCAATCCCACCCGATAAAAAATTGGAACCTCTCTCAGATCTAAACTTATGATAAGGGAATAAAAACCATCCATGGGAATGGTATATAATTTTTTCACTAGCCTTGAGATGTTGAGATTCAGTCTCCACTCCAGAAATAGGAAATCACAAATAACTATGAACTACACAATCGGATAATGTCCCGTAAGCTGGAAAATCATGAAGTGCCAAAATCAACATAGCTTTCAGCATAAACTCTTATTTTTACAAGAGTCAAAGCCTTTCACACCCTGTACCCATAACTCATTTAATTATTCTACCAAAGGAGCTAAATAGACATCAATGTCTTCACTTAGTTCCTTTTTCCAGGTATTAAGAAAGACAACATCGAAAATTCAAGTCTCATACACTCTGAAGGAGGGAGGTTGAGTGGTGCTAGGATCACAAGCCATACACTCTGATTGGTGATTATATTTTCAAATAGATTGAAACCATATATTGATATTGACAAATAAATTTTATGTTGTTCTCGAGAAAAAATAGGATAATTATAATTTATCATCTTCCAAACTGTAGAATCAATAGGATAACGCGTGAGATTATACCCTACTTCTACCCTAGATTGCCAAGTCATGACCTCCGCTATTCATGATACTATAAAAAAAACCCGCTTCAATCTAGGCCCAATGGAAAAATATTTCAATACTTTTTGAGGTACTTTTGAGACTGTGCCTTCTTTGCCAGTAGATTGCACATATAAAGTTTCCTCGCATATCAATAACGATCGATATTTTAATACTCCTTTTGGTATAGTATGCATTCTTACCTACAAAGATGTATTGATTAATAATTTATTCCCAAACCTTTCAAACTTTTCCTCATACTAGGATAGCTATTTGGAGGTGTATTTTGGTTGGGTATTAAGCCCTACACCCAATTTCGAATTCATGTCACATTATTGCTAGACAAACCATATTGGGTCTTCAAATTATGCAAACCAACCATGGCATGCAAAGTTATTTGATTTTTTTCACAGCTAGGGTATAAGGGTCGGGTCGCCTTAAATTTCAAACTTTGATAGTCATCGTCAAGGTTTATACCAATACCTTCATGAGCACTCGAACCTTCTACATTGTTAGTGACCTCATTTTCTTCCACTTCATGAACTCCATAAGCATCATCAACTAAATCCTATAGTATATTATGATCTACTTTATCTTCCCGGCATTGTACATCTATCATACTTGATGATTGTTATGAAGGTTGTTCGAGAACAAAGGGAACATGTGTTTCCCTGTGAAAACCCCACGATCGAAAACTATCTTGCACACCCCATCTAAGTAGATGTAGTTTAATTGTTTTCCACTCAAACACCTTACCATCCATACGATATGCACAACGACATGGGAACTCTCCATCATTAAGAAATCTTTTTAAGAATTTTACAAACTCATAAGCAATTCTATGATACTCTTCCCCTAATCTATTTGTCTCACCCACCCACTCTTTGTATAATGGATATCCCATCATAGCGACTGTGAACAATCACCTATTATTGGTAAGAATCATATATTCATGGATTAATATCAACAAAAGCGTGAAAATTTAAATAATTCTACGCTAAATACTACAGTATTGAGTGCGTTTGAACAAAAAAATAAACTAGTGCTATGAAACAAATAACAAATAAATCCATAAGTATGTATACCTTTTGAGGAGAGGAAAAGTGGTGGTTGATAGAACATCGGTTTAAATATTTCCAAATTTGAATTGAGTAGGGAATTTGAATAAAAAAATAAACTAGTGTATGAGATTTGTATCCGCCTAAACAACATATAAACTTAATGATTTGAATCTTCCCTAAAAACCCTAAAAATTGCTTAAAGAATTTGCCTTCTACTTATCACACAAACTAGTGCATGAGATTGTGCTAAAGTCTGACCCAAACATTTGTTAATTTGGGGTCACCAAATGGTGGTATAAATTGACATTGAATCACAGTTTTCCTATCGTTAATTTGGGGTCACCAGATTGTGCTACTTATTAAACTATTATGGAATAAAATTTGTCTATTGATTTAGAGATCAGTTATTGGTAGCTATATATTCAAAACCTTATACATATATACACATTTTATGACCTTCAAATAAAATCCATTTCTCGAGTTTAATTAGGCATAGAAGTTTTGTCACCCTAATCTAAGCCCTTAAAGTCATTAAACTTGTCAGGACTATTTTCATCATTCATAACTAAATAACTGCAAACAGACAACGAATATTTAGGTTCGCCGACGTAATAAAAAAAAATTAGCAGTGAGTTCAGCATTAAGTATTCACATGCTAAAAAAATAAAGTACTCATGAGGAGGTTAACATATTCAATTTCATAAATCTACATCCCAATATGACTCTTATCCAAACGTGATTTATCAAAAGAATACTAAATGCATGCTCTTACAAAAATGACTATAATAATAATGAAAACTTAAATATAGTACCCACCACAATTACATTTTCTAAACCCCAAATTGAGCAATGTAAAGAAAATAAAAAATAGTTATGACAGTTACAACGATGGCATAGTGTCATAGATTGAAGGTGTAAGGTCAGATCATAGATACTACCAAATTACACACATATTACATGTATAATCTCTAGATTGGCCTAAATTACACACAAATGCATACGTATTCAGATAAATAAAATTACACACAAATGTTATGAAACAAACAACAAATAAATCCATAAGAATGTATACCTTTTTAAGGATAGGGAACGCGATGGTTGATAAAACATCGGTGGTGGTGGTTGAGAGAGGTTGACAGAAAGGCAGCGGTACCGGTGGTGGTAGTTGGGCGATTGTGGCTAAGATAGAGAGAGGAGGGGCCGGTGGTTGAGGGAGAGAGATAGAAAGGCTGAAGTGAGATAGTTTTAGACAACGGCCGAGAAAGACACATGGGTTGTTGTTTAACCTCATTTTGTTGTCAAAGTCTTTAATCTTGACACGACCATGATAATAAAACAGTTGTTGTCATGGTGTTTGACCCTGGCATGACCGTGATAACACTGTTGTCATGATCTTTGACCGTAACAGTTATCAGGATCGTGTCAGGGTCAAAGACCGTGACCAGAGCTCTGTATTTTTTTCAAGGTTTTTTACTGTGACAACTCCTTGCGTGTAAAAGGAGACAAAAATGCTTTTTTGGTATAGTGCCACCGAGTCTCCGGTGGGGGTGGGACTACTTGATATATATATATATATATATATATATATATATATATATAGAGAGAGAGAGAGAGAGAGAGAGAGAGAGAGGGGGGGGGGGGTTATGTGTTTGTTTTTTATCTTAGTTGTGTGTACTATGATTATGTCTTCTACTATACTTAAGTATAAATATTTGTTTAAATGGAAGATTATCGACTTTCCTACTTGACACTTGTTAGTCTACATTTTCTGTCCAAACCATGTAAGTTAATTTTCTTTCACCTCCTATAGTATATGAGCTACTTATACTAAATGACAATTACAATCAACTACATTACAGTCCTTTAAAATATGATGCATAGTAGATGCGAAGATGTCTAACCCATATAACATGGTTAATTTGATAGTTGTTATATAAAGTTTCTCGTTCAACTTCAAAAATATACATATCTCACATAATGCATATTATGTAAGTAGTACTTTTTTAATCAATCCCATATGCTTTAATTTTATCTAACATTATCACTAGTATATATCCTTATAAGGATAACAAAGATTAAATAATGAAAATAATAATTTATGGGTATCTTTTGACCTCAAACTTCACTATATCCTCATTTCTTCTCATACTACTATTAAAATTGCATTCAGCTAAATTTTGTTTCTTTTAGAGTATATGCAGTATAGAGAACACATTGATATGACATATGATGCGTTAAGAATAGTGGGAATTGCTCAAAGAAAAAAGAATAGAAAATAACTTTTGACAAACATAAGTTAGGCACCATATTTGGTGCAGTTTTTATTGAATTAATTGAGGAAAGTCAATTGTAATTTGATTAGAAATGACCCATATGGGGGATATAAATAATACCCCCTCCTTCTTTATTTTGCATCCTAAACTTGAGAGAAAGATAGAAAGTAAGAGGAAATTGATAGAACAATTTTTTTAATGTAATTGCGTTATGAGTTGTGAGTGTTTGTAAACACCTTGTATAATTTTTCTCTCTTTAGTGAAAGATCTGCAGCGACTCGTGGACGTGGTCTAAATTGGCGAACCACATACAATTTTTAGATTGCGTGTGCATTATTATTTCGTATTATTTTCTTGACCCACTAAATCCTAAGGTCCTTGTAAAATTATTGGCAGAATTTAGTAACACCTAATTTCCTAACATTTGGTATCGAAGCTCTTGAGTAGACGGAGATGTCTCACAAAAACAAAAATTTCACTTAGTTTTTTTTTATACAACATATCTAGTTGAGTGGGAGCAATGGCATCAGATAAAGAAAATTTTAATGTCGTAAAATTTAACAACACAAATTTTGGACTTTGGAACATATAAAATGGAGAACTATCTCTACTAGAAGGATTTGTATTTACCACTTGATGAAAATCCAGAAGAGATGAAGGATCCTGAATGGTAGTTGCTTGATTAAAAATCTCTTGATACTATTAGTATATCACTATAAAAGTCAGTGGCATATAATATAAAAAATGAGAAAATGATGACGTCTCTCGTGGTTGCTCTCTCCATCATGTATGAGAAGCTCTCTACCAAAAATAAAATCCATTTGATTAAAAAATTATTTAATGTAAAAATGGCGTAGGGTGAAAAGTTTTGACAACCCATTTAAACGCATTAAACAACGTGATTGGTCAAATAGAATCAGTTGAAATCAATTTTAGTGATGATATTCGAGCTACATTAATTATGGAAGTGTCACCCAAGAGTTGGAGCGGAATAGTTACTAAAATTAGTAGTTCTGCAGAAAAATCAAAATTGAAGCTTGATGATGTCTTCAGTATGATCATGATAGAGGAAATTCAAAACTAGTCAGATGAAGCCTCTACGGATAAGATTCGTAAACATTTCGGGCGTGATCAAATCTGGTGGTCACGAGCTTAATTCCTGACCAAAAGGGAGGTTCATGACTTGGATCACAGGGTATTATATTTCTACATGGTCGGCGATGATCTTGACCGTATGAGGACTATGGATGGATATAGTATGTGGTCAGTGTTACATATATGGTCACGGTCTAGGTCCGTGACCAAAGGTGAACTGCGGGTCACAAGCAAAATTCGTGACCAGGTGTGGGCAAGGCATCACGAACAATGTCCGTGACCACAGTTAGCGACTTGTCAATAATGGTAATGGCACGAAGCCATGACCCTTACTTTTTAAAACAAATAATAAAAACCTGCTCACAACTTTGGGCCATGACCATATCCATTCAGAAAAAAATATTTTATTACCAAATCGGGAGTATCGTGACTACGCAGCCAGTTCTTATTAGTTACGTTGGTCCTGTGCGAGGTGTACGTGCCCCTCATTGGGCCGTTCAGGAGCTATTTTAGGTTTCTCCCTCTAGTGACATGTTTTTAGGCTTAACTCTTATTATTTACATCTTTTAGCCTTATTCGTAAACCGGGAGTCCTGTGACTACACGGTCAGTTTCTACAAATTGTGTTAGTCCCGTGCGAAGTGTACGTACCCCTCACAGGGCCTTCAAATGTTGTTTTGGGCTTTTCCCTAGGGGTATGTTTTCACGTCTAAGTCAACTTATTTGCAAATTTTAGTCGTATTTCCAAATCGAGAGTACTGTAACTATATAGTCAATTATTATGAGTTACGTTGGTCCTGTGCGAGGTATCTGTACCTCTCATGTTTCCATTCAAGGGTTGTTTTGAGTTTTTTCCTAGTGGCATGTTTTCAAGCTTAAGTCTGTTTATTTACAAATTTTAGTCCTATTTCCAAACCAAGAATCCCGTGACTATGCGATCAGTTTCTACGAGTTAAGATGGTCCCGTTTGAGGTATCTGTGCCCCTCACGGGGACATTCGGGGGCCTATTTTGAGTTTTATTCCTAGGGTCATATGGGAATTTTTTTCAAGACTAAGTCTTCTTACGTGAGAATTTTAGTCATATTCTCAAATCGGGAGTCCCGTGATGAAGCGATCAGTTTTCCCAAGTTATGTTGGTTCTGTGCGAGGTGTTTTTTTCCTCACGAGGTCATTCGGGGGTTATTTTAGGTTTTCTGCATAGGTAATATGGGCATGTTTTCAGGCATAAATCTGCCTATTTATAAATTTTAGTCCTATTCCCAAACAGGGAGTCCCATGACTATGCGATCAGTTCATACGAGTTACATTAGTCCCATGCGAGTTGTCCATATCCCTCACGGGGTCATTCGGGGGTTGTTTTGGTTTTTCCCCTATAATGTCATATTTTTAGGCTCAAGTCTACTTAATTTTAAATTTTAGTCTTATTCTCAAATTGAGAATCTCGTGACTATGCGGTCAGTTCCTACGAGTTACGTTAGTCCCGTGCGAGGTCTCATGGGACCCTTCGGGGGCTGTTTTGTTTTTTCTTCTAATGGCATGTTTTCAGGCCTAAGTCTGCTTATTTGGAAATTTTAGTCCTATGAAAGAGTATGGCAAGGTGTCCGTAAGTCTGTATCTACCATCAATCCAAGTAATCCAACATTACTATCCATCAACCAATAATTTTCTTGTGCTCCTTCTATCGTCTACATAATAAAACATTTTCTAATAATAATATATCAAGTAAGGAATAATATATGTTCTTGCATAAAATATACATGTAATTAACTTAAATGTGTGACATCATAAGGACTCATATATGTATTAAGTCCAAAGTCATTAATAATGCCTTCACATTAATTCTTATAACTTGAATGGGGTTCTCAAAGCATAAGGTACAATCCTATTAAGCATGTGTAATTTTTGAATTAACTAACTTTAAATTTAAGTCCATATCTTACACTTTCAAATCTCAATCGTCAAATTTTACATATGGGGTCCAAATTTCAAATATCAATTTTTACATGTTAGGAACTAGGGCTTATAGTTTTCATTTACAATTTAGGGTATATGGTTTAGGATTTATGGTCAACGTTTTAGGGTTTAAGTATTAGAGTTTAGGATTTAGGTTTTAGGGTTTATTGATTTCAGCTTAAGTTTTAGGATTTAATAAGTTGGGTTTTGCATATTTTCCACTAATTTTAAACTTGGGAAAATACACACACACACATATATACAAAAACATACTCACACACACACACACACACACACACACACACACACACACATACAGAGAGAGGGGTTTCCAAAGATAGGGTTTAGGGGTGGATTTCAGCAGGAGGATTTCAGTCAAAAAGAGGGTTTAGGGAGAAAGTAGTAGTGAGTGAAATGACACTGAAGGTTTGGGATTTTTTAATTAAAGACAATGGTCATGGCCCTTGATCGTGATCATATACCATGACCAATTAATTTTTTAACACCCAAAACATGGTCACGACGTAGTCACGAATGTAGACTGTGACCCTACTGATGATGTGGAAAAAATTAATTAGCACGATCCATGGTCTTGGCCCTTGACCATGACCACAAACCATGACCAATTCAAAATGTGACCCATATCAACTGAAAGTCTTAAATTGATCATGGATGTGGTCATGGTCATGAGTCGTTACCCTTGTTAGAGGGAATTTTGGCTCAATTATGGTGCCATAATGGTCATGGTCTTATCGCGGACCACAGTAGTGACTACTCTAGTCATAGAACTAGATCGTGACAATCTTTGTTTATGTCACGGTAATGAATGGTCCTGACAATATTAGGACGTGACCAGTTTATCGTGACCATTTTTTATTTGTGGTGTAGTGACACTTCTACATCGACATTGAACATGGAAAGAAGAGATTCAAATAGGAATAGATAGTGCATCAAATTCAGATTGAAAGGGGAAAGGTCATAATCTCGAAATCGCAAAAATTTCAACAACCCAAATCAGAACAATAAGGCGATCGAGTGTTGGAATTATGACAAGATCGGACACTATAAAAATTGGAGTAGAACCCCAAATTAAAAAGTAGAGGAGAAGGATGAATCTAACACTATTTCAGAAGCATTAGATGACGCACTGATATGCTCCTTGGAGAGCAAGACAGAGTCGTGGGTGTTGGAATCAATGGCCTCTTTTCATGCTATTTCAAGCAGAGAACTCTTAATGAGTTATGTACAAGGTAACATTGGAAAGGTTTATCTTAGTCATGGCAAGTCTTGGGATAATGTTGGCAAAGATGACGAGGAGATCAAATTGAACGGCTATATGCGGGGTCTAAAGAATGTGATTCACTTACTTAACATGAGGAAAAATCTTATTTATATAGGCCATTTAGCAAATGAAAGTTTTGTCACAACCTTCAGTGGTGATGACTGGAAAATTCCCGAAGGTGCTATGATTATAGCACGTGGTGAGAAGAGTGGATCACTCTATATGACCACATATGCTTGCAGATCAATCGTAATTACTGATAATAAAGAAGACTCACACTTATGGCACTAAATTGACTTGGTTATATGAGTGAGAAAGGGCTCAAAATTATGCACTCTCAAGGAACACTATCGGCGGTGTAGTAATTTGCTATTGACTTACATATTAAAGATACAAAAGTGATTCAACTTCTAAAAGAATGGCAGAACTCCAAAGAAAGAGAAGCTTGAATTGATTCATACCGTCTAGGGACTAACCCCAATCTCATCCATCGGCTGAAAGTCTTCCTTTATGACTTTTGGGGACACAAGTCTAAGGTGTACAAGGTGTTAAAGAAATGGAAGGCCATGGTAGATGATGAGACACGGATAAAGATAAAGATACTAAGATCCAACAGTGCTGGTGAGTACTAAGACATTGAGTTCAAAAAGTTATGTTATGAAAATGGCATCAGATTAAAGAGTACTGTACAAGGGACACCACAGTAAAATCGTGTGGCATAATGGATGAATCGAATATTGAATTAAATATCTAGAAGCAGATGTATACATAAGGGTCCACTCAAGGAGTTTTAGGTAGAGTCACTCAATACGTCAACCTAACTACTCAATTGAGGGCCATCAATATCGCTGAAGCACAGAATACCAAAGGAGGTATAGAGAGAAAGAAAAATAAAAATTACACACTTGAAGGTTTTGGTTATGCATCATATGTGCTTATTAGTGATTATGTGAGGGTAAGTTCGACCCTAAGTCTCTAAAATTCACTTTCATTGGATATGGAGAAGATGAGTTTGGTTATTGATTCTGGAATGACCAAACAAAAAAAATAATCAGAAGCAAGGATGTGATATCTAATGAAAATGTGATGTATAAGGACATAGATGCACCACAGTCTAGGGGCATAAGACAAGATGATCCAGTGTAATGTGATTTGGATGATATTTGAAATAGTAGTGTGGTACAACAGACATTTGAAAGTTTTCAGTTAATTGAACAAACACTACAGAGTAGCCTACAACAGACTGATACACAATAGTCTTCACATCCATCTCCTGTATTGAGAAGATCCTTCCAACCTCGTGTGACAAGTAGGAGGTTTATGAACTATTTTTTGTTCACTAATGGTGGTAAATCTGAACGCTATAATGATGTATGTCAGATGAAAGTGGGAGATTATAAGGAACGATGAGATGAAATACTTTATCTTGAACCGAACACGGGAGTTAGTTGAGTCGCTCGTGGGAAAGAAGGACATGCACAGTATATGGGTGTATCAAGTCAAGGGTAAACACGATGTCTCTAAGAGATACAAGGAAAAACTCATGGTCAAATGCATTCAGAAGAAGGAAGGGATTGACTACACAAAGATTTTTTCAGCGGTTGTGAAATTGACTACCAATTGGTCAGATTTAAGTATTGTTGAGATAGAAAGTTTTCACTTTGAGCAGTTAGATGTCAAAACTTCTTTTCTCCATGGTGATTTATAGGGGGAGATACCTGGAACAATCGGAAGTTTTGTTAAAGAAGGAGAACATATTATGCAAAATTAAGAAGAGCCTGTACAACTTGGAGAAAGCCTCGGGGTAACTGTACGTGAAGCTTTACGGGTTTATCGAGAGAAATGGATACAATAAGTTCAACGCACACCACTTCTACTACTTAAGATATTTCAATCCAATTACATCATACTGATATTATATGTTGATGATATGTTAGTGGAGGGATCGAATATTGATGAAATCGAGAACTTGAAAAATCATTTTTCGAATGAGTTCGACATGAAGGACTTAGGCGAAACGAAGCAAATGCTTAGTATAAGGATAAACAATGACAAAAGGGTACTTTGCAGTTGTCTCGGGTATAGTATAACAGTCGTGTCTTACAGAGGTTCAACGTTGGTGATGCCAAAGTTGTTAGCACGCCATTGACTAGTTAATTTTGACTATCTAGGACCATTCATCCAAGATGGGGGATGAAAAAAACTTCATGCTAAGGTTCCTTATGCTTCAACCATTGGAAGTTTGATATATGCAATGGTTTGTACGAGACCAGACACTGGGCATAGTGTAAGTTGTTTGAAGGTTTTGTTAAACCCAGGGAAGACCCGTTGAAGTACCTACAAGGAACCACATATTAGTGTTTCCACATGGGTAAAGGAGAATTGAAATTGCAAGGGTGCGTAAACACTGCTTTTACATGAGAAGTTGATTATCAAATAAGTACAATCGATTATGTGTTTACCACGGGCACAACATTTGTTAGATGGATGTCACAGATGCAGAAGATTATTGCATTATCCACTATAGAAGTTGAGTACAACAGTGATAGAATCTAGTAAAGAAATGGTATGGCTTCGGGGATTGTTAACTGAGCTAAGATTCAAACAAGATAAGAATATTTTGTACCGTGACAATTAGAGTGCAATACATCTGGCGAAGAATTATGCATTTCATTCTAAAACAAAGCATATTTGACTTCTTTATCACTTCATCAGGTATCTGTTAAAAAGTGAGGTGCTAACACTTGAGAAGATTCATGGTAAGAGGAATTCTGCGAATATGCTAACAAAGACAGTGACTATTGATAAACTTAAGCTATATTCAGCTCTTGTTAGTCTGTAAGAATGTAAGACACAGAAAGAGATGTTGCATTAAACACGTGTGAAGACAAATTGTTTTCAATTGAGAGATTTTCACGAATGGTGGGCATTGCCCAAAGAAAAAAACAAAAAGCAAACAACTTTTGACAAATACAAGTTAAGCACCATTTTAGGTTCAGTTTTTGTTGAATTAATTAAGGAAAGTTAATTGTAATGTCGCTAGAAATGACTCATATGGGGGCTATAAATAAGACCCCCTCCCCCCCTTTGCATTTCAAACTTGAGAGAAAATTTTCAAGTTAGAGAAATGCTTGAAAGAGAAAGTAAGAAAATTGAAAGAACAATTTTCTTGGGTATAATTGGATTATGAGTTGTGGGTTGTTGTAAACACCTTGAATAATTTTCCTCTCCCATTATTGAAAGATATACAACAGCCTGTGGAACCACGTAAATTCTAGTCTTGTGTGTGCATTATTAATTTGCTTTTTTTTTCTTGACCAATTAAATCTCAATGTCACGACAAAATTATTGACGAAATTTAGTAACACTTAATTTCCTAACATGATGAACCGTATTAATCTTGATATTTGATACTAAACTATAAAGGGAGTTGGATCAATTATAGCATATTTAATTACCATGTGGTACTGAATTATTCACGTAGTTTTTTCTTGTACATTTTGTAAATATTTTCTGTTTTCACACGTTCGGATAATATATAAATTGTTATGTATGAAGAGCTCTCAACGCTGAGTACCTAAAAATAGTTTTACTTTATGACTACGTAAAATTAATAAGTGCATTACTATATGGAGAATATGAAATTGTAAAAATACAATCTTTAGATAAATGTCATAAGAATTACTAAAAAAAAAAAGTTCCCTTCGTATTTATGCTTGAGTTTGAGTGCCTTGTTTCAGATAGGAGTTCATCCACCGTCGAATGAACAAAAAAGCATGCATGCAACATTGTCAACTCAACTCAACGCAACTCAAATACTATCCAACTTTTATTTTGGCTTATATTTCTCTTATGCTGGCTCATTTAAATCAAAGAATAACTCCATGTTGACTGAAGTTGAGTCAGACATCTTATTTCTACACTAAATTGTAATGAAAATTTGCGTAAGTTTTTCACAATCAATCTCTTGAGCATGCATGTTCTAGAACACTTCTCGTGTAAATCTGCATCTTCATAATTCATACAAGCATTTTGGTGAAAAAATCTAAATCTATACCAATGGGGTTAACTTGAAAAAATTCATCACTCTGATCTTCAACTAATTTGCGTGAGCAAATGAACACCTTCCCTACTTGGTGCAAAGAAAATAATTCAAAGAACTTATTTTTTCATACCTGCAAATCTAACCTCTTTAACTTTTTCATCACAATCCAAGATTCACTTTCACATTCTTAACAATTTTATGCAATCTATCTCATAATATTCGATGTGAGATTAAATTATATCTGGTTCCGCATTCTCGTCTTTTAAGTTTTCACACACACGAGATTCCTTCTTGTCTACATCCACATAATTTAACCCCTCATAAAAATTCAAAGTTACATAATCTAATATTTCATTTTCAAAAATCTACAAGAACTATACTAAGCACCTGATATCTTTACAACTTTTTGAGTACTCTTCTGCTATTGCATTGGAATAACCATATGCCCACGCTTCCTTCACTCTTGGATTTCGTGGAGGATCTACAGGGATGACTAGATTGTCTTTATTATATCTGGGTGGGATTGTTTGGTATGGGTTATTTTAGCATTTTTTTGGGCATACATCTTATATGCAGGATTCCGTTCCCCCAGACGGGTTTCTTTTAATGAATCATTTACTTATAAAAAAAGTAGGTCATGGAAAGTTTTGATTAATCATTTCGAGTCAACCTCAGTTCAATTCGTCATACATAGGGCAAATAGTTCGGGTGTCGATACTCAGGGGCACGCTTTGAATACTGAACTTATGAACAGAGGACAGAGCCTTAAGCCGCAGAGAGAACTCTTTGTTTCGTCTTTCGGGTTCGAGGGTGTAGGAAGAAGGCGAGTCATTCTATAGAGATAGTTAAAGTCCCCTTTACCATTATATTCTCCACTCCTTTGTTCCCTCCTTACTTTTGTAAACTCATCTTCCTCAATAACAAATACTCGGTTGGTATAAATTTACCTTCCTTCACTAATATTTGAAACAATTGTCTCTGAACT
Source organism: Sambucus nigra (assembly GCA_949130495.1). Lineage (NCBI taxonomy): Eukaryota > Viridiplantae > Streptophyta > Magnoliopsida > Dipsacales > Adoxaceae > Sambucus > Sambucus nigra. Next base: position 28,327,131 of record OX422217.1, on the reverse strand, counting down.
TCCTCCAAATAACATTTGAGGATTGTGAAACTCTAATATCCTTCCAAATAACTTGATGTCTTGCCGTTTTCAAAATGTCATGTGTCTTGTCCTTTTTTGCTTCTTATTGACTTCATGACATTTAGTTCTTCACAAATCACATCTTAGAAATCAAATCCGTCTAAATATGAAGTGACACAAGAAATAATTTTGATAACTCTCAATCACAGTGGCACAATTATTTTCCCAGATACAGACACACATGTATCCTAGTTGTGACAGCACATTGTTAGAAAACAAGATATCTAAACACATGAATTTGGGAGAGAAGTGTATACGAAGATTTCTCCTTGAAAACACAGTTTGGTTTCCATTTGAGTTTATTCTCAATTCTTATAACAATCTTAATCCACTTAGCTACAAACCACTATACTACATTGGTATATACAGATAAGGGAAAATATATGGCGTCCATTTCTATCTTTTTAGAGTTTGTGGTGGAGCTTCGTAGAGGTTTGTAGTGGTGGTTTTTTGATAGTTTTTTCTTTCTTTTTTTTTTTTTAATTTTTGGCTTTATGTAAGCCTTTTCTGTATACTTCGAGTATATGGATTATTTTATAATACATTTATTTATATTAATAAAAAGATATATCTACATAATTATATGAATATATTAGATTTAATATAACTATTTGTAAGACAATCTTTAGATTCTTACAAACTTAATTTATACATGAACTAATCATAATATCCACTAGATATTTAGATTTCTTCAAAGTCTATTTTATTTTTCTCAAACAATATGATTGTATTTTAAGTAAAATTATCCTTATATGCGTAGTTTCGAGTGCATATTTCCAAATATTGATGTTCACCTGCCAATTTAATCGATCCAACTTTTCTTCTAACTGAAGTTTTTAGCTGTCTAAACACTGTACTATTTTTCAAATCCCATAAAACAAGTCAATTCTGATAGTGTTCCATATTGTTCATAATATCATGCATACACATTATAACTCTCCTCTCATCCCTGTGTCCCTTCTCCTAAAAGAGAATTGACAAGTGTTACGAGTATGTGTGTAGACATTTGGGTCCTTTTAAACATTCAAAAATGCACATAGCTATTACATCTCTACAGCTAAAATTTGTCTATGCATAAGAGTAGAAAAATCATTATAGGCCTTAATATATGATTTTTGTTAACATAAAAGAGATCTTATGAGTATGTCAATTAGTAAAAATATATCCTGTTGTAATGGAAAATTAAAGTTGTTGTAAACAATGCATGCATGCATGTGAATTAAAATTATCCATCGTTCATGGAAATGAGAACTAGTCATACTCTAGAGAGGGAAGAAAACGAATGAACTTAATCAACATTGCTTTAATTGAATTTTTTACCGAATTAATTAGGTTGAACACACAATGACTAAATCATCGTGACCTCCTCAGATGTTTTCATTTATTTCAACGTCTTTACAGATTTATTGAAGAGGTCGTACCTACTGCGATGGCAAGTGCCCCCGCCCCAGACTTGTGCACTGGATATGATCTTTTGTTTTTTTATAGATTTATTGAATGAGCTCCTTTAACGAAAGTGTAATTCTACACACTCACACAACTTAAGTGCATTGATCAGTCAAATTATTTTAATTATGCAACCGCAGCATAACCAATCCACTTTAGTATTCCACTATACCAATAAAACTTTGTCTAAAACAAGTCATCCCAGAATTACTCTTCACTAAACTAGAGAACCATACTTCTTTATTTAAGCAACAAGATAAAACTAGAGAACCATACTTGGAATAGGAGAACAAAATTTAGGTTTCCACACCTCCAATGGTGAATCTGGCTTGGTTGATTTAGACATAACTATAGGAAACTTTATCATTCCTTTAGTAGAGAAATACACTGTTCCATCTCCTTTTGCATCCCTCGTATCAAATATTTTAAAATTATTTTGTTTTTCAACTTTTGGCTCCCCTAACAAAAATCTTTACTTCAGCCCTCCATGAGATCTTGTTTTGTTGGAGAGTAAAACATCAATTGCAATACCCTGAAATATGTCTTCATTTCTTGTTGTTAATTAATTACTTCTTGAAACATGCACTCTACATGTGTCTGTGAGAAATCAGCATGCTCTATGTTTTTAAAGATTTTAATCTATGTTTTGAATGCCTATTATTTCAGTAACTTTTTCAGACTGAGATTAATATGAATAGAAGGTAGCTTACAAACATGATATATATAAATGAAACATCTTCATCTTATTTATATTATTTGGAATGAAAAACAACCACAAACTCACCACCACTTTAGTATACATAAAAGTGTTGATATATCTCATGTTTGACATATAAATATAAACGCAAAGACATTCTATGTGAACACCATTTGGTGACAGAGCTAACTAGCACAACAATCTCCTTTGAATACATCGCCAGTACATTTTGGCAAGCATCATTGTGTCATTCAAACTGTGTCACAAAATCGTATCAACATAGAATTATTACATAAAACCGCAAACAACACAACCACAATACATATAAGTCAAAATTACATAACATACATAAAATTACATATGCAGACCCTAAAATCCTTGTATACATATAATATATTAGCAACTTGTGATTCAAAACTGCCCTTCAAAACCCTCATTCATCCCCTTGGGATCATTTTGTTGGTTGAAATCAGGTCCAGATGACATAATAGGAGCATCCCATCCTGCCCCAAAGGTGAGAGTCCCCTCAAGAGAAGAGATCAAAACATCAGATGACCCATTATTAGGGTTTTGCAGCTCTTGGTGAAATTGATTGTTGAAAATATCGTCACTGATCAACGAGTTCAGGAACGACTCAAACACGCCGTCGATACAGTAATTCATGCCATCACCATCGTCACCGCCTTCATTATTGAGGCCATGAACACAATTTGTTTGCATGTTGATGTTGGTATTGAGCTTAGTCCCTTCATAAGAACACTCTTTTATGCAACCTCCAGAGATAATTGGCTGTTTTGAAGTAGAAGGGATATTATAATTAGGGTTTGGGGTGATATTTGTTTTTGAAGAAGACGGTTTGTTGTTTGGAGGAGGAGGGGGATTAGGGTTTAATGGTTTGTGGGTTCTGGGATCTATGCCTTGGCTGATGAGTTTCTTGCTGAGGTGAGTGTTCCAGTAGTTCTTTATCTCATTGTCTGTCCTTCCAGGAATTCTCCCAGCTATCAAAGACCACCTGTATATATAAATGTAACAAGATCGTATTCATTATCGGAGAAAAGAGACATGGCAGCTGATTTATTTGAAGATTCAAAGGTAAATTCATGTATAGATGCATAAATGCATGTGTGTTTTCAAGCAAACCATAAATTATACTAGCAAGTTTCAAGTGTAACAGTGAAACCCTAAAAATTGAGGTTAGACAAATTAACATCCAAGATTGGAGAAGAAATCCATGACAGTTAATTTATTTGAAGATTGATAAGAAAAAAAGAAAAAAAACTTATAAATGTGCATGTTTCAATGAGTGTGTGCGTGTGTGTGTGTGTGTGTGAGAGAGAGAGAGAGAGAGAGAGAGAGAGGGAGGCCAAAAACTCCCACTCTCAGTAAGAAACCCCAGATTGTGAAAAATACAAAAACATTCTTCAAATGTAAAGAAATAACTTCTAACACTCAGTGGAATCATAATCCAATATACTCACACAAATAGACATATACAGCTGCATATAATGAAACCAGTAAAAACCCCAGATTCAAAAACACAAAAACATAAAATTCTAAAGATCCACTTAAATCACAATTCAGCACAATTGTACAATATTTCTATATATATGTGTCTTTGAGAGAGAGAGAGAGATTTACATATATCAATGTGTGTGCGTGTGTGTGTGTTTTTGAGAAAAAGGTAGAGAGGTTAAAAATGTTCAAGGAAAACCAGTGTGTGTGTGTGTGTGTGTGTGTTTATTAGAGTGGTAGAGAGGTTGAAAATGTTCAACGAAACTCAATAATGTTAGAACGAAATCCAATAAATAAAAAGTAAGAAGCTTCAATAGCAACAGTGAAACCCTAAATATTAAGAACTACAAATACACAAACAAAGAATTCCCACTCTCGAAAAACAAATCTCGAATAACAAAACCCAGATCCCAAAACCACAATAACATTCCTGAATAGTACACAAACACTACATAACACTCACTAAAATCACAATCCAACCCAAAAATGTTATACTGTCAAATATTTTACATACAAACACACAGATATTACCTGTTTCCAAGTAGGCGATGAAGGCGGAGAATGAGATCTTCCTCATCCGGGGCAATATGGCCACGCTTAACATTAGGTCGAAGATAATTCATCCACCTGAGCCTACAACTTTTCCCACACCTTAAAAGCCCAGCCTTTTTAGGCAAAGTTCTCCACCGTCCCTCACCTTCTCTTTTAATATAACTTGCCAACACTTCATCTTCCTCAGCCGTCCACGGCCCCCTCTTCAGCCCCTCCTTCGTACAGCACGGTGTTGTTTTTGCTGGCGGGCTTGATGGGTTCCTCATATTCTTCTTTCTTGTTTCTCTCTCTAGAGTTGCTTTTTTCTTTCTTGTGGGAATGGAGTTAGAGGTGGGATTTGAGGTTGTGTTGTGTGGGGGATGAAGAAAAAAGAAAGATAATTTCACGCTCTTGAGTGGTGGGTGGTATACACGAAGGTGTTGGCTTTTCTGTAATTAAATGGAATTTTGTGGAATGTTCTGAAGGCTGGCGTTTAATGTATGGTGTGGTCCATAATATTGAAATCCGTTTGCTATTTTTGATGATGTGAATAAATCTTGATGTGACTAATGGTTGACTATATGTTTATAAGAATAGAGTAATTTTATTCTAACATAATTTTTTATGTAATTTTTTATCAAAATTACACGTGATAATATATTATTAATTTGTTTTTTGATTTTAGTGGTGTGAATTTACAAAAGAACCAACAGAAACTTTACACTTCATTCAGTAATTTCACTTTTGATAAAAAATTCAGTCCCAATATCATTTTCGTACAAAATATGGTATTCTATGTCAGTTTTAAGAAAACGATTTTTAACAATGTTGTGCCTTGGTTTCATTAGAATTTTTTTGTGCTTGAAGAGGCCCTTTTTTCTTCTTAATTTTGAACGAGTTTTTTGAATTTTTTCATGCGAGCTAAACAGGAAAGACGCTGTGTCAGAAAATTTCAATATCCTTTGGGGGGTTTCGAACTTGAAACCTGGAACTTTTTATGTTTAATCGAATAGGTCTTATTAGAAGACATGTAGTAATATATACTTCAAGTGTAATTTTTGCAAAGTAAATAATAAGGGTCTGTTTGGTTTGCAATTATAATTCTGTTTTATATGTTTAAATACAATTTTGATAAAAATATGTGTTTGGCAACATGTTTTTAAACACTGAATTATAATATTTGTGTATTATAATAAAGTTTTTCAGAAAATTGGTTGAGGGTGTTTTATAACTTCTGTTTTTTATTTTTCAACTCAGAATTATTCATTCTTAATATTTTAATACATTTATAACTTAATATATAATATACATACATCATACATTAATATGTGTGCAATTCTTATAAATAAAAAATATATATTTATATGTGCACAAAATTACATATAGAATAATATAAAGTTAAATAATATTATTAATAGATACATGATATTTATATATAGTTTTCTACATGTATTATTAATGTATGGAATAATGTAAAATATACATATTGTACATATGTATTAAAAAATGTTATCAATTCATGTATATAGATAATTTTATAGTGAATTATTCATGTAATATATATATATATATATATTTGTCAATTTTGTTAAAATTTTAAAAACTGTATTTAAAAATAAGTTTACCAAACGCACACTAATAATTATAAACACAAAAAATTGAATTTTAAAACTGTATTTAAAAACAACGTTTAAATCGAGTTTTCTGAATACAGAAACAAATGAACCCTAAATATTTACTATATTTGTTAAATATGGAATGACTACATGTGTAAAACATGTAATAGGGTATATTGAAAAAATTTCTTATAATGGGACCAATTAAAAAATATAAAATATTTTACATAAACAAGACTTATTTGTTAAACTCTTTTTAAAAAAATAATATTTAGTGTCATTAACTAGAAATAAAGAATTATGGGTGTAATAGTGATACACGATACAAGTTGTCATGTCGTACCAGCGAGGAAAGGACAATATTTTTCAATCACATCATCAAAAAGTTACCCAAAAATGTTGGCATTACAGCATCAATGTAAATCTCTTGATTAATTTTGTTCACCATATTATGTCAAATTTGTAAGCTACATATATAAGTATACATTATAATTTAATCTTTTTGATATAATAGTTTTTTTAAAAGAATAATTCTTTAAAATTCCCCTTATCTCCTAATATAATTTGCCTAACACTTCATCTTCCTCTTTCATCCGCGGTCCTCTCTTCAACCCGTCCTTGGCACAACACGATGTCGTTTTTGATGAATAGTTGATTGGGTTCCTCATGTTCTTCTTCGTTTTTCTCTCTAGAGTTGCATTTTTTTCTTTTTCAATAATTTTAGATCGATTCATGATTGGGACACAGTAACGGTGTCGCATCCGTATTCATCTATGTCCACATTGGCTCGTGTCTGAGCTTCACTGCTATTAAACACAAACACGAGCCAATACGATAGCTACACATCCGCACAAAATGGATGAAAATTGTGAGTCGAACATAGAATGAATTTCTTTTAGGGGGAGATAAATTGAGAGGTGGGATTTTGAGGTGGCATCGTGTAAAACGAATAAAAGAAAGATAACTTCACGCTCTTGAGTTGCAAGTGGTTGACACCAGGGATGGTGGTGTTTTTGTTATTAAATGGAACTTTGTGGCTTGTTTTGAAGTTTCAAGAGTGGTCCACAATGTTAACTTCGTTGCAGATAGAGTTGGGTCATTTAACAAAATGCTAATACTTTAATGGAGTTTTCTTAAATTTATAGTCTTTAATGGAGTTTTCTTAAATTTATAGTCTTGCTTTTATTCTGAGGAAGTCAGGAATTACACCCTTAGGGTGAATTACACCCTTAAGGTCCGTTTGATAGCATTATTTGTCATGGCAAATGATAAATAAGATGGCAAATATAACATTTGCCTACAATTTGGTGTGTTTGATAGCAAAATTTGCCTACAAGCTATTTGTCAATGTACAACACCTCTTATGCATAACATGTTGGCAAATTTTGCTTTGCTACATGGGTGAGAAATATTTGCCAACAAATTTGCTAACTTCTTAAACGCTTTTAATATTTTAAAAAACAATTTAAAAACTATTTTAAATAATTTAAAAAAACTGTTATGAATATTTTAAAAATTGTTATGAATATTTTATAAATTGTTAATTAAAATCTGTTTAAAAATTGTTTTTTCGTAAAAACCGTTTTAATGTAAAAAACTGTTTTAATGTAAAAAATGTTTTAATGTAAAAAATTAAAAATTGTTTTGATGTGAAAACTGTTTTAATATAAAAAATTGTTTTAATGTAAAAACTGTTTTTTCGTAAAAACTGTTTTAATGTAAAAAATTGTTTTAATGTAAAAATTGTTTTAATGTAAAAAATTTAAAAATGTTTTAATGTAAAAACTGTTTTAATGCAAAAAATTATTTTAATATAAAAACTGTTTTAATGTAAAAAAAATTAAAAACTGTTTTAACGTAAAAACTGTTTTAATGTAAAAATTAAAAATTGTTTTAATGTGAAAACTGTTTTTAGTAAGTAGTTTTGGCGTAAAAAACATTTTTTTATATATAGTTTGTTACTTTTTTAATATATAAAAACGGGAAGTAAAAAAGAAAAGAAAAAACTGTTTTTTTATTAAATAAGACTTGGGACGAAAATTAAAAAAAAAACATATTTTTTATTATTATATATGTTAATACGGACGAAAAATGTGTTATTAAAATGTTTTGCCTAAAAAACTTGTTTTACCTTATTTGGTGTTTGATAGTCTAATGTGAGAAAAAAATATTTGTCTAGGCAAAATCTGTCCTGGCAAATTTTGTCATTCCAACACTTTTGTCCAATATGTATCAAACGGATCCTAAAGTCTATTTGTTTGTTTTTTTAATTTATTAATAAATCATATTTCTCAACAGTGAATAAATCTGTAATTTTCAGAAAAATTACAGAAAATGTTGATGTAGCAGTGCTAGTGTAAATCTCTTCATTAATAGTGTTTTGTTTTTTATGTCAAAATTTGTAAGCCACATATAGAAACATAATAATAATTTAATCTTTTTGATTTGACGAATTTTTTTTGAAAGACCACTGTTATTCAAGTCTCTCTAGGGATCGTTTAGTTCGGGATAAAATATGCTTTGATGCGGTGAAAAGCAATATGATGAAATACGTTTTCATCTATTTAAAATTTAATTTACTTGTATATTCTTAGTTAAAGTTTTATAATTTTAGGGTGTGCACTTTTTTACAATATTAACCTAATAAAAATTTAATTTTAAATATTTAAATAATATTTTATTATTTTATTTTTGATAATGATTAAAAGTATTTTAGTTCGAAACAAACAAACTGCTGTAGTTAAAGTTGTTTTTTTTTTTGGTGTTGTTGTACGAGAGAGGGGTTGGGTTGGGTTGGACTTTGTGGCATGTTCTCAAGTTTGGCCTTTCATGCACGGGTCCACAAAATTAAAAGAAGTTTGCTACTTTTGATGTTGGCTATATTAAAGGAACTTTAACAAAATGCTAATAATTTATTCTCTTCAATTAATAGTTTTTTTTTCAATTTTAACATCTCGAATTAAATTTTTTTATATAATAAATGAACCATATTTCATTACACTGAACAAGTCTTGTAACACTAACCAGACACAAAGAATTGAATAGTTTTACGTAGTCAAATATTTGAACCAAATTAAAATCAAATGTTATAAGCTTCAATTTCAAGTTATTTTTCACTCCACGAAAAGTGGATATACAGTGAGGTCACAATCATTTTTCACGTACGCAATTGATTTGTACTTAATTCAAAATGGTGACTTAAATAAAAAATTTCAAAGAGGCATTGATGTAATATTGGCCTGTCAATACCGTCTATCACATCGGTACCGCGAAGATGCGACAACATTTTCCAATTAATTTTGTTCAGTTTATTATGTTAAAATTTGAAAGCTACAAGCAAAAATCTCTACTACTAATATAATTCGACTGACGCTTCATCTTCCTCAGCTATCCATGACCCTCTCTTCAACCCTTCCTTGGTACGACATAGTGTCGTTTTGGATGATGAGTTTGTTTGGTTCCTCATCTTTTCTCTCTCTATCTCTCTTGTACGTTGTTTTTCTCTCTAGAGTTGAATTTTGCTTTTTTATTATTTGGGAGGTTGGATTTGAGGTTGTGTAGGATGGAGAAAAGGAAGATAATTTCACATTCTTGAGTGGTGCGTGGTTGACACGAGGGTTGGTGGTAGTTTTATGATTAAATGGAACTTTGTGGCTTTTTATGAAGTTTGGCATTTCATGCATGGAGTGGTCCACGATGTTAAATAGTTTTTAGTCAATTGTAATTTTAGATAGGGAAAAAATGAGAGAAGAGATAAAAAGTTTCAATAATGGGGGGAGAGAGAGAGAGAGAGAGAGATTGATATTGGTGGAGGGAAAAAAGGTGAGAATGGAAGAACAAAGTCAAAATTCTCTTTCCAATTTTAGTGGAATGACAAGACCAAAATTTTCTATTCTCTAAAATACTTCAGACTTATAATCTTATTCGATTCATGAAAATAAATGAGCTTTTATATATATAGTGACATTAACTTGACATAAAAAATTATTGATGACATATTGGCATGTCAATATCAGTTGTTACGTCTGTTTTTTTTTAACGAAATATATTATTTCAATATATTCATAAAATTTTATTATTTCATTATATATATAATTGACATATGTATTGACAAAGTATTGATATATCAAACAGTACGTGCGAAAAAGTTTATCCCCATACATGCATTTTATTAAGAAAAATCCAAAACATAATGAAAATTTATAAAATTGGAAATATCTTCAACATTCCAAGCGTCATTGCGATCACTCAATCCTTGTTCTCTATTCCTTTGTTCCTCATCCATCTTGACCTTCCTTTTTCTCAACATCCTCCAATCTTCTTGCGAAACATGAGGAAAGAAACATTACGGTGGAGGTTCTAATCTGAAACCAAACTACTTTCGCTGTTAACAAATGATAGCATAAATTTGTCTCTTAAATATATGAAAATATATAAGAGATGTTATGGGTGAAGTGTCTTGGAGAAGGAGAAAAGCCTCTTCATTGAACATTGAGATTTCAGTTGTTACATCTGTATCGCGAAGATATGACAACATTTCCCAACAACATCATAACAAAAAATTATTGAAAAATGTTGGCTTAATTGTGTTTATGTCACTATTACCCCAATTAATGTTATGGACTTTTTGTTAAATTTTGAAATTTGTTGAATTATATACTAAATTGACCAAATATTTTTTAGGGACTATATATTTATTAATCCAATAAAATTTACAATTATAAGGATTTATATCAGGGTCCCAAATTAAAATACACGTTTGAAAGTTATATAATTTATTTTTGGAAATTATATTATTTTTAAATAAATCTAGATGGAAAAAATATAATTAAATCTCTTAATTAATTAAGTTCAACTTACTATGTCAAAAATTGTGAGTTGCAAATATAAATCTATATTATACCTCTAATACGATAGTATTAGAAATGTAAACCACGGGTGATCAGTCATTTACTAAAACAAACGGGAATCTCATTTGTTTCATTCTTATCATCACTGTCGAAAACTTTTTACATTACTGACCACCTATGTAAAATTAAGTCGGTGCCAAATTTTATCTTGCGTTAATAGAACAACATGTGAAAATAATTATATATTAACCAAACCATCCACAAAATTATAATAGTTTGAAGAAATCATCTGATAATGAAGTGAATAAATAATACCGAATAAACCATCGGTTCCCAAAAAAATCCAACAATAAATCTAAGGAACTAAAACAGAATCCAAAACATAGTCTGATAAATAATTGAACAAGTGTATCAACTAAAGGGGCAACATGCCCAAATGAAATACTGAATAGTAAATCCTAGTCTAGGAATGAATAACTGAAGCGTCTAAGAAAAATCATGCAAGCCTCCACAAATGCTGCAGCTCCGCATCCCTGAAATGAGTCATTAAGTTTGGTGTCCCCGTGGCTGGACACCTAAAATAATTTGAAAAATAGATTTGACAAGGGTCAGAGTCCAAAACCTTTTGAAAATATTTTTCAAGCATTTAAATTATAGTTTAAAAGCAGTTATTGGATACACACATTAGTTCCACGTACACTCCCTTGAGTTCCTCACCTCTCATCTAAAGCGCACACCTAACGTCGCCTACCTAGATATATAACCCACACTACCTAGACAACGTATTTAACTAATCAAAAAAGGTTTAGCTCCCCAATATATCCCATACGATACGTGACTATACTACCAATGATTAATATTAAACGCATATTATTATCGAATCATTTATTTAAGTTTCTCTACTTAAATTACTTTAAGATATACACAATCTATCGGTTCTACTATTACACATAAGTATATTAATCACACTTGTATATATTTATCACACTTATAATATATACAACTATAGCATTGCCCGGAATGACCCCCGTGATGCTTGCATACTCTGCTATCATGCCCATGGACCTCTTGTACCAAATCAAGGATTATCGATTCGGAATGTCTCCTCAAACCCGCAATCAAACAACACAATGGAGGCAAATATAGTTCTAAACCTTTGGGATATACACATACCTAACATACCCAAATGACCTTTCAGTCCACTAAAGCACAACACCTAGTGTACCACCCTAAGTCCTCTATTCTGGGGCACAAAATCCAGACCTCGCTGGAATCGCCAAGGTGGGATTGCCCTCTGCGCAGAACCTCCCCTGATAGTAGGCAGCATAGGTATGTCCACACACATAACCAAATCACAACAATAGGTATTCACCTAACCTATATATACATATATTCAGTAGATATTCACACAACCCATCATACAAACCCGTACATAGTATATATTTCTCGAATGCTCAACGTACTATCGATGTACAATTATAACTTCTTATTGTATATTTTCAAGTATCACTCACTGCCCGAAAGGGTCTTCGTTACCCCTTAAGTTATTTCAGTAGTTAATACACTCATGCACTACTGGTCTGAATCATAAAATTCACTCGTACTTCCCGTGACTCGTTCTAAGTCTTACAAATTCATTAAATATCAAAATATGCCCGATAATTCCTAGCCTTAATTTTTCTCAATTGGGTAAACCTCAACCCTACCATAGGCCTACTAGAATTTACTATATCCTTCACTATAGTTTAAGGATATCCCAAAAGTCTCCCTATAAATTACTTGTAGATTCAGGGCATAAAATAAAGAAATTGGTCAAATCTGGGTTGTCGAATCGATTCGGTGAAGAGCCCGAATTCATTCTCCACCCGAATCGATTTGATCATCAAGACGAATCGATTCGTACCTAACCGTTTCGTCTTCTTCGTTTAACTATTACGATTTGTTCCATTTTTATTCAACAAAACCTCCATGTATCGTACCCAAACTCCATCATAATTCAACCCATCATCAAATATAAGTATATGGACAATTTCTAACGAGTTTCCATACTAAAACATCATTTAATCCATAATAATCAAAAGTTCACGAAAGGTTTGTCTACGAAACCCTAGTTTCACTTTTTCATGCATTTTCTTCAAGAAACCCAGTTTTTAATCTCTCAAAATCTCCAAAAAATCAGATTTCATATTTTAATCCCAGAAATCAAAATTCTAACACGATTCCTAATCATTAACTTGAATTTAGCACATCATTTTTATCTTAAAATCATATGTTCATGTTAAATTACATCAAGTTCTACCATGGGTATTATAACTTCTTTAAAAACATGCAAGATAAACACTTGCCTTGTAATAACAAGTCTGATTTTTTTTTCAGATGATGAAAGTGCCTTTCTTTCTGTCCGATTTGCACTCCAGTGCACTACACCAAATCTGCTGAATTGTCACGGTCATTGACCTTGACAAGTTGGACATGTCAAGATTAATGGCCGTGACAATTCTGGGGGTGACAAATTTTTTTGTCACAGTCATTGATCGTGATAAGTTCGTTAGAATTGTTACGATCATGTCACGGGCCTTGACCGTGACAAGCTTTAACACGGTTAAGGACCATGACAAAACCGTGACAGTGTTTAAAAAAATTGTCACGGTTAATGACCGTGACAAGTCCGTGACAACTTCCTTTGTCAAGGGCTTGTCACGGTCAATGACCATGACAATTCTGGGCAAAATTGGAAAAAAATCTGTCGGGCAGTATGGCCACTGCCACTGGCCAGCAGTATATATGTACCTGTTATAGCAACGTTGTACCTGTTCAAACATTATATATCCAGATAAAATAGAGATAGTGCAAATATACATTCAAAATAGAAACAATCCCATACCTGTTCAAAACTTTGGCATTCTCCACAAAGTACCTCAACTGTTCAACTCCATTGTTCGACCCCAATCCCGTAATTTTGATTGTCTTTAGGTGTGATCTCAAACAATTAGGTACGTACCATTCCAACCACGATGTCCCGATTTGTTCACAACAAAATGAAAAACCCTAATATAAGAAGAAACAGCATCACCATTAATTATCTCAAATCTACAAACTATTTAGCTGGAAGTGGTGTTATGAACCCTTGACGTACCTCAAAGATAAGAACTTCTAGAAGAGGTCAACTTTTGAGAAAATCTAGCACTAATTTCCAATTCCAGTTCCACTATAAGAATCATCCACTGCAAGACACTGCACAAGAGTGTAGTGCCACCCAACAAGCAAATATTTATAAAAATCGAAATCGAAATCGAAATTGAAATTTAAATATTCATATAAATATAAATATAAATACATTACATGTAGTGTCAATAGCTAACTTGAGCTCATATGGCACCTCCTTTCAACTAATGTACCCCTGGCAATCGTGTCAAATATAATTCCCTTCATATCTGAATACTAAGAAATGCCATAATCCTATGGAGTTATGCTCTGCAAATTCCTTCCAACCGTTGTGTAACCAAACATCACGAGTTGAAGTTGTCAATTCCACTTTCCATATTTTCCCATGTTTTGCTAGAGGTTCCAAGTGGTGGGGTATGGAAAGTTTAATTGACAACTTCAACTAGTGATGTTTGGCTACACAATGGTTGGAAGGAATTTCCAGAGCATCACTCCATAGGATTATGGCATTTCTTAGTGTTCGGATATAAATGATAGATGAAGAGATTCAGTCTCCTCTCCATAAGTACGACACCCCAAATAACTATGTACTAATCACCTATTAAAGGTAAGAAGCGTATATTCATGGATTAGTATAAATAAAACTTAAATTTCAAATCCAAATTCAAATTCAATTTATAATAGAAAATTCCTCCAAAAGTAACAACTTTAAGCCACTAAGAATATTATACATAAATTATGCACTCCCAAACTGTCCAAACACATTGGAATATTTCGGTACAAATTGGAATATTTATTACAAATTGAAAAATTATTTAAAATTTGGGTTATCATAAAAAAATGGATTGATATTCGGTAGGAGCAGCCAAGTCATCCACACTACTATTTAGACATTTTGGCACGTGTTGGACAATTGACCACGGCTCGTTGTTGATATACTCCGAGTAAAACACTTGGTTAACCTTTTGAAATGCACAAACAAATGGCTCATCGCTCAAGTGGTCGTTTCTCTTCAACTTGGACAAGTCAACCATGATAAAATTGGTGGCAGGATCAACTTTACAAGCATTTTTATCCTCAACTCTTACCCAGTCACAGTAAAATACAACCTCTTTGAAGCTTATATAATCCAATTCAAATATATTTCGGATTACACCATAGTAAGTCATTTCAGCTTCAACGAGGTTTTTATCTTTTGCGCTCGCTTGAAATAAAGTAAGAGCCTTGTATGAAATGCTCGAGTTCTGTACATTTGTACTTTCCTCGTACACTTTAGTGCCAAAAATGTAATCGTTCAATCGATACTTTTTTCACTCTTGTGCCACGAACAAGGGTCTAGTGGCTAGACGAGCAAGCCTTGATATCGCATCACCCGTCTTTAAGAGCTGAGAATATAGATAAATTAATTATATTAGTTGTAAAATTTGAGTGTAATGTAACGTTATATAACATCCATTTTCATTATAATTACCTCTTGCGTCAACCACAGCCTAAATTCGTTGTCTGATTGTACCATTATTTTTCGTCTTTTATTGTTCTCACAGGCTTCATATTTTCTGCATATTACAAAATTAATCATGTATAAAATAGTCTAAAACAATGTTAAACATTATAATAATCGAAACTTACTTTTTTCATTCTTCAACATCTTCATGTGTGTCAAATAGATAACGAGTTACTTGTTCATGTTGCAAACTCGTTAATTTCACTCGTTTTCCCATCACATGACCACCATCATTGACGAACTCATCAGTTTCATCAATGCTAGTTAAGTCAGGCATAAATTCCCGTGTATATATTGATGATTCCACGGTTATGTATTCCTCTGCAATTGATCCTGCAATGTATCGCGTATTCTTGACCTAATCTTTAAAAACTTTCATCAATTTTTCAAACGGATACATCCATCGATATCTAACTGGACCACAAAGAAGTGCCTCGTCGCATAGGTGTACCAATAAGTGAACACTTATGTCAAAGAATGCTGGGGGAAGTGCTTCTCCAAAACACAAATCGCTTCGGTCACCGCCAATTTTGTGGCCACTATGTGTTCTCGATTGACTACCTTCTCACACAAGAGTGAGAAGGTAATACTAATTTTCACAATAGCCCTTCGCAAATCCTTGTGCTTGGAGAAACAGTGCTTAAACAATAGAGGAACCAATTGCATGATCACATGCCAATCGTGGGACTTACACTTATGTAAATCATGAGTAGCATAATTCACAATCATTTGCAAGTTGGATGAAAAAGTAGATGGGGCCTTCAAATTATATATTGTGTCTAAAAGCACCTTCCTTTCCCCACTCGTCAAAGTAAACGCACCAGGGGGGATTATTGTCATTCCCCTACTATCTTCTTTCAACCATGGTTGTGGTTTAAGTTTAAACAATTTAAGGTCTTTTCGTGCATTTTCTCCATCCTTTGAATGATTCCCCCCACGGCAAATGCCCATAATATGTTCAGCGAAGTTCTTCTCTGCATGCATCACATCCAATACATGGCGCACCGGGTTATTCTTCCAATAAGGCAAGTCAAATAAAATTGACCTCCTAGACTATGCTTTTCTTGTCTCAATTTTATTCCCAGTTGGGTCTTCTTATGTTTGACATTCTTAAATTTGGGATTATTACCTGGTATATTAGGGTCACATTCAGAAGATTTACTTTCAATTTCTAAACCCGATAGTTGTCTCGACGGTAGCCTATGTTTAACTTCGCCCATTAAAAAATTGGAACCTTTCTCAAATCTGAAACTATAAGCCAAGGGTAAAAACCTCATATGGCAATGGTATACATTTTTTGAGCTAAAGGATAGACGAAGAGATTCAGTCTCCTCTCCATAAATAGGAAACCCCAAATAACCATGTACTACACAACCGGATAATGTCCCATAAGTTAGAAAATCATGAATTGCCCACATCAACATAGCTTTCAGTGTAAAATCTTCTTTTCTAAAAGAGTCAAATGATTGCACACCCTCTTCCCATAACTCATTTAATTCTTCTACCAAAGGAGCCAGGTAGACGTCGATGTCATCACTTGGTGCCTTTGGCCCAGGTATCAACAAAGCCGTCATCGAAAATTCAGGTCTCATACACTGTGAAGGAGGGAGGTTAAGTGGGGATAGGATCACTGGCCATACACTCTGATTGGTTCTTAGATTTGCAAATGGATTAAAACCATTTGTTGATATAGCCAAATGAATGTTGCATTATTCTCGAGAAAAATCGGGATACTCATAATTCATCCTCCTTCAGGTAGTAGAATCAATAGGATGACTCATGATATTACCCCTACTTTTGCCCTAGCATGCCAAGTCATTACCTCCGCTATCCATGGTACTGTGAAAAATCGCTTTAATCTAGGTCCAACGGGAAAATATTTCAATACTTTTTTAGGCACTTTTGAGCGTGTGTCTTCCTTACTAGTAGATTGGACATATCTAGGTTCATCGCATATCGGACAACGATCGAGATTTTCATAATGCTGTCGGTATAGTATGCAGTCATACACACAAGAATGAATTGATTTATACTTCATTCCCAAACCTTTCAAACTGTTCTTTATAACAGGATAGTTATTTGGAAGTGTATTCTCCTTGGGTAATAAGCCCTTCACCCATTTCAAAATTCCTGTCACTCTATTGCTAGACAAACCGTATTGCATCTTCAAACTGTGCAAACCAACCATGGCATGTAAAGTTGTTTGATCTTTCTCACAACCAGAGTATAACGGTTGGGTGGCCTTAAATTTTAAACTTTGGTAGTCATCGTCAAGTTTTATCGTGATATCTTCACGAGCACTTGAACCTTCTACATCATCAGTAACCTCATTCTCTTTTGTTTCATAAACTCTGTACGCATCATCAACTAAATCATCTAACATATTATGATCTACGTCGTCCCCTTCTACATCTATCCTACTTATTGAAGGTTATTCGGGGACAAAAGGAACTTTCAATTCACCGTGAAAACTCCAAAATCGATAACTATCTTGCATACCCGATCTTAACAAATGTAGTTCAACTGTTTTCCACTCAAACACCTTACCATTCTTACACCTAGCACACGGACACGGAGACTCTTCATCATTATGACATCTCTTTGCATATTTCACAGATTCGTTAGCACCTCTGCGAAACACATCCCCCATTCTATTTGTCTCACCCATCCACTCTTTGTATTTCGGATATCCCATCACAGCTATCACAACTAATCACCTATTAAAGTTACGAAGCGTATATTCATGGATTAATATAAACAAAACTTAGATTTATAGTACGTTTTATTTAATTATGTCTTATTTATATTCAAATTCAATTTATAATAGAAATTTATATTTCCTCCATCTCCTCTAAAGGGTGAGTGGTCTTATCCCATTCAAGACCGCATTTTTCTGTAATATATTTAACAGCTCATGCACATTGTTACGATTTGAAAATAATTCGGCAGCATATCCCCGTAGTTCTCCAAGTACACGATGTAGATTGGCAAGTGTGAGTGTTATTTCAATTGATCAATTGAAATAACAGTCACACTTGTCAATCTAGTATGTACCCAGAGAACATTAGGATACGACTGCAGACCTTCCTCCAAAAGTAACAACTTTAAGCCACTAAGAATATTATACATAAATTATGCATTCCCAAACTGTCCAAACGGGACAATTCGAGAGATCTCATTACAGGGGTAATGACTCTCAAACGGGTCTAAGGGCTATTGAATGCGTACGCATAAGAACTAGAAGGCTAGTATCTATGCGCACTATATGTAATTTCAAGTATGTTTCTTTTAATTATCATACTATATATATATTGTTCTATATACAAAG
Source organism: Sambucus nigra (assembly GCA_949130495.1). Classification (NCBI taxonomy): domain Eukaryota; kingdom Viridiplantae; phylum Streptophyta; class Magnoliopsida; order Dipsacales; family Adoxaceae; genus Sambucus; species Sambucus nigra. Next base: position 28,308,422 of record OX422217.1, on the reverse strand, counting down.
TAATTTTCAAAAAAAGTTGAAAAATCTCACCCCCATATGGACAATAATCCATTGGTCATGCCACTTTTAAAACTAACCAACACAACATCGTTCCACTATAATCCAACAACAATGTCAATAACAAATGTGCATCCCATACTCCTTCTAATTCATCCACTCAATTAATTCATTTTATCAATTAAACTAACAATTAAAGTATACAATTATTAATTTACTAATTTACAATGAGGGGGCAATCCTACTTTCATATGAAATGGGCACTAATTATTAATTTACTTTCATATAAAACTATATAATTAAAGTTACAATTAAAGCTATACAATTTATTAATTAAAGCTATACAATTGTTGAGATTGCTCCACCACACACACTCACCACCCCACCCCCACCACACCCCCACCACCCCCACCCCCCACCACAACCCCTGCCCCCTCCCCCGCCACACACACATGCATACACCTGCACACACACACACATACACCCCACCCCCTGCCCTCCTCACCCCACCACACACACACATACACATACACACACCACCACCCCCTGCCCCTCACCCAACCCCCTTGTCCCTCCCCTCCCCCCACCACACACATACCACCCCAAAACCCCCCACCCCCTACCCCCCCCCCCCCCCCCCACCACCACACACCACCACACACACATACATACACATATAGAAATGAAAGATAAAGAGAGGAAAAAAACATACCTTAGAGAGAGAGAGAGAGAGAGAGAGAGAGCTGGAAATGGCTTAGAGAGAGAAAGAGAGGGAAAACCAAAAATGGTGGAAAAAAAAGAAAGCGTAGGGTTTTTTTTACTGAACAAATTGTCACGGACGTGTCACGGTCCTTGACCGTGACAATATTATAAGTATTTGTCACGGTCATTGATCGTGACAAGTACATTTGCCACGAACTTGTCACGGTCAATGACCATGACAAGCCTTTGTCATGGCCTTGTCACGGTCATTGATCGTGACAAAAAAAGCGTGCTTTTTTGTCACGGTAAATGACCTTGGCAAGGTTGACCGGCTAAAGGGTGCCAATTTAGCCTTTTTGGTGTAGTGAGTGGTAAAGGCGATGCAAGAATGATGTTGACTCTCCAAGAACTCTCTCTTCTACCTCTCTAATGGCCTCTCCTCTCTCAAGATGGTATTAACCCTAGCCTTTAACTCAAAGGGGCTGATATAACCTTTCAATTTTCAAAGTTATTTATACCCTAATCTACCAAATGATCGGAACACCCTCGTATGGTGTCGGGTTGGTCTAAACTCGTCCCGAGAAAAATTAGCACACCCAGGTATACTATTTAGACTATTTCGATCCATTTGAAATCAACCGTGACCTCAAAATTATCATACGAGTCATTCTAAAATAATTTTCTATCTCGTCCTCATATAGTCTACCCACGACACTCGGTTGAGATAGAACACCGTCACGACACTATCACTCGCTATGATAGAAAATAATTATTTACTATTCAGTTAGTAATTTTATTTATAAACATTAATCATTATATCTCTCGAATAATATTTTAATCAACACGTAATATTTAATTCAATTAAATTATGTCACGCGTGTAATTAATATAATCGAATAAATTAAATTTTAAATACTAAAAAATACGGGGTGTTACAACATCGTCCTCCTCCTAAAATTAATACTCCCTCTCACCTAAATGGATTAATTAAAAATCCCTTTGAAACCAAAAAAATAAACAAATCAAAAGTCTCTTGAAAATTAAAAGGATGATCCATTTTAGACTCCATTAATTAATCTCTCAATCCAATATAATCTAGATTCAATTAATCTATTTCCATCATTCTCAACTCAAATAACATTACACTATACTACTAATACAATTGCATTTATATAACGTATCATTTAGAAAAAATTTAAAAAAGTTTTCAAAATTTAAAAATTATTTTTTTATAAATAAAAAAGGATTTTGGTTATAAAAATATTTTTAACATTGTATTTATAGAAAAAATTTAAGTTTTTATTTATAAATGACATAATTTTTGTAAACTAAAAATAAATAAAAATATGTATAATTTATATATATAAAATATGTACAGTTTTTTTGAAGTTTTTATTGGTAAAAAATATTTTTTAAGTTAAAAAAAGTTTTCAAAATTTTGAAATGGTTTTTAATATAAATAAAAAAAGTTTTTGGTTATAAAAATATTTTTAACATTTTATTTATAGAAAAAACTTCAAATTTATATTTATAAATGACATGCAGTTTTTTAAACTAGAAACAAATAAAAATATGTATAATTTTATTATATAAAATACGCAAAGTTGTTTTGAAGTTTTTATTTATAAAAACAGTTTTTATATTGTAAGGACATAATCTTATGATTGTCCATCTGGAATCTAGAAATTTTTGAGTTGTCCTAGATCACAGTTGATATGTCCTATACCGCTATATTTGACACGTCATCACACGATCATCCATGATGGCCATTATCCGCATCATCACGCACCTATCATCTTCAATGTAGGTCGTGCAACTTCAATTGGTCTCCACTAACTCCACTATGCTAAAGGTATAAGTTTAATTGGAGTTATTATTGTTCACGTAAATATTTGGGTGATCTTTAAATCGGTTTTAATAACTATTCGTATTTTATCAAAACAAGGTGGGCAATTTAAAAATAAAGTTTTTTGCTAAAAGTTGTTCAAACGACTTGGATATGTCATTCAAACTACATGGACATGTCGCTTGAAGTCGTGAGATGCGTCGTTTCTTCTGTGCATCAAACGACCATATACTGGTTTAGTTTTTGTAACGTCGCTTCTTAGGTCGTTCTATAGACCATCTAACGACATCTCTATGGCGTTCTAACGACATTGAGTTGTCATTCGAAAGACGTAGCGTTACCTTGATTTTCTATTTCGCCTATAAATACATGCTCTCATTAGGTATTTCGCAAATCTTTTTAACTTCGCCTCCTGCAGATCTGATGTACTTTAAGACTTCATTTTTTATAGGTTAAAACCCATTTTAATTCCCTCAAACATCCCAAATCTTATATGTGAATCATTTAATTCAAAATGGTGACTTAAATATAAAAATTCAAAGAGGTATTGATGTAATATTGACCCCTCAATACCGTCTGTCACATCCGTACCGCGAAGATGTGACAACATTTTCCAATTGATTTTGTTTAGTTTATTATGTTAAAATTTGTAAGCTATAAACAGAAATAAAAATTATAATTTAATCTTTTGAAATAATGATTTTGTTAAATGAACAATGCTTTTTAACTCCCCTTCTCGACTCTTAATATAATTCGCCTGAAGCTTCATCTTCCTTAGATATCCATAACCCACTTTTCAACCCCTCCTTGGTACAACATAGTGTCATTTTGGATGATGAGTTTGTTTGGTTCCTCATATTTTCTCTCTCTATCTCTCTTGTACATTTCTTTTCTCTTTAGAGTTGAAATTTGTTTTTTTTTTATTTGGGAGGTCGGATTTGAGGTAGTGTAGGATGGAGAAAAGGAAGATAATTTCACGTTCTTGAGCGGTGGGTGGTTGACACAAGGGTTGGTGGTAGTTTTATGATTAAATGGAACTTTGTGGCTATTTATGAAGTGTGGCATTTCATGCGTGTAGTGGTCCACGATGTTAAATAGTTTTTAGCCCTTAAGTAGAACCTAAGCACGACTCAGATTTAAAATTACACACACACACACACAAGTACTAAAACTACCCTCTCTAAAATTAATAAAATCAGATCCATCACCAAATTTTATTTTATTATTTTTTGCGACATTCGAAGAAAAGTCACATGATATTTTTTAATTAAGGTTTAATCCAAGCTTTTTTATTTTGTTCCAAATAGTCCATCACCATATAAAATACTCACAAACACTCTTTTTTCTCATATCCTAAATACTAAGAAAAATTTATTAGACAAGGGACTTTTTGAAAGATAAAAAAGCTGGACTGGTTGCAAAATATACTTAGCTCCCATAGACCAAATATTAATTGAATTTTTTTATAATTTTTGTTGGAAATAAATTTACTTTAATATTAATTTTAATTGAACGAAAATTATTATCAAATTAATTTTGTAGGCACAGTGGTTCATGAAAGTTTGTGTCAATCCATGAATGGTTGTGATCATTCGGAAAGGACGCAACTGTTCGTGAAAAATGGTGTATGTTTATAAGTAATTGTGACTATTCATAAAAGACATGACTATTCGTGAGAGAGTATGTCTTTTCATGACTTTTCTATAAATAAGATACCATTACTTCATTCTAAAAATGCCAAAAAATAATTCTAACCATTCTTTCTCTCTCCTACATTTTTGTATTCATAATTATGTTCTTGTTCGAAGTAGAATTTTGTGTTCAAAGTACAAACATTTATTGAGTTCGTTAGAACCTTAACAGTTTGAAGTGTTGTTACCGTCAAGGATAAAAAATACATTCTATTCTGGGAAACGATTGCTTACAACTTTGAGCACCTAGTGAGGGAGCAAAAACGTCTTAAGGATACAACGTGAATTCCTTGTGCTCGGATTCTGTTATCAATTTTCAAATCAGTATGTTACTTTTGTTTAATGGATTACTTGTAAATTTCTTTCCCTATTATTAATAAATATTGTATATTTATTATTTACTTGTTCGGTTTATTTTATTTTCTAAAATAAATATTCGGAATAACAATCTTAAGACGATTTTTTATTCCGTTTCTGGATGTCTTTAAGGAACTGTTTTAATAAATTTACATAATAGAATTAGTTTCATTTATTATAATTTTATATTTTGCATAAACAGGTTCTTTTATATACTAGTATTCTGTTATATACTTGTTGCATATAAAATTTAAATATAAAATTATATCTGTTATTATATTAATTGTAAAATATACATACATTATGTTTTTCTAACAAAAGTGACTGCATCTTCTAGTAACTTTTTTGTCCCTATGGTTGACACACGGTTGGGGGAAAAATCTGAAAAATTCAATGACACGGATTTTAAGCATTGGCAACTGAAAATAAAATTTTATTTGATAACTTTGAATCTAGCTAAATTCCTCTATGAAGAATCCCCCACTCTTGATGAAAATGAGACGAGTGACGCGACTAAGAATGTGTCTCAGAAGTGCATACTATCTAGGCTCAAGTGCAAGCCCGTCGCTCAAGTAATAATCCAATAAGTTGGGTATCGATCCTCAGGGAAATAAGACAATGGAATTGTAACGACGTTGGACAGACGAAGGAATCCTAACTCTGACTCTAAAAAGAAAGGAAAAGATGATTTGTTTTGAGAATTAGCTACAACTAAATGTAATTTTGAAAATATAAAAGAAATGCAACTATTCTAAATTACTGATGATGATGGAACTGAAATTTTAAACTATATGTTGAAGAAAACAGGACGGGAATACAATCCCTCAACCCTAGTGTATTGATGGTATAAAACTAATCATAAATTTAAGTGATTAATTAGACTTAAAATTTAGTACTCCCAAGCATTACGTATATGAGGTTCAAGCCCGCACCATACTTAATGAGAGGATGAGTAAATCGGTATTGCGATAGTGACACTCGAATTGCATTCTGAAGCATCCCGGTTACCCTAAAGCAAACGAGATCTAAAGATCTAAAATTGTCGTGTTTTTACGCAATACGGTCGTAATAACCCATTAAATTTAGAGGATTAATTTTATACACGTGCAACTACCACATCAGGTTGAGTTCATGTATCCCGATCCTTAAAAAACCTAGCCTACCATGATGAATTTAATGAAAACGATTGTTGAATTGCAGGAAATCATAATTAAAATAAGGGAGAATTGAAGAATGATGTAGAAGGAAGATTAGACATAAGAAAGTAATTAACTAACTTACCAAAGCACTAAAAGCATCAACTAAAATTACTTGTAATCACAGAAATCTGAACAAACTTCAATCTTGGAATTAAAATTGCAATAAATCTTCAAACTAGGGTTTTGTAGCAACTTTCTCTCTCTAACTACCTCTAAAAGTTTTAACTAAAAAAAGGGAAAAATTAGATGAATTTTTCGCCCCTTAAAATGATAATAAATCGGGTTTAAATACCCTACAAGACTCCAAGAGTTTTATCTTAACGAGGACTCCCCATTGGAGGAAGAGTAAAAAAACAAAACAGTGACAGTCGGACCGGTCATGTCTTCCTTCGGTTCGGTTCGGTTCGGCTTGGATCCGGATCGGTCCTATTTTTCTTTGACTTTTTCTTCTATCTTTGACGGCTCATTTCACAACGGGACTCCGATTGAGGTACCGTTTCTTCCTATGTACTTGTAAACTTGATATCTTCAACTTTTCTTGAGATGCCTCATCCGAATTCCAGGTAAAAATTACAACTTTTCCCTTTTGACTTTACTTCTTTTCTTTCTGTATTCTTCCGATTTCTTTCCTTCTTTAGTGACATCAAATACCTGTAAAATTAGTACGAAATACCAAAAACTTGAGGTACTCGTTAGAATAAGTCAGTATCAAGATTATGAGATAAAATCAAATCGATTATGTTGTTCGAGGTGCTAAAAGTAACTAAATTAAAGGGATGAATTTAGAAGAATTTATGCCTAATCAACGAGTAAGGAGAAAGTTGCTGCGATTGATGCGTGGAAATACATTGATTTCTTGTGTAGAAATTATGTTTTAAATGGACTTGACAATACATTATATAATGTGTATTGTAATGCTAAATCATTTAGAGAACTTTGGGAGTCTTTGGACACAAAATATAAAATCGAGGATGTCGGTACGAAGAAATTCATTGTCGGTCATTTTTTGGATTATAAAATGGTGGGTATTTAAACTGTGATATCCTAAGTTCAAGAAATTCAAGTTATTCTTCAGGATATTCATGCAAAGGATATATCTCTTAGTGAATCATTTTAAGTGGCGACAATTATTGAAAAATTGTCACCTTCTTGGAAAGAATTCAAAAATTACATAAAACATAAACGTAAAGAGATTAAACTTGAGGAATGGATTGTAAGTTTGATAATAGAAGAAGACAACTGCAAATCTGAGAAAATAAGTGGAGGAAATCAATCCTTCGAGTCTAAGGCTAAAGTAGTGGAAAGTGAATCAAAAACTAAAAAGAAAAAGCACAATGGCAAATGGAAAAGCGACAAATCTAAAAGTGTTAAGAAGTTCAAAGACAAATGTTACAACTTTGGTAAACATGGGCATCGCTCTAGGGACTGTCAAAGGCCAGAGAACGCCAAGTAAAAAAAGGCTCAAGCAAATGTGATGGAAGTATATGAGCTCTCAACGGATGTCAATGACATCAACCTCATTGTTGTGGTTTTCGGATGTAACTTAGTTAGCAACAACAAAAATTGGTGGGTTGACACTGGTGCTACGTGACACATATGTGCCAACAAATAGATGTTCTCCTCTTACAACTTAGTTGAAAATGATGAACAACTGTACATGGGAAACGCTTTAACTTCGGAGGTTGAAGGACGAGGAAAGATGGTTCTAAAGATGACAAATGGAAAAGAACTCGCTCTTAACAATGTGCTTCATGTGCATAATATTCGCAAGAATTTAATTTTCGAATCTCTGCTAATAAAAAATGGTTTTAAGTTAGTATTTATTTCAGATAAATTTTTCCTTACTAGAAATGGTTTGTATGTAGGCAAAGTCTATCTTAGTGATGGGTTCTTCAAAATGAATGTAATGACTGTAGTACCAAATAATAATAAGAAAACTGTTTCTTCTTACTTGCTTGAGTCCTTTAATATTTGGCATGAAAGATTAAGAAATGTTAATTATAATACATTTTTAGTTATATTTCTTTAAAATTGTTGTCTAAATGTTAATGGGATCCTAATCATAAATGTGAAGTATGTGTACAATAAAAAATGGCAAGAACACCCTTTCATCCAGTCGAAAGAAGTACCGAACCTTTGGATGTAATTCACATCGATATATGTGATTTGAAATTTGTACAAACTAGAGGTGGGAAAAAGTATTTCGTTACTTCCATTGATGATCGCACTCGATATTATTATGTATATTTGCTAAGAAGTAAAGATGAGGCAATTGAAGTGATTAAACTCTACAAGACTGAAGTTGAGAATCAACTTAGCAAAAAAATTAAGGCAATAAGAAGCGATAGAGGTGGTGAATATAAATCCCCTTTTAACAATTTTGTTTAGAACATGAAATCATTCACTAAACTACCACTCTTTATTCACCTCAATCTAGTGGTATTGCTGAACTTAAAAACCGAACATTAAAAGAAATGATGAATGCTATGTTGATAAGTTTTGGGCTGCCACAAATTACGTGGGGAGAAGCTTTACTTTCCACCAACTATATTCTCAACAAAATGCCTCGTAAGAAGACCTACAATATACCTTATGAACTATGGAAAGGTCATCAACCTAACTATAAATACTTAAAAGTGTGTGTGTGTGTGGGGGGGGGGGGGGGGTGTGGAAAAGGTAGCGATACCTAAACTTAAAAAGGTTAAGATAGGACTAAAGACCATTAATTGTATATTCATTGGTTATGCCAACAATAGTAGGGCATATCAGTTTCTTGTCCATGAATATTATATTCCTAACGTGCATGTTAATATGATTATTGAATCTAGGGATGCTACATTTTTTGAAAATGTTTTTCCTTATAACATACAAAGTGCATAGAATTTACATAAAAGAATGATGCTATAACTGGCAATCAAGAGATTATGGATAATAATGCTATAAATGATAATGAACCTAAGCGTAGTAAAAGGTCAAGGATGTCGACATCATTTAGTTCATATTTTCTAACATATTTATTTAAAAATAATCCACAAACGTTTAACGAAGTAATGTCCTCTCCCGAGGCTTTTTTATTAGAAAGAAGAAATTCATAGTGAAATTGAATCCATACTACAAAACCACAAATGGGAACTGGTGGATCTTCCACCCAGTAACAAGCCATTAGGTTGCAAGTGGATCTTCAAACGGAAGATGAAAGCATATGGTTCAATTGAAAAATATAAAGAAAGGCTTGTAGCAAAAGGTTACAAGCAAAAAGAAGGACTGGATTACTTCAATACTTATTCACCAGTTATTAGAATTAAATCCATACGAATGTTAATAGCAATAGCGGCATTAATTGGATTAGAAATACATCAAATGGATGTAAAAACAACATTCTTAAATGGTAAATTAGGCAAAAGGATATATATAGAACAACCCGAAGGGTTTATTACTTCTTGACAAGAGGCAAAGGTCTACCAATTGGTCAAATCTCTTTATGGGTTGAAGAAAGCTCCAAAACAATGACATGTTAAGTTTGATAATGTTATGAGGTCAAATGGATTCAAGATCAATGAGTGTGGAAAATGTGTCTATATGAAGAGCACTCAAAATGGGTACGTTATAGTGTGTCTATATGTTAATGATATGCTTATAATTGGTAGCAATGATAACATAATCAAAGCTACCAAAATAATGGTAACTGATAAGTTCGACATGAAGGACATGGGTATTGCTGATATTATTTTAGGAATTAAAAATTTTAAAACAGCTGATGGTTTAATATTATCTCAAACACATTACATTGATAAAACACTTAATAAATTCAAAAAGTATAACATTATACCAACTAAAACACCGGTTGATGCTAAGATTAACCTTACCACAAACAATGGTGAAAACATATTACAACTTGAGTATTCTCATTTAATAGGTAGTCTGAAATATGTCATGAATTGCACTAGATCGGATATAGCCTCCTCCGTAAGTAGACTAAGTCGTTATACGAGTAGTCCAAGTAGTGATAATTGGAAATCCATTGTTAAGGTTTTAGGTTATTTAAAATATACCAAAAACTTCAGACTGCACTACACCAAATATCTAGTAGTACTTGAAGGGTACACTGATGCTAATTGGATATCTAGTTCGAAGGAATCTATGTCCAATAGTGGATATGTATTTACTCTAGTTGGGACTTTACTCAAATGAAAATCCTCAAAACAATTATGTATTGCCAGATCTACTATGGACTTTGAATTTATTAGTTTGGATAAAGCTGGAGAAGAAGTTGATTGGTCAAGAAACTTCTTAGAGGATATTCCAAAGTGGGTTAATCTTGTGCTTGCTATATGTATACACTGTGATAACCAATCAACAATTGGAATGGCACATAATACCATGTATAACGATAAATCAAGACATATTCATTGTAAACACAATACATTAAGCAATTACTCTCTAGTGGAATATCTCCATTTACTATGTCAAGTCAAGAGATAACATTGCGGATCCGCATACTAAAGACTTAACTAGAGAGCGAGTAGAGAGATCATCGAAGGGAATGGGCTTATAGCCTATGAGCTCATCATGAGTCGCCATGGTGAAACCCAACAGTTGACTGGAGATCCCAATATCTAGGTTTAAAAAGACAACCGAACTGTGTATGAGTCATTACGCATTGAGAATATATACACACACACACACACACACACTCTCAAACTCATTCATATGATGAGACAGTGCACAACTGTCGTGAAATTTAGGATAAGTTGTGCTTTTAATGAATTCTATATTTTGATATGTTCAAGTAGGGTATTGCGGGATACTCTTCATAGAAGTCACCTATGTGAGTGAGATAAGGACGCTTCTATGAGAATTTGAGAAGGCGAAATTCACTAAAACACTCATGAACCATGTGGTATTCAGGGCCAAAACGAACACAAATGTGAAAACCAACATTGTTCGAAGAAAACTATTTGACTTATGTTGTCTTAGTTTATAAAATGCCTGACTGTTGAAGGCATGTTGCCCACCGATTAGCCAAGTAAATTCGATAGACTCACAAGAAAAAGTTTAAATTCTCTGGCTACTTACCCGATGTAGTTTTCTTCTACTGTAATCGAACATGAATACGTTTTTTTAGTTGAATGGTATGCAAAGTCAAATTTTCATTAATGTGGTGGATTGTTGGAAATTATTATACTTTAGTAATAATTTTGCTTGAATAAAAATTATTATTAAATTAATTTTGTCGACACAATGGTTCATGAAAGGTTATGTCCATCCGTGAATGGATATGATCATTTAGAAAGGACACAACTGTTCGTGAAAAATGGGGTATGTTCGTGAGTGGTTGTGAGTATTTGTAGGGGTGTTAGCGGTCCGGTCCGATCCGGTTTTTAATGAATTTAAGGACCGGACCGATTATACCGGTCCTAAAAATAAAATAACCAAGACCGGACCGATTAAATCGGTTTTCCGGGCTTAGTCGGTCCGGTTTTTTATATGGTCGATCCGGTCAAACTCGTCGGTCCTAATCTTATTGAAATAATCTTTTTAAAAATAAAAATTGCCCAAATTTTATTATAAAAAACTTCTCAAATATCATAAAAACTGCCCAAATTTATCCAAAAAACAGCCCAAATTTTATCATAAAAACTGTCCAAATTTTATCCAAAAACTGCTCAAATTTTACTATAAAAACTGCTCAAAATTTATCCAAAAACCTGCTCATATCTTACTATAAAAACTGCCTAAATTTTACCTTAAAATCTATCCAAACTTATCCAAAATAATAACATAATGTTCAAATTTTAGCATAAATAAAAGCTGTCCAAAGACGCCCAAATAATACAATCACATCAAGCTGTCATAAACTGTCCAAATAACACCAAATAAAGTTGTCCAAATTTAACCGCAAGGTTGTCCATAATAATACAAATTAATAATGCGCTAATAAAATGTCTAAATTAATAAATATTAGCCGAAGTAACCGCAACATCCAAAATAATGCAACCATCCATAATGCTGCCCAAAACAATCTCCTCTATAAACCTGAAAATGATCATAAATAATTTTAGAATAGATAGAAAAATAGTCCAAATAAAATGCAACCATGAATATAAAAAAAAACAAATTATTCACTTTACCTCAATAATACGAACGAAGTCATTGTCAATCCACAATTGTTGATGTTCCCAACAAATCTGTAAAAATAATATGCTAATGATTTAAAAAATAAATTACACCTGATAACTTAATAATTTAAAATTATGATATATGTTAGTTACCTCCATCCAATTGCTCAAGTTGTTCCACCTCATCCATGGCATCTCTAAGGCTAATTGATTTTGACAAATACTTGAGCCAATTTTGGGTACAAACAAGCGCTTCCACCGTGTTGGGGGAAAGTGAACTACAAAATGGGTCAAGGATACGACCCCCCGTGCTAAATGCCGACTCGGAGGCCACGGTTGACACCGGAATTGCCAATACATCCCTTGCCACACGAGAAAGAACTTGGTACCTAAATGAATTACTCTTCCACCACATTAATACATTAAAGCTTTTGTTGGTTGCATCGTCATTAGTCTCAATCAAGTACTTCTCCACCTCCGACTTACTACGCCCTAAACTATCTCCGGACTCTAAATATTTTTTAAATTGGGTAGCTAAAAATGCATGCCCATTGGCATCATCATCTCCACCATCAACTACTAATTTAACGACGTCACATGGTGATGCCTTTTGTGATGAACCATTTTGCACATTATTATCACCATACCACTCATACAAACGCACAAGTACATTTTTCGCTCTCCGTGTCATCTCTTTTGCCACACTACTTTCATACATGCTATCAAACCAATATGACACCTACCCCAATTTATATCTAGGGTCAAGGATGACCGCAACAAGTGACAACAAGTTTATCTTTTCAATATTCCAATATTTGTCCATTTTCTTAACCATGTTATCCGCCATCGAAGATATGTGATAATCCCCACTTCTTTTCAATTGGTTCAAATTGTTTTGTATTATAACAAGCTCATTGAAAAATAAATTTGAAGTAACAAATAATAAACCCGAAAATCTCAAAGTTGCATTGTAAAATATCTTTAAAAATTTCACAAGTGCCCTCACTTTCTCCCAATCAACACTCAAAGGAGGCCCTAAGATAGTCCTCCCGCAACTAACCCTCCCCCTCACTTCATCATCCTCTTGGATTTCAAATTCTCCATTAAAGTAAGAAGCATAATTTTTGTCCTCCTCCCCTAACCTTTCAAAAGCTTTCTCAAATTTTTCGGCTACATCTAGCATTAAATAGGTGGAGTTCCGCCTTGTTTGAACATCCAAACACAACATACCCTTACTCTCAATTTTCTCTTTCTCTACACACATTTTGAACATTAACAACCTAGAAGGGGAGGACCACACATACCTCACCGCATTGCGCACTTTAACAACCGACTCATCCATTTCTTTTAACCCATCACCCACAATTAGGTTTAAAATATGAGCACAACATCGCATATGCAAATACTCATGTTCTAAAATAGTACCTTTCCAAGATTTGGTTTTCCTTTGCAAATATTTAATGGTACCATTATTAGAACTAGCATTGTCAACGGTTACGGTAAAAATGGTATCAATCCACCATTCCACTAACAATGATTCAATAACCTTCCCTAGCATCTCCCCCTTATGACTTCGGACTTGACAAAAGTTTAAAATCTTTTTTTGTAACTTCCATTCATCATCAATATAATGAGCCGTGAGGCACATGTAATTGATATTTTGAATAGAAGTCCATGTGTCCGTTGTGATGCATATTCTTTTGCCCTTCAAATCACTTTGTAACATTATTTTCTCATTCAAATATATTGTTAAGCAATCTCTTGCAACCGTAGTACGACTTGGGATTTTTGTAAATTTCGGTTGAACAATTCTCATAAATTGTCGAAATACTTCGCCCTCAACAAACCGAAAAGGCAATTCATCAATGATTAACATCTTAGCAAGAGCATCACGATAAGATTCTAAACTAAAACCAATTGCTACAAGACTAGGACACTCCCCATCTTCTTTTTTAAATGACAAATTTTTTTGTTTCTCATCACACCTTCCCGGAAATTTCTTACACTTGTTGATGTGGGCCAACATATTTTTAGTTCCATTTTTATTTGGATCACAAGCATATGTTGAGGGACAATAATTACATTTTGCCCTACATTTGTTTGGATCACAACCTTGAATTTCGGTAAAATGCTCCCAAGCATTCGATTTTCGTTTCGAACATTTAACTTCTGGATTTATAGGGGGTTTAGGAGGGACATTTGTACCTTGCATTACAGTTTGGGTAGAGGGAAGCCCACCTTCATTTTCATCCATTTGGGCGGCCATTATCTACAAAATATACCATATAAATTTAAACAAGTTATACCATATGAATTATCATATGAATTTAAGCAAGTAACACTAAAAAATATACCAGTCAAATAAGCAAAACCCATATTGGCATGTTGTATATCAGCCTCTAAAACTTTCAAAAAATCAAAACAAAACAGTTTTTTTGTAACAAACAGTTTTTAAAAACAGTTTTTTTTATAGCAAACAAACAATTACAGATTTTTATAACAAACATTTTTTTTTATAATCAAAACAAAATACAGTCAAATAAGCAAAACCCATATTGGCATGTTGTATATCAGCCTCTAAAACTTTCAAAGAATAAAAACAAAACAGTTTTTAAAAACAGTTTTTTTTGTAACAAACAGTTTTTAAAAACAGTTTTTTTTATAGCAAACAAACAATTACAGATTTTTATAACAAACATTTTTTTTTATAATCAAAACAAAAATACTAACAGAAACACATCATACAGTCCAATAAGCAAAACCCACATTGGCATGTTGTATATAAGCCTCTAAAACTTTCAAAGAATCAAAACAAAACAGTTTTTAAAAACAGTTTTTTTTGTAACAAACAGTTTTTAAAAACAGTTTTTTTTATAGCAAACAAACAATTACAGATTTTTATAACAAACATTTTTTTTATAATCAAAACAATACAGCTTTTTTATATACAAACATAAGCGTAAATTTGAGCCAAAAATGGATTGGAAGGTACCAGTAGGCTGTAGCAGCGACGGACGGAGATAGATCTGTCGCGGCAGGGGAAGGGGAAACGGCGTCGCGGCAGGGGAAGGGAAGGGAAACTGCGTCGCGGCAGGGGAAGGGGAAAACGGCGCCGCGTCGCGGCGCAGGGGAAGCTGCGCAGGGGAGAGGGGAGGTGTCGGCGCAGGGGAGAGGGGAGAGGGGAGAAGGGAAGCGGCGCAAGGGAGAAGGGAGAGGGGAACCGCCGCAGGTCTTTGCCAAAGAGAGAAGAGAAGAGAAGTGTGCGTGCTTGTAGTTTGTGTTTGATTAGGGTTTTTCTTTACTTACTTCCTTTCTTTTTTTTGGACCATCGTACCCCTAATAACTATATATGTATAAATATAATTAAATGCATATATATTAGAGTAATCGGTCCGGGTCGGTCCAGATCGGGTATTTATTAAGGGAGACCGAGGACCGGACCGGTTAGACCGGTCTGTAAAAAAAAAAACCAGGACCGGACCGATTAATAAAAAAAATCGAAAAAATTATGACGGTCCGGTTCGGTCCGTCGATCCATTCGGTTTTCTGAACGCCCCTAAGTATTTGTAAAAGAACATGACTATTCGTGAAAGGGTATGTATTTTCATGAAAGGGTGTCTACTTTTCTATACATTAGACACCACTCCTTCTTTCTAAAATACCAAAAAAAATTCCTAATCATTCTCTCTCCCTCCTACATTCTATATTCGTAATTCTGCTCCTATTCGAAGTAGAATTTTATATTTGGCGTACAAACATTTGTTGAGCTTGTTGGAGCCTTGACAGTTCGAAGTGATGCTACCATCAAGGATAAAAATATGTTATATCCTAGGAGATGATTACTTATAACCTTAAGCACCTATTGAGGGAGCAAAATAGTCTTAAGGACACAATGTGAATTCGTTCCGTTATCAATTTTTAAGTCAGTATCGTTACTTTTGTTTAACGGATTATTTATAAGTTTCTTTCCTTACTCTTAAAAAATATTGTATATTTACTATTTACTTATTTTATTCTGTTTTAAATTATTAAAAATATCTTATTTTATTTTCTAAAATAAATATTCGAAATAACAATTTTAGAGAGGGGAAAGTGAGAGAAAAGAGAAAAAGTCTTACAATTGGGATATATATATATAAAAAGAGAGAGAGAGAGAGATATTTATTTTGTTGGTGGAAAAGGGTGAGAATGGAAAAGAAAGATCAAATTCTCTTTCGAGTTATAATAATAAGACAAAAATATTCTATTCTCCAAAATAATTCAAACTTATAATCTTATTAGATTACGTGGCAATCCCATGTTAAAATAAATGATATTTTATATATATAGTGACATTAACTTGACATAAAAAAATTATTTATGAAATATTGGCATGTCAATATCGGTTGTCAGGTCGGTATCACGAAGATGTGACAATATTTTCCAACATCATAAAGAAAAAAATTATCGAAAATGTTGGCTTAATTGTGTCTATGTCTCTATTAACTTAGTTAATGTTACTATGGACTTTTTGTCAAACTTGAAAATTTGTTGGATTATATTCTAAATTGACCATATATTTTTTAGGGACTATATATTTATTAATCCAATAAAATTTACGATTATAATTCTTTATATCAGAGTGTCAAATTAAAAGACATATTTGAAAGTTATCAATTTAGTAAAAAAATTTATTGTTTGAAAATTTTATTATTGTTAAATAAATCTAGACCGGACAAAATATAAATAAATCCCTTAATTAATTAAGTTCAATTTATTATGTCAAAAATTGTGAGTTACAAATATAAATATAAATTATAATTCAATTTTGAAACAATTAATGTTTAGTACTTAAGAGATAAGTACATTTTGCACTTTAGTCCATCTCATTTTTTAATTTTTCAAAAAGTATGTTATCTATTTGTTTGACAATTTTTTTCTTAGAATTTAGGATAGGATAAAAAATAATGTGTGAGTATTTTATACGGTGATGAGTTTTTTTGAAACAAAATAAAATTATTTTCATCAACTATTAATTGAAAAATAATTGAGAGATCTTTCGTCAAATGATCCTTTAATTTAATTAACGATTTTTTTAAAGATTAATATTTCTAAACTCGCCTTCTCTCGTAGTATAATTGGCCTAACAATTCATCTTTCTAAATTGTTCATAGGGACGGTCCTGAGCGTGTGCCAAGTGGGCAATCGCACAATGACTCTCACTGGTCTATTTGTTATTATATATATATGTTGAGTACCCATTTTTTATATCAATACAAATAAACGAGACCTATTTTACAATTATTGCACGAGATCTTGTCAATTTTTATCGATCTTAGGACTGGTCGTGATGATCCATCGCCCTCTCTTCAATCCCTCCTTGCTACAACACGGTGCCGTTTTTTACGATGAGCAACTTCACTTTTTTTTCCTTTTTTTTTATTATCTCTTTAAAGTTGCTTTTTCATTTTCTTTTTATATCTTTTGGGAGTTTTGATAAATGGGATCTCTGGTTGTATTGTTTAGGAATGGTAAGTACACGCTCTTTACTGATGGGTGGTTGACACGAGTATGATGGTGGCTTTGTAATTAAATGGAAGTTGGGGGCATATTCTGAAATTGACCTTTCATTCACGGTGGCCTAGTTGGGTTAGTGATGATATTTTGCGTGGATTGAGATAATCTAGAAACTAATTATTTGAAATTAGAATTCTATCATCCCGTTTGACTGACAAGTAAAATTCTACATAGAATTAAAATTTGGTGTTGGATTCATATATAAAAATAATATGAAAAAATAAATTAGATACTAATAATACACTTTTGTAAATCTTGTTTATATAAATTACTATAAAAGGAATTTTTATTATTACATACCATTTTTTAAGATTCATTTGTAGAGACTCATATTTTTATTTTTTTAATTATTGGTTCCGTTGTAACGAATATGAAAGAAGTGTCATTCTTTGCGAAAAAAACAGGAATGGTTAGAGGCGGATACAAGGTGGTTGAGAGTTGCTTTGTATGGTTAGAGGATTTAATACAATTTAAAAAATACATGGGATGAGAGTCAACAAAATTTTAGAAATGAGACTAAATAAAAAACTATAAAAATATAAATATTAATTATATTAAAATCCGACCGTATAACTTGTTTATAATTTTGGTACGAAGTTGTGTCGTGTCGTGTTGTGTTGTGTCGTGTCAAAATTATGAATCGTGTTCGCGTCAAAATTATGAGTCGTGTTAATGTCACATATGAATGAAAATATTTTATACAAAAATAATATACAGTTTAAAAGAGCCATAATATTAAGCATAATATTTTTAATGCAATATGTAAATAACATGTATGTACATGAGGCTATATATTGCTGATGCTTGTTAAATCATGAATAAAGTCATGTAATTCAAAAGATCTTTATATGTGCGAAATGGGAACATCATATAATATTTCAATCATATTCATGTGATCAATGTTTCAAGGTTTCTCACGAGGTACTAATAAAAAAAAGTTGTGTTAAGAGCCAAGGCAATTCGTAGTAATTAATGTAGGTATAATGGCGAGACTATTTTCAAGGCGAGGTTCATAATTTTATATTTTTATTAGAAGGGTTTTTTTGTTTTTGAAAAAATATATTTTTATGGATTCCTGTGGAAAAGTTAAATCCTACCTATATCACTCTCCCACCAATTTGGTAATCTAATCACATCGGGACCCACATTCCCATATAACTTAATTTCCAATCAAACAATGTAATCTTACACTTTCTCGGGAATCTGTCAATGGAATGGAATTCATCCAACTTTATCGCGAACCAAACAAGCCTTAACCGGAATGTTCTTCGACATTTTTTAATTCACGTTTAGTCTACCTTTTTTATTTAGATATTTTGCTCTGAATCCTGTTTGAAAATAGTTAATAGGGTTCGATCTCGAGGATTTAAATTTTTAATCAAAAGACCTATAGGTTACGGTTGTTATCCACTAGCATTATCACACACCCATTTTACCCCTAACCGTCTTAACTTTTCCTCTCTCCTTCTTCAAAGCTTATAATCTCCGATCCGATGACGCTGAAATCTTCGACATCGCAATGAGATTAAAGTTGACGTCGCTCGGTGTAAATTAATGTTATTCTTGTTATCTGACAACGTCATGTTAGTGATAACAATACATTTAAATCTTGTTTACAATGATTGTGTTAGTGTTAAAATGACTGCAAATTTTGTTAAATGACATTTATGAGTCTGCAATCGTGTTAAATGACTGTAATTTTTTTTATTGAATATCTCTCGATAATTAGTAGTATTTAATCAATATGTATAAAATTATTGATAACATGAGGATATTTTTTTTAAATATTAATATTTAAATTCCAAACGGAAAAGAGGACTAAAAACGTGTATAGAAATTAATGGGATTCGAGTCTAAAAAAGTGTTAAAAATGGGATTGTAAGTTACATAGCCCAATTTTTTTATAATCTTGGATACATCTACATAAGTGTTGACTTAGAAATTAGTAAGTTTATCCACCTCTAAGTTTTATTAGGCGCTCCTGACCCTCGCTTATGAGAGATTAAAGTCCTAGTTTACTAGGTGCGCCTGACCCTCGCTTATGGGAAATTAAAATCCTAGTTTACTAGGCGCGCCTAACCCACGTTTATGAGAAATTAAAGTCCCAGTCTACTAGGCGCGCCTGATCCTCGCTATGGGAGATTAAAGTCCTAATTTACTAGACGTGCATGACCCTCGCTTATGGGAGATTAAAGTCATAGTTTACTAGGCGCGCCTGACCCTCGTTTATGGGAGATTAAAGTCCTAGTATACTAGGCGCGCGTGACCCTCGCTTATGGGAGATTAAAGTATAAGTCTATTAGGAGCGCCTGACCCTCTTTTATGGGAGATTAAAGTTCTAGTCTACTAGGCACGCCTGACCCTCGTTTATGGGATATTAAAGTCCTATTTTAATAGGCATTCTTGGCCCTGATTTATGGGAGATTAAAGTCCTAATTTACTAGGCACGCTTAAAGACCCTCATTTCCGGACACGCTTAAACACCCTCATTTTCGGGCATGCTTAAAGACCCAATTTACTTAAAGTACCTTTATGGTTACTTGACGAAGTAAAAATTGGGCACACTTGTAAAATATGTTGGTTTAAAACCCTAGTTCACTTGAAACGCAAACGGTTGCTCAACCAAGTACTCTCTGCAAGTTTCGATCTTATGATCGTAAAAGATTCACTACACTTAAATAAGCACTAGTGGGTTGCTTGGGCCAGTACACCTAGCAAGTTTATTGTTCAAAACATTTAAAACCACAATAGGATTGTGGAGACACATTCTTTTCGAGAAGAATGGGAGCAATCCCCAAAATACTCCTCCATATAAAAGACAGGGGGAAACAAACATATCCCTAAAATTATGCGATCAAAGAAATAATAAATGCATATACATGCATGCTACAAAATAAACATGATCATGTGATAATTTTTTAGTTGAAACAAGGTAAACGATTTTTTCGTTTACATAGTTGATGTGTCTCAGCCGAAGCATCAACACACCAACTATGCGTATGAGGGGGAAAATGTAGAGTGCGGTTAAATAAATTAACCTCGCAGATTTGATCAAATATTGATCTATTATTTATCAAGTTTTACTACAATCCAATCCCTACATGGATTGGAATATTATTATGTGCGTATGATATATAGCTTATACTCCGTGTTTGCCGGATTACACTAGACAACACTCTGGTAATTATTTCAATTGTTCATTTAAGATTCCACCACAGATATTGCAACAAGTGGCACCATAACTAGTGGGACATTTGGTTCCCCAAAAAAATGACATGTGTCAAACCCACTTGGGCACTTTTTCTAGAAAAAGAGGGTTCCCCCCTCATTTGTAAGGATGATAGTTTTGGTGGCAAAGTAAGGAGATAATTATAACTCTTCTCAACCACAAGCTTCTGAAGCTCCGTCACATGTTCGATAGTGACGAGAGAATTTCATAGTTTAATTATGAGTTTTACATACTTTATATGATATATCTGCGTTCGAAGGCGGCTAGCCGGATTTGGCACCCCCCGCGCATCAAAATCACCAAAAATTGAGTTTTTCGGCATATCTTACGGACCCACGAACTACGCAGACTTTGATTCCGCGATGAGACGGATATGTAGGCGCAATAGCGTTGCTCAAGTAAAAAATACGCTAGATGCGGTGCTTCCCCAAATCTAGACTACTCTCTTACAGCTAATTTACCCTTAACAAATATTAAATAAATTTATTTTTCTAGATAAATAATATGTAAATTTATTCACCCTAATAAAAAAGTTTTTGAACTTTATTACATAAAATAGTGACATTGGTCCAAAATGGATGTTTGTAAAATTGGCTGAAGTATAAAAAATAATGTTTCTAGCTGTTGAATTATTTAATAATTATTATAATTTATTTTACATGAACATTTATTATTTTCCAATAGATAATATTTCATATTAGAAAAATAAAAATTTATCATCATTTTTAATTAGCATGGAATGGATGGATGAACTTAAAAATTATTTTTCTAGACAAGAAACTTAATTTATTATTAATTAAAGGTATTAAGGGTAAACTATTCAGGTAACAAAAGTTAGGAGTGGATAAACTTACTAAATTGTTAGTCGACTGCACTTACTTTTTGGGCGGATGGACATATGATTTATGTGGATGGATTCAAGATTACCGTTTTATTTTATTCCAAAATGTCTTTCAATATCTAAACCACTCACAAATACTCTTTATTCTCTGATCCTAAACCCTAAGGAAAAAAATGTCAAATATATATACAAGGGATTTCTTGAAATATAAAAAAGAAGTTGGACTAAGTGCAAAATGTATTAAGCATCCTAAGTAATAAAATTTATTTTTCCCTTCTTTCTCTTACTATATATTTAAAAATTATTTTTACTCCTTTATACTATTAGTTCAGGAAAAATGGCATTAATTGAACAAAAAAATAATTTATGATGCATTGTCAATTTAGCATCGAATGACACATTATCATTGTTAATAATGTGAAACTCTTTTCCGATGTGTCATTAGAAAAAGAGTAATGATATGAGTCCCAAAGATATCCCCCCAAACCTCTCTCAAAGTGTATTAAGTGCTTATACCATGTGTGGACCCCACCTCAATGTACAATCACGTAATGCACTTTGGGGAATGTTTGCGAAATATCTTTAGGGGACGTAACATTACTCTTTGAAAAATTATCAATGAAAGTATCACATCATTGAAGATGACGTGGCCAATTATCATGATTAGCATTGTTAATGTAACCATTGCCCAAATTGATATCACATAGGAGTTTTTTTGTTATATTTGAAAAAAAATGTTAGATTTAGTATTAAATTCACCCTTTTTTAGGGATTGAATATTAATTAATGTAATAAAACTAAAAATTAAAATTCTTAGTATTAGGATCTCAAATTAAGAGGGGTGTTTAAAAGTGTAACAACTCCTAATTTCTCACATACAGGCTGGCCAGACACGATATGACGAAGATAGGGCTTGCTTATCAATTTATATCATTCTCAGCACAAGTAAAAGTAAATAAGTTATTTTGAAAGACTTCTGCACTACTAATATGAAGAACACATACACAATGATCCAAAAATCCAAACCACCACCACCATAATAATAATAATAATAATAATAATAATAATAATAATAATAATAATAATAATAATAATAATAATAATAATAATAATAATAATAATAATAATAATAATAATAATAATAGTAATAATAATAATAATAATAATAATAATAATAATAATAATAATAATAATAATAATAATAATAATAATAAAATATCCAACTAGAGAAATAAAATCCCACCCGGCATAAAATAAAAGAGTATGGGGCTTATGCCCTTACAAATGTTCCAAATAACAAATAACTGAAGCTGAAAAGCACATATGCTAGAAACAACTGAATGTGAATCTGGAGAGCGAGCGAGATCGCGGGACTACTACAGTACAATCCAACTATCCCTGTCTAGGAGCACCTGGGGGAGAAAATATTTATATTTGGGTCTGAGCTCGAGGTGTGCAAGAATAACCTGAATAATTTATGAAACAATAATACAGTCGATGCACAATAATTTTCCCCCATTTCGTCACTCGCATGCATATAATACATCGCCTCTCATCTAACTGTGATATCATTCTCATCCCAACAACTCCCAAATAATGAATGGTGACAACAACCTCAATTTATAACACGAGTATAATGGTGATTAATCATTTTAATGTAATTCCTACATTTAATTGCCAACATTCATTGATTCCAGTCTCATAATTTTTTTTCAGAAAAGCATAAACATCTATTATACATTATAGGATCTCATATATAAATGTTGTCTACTTTCTTAGACAATTAAAGTTATTTAATTCAAGTCTGGTCAATTATTAGTATATGACCTTTTCATATATTTGACACACAAAGGCATCTACCGTTGGTGTCTATTCGTACTCTATTGGCAAGTTCGAAGAAAATCTCTTATTCTTAAGCGGACATCATAAAACACACACATACATTGGGGGCGACCCCTACGTAGGACACCTATATACGACCCATACCCAGAGGTAATACTGGAATGGTCAGCGCCAACACGTTCTTCTAGTGGGTGAAGCCTCCACGTAGTACCTATGTGGCCTACACATCGTCAAGCCCACATGTGCCAACGTATGGTACGTGACCTGAATGCGTAACCCCCGAGCCGATAGGAAAGTCTAAGAATATTGGTATATCCATATAATTACATAATAGTACATATTATTTATCTCTATAATATGCATAGGAAATTTCTCTATAATTACCTTAAAGCTTCCCAAATTCATAATATTTCTTATTTATTAATAATTTATAATCTAATAAATGATTAACTTCATCCGATAAATAATAACTTAACAACCTTGTTATAGGTAATTATCATTATTCAGTGGGGGTATTAGATTGTTCAATTAATTCATGTCTCACAATACATAATTTCCCCTCCATAACCTTTATTCCCTTACTGTGCATAAAACCAATAGAAATCAGTAATCAAACCTAGAAACCAAGGCTGCAGAAAAAACGATGAGGAGAGAGAAAACCCAGTGTCGCTCGAACGACTAGGCTTCTCTTCGCTAGATAGAGGCGCGTCGCTCCAACGACACGTGTCATCGTTTGAGAGACCCCTGATTCTTCCTCTTTTTTCCGATGTCTGTTAATCATTCCACCCAGGTAGTGTATCAAACCCAGAAAATTAGTTCGTAGACTTGAATTTATACACATACAACTACATTTTAAGTCCCAAATTATTCCAAAATATGTGTATGATCACGGCTTAATGAATTAGATGTCTTTTCTAGTTTACACCCATTTATAAACCCTTGAAAACGGATTTATTTAACAAGGAATCTATGTAAATTTCAGTCCACTATTTATCATCAACAACCTCTACAATGGTTATATATTCATCCCCAAATAGCTACTAACACTTAAGGAAATCTAACCTCAATGTTCAGATTTTTGATTCCTAATTTCTGGAAGTTGAATCTACATGTGAATCATTCCTCTACATGCGTGTATCATCTTTAAATTTAAAAACATAATAAGCCCATAAGCCATAATTTCCAGAAATCTAAGGGGAGTAGTCATATGCATCAAGAAATATACTATAGGACATAAGTTATGCAAGAAATTCTTGCCTTAATATGGTAGAAGAGATCCCCTTTGGTTTTTTTCTTTGGTTCTTACCCCTTTCTCCTTTCTTTGGTGTGTTTCCATCTTCCTCTCGTAACTGTGATATTTAGGTTTGTGGAATGATAGTGGGGGAGTGGTCTACCCTCACTTAACCACTATTTGCTTAATCTAGAGTTGGGCCCTAAGCCCAACTTTTAACCCCCCAAATGATCCCGAATCGAAAATCTAATTGGCACAAAATTTACCTAACCTATACCACGATGAGCCGAGACTATTTTTAAAGGATTAAATCATTTAAACAAGTCCATATAAGTTCCGAAATATGTTCCGAATTATTTATGTCCAATATATATTTGTTTAATCTATATCGCATAATAATTTGTATTTATTCTACATTATAATTTAAATGTCATATTCATGCACATTAAATTGATCACGTACAAATATAATTAAATAACAATTTCGATTGTGCAAACATTGAGTAACAATATTAAATTATTTATTTTAGAAGAAAATACGAGGTATTACATTCTTCCCCCCTAATAATGGGATTCTGACTTCGGAATCAAGAAAGTACATACCTATCTAGAAGAGTTTGAGATACTTTGTGCGCACGTCGTCCTCCCTCTCCCAAATTGACTCATCCTCCCGATGGTGTCCCTACTTCACTCGAACTAAGGGAACAATTTTGGATCGAAGTCGACGCTCCAGTCGGTCCAGAATGGCTACCGATCTCTCCTTATAAGTAGCGTCTGGCTAGAGCTCAATCTCGGCGATATTAATATGTTGGTATGCCACCTCATCTCTAAGGAATCTTCGCAATGAACATATGTGAAAGATGCCATGTATTCTCTATAAGAGTTCCGGTAATCCCGACAGATATGCTATGGGCCCAATCCTCTCTAAAATAGAGAATAGTCCCACGTATCTAGGAGCCAACTTCCCTTTCTTCCTAAATCTCATCACTCCTTTCATGCTAGACACTTTAATCAACACATGGTCTCCAACATCAAAGTCTAAGTGTCTACGGACCGCATCCACGTAGCTCTTTTTCCTATCTTGGGCAATCTGTATCCTGGCCTGAATCATCTCTACCTTCTCTGAGGTATCCTGAATGAAATCTGGCCCAAGTAACTTGTAATCCCCCACCTCTAACCAGCATAAGGGTGAACGAAAAGGTCTCCCGTAGAGCACCTCAAACGGTGCCATCGTAATCGTATACTGATAGTTATTGTTATAGGCAAACTCCATCAAAGGAAAATACTGCTCCCAGCTCCCCTTGAAGTCTAAAATACACATATGCAACATGTCTTCCAGTATCAAGTTTACCCTCTCAGTCTGCCCATTGGTCCGAGGGTGATACGACATACTCAACCTCAACTCTTCCCCCAAGGCTTGTTGGAAGCTCTTCCAAAAGTGGGACACAAACATCTTGTCCCTGTCTGATACTATGTTGAGCGGTACCCCCATGAAGCTTAACGATCACTGTAAGAAAAAGTCTGGCATACTGCTAGAAACTGTAATCTGTCCTGACTGGTAAGAAATGAGCCACCTTTGTCAATCTATCGATAATCACCCAAATCGAATCATTCCCCCTCTGCGAAGTAGGTAGCCCGGTGATGAAATGCATGGAGATGCTTACCCACTTCCACAACGGAATCTCCAAGGGCTGTAGAGTACCTGCGGAATGCTGGTGGTTCACCTTCACAAGCTGGCACATAGCACACCTGGACATAAATTTAGCTATGTTCTTTTTCATACTGGACCACCAATACTGATGACGCATATCGTGGTACATCTTATCCCCTCCGAAATGTATCATAAAAAGTGAACTATGAGCCTCTGACATGACGGCTCGCCTAAACTCCTTATCATCCGAAATAAAAAGTCTCCCCTGGAATCTCAAACCACCATCCGACCCGATAGAAAAGTGCTCCACCCCCTCAGCTAACAACTATCTCACCCTATCCTGGCATAACTGATCTCCCTCCTATGCCTTCACCACCCGAATAATGATCTCGGGGGTGATGCTGAGAACTGACATAAATGCTTGGGTCAATTCGTCATCCCCATGAAGCGACCTCCACTTTGCCTTCCATATTGCCTCCAACTCCAAAAATGACTTGTGTCTCAATACATTCTCTACGACATTCGCTTTCCCCGGGTGGCACTAAATGTCAAACTGATAGCCTTTTACAAACGCCAACCACCTCGTTTGTCGTATGTTCAGCTCCCGCTGTGTGAACAAATACTGTAGGCTCTTGTGGTCTGTGAATAGCCGAAATTTCTCCCACAGGAGATAGTGCCTCCACACTCGTAATTCAAAAATTGCGACTGCTAGCTCTAAGTCATGGGTGGGGTAATGTCCCTCCTGAGACTTAAGATTTTGGAAGCATAAGTTATCTATCTCTCCTCCTGTATCAAAACCCCATCGAGTCCCCTTAGGGACGCATCTGTATATACTCTGTAATTAACCCCAGCCTGAGACAATGCCAACACTGATGTTGTAGTCAATCTAGTCTTCAGATCCTCAAATGCCTGTTGACACATGCCATCCCAAATAAATGGTACTCCCTTCCTCGTCAAATTCGTTAAGGACCCAACTATCTTGGAGAACCCCTAGATGAATCGAAGGTAGTACCTTGGTGGGTGTAGTAGGATGTCCCCACTCCATCATAACAGAAACCTTCATTGGGTCCACGGATATCCCCCGCTCGGAAACAAAATGGCCTAAGAACTATACCTCCCTGAGCTATAACCCACATTTCTCAAGCTTCGCATACAATTGATGATCCCGAAGAGTCTGTAGGACCATCCGTAGGTGCTCTGCATTCTCCTTCGCAGTCCGAGAATAAATCAAAATATCATCAATAAATAACGAACCGATCTAGAAACTCCCTGAACAATCGGTTCATCAAGTCCATAAACACTGTCGGTGCTTTGGTTAACTCGAATGGCATCACCAAAAGCTCATATGACCCATATCTAATCAGAAAGGCTGTCTTTGAGACGTTTTGCTCCCAGAATCTCAACTGGTGGTATCCTGACCTCAAATAAATCTTCGAAAAGAAAGCAGCACTCCTCAGTTGGTCAAATAAATCATCGATACGTGGAAACGGGTATTTATTATGGACAGTGACTTTGTTCAACTCCCTGTAGTCGACACGAAGCCGTAAGGATCCGTCCCTCTTCTTGACGAATAAAAATGGAGCACCCCAGAGTAAAGTAATTCTCCTGACTTTGTTCAACTGCTCAAACTGCACGCGTTGCTCCCTCATGTCTAATGGAGCCATACGATACGGAGTACGAGAAATAGGTCTCATGCCCAGAAATAAGTCAATCACGAAGTAGATATCCCGACTAGGTGGTAAACTCGGAATATCCCCAAAAACATCAGAAAACTCGCTCACCACTAGGATGGAATCTAGTGTCACTACAACCTCTAAAGAAGTATCGTCCTTAATATAATACAAGTACGTGCTCGACCCCACCTTGGGGTGCGGCATCGCAGTTAGGTACATCTCCTTCCCCGGAATGGTAAAGGCTATGGACCTCTCATAACAATCTACACAAGCCCTGTAAGTGACTAACCAGTCCATCCCCAAAATAACGTCGTACCCGTGCATGTCGAGTACTAATAAATCAGCTACAAAGGTGAGTCGGCCTATATCAATACCGATACACCAGCATACGGACCATATGGGTGACCCTCAACCCACTGGTGAGTCTACATGTGTAACACCCCGCATTTTTGATTGAATTGAAATTGAAAAGAAAAATAAAACTATGTCAGTATATATATTCGAAATGTTTGGAAATAAAATTATGTTAGTATATATATTCAAAATGTTTGGAAATAAAAAGTTAAAATGAATTCATTGAGATACGAATGTGCGACTTAAATATTAGAAGCGAATTAATGCGTAAAATGATCGAGAGGGTTAAATTTGGGGGGAATGACATTTTTGTAAATAAACTAACCCTAGATATGAATAGAAAAGAAGAGAAGAAGTATTCATTTTATCATTTCACAAATGGGGGCTAGGGTTTGGTAGAGAGAGAAAGAGTAAGAAGAGAAGAAAGCTAAGAGGATTTCAAGAGGATTCAACTTCTCCATACAATCCAAGGCAAGTTAATAACCTATATGTGTATAATATGTATCTATAATTAAATTTCACATGAACATGTATTTGGATCCCTAAATTAATATGAAATTGATGTTAAAAATGATATGCAATATATTGGGATCATCCTCCATGTAGATTCAAATGCAATAACATCATTATAGGGATTGAAGTTTTGAACAAACTCTTGAATTTGAGAAATCTATGAAATTGAGTATATCGTCATATTCAAAACTATTTTGAGCTGTTTTAGTTCCGAAAATGTATGTTTCGTCCTCATTGCACGGTAAAAAATCATATTCTGGATAACTTTGTACTTTTAAGTTTTTTCAAAAATGGATCGGAAAATCCTCGAATATACGTTTTAAAATTCTGCGCAGAAAGTTATCGTGAACAGGTCCGAACTGTATATGTTAATTTCGGGTCTGTTTTAAGCAGGCTACTATAGCGTGCTCGCGTGTCCTTGTAGAAAATCATGCTCCGAACAACTTTGTAGATTTAAGTTTTCCCAAAAACGGATCGGAAAAGCCTCAAATCGACGTTTTAATATTATGGGCAGAAAGTTGTCGAAAACAGGGGAGAATATTATATGTTAGTTTCGGGTCTGTTTTAAGCCGGCTATGGTAGCTTGCTCGCGAGTTCTTGTAGAAAATCATGTTCCGAACAACTTTGTAGTTTTAAGTTTTTCCAAAACCGGATTGAAAGAGCCTCGAATCTGCATTTTAAATTCTGGGCAGAATGTTGTTGAAATAAGAGTGATAATGTTTTTCATGTTGTTAGTAAGATAATTGTGGTGTTGTGCCTAATATCCTAACTTGATCACATACTTATGGTCATTAGGGATATATAACCTTGAAATGATTTGATGTTGAATTTATAAATTAATGATGTAAATTATGTTATATTGTAAATAATGACTATTGTAAAACTCGAGTAAGAGACTTGACACGATTGTATATGTACATAAGCGTGAAATTGTTTTACATGTATATTGTCGAGTATACACTTGACTAGTCCTCCGGTCGATGTAGGCACATGTTGAATGCGATTTTTTTTATGATTGATCCGGTTAGGTTCTGCTCGAGTGCCGTGTCGGAGATAAACCACCGGAATCGGACACATGGTTGTAATGCGGGTCGGATGGAAAGACCTTGAATAGCCATGTGATTTAGGACTTAGTATGATTGCCCTTGCCACGTAATATTGGGGAATATTCGTGTGTAGGCCTAGTGTTACGACTTGTTCCCCCGTGTAATGATAGTGACCCAATATGACTTATTGTGTGAGATATTATGCTTGTGTCTTAAAGTAATATCCCGTATCGATACATTTGATATTATACTTGAAGGAAATATTTTGATATATTAAATACTGAAATGCGATTAATAATGATTAATCATGATACGATATGAGACTACACGTTACTCGCGTTTGGGTTGGGTAGTCACGACATAGGAACATTGGTTAGGTAATTGAACAACTTAATTACTGGAGACGAGTAATGACTAGTGTGATTTCATTATAAGTACATCTTATAATCTTATAGCTTGTTTTCTTGCTTTGACGTTCGTCTGTCTTGCTTCTTGCTCCTCTCCAATATATATAATATGACAGGTCCTCGTCTCGATGGACAATAGACTATGGAGCTTGATGAGATCATATCAATCTTAGGATTCCTGTACCCATGGAGTTATTCTATTTTAATTTATATCGTTTGTTTCCCTTTTCTTGAGGATGGTATCAAAGATTAATTTCACTTTATTTATACTTGGGATTTGAGAGAATTGTTGTATTACTCTTTCCCATTTTGTGTTGGGCCGCATGTATTGGCATTTTATATTTTCAGTTTGAGATTACAGATGGATTATTGCAGTTAATAGTTATGAGTTGCTATCACTTGTTATAGTTGTTATGATGTGATTTGGTTACACGTATGAGAGTGTACATCTTTACTTTACTACATTTATTTAAATTATGTTTCTAATGCCAACATATTGACGCTCCATTTTAATTTAATTAGGCGTAGCTAACCGAATTAGATATAAAAAGGAGGGTTATCACAGTTGGTATCAGAGCACGATTTTAGAGCCTTTAGGGATCTGAGGGCGTCCGTTACATTTTTTGCGCATCGCTTCCTTGATACGTAGAGCCTTACGATTAGGTTTTGTATTCAATGACTTGGAAGGTCTTCACGCTACCATTTCGACGGGAGATTTGGAGCTAGCCTCGTGTATAGGGAGGGTCCCTTATTTGGATTTCATTCGTGAGACGTCCCACGTATGAGGTAAATCTCCGATCGACCACATGATAGTACGCGTGAGGTCCATGTGTGAGTACTCATTGTAATTATGACTAGTGCTCCACTTGAATAATTTTTTTGAGGATACGTGTTAACTTACTATCTTTTAAGATGGTGATTTGATGAGACCTGGACTGTAGGAGGGCATAGGGTCCAAGCATTTTAGGAGACCGCAATTCACGTGCAACTATCGTAGTTTAATCTCCCACCAGTAGGTGAGAGCACCGATGTTGAACTCAATGATTGAGTTGACTTTTGGTGCTTTAGGGGGAGGAAACACCCGTATATTTGATGTGCATTATCAACTTTGAATATTATCTCTCTTATGACTGTAAAGAAGTTGTTATAAGTTATAGCCCACCCTGTGGTACCACTGAGTTGTTGGTACCACTTGTGTGTGTAGTTATCTGAAGTTGTTTCCAATATAGAAGGGGAGAGATTTAGATATGGCATACCTCAAAATGATGTGGTCCAGTTGTTGTTGTGACGTTTTCCTGAGAAGGAATTATCGCGCTCCACCCGTGATGGACACACTGCTGAAGCATTCAATGACGTATTAATCAGTGAATGGTTAACGAAGAAAATCTTGTGGTAATAAGAGTATATTATTACTCATTAACATGTAAAGAAAGGGTTGTGATTTGAGAGAGGACTACTCCAAATCGGTGTATGTCCCACCTCGTCAATGGATGACCTAAGGGGTCCAATTTTGGTGTACGCAATAGTGTTATCATACTTGTGAAAAGCACGAACTAGATGCATCCGTTTGATGATGTTCAATGGGAGATTCATGAGTCTGAATCTGGAATGGATAAGTGATTATCCTTGAAATATTGTATTGGCATCAGGGAAGTTTGGTAGGCATGTAAACCTACACGTTGTCCACACAAGTGATAGATGTCGTATTGGGGTGACACAGTGGTTCCATAGTGTTTTGATCTGATAAAATCCGTAATGGAATCAACTTAAGGCTGATTAGGTGTGTGTTCGGTCATGCACAAGATATTTTAGTGGGTTGGGTACTCACATGTTCAAAGTGGAATGTTTCGGCAAGTTATCGCGAACAAGCTCGTGAGAAGGTACCAGTAATGATACGATGTCTTAGCTATGGAACTAGGGATGAGGAAGTCCATATCGCAAGGTCATACGAGGATTGATATTGGAGAAGTCCAGAATTATCGATGGAGTCTTCTTTTCATATTTGCTAATGATTGGAGTTAAGTATTTTTCGTAAAGCCCTATATTAGAATGGGTGTTCGATAAGATGTGGTTATCTTATTTTGTAACATCGGTATATTTATCAAAAGTTATCGAGACTGGGACGTGAATATGGGTGTGCTAAGGGATGGACTTAAGCTGGAGTTACCAGTTGTGAACCCTACGGCGAGTAGAGAATCTCGAGGGACGAGTTTTCGAGTGAGAACATCACAAGGGAGTGTTCAATAGGCGTTTTATTTTATGCGATTATGATCGCTTGAGTTGGTGATATATCCACGAGTTCAATTTTATGTTATCACCCGATGATTGGGGGTACTAATTTGTTGCACCATGATAATGGTGGTGCTTGATTTTAAATCCATCAGATATGGGAATGTGGCTATATTGTGGCCCTCGTTATGTATTAATGTGAATTAGAGCACGAGTGAGTAGTTAGTGACATGATGTTTACTTAAACCGTGTGTGATTAAAGACGCGTTCCAAAACCAAGTGTAAGATGTTCGATTATGGTGACGTCTATACTAGTGAATAGTCACACCATGATGGTCTTTTGATAATGGTAGAGTCGCGTGTAGCTCAGTCAATTTTTGCGTGATTGATGATAGTGTTGCCAAGTGAGTGTCGTCATTAATGGCAAGGATTGAGACATTTTAGGGTTTCAAATGTTGGACCCATTCACTGAAATGGTGGCCATAACCTCCATTGTAGGGGGAAAACAAGAGAGTGTTTCGACCGTTGTTGATAAATTTTGTAAGGAGGGTGTGTACTCTTGGGCAAACACCCACGAATGGGTTCGTAAGATATTTAATTTTTACTTCAGTTATGTGTGGAGTACTGAGTGTTAATTGGGGTCACGGTACGTGAAGGTACCCGCTACCTTATATTTACGACCTTTGACATATTAGATAGCACACCATTCTTCATAAAGATCAGGTAGCGTTGGTGTGCTAGAAGATGAGTATCCGGATGGTGAGTGTGCCAAATCCGATATTCTGATTTGGTATGATAAGTGGGAATTTTTTATCTTACTCCATTTCTTGGCAAATGTACAAGCCTTATTTGTGGTTTGAAGAACCAAGTTCATTTCTTGTTCGGTGATAAAATTCTAATATACTCATAGTCTAAGGAAAATCATGTCGGATAGGTTTAATTCCTTACGTGTTTTTAACAAAAGAGCGGTAAATCGAATCTAGCGAGGGTTTGTCGCCTTGGGTTAGAGCGACCAAACCATGAGAAGTTAGGCAAGGGGGCACGTTGCATCTTGGGTTAGTTCGAAACCTTTGGGTGAGGGATCGTTGACCGCCCAGAATGCAACTTTGTCGATGTTGTCTTGTTCGAGAGAGTTTGAACCTTGCTGATATTATTTACCTAAGTCCAGACTTGGAAAGATGGAATAATATTTGTAAGTGCAGAGAAGTTGTATGCTTATGCACATGTATAACATTAGTGGATAATAAGGGTTGCCATATCAGTTGACTCACCATCAATTTAAGTGCAAGGCAAGTGTTATTGACAACTCAGAGTAGAATTATCTTTTGATCTTTCAGTATCATTTCTTAGTCGATTCTGAGTTGAGTATCGAGGCATGCTTGATGAATAGTGACATCTGTATTGAATATGCGAAGTTGGATTATTTGTTGTGTGATGAACTGTTGAGTCCAGAGATAAGTGATTTTTGGAGTTAGATGATTCTTGTATCACTAGGGGTCTTGGGTTGATAAATTCCTTATCTCGACAAGCTGACAGTAGTGTATCGGAGGGGTTCCTGTAACACCCCATGATTTTTGAGACTGAGAAATTAAATTTTTGGAAAAATAAAATTTAATTAAATTGGAGAATCTTAAAATTTAGGAATTGAGGCCCAAAAATAGAGAACCTTTTAAAAGTATTCCGGATGATTATTTTGAGGGTACCATCGATCCCGAAAGGGTCGAGATAGTCAAAATGACTATCATTGGGTTTTATTTCGGCTCCGGAATGTTTTTAAGTCAGTTTGACTCGAATTGGAGTAAACGAGTCATTTAAAGTGTGTATTAACATTTAAAATTGGGTTTATTGTTTTCAGGTTTAAGAGGCTTACGGATTAAGCCATTCTCATTTGAGATAAAGAGAGAAAAAGCCCTAGAGAGAAAAGAAGAAGAGAAAGAAGAAGAAAAGAAGAGAGAGCGGAAGAAAAGCTTGGAGATTCCAGCCCAAACGCGACATTGAGGACGATCCAACCTCTACAAATCTGAGGCAAGTGTTTAATCTTGCTAAATAAGTCATTTGTGTATTTTATTTCATAATTTTTGGGTTAAAGAAATGGTTTTTGGGTATAAACATCAAAACCTAGATTTTGGGTTTAAATCTTGAAATCAAAGTTTAAAAATGGGTTTAATGATGTATAATTTGTTGGGATGAAATGTAGGATGAGTTTACATGTTAAGAGTATTATTGGGTTAAATATTTGGGAGGGTTACGATATTAGATCTAGGGAATAGGTCCCTAGGTCGAATAGGGGCTTGCGGGCCTATGTTAAATTGATTTAGGAGGATGGGATGCCTCTTTATTAATGAAAGGATTATGGGACTGAAGTGATTGGCGGCTTATTTTAATATGATAGAGGTGGAAACCTCTTTGGGATTGAGAACCCCACTTATAGATCAAATGTAAGCAAAGATGTGATGGGAGGCTAAGAACTCTTAGAGAGAGTTGCGAGGTTATGTGGTGAAATTTCTGGGCCGACATTTATATAGAATCCTTATAAGGATAGGACATTATTAAGACCCAATTTGGGGCCAAATGGAAGAGGGTGGTCACATAACCTTAGTAATGATAAAATTTAAGGAATAAATCGGAGAGGCGTTAGACTACGGGATTCATAAGAATGATTGAACCATAGTCAAAATCGAGAGCGATGGGATTATATTACCAATTAGAGTAGAGTGTAAAAAAATCTAGTTGGGGTAGATGTTGTTTATCGGCGTGTGATTTACAACGGGTACTTTCCCTATGAAATGGGATTATTTGATGAATGTAAGATTGAGCTTCAGGCTTATAGACTATTAGTTATATGTATACCGATAGTCGAAATTACTACTGGATTTTATAATGTGCTCTCGGATATGGATGGTATGTGTAGTGATGGTTTCCTACACAAAATCTTGGGTGATAACCCTAATGTGGGATATATATGTATATATATATACATATGATTTTGGGAGACCATTCATCATAGGAAAAATGATTGAATATGTTTCAAGTGAGGGATTGTATTCACATATCGAGGTAAATTAAATGAATTGTGGTGACGGCTTGTATATTGAGGATTATGTATACTTATAGCCGAGTATATATATCTTATTCATATGAATGAGAATAAATTGTATATATAGATATATGGATATGTGAATGTATGTATATATATCTATATAGATGTGAATATATGGATATATTTATGTTGTGGATATACATGATATGGATATTTAAACCTTATATAATGGTTTAATATTTGATCTTATGATGGGATCATATGGATGTATGTATATTGTGCATGTGAAGGATATATATACTTATGTGGTTAAGCATACCCCGCTCATGCTATCATTGGGAAGTTGCGCGCATAGAGGCTGAGCATCCTGGCATATAGAGCAGGGTGTGGATATTCCCCAGGTCATAGTCGTCCCGTGTGTTACTATATGATATATATTTTTGGGATGAGATGTGGTGGGTATGTTTCGTCTCATTGCCAGTTGGAGCTATGATCGCTTCCCGGGACGTCGTGTGTGTGTGTTACCACGAGATGGGTGTCGTTGAGCCCCACAATGGTGGTCCCCAGTTGCTACATGAGCAGGGCACTGGGAAGATGATAGCATGGTGCAGTTTTATCGGCGATATATATAGGCGGGTGGATTATGTGCATGTCCATTGTACATCAGATATAATATGTACAGTTGGTCATGGGTATGGATGATGGTATATATATATATATATATATATATATATTGTGAGAATAAAATAACTATATATATATTTCTATATATCCTATAGATGAAAGGATATGGACTATTATGGAGTACATCTTGGATGATTATGGTGTACTAGATGATTGGGGGTTGATGTATCGCATTTAAGGAATATTTCGGTTACATCTTCCTAAGGATATTATTTGGAGACTCTAAGTTATTCTTATGGCAATCTATATTTAGTAGTATTGTATGTATGGCATAATGGATCTATATGATCGACATTGTCAAGGAGTAGTGTAATGGGGTGGTTCCTTGTTTGGATTTCGCTTTGCGAGACACCCCACGCACGAAACGTAGTGCAATGTTGAGATTAGAGAGAAGTTTTGTCAATAATTAGTTATGGCATGATGGATCTCCAGGATTGACGTTGACAAGGAGTAGTGTAACGGGATGGTTCCTTGTTCGGATTTCGCTTTACGAGACACCCCATGCACGAAACGCAGCGCAACATTGAAATTGGAGAGAAGTTTTGTCAATAATGATTTTGTATACCTATTATTTAGAAATTTAAGTCTTATGTTTCAACCCAAATGTATATGGATAACTTATTAAGATTTATAATTGATTAAATTATAAACATGAATTCATTAAGCCTAATAAGGCATCTATGTTTGGAAATAAATACCTAAGTGTGTTTAGAAAGAGTGGATTCTTGGGTTATGTTAGGAAGGCAAATCTCGTGGGTAAAGGCTAGGCCTATGATAAGTTAGGTTGTCCTAATAATTGGGGTAATTTAACTAAAATTTGAAGATGTGAATAGGTGCATGCCAGTAGATGAGAGGTGAGTTGGGGGTTCCACGAGAGTGCAATTCCACTTTAATTATGAAATAAGTGCACCGATATTTATTATGCACGGTTAAAACACTTGCTAAATATTTTTCACACTCGGGCTCTGACCCGTTTACTTTTCTCCCCTGCCTGTATATATATATATAATATTACAGGTATCCTACCGCATGGATGCCGGATGACCTTCTATCCAGAGTCTTGGGAGCCGTGACAGGTGTAGACTGTTGCGGGACATAGATTGTAGCCGCTTCCTACTTCTTCAAGAATCTAGGTAGGATCCATGTTGCATATCGGGTGTATACCCAAGGGATATTTATAGATGTGTATATTTACTTCATTTCAGTCATTGTATTGGCTGTGACCCGACAGCTTATTCGGGTTTATTTTTGAGGTATATTCAAATGTAGTTATTTATTTCATTTTTGTTCTAGAATTTCATTTATCATAGTTCTTTCATGCATCTTTCTTTCCTTATTTAGTAGTGTTATAGTGTTGGTTTGTTGTCTGTTGCATATTTTATTTAAATTTTAACATCTCGCTTATATGATATCGGGTAATTAGTCTTATATTATCTAGTACCGGTAGTTGATGTTGAGACTGGACCATCTGAAACTCCCGATTTAATGTAGTATAGGGTTGGCCACCCGTTATTATTTTAAGCGGGGTTGTTGTAGATGGTATCGGAGCATCAGGTTCTAGAGTCTTTAGGATCTGTGCGAGTTTTCTGCATTCTTCCGTTAACGTTCTTGATATAAAGCCCTACTATTAGGACTGTTGTATTCACTGCGCTTATCTTCTTCTGTGAAGTGTATTCACTTGATCGACGTTCTAATAACAGTTCCTCTCGTTTCAGACGTCACATAGATTATGTCGTCTAGGAAAGGACAAGATTAGAGATACAATACCCATACCAGAGTTTGGGTACGCTTTGATCGGGGGTAATTGTTTCTCCCGATTCCTGCCCAGATATAAGAAAGAGAACTCTAGTAGTGGTTCAGGGTGCTCTATCGGTGGTTGAGTAAGAAAGGGAAATTTATTCGAATGATGAATCTTGGACTTAGTAAGGAAAGTTTGAGGAGAGAGTAGTGTAGTCCTCGGGAGGTTTAGGTTGAAGAACCCGTCAACCTTTGTTAGGAAACCTGGTGTTGGTGACTTTTACCGATGTGAGGTGGGTGGAGTTGTCCCAATAGCAGGTGTATTGCCTTCTGGGAAGAGGGAGTAAGAAATTGGAGACTCAGGTTCGTTGCGTAGGACTGAGGTAGTTTTCAGTAGTCGCAGTCGCGTTTTGTCCTTCAAATGGTTAGGAAGGATTTATGAGGAAGATGTTTCTCTTATGGAGAAATAGGTTTAGGAATACTGATTGTCCTGGAAGAAGTAGAGGACTTTAAATAAGGATCCAATGATGAAGTATAAGGTAATTAAGTGTTCCAATGAGGGAAGGACTTACTTTGAACGATGTTTTGGCGTGATGTATAGGAATGGTATAACTGAGAGGTTCAAAGTTTCGTAGATTTATTTTGAGCGGAGGATTTAGCCCATAGTTGTGCTAGTTTTGAGAACTAGGTAGTGGTTAAAAGTGTTGTAATTGTTAAGGCCTTGTGTCCTAAACATAAGGCGTTTGTTTGGCGTGTCGAAAGACGCAAAATTTATTTATATATCATATGGTTACATAGGCCTTCGGGCAATATTTAAAATATGAAAATCTTTTATAAAACCTTAACCCTGGTTCAACTAATCTCAATCCCCGACCTAGCTACACAGTAGTGTATTGGGAGGGTTCATTGTTTGGATTTCGCTTGAGAGATATCCCCCGCACGAAGGTGGCTAGCGTCAGGAATTAAGGAGAGTTCAACCATTTGGGAATTTTCAAACACATATATATTTGATAGGTTACGATAGATTGTATTGCTGAGAGTATATTATGATTCGAGGCTAATGGAGCCTGATTATAATTCTCGAGTGAAGCTCGGGTACGGGGTGTATGGGCGCCCTGGGTGGTTAGTTGATTTTAAAATCTATATGGTTCGACGTGAGAACTAGTAAGGATCGGTATAGTGATCCTAAGAATTGATGTTAGGACTAGATGATATTGAGGTCCTATGCATATCTTAAATTTCGCGGGAGAAATTTTTGTAAGGGGGGAAGATTGTAACACCCCATGATTTTTGAGACTGAGAAATTAAATTTTTGGGAAAATAAGATTTAATTAAATTGGAGAATCTTAAAATTTGGGAATTGAGGCCCAAAAATAGAGAACCTTTTTAAAGTATTCCGGATGATGATTTTGAGGGTACCATCGATCCCGGAAGGGTCAAGATAGTCAAAATGACTGTCATTGGGTTTTATTTTGGCTCCGGAATGTTTTTAAGTCAGTTTGACTCGAATTGGAGTAAACGAGTCATTTAAAGTGTGTATTAACATTTAAAATTGAGTTTATTGTTTAAAGGTTTAAGAGGCTTACGGATTAAGCCATTCTCATTTGAGAGAAAGAGAGAAAAAGCCCTAGAGAGAAAAGAAGAAGAGAAAGAAGAAGAAAAGAAGAGAGAGAGGAAGAAAAGCTTGGAGATTCCGGCCCAAACGCGACATCGAGGACGATCCAACCTCTACAAATCTGAGGCAAGTTTTTAATCTTGCTAAATAAGTCATTTGTGTATTTTATTTCATAATTTGTGGGATAAAGAAATGGTTTTGGGTATAAACATCAAAACCTAGATTTTGGGTTTAACTCTTGAAATCAATGTTTAAAAATGGGTTTAATGATGTATAATTTGTTGGGATGAAATGTAGGATGAGTTTACATGTTAAGAGTATTATTGGGTTAAAGATTTGGGAGGGTTATGATATTAGATCTAGGGAATAGGGCCCTAGGTCGAATAGGGGCTTGCGGGCCTATGTTAAATTGATTTAGGAGGATGGGATGCCTCTTTTAGTAATGAAAGGATTATGGGACTGAAGTGATTGGCGGATTGTTTTAATATGATAGAGGTGGAAACCCCTTTGGGATTGAGAACCCCACTTATAGATCAAATGTAAGCAAAGATGTGATGGGAGGCTAAGAACTCTTAGAGAGAGTTGCGAGGTTATGTGGTGAAATTTCTGGGCCGACATTTATACAGAATCCTTATAAGGATAAAATATTATTAAGACCCAATTTGGGGCCAAATGGAAGAGGGTGGTCGCATACCCTTAGTAATGATAAAATTTCAGGAATAAATCGAAGAGGCATTAGACTACGGGATTCATAAGAATGATTGAACCATAGTCAAAATCGAGAGCGATGGGATTATATTACCAATTAGAGTAGAGTGTAAAAAAATCTAGTTGGGGTAGATGTTGTTTATCGGCGTGTGATTTACAAGGGGTACTTTCCCTATGAAATGGGATTATTTGAGGAATGTAAGATTGAGCTTGAGGCTTATAGACTATAAGTTAGATGTATACTGATAGTCGAAATTATTACTGGATTTTATAATGTGCTCTCGGATATGGATGGCATGTGTAGTGATGGTTTCCTCCACAAAATCTTGGGTGATAACCCTAATGTGGGATATATATGTATATATATATATACATATGATTTTTGGAGGCTATTCATCATAGGAAAAATGATTGAATATGTTTCAAGTGAGGGATTGTATTCACATATCGAGGTAAATTAAATGAATTGTGGTGACGGCTTGTATATTGAGGATTATGTATACTTATAGCCGAGTATATATATCTTATTCATATGAATGAGAATAAATTGTATATATAGATATATGGCTATGTGAATGTATGTATATATATCTATATAGACGTGAATATATGGATATATTTATGTTGTGGATATACATGATATGGATATTTAAACCTTATATAATGGTTTAATATTTGATCATATGATGGGATCATATGGATGTATGCATATTATGCATGTGAACGATATATATACTTATGTGGTTAAGCATACCCCGCTCATGCTATCATTGGGAAGTTGCGCGCGTAGAGGGTGAGCATCCTGGCATATAGAGCAGGGTGTGGATATTCTCCAGGTCATAGTTGTCCCGTGTGTTACTATATGATATATATTTTTGGGATGAGACGTGGTGGGTATGTTTCGTCTCATTGCCAGTTGGAGCTATGACCGCTTCCCGGGACGTCGTGTGTATGTGTTACCACGAGATGGGTGTCGTTGAGCCCCACCATGGTGGTCCCCAGTTGCTACGTGAGCCGGGCACTGGGAAGATGATAGCATAGTGCAGTTTTATCCACGATATATATAGCCAGGTGGATTATGTGCATGTCCATTGTACATCAGATATAATATGTACACTTGGTCATGGGTATGGATGATGGTATATATATATATATATATATATATGGTGAGAATAAAATACCTATATATATATTTCTATATATCCTATAGATGAAAGGATATGGACTATTATGGAGTACATCTTGGATGATTATGGTGTACTAGATGATTGGGGGTTGATGTATCGCATTTAAGGAATATTTCGGTTACATCTTCCCAAGGATATTATTTGGAGACTTTAAGTTATTCTTATGGTAATCTATATTTAGTATTATTGTATGTATGGCATAATGGATCTCTATGATCGACATTGTCAAGGAGTAGTGTAACGGGGTGGTTCCTTGTTTGGATTTCGATTGCGAGACACCCCACGCACGAAACGTAGTGCATTGTTGAGATTAGAGAGAAGTTTTGTCAATAATTAGTTATGGCATAATGGATCTCCAGGATCGACGTTGACAAGGAGTAGTGTAACGGGGTGGTTCCTTGTTTGGATTTCTCTTTGCGAGACACCCCACACACGAAACGCAGCGCAACGTTGAAATTGGAGAGAAGTTTTGTCAATAATGATTTTGTATACCTATTATTTAGAAATTTAAATCTTATGTTTCAACCCAAATGTATATGGGTAACTTATTAAGATTTATAATTGATTAAATTATAAACAGGAATTCATTAAGCCTAATAAGGCATCTATGTTTGGAAATAAATACCTAAGTGTATTTAGAAAGAGTGGATTCTTGGGTTATGTTAGGAAGGCAAATCTTGTGGGTAAAGGCTAGGCCTATGATAAGTTAGGTTGTTCTAATAATTGGGGTAATTTAACTAAAATTTGAAGACGCGAATAGGTGCGCGCCATTAGATGAGAGGTGAGTTGGGGGTTCCACGAGAGTGCGATTCCACTTTAATTATGAAATAAGTGCACCGATATTTATTATGCACGGTTAACACACTTGCTAAATATTTTTCACACTCGGGCTCTGACCCGTTTACTTTTCTCCCCTGCCTGTATATATATATATATATATATATAATATTACAGGTATCCTACCGCATGGATGCCGAATGACCTTCTATCCAGAGTCTTGGGAGCCGTGACAGGTGCAGACTGTTGCGGGACATAGATTGTAGCCGCTTCCACTTCTTCAAGAGTCTAGGAAGGATCCATGTTGCATATCGGGTGTATACCCAAGGGATATTTATAGATGTGTATATTTACTTCATTTCAGTCATTGTATTGGCTGTGACCTGACAGCTTATTCGGGTTTATTTTTTAGGTATATTCAAATGTAGTTATTTATTTCATTTTTGTTCTAGCATTTCATTTATCATAGTTCTTTCATGCATCTTTCTTTCCTTATTTAGTAGTGTTATAGTGTTGGTTTGTTGTCTGTTGCATATTTTATTTAAATTTTAACATCTCGCTTATATGATATCGGGTAATTAGTCTTATATTATCTAGTATCGGCAGTTGATGTTGAGACTGGACCATCTGAAACTCCTGATTTAATGTAGTATAGGGTTGGCCACCCGTTATTATTTTAAGCGGGGTTGTTACAGTTCCTTGTTTGGATTTCTCTTACGAGACACTTCACGCACGAAACTTAGCGAGTCGGGACTTGGGGGTATTGATTTTTGGATCAGCTTAGTAGTTCAGTTATGTTAGGCTTCATGGTGAGAGTTCGATTTTACAGTTAAAAATGGGAAAGTATCTCCACGGATTTCATTGTAGTTTACCAAGATCGCAGCACGGTCATGATTCGATTTGGGTCATCGTCGACAGACTAATCAAGGTGGATCATTTCCTTTCAGTGAGGACGAATTATACGACAGCATAGTACGCCATGGTTTTTATTAATGAGATTGTGAGGTTGCATGGGGTACCGCATGATATCGTGTCCGACCATAGTAGTTCCTTCACCTCGTACTTTTGGGGAGGTCTTCAGGAGGCGATGGGAGTTCACTTGAGTTTGAGTACTGCGTTCCACCCTCAGTTTGATGGTCGGATGGAGCGGGTAAACCAAATTTTAGAGGACATGTTACGAGTTTGTGTGTTGGACTTCAAAGGTGGTTGGGATACACATTTTCCACTGGTGGAGTTCGCATACAATAATAGTTATCTGTAGACTATTGGCATAGAACCATACGAGGCTTTATACGTCAGGCCATATCGATCCCCTTATATATTGGTTGGAGTTCGGAGAGCACCGGATGCTGGGTCCCGATATTATTAGGGAGACCTCAGAAAACGTTGACGCGATTCATGCACAGATGAAGACCGCGCAAGATCATCAGAAAACTTATGCTGACATAAGACAAAGGAAGTTAGAGTTCGTCATTGGGGACCAAGTGTTGTTGAGGGTCTCACCCATAAGAGGTGTTGTTCGTGTTGGTGCCAAAGGAAATCTTTCACCGTGATACGTGGGTTCGTTAACAGTGTTCGACAGGGTGGGGTCAGTTGCCTACCGTTTAGGCCTACCCGACCATCTCCAACGGGTACACGATATTTTTCATGTATCCATGTTGAGGAAGTTCTTACGTCCTGAGGAATCACACCTACACATAGAGTTAGATGGGTTTGAGCTGCAGCCTGATGGGACCTATGAGGAGAGGCCGGTCAGGATTCGAGATCATCGTGAGCAGCAGTAGATGTCAAAAGTTATTCCTCTTGTTCGTGTTGTGTGGTGCAATCATGATGAGTCTGAGGCCACTTGGGAGAGAGAGGATGACTTGCGAATTAGTCACCCATACCTCTTCATGGAAGGTACGTGCGAAACTACTTTACTTGACTTGAATTGATTTGTTTTGATTTGGATTTCGAGGACGAAATCACGTTCGTAGAGGGGGAGAATGTAATACCCCACATTTTTTTATTGAATTGAAATTGAAAAGAAAAATAAAACTATGTCAATATATATATTCGAAATGTTTGAAAATAAAACTATGTTAGTATATATATTCGAAATGTTTGGAAATGAAAAGTTAAAATGAATTCATTGAGATACGAATGTGCGACTTAAATATTAGAAGCGAATTAATGCGTAAAAGGATCGAGAGGGTTAAATTTGGGGGGAATGACA
The DNA here is from genome assembly GCA_949130495.1 of Sambucus nigra. NCBI lineage: Eukaryota > Viridiplantae > Streptophyta > Magnoliopsida > Dipsacales > Adoxaceae > Sambucus > Sambucus nigra. The sequence continues at coordinate 28,263,977 of OX422217.1, read as the reverse complement.
TTTTTGTAAATAAACTAACCCTAGGTATAAATAGAAAAGAAGAAGTCGTCATTTTATCATTTCACAAATGGGGGCTAGGGTTTGGTAGAGAGAGAAAGAGTAAGAAGAGAAGAAAGCTAAGAGGATTTCAAGAGGATTCAACTTCTCCATACAATCCAAGGCAAGTTAATAACCTATATGTGTATAATATGTATCTATAATGAAATTTCACATGAACATGTATTTGGATCCCTAAATTAATATGAAATTGATGTTAAAAATGATATGCAATATATTAGGATCATCCTCAATGTAAATTCAAATGCAATAACATCATTATAGGGATTGAAGTTTTGAACAAACTCTTGAATTTGAGAAATTTATGAAATTGAGTACATCGTCATATTAAAATCTATTTTGAGCTGTTTAAGTTTCGAAAATGTATGTTTCGTCTGTCCTGCCCGGTAAAAAATCATATTCTGGATAACTTTGTAGTTTTAAGTTTTTTCAAAAACGGATCGGAAAATCCTCGAATATACGTTTTAAAATTCTGCGCAGAAAGTTATCGTGAACAGGTCCGAACTGTATATGTTAATTTCGGGTATGTTTTAAGTAGGATACGGTAGCGTACATGTGTGTCCTTGTAGAAAATCACGTTCTGAACAACTTTGTAGATTTAAGTTTTCCCAAAAACGGATCGGAAAAGCCTCAAATCGGCATTTTAATATTCTGGGCAGAAAGTTGTCGAAAACAGGGGCGAATATTATATGTTAGTTTCGGGTCTGTTTTAAGCTGGCTATGGTAGCGTGCTCACGAGTTCTTGTAGAAAATCACGTTCTGAACAACTTTGTAGTTTTAAGTTTTTCCAAAAACGGATCGGAAGACCCTCGAATCTGCATTTTAAATTCTGTACAGAATGTTGTTGAAATAAGAGTGATAATGTTTTTCATGTTGTTAGTAAGATAATTGTGGGGTTGTGCCTAATATCCTAACTTGATCACATACTTATGATCATTAGGGATATATAACCTTGAAATGATTTGATGTCGAATTACTAAATTAATGATGTAAATTATGTTATATTGTAAATAATGACTATTGTATAACTCGAGTAAGAGACTTGACACGATTGTATATATACATAAGCGTGAAATTGTTTTACATGTATATTGTCGAGTATACACTAGACTAGTCCTCCGGTCGACGTAGGCACATGTTGAATGCAATTTTTTTTATGATTGATCCGGTTAGGTTCCGCTCGAGTGCCGTGTCGGAGATAAACCACTGGAACCGGACACATGGTTGTAATGCAGGTCGGATGGAAAGACCTTGAAACGCCATGTGATTTAGGACTTAGTATGATTGCCCTTGCCACGTAATATTGGGGAATATTCGTGTGTAGGCCTAGTGTTACGACTTGTTCCCCCGGGTAACGATAGTGACCCGATATGACTTGTTGTGTGAGATATTATGCTTGTGCCTTAAAGTAATATCCCGAATCGATGCATTTGATATTATACTTGAAGGAAATATTTTGATATATTAAATACTGAAATGCGATTAATAATGATTAATCATGATACGATATGAGACTACACGTTACTCGAGTTTGGGTTGGGTAGTCACGACATAGGAGCATTGGTTGGGTAATTGAACAACTTATTTACTGGAGACGAGTAATGACTAGTGTGCTTTCATTATAAGTACATCTTATAATCTTATAGCTTGTTTTCTTACTTTGACGTTCGTCTGTCTTGCTTCTTGCTCCTCTCCTATATATATAATATGACAGATCCTCGTCCCGATGGACAATAGACTATGGAGCTTGATGAGATCATATCAATCTTAGAATTCCTGTACCCGTGGAGTTATTCTATTTTAATTAATATCGTTTGTTTCCCTTTTCTTGAGGGTGGTATCAGAGATTAATTTCACTTTATTTATACTTGGGATTTGAGAGAATTGTTGTATTACTCTTTCCCATTTTGTGTTGGGCCGCATGTATTGGCATTTTATATTTTCAGTTTGAGATTACTGATGGATTATTGCAGTTAATAGTTATGAGTTGGTTTCACTTGTTATAGTTGTTATGATGTGATTTGGTTACATGTATGAGAGTGTACATCTTTACTGCATTTATTTAAATTATGTTTCTAATGCCAATATATTGACGCTCCACTTTAATTTAATTGGGCGTAGCTAACCGAATTAGATATAAAAAGCAGGGTTGTCACAACATGTAAGACAATATCAAACACATAATCTACCATATCCGTCTCCCGAGAAAACCCTGTGCTAACAAAAGAATGCGATGTACCCGTATAAAAAAGAATGCGATTAACATAACAAAAAATGGGAAACATTACCTCAACTGCCTATGGTGGTGCTGGCCCATTTGCTACTGCAACATGGTAGACCCGCCCATACTGCAACGGCTTCTGCCACTGAGGTCGGGTGATGGGTGCTGGAGCGGCTGGTACCACGGCTCCCTGAGCCAAAAATGGTGGACGTTGTCCGTGCGACGCTTGCTGTCTTATATGGCCTCCCTTTCCCTGGGCTGCCTGGTCCCATCTCATGCAACTCCTCTAAGTGTGGCCCTTCTTGCCAAAAGTATAGCAATTTCCCTGGAAAGGTCCCCGATTAACCCGTCGGCCTTTCTGGCTTCTGCCCTGCTATCCATAGTCCCGATGGCCTCCGTACTGTTAGCCCTGACCTGTCTGACCCTGGCCCGGCTGGTCCTTTCTCTGACTATCATCCGCACCTCTTAACCTCTTATTCTGATCAGTGGATTGGGTTCCCCTATGCTACAGGGACCCCCAGATCCACTACTCCTACTCGCCTTGCCCTGCTGGCAAGACGCATCCCCCCCATGGCTTTTTTCACGTTTGTTTTACAAAAATGCCCTCTGGTATTGGCAATGACGAAGTGCAGCGTTAACTATCTAGTTATAGGCAGTGAAGGATGGATTCCCAGAGGAGCCTTAGTAATGTGCCACGCCGACCCGATAACAAATATGTCCATCCTCATCTGCTCTGTGCAAACATCCTCCTTCTCGAAGTACAAGAAGGCATTGAATTCCTCTTCGTACTCAGCGACTATACATCTTCATGTTTCAACTCTATAAATCTGGTCCTCATCTCAGACTGCATAGCTAGGGGGAAGTATTTCCCCTCAAATCTCTCCCAGAACCGACTAATGGTGAGGCTTTACCTCTCCTCAACAGTCGTGACCGCCTCCCACCACTGAAGGGCGAACCCCATCAACCTGAATTAAACTAACATATACTTCTGAACTAGCGTGCAGTCCAACATTTGCAAGTGCCTCTCAATGTCTTTCTTCCAACGCCTAGCAACCAATATATCAGATCCCCCTGTAAACTTCGGAGGCTAGCCCTTAACAAAGGCTTATCTCGCTCTGTCCCACGTATAGCCTGGAGCTTATGCTAGAATAGCCACCTGTTGTGGTGGTGGCTGTTGAGGTGCCTGGGGCAGTGGAGAATGTTGAAGCATAGCTTCCATCGTCATGGATACCACCTGAGATACGATAGTGGCTATATCAGCGTGAGTGATCAATTGTTGGGCCTGTGGTGCCTCCTGGTGAGTCTCATCCTCCTCAACTAGTAGGGCTACTCACCTCGATCTACCTTATGTCCGTTTTCCATCTGAAAGCAAACAAGGTTCGAATCAGTATAAATCGCAAGAATATAATGAGTCCTAAGTATAGGGTCTACATATCAAAGGACGCAACGCATAACGTAATGAACGTAAACACAGTTCCTAAGATCACTAGAACTGTGCTCTGATACCAACTGTAACAACCCCTATTTTCTCACGTAAAGGCTGACCAGACATGATACATCGAAGATAGGGCTTTCTTATCAATTTATATCATTCTCAGCACAAGTATAAGTAAATAAGTTATTTTCAAAGACTTTTGTATTACTAATATGAAGAACACATACACAATGATTATAAGGACACAAATTTCCAATTGAGTCCTTTGTTGTTTTGGCTCAATTCCGGACAAAAATATTTGTGTCATAGGATAGAGTTTTTGATCATCCTTCAAGCCTATAACATTCTAAAGTTGAATAGGTAGAGGCCAAGTTCATAAAGCTTCATCAAATGCCGTATTTGTAGTGCCTCATTTCTACGTCAACAACATTTGTTATGTTTACTCCTAAGGTATGAATGCATTATGTATTTATATAGGAGCTCGGAACAAGTTTTATTGGGTGTAATAATTTTTATAAATTAATTTTAACGACTTTGTTTTACTCAAAAAATATTTTTTTAGAACTTTTCATAAAAAGTTTTGGGCTTAAAACTTAATATTTCAGTCGTTCGAACCACACTGGAATCTCGTTTGAACGAGATTTCCAGGTCGTTCGAACGAACTGGCATCTCGTTCGAACGAGATTGCCAGGTCGTTCGAACGAGATTTCTGAAGATCTTCCTTTTTTCATTCTGGAACCTCTTTAGTAAAATCGTTTGAACGAAAAGTCATTCGAACGAAAATTGGCGGGAACAGTTATTTTGGGCATTTTTGACAGTTTTTCCACTTTTCCCACTTCTTTTCCCCACTATCTTTTGACAGAACTACTTAGTACGGGAACCAACATTTTTGGATTAACTTTTTCACTATCCTCCATCTCCTAGAGAGAGCTTTTAGAGAATTCAACTTCAAAAGAAAAAGTTCAAGTTTGAGTGTTTCATTTCTTCAAGAAAAATTTCTTAAACACTTTTACACCCATATTGTTTTATTCCAAGTTTCAATATATATATATATATATCATTGCTTGGAGTGTTTGGCACCGGGTTTTACTCTACCGTTTGAAGAGTTCATTTGGGTTTCCTTCTACATCCCATGAAGAAGAAATTCTTGTTTTGTTGCGACATTCTCACATGGTGAAAGGCACCATGTGTGGTTGACGGTGGTTCCTACAGCCTCATTGGTGGTTTCCAAGGTTCGGGTGGAGTCCGGGATTGTTAACTAAGCAGAGGTCGGTACAAGAAGGAGCATTGTAGCTTGAAGGGAGTCGAGTCGAGTGTTGTAAATCTTGTTGCTTGTACTTGTAAAATACCACACTTAGTGGACTTATGGCTAGGGCCGTACGAGGTTGTTTCCCGTTTGTGGGTTTTTCCTCGTACATCACGGCGTAGTGATTAATTATTTATTTTATCTTTTGCAAAATCACCTAGAACGCATGCTTAGGTAAAAAGATAAAATTGGTGTAAATCACTACTCTTGTTTAATTTGGTGCTAATTAATATTTTTGGGTAAAATTGATATTAATTTAATTCAAGTCATCATTTGTCTTGTAAAAATAAGTTTGGCCTAATTTGGTAATATTAAAAATATGACTTAGGCAAATTTCTAGGACTTGGGTTGAATTATGTTGTTAAAGTGAAAAATTCTTTTGTTGATTAATTTAACTTCACTTTAAGTTGTGTTTAATTTTAATTTGAAAAGAAATTAAAATTAGTCAATTTGTTTAATTGAACCATCTCGCTTCCGCATCATAAAAGGAAATTACTTTTTGTAGTAATAAGAATTTAAAATTGGGGGCCTCGTGTTCCATCAAATTGGTATAAAAGTGGGATCACTAAATTATTGCATTTAAGATCCTTTAAATATTTTTGCTAAAAATTGAATTTTTCCCGTTTTCAAAATTTCCTATTTTCGATGGTTCTAATTACACGTATTGGAAAGCGCGGATGAAATCGACACTAAAATCTATCGACGAGAAAGTTTGGTTGTCTGTTGTTAACTGGTGGTCCCAACCTACACTTTTAGTAGATAATGCACATGTTCCCAAACTCGCCGATAGATGGAGTGAGAACAAATTTAAACTTGCTAACTTTAATTCCCGAGGTTTAAATGCCTTATTTAGCGCTGTCACACCGGATGAATTCCGACGCATTATGACGTGTGAAACCGCTAAAGAAGCTTGGGATATTTTACAACTCACTCATGAAGGTACTAGTGTCGTTAAATCTTCGAAACTCCAAAACCTCACCACTCAATTTGAAACCATCAAAATGAATGAAAAAGAAACTTTTGATGAATTTGATGCTAGACTTTTCGATATTGTTAATTCATCTTTTAATTTGGGAGAGAAAATACCCGACAACCGAGTAGTAAAGAACATTTTAAGCTCCCTACCCGATAGATTTATTCTTAAGGTGATCGTGTTAAATTCTTTACCCACTTTAGCCTCTACGAAATTAAAAGAGCTCGTAGGTGATTTTCAAACCTATGAACTAGACATGTTTCCCTCTAAAACTGAAAAGAAAATAGATAAGGGCATTGCTTTGAAATCCCTAAAGGAGGAAAAGAAAGTAATAGAGAGTGAAAGTGATAGTGACTCGAAAAATATGGCTATGTTTGCAAGAAAGTTTCGAAAATTTCTTAAATTGAACAAAGATAAATTTAAAAATGATTTTAAGAAATTTGAAAAATCTACCAATGACAAAGTCGAGAAGATCCCTAAAACTATTAATGAAAATTTAAATAGGGACAAGTCAAATAGGTGTTATGGTTGTGACGGGTATGACCATAGGGCAAAAGAGTGTCCCACTAAACTAAGGAGAGAGGGTAAGCAACCAATTTCTTTTAATGCAACCCTTAGTGATAGTGATAGTGACAATGAAGACGGATCCGATTCCTCATATAAGCCCAACATTGTGCCTTTTATGGCTAGTCATGTAAGTGATAGTGAGCACTCTTTTATTGATAAAATTTTAACCCATGACACTTTCAAGGTCAAAGTTTATGATTCCCTTATTTTTTATGGTAGTGAGAGTGGAGAAGAAAGAGAGAGTGAAAGTGAAAATGAGGTTGTTGTGAGTGAACTTCAAAATACTTTTCAAGAACTATATGAAGAATCTATTAAATTAAAAAGAGCAAATTTGAAGTTAGAAGCGAGTTTAAGAGAGCGTGTCAAGGTCGTTGATGATAGTGTGTTGGTTGAAGACCTTAGGACACGTGAGAGAGATCTTCGTGAGAAGATTGAATATTTAGAAGGCGAGAGAGATAACCTTAAGGGTCTAATGGAATCCTTGAAAAAGGAGCTTCTCGAATTTGAAGAGCGCAATATTTTATTAGAGTCTAACATTTTAGAATTACAAAATAAATTAAAAGACTCTAGTAAAGTCAAATTTGATTTGGAGTGTTGTTCGGAGAAATTAGATAAAATTTTAGGAACGGTCCAAATTAAAAATGACACTTGTGGTTTAGGCTTTGATACTTGTAATGAATCTACTCATAAAACCAAAACTCATGTTTTAGGAGAATCACCTAGGAAAGCCTTTAAATATCAATCCTTAGGTACCAATTTTCGACGTGTTTTTACTTGTGCACATTGTGGTAGAAAAGGTCATCTTCGGAAATTTTTTCTTGATCTTAAACGAGGTCCTAGAAAAACCCATCGTAAGGCAACCAAGGTAGTCAAGATTCCTATTCCCCGAGATAGTTATTCGTCATTAGTTTGGGTTAGGAGATCCGACTTGGTAGCTTTACAAGATAGGGTATTTGATTATCATTTACTTTCGCATGCTTCCTCCCTTACAAAATCTAAAGGTTGAATGTGTTAGTTTTATTTGCATACTTTAGCTTTTGTGCCTCATGTTATATCATCATGCTAATTGTATGCTTGTTTTAGTCATTTTCTAGTCCATGCTCTATGCTTAATCACATGCTAGAATAATGATTTTTGTGTCTCTTTTGTATTATACTTCTTTCATTTTAGTTTGCATTAAATGAAAAATACAAAAAGATTTTTGTTTATCATTTTTTTTTATCTTTTTAGTAATTTAAGATAAATGAAAAATACAAATGACTTTTGTGTGTCTTTTGAGTAAATTTTTTTTGGTTAAAAATTGTCAAAAACTCAGAAAGATTTTTTGTGTGTATTTTTGTTTGACACACTTTATGTGGCATACACTTGTGTTAGAATCCCATCTTTTTTTCTCCCATGTTTCTAGAACTTTTGGTTTCGATTGTCAATCCTTTTTATGTTCTTTACCATGCTTACATGGAATAGTTGGATTTTGTGTTGTTATAATGGATTTTATTTTTATATGACTCAATTCACACATGCATGAGCTCACTTGAAATTTTAACGTCATATGTATATTTAAGCTTTGTGAGGTGTTCTCCTACCAATCTAGTCATCTACATGTTATGTGACCTAGGAGGATTAGCGCATGTCAAAATCCGTTGCACGCGAGATTTGTGTGAGATATAAAAAATGATGTATATAAATGTGCACGGGGAAGGGATCCGAAAGGAATTATTATCCTTTGCGAATAGTAAGCCACCGTTTGTTTGGACCTACAAGAAATACGTGGTCCAAAGGCCTAAAAGAATAATGGCATTAAAAAGAAAAATAATTTGCCAAGGCCTATTTTGTTTAATTGATCTATTCATTCAAAAGATTAAACTCTATATGCTTAAATTGACGGAGTTTGGATGGTATATCAACAGTTTGCACAATGTTCGTTTATCCTAGTTGTACTTTCAATGTCATGACTCTATTGGTTTGTGTAATCATCAAAAGTCTAGGCTTGTATGCATTGTGTATGTTTGTTCATTGAGTTCCATTTATATTGTCACATGAGGTTATATTCAAATGTGATGAAGTTTGCAATAAAATGAGAACTCCGTGAATATGTTTTAAGTGTTTGGGTCTAAATTTAATTGTTACTAGTTCACACCCCAACACTTACGTTTTCATATGACACATTTTTGTCATACGAGTGTGAAAAACTTATTGTATTTTGTGTCATGTTCCTGTTTATATCTATATATATGTTCGTGTGCATCCTTGGTATATCTAGAGTATGTATATATATGATATTTTTATTTGGTCTTTGCCTTGCTTTCTAGTCCATCTATGCTTTAATTCATAATTGGTATCTATCTTATTGTATTCTTTGTTGATATAACATGCTTAATACTTTATGTATTATATTGGTATCATTTTCTTGCATCCTAGTTGGTATACGTTATTATTTATTGGATTAGTTATGATTGTGTTGCCCATGTGCTTTAATTTTCTCATCCTTTATGCAAAATTGCATGTTTAGCTTGTTATCCCATTCTTTTCATTCCTGGTTTAGTTTAGGGGGATTATATGCTTTAATTGGGGGAGATAAGTTAATTTTTGATTCTTTAGCCTTTGTCTATTCCTAAACAAAAAGGGGGAGAATGATAGGGGGAGAAATGGTATCTAATCCTATCATTATCGTATCTTAGTTTAGGAGATTTAATTTCGGGGGAGTCTCTATCTTCTTTGGTTGATCATTGTTGATAAATGGGATAATTAATTTAGGGGGAGTATTTATCTTAATTGCATTTAATATTCTTGATATTCCCTATGCATTTAATAGTTTGCTTAAGTGTGCATTAATTCTTCTAAGTGGCAACTTTCATCATCAACAAAGATATTGATCCTTGGGTTGTTTGAGTCAAGCTATTGTATTTTTTTTTGGGTGGGACATTTTTATTAGTCTAGTAGATCTTGACGGACCTTTAGGATTTTTGTTGGATTTTGTACCAGAATAGCCAAAGGGGGAGATTTGTAAGGATACACATTTCCAATTGAGTCCTTAGTTATTTTGGCTCAATTCCAGACAAAAACGTTTGTGTCATAGGATAGAGTTTTTTATCATCCTTCAAGCCTATGACATTCTAAAGTTGAAGACGTAGTGACCAAGTTCATATAGCTTCATCAAATTCCGTGTTTGTAGTGCCTCGTTTCTACGTCAACAACATTTGTTCCGTTTACTCCTAAGGTATGAATGCCTTATATATTTATATAGGAGCTTGGAACAAGTTTTATTGGGTGTAATTTATAATTTTTATAAATTAATTTTAACGACTTTGTTTTACTCAAAAAATATTTTTTAGAACTTTTCATAAGAAGTTTTGGGCTTAAAACTTAATATTTCATTTTTCTGAGACGTCGTTCGAACCACACTAGAATCTCGTTCGAACGAGATTGACAGGTCGTTCGAACGAGATTTTTGACGCTCTTTCTTTTTTTCATTCTGGAACCTCGTTAGTAAAACCGTTCGAACGAAAAGTTGTTCGAACGAAAATTAGCGGGAATAGTTATTTTGGGCGTTTTTGACAGTTTTCCCACTTTCCCCACTTCTTTTCCCCACTACCTTTTGACAGAATTACTTAGTGAGGGGACCAACAATTTTGGATTAACTTTTTCACTATCCTCCATCTCCTAGAGAGAGTTTTTAGAGAATTCAACTTCAAAAGAAAAAGTTCAAGTTTGAGTGTTTCATTTCTTCAAGAAAAATTTCTTAAACACTTTTACACCCATATTGTTTTATTCCAAGTTTCAATATATATATATATATATATATATATATATATATATATATATATATATATATATATATATATATATATATATATATATATATATATATATATCATTGCTTGGAGTGTTTGGCATCGGGTTTTACTCTACCGTTTGAAGAGTTCGTTTGGGTTTCCTTCTACATTCCATAAGGAAGAAGTTATTGTTTTGCTGCGGAATTCTCACATGGTGAAAGGCACCATGTGTGGTTGACGGTGGTTCTTACAGCCTCATTGGGTGTTTCCAAGGTTCCGGTGGAGTCCAGGATTGTCAACTAAACGAAGGTCGGTACAAGAAGGAGCATCGGGGCTTGAATGGAGTCGAGTCGAGTGTTGTAAGTCTTTTTGTTTGTACTTGTAAAATACCATACTTAGTGCACTTATGGCTAGGGCCGTCCGAAGTTGTTTCTGATTTGTGGGTTTTGCCTCGTACATCACGGCGTAGTGGTTAATTATTTATTTTATCTTTTGTAAAATCACCTAGAACGCATGCTTAGGTAAAAAGATAAAATTGGTGTAAATCACTACTCTTGTTTAATTTGGTGTTAATTAATATTTTTGGGTAAAATTGATATTAATTTAATTCAAGTCATCATTTATCTTGTTAAAATTGGTTTGGCCTAATTTGGTAATATTGAAAATATGACTTAGGCAAATTTCTAGGACTTGGGTTGAATTATGTTGTTAAAGTGAAAAATTCTTTTGTTGATTAATTTAATTTCACTTTAATTTGTGTTTAATTTTAATTTGAAAAGAAATTAAAATTAGTCAATTTGTTGAAATGAACCATCTCGCTTCCGTATCATAAAAGGAAATTACTTTTTGTAGTAATAAGAATTTAAAATTGGGGGCCTCATATTCCATCAATGATCCAAAAATCCAAACCACCATAATAATAATAATTGTTAATGCAAAAAACTAGACTTTATCTAATTATTTAATCAGAGATAAATAAGTAAATAAGAGACACAAAAGATTTTTAAAGTGGTTCGTGATGATGCTGGAAACAACACCACTAGTCAAGCTGTTGTAAGCTCAAGAAAGTGATAACAATGGCAGCACAGGAGAATATAAGTGTATATGTAGAAGGAGGTGAGGCTAAGAGGATGAACACCAATATGTAAGTAGTTCAGCCAATTAGGCCTACGTCCACTGTCCTAGTGAGTGAGTAATGTCATTGAAATAAGGCACTAGCGACCATTGATACAATCTCTCAAGCTTTCTCTCTCTACTGTGCAAATTGATAGAGTTTTAGCTAGGGTTGTAATTCTCGATCCTTTACAATGGTTAGGATGAACTCTATATATAGTGTTTGGGGGGGGTATTGTACCCCCCAAGCATGAAAGGTGCATGTGCATGAAGATCCAACCAATGTAAGGATGACACCTGGCTGATCTTAACTAAATAATGATGACCTCAATATTCCCTCACGTGGAGAGAATGATTTAGTTATAACAAACTTTTCCATGTGTTCCAAGACATATTTGTGCATGTAGATGCTCGGTCTTCTTTGCTTGGTACTAACCTCGGCCTGGGTGAGTACGAGGTTGGTGAGGCACGACCCATGCCTTGGCTGGGAATTATATAATGACCTTGGATGGGATGTCAGCCGAGGTTGGATATGTGGAACTTTGGCCAGGGCCTACGTTGTCTTGGCACTTGAGGCTGAGCTTGCAAGGCTTTGTTGCTTCTAGGTGAAACTTGTAATGTCGACTAAAGCTGATGATGGTGAGATTGTTCATTGAGAACAAGAGACTGATTCTCGCGTAGTGCTTGTAACGTCGGCCATGGACGGTCTCACATGGCACTTGCAACGTCAGCCATGGATGATCTTATGGGTAGTTGATCCAACAAAACATGCAGACATCGGTTGTTGCCTAATTGAGGCGTCGTTAGTAACGTCGACCGTGGCTGACCTTATAAAGGTTGTCTTGAGACCTTGTTACCTCGGCCGTCATGCTGGCCGAGGTTGGTGCCTCCGAGTTGGCAGGTATAATTTGGGCATATCAATCACCCCTAGCCCTTAGTTACCATGTGAATAGGTGACTAAGGGGTATGCATGTCCGAGGCTATATTTCTTTATTTACCAGTATCTCCTTAACAGGTGTCCACTTCTGAAGTGGGTAGTGTGCCTGACAGTGTGATGATAATGATTGCCTCTTGGTCTCCCAAGGCAATTATGGGCCTTGGGATGCGTGCAATCAGTTTTTAGGGTTTAAAAACCCTTTCCTTCTCTTTCTTCTCCATTTCTCTCACTTTTCCCGCCTTTGCACGTCTGCATTCTTTCTCTCTTCCAGAGCTTGATCGAGGCTATGTTTTGTGGATTTCTCTTATCAATCCTCTCATTCTTCACCTTGTATTTCATCAGGTATCGCTTATTGCCTTTTTTTACCATTTTCATCCTTGTTTTTCCATTTCTTGCATTTTCTGGTGACAGTTTGAGTTTTTCGATGGCACTTTGAGTTTTTCGGTGGCTCTTTGAATTTTTTGGTGGCTCTTATTCTTGACTGTTCTTGGTTTGAATTTGACGAAAAACCAGGTTTTGATCCTTAGTTTTAGTTAGCCCTAGTTTTTTATTTAGAGTCCAAGTGTAGGGTCATCTTCTTTATGCTCAGACCCCTTTATAAGCTCATAGAAGATTTCCCCTCTCTTAGAGAGAAGACCTTTGCAAAAATTAGGCAGATAGAACTAGCCCAAGAGGAAGCTCGTAGGGCTGAGGTCTACCCCCTCAGACCTATCTTTCCTCCACCTTTGAAGGTCATATACCCTAAGCCAGCCGAGCCTACTGAGCCAGCAGAGGATCCAATTGACCCTTCTCTAATGTCCGAGTCTGAGTCATCTATTTCAGACCTTATGTCTGTAGAATCATTCCAAGAGGCTTTGGATTTACCCATTAGGTAAGATAAGGTCCCTGACCAAGAAGAGGTTCAAAGTCGTGCCTCATCCCATAATGGTGCTAGCACCTCACGGACCTCTTCTAATGTCGAGATTATGGGGCCGAGCGTGGCTATTCCCCCACCCATCGATGCTATCCACCTGTCGTCTGCCAAAGGGGCTGAGTTTAGGCCTGTAAACGGATCGGATTCGGACCGGATCAGGCAAATCCAAATCCATATCCGTTTATGTTAAACGGATTCGGATCTGATCCGTTTATTAATCGGATCGGATCAGGCAAATCCAAATCCATATCCGTTAATATTAAACGGATTCGGATCGGATCCGATTATCCGATTATCCATTTATCTTAAACTTGATTTGCAACATTTTTATTTTCAACTCTTATTTCATAAATTTATTTTGCAAATGTTCCATAAAAATAGATAATGAAATAGAGAACTATTATAATAAATATGTAAAATATGTATATAAAATATTATTAAATACAATATATATTAATGAAAAATATATTATATATAATTTATATATGTATATTAAAAATATTAATCGAATCGGATTATTAACGGATCGGAGCATATGAATCCAAATCCGCTCCATTTAATAAACGGATAATCGGGTAATCGGATAATCGGATTTTAGGCATGATCCATATCCGCTTAAACGGATCGGATTCAGATTCGGATTCGGATAAAATCCGATCCATTGACAGGCCTAGCTGAGTTCACTCAGAGGTTCCATGGGGGTGTTCCTATGCCTGCCCAAGTCGACGTTGCCAGAGATGAGGATGATGGTCATGAGAGTGACGTTGATACCTCAGAGGCTGTCGAGATAGAGAGTACTATTATTGAGTATGACCTCTTAGCCTTTAGTCATATCTATTCCATAGGTCCCTCCATCACACTTAGGAGACCTCTGAGAGGTTTGATAGCCGTTGGTGGCCGAGATGGAGAAATCTATGTGTACGAGGAGATGTTTGAGCTGGTATTCCGTTTCCCCATCCATCCTTCAATCAGAGCCATAATTTCACATATCAATCTTGCCCTTTCACAATTATCCCCCAATGCCTGGAGGGTGATAATTGATGTTATTATCCTTTGGAAGGCAGTCCACCACTCAGACCTTCCTGTTAGGGTCTTCACCGGATGCTATATCCCATTCTTTGTCAAAAACCACCCCACCTATTACCACTTCCTCGTTAGGAAGTCTGACAAGAAGATACTGCTGGTTACCCAGACTTCAAATCACAATTGGAAACCACGGTATTTCTTTGCCTCAGGGGCATGGGAATTTGGTCCTTCTGCCACCTCTTCATCGTTGGAGCCGAGGGTACCCCTGAGGTGGGGAAAGGTGTCACTTACTGCCAAGGCCGACCCTGGGCTTAGCCAGGTAACTTACAGAAGGTTAAGGATCTTTAAGACCAGGGGGAGCATGGTTGTCTAGTAAAGTATGAACATCTGATGACCCCCTATTACCTCTCTGAGACTGTCTTGGGGGGAAGTCATTTGATCGAGCTTCATAAGTGTTATATTTTTACAAATTATACCTCTGAGTTTTCATACCTCTGATTTATTAACTCAGATGTTTCTCTTTGCAGAACGCCCAGAAGGTATCTATGACGAGATCTGAGAGATGTCATCCCCAAGCCTTGTTAAGCTGATGAATAAAGAAGGGCATAATGCAACCCCTCCTCCACCCAAGTAGAACGCTGGAACATCCAAGGCCGACGCTACTAAGAAGCGGAAGACTACCACTGATGCGGAGGATCAAAGGCCGAGTAAGAACTAAAAAGGAGATCGTGCTATCCTAATCTCCTCTGATGATGCACTGGCTGTTCGTCTGGAGCAGTTGAAGATCAGTGACAGCCTAATAGGTCATGGTCTGAAGGCAATCGATGCCATCGACTCTGCGATGGACTATGCAGATAAGCATTTCTTACGCTCGATAGATATCCCTCTGCTGGCCAAGTTTTACCTTCACAGGTCTATCCAGGTAAAAAATTACTTTATTCCAAGTGTAACCTCGGCTTTAAACGTGTTAAGGCTTGAAATCATACATCTAACATTGTTTTGACAGGTCTTCTCTCTATGCACCAATTCGTTGACTGGACTCTTAGGAAGTTACCCCTTTTTAAGAAGGGAAAAGAGGCTCAGAAGGTGGAAGCCTCTTTAAATGCAGAGGTTGAACATCTGAAAACCACCCTGGCTGAGTTTGAGAATAAGTAGAATCAAAGGGATAGGGACATAGCTAAGCTTAAGAAGGACCACGCCTCTGCTTTGCAGGCTAAAGACTACGTTCTTCAGGTAAAGGTTGATGCTGCAGTAAAGGCTGCCCTCGAGGATGCCTCTGAGAAGGTCTTGGTCGACTATAAAGTCTCTAACCAGTTTATAAGCTTTGGCTTTGAATATCTCTAATGAGGTATTAAGGCAACTTGGAAGTGGGAAGCTTTAAAGGAGAAAGAATCAGGGAGTTTATCTGCCTCAGACTTTATTGGTCTAGGCTTTGCCGATCCTCACTTTACTCAAGCCTTGCAACAGGTTGAGGAGGAAGATGATTCTCCCGCAGAGACTGCGCCATTGGAAGCTACAGAGACTAGGGATGTTAACCCTCGAGATGACGGAGCCGAGGTTACCAACATCGGCCAAAAGGACACCACTATGATTGCAGACCCTTAGACCTTGATTTGTAAAGCTTGACTTGTAATTTTTTGGTTTTTATCTGTAGTTTTTGTAAACTCTGACAGTATGCTTTGGTACATTATATTTGCAGCTCTGAATGTTTCATGTAATGTCATCTTCTTCAGTGGATTTTATTTTTTTCAATGAATGCCCTTTCTTTCATGTTGTCCTAAAGGTCTGAGGTCATCGGATTATGATGTTAACCTCATAAATTTCAGCAAATTAATGATGTTTAAGGTCTGAGGTCATCAAAATATACCTCATAAATTTCACCAAATTAATGATGTTTAAGGTCTGAGGTCATTAATTATCATGTCTCACCTCAGACCTTGCCACCAAATTATGATGTTTAAGGTATGAGGTCATCATACTAAGATGTTACCCTCATAAATTTCACCAAATTAATGATGTTTAAGGTCTGAGGTCATCAAACTAAGATGTTACCCTCATAAACTTCACCAAATTAATGATGTTTAAGGTCCGAGGTCATCATACTAATATGTTACATCATAAATTTCACCAAATTAATGATGTTTAAGGTTTGAGGTCATCAAACTAAGATGTTACCCTCATAAATTTCACCAAATTAATGATGTTTAAGGTCTGAGGTCACCAAACTAAGATGTTACCCTCATAATATTTCACCAAATTAATGATGTTTAAGGTCTGAGGTCATCAATTATGATGTCTCACCTCAGACCTTGCCACCAAATTATGATGTTTAAGGTATGAGGTCATCATACTAAGATGTTACCCTCATAAATTTCACCAAATTAATGATGTTTAAGGTTTGAGGTCATCAAACTAAGATGTTACCCTCATAAACTTCACCAAATTAATGATGTTTAAGGTCCGAGGTCATCATACTAATATATTACCCTCATAAATTTTACCAAATTAATGATGTTCAAGGTCTGAGGTCATCAAACTAAGATGTTACCCTCATAAATTTCACCAAATTAATTATGTTTAAGGTCTGAGGTCACCAAACTAAGGTGTTACCCTCACAATATTTCACCAAATTAATGATGTTTAAGGTCTGAGGTCATAAAATATAACGTCTCACCTCAGACCTTGTCACCAAATTATAATGTTTAAGGTATGAGGTCATCAAACTAAGATGTTACCCTCATAAGTTTTCACCAAATTAATGATATTTAAGGTCTGAGGTCATCAAACTAAGATGTTACCCTCATAAATTTCACCAAATTAATGATGTTTAAGGTCTGAGGTCATCATACTAAGATGTCACCCTCATAAATTTCAACAAATTAATGATGTTTAAGGTCTGATGTCATCAAACTAAGATGTTCCCCTCATAAATCAAACCAAATTAATGATGTTTAAGGTCTGAAGTCATCAAATATGATGTCTCACCTCAGACCTTATCACCAAATTATGATGTTTAAGGTCTGAGGTCATCAAACTAAGATGTCTCACCTCAGACCTTGTCACCAAATTATGATATTTAAAGTCCGAGGTCATCAAAATATGATCTTTACCTCATAAATTTACCCCCAAATTATGATGTTTAAGGTCTGAGGTCATCAAATATGATGTCTCACCTCAGACCTTGTCGCCAAATTAATGATGTTTAAAGTCCGAGGTCATCAAACTAAGATGTTACCCTCATAAATTTTACCAAATTAATGATGTTTAAGGTCTGAGGTCATCAAACTAAGATTTTACCCTCATAAATTTCACCAAATTAATGATGTTTAAGGTCTGAGGTCATCAAATATGATGTCTCACCTCAGACCTTGTCACCAAATTATGATGTTTAAGGTCTGAGGTCATCACACTAAGATGTCTCACCTTAGACCTTGTCACCAAATTATGATGTTTAAGGCCTGAGGTCATGAAAATATGATGTTTACCTCATAAATTTACCACTACAGCACGATGGAACAAAGTATTGACACAGGAACTACTCTTCTCATTAATATTCTCTTTATAAAATGATACATTTACATAGAAACAACTGCAACATCATATGTAATACTTCTTCAGGTGATCAGCGTTCCATGATTGGAGAAGGGTTCTCCTTCAAGATTTTCTAGTCGGTAGGTACCGGGTACAACCTCATCGACTACTTTGTAAGGACCATGGCAGTTTGGGTGGAGCTTGTTTATCTTCTGCAACGTCTTCTTCAACACTAGGTCTTTTACAGCTATAGCTCTTAATTTCACCATTTGATCGTAGAGCTTTACTGTTCTCTGTTGGTAGGCTGGCTATTTGATCTCAACGTCTTACCTTCTCTCCTCAGTTAGATCCAAGTCAAGTCTTTTTTCTTCCCTATTTCTCTGAGGGTCATAGGTCTGAACTCTGTGGGTAGGGAGTCCTACTTCTGTAGGTATGACGACTTCTGAACTATGGGCTAACATAAATGGGGTTTCCCCCGTTGGTGTCCTTGATGTTGTCCTGTAAGCCCATAGCACTGCATAAAGCTCTTATGTCTATCTCCCCTTGGCTTCTTCCAACCTCTTCTTAATCCCATCAAGGATTATTCGTTTTGTGACTTTAGTTTGCCCATTTGCCTGGGATCATCCAGGAAAGGAGGAGAACTGCTTAATCCCCACTATTTCATAATATTTTTCTAAAGAACCATTCTTGAACTGGGTTTCGTTGTCTGAAATGAGGGTGTTCAGAAGGCCATGTCTACATATGATGCTCTTTCAGATGAACTGGAAGGTCTTCTGCTATGTAATCATGATCATCGACTCAGCCTCTACCTACTTGGAGAAGTAATTAATTGCTACTATCAGAAATCGATAATTGTTAGCAACTCTTGGCAATGGTCCCACCAAGTCTATCCCCCATACTGCAAATGGCCAAGGAGAACTGATTGATGTCATAGGTTGATGAGGTTGGTGAGGCATAGTGGAGAATCTCTGGCACTTGTCACACTTCTTTACATTGGCATCAACATCTTTGCCCAAGGCCAGCCACCAGTATCCCTGCGTAATTATCCTCTTGGCCAAAGGTCTTCCTCCTATGTGACTGGAGCAATAACCCTCATGTATATCCTACAGGACGTGGGGGACCTTTATGGGATGGAAATATCTGAGGAGAGGTAGTAGTAAGCCTTTTTTATACAGGACATCTCCTATTATTGATAACTTGGTAGCTCTGTACCTCAATTTCCTCCTTTCTAACTTCGATTCTGGCAGCTCTCCCAGTCTGATATATTTGATAAGGGGGTCCATCCATGAGTCCCCTAGGTTAAAATTGAGGTAAGAGTTGGCCATATCTTCTTCCTCAATAGTTGGTTTGAGCAAGATCTGAACCGGTACTATTCTTTTGATGCCTGTCCTTATTGCTGAAGCCAACCTTTCTAGTGCATCTGCACGACTGTTGTCTTGCCTAGGTACCCTCTTCATCTTCACCTCTTCGAAGCCTTCTAGCATCGTTCTTACCCTCTTCAGGTATTTGGCTATCCTTTCATCCTTGGCATCATATACTCCAAGTACTTGGTTGACAACTAACCTCGAGTCACTGTGTAGTAGGAGTCGACCAACTCTAAGGGCTTTTGCCAAAAAGAGCACTGGTATCAGTGCCTTATACTCGGACTCATTGTTTGAAGCCTTGAAGTTGAACCTTAGTGCATATTCAACGTCAGTCCCATCCGGAGCTGACATTATCAGCCCCGCGCTTCTTTTATTTTAACAAGAAGACCCATCAACGAAGAGGTTCCAAACATCTTCATTTGAATAGAAGTTCCCCTCTGATAGGGTCCCTTGCTTGAAGAGGTACATGTCTTCCTCATTCTCAGCTTCTCCTTTTTTAGCTCTGTTGGACACAACCTCTTTCGGGTTTCGAAAGATGTTACTGTTTGATCCCTCTATAATCTCTAGGCTATTCTCCATCTCATCCTCCTCCTATATGAACTCAGCAACACAGTCTGCGAGTGCCTGACCTTTGATGGCCACCCTGGGTTAATAAACAATGTCATACTCTCCCAACTCGATGGCCCAGGTCATCAATCTGTCTGACTTCTCGAGCTTATGGAGGACTTGCCTTAGTGGAGAATCGATGAGGATGACTATAGAGTGGGCTTGGAAATAGGGCTTCATCTTCCTGGAAGCGTGTATCAAGGCGTAGGCTAACTTCTCTATTCGAGGATAGTTTTGTTCAGACCCTTTAAGGGCCTTACTATTGAAGTATACAGGTCTCTGTACCCCATTGTCTTCCCGTACTATGGCTGCACTTATAGCTGACTCTGAGACTGCTAGATAAACATATAACTTCTCCCCCAGAATGGTCCTAGATAAGAGCAGGGGGATCCGAGGTAGGACTTGAGCTCCTTAAAGGCCTTGTCGCATTCCTCATACCATTCAAAGGCCTTTCTAAGGATTTTGAAAAAAGAAAGACACTTGTCCGTAGATCTGGAGACAAACATGTTTAACGCAACAACTCTTCCGATTAACCTCTAAACATCTTTAATGGTCCTGGGTGTCTTCATTTCAAGCAGAGCCTTAAGTTTTTCGGGATTGGCCTCCATTGCCCTTTGATTAACGATGAATTTGAGAAATTTCCTTGTTTTTACTCCGAAGACACACTTGGCAGGATTGAGCTTCATCCTGTATAAGTCCATGGTGTCAAAAGTCCTTTCCAGGTCGGCTATGCGGGTGCAAGCCTTTAAGATTTTTGTCAACATGTCATCTACATATACCTCAATGGTCTTACCAATATGATCTTCAAATATCTTATTTACAAGATGTTGATACGTGGCCCCTGCATTCTTTAATCCAAAGGGCATGACCTTATGGCAATAGGTCCCCTTGTCTATAATAAATGTTGTCTTCTCTGAGTCTTCGTCATCCATGAAGATCTGATTGTAGCGTGAATAAGCATTTATGAAGCTCATAGGTTCATGCCATGCCGCGACATCTACCATCTGATCAATTAGAGGTAAGGGATAGTTATATTTTGGGCAAGACTTGTTCAGGTCGGTGAAGTCTACGCACATCATCCATTTTTCATTAGCTTTGGGCACAATAACGACGTTAGATAGCCACTCTGGGTATATGACCTCCCTGATGAATTCTGCCTCTTATAACTTTCTGACTTCTTCCCTGATGACATCATACTTTTCCTTGGGGTAAACTCTTCATTTTTGTTTGATTGTCTTAGCATCTTCTACCACATTGAGTTTGTGGCACATAACCTCAGGGTCGATGCCAGGCATGTCTGTGTGGCTCCAAGCGAAGACACTCTGCCTCTTCTTTAAAAATCTTATCAGTTCTTCCTTAATCTCGAGTTTTAAGGCCTAGCCAATTTGGACGATTTTTTCAGTTCTTCCTCATTGAGGATTATGGATTCTACCTCTTTCGTGACCTCTCTTTTCTTCAACTTTGTTTCATCCCTAGGATCAAGTGTGTCAATGCTATATGTGGTTGTTGCCCTCTTATGGGTCTCTCTCTCTTCTGCCGAGTTGAAGTAGCATTCTCATACAGAGGTTTGGTCACCCTGCACTTCCCCTACCCCCATAGGGGGCGAGAATTTTAGCATTTGGTGGACCGTCGACTGCACGATCTTAAATTCCTTAAGGGTTACTCGTCCTATAATGAGGTTATAGGCCGAGAAGACATTTTCATCCATAACAAAAAAATTGATCTTTCGGGTCAACCTCTTAGGCCACTCGTCTCCCATTCGTGCATCCATCTCATACATACCCAATGGATGGACCTTTTCACCACTGAAGCCCATCAATGGATGATAATACGGTACCATCCTAGCTCTGCTGAGGCCTAGGCTCTTAAAGCAGGGCCAGAACATCACATCTGCTGAACTTTCTCCATCTACGAGGATTCTTCGTACCTCACATCCATGTACTCTTGTTGTAATTACCAAAGGGTCATCATGCGGATCTAAGATACCTTTGAAGTCGAGTTGGGAGAATCTAACTATAAGGTTATCCATATATACCTTCTTTCTCTTCTGCTTAGCCTCTGAAGATGTCAGATTCACAACCTCTACTTTGGTTACCGACTTAACCTCTGCCACATGAACTTTACGGTCATCTACTTCAGAGCCACCCCCTGCTAGTTCTCCACATATGGTGTTAACATCGAAGGAGATCATACCAACCCTCTTCACAGGGGTATTATCGTCTTTTAGTGGGAAGTCTGGATCGTCCTCATCATCACCATCTGAGTCATCATCTCTTCTCGTTGGGGGATCATCTCGACATCTGTCATTTCTTTTCTTATTAGGGTCATCTCTTCCCCTCTTAGGAGCTTTACCATCGACATACTTCCTGAGATTTTCGGACTTCAACATCTTCTCAATTTCATCTTTCAAAGAGAAGCACTTGTCTGTCACATGACCATGGTCTTAGTGGAACTCACACCATAAGTTCTTATTCCTCTTATGCGGAGGAGCCTTTAGCTTCTCCGTCCATATCAGGGACTGGTCATTTTTCATTTCGTTGAGGATGTGTTCGCAGCTCACAGTTAGAGGAGTATAATGTGCAAACTTGTCATCTGTAGAACTCTTTTTTCCATCTTTCTTCCTTTGGAACTTCCCATTGCCACTTCCGTTCTCATTATCATACTTTGCAGACATAGCCTCTTCAGCGTTCATGACCTTTCGTGCAGTTGCCAATAGCTTTGTCATAGACTTGGGAGGGTCTTCTGCAAGCTTCCATAACAACTTCCCTTTCTGAAGTCCTCCAATGAGGGTAGTCATAGCTATATTCTCTTCATAATCCTCAACCTCCAATTTTTCTTTGTTGAATCTAGCAATGTAGTCTCCTAGGCTCTCGTTATTGACTTGTTTGACGTATAGCAGATGAGTGGTCTTCTTTTGAGGTCTTACCCCAAAACAGAAATTGTGAATGAATCGTTCAGCCAAGCCCTTAAAGTTCTCGATAGAGTTCTTCGTAAGAGAAGTAAACTAGATGTGTGCATCTCCCGTCAAAGTCCCAGAGAAGGCCCGAATATTCATCTCATCTCGGATTGAATAAATATCCGTTGCAGACGGGTACATCTCAATATGATGCACAGGGTTGGTACTACCATCATACTTAGGAGACACCGTAGGTGGTTTGAACTTGGTAGGGGTTGGAAAGTTCACTATCTTTTCCATGAATGGGGAGCCCTCTGAGAACCCTCTTTGTAATGGGTATCGCCTTTTAATGAGGTTCCCTATCTTCTCTTCATGACGTTGAATAGAGTTATTCCATGGCTTTGCAACGTCGGTTTGACCGAGGTTATCCCCAACCACCTCCAAGGGGTGAACTGAGGGTTCCCCAACCGCTGCACAACGTCGTCTATTGACCTCCTCTACATCCATGTCTCAGCCTTAATGGGGTCGACCATGCTGGGGTCGACCAAGGTGAAGCCTATGTTCCTGATCTCCCCTTTGATATCCAGCAGCAATTTGCGACCTAGATAGCCTCTGTCTTAAGTCATTGATTGGAATGAGCCTTTGAAAATCTGACCCTCTGCTTAAGCGATAAAAAACTGACCCTCTTTGTTGGGCACCCCCATCTCTTCTGCCCCCACAACCTCTGCTCTACTGGATAGGACATACCGTGTTATTAGAAATCTCATATGGCTCCCAATAGTCTTTCGAAGCATCCTCTGCCTCAATATCATCATACCTATCCTCATGGCAAGGGTTTCCTTGCCTCCCCAGACATAAATGCCTAGGGTCAGCAACGTCCCTCCTCCATTGAGGGGTAGGTTGGTCTTTTTGCAGTTTTTGGGGTGGTCCCCTGGCTTCAAGATGGGGTTGAAAATCTGCCAGAGTAATCATCTCTGGTGAGACCCCAGGTGGCCTCATCATATTTTGACTGAGCTGTGCAAATTTCTCCTTTATTGCTTGCTGTGTCGTGGCCAAAGATTTTAAGGCTGCAGCCACCTCAGCCATTTCGAACTGGGCTGGTGCTTGGCTGGAACTAGGTCCTCCAACACCAGATGGTGGAGGAGGTAGTGGAAACTCCGGTGCCATATGTTAAAACTGAAGAGCTTGTGAAGAAGATGATCTTAATACCTTTAAGGACCTCTTTCCAAGGTGAAACAGCTCCACGCAAGGGGTGAGGCCTGGTTCACCACCAGAGTCTCCGGTGAGGTCAAGCTGGGAAAGGAAGAGTTATGCCTTCTCGTTCCCACAGACGGTGCCAAAATGATGATGCTGGAAACAGCACCACCAGTCAAGGTGTTTGTAAGATCAAGCAAGTGATAACAATGGCAGCATAGGAGAGTATAAGTGTATATATAGAAGGAGGTGAGAAGAGGAGGATGAACACTAATATGTAAGTGGTTCAGCCAATTAGGCCTACGTCCACTGTGCTAGTGAGTGATTAATGTCAATGAAATAAGGCACTAGCAGACATTGATACAATCTCTCAAGCTTTCTCTCTCTACTGTGAAAATTGACAGAGTTTTAGCTAGGGTTGTAATTCTTGATCCTTTGCAATGTTGAGGATGGCCTCTATATATAGTGCTTGGGGGGTGTAATGTACCCCCCAAGCATGAAAGGTGCATGTGCATGAAGATCCAACCAATGTAAGGATGACACATGGCTGATCTTAACTAAATAATAATGACCTCAATATTCCCTTACGTGGAGAGAATGATTTAGTTATAACAGACTTGTCCATGTGTTCGAAGCTATACATGTGCGTATAGATGCTCAACTGTCTTTGCTTGGTACTAACCTCAGCCTGGGTGAGTACGAGGTCGGTGAGTCACGACCCCTGCCTTGGCTGGGAATTATATGGTTACCTTAGTTGGGATGTCAGCCGAGGTTGGATATGTGGAACGTCGGCCAGGGCCGACGTTGTCTTGGCACTTGATGCTAAGCCTCCAAGACTTTGGTGCTTCTAGGTAAAACTTGTAACGTCGGCTAAAGCTGATGATGGTGAGATTGTTCATTGAGAATAAGAGACTGATTCTTACGTGGCACTTACAACGTCGGCCATGGTCGATCTCGCATGGCGCTTGCAATATCGACCATGGAAGATATTATGGGTAGTTGATCTAATGCAACATGCAGACATTGGTTGTTGCCTAATTGAGGAGTCATTAGTAACATCGGTCGTGGCCGACCTTATGAAGGACGAGATTGTTGACCATTTTTCTTGAGCCCTTGTTACCTCGGTTGTTATGCTGGTCGAGGTTGGTGCCTCCGAGTTGGCAGGTACAATTTGGGCATATCAGTTCGGGTAAAAGGAAAAACCTACATCCACTGTTGTATATTACCTTGTGTTTGTTCAGTTGTCTCTTGTTTCATCCCCCCTGGATGTAGGGATTACAATGTATTAATAGCCCCTGAGGGTGTACAAGAATTGGAATAGTAAAGGACAGAATGCCTTTGTAACATAGGCATTTACATCTGTACAATGTTCATAAAGTATTCAACTATTGGCATTTTATTACCCCTATTGGTCGGTCTTCCTGGTGTTGGTCGGGCTTTTTTTGTATGCTGGTCGGCATTCTACACTGTTGGTTGGCATTCTTGGACTTATTCTGATAAATAGTACTTGCTAACTAGGACTAATGCCACGACAAATAACATATGTCTATTTCTGATTGGTCCACATAATAGGGTAATTTTTGGAATCAAGAGAAGAGCCCAATGTTTCATGCTTGAGGTTTTTACAAGAGTATGGAACATTTAGCTCTTACAGTTGCTCATGCAATAATTTTGAGTCTTGGTCGGCTACCGACTTCCATACTTGTAGAGTTAATGATTTGATTATTGGCTCATAATGTGTATGCCATTTTTGTAATTATCCATAGTTGTAACGAATCATTTTTGGGCAAATGTATCTTTTCTAGCTTTAGCCACCAACAGTTCAATCGACGCTTCTTTTAATCATTATCTTCACCAATTTCGAGGTAACCTATAAAAGGAGGGAAAAGTCACGATTGTCTCTTACCTCAAAATTTTCTGAGTTTTTTGTTGTTATCTCTTTGAGCTCTATATGCGATCGTTTCCCTTGTTCTTCAATTCTTGCTGAATCTTTAAATTCTTGTAAGAATCTTCTCTCCTTCCTTTTTCTTCTTCTTTGAATACGGTTTATTCTGTAACCTCTTTAGAATAATTCAAAAATGAATGGAATATCCCTTCATGGGTAGAGTTATAACTTCCTAGTCTTCCCACTGATCCTTTTTCTTTGCCTGAGGGCCATTGGTTACCTTCCATTTTCATTGCTGAGTGTGGGTTTAATTTTCCCCGAAACCCATTTTGTCTTAAATTTTCTCATCAATTTGATGTCATCCTGCTAGAATAGCCTCCAACACTTGGAGAGTGGTTAATGGGGTTTATAGGTTAAACCACCTCCATGGGACCTATATAAAGATCCCAGAAATTATGTTTTGTTACAAATGGGTCACAGGTGACACCACATACTATTTAAAAACTAGGACTGTAAACAAATCTTTAGTTGTTAATCTTCCTGACCCCAATAGAGATTACTTTAATCATGAAGTAATTGTAAAAAATTGGCAACATGCTCCCATGACTAGAAATGTTGAGTACCAGGGGCCTAGGTGCCCACCAAATAGCAATGGGATAGGTTGCATTTGTTTATTTATTTTTCTTTGCATGTTCTGCTAAATGTTAATACTGATGTTTATCTTGTTAATTTTTATTACAGTTGATTGAAAAAGAAAGTGTCCCAAAGAGAGTGACATCAACCTTAAAGAGTTGAAGTTTATATGGGGCATTCACCAGAAAATTGGGGAGGATCATACCAGATCAGCCTCATACCTGTTGCAGTACCGAAATATCATTACTTCTTTCGTTGCTCGACCCTCTGTTGCTATGCCTTCGACCCTGATTGATCTTGACCAAGATCCCATCTCCATATCCTCAACCACTACATCTGGTAGTGGTGAACTTGTTGTTGCTTCCCCCTCCTTTAACTCTTGCTGCTGCCATAGGGAAGAGGAAGTTTCCCAATATTTTGGGCAATATTGTTGCCACTGGTTCCTCCAAGTAGGCTGCCGATGGGGCCAAAAATAAAGAGGCGACTAGGAAGAAGCCCCTAGCTAATATATAGGATAGTGGGAAGAAGTACCCAACTAAGAAAGTTAATGAATGCCATCTCAAGTGGATGAAAAAGGGCTCTATTATAGGCTGGCAAAGGGGTCTTCAGTCAACACCGACCAATAAGAGTTGGTTGATTTACCTGCTTGTGTCTCACAAGTGGCCCTTGGCCCTTTGGCCAAACAACTAATAAAGTCTGGTATATTGCCAAACCATAGGGGTATTGCTTTTTCAATGTCCTGGTCAAAAATTTCTGAAAGGGCTTCCCAAAGCCTGACTATGGTAAATACTATCATCTCTTCTTCTTTTTACTCATTTCTATGCTACTCTTTACACTAACTTTCTACATTTTCTTATTGTAGTTCTTGGTCGACTTCAACAACATATTGGAAAAGAACGATGCTCAGCGTTCTTCTCTAACTGAGGTTGAGGAGGATTTTGATGAGTTGAAGAAGTCGGAGCTTGACTCCCAACAAACATTAGCTAATGAGCAAAAGAAGTGGGGGTCCAAAATAAAGATTATTGAAGAGGATGCTGTTGCTGCTCGGGGCAGGTTGCTGAGCTGGAGAAAATTTGGATGGTGAAAAGCCAAGGTTGTTGCAGAGAAGGCGAAAAGAGCCAAGGCCATGGAATCTTCCTTCAACAAGGGCTGGGATAAGGCCATTGGAGCTGCTTCTTCGCAAAATGAATTTACAAAGAAAAAATGCTTCAAGGATGGCTGGTCGGCAGCCTTATTGGCACTCCCTAAGAATCTGAACTATTCCTCAAATATGACCCAATATCTCCTCCTAACATGGATGAGGATATTGAAGATGACGAGGGATCAAGTGAATCCAATTTAGCGTTGGAATCTGCTAACCACCACCAAACTGTTGCAGTTGACTCCTCTGCTCCTCCAGTTGGGGATCACCCTGCCTTGCCTGCTCCTACTTCTAATCTTGTTGGGTCTACTTCAGATATGAAGAAGGTGTAGACCAATTGCATAAGCATCTTTTATTTTATTTTATTTTGCAATTGTAATTTTTCTTTTCTTTTATGCTGATGTACTTGTACTCAATAGTTTATCAATAAAAAGAAATTTTACTTCTCATTTTCTCTATATTTCACATATTGTTGCTGATTGAAAAATTTTCTTGCTCTTAATAGTTCATGGATAAACAGGACCAATTCTCCACAACTGACACCAAGATACTTCAGAGATCCAATGAACTCTTCAAAGCTAGTCACTTATCTTTGACTAAGGAAGATCTATCAAAGTTATCAAGCTAAGGAAGCCTACCTTTATCTAAAATGCCTCCTTGATCGGGTAGTGGCCAACAACGTGGCTTACTATTAAATAATTGAGGAACTGTAAGAGGATCATAAGGAAGCCAAGGACCTTTTGCATATTGACTATGAATAAAAATACCAGGCTTTAAGTGAAGGCTAGGGTTTTGAGCAGAAACTAGAGAGATATGCGTCCCATTTCATAAGACAAGAGTTTTTTCTCAATTGGGAAGTGGAAGAAGCTAGGGCTATTGTAGAATCACTACAGCGGAAATATTGCGACTTCTCAAAGAAAATCCAATTTTAATTAATCCCAAATTTTAGTTAAACTCTAAAACATGCATCTAGATTATTTATCCAATAAAATAAAGCATGCAGGATAAAATAAACAATTTCAGGAAAAATCCCCCAAAGGGGCAAAACCTTTTATTTTCACTATAATTTTGTAAGATACGGTTACATGGATTATAATGAAAATAAGTATGACACAGAAATACCCGCTGGCGTCGATTCTGTAGTCGGCGGCTGGAATCTCCCTCGGGAACTCCAGGTGAGCAGCAATGAAGAAGGAAGACGGCTTCTCCACAAAGCTTGAACAAACACAAGGTTGTGTTCTTGGGTTTCAAATGGATTCACAAAGGTTTGTAGAAGTTGTGTGAATCAAAACATGAGTCTTGGGACTCAAAAAGGTGAAGACTAGAGTAATTAGAACTCTCCAAATCGTCTCTCCAGGTCTTATCAAATAACTCCCCCAAAGTTGGCTTTTATAGGAAACCAAAAAGAGTTTCACAATTTTAAAACACTTGCCAGCGTCAGGTACCTCGAACCGTTTCAGGTGTACCGCAAACTGGTTCGCCCCCCGAACCGGTTTGGCCTTCGGTTCGCAAAAATTCGCTGAAATTTGGGGCTTAAACACTTAGTATTTTTCTAAGGGTTTTCCTCAGAATTTTCTCCATTTTTAAAGAGCCATATTTTCTTCACCGTAGTTCAGATTGAAGTGATGTTTCTTCCAGTATCTTCGTTATGAAGATCTATCCAACTTTCCAATTGACCGGACCTTCGGACGGTGTCTGTAAAATTACCAAAATGCCCTTGAACTTTCATATCTTGCCTTCTTTCACTGTTTTGACTTCTCTTGCGTACCACTTACATTGAGTCCCTAAAATAGTGGAACGTTAAGTCATTGAGGTAGATGTGGGACACATGATGGAGATGTTGAATGATTGATTCCTAAAATTCAGATTGAGGCCTTCGTGTGAGATCGTGTAGAGACGTGCCAAATGTAGCGTCGTACGACATACATAAATGAATATTTTGGACATGATAAAAATGTCCTTACAGCTATTGCCAAATTTCTAGAGGAAAGAACAACAATTTGAGGGATGAGTTAAATACCTTGAATACTTCCTCTTATATTGCTTCTACTACTGATGAAGGGCTTTCGTTCTTGGAGGCTAAAAATTATAGGTTAAGGAAAGAAGTGGAGGCACTGAAAAAGATCAAGTATGCTTCCTCTTCTCGACCAAAACCTAAACCTGGCGGAGCTACTACAGATGAGGCAAGGACATAACAGACTCTTACAAATCAAGATGCTCAATTGAAAGCTAAAAATCAAGCCCTTACTGAAATGTCCCAGAAGCTTCAAACACAATTCGAGCAGCTTATTACTCAGTCTACTCAGTTACAAGCCAAAGATGGGGTGCTGTAGAAGTTGCAACACCAGATCGATAAGTTAACCTTCCAATTCCACAAGAAG
This sequence comes from Sambucus nigra, assembly GCA_949130495.1. NCBI lineage: Eukaryota > Viridiplantae > Streptophyta > Magnoliopsida > Dipsacales > Adoxaceae > Sambucus > Sambucus nigra. Next base: position 28,234,025 of record OX422217.1, on the reverse strand, counting down.
CTTAGGGAAATCTGGATGGAGGGGTACGATGAAGCTTTATTGAATTTTAATGAGCGGTTTAAATATGCCCAGAATGAAGTTAATAAATAGGGCTGGACTAATTGCCTGATGGTACTGAAGGTGGAGAAGAACAGTCTTTTCTGGAAATAGTGTGATCCCAGGTTGCTAGATCTTGAAGATCCTCCAATTAGTTTGGATGTTGATTGGATTCCTGTCAATACAATTCCCCGATGCCTGATTTCTAAGTATTTAAGGGACTATGGCCTTCGCAACGAGTTGGAAATTGTTCGTCCTCCTCATCTGTTAGATTGACCAAGCAACAACAATAATAGGATGCTCCAAGACTTCAACTTTATTAATTTTTGTTACACCCTAGATGATCCTTCAGCTGGTATGGAGCTAGTTTCTAAGGCAGAGGGAAAACGTCCCTTAGAGTAATTTTCTGTAATTCTGTTATGAGAAAAATCATGTAATGATCATTAAATGAATGAAATATATTTGATCAACTTGTCTCATCAATATTTGAATGTGGTTGTCTTCTTTTTTCATTAGTTCTATTAACACCCTTAAGCATCAATTACCAATGAATACATAGGTTCTACTAGTATACTTAGATTAAAATCTAAATTTAGCATTAGTTACCCATGTGTCTCCATAGGTTCTACTAATGCACCTAAATTTTTAGGTTTTCTGCATTAGTTACCAGTGGTGTGACCAGGCGTATGTGGAATATGTATCTACATTCCTCTTGAGAAATCTTCACACCGTTCTTCCTTCACTTTGCCCAGTAGGATAAAGATCTTGCTTTATCCTTATCTTTGTTGACCACGTTTCTTGAGGACTTTATATCCTGCTGTACTTGGGCTTTTATCTTCTTTCGATCAAGTTATATTTACCCCTAGAAATTTCAACTTTGTAGTTGTTGTGAAGGACCTATGTTGGGTGCCGACCAACAGTGTGGTGTAACTTTTAAAGTTTTTCTAAAAAAGTAATCAACTATGTGGTTGTTGTAAAGGACCTATGCTGGGTGTTGGCCAACAGTGTGGTGTAACTTTTGAAGTTTTTATGGAAACTTTCAACCTTCGCCGATCAAGTATATTGTAGTGCATAGCACTAGTACTCCCAAAAAAATGAAAAATAGAAATGGAAGGAATCATCATTTTATTGACTAATATTGAAAATTGATATTAAACTGAGTACAATTGGTTACATCATTGGTAGTACTTCCTAATATGCTCGACATGCCATGGATTCTTGAATTCCTCTCCCTCTAAAGTCTCAATTCTGTAGGTTCCAGGTTAGACAACTTCTAAAATACGGTATGGCCCATGTCAACTGGCCTCAAGTTTATTATTTTTTCGAATAACCTTCTTTAGCACATAATCTCTTTCTTTTAGGTTGGTGGGCTTCATTCGCTTGTTGTAGAAACGTGTTGTTCATTGTTGGTAAGCAGCGTTTCTTAAAGAAGCATCTTCACATACTTCTGCCAACATGTCCAAATCCAATCTTCACATTAGATTACTTATAAAAGAGTTAAAGTTCAAAACTCTATGGTTGGAAGGCCCAATTCAGCAGGTATTATGGCTTCAGTCCCAAATTCTAGCATGTATGGGGATTCTCTAGTTGCAGTCCTCGAGGTTGTTCGGTATGCCCACATAATAGAATGTAACTCATTGATCCAATTTCTCTTGGAATCAGCAAGTCTTTTTTTAACCCATTGAGCAAAGTTCTATTTGTAACTTCAGTTTGCCCATTACTCTAAGGATGACCTGGAGCAGAATATAGCTTTTGGATATTGGACTGAGCATAGTAAGCATCAAATTCATCATTGTCAAATTATGTTCCATGTTCAATGATAAAGGCATAGGGCTACCCATATCTACAAATGATATTCTTCCAAATGAATCAGTAGATCTTTTCATAAGGCATGTCTATCAATGGTTCTGCCTCAACCCGCTTCGTAAAGTAGTCCACAATAATAACCAAGTACTTGAATCTTCCTCGGGTGGTCGGCAATGGACCGACCAAGTCTATACTCCATATAGAAAATGGCCAAGGTGAAGTTATTGGGGTTAGAGCAACGTACGGAGTTTTGCGAATGCTTGAATACCTTTGGCATTTGTCACATTTTCTGGTAAAGGTTGTACTATTTTCTCGCATTATAGGCCAGTAGTATCCTTGTGCACTGATTCGCTGCAGTAGTGTTCTTCCTGCTATATGGGCTTCACAAGATCCTTTATGTACCTCTTGAATCAAGTCTGGAACCTCTAATGGGTAAACGCAATATTACAGGTTAACTGTCATCCCTCTCCTGTAAAAGACTCCTTTATCTAGCACATATATGGCGGCTTTATACTTTAATTTTTTGGATTCAATCATATTTGTTGGCAAAGTTCCTTCTTTAATATATGCTTTGATGGGATCCATCCAAGATGGCCCCATGTTTACCACATTAAAATTAATCATCAAATCTTCATCTATACTCCTATTGGCCAAAATCTCAATAGAAATTGTTCGTCGGAGCTCGATTCTTGTTGTTGAAGCTAGTCGAACAAGTTCATCTGCTCAGGCATTTTCCTCCCTTAAAATTCTGCTCATCCGAACAGTTGGGAATTTCGATATTACCTCCAATGCTTTGGATAGGTATCTGGTTGTTAATTCTCCTTGAGCACCATACAAGTTAATATTTAATTTACCACCAACTAAGAGTCACTGTGTTCCATAACTTGCTCGACATTCACTGATTGGGCTAAACTTAAACCCACAATGAGAGTTTCTTACTCCGCTTTATTTTTTGAGGCTTGGAACTACAATCGAAAAGAAAATTCAATATCTATCCCATCAGGAGTGTTAAGTATTATACCTGCTCCACTTTCGGTCATGCAAGATGACCCGTCGATATACAAGTTCCATATTGAGAGATTGTCATCAAATTCTTGGTCTATTAAACTCCCATAATGGAATATTTTTCTCTTTGCTTCCTCGTACTTTTTGGACATCTCTTGTGTTCGGGAAGAGGAATCTGGTAGGACGAGAACGACTTCTTCTGATTTTTCCTCTGATGAAAGAACCTCGAAAGTTTGATCTTCATTAGCTTCTTTCGAACTATTTCCTCTTGATTTTCATTCGGCCTACTTATTTTGTTGCTCGGGAACCTCGGGGTAAGTGAATTCAGCTATAAAATCCTCTACTTATTGGCCTTTTAGAGAAAACCTTGGTTCATAAATGATATCATACTCCCCCAGTTCTACTGCCCAGTACATTAATCTACCAGACTTCTCTGGTTTGTGCAAAGCTTGCCTTAGAGGCATATCAGTGTAAACTGCCATTATATGGGCTTGAAAGTAAGGCTTCATTCTTTTGGACGCCTCAATCAATGCCAATGCCAACTTCTCCAGGTGAAGGTACCTGATTTCTTCTCATCGGAAAGCTTTACTGGTGTAATAGACATGTTTTTGAACTCCATTCTCTTCTCTTACGATTGATTCAGAAATAGCTAAGTACAAGTATAATCTTTCCCCCATAATTGGTCGAGAAAGCAGACGGGGTGATCCTAAGTACTTTTTTAACTCCAGAAAAGCTTGTTCGCACTTGTCGTTCCATTAAAAACTCTTTCTCAATACTTTTAAGAATGATTGGCACCTGTCAGTAGCTCGGGCCACAAATATGTTCAGAGCTGCTACTCGCCCAATTAGCCTTTGACTGCATCTCGATCAATGCTTTGATCTTATCTGGGTTTGCTTCAATTCCCCTTTGATTTACTATATACCCTAGGAACATTCCCTCCTTCACTCCAAACACACTTGGTCGGGTTCAGTCTCATCTGGCATTTGTCTAGTTGGTTGAAAATATTATTGAGGTTGGCAATATGATCAGATACTTTCTTGCTCTTTGTTACCATATCACTTACGCATGCTTCCATATTTTTTCCCATTTTCTCCTTAAAGACTTTGTCCACCAACCTCTGGTAAGTAGCACCTGCATTTTTTAAGTCGGATGGCATGACATTATAACAGTAAGTTCCTTCAGGGGTAATGAAAGAAGTGTTATCTCTGTCTTCAGGCTTCATTTTGATCTGATTATAACTAGAATAAGCATCCATGAATCTTAACAATTCATGTCCAGAAGTGGCATTAACAAGCTGATCAATTCGAGGGAAAGGAAAATGATCCTTTGGGCATGCTTTGTTCAAATCCGTGAAGTCTACACACATTCTCCACTTATTCTTCTTCTTTTTTACCATAACTACATTGGCTAACCAATCTGGGTACTTTACTTCATTAATAAAAGAGGATTTTTAAAGTTGTTCAACTTCCTTTAGTATAGCTTAGTTCTTTTCGGGGATAAACACTCTTCGCCTCTGCTTTACAGGCTTGACTTCTTTATTGACATTGTGCTCATGACAAAGAAAGTTGGGATCAATCCCTGGCATATCTTCATGACTCCATGCGAACACATGCTTTCTCTGTCTAAGGAAATTTACTAGTTCCTGTTTAAGAACAGGATTCAGTGTTGTTCCTATTTGAGTGGTGGGTTCTGGCTTATCATCATCCAACACAATGCTTTATGTTTCCTCTAATATCTGGACCTTCACCAATTATGTTTCCTCCCTTGGATCTAAAGTTTCAACCTCAGATTCTTCATCAGGTTCAGATGTGTCCACTTGGTAAGTGGTGTTTTTCTTCTTTATTTCTTCTAGATCTTCTTTCTCGACAGATGAGTAGAAGCATTCTCGAGCTACTTTTTGGTCGCCCTTTACAACACCTACTCCAAAGTTGGTCGATAACTTTAAACATTGATGGACTGTAGATGGAATGGCTTCGATCTTCTTCAACCCTACTTCGAATGAACATTTTTGTCCATTACAAACAAATGTATCTTTGTGTTCGGTTAGTTATCCATGTGCCTATCAACACCTCCACCGTAATTATTCCTAAAGAGAATACTTTCTCACCAAAAAACCTATTAAAGGTCTGTGGTAAGGCACCAATTTTTTTAGATTAAAATCCAGACTTTCAAAGCAAGGATAGAACATAATATCTACTGAGCTTCCATTATCAACTAGTACTCTGGAAATAATGATATCTTGCTTTCTGAATTTGATTACTAGAGGAACATCATGGGGGTAAAATACTCCTGAGAGGTCATTTTTAGAAAATTCGATCACCAACTTATCTTTGTTGACCTTCCTCGACCGATCTTATTCGACTAGATTGATCCTCTGTATATAGCAACAAGCTTGTTCCTCATTGAGGTAAGCCTTCCTTTCAGCAGTATGATTTCATCCTCCCGCATCTCCACTTGTAATCATTTGATAATCAAAAGAACAAAAGCTAAGCATGAATACCTCATGTTCTGGTTGCCTAGGTTTCTTGGGTAGGTCGAGATCATTCTCCAAATCATCTTCATGGGTCCTCTTTTTCTCGTCTTTGGGTTTGCAATGAGATTTTGACCTTTATTGATCTCCTTCATTGTTCGATCGATCAACAAACTAGTTCAATTTTCCTCTTTTATTGAGAGTTTTAATTTCGTTCTACAGAACAATACAACGATCTTTTGTGTGATCGTGGTCTCTATGAAATTCACAGTATTTGGTTTTTTCTCTCTTGATGGGGGAGCTCCTGAACTTCTCAAGCCAACGTAAATCTTTATTATGTTTAATATCCTCCAAAACATGGTGAATACCTATGGTTAATGGAGTGTAATTATTTTTACTTCTTGAGCCGATCTATAATCCCTTTTTGCTTCAATTCTCTATGCTCCTTGGAATCTTTGTGCTCCTTTTTATCAGTTTTTCTTTCACCTTTTGTCCCCGAGCTCTGCTTAACTTCCATTGCCTCCTTAGCTGCCTTTGCCATTAACTTTATCATTATCTTTGGGGGATTTTTAGAAAGTGTGTAGTAGAGTTTCTCAGGGAGCAGTCCACTCATAAGATCCGTTATAGCAGTCTTCTCCTCATAATCCACAACCTCCAACTTCTCATTGTTGAAACGAGTGAGGTAGTCTCTAGTACTTTCTCCTCCCTTTTGTCTCACACTGAGCAAATGATATACACTTTTTACTGGTTTGGCCCCAAAGAAAAAGTTATTAATGAATAGCTCGACCAGTTGATTGAAGCGGGAAATTTTCCCCTGAGGAAGGATGTTGTACCATATTTGAGCCCAGTAATTGTTCTAGAGAATGCTCTGCACCTCATCTCATCGAGGATGGTAAATATGTCAGTTGTTGCCTGATATTGCTTGATATGAAGGACAGGGTCAGTCTTCCCATCATATTTTGATGTAACCACAAGGGCTTTAAACTTTGAAAGTGTGGGAAAATCCACAATAGCTTGTATGAAAAGAGATCCTTTCATAAAGCTTATTTGCAAAGGGTTCTTGGCTTTATCCATTTCTCCTAATTTATCCTCCAAGCGCTGGATGGAACCCTTCCATGCGTTATTACCAACATCAGATTTGTGTGTTACAACTTTTTCATTCCTACCAACTATTTGTGTTGAATTTTCTTCTTACGATTGTCGCTCAGTGCGGGCAGTTCATCGGGCATCTAATGTTGATTGGGTTGAGCCTTCCCTTTGATCGGTTGGTCATCGAGTATTTCTCGATAATGCACTGGGAACATTTATGTTCCCCCTGGGTCTTTCTAAGGAACTCAATCTTTCAGGAGTAAAATAATGATCATCATAGGGCTCCGATGTTTTGAGAGAAATACTTGCTCCTGGGAGATAAGAGGTATTTTTAGTAGTCTTGGATTGGGTATGTCTACTGCTTCTTGGAGGCGGTGGTGGCATATTTCCATTATCAGGTAAGGAAGGTGACCTAGCTTGTAGGGTCTGTGCTAACTGCCTCATGGTATCCTTCATAGCCTCTTATCCTCTGGCGAGACTAGCCAGAATTCTAGTCAAATCATTAGGCGTTGGTGGAACAGAAGGAACATGCGGGATGCCATTATTCCTGGCACTTGATTCAGGAATATCAGTCATGTTGAATAAGTGAATGAGTGAAAACATTTAGAACACATTCCCACAGACGACGCATTTTGTTGATGCAAAAAACTAGAGGATGGAATGCCTTTATAACATTAGCATTTACATTTGTACAATGTTAATAATGTATACAATTATTGGTGTTTTATTTCCCCTATTAGTTAGTCTTCCTGGTGTTGGTCAGGCTTCTTTTGTATGCTGGTCGACATTCTACACTGTTGGTCGACATTCTTGGACTTATTCTTAAAGTAGGCCTTGCTGACTATGACTAGTGGCACGACTGATAACATATGACTATTTATGATTGGTTTATGCAATAGGATAATTCCTCTTCGTACTCAGCGACTTAGGTCATTCCTGTTTCAACTCCGTAAATCTGGTCCTCATCTCGGACTACATAGTTAGGAGGAAGTATTTCCCCTTAAATCTCTCCCAGAACTGACTAATGGTGAGTCTGTCCCTCTCCTCAACTGTCGTGATCGCCTCCCGCCATTGAAAGACGACCCCCACTAACCTAAATGAAGATAAAATCTTCTTCTGAACCGGCATTCACTCCACCATTCGCAAGTGCCTCTCGATGTCTTTCTTCCAATGACTAGCAACCAATATATTAGATCCCACTGTAAACTCTGGAGGCTAGACGTTAAAAAAACTTCTCTTGCTTGGTCCCACGTATAGCCTGGATCCTGTGATGGAATAGCCACCTATTGTGGTTGTGGTTGCTGAGGTGCCTGGGGAGGTGGAAAATGCTGAAGCATAGCTTCCATCATCGTGGATACCACCTAAGACACAATAGTGGCTATCTCAGCATGAGTGATCAAGCTATAGGGCCTGTGGTGCTTATGGTGGCTCCTGGTGTGCCTCCTCCTCCTCAACTCGTAGGGCTACTCGCCTTGTACTACCCCTATGTCCGTTTGCCATCTGAAAGAAAACAAGGTTCGAATCAAAATAAATCGTAAGAATACAATGAGTCCTAAGTATAGGCACTACATATCAAAGGACGCAACACAGAATGTAATGAACGTAAACACAGATCCTAAGGATACTATAACCGTGCTTTGATACCAACTGTAACAACCCTTATTTTCTCACGTAAAGGCTGGTCAGGCATGAAATGCCAAAGATAGGGCTTGCTTATCAATTTAAATCATTCTCAGCACAAGTAAAAGTAAATAAGTTATTTTCAAAGACTTCCGCATTACTAATATGAAGAATACATACACAATGATCCAAAAATCCAAACCAACACAATAATAATAATAATAATTATTGATGCAAAAAATAGACTATATCTCATTATCTGATTATAGATTAGTAAATAAGAGACACAAAAGATTTTTAAAGTGGTTCGGCTAAAGGGAAAAGCCTACATCCACTGCTGTATATTGCTTTGTGTTTGTTCAGTTGTATCTTGTTTCGTCCCCCTACATGTAGTGATTACATTGTATTTATAACCCTTGAGGGTACACAAGAATTGGAATATTAAAGGATAGAATGCCTTTATAACATAAGCATTTATATATGTACAATGTTCATAATGTATACAACTATTAGGATTTTATTTCCCATGTTGGTCGTAATTCTATACTGTTAGTCGGCATTCGTGGACTTATTCTGATAAATAGGTCATGCTGACTAGGACTTATGCCACGACGAATAACATATATCTATTTCTGATTGTTCTACGCAATAGGATACTTTTTTGTATCAACAATAATAATAATAATAAATCCAACTGGAGAAATAGAATCCCACTAAAAAAAAATAAAAGAGTATCGGGCTTATGCCCTTACAAATGTTCCAAATAACAAATAACTGAAGCTGAAAATTACTTATGCTAGAAACAGCTGAATCTGAATCTGAAGAGCAAAAAAGATCGTGGTACTGCTACAGCACAATCCAACTATCCCTGTCTAGGAGCAACTGGGGGGAGAAAACTTTATATTTAGGTCAGAGCCCGAGATGTAAAAGAGTAACCTGAATAATTTATGAAACAATAATATAGTCGATGCACAATAATTATTTCCCACCTTTCATCACTTTCATGCATTTAGTACCTTGCCCCTCATCTAACTGTGATATCATTCGCATCCCAACAATTCCCAAATAATGAATGGTGATAACAACCTCAATTTATAACATGGGTATAACGGTGATTAATCATATGAATGTAATTCCTACATTTAATTGCCAACATTCATTGATTCCAATCTTATAATTTTTTTCCAGAAAAGCATAAACATCTATTATGCATTATAGGATCTCATGTATAAATGTTGTCTACTTTCTTAGATAATTAAAGTATTTTAATTCAAGTCCGATCAATTATTAATATATGAACTTTTTATATATTTGACACACAAGGGCATCTACCATTGGTGTCTATTCGTACTCTATCAGTAAGTCTGGAGGAAATCTCTCATTCCTAAACGGACATCACAAAACGCACACATACATTGGGGGCGGTCCCTACGTAGGACACCTGTATACGATCCATACCCAATGGTAATAGAGGAACGATTAGCGCCAACACCTTCCTCTAGTGGGTGGAGCCTCCACGTAGTACCTATGTGGCCTACACATCGTCAAGCCCATCCGTGCTGACGTGTATTACGCGGCCCAAACGTGCAACCCCCGAGATGATATGACAGTCTACGAATATTAGTATGTCTACGTAATTATATAATAGTACATATTATTTATCTCTATAATATGCATAGGCAATTTCTCTATAATTACCTTAATGCTTCCCAATTAAAATTCATAATATTTCTTATTTATTAATAATTTATAATCTCATAAATTATTAACTTCATCCGATAAATAATTACTTAACCATCTTGTTATAGGTAATTATCATTATTCAGTAGGTAGGGGTATTAGATTGTCCCATTAATTCATGTCTCGCAATACATAATTTCCCCTCCATAACCTTTATTCCCTTACTCTGCATAAACCCAATAGAAATCAGTAATCAAACCCAGAAACCAAGGATGCAGAAAAGGGGATGAGGAGAGAGAAAACCCAACGTCTCTCGAACGATTGGGCCTCTCTTCGCGCGACAGAGGTGTGTCGCTCGAACTACACATGGCGTCGTTGTTTGAGCGACCCCTATTTCTTCCACCTTTTTTCGATGTATGTTAATCAGTACGGCCATGCAGTATATCAAACCCACAAAATTATTTCACAACCCAGAATTTATAGACATACAACTACATTTTAAGTCCCAAATTATTCCAAAATATGTATATGATCAGGGGTTAATGAATTAGATGTCTTTTCCAGTTTACACCCATTAATTAACTCCAAAAATGGATTTATTTAACAAGGAATCTATGTAAATTTTAGTCCACTATTTCGCAGCAACAACCTCTACAATGGTTATATATTCATCCCCAAGTAGCTATTAACACTTGAGGAAATCTAACCTCAATGTTTAGATTTTTGATTCCTAATTTTTGAAAATTAAATCTACGTGTGAATCATTCCTCTACATGAGTGTATCATTATCAAATTTTAAAACATAATAAGCCCATAATCCCTAATTTTCAGAAATCTAAGGGGAATAGTCATATGCATCAAAAAATATATTGTTGGACATAAGTTATGCGAGAAATTCTTTCCTTAATATGGTATAATAGATCCCCTTTGGTTTTCTTATTTGGTCATTTCCCCTTTCTCCTTTGTTTAGTGTGTTTCCCTCTTCCTCTCGTAACTGCGATATTTAGGTTTGTTGAATGATAGTGGGGGAGTGGTCTACCCCCACATAACCACTAACTATTTTCTTAATCCCGAGTTGGGCCGCAAGCCCAACTTTGGGACCCCCAAATGAGCCCGAATCCAAAATCTAATTGGCCCAAAATTTACCCAACTTATACATATATGACCCTGGACTATGAGTCTCGAAATATGTTCCGAATTATATATATATATATATATATATATGTATATATTTTAATCTCTATCGCACAATAATTTTGTATTTATTCTACATTATAATTTAAATGTCATATTTATGCACATTAAATTTATCACACACAAATATAATTAAATAACAATTTCGATTGTGCAAACATTGAGTAACAATACTAAATTATTTATTTTAGAAGATAATATAATGTATTACAAAAAGTTAAATGATTTATGAAAAAAAAATTATCGTCCAGAGGTTTACAAGTATAATTCTTAGAATAATTTAATGAGGACACCATTTATTGACACCATTTTACTTCACGAGTGATGGTGATACTTTTATAATTAAATAAAAATTTGTGGATTGTTTTGAAGTTTTGCATTTCATGTAATTGTCCTCACTATTAGAGTTCGTTTTCATATTACAAATAAAGTTTACAAGGTCATTTGGATATTTTGTTACTCATGCGTGAAAAAGATAAATTATTGTTAAAACGATCATTTTACAACATATTTTTATTAAAATATTTACTTTCACTAGATTTTCAAATCAATTCACAATATAGAATCTATTTAATTTTCTTTACAAATTATTCTTCAAGTGACTCTATCAAGACCACTGGTGAGAGAGACAAAATTTCCAAATTGATCATATATTGTGGATCAATTTGAAAAATCTTTTGAAGGTAAGATTTATAGGAAAAAACGTGGTAAGAAAGGATTGTTTTACAATTTCTAAGAAGCATCTCACAACACTTGAATTCCCATGGGAGACATTGAAAACAAATAAAGAAGAAAAATATTTACGCGACAATTCATCCATTACGGGGCTACGTTTTTGTGTTAATGGCTTGTAACAAAAATTGTGTTATTATATGAAAAAAAATCAATATTTTCCACAATAATACCATTGACAATCCTCTGAAGTTCATAATTTTATGAAATCATTATTTAACATTCTGGTAATTGATCGGGAGATGGTATGAGTTTCATGGTCTCCAATCCAAGAGATATGTCTAAAAGTTATATATTTAAAAAAAATATTCAAAATATGTCGTTTTAAAATACAACATAACATGTGCAATAACCTTTTTAAAATAATTATAGAGTTCCCATTAAGTATTCAAAATCACTTTTAAGTTGTCTATTACTTTAAAAATTGGATATTTTATTATCACCCCATCAGATTGTATAGATCCCTTTCTTATTAATTATCTACCAAAAATACCCCAAAATTCATTTAATCCCTCCCAACCACTTATTGTAATACCTTGTATTTTATGTGCATTATTTAATCGTGTGTGTGCTTTTTGTTACATGTGATGTCACTATTTGTATTTATGCGTGTTAATTGTTTGTATTTGAAATCAGACTTAATATACTGTAATTAATTAATTATATATTTGGAAGTGACGCAGTATTATGGGCGATTGTGGAATTATCTGGGATTTGGTATCAAGGGTTTTCTCGTTTGGATTATCCATTCATTATCAGGTTCCATCGATTGTGAAGTAGTCTATTTTAATGTAGTGTGGCACTTAATTAATAAATAATTGAGATTAGGACTCTTATCGGATAAATATTAATTTATTTAATATCATATTTTGGGTTGACTTTTGAAATAATTAAGATGTTTGGTTTTGACTTTAAATAGGGATTTTAAGTCTATTGGGATAGTATATGGCTTGGGTAGAGTTTTTGGCCATTTGAAGGTATATGGACTCATTAGGATGATGCCCATATGGGTCTAGGGTTAATTTCATGGGAAGATATGTTTATTAGTCATTGGACATAACATAAGCACATGTTAAACAATTGGAGAAACTGTAATACCCCGTATTTTCTTATAATTAAATAATTCATATTATTTTTGGAAATTGGATCTAAATAAATGTCGAGTGGAAATTTATTTGTTTAGTTATATTTGTGTGTGATTCATTTTTTTATGTGCATGAATATGATATTTGCATATAATAAAAAAATACAGAATTTATGTGCGACAAAAATTAAATGTAACAATTATTGACATAAATAATTCGGGACACAGTTCGGGATATATATGGGACCGTTTAGATGATTTAGACCTTTAAAATAGTCCTGGGTCAATATAATATAGGTTCGGGAAGTTTTGGGCCAATTAAATTATAGATTTGGGTCCATTTGGGGGTCCAAAAGTTGGGCTTAGGCCCAACTCGGGATTAAGTACCTAATTAGAGGTTAAGTGGGGGTAAACCACTCCTCCACTATCATTCCACAAATCTAAAAGTCACAGTTACGGGAAGAATAGGGAAAAACACCAAAGAAAGGAAGAAAGGGCAAGAACATAGGAGGGACCAAAGAAGAAAATCAAAGGACATCTCTTCTACCATTCTAATGCAAGAATTTTCTTGCTTGATTTATGCTTTACAATTTATTTCTCGATGCATATAATTATTCCCTCTAAATTTCTGGGATTAGGTTGAGTATGTTTAATTTGATGATGATCAACACATGTAGAGGATTGATTTATATGTAGAAGATTGTCCCGAAAATTAGGTGTCAAAAATCTGAATTTTGAGGTTAGATTTCCTTAAGCTTTGATAACTATTTGGGGAAAAAGTGAATAACTAAGGTAGAGATTTTCATGTTGAGTAGTGGACAGAAATCTTGTTGTGAATCCCTAAATGAATACCCTTTTGCTACTGAAATTAAAAAACGTTGGAAATTGGAAGAATGTTTAAATTTTAAAAACCTTAATAGATGAAACCCATTGGATTTGAGTACATAAACGTTGGAATTCGTTACTAGACCTTACAAAAACTGCTGCTGAATTCGTATAATTTTCTGGGTCGAATTGGTGGAACTGTAAAAGAGAGGCGGACAGATAGAGAAGATGAAAGGTCGCTCAAACGACGTGGCAGGTCGTTCGAGCGACATGCTAAGTTGGGCGAACGAACCTCTTAGTCGTTCGAGCGATGTGGTTGACCCTTTGACCTCTTTGTTTCTTTTGGCCTGAGTCTGAATCTCCTAAGTTTTAAAGCTTCGAATGTTAACTAGTTTAGTAATATGAGAAATTTATTTAGGAACAATTATGTAATGGGGGTAAAGGAATTTATTATGGGTTAATAAATTTTTGTAGTGATGCTACATCCACACTTTAATTATTAATAATTAGAATAAACTGGATATTTAAGTAATTATATTTTTTTATGGAATGGAATTAATAATTTATTAGATGGTAAATTATTAATTAATGAATGGATTTTTATGGTAATTATAGAGTAATTACCTTTACATATTATATGGGATAATAATATGTACTATTATATATATTTGTGTGTGGACATACCAGTGGACCATCTTATCAGCTCGGGGGTTCGTGCACTCGGGTCGCGTACCATACATCGGCACAGGTGGGCTTGACGATGTGAAGGCCATATAGGTACTATGTGGAGGCTCCACCCACGAGAGGAAAGGTTGGCGCTGATCGTTCCTGTATCGCCGCTGGGTATGGGCCGTGTACAGGTGTCATGCGTAGGGATCACCCCCAATTTATGTGTGTTTGTGTTGTCCGTTTAGGATAAGGGATTCCTCCAGACTTGTCGATAGAGCACGAATTAGACACCAACGGTAGATGCCCATGTGTGTCAAATAGATGGAAGGACATATATTATTAATTACCCGGATAATATTGAAATAAATTAAATTGTCAAAGGATGTGGAAAATAAATATTATTCTTGACCCTATAATGTACAATAGATATTTATGCCTTATACTTGACACTGATGAAATTGGAATAATTGTAAGTTAACAATTTAAATGTAGGGATTACATTAATTAATTATTTATTTATACAATCATTCTATAATTTGAGGTGACGTCACAATTCTTTATTTGCGACGTATTCGGGTGCGAATAATATCACACTTAGATGAGGGGTGAGGTGTTATACGCATGTGAGTGACGAAGGGGGGAGGTGTAATTATTGTGCATTGACTGTATTATTGCAATCATAAATTATTCAAGTTAATTTTTCCACACCTCGGGCTCTGACCTAAATTTAAATATTTTGCCCCTAGGTGCTCTTAGACAGGGATAGTTGGATTGTGCTATAGCAGTCTTGCAGTCTCATTGGCTCTCCAGTTTCAGCTCAGTTTTTTCTAGCATAGGTGCTTCTCAACTTTAGCTATTTATTTATTTGGAACATTTGTAAGGGCATAAGCCCAAACCTTTTACTTTATGTGGGTCGAGATTTATGTTACTCTAGTTGGATATTTATATTATTATTGGTGGTTTGAATCTATTTATTCATTATAGATGTGTTGGTGACTTTTCAAACTTGGGCCTTAAATTATAAATTATTTGTATACACATTTGTGCTAAGGATGGTATTAATTGACAAGCAACCCCTATCTTTGGCGTATCGTGCCTGGCCAGCCTTTACGTGAGAAAATAGGAGTTGTTACAATTAGTATCAGAGCACGGTTCTAGTGTCCCTAGGATCTGTGTTTGCACTCATTACGTTATGCGTTGTGTTCTTTGATATATAGGGCCTATACTTAGGACCAATGTTCTAAAAAATGCAGGGCGTGATCGATGCGTGGAGGCCAAGCCTTAAGCCTTAGAAGCCTAGGCGTGAAAAGGTGTTTAGGCTTTCTTAATATATTTTAATATTTTTTAACCATAACAAGTCTATTAAAATACTAAAATTGTACATATCATAAAAATATGTTTGAATATATGCAAATTAAAATACTATTTGATTATCTTTGAAGAGATAATGGTCTGGTTGGAAAAAAATTTTTTTAAGGCGATATCGTTTCACTAAAGCATTGTTGTTTTTAGAAAAAAGTGCGCCTTAAGGGTTTTACCAAGAATAAGGCGTAAAAAGCTCAAGGCAGGGCGTTTCTCCCAAGCCTCAAGCCTAGGCGTTCCTAGGCGGAGCCTGGGTGGGTTTTTTAGAACAGTGCTTAGGACTCATTGTATTCTTACAACTTTTACTAATTCGAACCTTGTTTGATTTCATATGGAAAACGAACATACTGTTGCAGAATACGAGGAGGAATTCATTGCCTTCTTGTACTTTGTAAAGGAGGATGTCTGGAAAAAGCACATGAGATGGATCATTTTATTAAGGGGTCAGCCTGGCATATTAAGAAGGTGTAATTTTAATTATAGGATTAATTGAATTAATTGGAAAAGTAATTGGTAATTAATCTGGATTTAAAATACTAGCTAGACGAGTGTTAGTATTTGATTATGATATTTATGTTGAATATTACTGAGTGAATATAGTAATATATGATTATGAACTTATTAAAATTGTCACGTAAGGAAAATATGACAGTTCTGAAAATTAAGTTGGGACGCGCGTGTCAGGACCAATTTAATGGATTATAAAGTAATTTATTTTTAGGTCATCCTTATGGTCATTTTGAGTGTGACAATGTTTCCGTAAGTATCGAGATAGTAAAAAAAGTCTACCCGGGGGTTTAGTTTGGGTCCCGGAGCAGTATCAGGCCAAATCGATAACCCGGGTGGGTATTTTAGTCATTTTACTATTTGATGAATAGTGACCTACGAAATTTAGGATTAATATATCAGCCAACCCTTAGGTTCATTAGGTTTATTGGCTGCAACAAACTTGAGAGAGAGAAGTAAAGATAAAGGAAGGGTTTTCAAGGGTTGTTAGGGCCAAACAACCACCTTGCACTACCACCATCATCGGATTTGTGACCGGAAAGAGAACATCACCGCCATATCATCTTCCCCAAAGTATCAGAACTTTTATTTACAGTCAATTGATTTAACTTGTTATGATTCAGTAAATATATTATCCATGATAGTTTAGAATTTGAGACTAAACTTCAAATATTGAAAATTTCTTGAACTAGGAGAATTTAATCTTGAATATGGGTAGGTTTTGCATGTAGATAAATTCTGGGAAGATTAGAAAATTAAATCAGATCCTAAATGATACGAATAATGGATTAAAATTTGAGGAATTGGCAATCTTGAATTGAGAGAAGTTATCCTAGGGTATAAACATGGAAACTTGATGAATAATTGAATTAGTATGTAATTTTCGTGATAATTTGATGATTCTGGAATGTTAGAAATCATGTGATTACGTTGTTATAACATCAAGTACATTTACTTTGGAGAATGGGATCATGTAATGAATTTTGGAGATAAAACGATGGCCAAAAACGCTAAAAGTTCTGGGATGTAACTGGTCGATCGATCGATCGACAGTCATAGTTGATCAATCGACTGGTTCAATCGATCGACATTCTTGAGTCGATCAATCGACTCCCCTGCATTGGTGATAAAATTTCCTTTTAAGGTTTAACCAAATTTCAATTTTTAAAAATTATTGGTGTGGACTATTTGAACATATTGGGACTTAGGGAAGGTCAGTAGGGGTGTATTTGAGGCCCGAAAAATATTAGTTTCGTTTGGGATTAAATGATAAACTTGCAAGTGTCTAGCGAGAGTGTTACGGTGGGAAATTTTAGAAACTTGAATTTGATTCGGATAAACAATAACTTAAGGTTAGAGACAGCAGTATAGGGGACCTTAATTGACAGAAATAACCTTAGAGACAAGTGGGGGACTTAGTAACCTTTCGGGATAGGTTTATGTCGCACCCCGACTTAATTTTGTTAAACTCATCCTTTTTAATTAGAGATAAATTGGCTTAAACAATGCTTTAATTTAAATCTCTAAGGAAAATAGCATAATTTTTTTTCAAAGGTATGTGTAGATAAAAACATAACTGCCTTTAATTACAACTTATAAGTACTACATAACTTTACATAACCAAGATCCTTAGTTTAATAATTACACAAAAGAAATCTTGATATTCAAACCATACTAAATATCCGTCACTCCCCCGTTTTAAGGTCCTAACTTGGCAGTGAACTCCAAACGATAGGCATACCTGAAATATAACATTACAGGAGTGTAAGCAATATAAGCTTAGTGAATGACCATATACCACACCTATAACCAAATTGAATAACCATTTTTATTTTGTTTTAATGCTATAACCCAACAGGAATTGTGAAACTCTCGCAAGCCCGGACATGCCACAGTCCAATTAATCCACCACAGTTATTGGGGACCACCACATCCCTTTATTAGGCCCGAGTACACAAACCTTTAAGTTGGATTAATAGGACCTCCACATCCTGTAGGACCCACCACAGTCCTTAACATTAAATAACATCACTTAACATTTCAATCATATGCATATGTTTCCTAAATACAACATCACTCCCATAAGCATTTTAACACATGTATTGAACTACACATTTACATATGAACATATAATCATGTATATTTCATAGGACAGGTCACTCACCTTGAATTGGGTGCTAAGATTAATACCAAACTACTTCCTTGGTGTGGTAGTATTAGTTGCTTCCCCACCTAACAAGTCAACATCATTAGTATCTGAATACACCAATTAACATTAAACCTAGTAATACATCACATCATTTGGTCAATCAGACATAACTAAGGAGGAAATAAATATGATACTTCACATTTCTATAACACTCAAGTAATTAGGGTTCTAACACAATTTATGAAATTAAATTACCAATTTGCTAGACAAAGTTATGCCCATTTTATTACAACCTTTTCCAAATCATTTCTCAAGAAAAACAACAACACAACTTCAACTTCCTGGAATTTTAATAATTTTTATACAATATAACTTTGCATGATATTCCACCCAATATCAGTAAACATATTGAATAATACAAAATTAATTTTTCATAATTTTTTAGGGCTCATTTTCTATGTTGAGCAAAACGTCAAACACCCGGTATCCATTCTTGCTACTTTAGGGCAGATTTTAAAGCAAAACTTCAAACTATCACCAAGGGTTCATTCCTTGGTATTTTTACACAATTTTCGGATATGTTATACATGTATGAGTATATGTTACTCTCCTACTTGAATCACTCAATTCCAATAAGTATTCCATGATTTATTCCATTTTTAGCATAAGTAGGTCAAAATAGAACATTAAGGCATAACTTAACATTTTAAAGCATACATAACCTTGACCTTGGGTATAATTCATGGAAAAATATAATAAACATGTTTTAGCTGAAGTATACATCATAATCATGAATTTTATGAATCAAAATGCTTTACGAAAAGATGATGTAAATTTAAGACTTTAAAGTATGCATTTACGATCCTAGCTCCAGTTCTAACTTATGTTCTTAACCCATCCTTGTTCCAACACAATTAAGCAATATGGGTATCATTAAAATATATATCCAAATCAAAAATAAAAACATGTCAAGTATAGAACTCACCCATGTGACCAACTTTAATAAAGATGTAATTACCTTACGAGGATTCCTCGATTTATAGAAAATTTCCAAAGATTTCTTCTCTTTCTCTCTCTTTAGGCAAAACTTGTTATTTCTTATGAGGAATAAGACATACCTATCATTTATAATCAGAAATACGTTGTATAGTGGTTCAATAGCAATAGGGGTAATGGTAACACGTGATTGGTTGGTTGAAAGGTCGAATTAGACAATTCCATTAATGATGTATTTGTCCCACCTTGGTAAAATTACCATTACTCACTATCACAGGCCCCGATTTACTCCCTCTTTGTGTCTATGAGTAGATAACTTAAACATATACAACTTTTATATTTTGTGTTTTCCCAAAATCATAAAATTAATACGCCTAATTTGGGCTCGAACGGGAAAGTAGCAATTTACCGAAAATCTCAAACTTTCACATTTGGAGACCAAACATTGCCAATTTCGTATCAACACCCTAATTTACTTTTATAAACATAATCATGCATTAAAAACATAATTTATTATGCATTTAACCACATAATTATTCATATGTTCTAAACATAGTATCCCCGATCATAAGCTCAATTAGCATCTAATGTAAACAACACATATATCACATGAACATGCATCCCCTAAACATGATAATTAGCATGTTTAACACACATAACCAATTTATAACTTATAACTCCTAAGTTATAATTAATCATGTAATTAACCTTCCTAATCATGTTTTAGTGCCTTACAATTCTACCCTTCTTATAAAAATTTCGTCCCCAAAATTTAACGCATATGAAACTTACCAAATAGACGAGGATATTGTTTCTTCATGTTATTATCTCCTTCCCAGGTGGCATACTCCACATTATGACTTATCCACATCACTTTAACTAGTGAAATGGTTTTATTACGTAACACTTGCTCCTTTCGATCTACAATAGCAATGGGTTCCTCCACATAGGTCAAGTCATCTCGAAGCTCTATCGGTTGTGAAATAAACACATGTGAAGGATCGGGCACATACTTACGTAACATGGATATATGAAAAACATCATGTATCCGAGACAATTCTGGTGGTAATGCCAACTTATAAGCTACGGTTCCAACCCGTTTCACTATCTCATAAGGGCCAATGTACCTGGGACTTAACTTTCCCTTTTACCATAATCCCATAACCCTTCTCCAAGGAGAAACACGTAGGAATACTCGATCACCTTCCTCAAATTTCAATTCTTTCCTTCGGTTGTCTGCATAACTTTTCTGTCTACTTTGCACCACCTTTAAGTGATTATGGATGATATTGATCTTTTCAGTAGTCCGCTGTACAATTTCTGGCCCAAGAAGTTTTCGTTCTCCTACTTCAGTCCAACACACTGGAGTTCTGTATTTTCTCCCGTACAAAGCTTCATAAGGAGCCATATCAATACTCGAATGATAGCTATTATTATAAGCAAACTCTATTAGTGGCAATTGTTCATCCCAACTCCCCTTGAACTCCAATACACAGATTCGTAACATGTCTTCAAGTGTTTGGATCGTTCTTTCTAACTGCCCATCAGTTTGAGGATGAAAAGCTGTACTAAATTTCAATTTAGTCCCTAAAGCTTGTTGTAAACTAGGCCAAAAGTGAGAAGTAAACTTAGGATCTCGGTCCGAAATAATAGAAACAGGTGAACCATGCAATATGATAATCTCATCCATATATAATTTGGCATATATATCTATGGAGTAAGTAGTTTTAACAGGAAGAAAATGTGCAGACTTAGTCAACCTATCAACGACAACCCAAATAGAATCAAACCCTTGTGATGATTTTGGTAAACCTATAACAAAATCTGTAGTAACATGCTCCCATTCCCACTCTGGAATAGGTAAGGGCTGCAGTAAACCACTTGGCTTCTGATGCTCGGCAAACTTTACATCTAGCAACAAAATCTGCAATGTCGTGTTTCATTCCCGGCCACCAATAACATTGTTTCAAATCTCTATATAGTTTCGTGCTCCCTGGATGCATAGAATATAAAGAACAATGGGCTTCCTCTAAAATTGTTCTTCTTAAATCAGGCACATTAGGTACACACAAACGGTTTCCGTACATAATAATGTCATCATCCCGAATAGAAAATTCATTTGCTTTACCCTTTTTCATATTATCTCCAACTTTCTCCAATTCGGTATCTCCTGCCTGTGCTTGTTTTATCCAGTCTATCAACGTGGGTTTAACATTTAAATGTGATACTATTCCGTAAGACTCATTCAAAGTTAATTCCACCCCCATTAAAGCTAACTCTCTCAGCAGGTCAACTCGAATACAATAAATACAAGATACTATGCCTAGAGATTTTCTACTCAAAGCATCAGCAACAACATTAGCTTTACCTGGATGGTGATGTATCGTGCAATCATAATCTTTTATAAGTTCCATCTACCTTCTTTGCCTCAAGTTCAAGTCTTTTTGTGTAAACAAATATTTTAAGCTTTGATGGTCAGTAAAAATTTCACAACTAACACCATATAAGTAGTGTCTCCAGATTTTTAATGCAAAAACTAC
Source organism: Sambucus nigra (assembly GCA_949130495.1). NCBI lineage: Eukaryota > Viridiplantae > Streptophyta > Magnoliopsida > Dipsacales > Adoxaceae > Sambucus > Sambucus nigra. The sequence continues at coordinate 28,212,261 of OX422217.1, read as the reverse complement.
TGCAGCCAACTCAAGATCGTGTGTAGGGTAGATGCGTTCATGTATCTTTAACTGTCGAGAAGAAAAAGCAATTACCTTTCCATGCTGCATTAACACACAATCGAGTCCTTGATACGAGGCATCACTATAAATAACTAAACCTTTTGTACCCGTTGGGATAGTCAATACTGGAGCTGATGTCAACTTACCCTTTAAATTTTCAAATCTTTTATCACAATCGCCACTCCACACAAACTTGTTCTTCTTTCTGGTAAGCTTAGTTAATGGCAATGCAATAGAAGAAAACCCCGGTATAAACCTCCTGTAATAGCCCGCCAATTCTAAAAAACTACGTACCTCTGTCACACTAGTTGGTCTTTCCCAATTCGTTACTGCTTCTACCTTCTTGGGATCAACACAAATACCATAAGCAGAAATAACATGCCCTAAAAATACTACCCTGTCTAGCCAAAATTCACATTTAGAAAATTTTGCATACAACTGATTCTCTCATAAGGTCTGTAAAATAATACGCGGGTGGTGTTCATGCTCATCCCTACTATGAGAATATATCAAAATATCATCAATGAAGACAATAATAAAAGAATCCACGTGTGGGTGAAATATACGGTTCATCAAATCCATGAATACACCCGGTGCATTTGTTAACCCAAATGGCATGACAAGAAATTCATAATGTCCGTACCTGGAACGAAAGGCAGTTTTAGAAATGTCACAATCTCTTACTTTCAATTGATGATATCCGGATCTGAGATCGATCTTGGAAAATACTTTGGCTCCTTACAACTGATCGAACAAGTGATCAATACGGGGTAATGGGTATTTGTTACGGATAGTCACCTTATTCAATTGACGATAGTCGATGCACAGCCTCATGGTTCCATCTTTCTTCTTCAGAAACAATACTGAGGTTCCCCACGGTGATACACTAGGCCTTATAAAACCACGATCTAACAAATCTTGCAACTGTATCTTTAGCTCTTTTAATTCTGCAGGTGCCATAAGATATGGTGCAATAGATATTGGTGCAGTTCCTGGTACCAGCTCAATCGAAAATTCCACCTCACGGTCTGGTGCTAACCCTGGGAGTTCTTCTGGGAAGACATCTGCAAACTCATTAACTACTGGTATATCCGATAGTTTTCTAGCTTCTTGTCGTGTGTCCACCACATGAGCAAGATAACCCTCACATCCTTTCCTTAGCATTTCATAACATTTTGTAGTAGAGATCAAACATGTTGGAGTGAAATTTCGTTCCCCAATAAATTTAAATTCAGGTTCACCCGGTAATTGAAACACTACCTCCTTTTTAAAGCAATCCAAACATACATGATATGAGGATAACCAATCCATACCCAGTATTACATCAAAGTCGTGCATATCGAGAGGTAATAAGTCAACTAGTAATTCTTTTTCACCCACTCGCACCACACACTCTCTATATACCCTCTCAATAAAAACCAACCCCCCCACTGGAGTAACAATAGCTAAACCAGAATCTAATGATGATAATGGTTTATTAAGATGCAACAGATAAAGTAAAGACACAAAAGAATGTGTAGAACCAGGATCTATCAACACATAAGCATCTTTATCACCAATAGGAAGTGTACCTGTCGCTATGTTAGGCATAGCGTGTGCATCTTGTTGCGTCAGTGCAAACACTCTTCCTTGGACTTGACTTTGCGATATACTTCCTCTACCTCCCCTGGGTACATTCGGTGTAGAACTCCTACCTCCTACTGCCACACTCCCAACTGATGTTGTAGCTCCCATCGCTGGCCAATTCTTGCCTAAGTGCCCCGGTTGATGACAGTGGAAACATAAAGGTGTTGTCTCAGCTATTGTAAACTCTCGAGACATGTGCCCTTGACCACCACATCTATAACAAAATATGGCCCTCGGCACCAACACAGATGCATTTTCTGACCGATTCATCCCAGTCCTTCCACCCCGAGCTTGAAATTTTCCACGTGCACTTCTATTATTTTTAAATTCTTGGCCCTTAGGTACCCCTCGTGATACACTCTGAGTTGAGGTTCCCGTCTCCCATCCATATGATCTTATAACATCATGTCTAGCTTTCTTCGAGTGTTCAGCTTGCATTTCTGTCATTGACTTTTCTGACACCATGACCCTATCAACCAAGTCCACATAATCTATGATCTTCATATTAGCAACCATGCTTTTTATCTCTACACTCAGCCCAGTTTGAAACCGATCACATTTACTTTCTTCCGTCCTCACCAAGTCAGATGCAAATCTAGATAAGGATATAAATAAAACTTCGTACTCCGCCACTGTTCGGTTCCCCTATTTCAACGTGATAAATTCTTCCTCTTTCTCTTTCCTATAAAGCCTTGGGAAATATTTTTCAAAGAACACCTTCACAAACCTCTCCCATGTAATTGGTGGAGGATTTGCTGGCACTACTTCCCCAATCATAGTAAGTAACCTCTTTGTAGCATCCCACCATACCTTTGCATCATTCTCCAATCTAAAGGTTGCTAACAAAACCTTTTGTTCATCTCGCACTTCCATCACCTTGAATATTATTTCCATTTTTTTGAATCCACCCCTCTGCCACTAACGGATCCGTAGTCCCAGTAAATGCTGGTGGATTTAACTTCATGAACCTCTCATGAAATTTGTCCCTATCCCCACCATGTTCTCCACCTCTTGCTTGTTCCATAAGTTGAGCCACAACACGTAATATTCTTCCCACGTCATCAACAGGTTGTTGTTGCACCTCTGGTTCATCCACTTCAATAGGTCTATGTCCTTGCAGATTATTTGGTACATAGGAAGCCTCACCCTCCGCTCTATCATGCGGCTCGTGTGGATCCATCACTCACTGCAATATAATTAATTTAAACAAAATATAATAGCAGCAATTTAATATTAACATTGTTAGTCAACATCCAGGTGCATAACAAACTCACTTTCTAGTGTCCACTGCCAATCTAGACCCTCACACCCTATCCAAAACCTAATAACCATGCTCTGATACCAAGTTGTCGCACCCCGACTTAATTTTGTTAAACTCATCCTTTTTAATTAGAGATAAATTGGCTTAAACAATGCTTTAATTTAAATCTCTAAGGAAAATAGCATAATTTTTTTTAAAAAGGTACGTGTAGATGAAAACATAACTGCCTTTACTTACAACTTATAAGTACTACATAACTTTACATAACCAATATCCTTAGTTTAATAATTACACAAAAGAAATCTTGATATTAAAACCATACTAAATATCCGTCACTCCCCCGTTTTAAGGTCCTAACTTGGCAGCGAACTCCAAACGATAGGCATACCTGAAATATAACATTAAAGGAGTGTATGCAATATAAGCTTAGTGAATGACCATATACCACACCTATAACCAAACCGAATAACCATTTTTATTTTGTTTTAATGCTATAATCCAACAGGAATTGTGAAACTCTCGCAAGCCCGGACCCGCCACAGTCCAATTAATCCACCACAGTTATTGGGGACCACCACATCCCTTTATTAGGACCGAGTACACAAACCTTTAAGTTGGATTAATAGGACCGCCACATCCTGTAGGACCCACCATAGTCCTTAACATTAAATAAAATCACTTAACATTTCAATCATATGCGTATGTTTCCTAAATACAACATCACTCCCATAAGCATTTTAACACATGTATTGAACTACACATTTCCATATGAACATATAATCATGTATATTTCATAGGACATGTCACTCACCTTGGATTTGGTGCTAATATTAATACCAAACTACTTCCTTGGTATGGTAGTATTAGTTGCTTCCCCACCTAACAAGTCAACGCCATTAGTATCTGAATACACCAATTAACATTAAACCTAGTAATACATCACATCATTTGGTCAATCAGACATAACTAAGGAGGAAATAAATATGATACTTCACATTTCTATAACACCCAAGTAATTAGAGTTCTAACACAATTTACGGAATTAAATTGCCAATTTGCTAGACAAAGTTATGCCCATTTTATTACAACCTTTTTCAAATCGTTTCTCAAGAAAAACAACAACACAACTTCAACTTCCTGGAATTTTCATAATTTTTATACAATATAACTTTTCATGATATTCCACCCAATATCAGTAAACATATTTAATAATACAAAATTAATATTTCATAATTTTTTAGGGCTCATTTTCTATGTCGAGCAAAACGTCAAACACCTGGTATGCATTCTTGCTACTTTAGGGCAGATTTTAAACCAAAACATCAAACTATCACCAAGGGTTCATTCCTTGGTATTTTTACACAATTTTCGGATATGTTATACATGTATGAGTATATGTTACTCTCCAACTTGAATCACTCAATTCTAATAAGTATTCCATGATTTAATCTATTTTTAGCATAAGTAGGTCAAAATAGAACATTAAGGCATAACTTAACATTTTAAAGCATACATAACCTTGACCTTGGGTATAATTCATGGAAACATATAATAAACATGTTTTAGTAGAAGTATACATCATAATCATGAATTTTATGAATCACAATGCTTTATGAAAAGATGATGTAAATTTAGGACTTTAAAGTATGCATTTACGATCCTAGCTCCAGTTCTAACTTATGTTCTTAACCCATCCTTGTTCCAACACAATTAAGCAATATGGGTATCATTAAAATATATATCCAAATAAAAAATAAAAACATGTCAAGTATAGAACTCACCCATGTGACCAACTTTAATAAAGATGTAATTACCTTACGAGGATTCCTCGATTTATAGAAAATTTCCAAAGATTTCTTCTCTTTCTCTCTCTTTAGGCAAAACTTGTTATTTCTTATGAGGAAGAAGACATACCTATCATTTATAATCAGAAATACATTGTATAGTGGTTCAATAGCAATAGGGGTAATGGTAACACGTGATTGGTTGGTTGAAAGGTCGAATTAGACAATTCCATTAATGATACATTTGTCCCACCTTGGTAAAATTACCATTACTCACTATCACAGGCCCCGATTTACTCCCTCTTTGTGTCTATGAGTAGATAACTTAAACATCTACAACTTTTATATTTTGTGTTTTCCCAAAATCATAAAATTAATACGCCTAATTTGGGCTCGAACGGGAAAGTAGCAATTTACCGAAAATCTCAAACTTTCACATTTGGAGACCAAACATTGCCAATTTCGTATCAACACCCTAATTTACTTTTATAAACATAATCAAGCATTAAAAACATAATTTATTATGCATTTAACCACATAACTAATCATATGTTCTAAACATGGTATCCCCGATCATAAGCTCAATCAGCACCTAATGTAAACAACACATATATCACATGAGCATGCATCCCCTAAACATGATAATTAGCATGTTTAACACACATAACAAATTTATAACTTATAACTCCTAAGTTATAATTAATCATGTAATTAACCTTCCTAATCATGTTTGAGGGTCTTACAGTTTAAGTACTCGGATTGACACGACAAGGGTTGTCATGCTACACATATTACGTAAAATAATCGGGATGAAACTATATTACGTATGCGACTGGTAATATAGGACAAGAGTATACCTATATTGAAATGATCATTACATAGGTTGTGTGATTTCCTAGTATATGAATTATTATGTGTATGACATACCTACCATACTTGCTATCATGGGATGTTATAGGAAGTGGACAATCTCTTCTTGTATGCCTTCGGGGGGATTTAGATTTCGTACCTCAAGAGAATAGGACTGTGAAGACTTATTTTTGAGTTGATAAGTCAACTGACCATGGGAGCGTAGGTATGTGCATGACCCATGGGTATGTGAACTATGTTCTCCTCCAAATGTGTGTGATTTGTATTGATACGGTTCCTGAGTGATTTGAAATTCGTGATCCTTATGTATGTGATGTACCAGGATTCAATAGTAGAGTATGCGTTCATCGCAACTTAGCCTAGGGGTGCTATATGTGTATATATGTACTGAGAGTGATATAAATATATACTTGTGATTATTCATTGTTGCTTAGAAGATGAGAATGACTAAGATATTTTAAATGACTTAAAGATGTGGGAACTTAAATATTACATGGTATAATAGATTCAAATCATGAATATTTGAAATGTAAATATGTATTAATTGAGTAATACGGGTGGCTCAATGTGGTGATCCTTATAGACAAAGACTTATTACAGACTAGTTAGTTAGTAGCATAACTAGGATGGGTTACGGGCATACGTTAGGCATGCACAATAGTTGAGGGGTGAGAATCCCAAGTGAGAGCACATGACTAACATGTATATAATATTTACTGTTTAATGCAATTAAACAATTGATATTTTTAAAATGTTTTCACCTCGGGCTCTGACCCATTTTCTTCCAAATCTATTTTATTTTTGTAAAAATCTTTTGGGTGCCCAGACATAGGGACGCCAAGCATAGGAGTTCCATTCTGTTAACATACTGTAGCTGTTGTGGAAGTTACAGGATCTCGGTATTAGATGCATCCACATCTATCTTTGCTTTCTTCGGAGTCATTCATATCAGTTAGGGCATGTTGCCCATTCTTATTCTGAGATAGAAGTTTTAGACCTTCATATATTTCAGTTGTTGGATTTATTTATTCAGACGCTTGTATTGGGATTATTTGGCATTTAGACTATTATTGGTGTGTACTCCAGACTCAACTTATTTCACTATATTATTACCCCTATGAGAGTGTTTATGTGGATGTTGAATGGTTGGTTATTCATTATTTAGTTGTAAGTTAATTTAATTAATAAAATTTGACATCTCACTTTTTAAATATTAGGTGGCTAGTAACTAATAAAATATTTTTTGACAGTGATGCTAGGACTGAACCAACTTGATATTTTGTATTAATTTAATAAAGGAGTAGCTACCCAGTATTTAATTATATGGGGTGTTATAGAAGGCTCTTCTGGGAATTCCAGCCTTCTCGAAACGCAACCAGATGGTTAATGTTGCATTTTTCCACTGCCAGGATCACAGGGCATTTCTGAAGACTAAGGGAGAGAAGCGACACGGAGGAGAGTCATCTTGCCAGCAGGGCAAGACGAGTGGGGGTAGTGGATCTGGGGCCCAGCAGCACAGGGGCACCCCATCTGCTGAGAAGTATAGGAGGTTTAGGGGCACAAAGGCCAGCAAGGCCAGGGTCAGGCAGGAAAGGGCCAACAGGGCCTATAGTACAGAGTCCAACATGGCTAAGGACATTAGGGCAGAGGCCAGTAGAGCTGACGATTTGAGCGGGGTCCATTTACAAGAAATTAATACACTTGTGGTGAGAGGGGACACACTTCGAGGTATTGCACGCAAGGGGACCAGGAAACCCAAGGATATGGAGGTTTCAGAGAACAACAGGCGCCTTAGGGACAACGCCCACCCATTCTAGCTTAGGGAGCTGCTGCACCAGCCGCTACAGCACCCACCGCCCCACCTAAGGGGAAACAGTCATTATAGTATGGGCGGGTCTACCATTTCACAACAGGAGATGGGCATGCACCTCCTAATTAGGCATAAATTCTTCCAAATTTATTCCTTTAATTTAGTTACTTTTAGCACCTCAACCAACATAATCGATTTGATTTTATCTCATAATCTTTCTACTGACTTATTCTAACGAGTACACCGAGTTTATGGTATTTCGTACTGATTTTATAGGTATTTGATGTCAATAAAGAAAGAAAGAAATCGAAATAATCGAAAAAGAAAAAAAGGAAAGTCAAAAGGGCAAAGTTGTAATTTTTACTCGGAATTTGGATGAGGCCTCTAAAGAAGAGTTGAAGATATCATGTTTACGAGTGCATAGGAAGAAACGGCACCTCAATCGGAGTTTCGGTGTAAAAGTTATGAGTAGTCAAAGATGGAAGAAAAAGTCAAAGGAAATTCGGACCGATCCAAGATGCATTATTTTAGTGAACCCCGGACCGAAGACAGATCGAAGATGAAAGAAAAGAAATGAACCAATCTGTACCGGATCGATCCGGCTAAGAAATAAATTAACCGATCCGGATTCCAGCCAGACCGAACCGAAGGAGGACCGGACCGGTCCGACTATCGAAGTTTTGTTTTCTTACTCTTCCTCCAATGGAGAGTCCTGGTCAAGCTAAAACTCTTGGAGTCTTGTAGGGTATTTAAACCCAATTTATTATCATTTTAAACATGGAGAATTTATCTAATTTTACCTTTTGGAGTTAGAAACCCTAGTTTGAAGATTGATTACAATTTTAATTTCAAGATTGAAGATTGTTCAGATTTTTGTGAATTCAAGTAATTTTAGTTGATGATTTTAGTGCTTTGGTAAGTAGTTAATTAATTTCCTCTTTCTAATATTCCTTCTACATCATTATTCAATTCTCCCTAAGTTTAATCATGATTTCCTGCAATTCAAAAATCATTTTCATTAATTTCGTCATGTTAGGCTAGGTTTTTAAAGGTCGGGATACATGAACTCAACCTGATGTGGTAGTTGCATGTGTATAAAATTAATCCTCTAAATTTAATGGTTTATTATGATCGTATTGCGTAGAAACAAAACAATTGTAGATCTTTGGATCTCGTTTGATTCAGGGTAACCGGGATGCTTCAGAATGCAATTCGAATGTAACTATTGCAATATCGATTTACTCGTCCTCTGATTAAGTATGATGAGGGCTTGAACCTCATATACGTAATGCTTGGGAGTAATAAATTATGGGTCTAATTAATCATTTAAATTTACGATTAGTTTTATACCATCAATACACTAAGGTTGAGGGATTGTATTCCCGTCCTGCTTTCTTCATCATATATTCCAAGTTTCATTCAATCATCATCAGTAATTTAGGTAATTTAGAGTAATTACATGCCATTCATTCATTAGTTCATTAGTTAATTACTTTCAAATTGAATTTAGTTGTAGTCCATTTCTAAAACCAATCATCATTTCCTTTCTTTAGAGTCAAAGTTAGGATTCCTTCGTCTATCCAACGTCGTTACAATTCCATTGTCCTATTTCCCTGAGGATCGATACCCGACTTATCGGATTATTACTTGAGCGACAGGCTTGCACTTAAGCCTAGAGAGTACGCACTTCTGAGACACATTCTTAGTTGCGTCAAGTTTTTGGCGCCGTTACCGAGGATTTAGGTAGACTTAGGATTAGATCAAGTAAATATCAAACTTTGACCAAAAATTTTCAAAAATCCAAAAACATATAAAAAATTGAAAAAGCACAAAAATATTCATCATCATCTCTCATAAGCACGTTAATGCAAATTTCTGAACTCACTCCAACCCACTACAATAATCCAATCCACATTCATGAAAACCTGATAGGAGAGTACAACCCTGATAGCCCTCACACTCCCAACGATCCACAATTCTGGGTTCCACCTCCCACAACGTCACACTCAATCGCAAATAACACTCCATTCTCCCTCTTAGGACACACTTCAGAGCACACCCCGAGCATACCAAGTGAGGATACCGAATCGTTAAGAGAGAGAGAGAGAGACACGTCGCAACACGGTAGTGCAGCCACCGGTGAGGAAGAGGCCCCGTATCGCCCGTTGAGAGAAATCTTATATCCCGAGCGCACTTTCACTCCGGGATGCATTATACTCCCGTATAATGTAGGGCAATTTCGATTTAAAAATGGGATGATCTAGATGCTCCCCCACTACCATGGGATGGATTCTGAAAAGCCATATCTTCACATCAGGGAATTTGAGGATGTGTGTGAAACTCTCAACGATCAAACTTGCACACAAGAGGTGATCCTCCTCAAACTCTTCCCATTCTCGCTAAAAGATAAGGCTAATACCTGGCTATGGTCATTACCTCCAAGCTCGATTGCATCCTGGAATGAGTTGCAATATAAATTTCTCAAGAAATTCTTTCCCACACATCAAACGATCTCCATCAAGGCTCAAATTCAAGCTTTCCGACAATTGGACAATGAGTCGTTTCATCGATGCTACGAGCGTTTCAATGAGTTAATTACTTCATGCCCCCATCATGGATTTGATACACCACAAATCATTCCTTCCTCTATAATGTGTTGAACCTTAATTCCAATAAACTCGTTAAAACCATGGGTAGTGGTCCGTTTGTCGACTTAGACGCCGCTGCACCTAAGGTATATCGCCGAGACTACCCAATCCTAGGATATATCTGACCCTAATGCTCAAAATCAAAATCGCCAAGTGACCACCACTCCATCGGCGTCCGACCGATTTCATGTCGAAAAGAATTATATGACGGACAGTCGATTAGATGTACTTGAGAAAGGACTGCGAGACCTATGTGAAGAATGTGGAAGAGGATCAATTGGATCCATCCCAAACCCCGTCGAGAAGGTGTGTGTGATTTATGAGGCGGGTCATTCAACTGAGGAATGCCCGACTGTACCCGCCTACAAGGTAATGCTTCAAGGGCAAGTCAGTGGTATAGGAGGATTCAAGGGTAATTTCGGTGCACCACACGGGAATTCTTATAACCCTCCATAGAAAAACCATCCTGGTTTTAGCTATGGGCAACAACATGCTATGATGAATCCTAATTCACACGTTGCCCCTTCTCTACCACCGTACTTTCAGCAAGCTCCACACATGCAAGGCCATGTGCAAGCACCACCACCTCAAGGAACATATATCACTCCACCATGGAGAACTCTCGAGGATACAATGAACCAATTTATCAATAACCAAAGTGCAACCAATGCTAGATATGATCGCCTGATCGGCGACATAAATGTAAATATTTCAAAGATACAATCACCGTTGAGTGTCCAAGAGAAGGGAAAGTTTCCTACCCAAGGCCAAAGACCTCCCCAAGGTCAAACTAGTGTTAGCTCCACCTTTACCAAACATCAAGAGAAATGTCAAGATATGAACACTCTTCGTAGTGGGAGAGTCGTTGATTTATCACCTCCCCCACACGACACAACCAAAGACAAGGAGATTTCGCCCAGCACGAAAGAGGACGAAGATGTCCCCTTAAAAGAGAGTGATAAAGAAGACACTAGTGAGCCCGAGGTTGTAGTGAAACCACCCACCGCGGCACTGTTTCCTCAAAGGTTGATTCCTTCCCACAAAGGAAACCCCCGTGATGAAGTGATAGACGTACTGAAGCAAGTAAAGCTAAATTTACCTTTCCTCGACGCTATCAAGCAAATTCCATCTTATGCAAAATTCATCAAAGACTTGTTGACAGTAAAGAAGAGGATGAAGGTAAACAAAAATGTCTTTCTAGCACGGAACGTGAGCTCCATCCTACTTAATGATCTCCCACCTAAATTCAAAGATCCAGGTGCACCCACCCTTTCCTTCATCATTGGAGAAAATAAAATCGAAAAAGCCTTACTTGACTTGGGAGCAAGTATCAATATCCTCCTTTACGCCATCTATAGGCAACTTGATCTGGGCGACCTTAAGCCCACAAGGATCACTCTCCAATTAGCGTATCGTACCGTGAAGATCCCACGAGGTGTAGTTGAGGACGTGATCGTCCAAGTTGACACTTTCTACTTCCCGGTAGATTTTGTCATTTGGGACACAGAGCCCTCCTTCGCTTCAAGCAATCATGTTACCATTATTCTTTGGCACCCATTTTTAGCTACGGCTAACGCTATTATCAACACTCAGAATGGGCAAATGCAACTCACTTTTGGGAATATGACCTTAGAGACAAACATCTTCCATATAGCCCAACATATGGGGGAAGAATATGATCTTCACGTGGTAAGCTTTATAGATGAGATCGTAGAGGAGTATTTTGAGGAAAATTATTGTGGAGACGCCCTAGAGTCCTGTTTAGTGTCAAGCCACGAGAGTGAGGGAACGCACACCAAATTTGAGAGGGAGGTTGAGGAGTTAAGAGAGTTACTTTATGAGAGAGCGTCAGACGAGGACGCGAGAAATGTGAATTGGGTTTCTCGATTCGAGGATTTACCACCAACGGAGATACGCATGGTTCCCTCCAGCGAAAAATTTCCAACCCTTGAATTGAAGAAACTACCCTCCCATATTAAATATGCATACCTAGGAGAGGACGAGACATTTCCTGTTATTATCTCCTCTTGCTTAGACGAAGAGTAGGAGGGTAAACTGTTAAAAATTCTGAGGAAGCTCCAAGATGCTTTCGGTTGGTGTATTGCTGATTTGAAGGGGATAAGTCCTTTAATTTGCACCCACAAGATCCATCTCGAAGAGGATGTCAAGCCCTCGAGAGAAATGCAAAGAAGGTTAAATCCCAATATGAAAGAAGAGGTGAGAATCGAAATTATCAAGTTACTGGATGCCGGGATTATCTACCCAATCTCGAATAGCAAGTGGGTGAGCCCTATTCAGGTTGTCCCTAAGAAGTCGGACATGACAGTGATTGAGAATGCTAAGGGCAAGCTAGTCCCCCAACATACCACCACCGGGTGGCGCGTTTGCATTGATTACCGAAAACTCAATGCGGGAACTAGGAAAGACCATTTCCCCTTACCATTTATTGATCAAATTCTTGAGAGAGTAGTGGTCCACCCTTACTATTTCTTACTTGATGGTTATTTCGGATATAACCAAATTGAGGTGGATGTACTGGACCAGGAGAAAACGACCTTCACTTTCCCTTTTGGTACGTTTGCCTACTAACGTATGACATTCGGCTTGTGTAATGAACCTGCGACCTTTAAAAGGTTCATGTTAAGCTTATTTAGTGACATGGTCGAAAGAGGACTCGAAGTGTTCATGGACGATTTCAGCATTTTTGGCACCTCTTTCGATCTTTGTCTTGAAAAACTGGAAAAAGTACTTGCCCGATGTGTGGAAAAGAACTTAGTGCTAAATTGGGAGAAATGCCATTTTATGGTCACTGAGGGAATAGTTCTTGGCCATATAGTTTCATCCAAGGGGATAAAGGTTGATAGAGCTAAGATAGATGTTATAGCCGATCTATCCCACTAAAATCGCTCAAAGACGTGCGCTCCTTCTTGGGTCACGCGGGGTTTTATCGAAGGTTTATTAAGGACTTTAGCGCCATTGCTAGGACCTTAAGCAACCTACTCATGAAGGACACCCCGTTTGAGTGGACGGAATGCTTGTGTTCGCTCCCATCATGCCAGTTCCGAATTGGTCCTTACCATTCGAACTTATGTGTGATGCTAGCGACTATGTGATAAGGGCTGTTTCGGGCTAAAGAAAAGACAATAAGGCTCATGTCATCTACTATGCTAGCCGGACCCTTACCAGACCACAACTCAATTACTCCACTACAGAGAAGGAGTTTCTAGCAGTAGTCTTTGCTCTTGACAAATTTCGATCCTACCTTATAGGTTCTCCCATCACTTGCTTCACCGACCACGCAGCGTTGAAATACCTACTTGTAAAGAAAGACGCAAAGTCGTGCCTCATAAGGTGGATCCTACTCCTACAAGAATTTAATATCTCCATTAAAGATAAGAAAGGAGTAGAAAACGTCGTTGCCGACCACTTATCACGTCTTTCGTCCGACGTGCCTAATGATCCAATACCCATAAACGAATACTTTCTAGATGATCAATTCTTTACCACCTCTCCTTTTCCCTGGTTTGCGGATATAGTGAACTATCTTGTAACGGGAGTCGTCCCTGCCGATTGGAAACCACAAGATAAGAAGAGGTTTATTATTTAGTCGCGCATGTTTTTCTATGACGACCCTTTTGCGCCCACCAAATCATCCGACGATGTGTACCGGATGGCAAGATCCTAAAATTCATCCAATTTTATCATTCGAAAGCTTGTGAAGGCCACTTTTCAACGAAAAAGACGACCGCTAAAATTTTGCAATACGGCCTCTATTGGCCCATAATATTCCAGGATGTGAACAATGCTTGTAAATCCTGCAATAGGTGCCAAAGGATGGGAGATATTACCCGACGAGACATGATGACATTAACCCTGATACTCATTATTGAGATCTTCGACTGTTGGGGTATTGACTTCATGGGCCCTTTCCCCCCGTCCTTTGGTCTCCTATACATCCTTGTTACAATTGACTACGTTTCCAAATGGGTGGAAGCCATAGCGACCAAGACAAATGACAACAAAGTGGTGATTAAGTTCCTGCAGGAACACATACTTTCCCGCTTCGGTGCTCCGAAAGCGATAATGGCACACACTTTTGCAACAGGCTATTCACGAAGCTCATAAGAAAGTATGGTGTCGTTCAGAAGAAGTTTGGAATGACCTATCACCCACAAACGAATGGGCAGGCCGAACTAGCGAAGCAGGAGATAAAGAACATTCTCGAAAAGATCGTCAACCCATCTCGGAAAGATTGGTCACTTAGATTGAACGATTCGCAATGGGCCTATCGTACCGCATACAAAAATTCGCTCGGCATGTCCCAATTCAACTTTGTATATGGCAAACCATGCCATCTTCCCGTGGAATTAGAGCACAAGGCGTATTGGGTGATTAAGGAGTTGAACTATTCCATGGATAAGGCCGGTGAAGTTCGTAAGCTTCAATTAAATGAGTTAGAAGAGATACGAAATGATGTATACGAGAATGCAAAAATTTCCAAAGAAAGGATGAAACTCGCTCATAATAATATCATTCGATGCAAAGATTTTCTTCCTGAATAAAAAGTGCTTCTCTATAACTCTCGGCTTCATCTCTTTTCGATAAAGTTGCGGTCACGATGGTCTGGCCCGTTCGTTGTTAAGAATGTATTCCCGCACAGAGCTGTTGAGTTAGACGATTTGAAAGGGGGAAATACATTCAAAGTAAATGGACAACACCTAAAGCCATATTTAGAGGCGTGTGTGGATGAAGTCGACACCGTTTGGTTATCAAACCTCGTTTATGGGGTAGAGTGAGATGCTACAGTAAGGTCGTCGCACCCCCGATGCGTATGGGGTGAATTATTGTGTATAACAGACGAGAGTCATGTGAGTAATGAGAGTCCCTAGGATTATTGGTACAATGAGGTTAGAGCGTTCACATGTTTCGGGAGAATGCGTCGAGATTTTTTGCCATAGGTATCAAGAGGGTGTTGGATCCAAAATTGATAGGAGGTATTGTTAAGCGTCGAAAAATTTCGGAGAAAGCAATCGCATTTAAGTTAGGGGGAGAAATCATGCTCAGTATAAGAACCGGATTGGTTCATTTATTTTTTAGTCGGACCAATCCGGACCAGATCGGTTCATTTCTTTTAGAGCCAGATCGATCCGATAATTAAAGTGCTCGAAAATTAAAAGGACCAGACCGGTCCAGTCCTGTACCAGCCAAATCGATCCAATTTTTGTAGTCTTTCCTCTTTCCCTAGGTACACCCCCTTCTCCCCAATACATTCTCTTCCCTCCCAATTCGTCCAACCATTCCCAACCCTTCAATTTCCCTCCCAAATACATCCCCTTTTTCCCTCCAAAGTCTTTCCCTCCATTCCCAAACCCTTCCCAGACTTCTCACCTATAAATACACACCCAACTCCAATATTTTTCTCCACACCTTCAACCACATCACCTCTCTATTCTCCCCACCTATTTTTTCCAGGACCCTCCCCTTGTCATAATGGTTCAAAGAGCTCCCCCCGCCAAATACGACTCAACTGAAATCCTTCCCTCCGTCCATGGTGAGTTTCTCTTCCGCCAAGAAGAGCGTTGGTGCAACCATTTATTTGGTCCGGATCGCAAACTCCACATGGAGCGAGCTGTCCAATGGGCAGGGCTGCCCAATTCCATCACCGTCCTTTTCATGCCTAGGTGTTGGGGACGTTTCCTTAATGAACCCTACGAGGCAGTTTGGGCCGTCGAGGTACGCTCTTTCTATGGCTCCCTTGTTCAAACGGGCCATTTCGAGTCTCAAGCCTATATTGATGGTACCGTCATTCTCTTTTCTTTGGCCCTTCTCACTGCTAAGTTGGGCGAATATGACGTTCCCGATGTTAAAGACTACACATACCCAAGGAATGTCGCCCCGGTAGCCAAGGAATTGATTATGGAGCGAATTGCCCACGGTATTGCATGGAGGGGGGAGACTGTTGTTCTTGGACGACTTAATGAGAAAGCACGCCTCACATTCCAAATTGTGTGTGCTAACATTCTGTAAACCTCCAACGATTCTGCAATGCGTCCCCGTCAAGCCACATTAACATACCACCTCTTCGATCCCAACACTTCCATTAATCTGGCTCGCACCCTACACACTGACACTCTCGTTGCATCCATGGATGAGAAAGGTGCAGCACCACTTCCATATGCACGCCTGATTACCTCCATTCTCAAAGATGCTGGCATTGAGGCTCCGCTAGACCGTACTCGCCTCCCCGGTACCTTTGGATAGGGAACCCGCACTCAGAGCGCCAAACAGCTAGCCATCCTTCGGGCAAGGCATGGAAGTGATGACGAGGCCGATGATGCCTCGAGTGAGGAAAAGGAAGCGGAAGAGGCAGCTGTCGATGTAGAGATGGGTGAAGTGGGAGTAGATGAAGAGTCGGCCAAAGAAGAAGACGACCCAGATTTTGAATGGGCGGGTGGCGAGCTCACTAATAGAATGTCGACCCTCGAGACAAAATTCAGCAACTTTATGACCGACTATCGACGCGATACAAGTATGATGTTTCGTTTCCAAGCGGACTTGTACAGACGCCAAGGGGATCCCAACGAGCCCTTGCCATCCTACTTTTATGACCCTTATGGCCCCGACGCGCCCAGCTCTTCCCACCCACCGCCCCAGTGAAGATTTGTTGGTTTGTGGTAGTTTTTAGTTATTTCCCTGTTCATATGGTTGTATGCTCTTTCCTGTTATTGTACCACAGTCCTATTTTATAAAAAAATGCATTTTCTCCATTTGTTTATTTTATTTATCGCACTTATTATTTTGCCTTGTTTAGATTTTTGTCCCTTTTTCCTGAGGACAATGCAAAAGTATAAGTTAGGGGGGGTGACAAGTGCGTATTTCTAAAACTTCACAAATTTTCAAAAATGCACAAAAATCTCAAAAAAAAAATCATAAAATTTTGAAAAATCCAAAAATATTTTTGTTCAAAATAAATAAAAAATTAGAATTCAAAATTTTCAAAAATATCACTAAAAGTCGATTTAAAGTCTCGAGTTGTAAAAACACAATACACAAAGCCGAAATTGACCAAAGATGGAAATTGTGCGAAAATTGACGACTTAATGAATAAGTGTGGAGATTAACAACCCCGGTGAGATTCGAGCCTTTCATCTTTTTGAAAATTATAAATCAATCCGAGTTAATTGTTAACTCAAAGTTATTTTTAGTGTTTAAATAAGTCGTTGAGGATATCAATTCTTTCATTTTGATCGGTTATGGAAAATGTGTGATATTGCCTTAAAAAGTGCGCTACAAATCTCTAAATTAAATTCATCTCGAAACGCATATGGTAAATTAATAAGTAATTCGAACAATGAAGTAGGCCACCGTTTGTTACCCAAAAATATTGGCTATAAAAAGTAGCGAAAAATTATCCCTTTTGTAACCCAAATTGTGTCGAATAACAGTTATCCTTTTCGTTTGACAACCCGAAAAACCAAACAACTCGAAATTGTGAAAATCGAATATTTATCAAATAAAGTCCAAAAAGTGCATAAAAAGGGGCAAGAAAAAGAATAGAAATGCTCAACAAAAATAGCAAGAAAAGAAAATAAGTGAAAAACAGAAAAAATAGAGAAAAAGAATAGAAAATGAGAAAAAGCCCGGAAAAGCACTAAGGGACATCATAAGAAAAATTTTCAATTCCAATCTTCCCTACCATTCTCATATTACCCAATACACCTATAACCTGAAAAGTATTAACCGAGTCTGGGTTGATAAATTAATTACCGCGTGGAGAGCTAAGACATCAAAAGATAATAAAAGAGATTAAATGCGTAAAAAAAAGGCGATGTTCCCGTTTCCCAATAATCGTATTCCGTTGATGAGATCAAATCACTATAATATTTATGTCTTTCTACTTGTGTGCGTGAACTTGGTTCCAATTTATTTACTCTTTATATCATGCACATCGAGAGAATAGCCACATTCCGAGTGATTCATTTGTGAAAACATCCCGTGAGAATTTGAAATCAAAGCGAATTTTCGGATAAGTAACGTATTGGTCAATCGGTGAAAACCCGCGGTTAAATTTCTGGCTTCACACACGCACAATGATTTGAGACTCTTGAACATGACTTGATGATGATTATTTTCTGGAAAAGTTTGAATTATACAATTTTTGCGTATTTTGAATTTTCTTTTAGTCGAATTTTGTGGGTATATTCACTGCAAACCCTCACGAGACACAACTCATCCTACTAGGGTAACCTAGGGGTTTAAAGGCTTGTTGCAAATGCTAAATGCAATCGCTTGCTCGCGAAAAAGGTATTCTATCCCAATAAAATGATTTTCAAGAGTTGAGCCTTGCTAGGATTCTTTTACATTGCTCGGGATGCGGAAAGTTCTAAGTTAGGGGGGTTTGATTAGACATAAATTCTTCCAAATTTATCCCTTTAATTTAGTTACTTTTCGCACCTCGAGCAACGTAATTGATTTGATTTTATCTCATAATCTTGATACTGACTTATTCTAACAAGTACACCGAGTTTCTGGTATTTCGTACTGATTTTACGGGTATTTGATGTCAATAAAGAAAGAAAGAAATCGGAAGAACCGAGAAAGAAAAGAAGGAAAGTCAAAAGGGCAAAGTTGCAATTTTTACCCAGAATTTGGATGAGGCCTCTAAAGAAGAGTTTAAAATATCAAGTTTATGAGTGCATAGGAAGAAACGACACCTCAATCGGAGTCTTGGTGTAAAAGTTATGCGTATTCAAAGATGGAAGAAAAAGTCAAAGGAAATTCGGACCGATCCGAGATGCATTATTCCAGTGAACCCCGGACCGAAGACGGGTCGAAGCTAAAAGAAAAGAAACGAAATGATCTGTACCGAATCGATCCGGAAAATAAATAAACAAATCGATCCGGATTCCAGCCAGACCGAACCGAAGGAGGACCGGACCGGTCCGACTATCGAAGTTTTATTTTGTTACTCTTCCTCCAATGGAGAGTCCTGGTCAAGCTAAAAATCTTGGTGTCTTGTAGGGTATTTAATCCCGATTTATTATCATTTTAAACATGGAGAATTTATCTAATTTTTTCCTTTTGGAGTTAGAAACCCTAGTTGAAGATTGATTACAATTTTAATTTCAAGATTGAAGATTGTTCAGATTTCTACGAGTTTAAGCAATTTTAGTTGATGATTTTAGTGCTTTGGTAAGTAGTTAATTAATTTCCTCTGTCTAATATTCCTTCTACATCATTCTTCAATTCTCCAATAGTTTAATCATGATTTTCCGTAATTCAAAAATCGTGTTCATTAATTTCATCATGTTAGGCTAAATTTTTAAAGGTTGGGATACATGAACTCAACCTGATGTGTTAGTTGCATGTGTGTAAAATTAATCCTCTAAATTTAATGGTTTATTATGATCGCATTGCGTAGAAACACGATAATTGTAGATCTTTGGATCTTGTTTGCTTCATGGCAATCGGGATGCTTCAGAATGCAATTCGAATGTAACTATCGCAATACTGACTTACTCTTCCTCAGTACTAAATTTTGGGTCTAATTAATAATTTAAATTTACGATTAGTTTTATACCATCAATACACTAGGGTTGAGGGATTATATTCCCGTCCTGCTTTCTTCATCATATATTCCAAGTTTCATTCAATCATCATCAGTAATTTAGGTAATTTAGAGTAATTGCATGCCATTCATTCATTATTTAATTACTTTCAAAAGTGAATTTAGTTATAGTCCATTCCCAAAACCAATCATCTTTTCTTTTCTTTAGAGTCAGAGTTAGGATTCCTTTGTCTATCCAACGTCGTTACAATTCCATTGTCCTATTTCCTTGAGGACCGATACCCGACTTATCAAATTATTACTTGAGCGACAGGCTTGCACTTGAGCCTAGAGAGTACGCACTTCTGAGACACATTCTTAGTCGCGTCACCTCCATAGGCATTCGAGGGTATGTTTCCCATTTTTGGTCATGTTTTTTGCATTATTTTTTATACAAGTGCATCACACTCTTTTGTTAGCACAGGGTTTGCATAGGATATGGGTATGGTAGACTATGCTTCAGATATTGTATATAGACTCACTAGTGGGTAGAAGGGCACCCATATGGTCAGTGTGTCGGGGTATCGGTATTGAGATTGGTCAACTTACTTTTGTTGATGATTTACTAGTACTTGACATTCATGAGTACGACGTCATTTTGGGGATGGACTAGCTAGACATTTATAGGTCATGTGTGGATTGCTATGGGAGGTTCATCGTCTTCTCCATTCTGAGGTAGGATATGTGCGTAGTTGCGATTCCGCACCCCGAGGGTTGGTCGAGCACGCATTTGTATTACATTAAGGAGGATACTTCTTCAAAGGTTTTGGTGACGTTAGATTCTATCCCGGTGGTGAGCGACTTTTCTGGTGTCTTTGGGGAGATTACGGTGTTACTACCTAGTTGGGAGATTGATTTTATAATAGACTTGATTTCGAGCACAAGACCTATTGCCCATACTCCGTATCGTATGGCTCTGTTGGAGATGAGGGAGCTACGAGAGCAGATTGAGAAGTTGTTAGGGAAGGGGTTTATCAGGAGGAGTACTTCGCCCTGGGGTGCTCCAGTGTTGTTCGTCAAGAAGAGGGACGAATCTTTACGAATTTGTGTCGACTATAGGGAGTTAAAAAAAGTCACGATTCGAAACAAATATCCATTGCCACGTATAAATAATTTATTTGACCAGCTAAGGGGTGTTGCATATTTTTTTAAGATTGATTTTAGGTCGGGCTACCATCATTTGAGAGTTCGAGAGAAGGACGTCTCAAAGATACTCATTATGGGTCGTACGAGTTTTTGGTGATGCCATTCGGGCTAACTAATGCACCGGCGGTATTCAGGGATTTGATGAATCAAGTGTTCAGGGACTTTTTGGATCGATTTGTTATTGTATTCATGGAAGATATTTTGATATATCCTAGGAATACGGAGGAGCACACATAACATCTACGGGTGGTCTTACAGACGCTTCGGGATCATCAGTTGTATGCAAAGTTTGAGAAGTGCAGTTTTGGTTGAGGGAGGTATAATTTTTGTACCACATTGTATCCAAGCAGGGGATATTCGTGGATCCAGGGAAAGTTTTTATTGTGATGGAGTGAGGACAACCCACTACACTCACCGAGGTGCGCAGCTTCTTAGATTGGACGGGTATTACCATCGATTCATTCTGGGGTTTTCCAAGATTGTCAAGCCCTTAATGAATTTGACGAGGAAGGTGGTACATTTTTTTTGGGATGAGGTGTTCCAACAGGCGTTTAACGAGCTGAAGATTAGATTGACTAAAACATCAGTTTTGGTTATACCTCGGGAAGGAGTTGATTACAAAGTTTACACTGATGCGTCCCTAAGGGGACTTAACGGGTTTTTTATGCAAGAGGAGAGGCCGATACATTATCCTTACCTAAAGCTTAAGCCTCACAAGGGACATTAACCCACCCATGACTTGGAGTTAGAAGTCGTGGTTTTTGCTTTACGAGTGTGGAGACACTATCTCCTGGGGGAGAAATTTTAGCTTTTCATAGACAACAAAAGCTTGCAGTACTTGTTCACACAGCGGGAGTTGAACACGCGACATAGGAGATGGCTAGAGTTTGTGAAAGACTATCAGTTCAATATTCAGTACCACCCGAGGAAGGCGAATGTCGTAGCGAATGTATTAATCCGTAAGATATTTCTAGAGTTGGCGGTAGTGTGGAAGGCGAAGTAGGGGTCACTTCATGGGGATGATGACTTGACCCGAGCATTTATGTCAGTTCTCACCATCACCACCAAGATCATTATTCGGATGGTGAAGGCATAGGCAGAGGATCAGCTTTGCCAAGAGCGGGTGAGACAGTTGCTAGCTGAGGGGGTGGAGCATTTTTCTATCGCGTGAGATAGCAGTTTGAGATTCCAGGAGAGGCTAGTTTTTTTATATGATGAGGATTTGAGGCGGGCCATCATGTTGGAGGCTCACATTTCACTATTTACAGTACATCTCGGAGGGGATAATATGCACCACGATATGCGTTGTTAGTATTGGTGGGCTGGTATGAAAAGGGATATAGCTGAGTTTGTGTCCAGATGTGCTACGTGTCAGCTGGTGAAGGTGGATCATCAGTGTTCCACAGGTACTCTACCACCTTTGGAGATTTCGGTGTGGAAATGGAAAAGAATATCTATGGACTTTATTACTGGGCTACCTACTTTGTAGAGGGGGCATGATTCGATATGGGTGATTGTCTATAGATTGACAAAGGTGTCTCATTTCTTATCGGTTAGGATAGACTATAGCTCTGAGAAGTATGCCAGACTCTTCCTTGTAGAGATTGTTAAGTTGTATGGGGGTACCGCTCAATATAGTGTTCGACAGGGATAGGATGTTTGTGTCCCACTTTTGGAGGAGCTTCCAGTAGGCTTTGGGGGTAGAGTTGAGACTAAGCACGTCATATAATCCTCAGACCGATGGGAAGATGGAGAGGGTGAACCTGATGCTGGAGGACATGTTACGAATGTGTATCTTGGATTTTAAAGGGACATGGAGCAGTATTTGCCGTTAGTAAAGTTTGCCTATAACAATAACTACCAGTTCATGATAGGGATGATATCGTTTGAGGCACTCTAGGGGAGACCTTACCATTCACCCTCATGCTGGTTAAAGGTGGGGGAGAACAAGTTACTTGGGCCAAACTTCATTCAGGACACCTTAGAGAAGGTAGAGATGATTCGGGCCAGGATACGAATTGCTTAGGATAGGCAGAAAAGCTACATAGATGCGGGACGGAGACACTTAGACTTTGATGTTAGAGAGCAGGTGTTGATTAAAGTGTCTCCCATGAAAAGAGTGATGATATTTGGGAAGAAATGGAAGTTGACCCCTCGATACGTGGGACTATTCCCTATTTTGGAGAGGACTGGGCCTGTAGCATACTGATTAGGATTACTGGATCACTTGTAGTGGATGCACGATTTCTTTAACATATCATCATTACGGAGATTCCTTAGAGATGAGGTGGAATACCAGCCCATTGATATAGAAGAGATTGATCTCCATCCAAATGCTACTTATGAGGAGAGGCCATTAGCCATTTTGGATAGATAGGAGAGCCAACTGCGGTCCAAGATTATTCCTTTAGTTTAGCTGCAGTAGGGGCACCACCGGGAAGACGAGTCGACTTGGGACAAGGAGGACGACATGCACACAAAGTATCTTGAACTCTTCTAGCTAGGTACATACTTTTTTAATTCCGAGGATGGAATCCCGTTATTAGGGGGGAGAATGTAATACCCCGTATTTTCTTATAATTAAATAATTAAATATTATTTTTGGAAAAAATAATTAATTTTGGAAATTAGATCTAAATAAATGTCGAGTGGAAATTTGTTGTTTAGTTATATCTGTGTGTGATTCATTTTTTTTATGTGCATGAATATGACATTTGCATATAATAAAAGAAAATACATAATTTATGTGTGACACAAATTAAAAGTAACTATTATTGACATAAATAATTCGAAACACAGTTTGGGACACATATGGGCTCATTTAGATGATTTAGACCCTTAAAATAGTCCTGGGTCAATAATACATAGGTTGGGGAAGTTTGGGGCCAATTAAATGGATTCATTAGGGGGTCCAAAAGTTGGGCTTAGGGCCCAACTCGGGATTAAGTACCTAATTAGAGGTTAAGTGGGGGGTAAACCACTCCTCCATTATCATTCCACAAACCAAAAAATCACAGTTACGGGAAGAATAGGGAAAAACACTAAAGAAAGGGAGAAACGGCAAGAACAAAGGAGGAACCAAAGAAGAAAATAAAAGGACATCTCTTCTACAATTCTAAGGCAATAATTTTCTTTCTTGATTTATGCTTTACAATTTACTTCTCGATGCATATAACTATTCCCTTTAAATTTTAGGATTAGGTTGAGTATGTTTAATTTGATGATGAACAACACGTGTAGAGGATTGATTTATATCTAGAAGATTGTCCTTGAAATTATTTGTCGAAAATCTGAATTTTGAGGTTAGATTTCCTTAAGTTTTGATAGCTATTTGGGGAAAAAGTGAATAACTAAGGTAGAGATTTTCATATTGAGTAATGGACTGAAATCTTGTTGTGAATCCCTAAATGAATACCCTTTTGCTGCTGAAATTAAACAATGTTGGAAATTGGAAGAATGTCCAAATTTTAGAAAACCTTAATAGATGATACCTATTGGATTTGAGTACATAAACATTGGAATTCATTGCTAGACCTCAAAAAAATTGTTGTTGAATTCGTATAATTTTCTGGGTGGAATTTGTGGAACTGTAAAAGAGAGGTGGAGAGATGGAGAAGACGAAAGGTCGCTCAAACGACGTGGCAGATCATTCGAGCAACATGCTAAGTTGCGCGAACAAACCTCCCACGCCACGTGGTTGACCCTTTAATCTCTTTGTTCCTTTTGGCCTGAGTCTGAATCTCCTAAGTTTTAAAGCTTCGAATGTAAACCAGTTTAGTAGTACGCGAAATTTAATAAGGAACAGATATTTAAATGGGGTTAAAGGAATTTATTATGGGTTAATAAATTATTGAAGTAATGTTACACCCACACTTTAATTATTGATAATCACAATAAACTTGATACTTAAGTAATTATATTTTTTATGGAATGGAATTAATAATTTATTGGATGGTAAATTATTAATTAATTAAATGTGGTGGAACTTTGGATGGGTTTTTATGGTAATTATAGAGTAATTTCCATTACATAATATATGGGATAATAATATGTACTATTATATATATTTATGTGTGGACATACCAGTGGACCCTCCTATCGGTTCAGGGGTTCGTGCGTTCGAGCCGCATACCACACGTTGGCATACGTGGGATTGAATATGTGTAGGCCATATAGGTAATATGTGGAGGCTCCACCCACGAGAAGTAAGGTTGGAGCTGACCATTCCTGTATCACCGTTGGGTATGGGTCATGTACAGGTATCCTGCGTCGGGACCGCCCCCAGTTTGTGTGTGTTTGTGTTGTCCATTTAGGATAAGGGATTCCTCCGGACTTGCCGATAGAGGACGAATTAGACACCAACGGTAGATACCCATGTGTGTCAAATATATGGAAGCACATATATTAGTAATTACGTGGATAGTATTAAACTAATTTAATTGTCTAAGCATGTGGACAATAAATATTATTCTTGATCCTATAATGCATAATAAATATTTGTGCCTTATACTTGACACTTATGAAATTGGAATAATTGTAAGTTGACAATTTAAGTGTAGGGATTACATTAATTAATTATTGATACAATCACTCTATAGTTTGAGGTGATCTCAAAATTCATTATTTGGGACGTATTGGGGTGCGAATAATATTACACTTAGATGAGGGGTGAGGTGTTATACACATGTGACTGATGTGGGGGGGGGGGGGGGTAATTATTGTTCATTGACTGTATTATTGCAATCATAAATTATTCAAGTTAATTATTGCACACCTCGGGCTCTGACCCAAATTTAAATATTTTCCCCCCGGGTGCTCCTAGACAGGGATAGATGGATTGTGCTATAGCAGTCTTGCAGTGCTCTTTAGTTTCAGCTCAGTTATTTCTAGCATAGGTGCTTCTCAGCTTTAGCTATTTATTTATTTGGAACATATTTAAAGGCATAAGCCCAACCTTTTACTTTATGTTGGTGGAGAAGTATGTTACTCTAGTTGGATATTTATATTATTTTGGTGGCTTGGATCTACTTATTCATTATAGACGTATTTGGTGACCTTTCAAGCTTGGGCCTTAAATTATAAATTATTTATATATGCATTTGTGCTAAGGATGGTATTAATTGACAAGCACGCCATATCTTTGGTGTATCGTGCATAGACAGCCTTTACATGAAAAAATAGAGGTTATTACGAAAACCCTAAAGAGATTGCGGAAAGAGGAACCAAGAGTTGGAAAAAGAATTATGTAGTTTTGACGATAAATTCCTAAACCAATTAATAGGCAAGTTCACATCTTTTAAGAATATAATTGGGATTGTGTTTTGGTAGTAGTTTTTCATTGGATTCTAAATTATACATTTAGAAACTTGATGTTAAAAATCTTTAATTTAATTTGAGAAATCTGTTTAATGGTGATATTAACCCTTAATCCTTTTTTAATGAACTAAGTGTAATTGAGGAGAAAATCTATGAATTGAGTTTTTATTCTGATCTATATGGGCATCCTTGGAATTATGTTAATTAATCAAGTAAAACCCCTTATTTTAATTCGAAAGTTGATCCCAATTTGAGTTGTTTTTAGTAGAACATGAACCTAGGGTTCAAATTGTATAAACATGAAATTAAGCCTTTTATGTGGTTTGATTCACCTAGAGTTGGTTGATTTAGGTTACTATTATTGTTATAGACCTTAGACTTAAAGGAAATGGGATTTAAGCTCTTTAGAGGCTTTAAAAGTAGATTTTAGCTTGATAATGGTCGTTTTTGGCACTTGGATATGATGAACTTTTCATCGAGATCGTTCGAACAAGATTGGTACTCTCATTGGAATAACTTGTATTATCGCTCGAATAAGATCCCACCAATGGAATTGCAGATAATTGAATTACGAATACGTGGGTGTTGGTTTCGTATTTTTTGTATTTTTTATGAATTTCTTACGAATATTTTACCAATAGTGGGCAAGGCTTAAATTCTGGACTAATGATTTTGGATTTGGACTTTGTGTTGTGTTCGTTTGGTTATGATTTTGATTGGGGAGTTTTTTTGGTGTTAGATTCTTAGATCTAATGGTAATAATCCGAAAATACATTGAGTTTCAGTAAGACTTATTGAAGGTTTAGAATACCGAGATAAATAGTTAGGATGATTTAATAGAGATCTATCAACTGTCCGACTAGAAATAAATGTATCAGGGGGTTCCACATTTGTATTTCTCTTTACAATACGTCTCACGCATGGAGTTTAGGTAAGGTCGGAATCTTTTGGTATTTGGTAGTTATGAATCGTCAATTAGAATATTTTTGTAAACCCCAGTTTAGGGTAGTTCATATATCGAATGAGATATTGTATAAGTTAGGTGTTGATACTTATATTTGAGAGCCTTGGGTATTAGAGATAGGTTATCTATATTTGTTTATAGTTAACGTGATATATTAAGAGATTTTATGTACAACCAGGTTTAATAGGGTTTTATGATTGTTTATTTGTCCAAATTGCGTAAAGTCATACTTGACTATTTTGCTTTATGTGTAAAAGCATACCGTGGTGTGTGAGTACTCATGGGTGACGTATTGGGAGGGATTTTGATGGGAAGCATACGATGTTGACTGCGCTAGTACCCCAATGATGAGATGGGTTTTACCTTGGTTATTTTACCCCGATCCTACGACTGATGTACCCGTGTCCACGAGTGAGGATAAAATAGGGGAGTTCTAGCATATAGCCTTGGGTATGGAGGTAGTGTGTTATGACGGTAATGTATAGTGATTGTCTCTTGATGGTGGATTAGAGGTTATAGGTTCGATACAACCTATAACTATACCTAGTATGCACGACTGATTTCTAAGCCAATAAGGATAGGCCTTTGTTTATTTTATGTGTGGAATCAAGAGTAGTACATTTAAATTGTATTTATTAGAGGTCGTACTTATGTGGATGTTAGACATATAGACTGCCTTTCCTTTACTTTATGTGGTTTTGTGTTACGGTACTTGAGGGGTCTTATCGACTTATATCTTATCCTAAAGATGTATGTGATTTATACTAGAGATGTATAACTATAAACTTACGAGTCAGGATTTGTGTAGCAAATGTACTAGAGACGTATATATTATATTAGTGGCAGGATACTATTCAACACGTATAGATTTGAGATGCGTGTATCATATATAGGGACAGTTAGCGATACTTCCATTAGTTAGCCATATATCCTTAAGATAAGAACATACCGTAAGTTAAAATGATTCTTACTATAAGAGATTAATTTAAGGAGGAGAAAGTAAGCAAGAATGAACTAAACTATTAACTTTATTCACATAGGTGACAAATGGGTTTGGGAGTAAAACCACTGATTAACAGGGGGAAATCGCGACGCTCGCATCACCGAATGACCATAGTCGTTTTAGGCTTCCCGTCGTAAAACAAAAAGATACCAAGACTATAACTACACTCTATATGAGAGTACAATGGCCAGTCCGGGTATCGAATCCATAGGGAATGTGGTTAGACGTTAATTGATTTATTATTTCAATAAGAAAAGTGAAAAAGATGATAAATAAAATAAAAATAAAACTAGGCATGAATTTAAACTAAGATTAACAAAACCGAGTAAAAACAATAGATTGACACTAATATCCCTTACCTCAGATTAATTAATAATATGATCACAAGGGAAGACAAGTCTATCAAGATTAAATCTCATTTTCACAATTAATTAAGTCTAGAGTTGTCATCCCTTAAATTGTTATAAAATCTTAATTGATTTTGGCATCAACAGATATCCCCGAGATTACACACGCACGGTCGTAAATATGGCGCATGCATGATATAAACCGTCAAATATCCTAGGCATAAATTCAAGAACAATCTAACCTATTTAAACTCATAAAACCCATCATCAAAGCAAAGCGACCCATTAACCCAAGGTGAGTTCAATCAATCTCAACCTAAACTAAAATAGCGGCAAAGCATCATAAATGACATGAATTAAATGAAAGTAAGTAAATCTAATTAACAAAGCAAGTAAACAAATAACAAAGAAAGAAAATGGCGAAAGAAAGATTGAATTAAAGGAAAAAGATGCTCAATAGTGAGTTACATACCCAAATGGGAAAATCCTAGGAGAAAGAAGAGGAAGCTCCTAAAAATCTCCTCAAACCCTATTCTATAACCTAAAAACTAAATATAAACTAATTATATACAAAATACAACAAAAACAACTTATATAGTAAGTTGGGAAAAGAAAATAAATGAAATAAATTGTCAAAATGCTGAAGGTGTCGATCGATCTTGAAATTACCCACTACTTTCCTTTGTAGGCTGAAATACAATGGCCAATCGACTGGGGTCTGAAGGCCAGTCGACCAG
Organism: Sambucus nigra; assembly: GCA_949130495.1. Taxonomy (NCBI): domain Eukaryota; kingdom Viridiplantae; phylum Streptophyta; class Magnoliopsida; order Dipsacales; family Adoxaceae; genus Sambucus; species Sambucus nigra. Next base: position 28,183,100 of record OX422217.1, on the reverse strand, counting down.
TGCGCTGTGTTGAGGGGCTCTTTGGTCTTTATAGGGGAGAAAAGGCGCACTATGGAATCATCCATAACTTCATCATTCGGACACGAAATGACGAGTCGTTTGTGGCCACGTGAAGCTAACTCAATGAACTACGCTCTTATGGAGATCCGTTGGTCGGGACATGAAGTGTGAAAAGTCTAAAATACCCTTGAAGTTGTATTAGATGATATAGAACTTCCTCAAAATGCAACAAATCCACACATTAAGCATTCCCATACCTTTAAAAGCTCAGTTATACCTCATAGAGCATAAAAACATACATATTAGAGGTTGTCTAGTTAACAAGCATAAATATAGGAATTAAGGAACACAAAAGTGATGGAATGCATGAAGATAACATGTGTAAATATGCAATATTCGTGACGTATCACACCCCCTAACTTAGACATTACTAGTCCTTAGTGATGAAACAAAACATAACCAAACCACAACTGGCGATACAAAATGTATATAAGCAAAAAATATATAAATGCCACTTTCGCAAGATAACGATTGTATTTGAAATATGCAATAAGCCGTTAAACCCCTAGGTTACCCTAGTGGACAAGTGTTGTCTCGTGAAAGTTTTTAGGGATGAAACCCAGAAACATCAAAGTTTCCTAAAAAATTATGCCCAATCAACAATGAGATAAGCCCTACAATAATGAAAAAGATTTCAAACACATTATTAGCAAAGTGAATGAATTCACACAAAAGTCCTTAGTCATTAACATTATAGAATGAACTTCGTAGAATTAAAATCATAAGATGCGAGAGGGAGAGCAATCATATGCAAAGTATAATTTAGCAAAACTTTTATAAAATGGATAATCATTAAAGCATGCATATATCAATCATCACCGATGTATCTACTCAACAAATGAAATCACTATGAATGGGAGGTAATACACGGGACATGTGGGCCTAGAGAGTATATGTAAATGGAAAATAGGTCACACACATGTCACTAATGAAGAACTCTATATATAAAATGAAAAACTTTACAATCTCAATGAAAGGATATCATAAATAATGAGGTGAAATGCATTTTTATAGATTATCGTAATTATTTAAACTTTTGAATTACATTTACCTGAGGATCACATAGGAATTTAATAGGGTTGTAATGTAGGTTTGGCTTGGGTTATGAAATGAAGGGAATATGTACGAATTCAAAGTTTTTCGGGGATAAAAAACTTAGGATAATGGAAAATTTGTGGGCAATTCAAAATTGGACTATGATTTCATAACAAGCATTGAATGTAACATTGGAAAGTGAGAAAGGTTATTGAGCACTATGTACATAAATTTAATACTTTCCCTTTCTTTTCTTTTCTTTTTCTCACTTTTTCTTTTACTTTCTTTTGTTTTTCACATCTTTTTATTTTCTTTCACATGCTTAATTGCATCCACATAATAAGAACATCATTCAATCCCAAGTATCATTCCAAATAAAGGTATGTAAGATGATATATATAGTTTATAACTCCAATATGGAGTTGGTTATGAGATTTTGGGTTATAAAAAGAAAGGCTATATTTAGGCTCAAAAGGGGTTGATGAGGGGAAACATTTAAGGTGAGGTTAAGGTCAATATGGGTGATATAACACAGAAGTCCTATGATCCTTTCCTAAAGTTTATGCAATTCTCGAGTCAAAATAATCTTTGAAAATCATACTCAAGTAACACATTTCAAAATATAAACTCAATTAATTAATGAATAGTAAGATTACCGACCAATGTAACATTTTCAAGGAGGAAAGAGTAATGTATAGACACTTACAAATGAAGAAAAGCCCAAAGATCACTAGGTGAAAGTATATACAATGCAACAAAAGATTACCGAGTTATATACACGTTAAACCCAATCATTAAACAAAACGAGTGCATGTGCTCATGGGTTTAAAGTTTAATTCCTGAAGTTATTCATAATATCAATGATTTGGGAACTAAAGTCTAATAATTTCTAACGTCGAGAACATGCATCATTGAATTAATGATTGGATCAGGCATTTATTAAAATGTATCATCGAAAACAAATGCAAAATGCCCAACAAAGGAACAAAAAGAAATAAAAATTGAAATTTTCAGTTTTTACAACAAAAGCATGCTTGGGAAGAACATATAATCAAATCATGGACTAAGAAAAACAATGGATAAAATAGCCACACCCCCTAACTTAAAACCTTGCATTGTCCTCATTGTAATTTAAGAACCAAGTTAAAGAGAGGAAAAGAACTATATTAACCAAAATGGAGCGATCTCTGAAAAGTACAAGTCCAATGATTCTACAAAATATGTTAGCACCAAGCATACAAAACAAGAACTAAACCTTTAACTAGCTACACTAGAAAAAAAGTAAAAAGAAGAAAAATAACCTAATATGTACAACCTACATTTTTAACTTCTAACTAACTATATACTAGAAGTTGAAATTTTTGAGGGTTCACCCAAAATACAATTTGACTTTGAGGGGAAATTGGTGTACCCTTATTTTCATGCATACTTTCTGAAAAATAAGAAATCCGTTCAAACAACAGAAGGTATGTGTAAGGCGGAAGAAATGAACCATCACCAATTAAAAGTTTGGGGGGGATGATGGTCGATTTGGATTGAACGGGTGACGATTACACGTGGGATTAAAAAATAGAACTTCCTCCCAAAGGTTTTGCAATTGTAATGGAAGGTGGCCCACATGGAGGCAAAATTGACTTCATAGAAAGCAACTCGAGCAAGTAATCCTCATCAGTGAAAGGTTTGAAAAATTTAAAGTTTTAAACCGATTAATGGAATACTTGTAGCAGTTTGACAATATAGAATAATTATGGGGAGGAAATAAATTCAATCTCAACAGATGACTCATCATCGTTAGAATATTGAATTTTAAAGGAAATAGGATCATTTTTAATGAAAATTTCCTCTTTGGTTACCAAAGAAGAAATCATTTAATTGCAAATGGATACTATGTTCATTTTTACCTCACTTTCATTCCCTATTATCCCTTGGGCCAAGTGAAGAGTGGTTTGTTCCAAAGTAGGCAAAAATTCCTCATTTGGTTCAAAACATTCCTCAACTTCAAAAGTCTCGAAAGAAATATTGTCGTCGGATTCGAATAATGAATCCAACTCTTGCTCCCAACAACGATTTTCTTTTCGATAATGGTTTTCAAGCTTCTCATTTTCAAGAATACGCAAGCCCTCACTCAATGTTATAGGTGGAGGCACAAATTCTTGAAAATGAGAAGTTTAGAAACTATGCTCGGAACTACTATCAAAATTATTATCACAAGAATTTTGAAAGCTATTGCAATTAGTTTCAACATTCTTATCATAAGGATTTTTAGCCCACAATCATAAATATCATTCTGAAAATTTCCATAATCCGTAACTTGACTTTGGTAATACTCACCCAAAGGCATTTTAGATGTTTCAAGCTTTTGACTTTGCGAGTATTCACCACAAGTCATACGCTTTCGGGGATTTCGAGAATTATTGTTACGATTACCGAAAACATTAAAATAAGACATGCTTACCCCCAAAAGCTCAAGATGGAAAATTTCACAAAGTGATGTGCGTCCGATAGATTCAAGCGTTGCTTGGTGCTCAAATGTAGAAGTCCTATAAAAGTAGTTAATAAATAATACAAATAGAAAGAAAAATATCACAAAATACTAAAACAATTAATTTCTAAAACAAATAGTCCCCGATAATGGCGCCATTTCGATTAATATGGGGAAACTGCAGCGCTGGCATCACTGAACACCCGTCATTTTTTTTACTTCTCTCCGTAATACAAAATGAGACCTAGACTATAACTACACTTTATATGAGATTACAATGGCCAGTCTGGGTATCGAATCCACAGGGAATGTTGCTAGACGTTAATTGATTTATTATTTAAGGAATAAAAGTGTAAAATATGAGAAATAAAACAAAAGATAAAACTAGGCATGGATATAAACTAAGATTAACTCAAAGGAGTAAAAATAATAGATTCATATTGATATCCCTCAGCTCAGATTAATTAGTATAAATGGTCATATGGGAAGACGAGTTTATCAAGATTACATATCATTTTCACTATTAATTAAATCTAGAGTTGTCACCCTCTAAATTATCATAAATCTTAGTTGATTTCGGCATCAACAAATATCCTCAAGATTACAAATGCAAGGTTATAAATACAGCACATAGATGATATACACCGTTAAATCTCCTAGACATAAAATCAAGTATAACCTAACAAATTTAGACTCATAAAACCCATTACCAAAGCAGAATAACCCATTAACCCAAGTTGAGTTCAATCAATCTCAACATAAACTAAACTAGTTACAAAGAATTATAAATGACATGAATTAAATGAAACCAAGTAAATATAATTAACAAAGCAAGTAAACAAATAAAAAAGTAAGAAAATGGGAAAACAATCTTGAAAAAAAGGAAAAGATGATGAGTAGTGAGTTACATACCCAAATGGGAAACCACTGGAAGAGAGAAGAGGAAACTCCCAAAAAATCCCCTTAAACCCTATTCTCTAACCTAAAAAATGAATATAAACTAACTATCTACAAAATAAAACAAAACCAACTTATATAGTAAGTTGGGTAAAGAAAAAAAGGAAAAAGAAATAACTAATCAAAATACTGAAGGTGTCGATCGATCGATCGACAAAATCGATCTTAAAATTGCCTCCAACCATCCTTTGTAGGATGAAATGCAATGGCCAGTCGACCATGGTCAGAAGGCCGATCGATCAGTTCTCTATTTTGAGGGTCTCTTTGGTCTTCACGAGGGAGAAAAGGTGCACTACGAAATTGGCCATAACTTCATTATCCAGATTCAAAAAGACAAGATGTTTATGGCCATGTAAAGCTAACTCAACGAACTACGCTCCCATAGATATCTATTGGTCGGAACATGAAGTGTGAAAAGTCTAAAATTCCTTTGAAGTTGTGTCAAATGACAAAACTTCCTAAAAATGCAACCAATCCATATGCTAAGCATTCCCATACCTATAAAATCTCAATTATACCTCACGGAGCATAGAAACATACATATAGAGGTTGTCTGGTTAACGAGCATAAATATAGGAATTAAGCAACACAAAAGTTCAAGAATTCATGAATATAACGGGTGCTAATATGAAATATTCATGACGTATCAATCACATATTTATTTTAGATTATTTGGGTTGGGTAACTTAAATAACAAAGTTCCACTTAACATGGGAGGAAGTTATTTTATTATTATTGTGTGCGAACTTTAGTTAAATTATTATTCTTTGTAAACTTGATTTTTACTTTGTTGTTGAATCAATTTTACAGGTCTTAGGTCATTGTGTTTTCATAGACTTGGGTTGATCGTTGGAGGAGTATCTCTAGCGACGTTATATTCCTCATTCCTAGGATGTAAGAGTTAAGAAGTTTAGCTCATTTACTTCTTGTATGTGTTTTTGCTTCAATAAAAGATTGTACTTGCGAAATTATAGTTAGAGATGATTATTATATTTTGAGATACATTTTATATTCCAGAGTCTGTTTTATTTTGTATATGCAGTTGGATGGTATCAGATATGGTTTTATCTTATTCAGTATTTATTTATCTATGTATATATTTGTTTATTTTAATTTACTTTCGTTATGCTGAGAATGTTACCAAATGTTTTTTCTTCTCATGGTTTTTGTATTAAACCTGGTCAATCTATTTATAAATTTTATGGGGTGTCATAGTTTGTATCAGAGCATTCCAGGTTCTTATTTCTTAGATTCTTAAGTGTGTCCATCGCTTTGCGGCGTTACATTCCTTAACTACTTTAGATCTTTATCCTCTAGGATTTATACTCTCTATAATGACGATCGCTTAGGGGGTTTCTTGACCTTGTTCCAGAAGATCGACTCGGATTGACCGAAGTATATCGGGAGGATTCCTTATTTAGATTTCCATTGTGAAAAAACCATTGCATGAGGTTGAATTTGGTCGAGAGTTAAAAATTTTGGGAGTGAGACCTTTAGTATGTTCTTAGCATATGGTTTAAGAAGAAATGCTTCCACTCATCATCCATAACATATTTAGGAGTAAGTTTCTTAAGATCTCGTCTAGACAACCGTATGGTAGCCAATATGAGGAGGAATTAAATTATTTTTCTCTTTTGGCACTGGAAACGATTGATATGGAAGTGAAAAACTATATTCGTGATATCAGTTACAATGCGAGAATTTTTTTTAAGTTGGCATAAACCTTACCTGAAGTGTTTAGCAGGTATTATTGGGTAACCCGCTCTTCACCATGTGTGCGCAAGTGGTGGAAGTTACCTTCCCACATTAGCAGGATCATCACAGTTATTTGAAGGATCCTAAGATCGTGAAGATTGGTGTCATATTAAGCCCAAAAGACTATAAATGGTGTAGCATTGTCCCGAGTCGGGGATATCTCGCCAGCAAGAGGAACTGTATAAGGTAAATAGACCCCAAGACGTTTCCATAAACAGATAAGTGGAGTTATAATTACAAATGGATCCATGGACAATGAGAACAGGGAAAATGAGGCTAGTTTTTTTTAGTATCAATTGTAAAGGCAAGGTCAGCATGGCCACTAATAGGTCCGCTATTTCGATAGTTCCTTTAGAGGAAGATGTTACATTTATGGCGAGTGAGACAAATTAGTTAGTTGTTTTCTTAGGGTAAATTAGGATACCACCGGACTGGTTACAATTATGTTTATAGCTCACATCCATGAGTCTTACTTAGACATTGAGGATTTGTCATTCTTTATTAGTAGTATGTTTACTACTATTATGATATATATAGATTTTATCTCCAAGATTTATTTATATGTGGATACCACAATGGGTAGGAGGTTGTTTTACGTCGTGAGTGTAAAGACGTGATAGTTTGTTTGGTTAGCTTGGTTTTTAGCCGGTTTGTTGACTTTTTAGATGAGAGATCATCGTATTATTATTATTATTATTATTATTATTATTATTATTATTATTATTATTATTATTATTATTATTATTATTATTATTATTATTATTATTATTATTATTATTATTATTATTGGGCTTGTTGGGATAGTTATGTATTACGCTTATATAGACTACTGGGAATTGGTCGTTATGTTATCATTTTTGGGTAGGGGCTATTTTTTATAATTATGCATAGGCTCGGGAAAGGGTCTATAGTTAATTAATAGATGTGAGAACATTATAGAGGACTACGGTTTCCTAGGGATATTACCAATAGTCTAAAACTTTTCTAGTTATATCCTAAAAGGTACCGAGTTATCACTAAATAAGAGATTAGTTACAGTTTTAGAATTGGCAGTGGGAGTGGACCCATTGCGAGGGCATTTTATTGGGTTAATTCCATCAGGTATATGAGTGTCGTGATAAAAGGCACCTTGGCTTTTGAGACTGTAGGATATTCGGAGAAGAAATTAACGTGGGGAAAATATTCAGAAATAAGGAAGATTCACTGAGTTGATAGTAGAACACCTAGAGTTGGGCAAGGTCAATATATGGGATGAGTGTTTGTTATTGCGTATCAATGACCTGTTGTAATAGTTGAAGGGAGCGAGTTCTTCTTGAAATATAAAGGTGAACTAGTTATCATTAGGGGTGGAATAGGGAGCAAAATATCCAGAAGGATATTTCATGATGCAATATAGAGCGTGCGCATCATGTAATGAATTTCGACCGTATGGGGGATCAGTTCGTTGTGATTGGCGACAACATCTTATTAAAATGAATAGGTGTAATAGTCATGGCCGTTACACCCAAATTTGCATTATGGGTGGTCCAGTCCCAAGCGTTGAATTTTCAATCAGGGGATGGAAGCCAAGCCATAATTGGGAGTAATTCTCGTTCTATAGTTAATAATATGATAGGATTGCATATTTCAAGGTAGATTATTTATGCCATAGGTTCCCAACCCAAACTATGGGAGGTAGTTTTGTCCAAGGCGCATATTTAGTGGTTTACTTTGCATTCCAAAAGAAATTGGATGTGCAGTAACTTGAGGAGTCTGTAGTGTTGGTGCGATGAAAAAGTTATTGGTATAATTTAAGTTGAAAGGGTAACACAACCACTAGAGAAGGTAGATCACCTGAGACATTCAAAGAATTATAGTGTTCGTAATCCCAGTGTAACAGTGGGCAAGTAGACCCATTGATTTTTTATAGGGCTTAGGGGATTCCAATAAGGACATGGATTCGGTTAGGGTCATTTGCATTAGATTGACCAAGTTCAGTAGAGATAAGAGTTATCTAGTTATTAGTATTAATTTTTGTATGGGACACTTCGAAGGAAGTGGTGTTCATAATAGAGCATATGGGGATTATAGTACCATGCAAAAGAGGTAAGGAAACGTTCGAAAGCTTAGTTTGGAGTTTCAGAAGGGAGATTAGGTAATATTATATATCTCTAATGTGGGGAATTGAGAAATTCGAGTTCCAAAAGGAAGTTGGCAACCCGATGAGAAGTTTATCTTTGTAATTTTGGATAGGGTGAGGTTGATGCAGCTTGACCTTTACCCGATCACTATCATTGTGTGCAAGATATTTTCCATGAGTACATGACTGATGGAGTTCCTTTGGCATAAGTTGTCATTTCAATGGTTGGACTAGTTTAGGTTAGAGTATTATTCGAACACGATTCACGACAGGAGAGAACTTGTGGGCATTAGGTCGAAGATTAAGTGGGTCTCTTTATAGGAGGGTAAGGAGGCTATTATGATGGAGTTTCTTAGGGATAAGTTGTCATTTCAATGGTTGGACTAGTTTGGGTTAGAGTATTATTGAAACGCAGTTCACGACGAGAGAGAGCATGGGGGCATTAGGTCAAAGATTAAGAAGATCTCTTGATAATAGGGTCAGGAGGCTACGAGCAAGATATTCTTGGACTTTCTAGTAGAAGTGTAAAGAATTCGAATTTCAAGGATGAAATTTCTTGTTTAAGGGGGAAAGAATGTAATACCGCGTATTTTATATGAATCATGAAAATTAATTATGTGTGCTTATTGTGACATGTGATGTTTCTATTTATATTTAGATGCGTTAATTATCTGTATTTGAAATCGTTCCTAATATATGGTAATTCAATAATTAAATTTTTGGAAGTGACACGGTATTATGGTCGACTATGGAATGGTCAGAGATTTGGTTTCAAGGGTTTCCTTGTTTGTATTATACCCTCGGTGTTGGGGTTCCACCGATTGTGAAGTAGTCTCTTATAATGCAATATCACGCTTAATTAATATATAACTAAATAATTAAGATTTGGGCTCTTATCGAATAAATATTAGTTTATTTAATATCATATTTCAGTTTGATTTTTGGGATAATTATGTTCTATTTTGACTTTAAATAGTGGATTTAAAATCTATTGGGTTAGTATATGGCTTGGGTAGAGTTTTGGGTCATTTGTAGGTGTATTTGTGCTCATTGGGCTAAGACCCATAAGGGGCAACTAGGGTTAATTTTGTGGGAAGCGATGTCTAGTGGTCATCAGATATAACATAAACAGATTGGAGAAACGCTAGAGAGATTGGGGGAAGAGGCACCAAGAATTCGAATAAGAATTGGGAGGTTTTGATGATTGATTCCTACGTTAACCCATAGGCAAGTTTACATCGTCTAATAATCTATTTGGGATTATATTATGGTAGTAGTAGTCCATTCGATTTTATATATATTTACAAATCTGATGTTAATCATCTTTAATTCAATTTGAGAAATTTGTTTAATTGTGATATTAACCCTTAATCCTTTGTTAATGAACTAAACTTAATTGAGGAGAAAACCTATGAATTGAGTTTCTAATCTCATATGTATTGGTATCCTTTGAATCATGTTAATGAATCAAGTAAAATCCCTTTATTTTAATTCAAAATTTGATCAAAATTTGAGTTGTTTTGGGTAGAACATGAGCCTAGGGTTATAAATTGTATAATTCTAAAATTGACCCTTATACATGGTTTGATTCACCTAGAGTTGCTTTATTTAGATTTGTATTGTTTATATATACCTTAGACTTGAAGGAGGATGGGATTTAGGCTCTTTAAAGTCTTTAAAATTGTCTTTGGATTGATAATGGTCGTTATTGGCACTCGGATAAGATGAATACTGCGTCAAACTCGTTTGAATGAGATTGGTACTCTCGTTCGAAACTTTTTATTATAGTTCAAATGAGATCCCATCCATGGAACTATAAAAGATTTAATTATGAATGCATGAGCATTGGTTTCGTATTTTTTGGATTTTTTATGAATTTCATATGAATATCAACCAGTAGTGCACAAGGATTTAATTCTGGGGTGGTGGTTTTAGGATTGGACTTTTCATTGTGTTCGTTTGGTTAGGGTTTTGATTGGAGAGTTATTTTAGGATTACAATATGAGTTGTTATGGTAATAATTTTATAATGGATTGGATTTCAGTAAGATATATTACAGGTTTATAATAAAGAGATAGATAGTTAGGATGATTATATAGAACTTTGCCAACCGTCAGACTTAGACAAAAGTGTATTGGGTGATTCCTCATTTGGATTTCTCTTTGGGAGACATTCCACTCATGGAGTCTAGCGAAGGTTGGGAGCTTTTAGTATTTTATAATTATCAACCTTTAGTTAGAATATGTTTGTAAACCCCAGTTTAGGGTAGTTAGTATATCGAATGAGATATTGTATAAGTTAGGTGTTGATACCTATATTTGAGAGCCTTGGGTTTTCGTGATAGGTTATATACATCCGTTTATAGTTAATGTGCAATGTTAAGAGACTTTATGTCTAACCCAATTGAGTAGGTTTTATGCTTGTTTGTTTGACCTAGTTGCATAGGGTCGTACTTGCCTATTTTCTTTATGTGTAGAAGCATACCATGGAGTGTCAATTCCCGTGACGTACTAGGAGGGATTTTTATGGGTCACACATGATATTTACTGCGTTGGTACCCTGGTGATGAGGCGGTCTTTACATTGGTATTTCTACCTAATCCTATGGTTGACGTACCCATGTCCGCGAGTTAGTTCAAAATGGGGGAGTTCTAGTGTATAGCCTTGGGTATAGAGGTCGTGCATTATGACGAGATTACGTCGTGATTATCCCTCACCAATGGCTTTGAGGTTATAAGTTCGAGGAAACCTATAACTATACCTAGTAATCATGAGTGATCCCCTAAGGCAATAGGGATAGGCCTTCATTTATTTTATGTATGTACTCAAGAGTATTCCATTTGAATTGTGCGTGTCGGGGACTGTACTATTGTGGATGCTAGATGTAGAGACTATCTTCCCTCTACTTTATGTGGTTTTGTTTTGTGGCACTTGAGGGGTGGTGTCGAATTATATATTATACAAGATATTTATATGATTTATACTGCAGATGTGTAACTATAAACTTATGAATCGATATTTACGTAACATATATACTATGGACCTATATACTGGATTAGTGGCATGAGACTATTCAAGGTGTATTGATTTGAGATGTGTGTTTAGTATCGTACTTAGAGACTGTTAGTTATACTTTCATTAGGTAGCAAGATGCGCTAAAGATAAGAGCATATTGTATGATAAAATGATTATTATAAGAGATAAATTTAAAAATAAGAAAGTAAAGAATAATGAACTAAAATATTAACGTTATTCACATGGGTGACAAATGGGTTTGGGAGTAAAACGCATGTTTATTTTAGGTTGTTTGGGTTGGATAAATTAGATGACTGAAAATCCACTTAACATGGGAGAAAGTGGTATTATTTTTATTATGGTCGAACTTCTGTTAAATTCTTATTATTTGTAAACTTGATGTTCACGTTGTTGCTGAATCTTTTTTTACAGGTCTTAGGCCCTTGTGCTACCACAGACTTTGGTTGATCATTGGAAGAGTATCTATAGAGATGTTTTATTCCTCATTCCTAGGATGTAGGAGTCGAGCAGTGTAGCTCATCTACTTCTTGTATTTATTTTTGTTTCAGTAAGAGATTGTACATGTCGACTTGTGGTCAGAAATGATTATTATATTTTGAGATATATTTTATATTGCAGAATAGTTTTATCTTTTATCGACGGTTGGATGGTATCAAATATGGTTTTATCTTATCCAGTATTTATTTATTTATCTGTATATACTTGTTTAGTACGGTTTAGTTTCGTTATGCTAAGAAAGTTACCAAATGTTTTTAATTCCCAAGGTTTTTGTATTAGACCTCATCAATCTATTTATGAAGTTTACACGGTGTTACACTTACCATATACAAGGTGTAGGCCTAATTTTTCCTCTAACCACTGGAAACAACACCCCTTCCTCTTGTCTTCTTCTCTCTGCTTACTCCATTATTTTTTAACCATCTTCGATGAATTTTGTCAATGATTTTTAAGAATTTTATTCGATTGTTTTCACATGAAAATATGTATAGCTCATTTATAACCTCATCATCTCATTAAAGAGAATTGATTACTCTTAACAGAATAAATAATTCATAAACACCAAATGGTAAGAGTAAAGACAAGTATACGAAACCAAACATGAATGGTTCCATTTCCTCTATGTGCACTCCTTTACGAGAGTTTTTGTGAAAAAGTTGCTTATGAAGAACACAATGTTGGTCAGATTTTAATATAAGAAGATTCAATTTTGTTTTTGTGTTCTTTACAATCCACTGTGGAGTTTTCTTTTGCTTTCAGTTTATTATTATCTTTCTTATGAGGTACATGGGGGTGTACATAAATGTCAGGGGTATTTTTTAGAGATCAAAGTTAGGTGGGTCTCTTTAAGAATTTGGTTGGTGTCAATAAAATCTCCCTTTATAAAATTAGACTAAGGCTTATATAATTTCATAAAATTACCATATATATAAATTTGGAAATGGGTACAACCTCCCTAACTCACGACTTACTAGGGACATCTCTGAACACACGTAATTGAAAGTTTTATCTTTCATGAGGATTGCTAGAATCAGTAATTCAAAATTTTGAATTGATTTTATATTTTATTTATAGACCAGGGAATATCGATGTTGATGGTATGGTGATAGCGTTGTCAAAGTATCACTATAAAACTTATGGTGCACTCCGTGCCTATGGTGAACAAGTACATGGAGTCATAGTTATTTTTATTTCATCTTGCAAAACCCATTTAAAAAATATTTTTAAGATGATGAGGTAAATGTCGAGAGGGATCCATTTATGAATTGATTGACGTGTAACTCATTTGTTTCATTTTAAGTGTAACAATCCGCCTAATGGGATACCGGACGATCACTCCTATATTAAATTATAACAGGAGTTACATATGGATCATTCTTAGCATCACTGTCGAAAATCCATTTAATTACTAATATCCTATTAGGCGAGCGTTAAAATTTTAACTTAACTACTCTTTTAATCAATTAAAATAAAACATCCACAATTTAGTGCGTAAATAAAACTGAAATGAAAATGAAATAAATTAAAATAACCGAACACTCGGTTCAAATTATACAACCATATCGAATATCGTGCAAAGAATAAATAAAATCAGTTGGACCATTGGCCCGAATGTTTATACAATACCTCCTATCTAGAGTACAAGGAAAGAAGCGTCTACCGAGAACCCGCAAGCATCCACAGCTGCTGCAGCACACGTCTGACTCGAAAGAAATTCCATCCAGGCGTCCCTGTGTCTGGACACCAATATATATATATATATATATATATATATATATATATATATATATATATATATATATATATATATATATATATATATATATATATATATATATATATATATATATACACAACAAGAGAGGAAAAATAGATAAACGGGTCAGAGCCCGAATTTTGAAAATATTTTGCAAATGCATAAATGCTTTATTTTTAGAAAAATAGTTTTATCTCATATTTAAATTGGTATCGCACTCCCATGAGATACCCCTCACCTCTCCTCTAGTAGTGCACACCTAACGCACCCTAACAACATACCCTAGTTAAGCTATCCCATCCTAACTAGTCTATCCCCCAACTACTATCTACCCCAGATAGTCCCAGTGCTAAGGGCTAAACTTCCCTCCATTCTCAACACTGCACTAAGTTCGTGCGTGGGGTGTCTCGCAAAGCGAAATCCAAACAAGGAACCCCCCCGATACACTACTACTTGGCAGGGTTAATGGTAGAGATCCATTAGGCCCGTAGCACACACAAATATATATATATATATATATATATATATATATATATACACTTACAATATACGTCCGGATAATATCTCCCGGACTGAGGTTTACATAATATCAATTATATCTTATAATACACATCCGGATCTACCACCCGGACGGAGGTGTATTCGATACACAAAGTATTTATCATTTTTATTTCAAAACTTTCCATTTCCCTTCTCATATCCAGGAAATGTATTTAAAAGCCAATTCATTAGCATGAATTGCTATACCAAAACATATGTCTTTTTAAAAGCCAATTTTATTAACATAAAAATGCTTTTCCTTTTTCAATTATCCCATTTCCCTTTTTATACTCAGGAAATGTAATTAAAAGCCATTTTTATTATCATAAAAATGCTTTTACCATATCATATGCTTCCACATCCCTTCTTCCATCCGGGAGTGTTACCGAAGCTAAACATATAACCCATTTCCCTTCCTATATCCTGGAAATGTAATTAAATCCAATCCATTATCATGAATTGCTTTAATTTAACGCGTTCTAAGACCGCCCGTCCGGGTTTCCCCACTGTGCGCGCCCCTAAATGGCTATCATCTTCCAGGGCCTATCATCAAGACAACCTGGGATCCTACATCGCAAGACGTCGGGAAGTGGCCATGTGCCTGCGGGATAGTCAAGACCACACCCGGAATCTCCTAACCAGCGCAGAAAAATATATATCAACAAACGCTCACATGGCCTATAGGACTATATCCACCCTGCATTCATTAGCCAGAGGGCTTCACCATACGTACGCAACTTCCCTTATGATAGCGATTTAGAGAGGTGTGTAATCCATATTTTATCAATTATGAAAATCATTTATTTACCATTTTGAAAATATTCATTATTATATTTTCAAAATCATTTCCATCATAACATATATATATACCTAAATCACACAGTATGTACATATCCTATATATTCTTCCTAGAATATATATAAACAACCATAGTGGCCTATAGCATCTAGCGATGACCAATAATTCCAAGGATTCTCTCAAAGAATCATAATCATGCTTTCATATAAGCATGATACTAAACCCAAAGTATTTTCTTACTTCGACAAATAATAATTACGTTAATCATCTCTTAAGGATTTATTGGATATCTCCAACTATACTAATTCACTTTAAGTGAATATATATATATATATATATATATATATATATATATATATATATATGTGTGTGTGTGTGTGTGTGTGTGTGTGTGTGTGCGTTCCCAAATCCACAAGTCCCTTAGGACATAACCCTCTAATATACTTTAATTTCGAAGGCCCTTAAACTTTAATCTCAAAGAGGAGAAATAATAATAATCTCCAAAATCTTGGGCTGAAAACAGGGCACCGGTCGACCGATCCTGGACCCCCGATCGACCGCGGGTTGCAAATAAGCCTACGAAACAAAGCAGTAGGCCCTCTTTCCTTGACACGGTCGATCGGCCTTAGGGGCGCGGTCGATCGGTCACACCAGGTCCTCAAAAATTTAATTCCTCAAATCCTTAATCCAACAACCCAAATTCATTTGGGTTTGTTATACCAACAATGATATGAGATATTTATGCATAAAAATAAATAAAGAAAGTAAACACTTGCCTCGTGGATAAAATCCGACGTCCTCGAGCCGAATCCCGCGGAGGCTGGCCGGAATCTCCCCCTTTTTCCTCTTTTATTCCCCCTCTCTCTCTTCTTTCTCTTTTATTCTCTCTTTTCTCCCCCTCTCCCTCCTTTTATAAGGAGAAAAGGGTTAAATCCCTTAATACCCCCAAAACGACTCGTTTACTCATTTACGAGTCTATTTAACTCTAAAATTATCCGGAACTCAATTTCGACACTCGGACACTCTTTTCCGACTATCTTGGACATTCCGAGACTCATGGCGCAGTCAAAATTTCCATCCGAGGTACTTGACCGCAAATCACTATTCTAACCCAAAATAAATAAATGCGGTCTTCTACTCAAAACCTTACCTCTTTTGTCGCAATACTCCACAGCGACATATAATTAAAATATTTCGACCTATATGGTCCCAAAATAATTTATAACCCCCTTCGAAAATCATTAAATCCTCGAAAATCCAAAAAATCACTATATCGAGAAATTCTCCAAATTTTCAATTAATACTAAATTATGGGATTTAATCATCTCCAAAAGGGCGGGTTATTACATACTCCCCCCCTTATAATGGAATTTCTTCCTCGAAATTTAGATATAACCTACACCATCTAACTAGGATCACTCCAAATCCTAATACCTCGAGGGGAACGATACTAGCCCAACGGTTCCCAACCATATGCTACACAACTATCACGATCATAAAGTGACTCTTATACGTCACATAATACCCATCATCTATAATGCCTATCGGCATGAATTTCAACCTTATATACTACGCCCCTTCTATTTCAGGCGGTATATAAAACCATCTTACCAAGGTGCCCATACACCTTTCCAACTTGTGCACATCTGCACATCCGTAGTGAACGTTCGACACGTTACACTCTCTCCCAATAAGGGTCTTCTTTCCTCGGTGTAATACTCATCTATGGGTCCTCCCGACCCGGGAAAGTTCAAACTCCTAACCTCGGCATCACTAACTCTATCGAGCCTACATCCTACAATGCTACTATCTATGCGTTACTCTACCTAAGCGAAACGAGTATCCTAATTATATCCCTAGTGCCCAAGGCCTCTCTCAACTCCTGACATTTACTTGGTTTCGTGCGTGGGACGTCTCGCTAAAGCGAAATCCAGACAAGGAACCCTCCCGTTACACTACTCCCTCGCGTTGTCGGTTATCGAGATATAACGACCTAAGGCACACCAGCGGGACGTCCTAAATCTTACTGAACTAACCTACAAATGCATTCCTACTATCTTATCCTTCCGCCCATACGAAAGGAATCCTAACTAATCAAAGTGCCTACTCTCTGTAGGAACACTTCTTATATCACACCGATCACAGATTTCCACCAAATTTGCCTTCTTATTAAGGCCTGGCTATCATCCTCAAATCAATTTCTCTAAGTCCTACTCCACCCAACTACTTGTGGCGAGAGGACCACTTTAGTACTTTTCCATAGCACAATATTTCCATAAGCGTACCATCATCACAGGGCTCATAGTTTATAGTGGTTCATCCACACTATAAGACTAACCCACATCCTTGCATCCCATAACAGCTCTCCAAGCCCGGCGCCGTTAAGAATCATGTGTGGAGTGTCTCGCAAAGCAAAATCCAAACAAGGAACCCCTCCACACATTAACACTTGACTTCGTCGGTCATGGAGTCCCGTTATTTCAGATATGCAACCGAGATAATCATATCCCTTGTCATCGAAAGGTGGTCTGAACTCCTATCTCTAACTAAGAGTCACACCACCCAACGCTCGCACTATTTCTAAGTCCTTGCGCAAACCAGTACTGAGCTAAATCTTACAGCTCAATAATGATCCTGTGGGCCTTAAATTATATCTATAAGGTTGCCACATATACAAACCAAATTAAGGAAGCCTTTGCTCATCGAGGTTCCATCAATCCATAATAACAAAGGTGTACTCAACCTGTATCCAGGTGAGACACCGCAACCACAATATGTTCCCTCCAGGAACTGCGGACACAATATTCTTGCCATCATTAGCCTGCTATTGCTCCGAATATACCACAACCTTACCAAATATATATATATATATATATATATATATATATATATATATATATATATATATATATCCGAAATATCATCACCCGCCTCTATGGCGAATGAAGGAAAAATAAAACTCTGCTATTGAGGAAAACACATAGGCCTACATTATTATGTTATCGAGACCGAATACAAAGCTCAAATTACACACACGAGTCTAGGGCTATCGAACGCCACAGCTTCAACTAGCCACACCTCTTATTAGAATTTCTCAACTCTAGGCCCCATCTTGGCACGCTAACCTTGTCCTTTATTCCTATCGGGAAAGGACTAACCGTGTGGCTCCGCACTCCACATCATTATTTTCATCACTGGCCTTCCTGACCATGATAAGGTTGTCAACGCCATCTGACTCTATAACCTCCCTCCTTACAATCACCTTACTAATCCTCTTAACCTCTTCGTTAAAAGGAAAGTACACTACCAGTTTCAACAAATCTTCACATGTGGATGTCCACCCAAGGGCACCTGAACACACCCACATTCTCCCTATAAGTGAAAATCTTCCTTATTTTCACATCTGGGTATTTCCATACCCTGCTCTAAGATAAAGCTCCCGAGCCATCTGCGTCCAATAGGTAGTGCCATGCTCACTTTGCACAACCCTAACTTTAATATATGGTCCTTATCAAAGACCCTTTTCGAACCCTTATCTCCACGGGGTAGTTCAATTTAAGTACCACTTTCTACCATAGCAGTACGTAGATGCTCCGAGCTACTATACTTTAGTAGTCATTGCAACAATCCTTAATAATTGCCATAAGGGGAGTGACATCTACGGCGGTCCTCGTCCCCAACTTCTACCAGCTTCCCCAGCTAAGCTCCACCGCCTGCTGCCCTCCGAGCTCCGCACCTGATTCTCAACGAGCGCGTAAAAGATTTCTATCATCTTCTAACATGGCAGGAGAACGAAATCTCACAAGAGAAATCAACAATCCTAATCCTGGGGCTCTATAACAAATCGAGAGCAACGCTGAAAGCGTAGTACGTCCGCACAGATTCCTAAGGACACTAGAACCTGATGCTCTGATACCATCTGTAACAACCCGCCTAATGGGATACCGGGCGATCACTCTTATATCAAATTATAACAGGAGTTACATATGGATCATTCTTAGCATCACTGTCGAAAATCCATTTAATTACTAATAACCTATTAGGCGAGCGTTAAAATTTTAACTTAACTACTCTTTTAATCAATTAAAATAAAACATCCACAATTTAGTGCGTAAATAAAACTGAAATGAAAATGAAATAAATTAAAATAACCGAACGGTTCAAATTATACAACCATATCGAATATCGTGCAAAGAATAAATAAAATAAGATGGACCATTGGCCCGAATGTTTGTACAAGGAAAGAAGCATCTACCGAGAACCCGCAAGCATCCACAGCTGCTGCAGCACATGTCTGACTCGAAAGAAATGCCATCCAGGCGTCCCTGTGTCTGGACACCAATATATATATATAATATACAACAAGAGAGGAAAAATAGATAAACGGGTCAGAGCCCGAATTTTGAAAATATTTTGCAAGTGCATAAATGCTTTATTTTTAGAAAAATAGTTTTATCTCATATTTAAATTGGTATCGCACTCCCATGAGATACCCCTCACCTCTCCTCTAGTAGTGCACACCTAACGCACCCTAACAACATACCCTAGTTAAGCTATCCCTGCCTAACTAGTCTATCCCCCAACTACTATCTACCCCAGATAGTCCCAGTGCTAAGGGCTAAACTTCCCTCCATTCTCAACACTGCACTAAGTTCGTGCGTGGGGTGTCTCGCAAAGCGAAATCCAAACAAGGAACCCCCCCGATACACTACTACTTGGCAAGGTTAATGGTAGAGATCCATTAGGCCCGTTGCACACACAAATATATAAATATAAATAAATAAATATATATATATATATATATATATATATATATATGTACACTTACAATATACGTCCGGATAATATCTCCTGGACTGAGGTTTACATAATATCAATTATATCTTATAATACACATCCGGATCTACCACCCGGACTGAGGTGTATTCGATACACAAAGTATTTATCATTTTTATTTCAAAACTTTTCATTTCCCTTCTCATATCCAGGAAATGTATTTAAAAGCCAATTCATTAGCATGAAATGCTATACCAAAATATATGTCTTTTTAAAAGCCAATTTTATTAACATAAAAATGCTTTTCCTTTTTCAATTATCCCATTTCCCTTTTTATACTCAGGAAATGTAATTAAAAGCCATTTTTATTATCATAAAAATGCTTTTACCATATCATATGCTTCCACATCCCTTCTTCCATCCGGGAGTGTTACCGAAGCTAAACATATAACCCATTTCCCTTCCTATATCCTGAAAATGTAATTAAAGCCAATCCATTATCATGAATTGCTTTAATTTAACGCGTTCTAAGACCGCCCGTCCAGGTTTCCCCACTGTGCGCGCCCCTAAATGGCTATCATCTTCCAGGGCCTATCATCAAGACAACCTGGGATCCTACATCGCAAGACGTCGGGAAGCGGCCATGTGCCTGCGGGATAGTCAAGACCACACCCGGAATCTCCTAACCAGCGCAGAAAAATATATATCAACAAACGCTCACATGGCCTATAGGACTATATCCACCCTGCATTTATTAGCCAGGGGGCTTCACCATACGTACGCAACTTCCCTTATGATAGCGATTTAGAGAGGTGTGTAATCCATATTTTATCAATTATGAAAATCATTTATTTACCATTTTGAAAATATTCATTTTTATATTTTCAAAATCATTTCCATCATAACATATATATATATATACCTAAATCACACAGTATGTACATATCCTATATATTCTTCCTAGAATATATATAAACAGCCATAGTGGCCTATAGCATCTAGCGATGACCAATAATTCTAAGGATTCTCTCAAAGAATCATAATCATGCTTTCATATAAGCATGATACTAAACCGAAGTATTTTCTTACTTCGACAAATAATAATTACGTTAATCATCTCTTAAGGATTTATTGGATATCTCCAACTATACTAATTCACTTTAAGTGAATAGACATATATATATATATATATATATATATATATATATATATATATATATATATATATATATATATATATATATATATATATATATGTGTGTGTGTGTGTGTGTGTGTGTGTGTGTTCCCAAATCCACAAGTCCCTTAGGACATAACCCTCTATTATACTTTAATTTAGAAGGCCCTTAAACTTTAATCTCAAAGAGGAGAAATAATAATAATCTCCAAAATCTTGGGCTGAAAACAGGGCACCGATCGACCGATCCTGGGCCCCCGGTCGACCGTGGGTTGCAAATAAGCCTACGAAACAAAGCAGTAGACCCTCTTTCCTTGACACGGTCGATCGGCCTTAGGGGGGCGGTCGATCGGTCACACCAGGTTCTCAAAACTTTAATTCCTCAAATCCTTAATCCAACAACCCAAATTCATTTGGGTTTGTTATACCAACAATGATATGAGATATTTATGTATAAAAATAAATAAAGCAAGTAAACACTTGCCTCGTGGATAAAATCCGACGTCCTCGAGCCGAATCCCGCGGAGGCTGGCCGGAATCTCCCCCTTTTTCCTCGTTTCTTCCCCCTCTCTCTCTTCTTTCTCTTCTTTCTCTTTTATTCTCTCTTTTCTCCCCCTCTCCCTCCTTTTATAAGGAGAAAAGGGTTAAATCCCTTAATACCCCCCAAAACGACTCGTTTACTCATTTACGAGTCTATTTAACTCTAAAATTATCCGGAACTCAATTTCAACACTCGGGCACTCTTTTCCGACTATCTCGGACATTCCGAGACTCATGGCGCAGTCGAAATTTCCATCCGAGGTACTTGACCGCAAATCACTATTCTAACCCAAAATAAATAAATGTGGTCTTCTACTCAAAATCTTACCTCTTTTGTCGCAGTACTCCACAGCGACATATAATTAAAATATTTTGACCTATATGGTCCCAAAATAATTTATAACCCCCTTCGAAAATCATTAAATCCTCGAATATCCAAAAAATCACTATATCGAGAAATTCTTCAAATTTTCAATTAATACTAAATTATGGGATTTCATCATCTCCAAAAGGGCGGGTTATTACATACTCCCCCCCTTATAATGGAATTTCGTCCTCGAAATTCAGATATAACCTACACCATCTAACTAGGATCACTCCAAATCCTAATACCTCGAGGGGCACGATACTAACCCAACGGTTCCCAACCATATGCTACACAACTATCACGATCGTAAAGTGACTCTTATACGTCACATAATACCCATCATCTATAATGCCTATCGGCATGAATTTCAACCTTATATACTACCCCTTCTATTTCAGGCGGTATATAAAACCATCTTACCAAGGTGCCCATACACCTTTCCAACTTGTGCACATCTGCACATCCGTAGTGAACGTTCGACACATTACACTCTCTCCCAATAAGGGTCTTCTTTCCTCGGTGTAATACTCATCTATGGGTCCTCCCGACCCGGGAAAGTCCAAACTCCTAACCTCGGCATCACTAACTCTATCGAGCCTACATCCTACAATGCTACTATCTATGCGTTACTCTACCTAAGCGAAACGAGTATCCTAATTATATCCCTAGTGCCCAAGGCCTCTCTCAACTCCCGACATTTACTTGGTTTCGTGCGTGGGACGTCTCGCCAAAGCGAAATCCAGACAAGGAACCCTCCCGTTACTACTCCCTCGCGTTGTCGGTTATCGAGATATAACGACCTAAGGCACACCAGCGGGACGTCCTAAATCTTACTGAACTAACCTATAAACGCATTCCTACTATCTTATCCTTCCGCCCATACGAAAGGAAACCTAACTAATCAAAGTGCCTACTCTCTGTAGGAACACTTCTTATATCACACCGATCACAGATTTCCTCCAAATTTGCCTTCTTATTAAGGCCTGGCTATCATCCTCAAACCAATTTCTTTAAGTGCTACTCCACCCAACTACTTGTGGCGAGAGGACCACTTTAGTGCTTTTCCATAGCACAATATTTCCATAAGCGTACCATCATCACAGGGCTCATAGCCTATAGTGGTTCATCCACACTATAAGACTAACCCACATCCTTGCATCCCATAATAGCTCTCCAAGCCCGGCGCCGTTAAGAATCATGTGTGGAGTGTCTCGCAAAGAAAAATCCAAACAAGGAACCCCTCCACACATTAACACTTGACTTCGTCGGTCACGGAGTCCCGTTATTTCAGATATGCAACCGGGATAATCCTATCCCTTATCATCGAAAGGTGGTCTGAACTCCTATCTCTAACTAAGAGTCACACCACCCAGCGCTCGCACTATTTCTAAGTCCTCGCGCAAACCAGTACTGAGCTAAATCTTACAGCTCAACAATGATCCTGTGGGCCTTAAATTATATCTATAAGGTTGCCACATATACAAACCAAAATAAGGAAGCCTCTTCTCATCGAGGTTCCATCAATCCATAATAACAAAGGTGTACTCAACCTGTATCCAGGTGAGACACCGCAACCACAATCAGTTCCCTCCAGGAACTGCGAACACAATAGTCTTGCCATCATTAGCCTGCTATTGCTCCGAATATACCACAACCTTACCATACTCGTATAACATATAAGATGAGTATCATAAACCAAATATATATATATATATATATATATATATATATATATATATATATATATCCAAAATATCATCACCCGCCTCTATGGCGAATGAAGGAAAAATAAAACTCCGCTATTGTGGAAAACACATAGGCTTACATTATTATGTTATCGAGACCGAATACAAAGCTCAAATTACACACACGAGTCTAGGGCTATCGAATGCCACAGCTTCAACTAGCCACAACTCTTACTAGAATTTCTCAACTCTAGGCCCCATCTGGACACGCTAACCTTGTCCTTTATTCCTATCGGGAAAGGACTAACCGTGTGGCTTCGCACTCCACATCATTATTTTCATCACTGGCCTTCCTGACCATGATAAGGTTGTCAACGCCATCTGACTCTATAACCTCCCTCCTTACAATCACCTTACTAATCCTCTTAACCTCTTCGTTAAAAGGAAAGTACACTACCAGTTTCAACAAATCTTCACATGTGGATGTCCACCCAAGGGCACCTGAACACACACACACATTATCCCTACAAGTGAAAATCTTCCTTATTTTCACATCTGGGTATTTCCATACCCTGCTCTAAGATAAAGCTCTCAAGCCATCTGCGTCCAATAGGTAGTGCCATGCTCACTTTGCACAACCCGAACTTTAATATATGGTCCTTATCAAAGACCCTTTTCGAACCCTTATCTCCACGGGGTAGTTCAATTTAAGTACCACTTTCTACCATAGCAGTACGTAGATGCTACGAGCTACTATACTTTAGTAGTCGTTGCAACAATTCTTAATAATTGCCATAAGGGGAGTGACCTCTACGGCGGTCCTCGTCCCCAACTTCTACCAGCTTCCCCAGCTAAGATCCACCTCCTGCTGCCCTTCGAGCTCCGCACCTGATTCTCAATGAGTGCGTAAAATATTTCTATCATCTTCTAACATGGCAGGAGAACGAAATCTCACAAGAGAAATCAACAATCCTAATCCTGGGGCTCTATAACAAATCGAGAGCAACGCTGAAAGTGTAGTACGTCCGCACAGATTCCTAAGGACACTAGAACCTGATGCTCTGATACCATCTGTAACAACCCGCCTAATGGGATACCGGGCGATCACTCCTATATCAAATTATAACAGGAGTTACATATGGATCATTCTTAGCATCACTGTCGAAAATCCATTTAATTACTAATATCCTATTAGGCGAGCGTTAAAATTATCCGGAACTCAATTTCGACACTCGGACACTCTTTTCCGACTATCTCGGACATTCCGAGACTCATGGCGCAGTCAAAATTTCCATCCGAGGTACTTGACCGCAAATCACTATTCTAACCCAAAATAAATAAATGCAGTCTGCTCCTCAAAATCTTACCTCTTTTGTCGTAATACTCCACAGCAACATATAATTAAAATATTTCGACCTATATGGTCCCAAAATAATTTATAACCCCCTTCGAAAATCATTAAATCCTCAAAAATCCCAAAAATCACTATATCGAGAAATTCTCCAAATTTTCAATTAATACTAAATTATGGGATTTAATCATCTCCAAAAGGGCGGGTTATTACATTAAGATGATAGTCACTAAAATACCCAAAAAAACTAGAATATAAGCATTAAATATATTATGGAACGGTAAAAATTATTAATTCCAATGAATTTTTTTGACATTGTTAAACATATTTAATAGTACTCATAATGAAAGCATTCACAAACATTTACATATAAACATATTAAAGTATGAATAATAAGAGAGAACTTCAACAAAATGATACTCAAAAGATCTAATTATACTTTGACCCTTGAATTTTATCCCTATTTTCCAATCACCACCACTACTTTTATTTTTTATATTAAACTCCCTGAACTTTTTTAAAAAGGATCAACTTACACCAAACTCTACGATGTTAGGTTTTGGATGAAAATTTGGTCATGAGCACGGAACATAAGGGTATTTTCATAAAATATCCTCATGTGCCACAAAGATGACCAATATTCTATCTAGAACAAAACATCATTAAGGTTTGGCATAATCTAATAAATTTTAAGATGTTCAGGGGGTTAGTGTAGAAAGTGAAAGTAAGAGTGGTGAAGTGTAAATGAGGGTAAAGTTCAAGGGGTCAAAGTTTGATTAACCCAATTCAAACAATTAAGTTTTTTTTAGTTTAATACATTACTAGTTCTCAGTTTTGGACTTACATACAATATATTTGAAAAATTAGACTTTGTACCACTTTCGATTACTAAGGTGTTACTATTAACGGCCATGCATTTGAAAAATAAAATAATTTAATTGACCTAAAATCTCTAAAATTGTAAAAAGAACAAATAATAAAAAATAAATTTAAGAAAATCAAAATTATAAAGGCAAAAAAAACCCTTTATCACCCATTTTTCCCCAACCATCACCCACCCACCCACCAATGTAAACACCCTACTCCCACCCACCCTCCACCGTCACTGTAACAACCCCCATTTTCTCACATAATGTCCGGCCAGGCTCAATACGTCGAAGATGGGGCTCATCAACAATTTATACCATTCTCAGCACTGAAGAAATAAAACTTTCTTTATTTTATATCAAAATCCACAATGAATAAAAACATGTGAATAAAACTGATTTTATACATGAATAATAAAAAAAGAATCATCATACACTCTCCATAATGTAAAGATAAGTACAAGTGATATAAATAAACTCTTGGGATTATGCCCGTACAAATCTCGGTGTGAAATAAAATGATAAAATGCTAGAGTACAACCTACACTAGAATCAATGGAGTGAAATAAACTACGTCCAATGCAACTGCAAGTTTGATCCATCGTTTGTCCTGCTATTCCTTCCATTAAGAATATCTAGGGGGAAAAACATTTATAATTTGGGTAAGAGCCCTAGAGTTGCAAATATTTTTCACCAATAAATATGCAAATTGTTACTAACTCATACTTCACGTTTCTCCATTAACGCTCACAGGTAACAAGTACCTCACCTCTCATCTAGAAGTAGCCCTACTCATATCCTCAATCAAAATGTCAATTGTAAGTTCCATTATTTAATCTGTTATATAAAGAATAAGCCAGCTAGCAATGCGATAACTAAAAGTGGGTACTAATGTCTGACACCCCAATCCCTGAATAGATTTCATAATATTGACTACAAAATTTACGTAAACTTAATGCATATTCTTTCTTCATAATATTTCATGACCCTTGTCTATCTCTTCATACCATTTAATGATTTAATTCATATTCCTTTTCGTGTACCCTGTTTGAACTATAAGTTGCATTCTCTTAGATTACCAAATTACTATTCTCATTAATAATTGGCTACCCCATTATTCATTCTTTTTAATTATTGTCTACTTTCTTAGACTACTCAATTCTTATTCTCACTAATAATTGTCTACCACATTATTCGTTAGAACTCATCTTCGTACTTAATTATCCACATCATTTTATTAACTCGACATTATCATCATTAAGAATTGTCTACATTTTTAGACGAAGAGAGCACATTCTCATATAAGGCACACCATAATTTGTAAATAAATAAATAAATAAATATATATATATATATATATATATATATATATATATATATATGCGACACACAAAGTCATCTACTGTTGGTATCTCGTTAGTACTCTATCGACAAGTCCAGAGGAATCTCTTATCCTAATCGAACATCACAAAACACACATAAGTGGGGTCAGTCCCTACGCAGGATACCCATTCACGACCCATACCCAGAGGGTGACACGGGCTGGGTCAGCGTCAAAACCTACCACCTCGTAGATGGAGACTCCACGTAGTACCTATATGACTTACACAATCACCAAGCCCACCTATGTCGGCATGTGGTACCCGGTCCGAAGGCACGAACCCCCAAGCTGATAGGACAGTTCGAAAAAATTGGTATGTCCACACAAAATAATATGATACATATTATCATCCAATAGGTATACTTTATAACTACTTTAACCCAAGGAAATCTCAATACATATCAAATGTAGCCTTCCTGGATTAACTATAACATTTTAGTCAATTATTTCATAACTCATTTTAAGTTGTTGTCCTACGACTACTTCCCTATTAAATATTAAGTCTCATACAATTCTTTTTGGACTGAAATCACATTTGCTTCATCATTTCTTTCCCTTAAAATATGTAGGTACAGTTATTCCTAAATTAACCTTATCGTTAAAATCATAGGCATAGTTATTCCCAAACTAACCTTATTAATACAATCATAGTTTTAGTTACTCCAAAACTAACCTTACTAATACAATTATAGGTATAGTTATTCCATACTAACCTTACCAATATAATTACTGATTTTAGCATATTTTCCTCTTGACTTAGACTTAATCATTCTCAATTATCCCTAGTTATTCGTTTCTTCTTACCTTTTCAATAAGGCTTATATTTACATATATAAGGAGTCACTGCAGTGAATAAAGGTTATATGTACATATATAAGTAATCCTCCATAATGGTAAGTAGTCTCACTCAACCTATTATCACAACCGACGTTAATCTTTTAGATTTATCACCCTAGGCTTAGGACACACTCCTATTTAACCTTATTACACAGTAATCATCTGAGGAAATTTAACTATTAATTTTTAACCTCATACATTCAACTTATCTCAAATAAGTGTTCCTTTTTATTTTAATTCACCTCGAATTAATCATAAATTATTACCGTGTCTCTTAGGGTATTATCCTCTATGCACCCCTAATAAAATTACCAAAATCAACTAGGTATATCTCTGCCATCTAACCCACGTATTTCATATGGCTTTATTTAAGAATTTTGTGTAAATCATCTTATTCGTGTAGATAACTTTCACCCTAAGTCATTATGCATGAACCTTTATATTACGAACCCATTCCGATTAAATACGTATTTAGGTCCCCAATTAAACTCTTCATATGTTTTTAATAACCATTGTCCCTTACTTGGATGAATGCCCAGAGCTTAAATCATCAAAACAAGCAAAACTGGATTCCTAAGCAAAATCGAATCGATTCGCCTATCAACCGAATCAATTCTCTAAGCAGCTGAATCGATTCGCCTAACGACCTAATCGATTTGGACCTAGGGAGAAGTCCAAATCTTCTACGAAATTCCATTATGGGATTTTTATCCTCAAATCCTCCTTTATCAATTTTCATTTTATGATCTAAAAACTTAAAGAAAGATATGGCTATGGACTCTAAAACATCAAGGTATCATTATACACAAGATTTTACACAAAACCAACCCTAGATTAGCATCAGATTATCAAGAATTTGTCAAGAACTTATGAACATAATATTTCCATATTTCTTCTTATATTACTCCATAAATTTCCAGATTTGTTGAAAGATTTCCACAACATGTTTTCCAAAAAATTTCTCAATTTAAATCACCTAGATACAAATTCATTACGGAAGATTATGGATCTAAGCATAACTCATTGAAAATCACTAAATTCTACACTAATATAAAGATCTCAAATTTTGCAGTCTCAAAACATGATTCCACCTTAAATCTAAGCATGGAGTTAACATTAATATAAGAAAAACACAAATTGGATAAGAATGGCAAGAGAATCCTTGCCTGAGATTGTGTAGAGGAGACTCTCTTCCTCCTCCTAGGGTGTTCTTCCTCCTCCTCTTGGGTGGTTATGTCTAGGATTCTTGGATGTAACTCCCAAATGAGTGGGTTGTAACACCCCGTATTTTTGTGCATTTAATATTTAATTAATTCGGGATTTTTAAATTACCGGTGTGTTGTAATTTTAATTGAATTAATTATGACAATATATATATTTAAATATTAATCGGGGAGTGAATGGTTAATGTTTAAGGAAAATTTATTTACTAAGTGAATAGTAATAATTTAATTACGTCATTTCGAGTATTAATGACGGGGTATGCACTTATTCCAGCCGGGAGTCGGTATAGACTAAATTGGGTGTGAGATAAGGATTTTTATAAATTAATTCGGATGCCAATTCTGAGTGCGCGGTTGAGTCCGGATGGGTCGAGATAGTCAGAAAAGAGTACCCGGGGGGTAGCAATTGGGTCTCGGGATATTTTTGGGCATAGTCGGGCCCACACGGGGTGAGTTGGGCCACTTTAACTAAGCCCATTAGGTGAAAAACGGGATTTGTGTTTTAAACCTAAACCTAAGAGAAGGAAAATGAGCAGCCAACATTATTCTAACCTAGGGTTTGAGAGGGAGATTGGGGGAAAACAATCAAAAGGCAAATTGGAGGTTATTGGAGCCAAATTGAGGGACGGCAACAGCGGATCAGACACTACAAACACTTTGAGGCAAGTGGTTAACTGTTTTGATTCGTATAAGCATGATAATCAATTCATATCATAGTGATGTGTGTATGAAAATCCGTTTTTGGGTGTAAATGGGTACAAATTGGGGTTTTGTTTTTGAAACACTTGAATGAGATTCAAAGTAAGATTTAGATGGGTGATTGATATCTGAATATGTATATATGATTTGAACGAAAATTTCAGAACATAAAAGAGTGGAAATTGAATCTGGAATTTGGGATTTAAAACAGATAACTAAGTTTTATGGTGTAAGACCCATTTCGAAAATTTGAGATAATTAGAGAAGTTGATTATTTTAATGGTCTCTATGATTGGATAGGATGTGGATTAAACATGTGTAGATGATGGAATGAGGTAATTAGAGGTTTAAATTCTGGTTTAGAAACCTTGAGGTTCGTTAATGGTGGAAAACAAGGGGGAGGCAGACCTGTAACGAAGGGGTCGATCGATCGATCGGGGGCATCGATCGATCGATGGTGGGAAGTTTTGCCCAGTTCGGCCTGGGTGAGTTATAAGGGGAAATTAATTTATAAATTAAGTTTCCATATATTTATTAGTGATAAATAATTATGAAACAAATATTTCTAGTAATTATGGGAGAGAGTAATTGGGACTAGGATGAATTTAGGTGAGGCATCTAATGGATGAAATTGAGAGACTTTATTCCAAAATAGTGAGGTACGGATCAAGTGAGTAAATCCGGGTATATTGGTCATGCGACCCCAAGGTAGTGAATTAAGTTTGGAGATAAACTAATAAATTGTGAGTCGGGATATAGACTCGGAAAATATTTAATTATGGACCAAGTGAGTGAGTCCGGGTATGTGGGTAATTATAGGTAAATATAATTGGGAAATGGTGGAAATAAATGTGTGACACATTGTGGGTGAAAAATGTGGAAGAGAAATTTTGAGATGTAAAAATGGACCAAGTGAGTGAGTCGGGGTATGTTGGTGATGTGACACCAAAGTATTAAATTAATTATTGAGAAAGAGTAATTAATTTGGAGTCGGAACATAGACTCGGGAAATATCAAGTTACGGGCCAAGTAAGTGAGTCCGGGGACAATGGTTGTGTGACACCAAGTTATTAAATTAATAAGAGTGATAATTAATTTAAAAAGAGTCGGATTGTAGACTCGGGTAGGATTAAATTAATAAAGGTGTTAATTAATTTAATTAAAGTCGGTTTGTAGACTCGGGTATGATTAAATTAATGGGTGGGATAATTAGTTTAATCAGGATCGGAGTGTAGACTAGTGAAGGATACTTATTAATTAATGTGATAATTAATTATATTAGAGTCGGACCACAGACTCGGGATTTGGGTTGATTAATTAATGTGTTAATTAATTTAATTAGAGTCGGGCGATAGACTCGGGGAGGTATTAAATTAAAATGTGTGTTAATTAATTTAAGGAGAGTCGGACCATAGACTCAGGGAAAGTATTATATTAATTAAGGTGTGAATTAATTATATTAGAGTCGAACCATAGACTCGGGAAGAGGATAAGTTATTAAGTGAGAAAATTTAACTACATTGAGTCGGGCCACAGACTCGGGAAATTACAGGCAGTGTACGGGATTTTGAGTACACGGTAAAACCGGTGTTTATATTATATATATATACGGTATTGTGATAGTATATATATAGATACGTGTATTTTTGTGCGTGATACTAAATATCAGTGATTAGATATTTATTAAATTTATATACTCTAATGCTATCAAGGGAGGTTGCGCGATGTGGGTGAATCCCCTAGCTTGAGGAGTAGGGCGAGTATATCCCCAGGTCATAGCGTCCGGTATATATGGGTGAGGGATTTATCTCACTTTCAGGGAAGGAATATGACCGCCTCCACTTCGTTTATGTTTTGGTCCAAGTTGGTGAGCGATTCCAACTTGGGGAAAACTAGGTTTTGTGAGCACACCTAGTGATATAGCATTTTAGAGGGAATCATCCGGTGAGGGTAAACTCGGAAGGATGGATATACGTATGATATATGTGTGGTTGTTAGTAAAGGTACGTATAATATGGTAGTAAATATTATATGTAGATGATAATACAGTGTGTGATGTATTTAATTTATATAACTCGGGTTATAGTTATATGCAGTTAATTAATGGGAAATTAATTAAGTTAATTATTTGTGGAAATAATACCGTGGGTGATGTATTTACTTCATATAACTTGTGATACGGTTATATGTTACTATTTACGGGGAATTAATTAAGTTGGTTGTGATATAACTTATAATTCAAAGAATCATTATACTCGAGTTAGAGTAGTATGGAAAGGGAAGGTTATTCCAGGACTAGTTGGACGAGGTAGTACAACTAGGTGGGATTAAGATAACCGGTAGGTGTGCACAATAGTGGAGGGGTGAGAATGTCCACAAGGGAGTGCGACACTAACTTAAATATGAAGCGCATTCATGCATTTTAAATTTACTGCAGTTAATTCACTTGCTAAATATTTTCAAAATATTTTGGGTTCTAACCCTTGCTATAAAACTATTTTCAAAACCTTTTAGGTGTCCAGCCACAGGGATGCTAGGATTGATATTCTATTCCAGGGACACGGAGCTGCGGCATATGTGGATGCTAGCAGGAGTTTGGATTAGACGCATCATTCATTCATTCCTAGAGTAGGAAATCTTGTATCAGTTTCAGTTTTATTTAGGGCTTGTCGCCCAGACTTCTCGGTACTGTTTTCAGGTGTTGAATATTTGTATATGGATTATTTCTTTGGTGGCCGGTGATTTATTCGGTATGTTGTGTAATTATGATTCAGTTTATTTTCATTCAGTGATGTGAATGGTTTATATTTTAATTCCGCATGTACAGTTTTGGTTTAATTAAAGTTAAAAATTGGCACCAGTTTTTGGAATACTAGGTGGTTAGTAAGTTTTAAAAAGTTTTCGACAGTGATGCTAAGGATGATCCAACTGGGATTCCTGTTTTAATTTGGTATAGGACTGATCACCCGGTATTTTATTAGGTGGGGTGTCACATGGGTGAACTCTAATTAAATTATGTTAACCTTCAATTCCTGAGTTGGGCTTTAGGCTTCAACTTTGGACCCCCAAATGAGGTTAAGTACATAATCTAATTAGCCCGATAACTACCGAACTCATATATATACACCCTAGGATGAATCCAAAGGGTCTAAAATACCTGAACGAGACCGTAATACCTCTCAAAGTGTGTCCCGAATATTATTTTTTATTGAAAAATATATTTTAATTGTGACGTGACACTTGTAATCACTTTTTTTATTTAAAATAAGATCCATTTTGATTTATTCCAAATCATTAAGTCCGACTATAAAATGTACAAATAATATTGAGTTAAATTACTCACAACCTTGATTAATTAATTTCACTAAATTAAATTAATCCCGATTAAATTTTATTTTATTCCAAAAATATACAGGGTATTACACTCACCAACCTTACCTCCATAAGTCTCTCACTAACAACTCATACCACTTTTCCCTCTCCACTTCATCCCACCCACCACCCTTCACGCCACCATATCTCACAAACCACCCCTCCCATTCTTTGTATCTCTTAATATACGTATACATATATGTAGGTTCAAATAAATCAAATCAGATATGTACGTTTAAGAAATAAAAAGATGATTCAAATGATTGAATGTTGTTGAAATCATTTTTTCTGAAATGATTGAAACTTAGATTGAATTTAGGATTTTTTTTTCATTTGTGCACAATTTTCATTTATGTTAGGCTTGGGTGATGGAGTTAAGGAGAGGGGTGGTATTGTTGTAGTGTCGGGGTGGATGTGGGGGGGGGGGGGTGTTTACAAAGTTTTTTTTTGTTTTGTGATGTTTTTGTTTTCATCATTTTTTTTTAATTATAAGAGGTTTTTCAATTCCATTAATTTATTTTTTAAAAGGCATGTGGCAGTTAATATTAACACCTAAGAAATGGAAGGTGTGGTATATATCTAATTTTTTAATTAAAATGTAATTAAATCTAAAATAAAATAAAAAATGACTAATGGATTAAAGTAAAAAAAATTAATGAACTAACAAATTATTGCGTAAAAAGTAATAATACGAGAGAACAATATAACCAAACATAAAATGTAAACTTAGATATTTAATGTTTATAAGAAAGAAAACTATTCCCTAATTAACATATATTTTTTTTTACTTTAATGCGTTACTAATTTTTTATTTTAGACTTTAACACAATTTAATCAACTCATTCGACTTTAGTTCATTTTGTGCCCTAAATGTGAAAAATTCGCTACAAAAAGTGATCTTTGATGACATTTAGTGATGAAAAATATCATTTAGCGATAACAAAATATACTCAAGTGTAATAAACAAATTGTGTTGTATTAAAGTCTAAAATCAAAAATTAATAATGTATAAAATTAAAAAAATGCCTTAATATTTTATTCAATGTTCGTACAATCTATCCATATCTACACAACATGCCATTAGACCCCTAAAAGGAATTATTTTGTTGAACTAAGGGTTTGCTTTAGTTATGTTCAGTTTGCATTCGAATTCCTCCTAATTAACAATAAATGAAATTGCAATGTCTTACGTAATTATATTATTATATACTTCCTTCATTCTAAAATTAAGAGTTCTCTATTCTTTTTTGGATGGTCCCGAGTTAAGGGTCTGTTTTTTTACATAATTAATGAACCAAGTTCTACGATGGTAAGTAAGAATTAATATTGATCATTGATTGAGTGTATCCTTACTCTGTACAAAATAAAGACATAAAATCTTAATTTGGGATGGATGGAGTACTTCATATCTAACCAACTAAAAACTCCACTATGAATGGAGATAATACGATGATAGGAAAATATGTAAATGGGAAGAAAAATAACTTAAAGGAAAAGCAAATTAACCAAATGTTAAGGTAATTATTACAATTTGGAAATCTAAAGAAAAAAAAATCAATTGAAGTCAAAATAAGTACTATTTTAAAATACACACTTGGTCCAAGCTTTTTTATTTTTATTCCAAAAAATCCTTCACCACATAAAAATACTAAAAAAAAGGAGCTCCGATGAGGGTCGCCGAAGCTCCGCGGTGTGTGGGGGGGGCGGGGGGAGGAGGGGGCGGGAATGCTGCTACCGCGGACCTTTAAAAATAATAGAATATTGATTAAATGGGTGTTTTAAGGACTTTTTGAAACAAAATAAAAAGACTTGAACTAAATGTATATTAAAAAATGTTTAAGGGACTTTTTGGTAATTGATCATAAATTAAAACAATGTTCGACTTCCAAAATGTATATCACACAACCAACTGTATGTCTAAATAAAGATGAAATAACCATTGGGTAGTTATATGCCATTAAATTTTTTATATAATAATGTATCATGATATACATTTACCTAAATCAAACTTTTAGTAGGATCTTAGACATTATGTAAGACCTACCCATTAATAATGTTTGTTCAAGTGAATTAAGTGATTTTATTATTATAGTCCCTACTGATCAACAACCATGATAATTCTGGTGTTTAGCATAGCAATGAAAAGAACATATGTAAACTGCTTGTAAACAAATTTCTATATTTCATTGAACTAATTATAAACCTCAACCATGTTTAAACCAAATTTTAACAATGTCCATTTTTTAAAATTCCATTAATAGAAACATGATCTTATTAAAACACATTTTCCTTGAACGTGATTGGAGGTTTCAACCCTCCACCCTTCTTAACAAACTACATATTTTTCCATCAAGGTTGATCAAATATTTATACAAAGATATGTGAGTCGTTAAAATTAAGCATTCTTTGCATGTGATAGAAATATAAGACATTGAAAACTTTTTTGAACAATATATAAAACTAGATAACAAAAAAATAAAATAATACATCCACCATAATCAAATTCATCACTATTCGGTCGCATCCTATATTCCCCGCGATCCCGGGTATTTAGCCATTATAGTGGATAGGACAACCCACTATCGGGAATCCCCTTAACGATTCATCTCTCCTTTCTTATTCTCATAATTTTAATTTCTATTGTCTTAAAAATCCAGCAAAGTTTCAACTCTTCACAGCTAATAAATCTACAAGTCACAAGCTTCCTCAAATTCCTAGATTAGAGTCCAAGCAAGTACAAATTCACTAGAAATCCTTAGGATTTCCAACCAAACTACAATTACATATTAATTAATTAAATGTTGATTTTAGTCATTTAATTAACTCAAAAATCACACAATTCATTTAAAGTAATTTTTTATCATTTAATTCACATTCCAACCTCAAACATTATTTTAAAAATTAATTAACCCACTTAATTAATTTATCATAGTTCTCAAAATTAAGTGGAATTACAATCTTCCCCCATAATACATGAATTTCGTTCTTCGAATATTATAATGCATAAATGTAGTTACGTAAAACATACCAATACTATAAGCTAACATACACATAACATAGCAGGCCACGATTGGGATGCCTATTCACCAAATCTAACATGTATATACACCATCACTAACAAATAATATATATATATATATATATATATATATATATATATATATATATATATATATATATATATATATATATATATCATAACGATTGCCTAAAAGAGCATATCGCACTAACCCCACTAGCCACGGCCGGACTCCTCCTGAGATTTTCCCACATGTGATGCATGTGGTGCAATAACACCTTGTGCTCTTGGGGTTGGAAGTCTTTAGCACTATTGAACTTTATATTTAGGAAACATATTAGCTTGATTTCCTATATATTCACATGAGTAACAATCACCTATATAAGGCCCCTTCGCATTCATGATTCTCTCAACCTTAGCCAGAAGTTTTGTCATGGATTTTGGAGGATCCTTGGAGAGATTACAAATGAGTTTGCTTGGCTGAAGCCCGCTGATGAGAGCTACCATCGCAATGATTTCTTCGTATTCCTCAACCTACAGTCATTCTTTATATAATCCCTCATAGATTCATTTTTCCCTTATCTAACATTCAACAAATGAGTAACATGCTTAGTTGGCTTCATGCCGAAACAATAGTTATGGATAAACTTCTCCACTAGTTGCTTAAAATTTTCTCAGCAGGCTGTTGTACCATACATGAGCAACACCAGTGAATGTAGTATAGAAATCCCGTCACCTCATCTCATCTGGTGTGGAATAAATATCGACAGTCGACTAATACATATCTATATGATGAATAGGATTTGTACTCCCATCATACTTAGGAGTCACGGTTGGAGGTTTGAAATTACTAGGAGTTGGATAACTAACTATTCTTGGCACAAAGGGAGAACCATCCATGTATCCTCAGTGGCTTGGGTCTCAACTTTTAATGATACGATCGATCTTATCTTCTAACCTCTGGATTGAGTTGTTCCAAGGTTTTTCCTCTATGACTGCATTGTCTCCCTCTCCTTCCATCTCAGTATCGATTTCGTCAGTTGGCCCTCTATTTGGTTTTTATGTTCACTCTTAACTTATCTATGCTACCCCCTTTGCACGTATTTTCTCTGCCGATCTTCATCGGTATGACCTGTAGCGTGCATACCACTAATGATGTGGTGGATATTATTTCGACTGCCATTGCCTCTTATGCCGAGATGGTAAAAATTTGCTCCCCTACTTAACCTGTTGAATGTGATGCCTTTCTGACGATTTTGAGGGTTGTGATGAACACTCCTCCCTTGGTAATTTAGAGTTAAGGTGGCACCTGGCCGATATAAGGTATCTAACATCTCGTACCTCTCCCAGTAATCCTCCTCTTCATTTGCTAAGTCCTCTTGGGTACTCTTGAACCTCCTTGATGTGACGGAGATGACGTAGGCCGACTATTTCTATTCACCTGAGGTTGTGTTTGACTTATTTAGTGGGAGATGGGGGTGGTCCCCAAGTTATTGTATGCACGACCTCTCTGGCGACCGGAGTGATGAGATTAATGGTGGGATCCTCTAGGATCTGGCTCATAATATCTTGGCTGAAGGCCAAGAACTGGTGGTGCATCTCCACTAGCAGGACACAAGGAGATTGATCACCATCGCCATATCATCCATTTTAGACTGCTAAGGTGGTTAGTTGGAACAGTGTTAGCGTTTGCTTGTAGATCGATGGCCATATCTAGAAAAACACAATTAATCAACAAAAAATGAAGAAATGGGTGAAAACCCACAAACAGGATGAATCAAAGAATCTAATGAACCTCCCAACTTAAGCTCCTTCAATTGTGATTTAGCTCCAGTAGTGGTGGACCTAGTTCACCACCAGAGATGAGAAATAGAGAATTCAAGATGAGGTGAAAAAGAAAGTACAATATCTTCCCACAGATTGTGCCAAAATGATGATGCAGTATA
Organism: Sambucus nigra; assembly: GCA_949130495.1. Lineage (NCBI taxonomy): Eukaryota > Viridiplantae > Streptophyta > Magnoliopsida > Dipsacales > Adoxaceae > Sambucus > Sambucus nigra. The sequence continues at coordinate 28,144,826 of OX422217.1, read as the reverse complement.
TCATCCTAATGATTCAACCTGGTTTTGAGCTTACATTATAATGGAGAAGATAATAAATATAAGTAAAGTAGTAGAAGAGATAAGAGAAAACCGATGAACACAAGTGTTTAAGTGGTTTGGCCTTGTCTTACGTCCATTGTGTAAAGTTTGAGAGTGATTTCACTATAAAAGGGAGCCAATAGCCATGGATGGTATATGCAAGCTTTTCTCTCTCTCTCTCTCTCTCTATATATATATATATATATATATATATAATTTTACAGAGCAACGATATGGTTAACAATTATTAAATAATGAATCAGAAGACATAGGGTCCCTTTTATAGACTTGGGGGTGCGCAATATCACTCCCCCACCCCAAAGCATACACTCAATGCCTATTAAAGGTAAGGCCAATGAGCGTATGATAGCTATAGAGATGATCACAAAAGATATGATGAATAATATTCTTCCCATGTGGTTGTTTGATCTTCTATAATGACTTTAGTAGGATATGCTTACAATACCCCTGTCATGATTTCCAAATGTACACGAGATGTCTGAGGTTGAAGGTCTCAGCCAGCCAGACTATTGTAACTTGGTAGCATTCTAGTGACCTGAGATGAGACTGGGCAGCCATCTGAGATCGGCATCCCAGCCTAGTGAGATGGTTGAGGAGACACTATGAGCGATCGAGACTAATGTGCCTTTTCTTAGATAACTTCCTTGACTCATCATCTAGGATAGTATCTGAGGCCAAGACCATTTGAGGTCAAGACCTTTTCAAGGATATCTGTGAGGAAATCCTTTCCTCCGTGAGTCATCAAGTCGAGACTACTTTGGACGAGACTGATGATGGGACCCTTGGTGGGCAGTGATCCTATTATAAAAACACGTTTGTGATGGATTCTCTTCACTAGTGAGTCATTTAGATGAGACGATACTTATGTTTATCGTAATCCAAAAGAGTAACTAGTCCTCTCATGTTCATCTTCTAAAAAAATTTATACATTAACACTTTTGCAGTCATGTATATTAAGTTACTAAATCTCTGTGGCATTAAACTTCTTTTTAAGTTTAAATTCAAAGTAATTTTAGGGTAGCATAACAAACTAACACTATGGAAATACTGTAAGGATTTGGGCATCCAATCTGAAAGGTTAGCACATTAAGTAGAGTGACCCACCCAGAATATAAGCACCAATACCACTACCACTTTAACTTACTAATGTGGGACTCCTTGGATTCCCAATAATCCCCCCTTCGGACGAGGCCCTGGTGGAGAGCAAACACCCATGCCTCAATCTGAAACAAGAGGTCCAATAATGGCGTCCAGGGTCTAGATCTAGCACCATATGTAAGGATTGGGGTGTCCAACCCAAAATTCTAACATGTTGGGTGAAGTGACCCATCCATCATAAAAACACCAAGACTCAAATACCCCATATTTTTGGGATTTAATTTAAATATTATGGCCATAATTATTTGCAAATTTTACTTGTGAATTGGAAAATAATTGTGTGAGATTTTATGCATTTTGATGAATTTATCTAAATAATATATGTATTTAATACATAAAAGTGTGAAATATATTTATATGAACTTATTTTAATTAAATAAAATTTATATGGAATTTATAAAATTATTATTTAATTGAATTTTTTAGACTAGTTAACACGCGACACGATAAAATAGGTGGACATCATTATTTATTTTTACTTTTTGGTATTAGGAATTCTACAAAATATAACTTGGATATATTATGAATTATTTTTAATAATAAAATGGAAAAAAAAATAAATTAAATGGATATTGGTTGTTTTGTCATTAGTAAGGGTTCGTGTGCTAGTTTAAGGGCCTATATTATAAAATTAAGAGAAATTAAGTGAGGAAGATGATAGGAGTCATATTGGTACAACTTTATATGTATTTTAAAATTATATTTTGTTTAAAAATGAAAAATATTAAGTTGAGAAGAATATTAGTTGGTTGATGAACTGTTATCTCACTTAATGGGGGATTTATATGGGGATTTGAAGGGTTAAATGGGAAATTAAAGGGGGGAAAGTGGGAAACAACTCCTAACGTATTTAAAAAGGTATTATCGTTATTTTAAATCTATTTGTGGATATATAAAATTATGAGAGTGTTTGTGGACTTTAACACCTTTTAATGAGAGAACTCTATAGAATTAAGAGAGAAAATAACATAGAAAATGAGAAGAAGTTTGGAGATATTTTTAGATGATAATAAAATTACTTATTTTATATAACAGTGGAAGAAGATGATGATAATTATTTACATGTAAAGATTTGGAATCTTTTTGGCGCTTTGATTCGACAGTTTTAACTTATATAGTTTAAGTTAATTTCGTTCTCCTGTGTTTTGTTTGTGTACTACTCATATTCAGGTAATACCCCGTACTTTTATGTCAATATTTTAGTAGAAAATAATAAACATGGATTAATAATTACTTGGTATATTGGGTAATTTACATTGTGCATGATTATGTGATTTGGTTGTACCGCATGCTTTGCATATTTAAATGATAATTAAGCATGGATGTTATATGAATTGTTCATACTGCATGTTATTATAATTAACAAGTGTAATTAATGTGATGGAGTATAGGCGGTTAATGCGTAAAATAATTGAGTGCATCATTTAATTTTATGCCAGGCCCAAAATTAAGCCTCATTAGGAGGTGCAGGAATTAGAACTTTAAAAGGGACTAAGACTATTTCATTAATGTTATACTACCAACTAAACAAAACCCTAGCATCCATAAGGACCTGGGAGAATTTAAGAAGGCTTGGAAACTAGAAATCAAGGGGATTCAAGAGGGGATTTTTAAACTTCAAATCCAAGGCAAGAATTTTCTTGTATCATCATTAAATAACATATTCTTAATTTAGGATCATGTTCTTCCCATGTCGATTTTTGGTTTTAGATTATGTTTAAGGATTTAATTTATATTATTTGAATTATGTTATTGATAGGACTAACTAATTGATTAATCTGATTAATGAAATTTTGGGGTATTACATATATGATGATTTATAGAAGAAAATAAGTAGTTTACAAAGAGTCCAATCAAGATCAAACTAGATCCAATGAAGGAGAAGGTGAAGCAGTGTCCAAAGAAGAATCTTAAGGAGGGTCCCATAAAGAAAAAAAATTGAGGAATCCATCTTATGTACCTTGTCATTTATTCCATAGTTTATCTTCACGTCTTCCTCTTTCTTCTCTTTTATTTTTGTTTTTTTACAAAATAAATTTAATTGCCCAAACGTGACTATATGTTTTTTTAAGGAGGTTGTACTCGGATAGACCCTCATATCAAGACAGGATATAGATTCCCTAAATCACCCTTATATCTAGTCATTCGACCATAAGCAACTTGATCGACTAGAAGTTAACCACCCACAAATCCTTATAAACATGGCACATTCTAGAGAATAACTTCCTCAGTATCCAAAATCTTACAACTACTCAACCACTTTAATAAAGGTAGACTAAGATAGAGATGGATCAATGCATAAATTTTAGCCTATAACAATCGTAAATGGCTAGGACATTTTAATTTTATAAATAAGACCCCCATTATGAGGAGGGCACGTGTTAACAATTCTCACATACCATACACTTGTAATCTCGATTTCGACTCCAAGCTATAAATCATAGCACTCACTATTTAATCATCCTCTCCCCCTTTTTTTCCTGCGTGGATGTAGTCAAGGACGACTTGATGAACCACATTAAATCTTGTCTTTGTTTACTATTATGCATAGTTTTATAGGTCAAATTGGCAAAACTATCCATTTTAGATTCAAGACCCCTACAATTATGTATAAAAATAACTTTGTTATATTAAAGAACCTACCAGTTTATGTTAAAAAGACCTTTATAAAATTTTACAGTGAGTTTGATTTTTATAAAATGATTATTTTTCAATAAAATAATTTTGTATTTATTTAAAATAACTCTACAATATATGTTAAATTATTGTAAGTGGTTAAAGTGACTTTACACCTTGTTTAAAATGATTGTAATTTGTGTAAAATTATTTTGCATATAATTTGTTCAAAATAACATTGTAAAATTTTTCAAAAATAACTCACAATTTTTGTAAATATATTTGAGTGTGTTATAATAAATATATTTGTATATAAATTGAGTGTGTTTTTGTATCATAAAATGACTACATTTTTATGTTAAAATAATGCCACACGTTTGTTACACCCCCAATTTTCCCACTTGTAGTTGGTCAGACTAACGCAATGAAGATAGGAAGCATTATTCAATTTATATCATTCTCAGCATCAACGATAAATAAATATGACAGTAAATTAAAATAGTCCATGACATAATAATAATAATAATAATAATAATAATAATAATAATAATAATAATAATAATAATAATAATAATAATAATAATAATAATAATAATAATATTAATAAGAATAATAATAATAATAATAATAATAATAATAATAATAATAATAATAATAATAATAATAATAATAATAATAATAATAATAATAATAATAATAATAATAATAATAATAATAATAATAATAATAATAATAATAATAATAATAATAATAATAATAATAATAATAATAGTTGAGCTGAGATAAAATATAACTCTCCAATAAAACCGAATTCATCAGTCTAATAAATCATCATGATACAAAATTCTCAAAGTGAAATATAATTAAACTATAACTACCTTGGTTAATAAATAAACTCCTCAAAATAAATAACTACTAGAATGCTAACTGAAATGAAATATAAACTCTACACTAAGACTGATGAACTGGATCTCCAATCGCTGCAACTCTGATTGCTCAGTCCAACTACTCTTATATAATAATAATATTAACACCTAGGTGAATGTGACAACCTGCCTAATAAAATACCGGGCGATCACTCCTATATTAAATTAAAACAGGAGTCACATATGGATCATTCTCAGCATCACTGTTGAAAACAAATTTAATTACTAATAACCTATTAGGATGGCGTAAAAATGTTACTTTACTAATCTTTTTAAACAACTACACTATTAAAACATCCACACAGTTTATATATATGAAACTGAAATGAAATGAAATAACCGAACACTCAATTCAAATATGATATAACCAAATCGAATGCCGCACTAAAAGGCGGTAAAAGAATAAATAAATGCAATTGGGTTATCAGCCCGAATGTTTATACAATACCTCCTATCTAGATTACAAGGATAGAAGCGTCTATCGAAAACCTGCATGCATCCACAGCTGTCGCAGCACACGTCTGACTCGAAGGAAGTGTCATCCAGGCATCCCTATGTCTGGACACCTATATATATAATATATATATATATATATATATATATATATATATATATATAGTAAGAGAGGAAAAATATAGAAAACAGGTCAAAGCCCGAGTTTGTAAAAATATTTAGCAACTGCATAAATGCTTTATTTTTAAAAATATGTTTTATCTCATATTTAAATTGGTGTCGCACTCCCATGAGATAACCCTCACCTCTCTTCTAATAGTGCACGCCTAACGCACTCGTCTAAAACATCCTAGTTAAGCTACCCCGCCTAACTAATCTAATTCAGTCGTCTGCTAGAAACCTAAACAACCCGAGTACCAAGGGCTAAACTTCTCTCCATTCTCGACACTGCGCTAAGTTTGTGCGTGGGGTGTCTCGCGAAGCGAAATCCAAACAAGGAACCCCCCGATACACTACTACTTGACAGTGTCAATGGTCGAGATTCATTAGGCCTTTAGTACAAAACGAATATATAACCATATTTATATGATAATATCCATATTATATTCATTATCATATACATCTTACAATATGCATCCGGATAATATCTCCCGGACTGAGGTTTACTTTATATTCATTTTTATAATGCACATCCGGAACTATCCCTTGGACTGAGGTTTACTTTATATTCATTTTTATAATGCACATCCGGATCTATCTCCCGGATTGAGATATATTTTACCATGTTTTCATACACAAGTAATATACTATACACACCAGTATAATAACCATCCCAACGAGCTATAACTTGAGGATGCGGTATCATAGTGCCGATCCAAAAATCTGGGGTTACTCACTATACCACAGTACGAAGCTAGACTCTCTCAATGGACATGGTAAACAAATACACAACGATGGAGGCGGTCATATTTCCCCTGCAAGTGGAGTTACACACATCTCACTCGAACACGGGACGATAATGACCTGGGGACTATACTCTCCCTACTCCTCGAGCCAGGGGGTTCGCCCACATCGCGCAACCTCCCTGGATCACACTTGAGAAATATATAATCTGGTTGTTCCAACCATATACCAAAGGAAAGCCCGTGGAAACCAGCCTCTAAATACACATATACAAATCACATACAGATACATATGTATTTATATCATATCATATATATACTTTAATCACGCAGTATATAAACTATATATTCCTCCTCGAATATATATAAATGGCCATAATTGCCAATCACACATAGCGATGACCAATAATCCCAAAGATTCTCTCAAAGAATCATATTCATGAATTCACATACTCATCATACTATACCCAAAGTATTCCCTCACTTTGATAAATAATAAATACCTTATTCCCATCTAAGGATTTATTGGATATCTCCAACTATAACAATTCACACTAAGTGAATACATATATTCCCAATTCCATCCTAATAATTTCGTAGGATTTACTCAACCAATATCAATATAACTATGTTTTCCTACACGCATAATTATATAGGCATAAATGCCAACTGAAATATCCCAGGGATTATTCTTCCCTGAACACCCTTAAATTAAGGAGCTCGTGAATTCCATTTCCACGAACCCAAGGACTACATCTTGTACATATAATAAATTTGAGGTCCCCACCATATTTTAGGAAACCCAACATTCTAATTCCTCAACTTATCTATTTTCCTCAAAAATATAATTTTAGGGTTACACACTTAAAACCCTCACTTAGCCCTCATCAATTCCCTCAATTGGAGGACTATTTACTCCTAAAATATTACTTATTTCCTCACATAAATAACCTCGAATCAAATTAAAATTGGAATTTATCCCATCCAATTAACCCTAGGAAAAGTTGTCAAAATTCCTGAAGGGTCGATCGATCGACCCATGGCCCTCGATCGATCGATGGTCGATCGATCGATCCTCTACCTTCGATCGATCGATCACGTCGGACAGCTTCTTCTTCGAGAAGCTATTTCGGCCTTTAAAGCTTCTCCCAAGCTTTCTTCTCCGTCTCTAACGTCCCCCAACCTCGATTAACGATATATACACATATAAAACAGGTTATAAACATCCTAGAACCCCAAAACCACAATTAATTTCAATAATTTCCTAAATTTCTCAAATTGGATAAAAGTCGGGGTTTACTCATTTATTTTTTGAAAACCCAATTTTTACTCATAAAATCCCATCCCGAAAATCTTCTGATTTGTTTATACCAATTTTTGATATGATATTTATGCTCAAAAGTAAATAAAGCAAGTAAACACTTGCCTCATGGATAAAATCCGACGACCTCGAGCCGAATCCCGTGGAGTTTGGCCCGAGTTTCCCCTTTTTCTCCTCTTTTCTCTCCTCCTCTCTCTCTTGTCTCTTTTCCTTCTCTTCTCTCCCCCTCTCCCTCCTTATATATGGAGAAAAAGGGTTTATACCCTTTTAAAACCCGAAAATGACTAGTTTACTCAATTGCAAGTCCCTAATCGTTTAAAAGTTCCCGGAGCCTAAACATTTCCCGCGGATACTTTATTCTGACTATCTCAGCCATTCCGAGACCAACTGCACCCTCGAAATCTCCATCCGAGGTACTTGACTGCAACCCCCTATTTTAACCCAATACATCTCAATGCGGGTTTTTCAATTAAAATCTTACATTTTGTCGCTTTACTCAATGGCGATATATAATTAAAATACTCCGACATATTTACTTAATATCAAAAGTAAATATATCACCCATCGAAAATCATCTAATCTAAAAAAAATCCCAAAAATTACTATTCTGGGAAATTCCTCAAATTTCCCATTTCCACCCATTTATGCAATTTAATTATCCCCAAACGTACGGGTTGTTACAGTGAAAAGGTTTTATAGATTCAGGTCAGAGCCCAATAATTTCAAGAAATGTTTAAATTACTTAATAATATTAAATGTGGCCCATTTACACATTATGTCATCACCCGTTGGCACTCATACAATCCTTACATCATCTCTCATCTAGCCTAATACAATCTCAAATGTTTCCAACTCCCATCCAAGCTGGACTCCATGTGTGGGACGTCACACGAATGAAATCCAAACAAGGAATCCCCTCATACACTTTTGTCTAACTAGAATGTTCTTCCGAGATAGTGGTAAGATAACATCGACAAATATCAATATTCTCAAATAACATCATATATGATACCATAAAGAACTATCCCGACTCATGTTTCATCCTAATAACTAAGGGCATTAACCCACCTCATATATTCACATTAATTACCAAAGATCAATAACCAAACTCAAAAATACCATATACCACAGGGTACACAAGCAATATACATGTACAAAAATCTAGCACATATATATTAGGTCGACTCAGAGAAATCAAACAAACCTAGACTGGAAAAAATAATGATTAATACCCAACTTATAGCATCTATCATCCGCACATATAGATCAAACAATAATCGTCCTATGATCGAGCGAAAAACCAACTCAAGCCCCATTTTTAAGCCATATAAAGATCACCACTACTATAAAAAAATCCATTATGAGAATATACTATAACCATGACTTGATAATCATTATATACGCATTATGATTAACCCATTCTTGTTACTTTACCCCAATACATATAGCCGCACTCGAACTAATTCCACCTCAATCGAGTGGTCTCACCGAGTAACAAAACACACCATATACTATACATAATTATCCATAACATAATGTGCACATAATATATTCTCATAACACTAGTATACTCGATGCTCATCCAAATCTCCAAATCGAATTATGCTAATAATTATAGGTTTAATACACCTCAATCGTAATTATAATAACCCTAGGATTTCCCATATACTAGTTACACTTTATAGTTTAAAGTTAGCATATTAACTAAATCACTTTTGAAAATATAACAAGAAGAACTTCATGAATTTACTCAAGAAGAAAAACCAATCAAAAATTTCATTAAAAATCCAAAAAATTGGCCAACTAACAGGGCCTGATCAATCCGTCGACTGGATCGATCCGAGCTTGGGTCGGACGGATCTATGGGATTTGTAATGTTGTTGTTCATACCAAGGTCATTAATGGCCGATGTAAACCCCACAAAATTCATCCTACAACCCCTAAATCACAACCAAAACCCTACTTCCCCATATATAACTCATGGATTGATCTCAATAACAAGTTTCTATGAGATTTAATGTAAATATGACACAATTAAGGGTTCAAATTCATATATCGACATTTTAACCCTAACTTCATCTTCTTCATTTAATTGGATCAAATTAATAATCGATTAACATCAATACATTTATTAAACATGTGATTACGCATTAATCAACAATTTAAGCTATAAAAATCAAATTTACAACATCTAATGATTCAAAACATATTAGTCAATCGTTTCCAACAATATAATCCATATAGTTATAAGTTAAACATGATTTTTGACATGAAAATGGGTTTAATCAACTAATAAATTCAAACATACAATAGTTATGTTTAAAGATCAGATTTTATAAACCAAAATAAGATTTAAACCCTACTAGTATGCTCTTAACGAGTTGATACATACACAACAATGAAAGTTATAAATTGACGACATTCAAACGATAAGCAAGATAGTATTTCTTGCCTTAAACGAGGCTTGATCCTTGATTAAACCCTCTTGAGTGTTCTCCCTATTCTCCCAAAAGTTAGCATCTTCTTTTAGGTTTTAATCTGATGACGTATTATGATGTTTAATGAGGGTTATTAACCTATTTAAAACTCTAATCCTACAGGCCCATCGTGGGTCCACTTTTGGGCCCCCTAAATAAGTCGAAACACTTACTTAACACTCTTAAAACTTGTCCCAAAGGTTTACCTACTCTTAGTGCCCAATTTGCCACATTAAAAAAAATACTATTTCGGGCCTTTGTATTCTCCCAGAGGCCTATCCAACCAAACCAATCCGTAGCTTCAAATTTATTAGAACCGAGTTAATTTAATTTGCAAGTCGTTCACATATTATTTAAAATTTTATTTTAAAATTTTAGTTAATAACCCAAACGAATTAAAACCAATAAATTCCCCATTAATTCACTCGGGTAAATATTGATTATTAAATTAAATAATCATTTATTTAATTCTCGAAAATAGGGGTATTATAGTGTTTTAAAATAACATTATAGAATTTTAATTTTATAATTTGTAATTTGATTAAAATGAGATGAAATTTTGTTTTTGTGAAATAACTCTCTAATTGGAAAATTGTACCAACTTGTGTATCACTTTAAATTAGTAATTGTAGAAATGATAGTGCTGAAGCCAATAATTTAAATTTAGGGTTATATTCGCAAAATCCTAATCTATAATATAATATTTGACTTAACCCCATTTTTTACAAATAATTAGATATCACACTAGTTTCATGCCGATCGACGCTTACTTCATGAAAATCGACACCTATTCCGCGCATATCAACTACTATAGACACAAAATTCATGGAAAATTACATATATTGAATGAAAATAGAATTTTTTCACCATGAAAATCAATAGTTTTTTCATGAGATTGGTATGATGTCTAATTATTCGAAAAATCTAGGGTTTTATCATTATATCATATTATCAAACTGGAGCTTTGTCAAAATGACTTTTTAAATTAACATAGACAATGTAGATATTTTTAAAATCGAGCTAAAATAGTAATTATCTTGATTATTAAAGTTATTACTTAAAAATTTTACATAAAAATAATAAAAAATAATAATAGTAATAATAATAATAATAATAATAATAATAATAATAATAATAATAATAATAATAATAATAATAATAATTCGAATGTTAATATAATTTTATTTATTAGGAGCTATAGCCTAAACTAAATAATATTTATAAATGCTAGATTTTGTTGCTAAAACTTTTTAAGAGAGGACTAAATAGTACACTATAAAGAATTTGAGGGCTCATCATGTACAAAAATTCAAATATTGGCGGGGGCCATGATATCCCTAAAAAATAGCTAGCTTTGTCTCCGAAATGAACAAAACTAACATAAACAATGATAGGATGGGAGGCGAACTAAATGTTTGTATTTAATTAACTCAACAATTTATGTAAAATGATTGCTTAAATTTTTACGATGAGTTTGCATTTTGTCTAAAATAATTATATTTTTGTGTTAAATAATGTTGTTTTGTATCAAATAACTCTTTAATTTATGTTAAAATGAATGTAAATGGTTATTTTGACTTTGCAATTTCTATAAAATGATTGTACTTTGTATAAAATAATTACAAATGATTATACATTCTATATAAATGATTTTATTTTGTATAATTTGACTCTATATATTCTCGCAAGGGATTTATATTTTATCTGTAAGAGTACAGTTTATGATTTGCTTATTATGTTTACAGTTTGGCATATTCCGTTACACCACTACATTATCGTGTACATAATCAAAAAGCTTCAATCGAAGACAAGTTAATGACCAAACACATCAATCGAAGAATGAAGAGTTGATTACAGTCATCGTTGAAGGTAAATGAGTTTAATTCGGTGTTAACTTATGTTCAGGGATATTTTTAAACATGTTTAGATCGAAATATTTTTCCCAAACATTTTTTTTAAAATAGAAAATAAAAAAATATTTTTATGGATCTCGTTAGAACGAGATTAAGGGTCGTTCGAACGACAACCCATTGGATAACCATTCGATCAAACTTTAAACAAGCCTTTTTCACATTATTTTGGTTTGTCGCTCGATCTCTCGTTCGATAGATTTTCGAACGAGTTTGTGCAGGTTGTTCAAACGAACCAGAGAGAATTTGGTTTTTTGTTAGTTTTAAACTCTATCTTTTCAAGCTTATCTCTTTAACATTTTTTAGCCTATAAAAGTGGTATGAGATTACACTTCTTTGCAAGCCTTTTTCCACCTATTTTGTTATCAAACGCTTTAGTTTTCCAAATCCCCCTTGGATACTTTTTTAATCACTTTATCAAGCCATAAACAATCCATCACGTTTTTAAATCCCTGTGGAGTTCATTCTTCATTGCTGAAGATATGAAAGGAGTTTCTTGAGGTTGATTGGTGGACACTGAGGCAAGTTGAGCTCATTGTACGGCATTGCTGGATCTGCATCACTTTCTGTTATTAATAAAGAAACAGATAGAACTACGATACTTAATGGAGTCTAAGTCTGTAAGTTAGATTGTGTCGTCTATAATACCTTAGTTGAAACATTGTTGAAAGGGTTTTTCTCGAAAGGGTTTTTTCCTCATATTTTGTGTGATTTTTTATTTGTTCGTTTTAGATTCAGCATCTTGCATGATTAGTTTCAACTAATTAATCAAGATAAAATTGGATTAAAATTGAACATTAGCTTATTTGTGACCTAATTTATGGAATCTACTATTGACCATATATCCGGACCACTCTGCACATTTTTCAAATTGGTATCAGAGATTGTTCCTACAAGTTATTTTTGGTGATTATATGGATAATTCGTATAATAGTCCACCTATACTTGATGGAACGAATTATGCATAATGGAAAGCTCAGATGAGGATGTCTCTAAAATCGATAGACGAGCACAATTGGCTTGTCGTTGAAAGGGGGTGGACTCCTCCTACAAGCCAATAAAAAATTGGACTGAAGATAACCTTAAATTAAGTAACTTTAACTCTCGAGGTCTGAATTTAATTTTTGGTGATGTCATACCCGATGAATTTTGTCGTATCATGATGTATACTGCATCTAAAAAAGGTTGGGATATCCTCAAACTCACACACGAGGGTACCAATGTTATCAAAGCTTTTAAGCTTCAAAACCTCGCCACACAATTGGAGACTATACGCATGTTTGATTCTAAAACATTTGATAAATTTTATGCTCGTATATCTGATATTGTGAATTCATGTTTTAATTTGGAGGAGAAAATTTCGAAAGCAAGAGTTATCAAGAAAATTTTGACGCCTCTACTCTCTCATTTTAATGTAAAAGTTACCGTCCTTAATTATTTGGAGATTCTAGACACGATTGGGGTAGAAGAACTTATAGGTGATATCCAAGCTTATGAATTAGACATGTTTCCCAAAACTCAAAAGAAAAAGGAATAGATTTAAAATAAAAATAAAAAAGGAGGTTACTCTAATTCTGAAATTGATTAAGATGATCTTGCCATGTTTGCTAAAAAATTTAAAAAGTTTCTCAAATTCAAAAATCAAAGTTCATCCAAATCAAAAAATAAATAATTTAAAAAATAATTACAAAGTGGATAAGAATTTTAATGAGAACGATCAAAAGAAATCTAGAGGTGAAAATCTCAAGAAAGACGAATTAGAGAGGTGTTATGAGTGTGAGGGGAAAGGCCTCAAAGCTCATGCGTGTCCACTAGGCTTCAGAGACGGGGCAAAGTCAAAGTCACCGATAAGGCCACTCTAAGCGATAGTGTTGTTGAGTCGATAGACTCCAAGCATGACACACTGCATGGAAGAAACTTCACTGCATTCATTGCTAGTCACATTAGCACTTTAAGTACGTCTCACATCGATGAGGACATTTTAAACATGATAACCTCGTCAAGGAGTCGAATCATTCTGGTGAGTTTGAGAGTGATGATGAGAATTTGAGAGAGGGAGAACATGGTCTCCAATTCGCATACCCTGAACTTTACACCAAGTCGTTAAAAACTAAAACTAAAAACAAAATTTTGACTCTTAAGGTGTTGTCTTTAGAAAAGGAGTTAAAAGTTTTGAGAGAGTGTGAGGCCTCGATGAGTTAACTCGGGATAATGAGAACCACTTTGAGTGAGCAACTTGTTTCGGTGGGTAAGAAAAAGACCGACTTGACTAACAAAGTGTCTAGTGTTACAAGAGATCTTCAAGCATCATTAGAGACTCGTGAAGAACTTGAAGTCCAAATCTCCCAAATCAAAAAAGATCTCGAAAGTGCCCATGAGGTCAAAGTCACATTATATTACACATCTAATAAAGTTTAAAAAATGTTTCTAGGTCCCACTTTAGGTTTTAAAGAGAGTCATGGCATAGGTTACGATAGTGCATTCACCTCAAATATAACACCCAAATCGGTTCCCCAGTTTGTGTTAGATCCAAATGGGCCTCCACCTAACCCATCAAGGAAAACTCATCCTAGTCATTTTAACCAAAGTCGGCCCAAAAAAATCTATGTTTGTACCCATTGTAAATGAAGAGGTCACCTTAGGGAGTTTTGTTACAATCTAGGAAGAGTCTTTCACACACATGCTCCCACACACTGCTATAGCAACCTAGCTAGACTTAGAGAGAAAGTTGAGTTTCTAGTCAATACTTCTAATTATTTAATGGAAGAATTTCAAAGGATGTCCACGCTTTATGAGAACACTTCCAACACAATGACTAGTGCCAGCAATGAAAAGAGTAAGCAAAAGGTTACCAGCAATTGGGCATGTCAAAGTAACAAAAAGGCCCTTATTGTTCACGTTGCTCTTAAGGTTCAAGATATAATGGTATTTTGATAGTTTCTTCTCAAGGCACTTGACTAGTGAAATGTCTTATTTTACTAACCTTGTGGATCACAAGGAAGGAAAAGTTACCTTTGAGGATAGGAGTAGGTCTAGCATTTTAGGACAAGGATCCCTCGAGATTCTAAGATTTCCTAAGAGAGATAATGTGTTTTAAGTATAAGGTTGAAGGCTAACTTATTAAGAATAAGACAAATTTGCGATGATAACTTTGTGGTAAAGTTTGACCGATCGGAATGTAACATTTCTGATTAATCCAGTAAACTTTTTCTATAAGCTGTGAGGACTATCGACAATTGATAGGCTATCATTACCATGTCCTCTTTAGTGTGAAATAGTGATAAGGTCACCACCAAGAACCTTTTTTTTTATCAACAATTAGGTCACATCAATTTTAGAGATCTTGCGAGGTTAGTTAAGAAATACCTAGTTCGTGGCTTACCATCACTTGGAAAACCAACTTCCTCAATTTTTGGTCCATGCCAACAAAGGAAACAAATCAAGAGCCGTCATAGGAAGTTGAGTACTATTACAACCTCATGTGTGTTAGAGTTGATACACATGGATCCTGTGGATCCAATGTGCGCCGAGATCATTGGTGGAAAGAAGTGCATTTTAGTGATGGTTGATGACTTTTTTAGATATTCCACTGATGGATTTCCGTTGCGAGTTCCTTACAACTAAGTTTCGTCTTCTTCAAAGTACGATGCCTTTCATTCGTGATCTTGTTAAGGAGAAGATCATTACCTTGAGCTTTGTGAGTATCAAACGTCAATTGGACGACATTTTCACTAAACCTTTATATGCCCTTCGATTTGAGGATCTTAGGAGATATATGGGTATTTACTCCATTGATTGAGTTCGGGAATTGCTTCTAGTTTAGGGTGACTTTCACACTATTATCATTTGTCCCTATAACTAGATTGTATATTATTTTGTATGATTTTGTATTCTTAAATTGAAAATTCCAAAAATATTTTCTTTTATTTTTGAAAAATTTCATAAAAATACAAAATGATTGTATTTAGATAAAATTTTCAAAAATTAAAAAGATTTTTGTTTTATTTTACACCTTATATGGATGCGCATTCAAGATGTTCGAAGCACAATTTCATTCCATCCATTCACGTGACTTAATCATGGTATTATTAGACTTTGCTATATAAAATTTTTGGTGTATAATAATGCATGTTTAGCATTGTGTCGTTCATTGTTGATTACTACCTTCATGATAGACTCATTATATCACCTTGATTGAAAACTCTTTGCACAAACATTTGAATATTGCACTTTTTGGTCATATGTTGAATAGGATGCTCTTATCTCAATTGTGATCAATAATGAACCAAATGTAATAGGAACTAATTGTGCATATAAAAATCATTGCCCGAATTTTTCATCAAAAAAATTCATTGATAAAAGTTTAAGCAATGGAAAGAGGCTACGAAATAAGCAATCTTCTTTCCATTAAAATCCACCATTGGCAAGAGCCTAAAAGATGAATTCATCACATAAAAATAGAAGTGTCAAGGCGAAATTTGTTCCATTGATGTCTCAATAAAATGATCAATATGATTCCTTCTAAAAATTTGAGAGTTTATGCTTAAAATGTGAGATTTTGAGCGTGTTATAAGTTGAAGATCAATAGGTTTGCACAATAAAATTTCTTGAAAAACATTACATAGTTTAGAGTTATTTATTTAGGAATCATTGAAATTCGAGGCATTTTGTATGAGTAGAGTCAATTTCACTTTATTCAATAATTTTACATAAAGGTTAAATTGAGTTCTTTTTTTAGGAGTGTCGCTTTGAGTTCGTGCACCTCCGCTACGTATTCCTCTGCTAACTTTCCCATGAATTATGTTAACACACCTATAGTCCATTTCCATGATTAAGATGTTTTTGTGATAATTTGTTTGTATTTATATATGTCTATTTTTATACTCAAAAAAATTCAAAAACATGTTGTTTGTTTGTTGAAATTTCATCACATATGCATAATTCTTTATACCTTATTATGATAAATCTGTGCACTCATGATGCTAACTTTTCAGGTTTAGCTTCTAACCCTTTGTCTATTACGGAAAAAAAGGGAGAACATATTAAGGGGGAGTTTTGTGCTAACAAGTTTTATTTATTATTTCAAACTCCATGCATCACGATATTTTCTTTGCTTCATGTGTGTAGGTCTTTTTCCACATTGATGATATCTTGGACTACAGGATGAAGATTTTCAATAGAGACAAAGTTATAAGTGTCTTTTCCTTTTATAGTTTGGGAAGGATATTAGTTGAACTTGTCTTAGGGATTATTTTTTCAATTTTTTATTTTGTACTGATATAGCCAAAGGGGTAGATTTGTAAGAGAACAATTTATGATTTGCTCATTATGTTTATAATTTGGCATATTATGTTACACCACTACACTTTCATGTACATCATCAAAAGCTTCAATCAAAGACAAGTTAGTGAATGAATGCATCAATCGAGTAATAAAGAGTTAACATCATCACTACAATCATCGGAGAAAGTATATGACGTTGATTCAGTGTTAACTTGTGTTCATTGGTAATTTTAAATATGTTTGAATCTATAAGTTTTTTTTTAAACAAAAAAACATTTTTCATGCATCTCGTTAGAACAAGATTGAGGGTCATTCAAACGAGTTAGTTCAAATCTTTGGATAGTCATTCGAATGAATTTCAAACGAGCCATTTTCTCATCATTCTGGTTTATCGTTCGATCTCTCGTTTGAAAGTTGTCCGAATGAGTTTTTATAGGTCGTTCAAATGAAGTCCAATTCGTTCGAATGAACTGGCATGGATTTTTCTGTTGGTTTCAAACTCTATCTTTTTAATATTATCTCTTTAATAGATTTTACCCTATAAAATAGGTATGGGCTTGCATATAGCACCTCATGATTTAAAACTATAAAATCTCTTAGAAACTAAAAATTTGAGAAAAATAAACTTTTGGAATTTATTAATTTTTATACTTGAAAATGTTGATTTTGATTTAAATAAAATGATGTTTTAATCGGAATAGATATCAGGATTTAATTCAAGATATTAGAACTTTTTATTCGAATCGATTCGACCCTGGGGGGAACCGGTTCGCTCGAACAGTAGGAAGAAACTAGGGTTTTTTGTAGTGTTTGTGTAGAACTCAAACTCTTTCCTTTTATTAAAATAAAAAGGCACGAGTTTAGAGGTTTTAAAACACATTCTAACCTTCTCAAAAAGTAGCAGTCATTCATGTTTATACCTCCTCTCATCTACAAAACCTAAACCCCATTTTAAATCAATTTCCAACCCAAGTTTTGAAGAGCTAAGCCATGTTTACGTGTCGTTATTGTTTTCTCAGGAGGAACATAGTCATGAAATTGGAATCTTCAAATGACTTTTTACAAGCGTGAATACTTCTATTTTTTCCCTTTAGTATTATGCGTTTTAAATGTTGCCTAAACACTAACAATCATTATTTTCTTAAAATAAATTAGAGATGACAATTAAGGAAAGTGAAACTAAAGTTTGGACTGGTTTTATTAAAATCTGTAATATGAATTAAGACTCAAAACTTTCACATGCTTAGATTAGAGGTTGGGATTCCGTCAGAATATATGGACGTTCGCATGTTAGAATAAATTGTATGAACTTTATAAATTGAATTTGACTCATAAAATCATGTTATTTATGTGTTGCTTGTAGAATAGAAATTTATTGTTGTATGCCCTGAAAATATTCATGTGAATGGAAATTATGTGAGTTGTTGAAAAAGAAAGGAATTGATAAATTGATATTAAATATTATAATTAAACGGACATAATTTGGATAAATAGCAATCTTGTGATTAATTGGAAGAATTATTGTGATAGGTTGAAAATACACGTTATGTGATCATTATTTGTGTTAATACTCAATACCGCGAGGACAACGGGATTTTTGGGGTAGTCATGCTTTCACCCTACTTTTAGGTTGCTTGCTAGGTATGGGACTAGTAGGTAGGCCTTAGTTGTTATTAACACTTTCTAGGTATTGAACTAGTTAGTGTATGTTTTACGGATGGAAAATTCTGGGGTGGGGCTGAATTTGTATGTCGTTATGTTGGTTCGTTAGCTTAAGTGCAAGACTAGGGAGTAGTTATTGGTAGGTATTATTCCTAAATGATAGGTTAAGATATACTTGTGTTTTGGAGACCTATAAGTGTTGGACTAGGGGTGATTTGAGGATTTATGCTCGATTAAAGGGTGAAGTTGATAAAAAAAATAATGAGAACTTGATAATAAATTGATAATTAATGCCTAAGATAAAGAACGGGTATTAAAATAAATTCGCATCGCAAGTATGTGCAAAGCTAACAATAAGGGGCGAACTTGCTATAGCGACGTGGGTGTGTGTTGACGTCACAAGTATGTGCAGGGCTAATAAAATTGGGCAAACTGGTTATAGTAACGTGTTGTACGTGGAACCTCATGAGTATGTGCATTGTTAACGAAATTGGGCAATGGCTATAGTGAGAGGAATGTGTGTGGTATAGAACTTAAGCGTTCCAAGAGTATGTGCAAGACCCGTAATAGGATGAAGTGGCTATACTGGTATCACATAAATAATTTGAGCATGCCAAGAGTATTTGTAGGACTTGTAATAGGGTAAAGTTGCTATACTGGTGTCGTATTAATAAAATTGGTTACATTAATTAAATTAATAATTATGAATGTATAATGGAATGTTGTAATAACATAATTGGACTTAGATAGTGGGGTGGCTTAGTTATGTGGGTAGTTAATGTTGTGTACTTTACTCGCATGTTCTTATATCA
Organism: Sambucus nigra; assembly: GCA_949130495.1. NCBI lineage: Eukaryota > Viridiplantae > Streptophyta > Magnoliopsida > Dipsacales > Adoxaceae > Sambucus > Sambucus nigra. The sequence continues at coordinate 28,125,246 of OX422217.1, read as the reverse complement.
CGTAATTTAAAATACCCTATTGTGATATTTATTATGTATAATGCTACTATCTGGGTTTACGAACCCTAATTGAAAAGAGTAACTATTATTCATGCGGTGGGCTCCGACCCATTGCGTTGACTAACATGATAGTATTAATCCGGTGGGCTCTAACCCATTGCGTTGACTAACATTTCAGGTCTAGTGCTGGAGTAACTGCATAGGATGGATTGGAGATCTTGGGAGTGCAACTAGAGATTTATTTTGTAGCTTTAGTAGTAGTTTGATTTATTTTCCATTCTGTCATTCATTACGAGACTTTAATTAATAGATGTGATGGGCCCATCGGTTCCACGATTGTTTATGGTTTCAATCAGATATTTATAGTTGGATTATTTCTTTTGGGTTTTAGTAATTTGGGGGAGTTGGATTTATTTTGGAGATAACATGGTGATTGATTTTAATTTGTACGAATGTTTACATTTTTTGATAAATTTGAATTATATCTTGTGGATACAATATGTTTTATTGTCTCATGTTTCTGTCACATGCTAAGAATGGTATTTAATTTAGTGACACCTGACTTAGTTTGGCGGTAGCCGACGCCAGAATGCAGGGGTATTACACTGCACTTCTTTGTAAGTCTTTTTTCACCTATTTTGTGATCAAAAACTTCAGTTTTTCAAATCCAAACCCCTTGGATATTGTTTTGTCAATTTAAATAAAAAGCGGAACTACACATCACTTGTTCAAATCCCCATGGAGTTCATTCTTCACTATTGAAGATGGGAAAGGAGTTTCTTGAGGCTGATCGGTGGACACCAAGGTAAGTGGAGCTTGATGTGGAGTATCGTTAGATTTTCTTCACTTTCTATTATCAACAAGGAACGAGACCAAACTTGGATACTTAGTGGAGTCTAAGTTTGTAAGTCTCTTTGTGTCATCTGTAATACTTTAGTTGAAAAATTATTGAAAAAGGTTTTTCTTGAAAGGGCTTTTTTCCTCATATCTCGTGTGATTGTTTTGTTCATATTATATTCAATATCTTGCATGCTTACTTTCACCTAATTAATGAAGATAAAATTGGATTGAAATTGAACATTAGCTTTTTCGTGACCTAATTTAAGGGTTCTACCGCTGACAATATAACTGGACCACTCTACACGTTTTTCGTTATCTAAAATGAAATTATTTTGGTGTATAATGATTATTTTCCTTTATAAAAATGACTCTTAAATAAGTAATATATCCCTCAATTATAGTAACATACCTTTGAAAAGCTGTTAATATGCCTTTGAAAAATATTTACCTAAGAAACATGAGGTAATATTTCTCTAAATAAATTTGGTAATATATCTTTGAAAATTTTATAATATGCCTCTAATAATTATTAAAATTCCTCAAAAATGTCATGACATACATCTGAAAAATTACTAATATGCACATTGAATCATGCATCCATAAAGTTGTTATTAAATAACTATAATAAAATATAAAAAACATTGTGACTTTGTTTTTTTCTGTAAAGTAACTTTAGTTTACTCTACATTTTATGCTAGAATGACTACACATTGTGTAGTAAAATAATGCTCCAAAATATTAATATAACTCTATAGTTTGTCAAAATGACATTGTAATATTGTTAAGTGATATTGTAGTTTGTCAAAATTAACTTTTAATTCATTATGAAATAACTCTATTTTGTTTTGAAAGTTGTAAAATGACTATATTATTAAAATGACACTATAAACTATTTTAAATTTACTTTGAATTTATATAAATGATAATTTTTTTTGTTAAATATCTTTTGTTTATCATCCATTTAGTTGTTGAGAATTGTTAGTTGGGGGGGTATAATTATCTAAAGATATAAAACTATCACAATTAAAAAAATACACACATGTTATCTTCACGACTTTTGGACAAATAGAACCTACTTCCAAGGAAGTAATGGTTGGTATTGCTTAGAGCAGCCATAATGTTGGAATAAAAATCAACAAATCGAATAAATTTGGAGAACTGAATGTCTACTATGGTGTAAGGAATAGTTAATGTTGGGTGGTAGAAAATGTATAATCATTCTCTAAATTTAGAGTATGCTTACATAATCATTTAATGTTGATATGATTAAATGTTAATAGTACCAACACATTTTTCACATCGTTTTTAAAAAACATGTGTTGATATGAGTAATTTTAATTGTGTCATATCATATAAATAACATTTGTTCGTATAAACAACATAAGAAATTTCAAGTATCTCCAACATTGTGGATATTGTAAGAGTATTTGTAGACTCACGTGTCTCCGACAATTAAATTTTCATATTTCGTGTAGTAAAATATACTTTGATTCTATTTTCCATGAGATCATTCTGACAAAATATCACGTAATGCCATATTCATCGAAAAAATTCATCAAATCTCAATTGGGCATCGCATATGATCAAACTTCTTGGAATGACACTTAATTTGAGGTAACAGAGTTAATGCACTTGGACTTTTGTCATACTCAAATTAAGTTTTTCATAATTGAAAAATGGTTTTTTGTGTGCTCGCACGCTTTTATATAGATTTGGCATTAGTAATATAAGTATTTGAGTATATGTTCATATAAAAAAAATTCAAAAAGAACCTTGCATAAGTATATCGTGTGTGTGTTTATTTTATTAAGATTCAAAAACTACACAACTTTTTTGGCCTATGCCAAATTTCCAGTATCTCTCGCGAATTGGTCATGTCAGTGAAAAGATACTTTGCATTTGCGAAGTATCTTCGTTGGTTGTGGATTCTTCCAGATATTTTTTCATTTCTATAAATGTACTGGGTAACCTCCATCCTCGTGGATTGTTCCCAACAAATACTTTTGTCACAGTCGCGATAGTGCTTTGCGAGTCACGAACTTTTTATGTGAGAGATGTTTTCTAAAGATCTTTTTCTTTTCTTTGATAGTCCATGCAACACTTTCTTGCATCCATATATTTCCTTGTTTAAATACTTAAGTGTAAGATATTGATGAAGATATCACCCTCCCCACTTGGTCTACTTGTGGTTCACCATAAGTGGAGAAACATCATATATGTGCCGAGAGTTTCAATATTATCATCATCTTTATCAGAACTCTAGATAGCAAAAATATTTAAGAAATCTTCTTAGAGTGAAACTACATTTCATCAAGAGGAATTTTGAAAGAAATAAGTATTTTTAGTTTAAATACTCTAGATATTAAAAACATAGGTTTCGTATTCACTTTTCTCTTTTGTATTTTCAAGATTTTGTTTTCAAACTTTTATCATAAGTCTTAAAGCTTAAAATATTTCAACATTTATTCTTCAATAAATATATTTTATCTTTATTTTTTAGAGCCTTGTGTGAATATCTCAAAAATCCATTTTGAGGTTTGAGTAAGCCAAAATATTTTTTAACGCTTTCAAAACCTTTAGGATACTAGAAAGTGGTAACCGATCATTTGGTGGCCTTTAAACAAATTTCATCTTCAGCTTAAAAAGAAGAATTTAATTTCGGGATAAAGATTTAAATGTCGAGGACAAAACCGATCCCGATTGTGAAGCGTTCTCCATCTTTTAGTTCCTTCTACTACATATATGGTGCAAAATAATGGATATTTAGTTAACGTGGTGTGTGATTGCAAGTCATTAATTTATATTTGTAAAACTCTACCATAATGCATTTGTCATTTATATCGATCTGAGGCTATTTTCTTGTTAGTGTTTATTTTTCCTCGTACGACTTGGTGTTGTGTCGTTTTCTTATTCCACTTTTATACTAATCACCTAATATTGAAGATAAATTTTGTGCAATTTAATTTGTGCAACATTTTGTCACATAGACCTCAATTGTCAGATTTATGCCCATAGTAATTAAAAGGAAAAGACTGCATGTTATGGTATTAATTTTAATTTGGGTATCTTTGCTCCATATTGGATTCGATAATCTCACTAATAATATTGGAAATGAGGAAATATATTGATGGGCCGTATTTTTATGCCATGTGTGAATTATGTAAGTAGTTTAAACCTTTTTATGAGTTAATTGAATAATTAAAGTGCATTGAATCTATATTAATTAAATGGAAACATCGGTTTAAATATTTAATTGATTAAATGGATATATTGCACTGAATCCTTATTTTAATTAAAAGGTTAATTATATTTTTTTCTTTAAAATTTAACCAGATTTCAGTTCATTACCTGAACTTTTATTTTCTTAATTTAACCCCGGAACTTCCAAAATGGCTTCAAGTAACCCCCTAACACTATCATCGTTAATTTTTTGAACGAAAAATGACACATTGCTCCCATATGACTTTTTTAAAGAGGTATTATTGTATTTTATCAAATTTTAAATGGTAAAAATAACAAAACCCTCACGCTTCTTTCTTTTCTTCTTCTCCTTCTCCCTCTCTCTTTCTCTCTCTCTATCTCATACAAACCATGGAATACATGATTGCAACTCTCCCCCCTCCCCCCCCCCCCCCCCCCCTCTAATACACACACGCAACACATAATTTTCGTGGGTGTGTTAGGATATATGGGGTTTCTCTTTTTTGATTTTTTTTGTGGATTTTAATAAGAAGGGAAATGGGTGTTTGAATTTAGGGCTAGTCATAAATGGTGAGTAATGAGGTTATTGGATTTGGAGTTTGTAGGAGAAGGTATTCGAGAATGTAGTTTGTTTGTTCGTTTGTTTGGAGAAGGTATTTTTTAACTCAATCTTATTGATTTTTTCCTGTAATTTCAAATTATTGCATTGCTTTTTCAATAATTTTCACTTTTATTTTTCAAGTACATTTATTCAAACATTTGAAATATTTTTCTATTATTTCCAGATTTTTTAAAAGTTTTTTCAATATTATTAAACCTTTTTAAATATATATTCTATTAATTCAAAACTTTTGCAAAGTATTTTTATAATTTGTTTCATAATTTTAAAAGTTTTTTGGTTTATCAAAACTTTTTAAATATAAATTCTATTATCTCCATATTTCTGTAAAAAAAAATATTTTCATATTTTTTAAAAGTTTTCAAAATTTCTCAGTTATTTAAAAAGATCCATAAAATTTTAAAATTTTGTAGTGTTTATGAAATTTCAATTCAAATTTTATTTAGGTTGAATTTTTTAAGGTTTTTGAGGTTTAACTGTTTAAGAATTTGGTTAGTTTGAAATCAATAAAATTTGTTGATATTTCTTTTTGTGAAGGTTGAAATATGAAAAAAAATATCAATTACAAAAAAAAATAACTTTTCTAGTTTTTCCCCAAAAAAATTAATAGCTTTTAGATGTTTTCAATATTTTTCTATGATTTTCAAAATATATTTACTATCTGATGTTTCATTGTTTTGTTTTTTACAAGTTTTTAGTATTTTTCCTATTTTTTTAGCATTTTCTAGATTCTTTAAATGCTTTGGGTAATTATGAGAGTTTTTAAACATATTTTGGTAGTTTTTGAATGTTTTAAATATTTTTTTAGTAATTTCCATGTTTTTAGAGTTTATATATATATATATATATATATATATATATATATATATATATATATATATATATTTGTTTTTTACTAATTCTTTAATTTTTTCCATAATCTTCAGAATTTTTAAAAACATTTTCTACTATGACAAAAATGTCATTTTTTGTTATGCACATGACCCATTTTCGTCCAAATATTTAACACCGTTAGCGTTAATGGGTTACTTGAAGTCATTTTGAAAGTTCATAAAGTTAAATACAGAAAATGAAAGTTTGGGTGGTAAAGTGAAATTAGGGGTAAAGTTCAAGAGCAACGTGTAATTGACACTTAATTAAATGAGTTTACTATATAAAATCAAAAGGACTCTTGATGAATGAATGTTTTGAAAATTAAATTATGTACATGAAATAAATTAAAACAATTTTAAAAAATTATTAATTTTTAAATACCCATAAATTAATTTAATTAATATATTAAGTAGGTCAAGAGGAATAAGGTCATATTATATTAATAATATGGTCATTTAAAATACATAAAAAATTGAGTACGAATTATTTTTGATTCTAAATAATCACTACTATATAGTTAACGAGGTGTGGAATAAAAATAAAATACCTAAATAGGTCTTTCAATTGGGATATGTACACTAGGAACCCACTTATTCAGACCGACTATTCGGCTCAAGTTTCAATGAGTTTGAGCTAGACTAGGCTTGGACCACACAATGTGCATCTTGATACATGCCTGGGCCTATCAATTGTCATTAGAAATATACAAGTAGATGGTCTAACATTATTATTCTCCCATAAATTAAATTTGATGGTAAAAACATAACCTGTTAATTAAGTTCACAAACTCAAGCTCACTCACCCAGATGACACAACTAGATCTAGAAGTGGTAACTTTAGACATAGAAGGACAACATATCCTAAATTGACAATGTATGTCATATTCATGTTGAGATTTTCAACCTTAAAGACCCATCATGCGTATTCATGTCAAAATTTTGACTCGTGTTTTCATGTTGTGTCATTTCATTCTGATGTATATGCATTGTTGACGCCACTAAAATGGCAGTGGCCTCAAACATATATGAAACAAAGATTTTTAAAGTGGTTCGGCTAGGAATAAAGCCTACGTCCACTGTTATGTTATTGCTGAGTGTTTGTGGAATTCTTGATTACAAGTTCTCTCAAGAAATTCCGGTCCCCTTGAATGAGGATGATACAAGGTATTTATAGCCTTGAGGCTGTACATGAAAGGGTCGATACATTAAATGATATACATATGAAAGGGTAATACATTTAATGCCCTTAGGCTTGTGCGTCAAGGATAATCATTTAATGAACCAGTTGGACTGTTCGTTATCTGTCAATCAGTGCTGTGGCCGAGATGCAGCTCGGACCGTCTGAGTAACTCGGGTATGTTGATCTTCCTGGTATTCAAGAGTTCCTCGGAGAGGTATGTTCCTCGGAGAGGTATGTTCCTCGGAGCCTGTGAGTTCCTCGGAGAGGTATGTTCCTCGGAGCCTGTGAGTTCCTCGGAGAGGTCTGTTGTTGCCATGTAGATAGCCAGGTGTCTTCGTATGATTGGTCCACGTCAGCAGATTAAATTTGGTATCAACATGCATCACACATGGCACAAGGTAGTTCATGAAGTATTATTATTTTTAATTATATTTTGTTTTATTATCCTTTATTAGAATAAATGAATATTCCTTTTGAATATTTTAGATTAAGTTTGTTAGGATATTTTAGTACTTTAGTTATATTAGGGTTATTAGTTGGTATCCAAGTATAGCTAAGACTATACATACTCATTTCGTCTCTCATTTGAAAGGACATTACGTATGAGACGAATAAGACTATAAATACTCGTTGGACTCTAAATCAATGTTTTAGTTGTAATTGTAGTTGTTGTTATTGTTGTTATGTAGATAAATCAAATTCACTCCCCGCTGCACATCAAATTGGTATCAATTCAATGTTCACTCTTCGTGTGTGTTCATACTAATTGGTGTACGGAGCTAAGGTTCGAGTTATGGCTTTAACTCATAATAACTAATCGGTCAAGAGCGTGATTTGGCCGATAAATGTTCTAAACTCAGTCGGGTATGTGATAGAAACCCAAAAAATTGATCAAATCTCGGATTTATAATCATTACAATGGTTGGATTCAACCCCATGACTTCCACCAAGCCAATTCACAAAGGCCCAGTTTGGTTGTATTAATTGTGTTTGATTATGTAAATTATTTCATTGTGAATTAGTGAATTATAAATGAGTGAATTTGAAATGAGTTAAATCCAATTTTACACGATGTTTGGTAATGTGAAATTGATGTTAAGATTCTATGAAAAAAATATAAAAACAAATCAAGAGAGAGAGGGGGAGGGAAAGAGAGAAGGAGAGGGGGAGGGGAAGAGGAAGGGGGAGAGGGGACATGCACTTAATGTGACTCCTATTTTCAAATGGATTCATTTCACATTTTTTGTGAAATGAGCCAATTTCAGATTTTGCACATGAGCTAAAATGAGACAATTAATGAATCATTTCATTAATGAAACCAAACACAATTAATGAGTCAATTTGTAAATGGGACAATTTATTAATGATCCAATTTACAATTTTGGGACAACCATACATGTGGCCAAAAGAATTGTCCAATAGTACATCGCAGTAACTCAGCCTCCGTTGTCCGCTACCTCCAAACCCGCTATTCATCGCCATCTAATGACAAAGTAATGAAGATGATTATTCTGAAGAAAAAGGAGAATAAAGAAAGAAGAAGAAGAAGAAGAAGAAGAAGAAGAAGATGATGATGATGATGATGATGATTTTGAAACAGATGAAGGGTGTGATTGTCCCTTTGACAATATTTTTGGACTTCGACGACGCCCCTGTTTCAAAGGGAGAGAAATTGCTCACCAATGATCGTCACGAACCCTAAACCTCTCTAATCTTACTATTGAGACGCTCAATATCATTGAAAATAGGTTGTTACCTATTGAAATCTCGATTGGAAAGTGTATGGCCTTTTTGAGATGGAGAGTCCTTTAAAGTTAGAACTGAGCGAAGGAAGTGTCGTCGGCCTTGAAATCTCATAAAGTCTCAACATCATTGTAACACCCCAATCCAGAATTTGGGGTTACTTGTGGTTCAACCCAATTTGGTTTAGCTATTTTAAGTGTAAAATAATGTGAAACAATTTTTTCAAGTCCATTTTAATTTTTCAAGTTACCAAGTAAGCATGTAATTCCACTTTTAAGACGTATGGGCATAATAATGGCAAGCGTGGAGCCCATTAGGAAGCACCCTAGGGTTCAAGTAATTAGAGCTGCTAGCATAAAAATAAAGAATTACTTACTTATGAGACACTCTCAAAAGCTAGAATATCGATTAACCTATCATAGCAAAAGGAACGGGGTCAACAGCTAATGGGGTTCCCTCCCAAAATGTAATACATAGACGAAGGGCAGAAAGAAACTAATACAATACTAAACTAGTATAATTCCACCCAAATCAACATGCAGTTACCATACAACATATGCATTTACCATGTTTAATTTCTAAAATATTATATTTATTCCCATTAAATGCCATTACCCTTATCTTCATAAGTTTACAATTTACGCCAAAAATGTTATTTAATCCATTAATTCGTGCTGTCAATTCGAAAAACACATTCTTGGACTATCTCTAAACCATATGGTTTCCTTATAAAACGTTCAAATTATAATTGAATTAACACATGCTCAATGTTTTTAAAAGAAAATTTTGTTCACGCGCGTCTGGTGGTTGAAAGAGAATTACTCACACATTCACGTGTTAAACCAGGGTTTTACTCACCTGCCCAGAAGCCATCGTATTGTCTAAATTAACTTTCAAATATTAGACCCTTCATTTCATTTCATGTTTAGGTTTCACAACTTACTTCACTACATATTATGAACCATGTTGCTTAAAACTAGGAATACAATTTTTGTAATCATTTAATTAGCAAATCTCTGTTTTCCTTAAATTTATAAAACTCATTTATTTTTCATAATTACAATTTTATCCTGGAGTTCATCATATCTCGTTTATGTTTACAAGTCACCGTTTGACATAAATGTCGTCACCATTGTTTCCCTGGCCAATGGTGTTGGGTCTAAGCTAAAGTCTCACCCTAGGATTCCGAGCCCTTATTAAGTTTACCCCGATTACTCCTTTGTGAAACTCTTTCACTTTCATTAAGTTCATTCATTAGCGGTCCAATCGTCATTTTATACAAACACAGCTTATTTCCATTTTATTACTTGCACAAATGCACCTTTTAGTTCCTTTTTCACTTTAAAGTTTACACCCGTCCCAAAGGCCAATCAAACCAAGATAAATTCCACCTCATAATGTCTTTTATCACATTAGTTACTCACTTTGAACACATTCTTACCATAAAAGACATTATTTTCCCTTCATTGGCATGAGACTTATAGTCCTCTTCTTACTTTTCAAAGTTTAATCCAATTTATAACATTTACCAAAAATAAGGTAGACTTATTGACCTTCAAGTTTGAGAACCATTTACCAATTCTATTGTTCACTTTTCAAAACATGTGTAACTAAGAGTCTTTTTATATGAAACAAATACTTTGGAGTAGAAATCACAATTTCCATGACTTTAGGGACCATTTCATAATTTATGTCATTAAAAAGGCCATTTAGCAATGTAAACAAATCATAAAATCACAATTTTATGGCTTTAATCCATTACCATATGCATTTTTCACCCTTAAGACTTATCATTTTTACCCAACATTTGTTAATTGTTAAACAACATTTATCAACACTTGGAACATACTTGAGTTTAACCACATTAAATGTGAAGTTCCTTATGAAAATATTCTAACAATATTTTGATGGAAATACACCTCTTTAAAACATGTATTTTTCCCAAAAGAATATTACAAGAAACGTTTTTAACTATCCTTTTATATTACAAATGATAATATTTGTAACACACATTCTTTCACAAAAACATTTCTCATTGTTATCTCTAGAAACTATTATGGAATTTATCTTAGATGAAATACTCTAATTACTAGCATATAAATAGATAAGAGAGATATAAACATAGAATAACCTAGACATTTAAGAGAGAAAGAGGAAGAACCCAATTTACGTGGTTCGGCCCAACTTGGTGCCTACCTCTATAGGTGCAGTTATGTCTATTGATTGCAAACACCATTGAAGAGTACATATTACAAGCTCTCGATTTCTCTCTAGATTTTGGCAGCATAAAAGTAAAGTGAAGTCTCAACCTCACATGAAATTGGTGTGTTTTATTTTAGGTTGTTAGAGGAGAGAGAAAAGAGGGGGACATGTGTCTCATCTTTATTGGTGAGATGAGTACACATTTGCAATCCTAGTGAGTTAATGATAGCAAGTTAGTTATTGGCACATTGGGATGAATATATGCATATCTTCTCCACCTACATGTGTATAAAGATGCTGACATCATCTAGTCACGAGGTATATTCCCATTCTAACGGTGTCAACTAATGGGGTTAAGACAATCTGTCAACCATGTCTGAGCCGACCTCAATACGGGCCGACGAAACTAGTTTTCTGATTGGTCCTCTTTAGTATGAAGATATCTTTATTTGGCTCATTGGTGGATCCAGGTGTCATATTCTGATTGGTCCATTGGTCATCCCATATTTATGGAACAACATTCATATTTTGAAAATTCTAATGCCTTAAATACTAGGCATTTCACGCCATTTTGTATTTTTTTTCTACATAGAGTAGTAGAGAAAATACCATAGGTAGCATGTATAAACATTATATATGTATACTAACATGCACATACTAATACTTCATAATATAATACTAGAGAAATTCCCCCACCAAGTTTGTAGTCCAAATCTTGGAGATTACTTGGTGTAAAGGGCAACCCCGACCTTCAAAGATGGCCTTAAAAGGGATACAAATCCTTTTTAAGACTTTTTGAAAATGATACTCAAAATATTCTTTGAAAATGCCCAAAACATGCTGATAAAATTGCTTGCTCTAAGGCATAAGTGTTCGAGACTCCCTACAATATTCAGTATAACTATTTCTCCCATAACAGATTTTGTGGTGTAGAGAAATACCAAAATGGTGGAGAATAATCGTATTTGTTGCATGAGAGAGAGAGAGAGAGAGAGAGAGAGAGAATGATGTAATCCATGTCCTTTTAGTTTGTTGCAAAGGTGGTATTTAATAAGGGGAAGGTAACACTCAACACTAGTTGAACCAATCACCTATTGACAACACATTTTACTGGACCAATAAAATAGTGACACATTTTGTTAAAAGGGAAAAGAAGCTTGTAAGGATGAGGATTTTGGTCGGATGTATGTAAGTCGGGAACAATCTCAGTAGGAGGAAGGGATTTAACAACCACACTTTGACAACACCTCACAAAGACAGACCAATTATCGTGCCTTCATACCCTAGCCACACCTGCAATGACATGAAAGATCTAATACTGCACACCTGGAGTTTTTGGAAAAAAAATACATCTGCTAGAGGGTCAAAGCTCGAGAAACATTTGAAAATATTTTTCAGATATTTAAAAGCTTTAAATGAAAATATGCAGTGAATTACCATCATAATTAATTTACCAGTCACATTCACATGAGACTTATCCTCACCTCTAATCTATAGTGTACACCTAACGCATTCAATTTAATATCCTAATTATGATACCCAGTCTAACTAGGATAATAACCGCTATCAAAGCCCATCCCGCTAATAATCATCATTAGCTAAATGATTACTACCCTCACTAGGTATACTTTCATAAATAATAACATATCTACACACGTTATATCAATGGATATACATAGAGTACAATAACATAGCTACACTCGAGTTATAAATAGATATACACACAATATCTTATATACACATACATATGTATCACTCTTTATATATGTATAAACTGTATCCCAAGAGTTGGGACCTCGCAGATGCACCCCTCTTGTGCTATTAGGCTCCTAGTATACCACGTACTACAATTGGGCCACCCGGTCGGAATCTCACCACCAAACACAAATGCATATACAAACAAATGGAGGTGGTCATAAACTTACACCGGGGGGTCGTAACCATACAACCTAACCAGTTTCCAAACCAACACCTATCCTCAAACCTGGATAATGGTCATGCAATAGTACTATGACCTAAGGAATTACTCCAACACCTGGTGGTCAACGCCAAGGTGGACTGTCCACTATGCGGAACCTCCTAACGATAGCATTACCAAGTAGGTATGTTCAAACAAATACACGAACAATCTCATATATATATATATATATATATATATATATAACCAAGAGTACATATACATATAAAGTACTAACAATGTACGAAAATCCCATAGCGTACTAGTCTACCAATCCCAAAGTTCGAACCGACTTTTCGATTATACATGTAAGTATTCACTTGAAGTTATGTTTGTCTCACCCGAACCCATATAACCATTGGCCAAACACGTAACAAATCCTGAAAATATTCCCCAGTAGTCCCAACCTAACACGGAAGCCCATACGCCCATTTACCAAGCTCTAACGGGTCAAAATAGCAAGTAACAAAAATATGAGCAGGCCAGCAAACTGAACCCATTCGCACGATGGATCGAACCAGTTTGCGACACCAAACCCATTCGCGTCTTCGGGGAACTGGTTAGGTTTGTTGGGTTTCCAATTGTCTTCTTCCCCAATGCAGGTCCCAAGCCTCCTAAAACCTTAAATTGGCATCCCCGATAAATATATAACTAATTAAGAAGCATTCTAACATCGAAATATACTCGAATCCATAATCACAACACAAGGACTCCTGAGCATAAATCAATTCTTAAAGCTCATAATTAATCAAACCTTGAAACTTATTAATTTCTAACACCCTATCAATATTCTCACGTTCATAATCATCAACCCGAAATTTAATCACGAAATTCATATTTATTCATTATCAATCAATATCAATTATGATCAGAGGTTAAACACAACTTAAATCTCTTCAATTAATTCTCAAAGATTTCATCTTTTAAAATCTCAAATTTGTTCCTAATTAATTATGAACATAATTAACCGCAGAAATTACAATCTAAAAGAAGTAAACACTTGGCTTTTGGATTTGAATACAAAGTCTTAACTAGATGATTTCAATCCGCAGATGTTGATCCTCTCTTCTCCAAGTTCTCTTCTCTCTTCCTTCTCTTTTCTCTTCTCTTAAGCTCTCCCTTAATCACAATTATGCAGAGGCTAAATGAAGTTGTCATTCACCTCCTCAAACCTTAAATATTCCTTTATCACACCATAATCCCGTTTTTAGGTGTAGCGGTAAAAAGACAACCTTACCCCCATACGGGTGCTACTACGTCTAAAAAGCCCCTGAAACCCAACTATAATCTCTAGGTACCTATTATGGGTTATTTTAACCCATTCTGGATCACATGTGCAATCAAAAAGACCATCTGAGTCACCCAACTGAAACTACACCATTATATTATTAATCAGGCCTGACATGTGCATACAGTACGCGTAGCCCATAAATATTAAAATCTGTCGACGTAACTCTCTATCGACATAATATAATAAACAATCATTTTTCGCTCATAAATAACATATAATAATAAATATTAATCATATTTACTTATTAATAATAATAAATAAATAATAAGAATTATAATAATAAATATTAATCTTAAACTCGCTAATTAATATTTATCGAAACCAATTTAATTTCCCTAATTGAATAAATAATTAAATGCACATATGAAAATTAAATACTCATAAAAGTACGGGGTATAACATTCCCTCCCACCCACCCACCCAATAATAGAAATTTGACCCCGAAATTCGAACTTACCTACCACAAAGAGCTCTGGATACTTTTTTCGCATGTCATCCTTGTGCTCCCATGTCGACTCAGCGACATTATGGTGTCCCCACTATACACACACTAATGGTACCACCTTTGACCAAAAATTCTCTCGTTATGGCCCTGAATAACAGTAGGTCTCTCCTCATGAGTAATGTTTGGATCTAAGTCTATCTCCTCCAACTTTATATGATGGTAAGCCACATCATCCCTGAGATACATCCTCAACGACGAAACATAGAACACGTCGTTAATACGCTACAGATGATCCGGTAAGGGAAGACTATACGCAACCTCCCCTATCCTCTCAATGATAGGAAAAGGCCCCATATACCTAGGTGCTAACTTTCTCTTTTTCCCGAACCGCATCACTCCCTTCGTGGAAGATACCCGCAGCAACGCCTAATCACCTACATCAAACTCTAAGAATCTCTGGTTCGGATCAACATAACTCTTCTGTCAATCCTGAGCTACCTGAATATGACTCATGATCAACTCAATCTTCAATGACATCTCCTGAATCAAATCCGGGTCAAGAAGCTTATTGTCCCCCACCTCTAACTAACACGAGGAAAAACGATAAGGTTTCTCGTACAAAGCCACAAAAAGTGTCATGCTAATACTAAACTAGTACGAATTATTATACTCAAAATCTAACAACCGTAAATACTACTCCCAACTACCCTTAAAATCCAGAATAAACTTCCTAAGAATATCCTCCAATAACTAATTCACCCTCTCTACCTGCCTATTAGTCTGCAGGTGATATGTCGTGCTCAAATGCAACTACATACCCATCGCCTCCTAAAAACTCTACTAGAAGTGGGATACAAAGATCTTATCCGTATTCGAAACAATGTTGATAGGCACTCCTTATAGTCTCACTATCTCTGCAATGAAAAGTTGAGATACTGCCATGTCGTGTAATCCACCCGCATGGGTAAGAAATGAGCTACCTTAGTCGAACGGTCCACAATAACCTAGGTGGAATCGTGACCCTTCTGCGACATTGGTAACTCCATGATGAAGTCCATAGATATACTCTTCCATTTACATACTAGAATCTCCAGCAGCTATAAACCCCGGTTGGTATCTGATGATCAACTTTCACTATCTGACAAGTCGTGCACCTGAAGACAAACTCTGATATGTCTCGCTTCATAGCATCCCACAAATATTGCCTCTAAATCTTATCCCCTCCTAGATGCACCAAGAATCGTGACCCATGCACCTCCTCCATAATTGCACCTCATAGGTCATCATCATCTGGGACAATCAACCTCCCATTGAAGCATAAGCCACCCTCAGAATTGCCTGAGTAGGGCTCCGCTCTACTTGCCAATAACTGTTGTATCCTCTCCTGAAAAAAGGATCCCTTGCCTGTTCCTTCATAACCCTCGAAATGATCTCAGGTATAATGATCATCATTTCTATATAGGCCCAGACTACCTCCTCTTACTAGCGAAGCTCAGCCACTTCCCCTTACAAACTGTTGTTGCTACCACGTTAACCTTTCCTAGATGATACTAAATATCGAACTGGTAATCCTTTATGAACGCAAGCCATCTATGTTGCTTCATATTCAACTCCTTATACATGAAAAGATACTACAGTGACTTGCGGTCCGTGAATAATCAAAACTTCTCCCCCAATAAATAGTGCCTCTAACTCCTTAAAAGCTATGAAGTACGGACACTTCTCCGAAGGCCGCGTATGAGTATCGGACACTCCAAGGACACGGACACGCAAGGGACACGGCTGGGACACGCAAGGGACACGACTGACAAAAATATATAATAACTTTAAAAAAAAGGGGCAGGAAACATATGTTTTTTTTTCTCCTTTTTCTCACCTATTTATTCTTTTTTTTAATCTCTTGTTCAATAAATTGCATTAGCCATATGCATTTTGATTGTTATTATTATTTTGGGATTTAGTATCATTGTGGTGTTTGATGTGTAGAATGGATTTAATACTCTTAATGCTTATATGTTTAATGTTGTTCTTAGTATGAGATTAGTATTAATGTGATATTTCATATTTTTTATATATAAAAATAATTATAAAAAATATTTATTTAATACCGTGTCCCCGCCGTGTCGTGTCCTTATTTTTTTAGATTTGTCGTGTCGACGTGTCCGTGTCGTGTCCGACACGACACCCGTGTCCGTGTCCGTGCTACATAGCTTAAAAGCAAAAATAATTACCGCTAGATCCAAGTCGTGCGTGGGATAGTTCTTATCATGGGGATTACGCTTGCAAGATGCATAAGTTATAGCCCACTCCTCCTGTTGTAAAACTCCCCCAAGTCCCTATAAGGATGCATCGGTAAAAATAAAGTACTCCACTCCTCCCTAGGCAATGCCAGCACTGGTGCTGAACTCAACCTATACTTTAGCTCATCAAGAGCTAACTCATAATGATCATCCCAAATAAAAGGTATTCCCTTACGATTCAAATTCGTCAAAGGGCCCCCAATCTTTGAAAACCCTTTCATAAACTTACGGTATTAACCTATTAATATCAGAAAACTATGAACCTCCATCGATGTCATAGCCTAACCCCACTCCCTCACTGTTGACACTTTATTTGGATCCACCAAAATGCCCCTCTCGGAGACTATGTGACCCAAGAACTGCACCTCCCACAACTAGAATCGATACTTCTCGAACTTAGCATACAAATGATGGTCTCGCAAAATCTAAAGAACCATACTTAAATGTTCAGCGTGCTCACCCTACGTCTAAGAATAAACCAATATGTCATTTATGAAGACAATGAAAAACTGATCCAAGAAATCCCTAAACATTCAGTTCATGAGATTCATAAAAACTATTGGTGAGTTGGTTAGCCTGAACGGCATAACCCTGAACTCATAAGACCCGTATTTAATAAAAATATGGCTTCAGGGACATCCTTCTCCTTAACACGTAACTGATGGTACCTGATCTCAAATCAATCTTCGAGAAATAATCTTCTCCTCTCAACTGATCAAATAATCCATTGATACGCGATAATGGATACTTGTTCCAAATCGTGACCTTATTCAACTCTCGGCAGTCGATACATAATCTCAACGACCCATCTTTCTTCTTCACAAACAGATTTGTGGCACCCCAAGGTGATGTACTCATATGGATAAAACCCTTTCCCAAACACTATTAAATCTGATCCCTTGACTCCCATATCTCTCGAAGATCCATATGGTAAGGCGCAAGCGCTATCGGCCTAGTCATTGGCGCTAAGTCGATAATAAATTTGATCTCCCGACTCGACAGTAACCATGGTATCTCCTTAAACACAATAGAAAAGTCCCTAACCATAGGGATTGAATCCAGCGAGACAACAATAACCACTGAAGTCTCATCCTTGATATAGTATAAATGTGTGATCAACCCTCCCTCAAAACGAGGCATCGCCACAGGAAACATATCTTGTCTTAGAATAGTAAACACGATAGTCTTATTGCAACAGTCCACCATCGCTCTGTACATCACTAACTAGTCCATAACCAGAATAACATCATACTTGTACATCTCTAAAACGAGAAAATTCGTTACTAAGAACAACCTTTCAATGTCCACACCCACTCCCCTGCAGATGGAATGAATGAGAGTCCCGCAACCCAATGACGAATCTACGACCATAATAATATCGAATGATGTATCCATTAAAACCGTATCACATGCAAATTTAGTGCTAACAAAAGAATGTGATGCTCCCGTATCAAATAACACCCACCCCATGTGCCCATGGATAGGAAACATACCATCAAATATTGGCGGTGCTGGTAGAAATATTGGCACACGAACGTTATAGACACACCCAAATTGCAACTGCCCATATGGAGGAGATAATACTGGAACTGTTGGTGGGGCTGGAAACTGTTGGAACTTCTACCCCGATTGGGAATCTTGTTGTTGACCCCTAGCCATATGCATCCATGCACATCTCATGTGGCCCTTCTCCCCACATACGAAACATCTCTCCATAAAATTTATCGTCTTTTGGCCCTGTTGTCCCTATCGAGGTTGTCCATATCTCTGACCCTGTTGGACCTGATAACCACGACCCTACTGGCCTCTAATCTGGTTAACCTGGACCTGCTGGCCTTGAGGAGCACGTTGTTGGACCTAATGGCCCTACCTGAAACTACCATCACCTGGCCTAAATCTCTTAGTCGAGTCCCCCTACTAGGAACTCTGCTCCTATTGCTGCGACATCCCACTGGCACCATTACCCAAAGTCTTCCCCTACTAGCTTGACTTTCCTGTCCTCTTCGCTCCCCTCAGATTGAAATCATGGTCCTGGAAGTGAAGCAATACAACGTTAATAACATCAGTATAAATCCTCAACGCTTGGTTCCCCAACATTTATTCGTGAATCCTCAAAGTAAGCTCGTCCATAAACTTAAAAATCTTTTTCTCATCAGTGTTCACCTCATCTGGCATAAAGTTTTTATGGCGAGTGAACTCCTCCTTATACTCGTCCACTATCTGGACCTCTTCCATGAGATCCAAAAATCTCCTCCTCGTCTATGTCTTTACAGCTGACAAAAAGAACTTATGGTCCAACCTCACCCAAAACTCTTGAATCGTCATAACATCTCTCTTCTTTGGTGTGGTAACTGACTCCCACCACTGAAGAGCTGCCCCAACTAGCTTGAATGTAGCTAGTATCTACTTTTGAGTGTCACTGCACTCAACCATACAAATATGCCTCTAGATGTCCTTCTTCTATTGTCTCGATGCTACTTTGTCTACACTGCCCTGAAAGTCTGGTGGATGGCCCTTTTGGAAGGCCTCCTAATTCACTCCCATGCGGACGATAATGGGTGAGTCAGTACTAGTGAGGCCATTGGTGGTTATGGTTGTGCCAGGGCAAGTGATATGTCATGGATGTCATGGAATCATTAACTTCATGTGCTACTATAGTTGTGAACTCTGTTGCAATCACATTCCCTTGAGTGGCCAGCGGCGCCAGCTGAGCCTCTCCCTTTGTGGCCTGTAACACCCCGTATTTTTTAGGATGTAGCAATTTTAATTATTTTTGGAGAAATAGAATTTTTAAATTTGGGGAATTTTATTTAATTTGGAGAATTATATAGTTTAAAGAATTTAGATTTTTAATTTATTCGGATTATTTTCAGATTATCGTCTGTCGTATTTTGAGGTCAAAATTGGAAAATTTTATAAAATGACTCGGATGGAAATTTAGAGGCCACGGTTGAGTTCGGAAGGGTCGAGATAGTCGAAAAAGAGTACTCGAGAAAGTAATTGGGTCTTGGGATATTTTTAGGCAAGACCGGGCCCACACGGAGGTGTTTGGGTCATTTTAATTTAGCCTACAAGACTAATTACGGGATTAGCAATAGAAAATCAAAATTTAAGAGCTTGGGGTGGACACAACTTTAGAGCAAAGATATCATAAAACCCAAATTAGAGAAGTGTTGACAGACACAATTCTAAAGGAGAGAAAGGAGAAATAAGAAGAGAAAAAAAGGGAAGAAGAACATCCCGCGCAAATTTACAAGAAGAAGTCGCTGGATTTATTCCACCGAGACAAGTATTTTCTTGCTTTATCTGAGTTGTAGTTAATGGTGTCTATAGTTGAATTGATGTTAATAAATCTGGAAAATTTGGACAATCATAGTGTATAAATTTAAATTGGAAATTTTGGATTTTTAATGGGGAAGATGAAGAATAAACCATTAATTTCAAATCTGTGAGAAATTGGGTTAAAAGTTAGGTTAAAATTTTAAATTGGATAAGTTGTTAATGTGATTAATATTACTTTATGAAATACCCTTAATGACAGTTGCTGGGGAGAAAATATAAGGATGAGATTTGGACTTGAATGAATGAGAAAAAGGTTGAAAACTTGGGGAAAACACACCTACTATAAAGCATCATGAAATCTGGGGGGACCGATCGATCGGGGTTCCAGGGCTGATCGAATGGGGGTTGGGTTGTTCCTGACGCGCGGAACAGGTAGGGTGTTTTGGTTTTATTAATGGTTTTTATTATATTTTCTTTAAACTTTAAAGGGGGATAACTTGGCCATATGAACTCGAATTTACGTGTCGTTCGCGGACACGCGTAGGTAGTTGAGAGGAGTATGCATTCCTAGGAATATTATTATTTAGACTTAAAAAGTGAAAGGTCTAAAATACCCTTGAAGTTGTAAATAGTGACTAAACGTTCCCAAAATTGAAACATAAAATTATAGGGACCTAGTGAGACTAAAAGGAACCTATTCAAGTATATAGGAGGCGAGGAGTATAATCTTATGTTTTAAAATAAATAACGGGGGTAGATAATTAATGCAGGACATGGAAATTATGAATGAACTCGTGAATAATTGGTATATATATATACTTATATATAAATGTGTGAATTATATATATAAACGTATGCATGTGAGTTGAATGAATTTGTGTGTATTTATTTGTTACTCGAGGATGCTATCAAGGAGGTTGCGTGAAGTGGGCGGTACCACCTTGGCAATTCCAGCGGGGTCTGGACTGTGCTCCAGGTTTTAGTACTCGGGTGGCTCCTACCGTGATGAGAGGGGGGTGTCACGCGGGTCTTTCTGGAGGGTGCATAAAAATCCTTGGGCCTATGTATTTATAACTGCCTCCATTATTTGTTTTACGATTTGGTTTGATGGTGAGATTCCGACCCGATGACCAGCGGTGACATGAGATGTGCCTGGCACCCAATAGCATGTACGAGGGATGCATCTTATAGGACCAAGCTATGAAGATGCTATGTATATATATGCGTAGTGAGCAATATGTGTATATATCTATAGATAACGTGTGACTATCTATTGATAATATAAATGTGATATTTAGTATATCGAGTGATATGGGCATATATCTAGATATAATGTGTGACTATATATTGATAGTATCAGTGTGATTTTTAGTATATTCATATAGATTAGAATTACATATGTTATACTAATCAAAATAACGTACTTAATTTATGACGACATGATTAGCGGGCTAGTTAAGATAGATATTATGGTCTAGTTGGATTGAGTAATATCGAGAGGAAATAAATTAATGTCATAGGTGTGCACTATAGAAGAGAGGTGAGATGGTCTTCAAGGGAGTGCGACCGTAAATTGAATTATGACAATTATATACTACGCATTTCATTTATTGCAATAAAATGATTGCTAAACATTTTTTAAAAATTGGGCTCTGACCTATTTGCAAAATATTTTCTTTCCTTAAAAATCTTTTCAGGTGTCCTGCCATAGGGACGCCATACTTGACTTATTAGTTTCAGGGTTGCGCAGCTGCAACATATGTGGATTGTTGCAGGATTTGAGCTAGATGCATCATTTCTTTATTCCTAAATTAGGAATTGTATTTCAGTTATAGTTCGCTTAGGGTGTGTTGCCCCTTTACTTTTAAACTCAGTATTTGGATTTTGTATTCATTTGTTGGATTATTATTCTGGGATTTTCAGCGGATGGTTTATTAGGCAAGTTATTTTTTCATTCAGAATTGTTTTAGACTCAATGACTGTGTATGGTTTAATTTTTTTCTAATTCCGCATGTGTATCTGTTTAATGAAAGATAAAATTTGGCATCGGTGTTTTTTTAATACTAGGTGGTTAGTAAAATTTTTAAAAAAATTGATAGTGATGCTGAGAATCAACCAAATGAGATTCCTGTTTTAGTTTGATATTGGACTGATCACCCGATATTTTATTAGGTGGGGTGTCACAGATGGTATCAGGGCATCAGGTTCTAGTATCCTTAGGATCTGTATGGATTTTCACATTTCAGCTTAGCGTTCTTTGATGTTGATCCTTATGAAAGGATTATTGTATTCTTTTACGTTTACGCATTTACGTTCTTTTGCTATTATAGATGTATGAACTATGAACTCATACAACTCATTTTTAAATTTTCATATGTCACCAAAGAGAGGACGTCCTACTAGAGTAGTAGCAAGAGATGAGGAGAGAGAGGCTCGTCAAGATCCAGTAGTTCCGTCTCCACAGCCACGACCAGGGATGATGACGACTGCTCAAGTGGCTGAGATAGTGGCCCATGCGATCAACGCGGGTATGATTGCTATGGTTGTCCATTTTCCACATCCCCAGCCATAACAACCAGAGGATCCAGTTATTCAGGCCCACTAGGGGCCATTGGATTGGCAGAGAGCTAGGGAAGCCTTTATGAAGGTCCACCAGCCAGAGTTCGAGGGAAGTTCGTAGGTGATATTAACGTGCCAGTGGAAGAAAGACATGCAGCGCCACCTATGCATGGTCGAATGCAACGAGGTATAGAAATAGATTTTATCCACATTTAGATTAGTCAGGGCAGCCTTACAGTGGTGGGAGTCTGTAACCACTATCGAGGAGAGGGATACGATGACTATCACCGAGTTTTGGCTACGGTTCGATCGTAAGTATTTTTCGCCAGTAGTTAAGACCAAGATGCAAAAAAAGTTTAGTGAGGTGACCCAGGGTGACCGTTTTGTGGCAGAATATGAGGAGGAATTCACTCGTCTAGCTAATTTCATCCCTGACAAGGTGAGCAATGAAGAGCAAAAGAAAGAGAGGTTCATGGATGGATTATCTTAGAAGATTAGGCAAAATTTGATCGGTAACCTAGCACTAGTGGCGTACATGGATGTCATTAATTCAGCATTATTGCATTGCTTGGATCAACATTTTTATATGAAAAATAGTAACAGAGTGAGAGGGTCTATCCAGGCTGAAAATGTAGTTAGGAATGGTGCGAGTAGGGCACATCAACAGCAGGAACGGGATTTTCAACAAGGGAACCAGGCCAAAAGGTCTAGGTTCGGGGGTTACCGACCCGAGGGTATTGGGTCCAGGTAGGGTCACCAGGGCCCTCAGCAGAAGTATCAGCATTTTTCTCCTCAGGGCCATCAAGGCCAAAGAAATGGCGTGGGAGGCTAACTAGGTCAGGTTCAGCGACAGGGAGGATTTACTGAAAAATGTTTCTTTTGTGGGAGACAGGCCATAGGAGGAGAGATTGTCCTGAGAGAGATATAGGGCAACTACAGGATGAGGTTCTAGATGTACAACCGCTACAGCAGTTCATGTATCAGTTCAGATGAGAGGACTTCGATCAGGGACCCATTGACCAGGCAAAGCAGTTAGAGTATGGAGGTAAAATAATTTATTATCCTATGAGTATGGGGCATGCTTTGAGTGACATTAGGGGTGTCACGTGTAAGATTGTTATCACTAGAATTTGTGAATGAATCAAATTTAGTTGGTACGTTGGCCATAATAGCCATATTATGCATATATAATTACCTAGGGGTAGCGGGGCTCGTTAGTGTAGCCTATGAGAGAGCGGGTGTGTACACTAAGAGGATGTTTGCATTACATGTGAGATTTTTACTTTTGAGAGTTACGAGATTATAGTGGGTTGTTTCTAAGTTTTGACTAGTTAGTGATAGTTTCTAGCTATAGTGGATAATTATAGTAAGACTGTGTGTTTACTGTACCAGGATATGACTTATTTTTGCTAGGTATTGCCTGAAATAGGGTCTAGCTTATATATATATATATATATGTATGTGTGTGTGTGTGTGTGTGTGTGTGTGTGTGTGTGTGTGTGTGTGTGTGTGTGTTATAGTGTGTTGCATATTGGATTTATAAGAATATGCGTGTACTGTTATTTTATCCCAGTGAGTAGGGAAATTTACTAATGTGATTCAGGGTAGGCTGGCTAATTATCTAGCGGGGAGATATAGCTCGTAAATTATTCGCGCCAAGAAAACTTGTAATAGTAAGAGCGTTGTGATACATGTTGTCTTTTGTAGCATGAGAGTGGGTGAGTATACTTTTATGTCAAGAGAAGGGGATTCAGGGGTACGTGCTATGGACTGGGGGCCTAACGGATCTCGATGACCAACAATGTTAGGTAGTAGTGTATCGGGGCCTTATTTGAATTTCGCTTTGCGAAACGTTCCAAGCATGAAACTTAGCGCAATGTTGGAAGTGGGGGATGTTTGGTCATTATTATATGGGTCTGGTACCTAGGTCATTATATAGGTATGTAGTTATAACTATGAGTTGAAAGTTATATTACGATGTAAGGCTTGTAGAGCCCGGTAGCAATTTTGTGGATAAGCACGGGTATAGGGTGTATGGGAGCCCTAGTTAACTAATGTAATTTTAATATAATTCACAATTAGAAGTGGTAGAGATAGGTGTAGTGATCATAGGGGTAAATTTGAGACTTGGAGTAATAGACTTATCCGAATTTTGAGGACGAAATTCCTTTGTATGGGGAGAAGTATGTAACACCCCATATTTTTTTAGGATGTAGGAATATTAATTATTTTTGGTGAAATAGAATTTTTAAATCTCGGGAATTTTATTTAATTTTGAGAATTTATTTAATTTGGAGAATTTAGATTTTTAATTAATTCAAAATATTTTTATATTAACGAGCGCACAATTTAGAGGTCGGGGTTGTGTCCAGAAGGGTCGAGATAGTTGAAAAAAAGTACCCGGGGGTAGTAATTGGGTCACAAACATTTTTAGGCATAACCGGGCCCACACGAAGGTGTTTGGGTCATTTTAAGAGTTTAGGGTGGACACAACTCTAGAGGAAAGATATCATAAAATCAAAATTAGAGAAGTGTTGAAAGACACAATTCTAAAGGAGGGCAAGGAGAAACAAGAAGATGGAAAAAGGGAAGAAGAACATCTCGCGCAAATTTACAAGAAGAAGTCGTCGAAAATATTCCACCGAGGCAAATATTTTCTTTCTTTATCTGAATTGTAGTCAATGGTGTTTATAGTTGAATTTATGTTAATAAATCTGGAAATTTTGGATAATCATAGTGTATGAATTTAAATTAGAAATTTTGAATTTTTAGTGGGGAAGATGAAGAATAAACCATTAATGGTGGAATTTCAAATCTATGAGAAATTGGGTTAAAAGTTAGGTTAAAAATTTTAATTGGAGAAGTTTTTAATGTGATTAATATTAGTTTATGAAATCCCCTTAATGACGGTTGTTGGGGATAAAATATAAGGATGAAATTTGGCCTTGAATGAGGGAGAAAGAGGTTGAAAACTTGGGGAAAACGCACCTGCTATAAAGCAGCATACATGAAATCTGGGGGACCGATCGACTGGGGTTCCAAGGCCGGTCGACTAGGAGTTAGGTTTTTTCTTACGTGCAGGGAAGGTAGGCTGCTTTGGTTTTATTAATGGTTTTTATTATATTTTCTTTAAACTTTAAAGGGGGATAACTTGGTCATACGAACTCGGATTTACGTGTCGTTCGCGGCCATGCGCAGGTAGTTGAGAGGAGTATTATTATGTAGACTTAAAAAGTGAAAGGTCTAAAATACACTTGAAGTTGTAAACAGTGATAAAACATTCCCAAAATTGAAACATAAAATTGTAGGGACCTAGTGAGACTAATAGGAACCTATTTGAGTATATAGGGTGTGAGGAGTATAATCCTATGGTTTAAAATAAATAGCGGGGGTAGCTAACTAATGCGGGACATGGAAATTACGAACGAACTCGTGAATAATTGGTATATATATATAAGTGTTTGAATTATATATATAAATGTATGCATGTAAGTTGAATGCATTTGTGTTTATTTATTTGTTACTCGAGGATGCTATCTAGGAGGTTGCACGTAATGGGCGATCCCATCCTAGCAATTCCAACGGGGTCTGGACTTGCTCTAGGTTATAGTGCTCGGTTGGCTCCTACCGTGATGACAGGGGGATGTCACGCAGGTCTTTAAGGAGGGTGCATAAAAATCCTAGGGCCTATGTATTTATAAACGCCTCCATTATATGTTTTATGATTTAGGATCGGTGGTGAGATTCCAGCCCGGTGACCAGCGGTGACATGAAATGTGTGTGGCACCCGATAGCATGTACGAGAGATGAATCTTATAGGACCAAGCTATAAAGATGCTATTCATATATACGTGTAGCGAGTGATATGTGTATATATCGATAGATAATGTGTGACTATCTATTGACAATATAAATGTGATATTTAGTATATTGAGTGATATGGGCATATATATATATATATAATGTGTGACTATCTATTGGCAGTATCGGTGTGATTTTTAGTATATTCGTATAGATGGGAATTACATATGTTATACTAATCAAAATAACGTACTTAATTTATGACGCGATGATTAACGGGATAGATAAGATAGCTATTATGGTCTAGTTAGATTGAGTAATATCGTGAGGAAATAAATGAATGCGATAGGTGTGTACTATAGAAGAGATGTGATATGGTGTTCAAGGGAGTGCAACCGTAAATTCAATTATGAACATTATATACTACGCATTTCATTTATTACAATAAAATGCTTGCTAAACATTTTTTAAAAATTGGGCTCTGACCCCTTTGCAAAATATTTTCTTTTCTTTAAATTATGTTCAGGTGTCCAGCCACAGGGACGCGAGACTTGACTTATCTGTTCCAGGGTTACGTAGCTACAACATGTGTGGATGGTTGTAGGGTCTTATCTAGATGCGTCAATTCTTTATTCCTAGATTCAGAATTGTATTTCAGTTGCAGTTTAACTTAGGGCGTGTTTCCCATTTACTTTTAGACTCGGTATTTGGATTTTGTATTCATTTGTTGGATTATTATTTTGGGATTTTCAGTCGATGGTTTATTCGACAAGTTATTTATTCATTCAGCAATTTTTTATACTCAATGACTGTGTATGGTTTAAGTTTATTTCTATTCCGCATGTGTATCTGTTTAATGAAAGATAAAATTTGGCACCATTTTTTTTAATACTAGGTGGTTAGTAAAAGTTTTCGACAGTGATGCTGAGAATGAACCAAATGAAATTCCTATTTTAATTTAATGTGGGACTCATCAGCCATTATTTTATTAGGCGGGATGTCACATGGCCCTCCTCGCTACACGAGCTGGTCGACCTCTCCTGGTGTTTGGCATCTGAAACATAACAAAAATTGTATAAGATTCCACTTAAATATACAATAGCAGAAGAATGTAAATGCGCAATATGAAATAATAGTCCTAAACATAGGGCTCTATATCTAAGAAACGCAACCCTGACAATGTAGCAAGTCCACACAGATCCTAAAGGACACTAGTATGTGATGCTCTGATACCAACTGTGAAATCCGGCCTATTCTAATATCGATTGATCAAGCCTTTATTAAAGTTAAACGAGAATCCAATATGATTCTCAACATCACGGTCACAATGGGAATCCAATATGATTCAAAACAATTGCAAATTTTATTTGCAATGGTTTATTGGGAACAAATGTCCATTATGGATAACCATTACAAAAAAAATGCAACGGTTAAGAAGACTTCCAATTGAAAACTTGACTATTACATGTCGACATTGAAAGCAATAATTGTAGAGTGACAGAGGATAGTATACACAATTTGTAGACATGCTGACGTGTTGTACTCGTATTGCCACTAACATCCCCCCCCCCCCCCCCCCGATACCCGAAAAGCATTAGAGGATTATATGGACATTCATGCATGAGCATTATTATGGTGAGTAGCCATTTTAGTATGGTTGTCAGGTTCCTCTGTTTCCACTTCAGCAATTATCAAGTTCTTTGTATAATTAGCAATATTAGGGTGTATACTATAAAATCCATAGTAATGAATATGTATGAACAAAGATATAAATTTAGTCAAGTCATTACAGTTGCAGTATAATTTCTACAAGTTCTTATCAACACTAAATAAATAGCTCACATCAACATATAAATATTATTTAAACTCTTAAGGTTTAGTATGTCACGTGTTCTTTTTTCTCTATACAAAATTGATAACCGACGCGAGGGATGGCCGATGCGATAGGCAAGGTTGGGGTGATTTC
This sequence comes from Sambucus nigra, assembly GCA_949130495.1. Taxonomy (NCBI): domain Eukaryota; kingdom Viridiplantae; phylum Streptophyta; class Magnoliopsida; order Dipsacales; family Adoxaceae; genus Sambucus; species Sambucus nigra. The sequence goes on along the minus strand of OX422217.1, from coordinate 28,096,988 downwards.
GAACGACGCCCCTAATGGCGGTGGCAATAGGTTGCGTCGCAGCTGTCGGGGTTGTTGATATGAACAGTGGTAGTTGATTGCAAATTTTTTGGAGATAAAAAAGGACTTATGTCTCTTCTAAGGCAGTAATCCTACATTCGATTCCATCTTGGTGTGACACCCCACCCAATTAAATATAAGGTGATCAGTCCTTTACCAATTTAAAACAGGATATACGGTTGGTTCATTCTTAGCATCACTGTCGAAAACAATATAATCCATATTAATCACCTATAATACAATTAAGCTAAGTGTCAAAACATTTTCCCTTTTTAACAAAACCATTTAACTAAAACATTCCAAGTATAAATTATAAACCATTCACCATACATAGGAATATAATAAGTACTGAACAAGAATTAAATACATAATTAAATAAGACAGGGTAAAAACTCCCAGTTCAAAACTCCAAACCATAAAATAAACTAAATACAATATCTCTGATAAAATACTAGAAGCGGGCGACACATTCCCTAAATAGGAAGTCTAAATGAAAACTGAATGGAAAGGATAGATGCGTTTACTGCAAGGACCTACAGCTTCCACAATAGCTGTAGCACGTCTGACAATCCAATCTCTAATTCTGATACCCCTGCGGTTAAGCACCTGGTATAATATATATATAGCAAAAAAAAGAAGAGATGCAATAAACGGGTCAGGGCCCAAGGTTTAAAAATGATTTAGCAAGTATTTAAAATTGGTTCTTAAAATAAGTCTTATATGCAGGTTAGTTATCGAACTCTCACATGATCTTCTCACCTCTCATCTATTGTGCACGCCTAACGTACATCTAATTTTACCCCTAGTTATACCACTCAGTCTAACTAGTCTGAAGTCATTCTGATAGTATCTATACCCACTAGTAGTATACCCATATCGCCCATACAATACGCTTTCAAATTAGCCTATGTCGAATAGCTAATTAACATGTTTTCTCGTTTTCATAATAAATCTATTATACTCTTTAAGATTTATTTTATATATCAACATTTTCATCTCTACTAACCATACACAGTAGAATGATTCACAAGTTTATGTGTATATCTATCTATCTATATATATATATATATATATATATATATATATATATATATATTCTAATACTGCACCCCCGGGCTAAGACCCATTAGCGCACCTAACCATAATAATATTGCACCCCCGAGTTACCACCCATTAGTACACTTAACGATAGAATCCTTGCACCCCGAGTTATCACTCATGAGTGCACCTAATAGTAAGATTCTTGCACCCCCTGGTTATCACCCATTAGTGCTCTTAACAATAATATCACATAATTGGCATACACACATCGTATTAAAATCTATAGGTATTTCTCCAACCTACATATATACTTCTCATACGTATTTTAACCTCAACACTAAGTATAGTATAAATATTTAGATTACTATCTCTCTCGTAATCTCCAGGGTACATTCTCTCTATACCGAATTAAGTAAAGTATTTATTCTCACATACTTTCCCAAAATTTTGGCTTGTTTAAGTTTACTATCGGGGAGTTTCTCTCACTCCAATAAATCGGTAAACTCAAAATTCGAACTCTAAGAAAATTCCCAGAAATTCACCCTTTCGCTCGAATGATATGGAAATGTCGTTTGAACGATGTCCACGTGTCACTCAAGCGACTTCGCGCGAGATACCAATCTCGTTTGAACCACTTCGCGCGAGACCTACTGTTTCGTCTTCTTCACCAAATTTCAGCGTTTTCTACCATTTTTTAACCTAAAAACCTCAAACATTCAACAACCAATGCCTCATCATCAATACCCATCAACATATAACAGATTATAAATCATTCCTAACATCCTAGGATCATTAATTCGTCATTAATCATTGTAATTATGTACAATCCCCAAATTAATTCCCATGAACCCTAGTTTCCAAAATTTCAATTAAAGAACCTAATCAGCCCAGATTCGTTCATCAATATATGATTCAATTTTGTAATTAATCCTCTACATTCATGAAGGAATATTAATAACTAATTAGCCCAGCCTTTAATCATCATTTAATCCTCAAATTTTCACCCAATTAACATGTAAATCGTGATGAATCTCACCTACTCTAACATGAGTATGATTATTGCTAAAAGAAAGCAAGTAATAAGCACTTGCCTTAAGTCTAAGGTCTGAATCCTTTGATGATGTTGGTATAGACGCGTTCCTCTCTTCTCGATCTACACGTTGGTAGTCACGGTTGTACAAGGTAGTGTTAATTTGGCCTTCCCTCTTGGAAATTGGTTCTCCCTCACACCCTCTGTGGTCGTTCTTTACTTTCTGTGTCTCTCAATCCTAATTGACTTTCCTTGGATGATAAAATAACTCCCAATTTCCGTCCATGAATTAAACCCCAAAATACAATTTACCATAATGCCCTCTTGGGGTGTCGGTTAGGCATAAAATTATCCTGGGACCCAAACTAAACACTCGGGTATACTATTCGAACTATCTCGATCCTTCTAGACTCAATGGTGCACTCAAAATGACTATATGAGTTACCAAAAATAATTTCTCTTTTTATCCCAATCAGTTAGTCTCGACACGACTCACACGCGCGTCAGACTTAATTTACCCAATTGTCATATTATTCACTCTCGACAACTTATCAAAGTGTATAGTTCCATATTACATATCACATAGTAATATTAAATCAATAAGTATTAACCCTTGGCACGCTAGTTAATATTTATTTTTAAATCCGGATTAATTAATAATTAAATTCTCACATTTTAATTCAATTAATCCTCCTATAATACTTAATCTCATAATTATTTAAATCCTCAAAAATATGGGGTATTACATACTTCCCCCTAATAATGGAATTTCATCCCGAAATTCGGAAAATAAGGCATACCTGGTACGAATAACTCTGGATATTTCTCACGCATATCCGCCTCACTCTCCCAGGTAGACTCCTCCACATTGTGATGCTGTCACTACACCCGAACAAGTGGAACTACTTTTGACCTCAGCCTCCTCTCACTATAATCTAGGATAGCCACCGATCTCTCCTCATATAAACTTTTGGGCTGTAACTCAATCTCCTCAATTGTAATGTGAGTGTGTGCCAACTCATCCCGAAGATACTGCCTCAATGACGAGATGTGAAATACATCATGGATACGATGCAAGTGTTCCGACAACCCAAGCCTATATGTTACTGTTTCGATTCTATCGCTAATAGGAAATGGTCATATATATCTCGGAGCTAATTTCCCTTTTTTTCCCAAATCTCATTACCCCCTTCATAGGGGATACCCTCAGCAAAACCTGGTCCCCTATAGCGAACTCTCTGACAAACCGCTTAGCATCGGCGTAGCTTTCCTGTCAGTCCTGCGCTACCCGTATGCGACCCCAAATTATCTTGATCCTGTTCGATGTGTCCTGAATCACTTCTGGCCCGAGTAGTTTGTTGTCCCCCACCTCTAGCCAACAAGTCGGAGAACGACAAGGTATACCGGACAATGCCTCAAAAGGGTCCATGCCAATCGTAAACTGATAGGAGTTGTTATAAGCAAACTCCACCAGTGGAAGGTACTGTTCCCAACCTCCACCAAAATCAGGGACATACATGCGCAACATATCCTCGAGCATCTGGTTAGTGCGCTCAGTCTGCCCATCGGTCTGCGGGTGATACGCCGTACTCAACCGCAACTCGGTCCCCATAGCCTCCTGGAAACTCTCCCAAAAATGAGACACAAAAGTCTTGTCTCTGTCTAACACGATATCAAGGGGTACACCATGTAACCTCACTATCTATGCAATAAATAGATGGGCATACTGTCATGTCCTATAGTCTGTCCTGACTGCAAAAAAGTGGGCTACTTTCATCAATCGATCCACAATAACCCATATATAATCGTGCCCCCTCGGCGAAGTGGGCAACCCGCTAATAAAATCCATGAAAATGCCTTACCATTTCCACTTAGGGATCTCCAATGGCTAAAGTAAACCTGGTGGTCTCTGGTGGTCCACTTTCACTAGTTGACAAGTGGTACACTTGGAGACGAACTTTGCGATGTCTCTCTTCATTCCGCTCCACCAATACTGACGTTTCATATCCTGGTACATTTTATCTCCACCGGGTGTACTGCAAATCGTGACCCATGTGACTCCGCCATCACTGCATGTCGAAGGTCCTCCCCCTCTAGAACCGCGAATCTCCTATTGAAACACAAACCACCATCGAAACCGGCTAAAAGCTGCCTAATCCGATCTTGACATAACGAATATGCTGCCTGTGCCTGTACTACTCTTGTAATAATCTGAGGCGTAACTGTCATTGCAGACATAAATGATCGGTCCATGGCATCCTGGTGTCCCAATTATTTTCATTTCGCTTTCCACACCTGATTAGGCATAAATTCTTCACATTCATCCCCTTAATTGCGGTGTAAATAGCTTGGATTTGGCTTATACTTATGCTAGTAATCCTTTTTGGCAAGTACTTCGTATTTTGTGTATCTCTTATGTGTTTTACAGGTATTTCATGCAAGTTAGTGCCAAAGAGAACTCAAAACAGTGAAAGAAAACCAAGAAACGGGGAGTAAAGGGCATTTTCGTAATTTTGCAGCCTTATTCGGGAGGTGGGGCCAACTGGAAAGTTGAATATCTTTCAACTAAAAGAACACTGGGAAAAACGGAACCTTAATCGGAGTCCGTGTGTGAAAGTTATGAGCAGTCAAACATAGAAGAAAAAGTCAAATAAAGATAGGACCGGTCCGCACAGGACCGGTCCGCCCTGAAATTAAAAGAACCGATCTGCACTGCCACATTCCAGAGAACCTCGGACCGAAGACGGATCAAAACTGAAGAAAAATAAAAGAACCGATCTGCGTCCGCCCTAGAAATAAAAGAACCGGTCCGGATCCAAGGCAAACCGGTCCGGAGGAGGACAGGATCGGTCCGGATCAAGGCAAACCGGTCCGGAGGAGGACAGGATCGATCCAGCTGTCGTAATTTTAATTTTCTAATCTTCCTCTAATGGAGAGTCCTAGTGCAGCTAAAACTCTTGGAGTCCTGTAGGGTATAATTAGCACGGAGAATTAATATAATTTTTCCTTCTTTCCAGAAAACCCTAGTTTAGAGATAGTTTACAATTTTAATTTCAAGATTAAAGGTTATTCAGATTTATGTGATTACAAGTGTTCGTAATTATTGCTTTTACTTCTTTGGTAAGATTAGTGAGTTATTTCCTCTGTTTAATTCCTTTCTACATCATTCCACAAATTTTTCTTAGTTTAATCATGGTTTTCTGCAATTCAAAGATCGTTTTCATTACTTTCAGCATGCTAGGCTAAATTTTCTAAGGTCGGGATACATGAACCCAGCCTGATGTGATAGTTGCATGTGTATAACATTAATCCTCTGAATTTAGTGATTGATTATGACCGTATTGCATAAGAACACGACAATTGTAGATCTTTAGATCTCGTTTGCTTCTGGGTAACCGAGATGCTTTAGAATGCAATTCGAGTGTAACTATCGTGATACCGATTTACTCGTCCTCAGATTAAGTATGATGCGGGCTTGAACCTCATATACGTAATGCTTGGGAGTACTAAATTATGGGTCAAATTAATCAGTTAAATTTACGATTAATATTATACCTGCAATACACTAGGTTGGCAGATTGTATTCCCGTCCTGTTTTTCTCATCACATAGTTTAAAAGTTTTAAATCAGTCTTCATCAGTATTTTAGGTAATTTAGTATAATTTCATCTTTTCATAATTTCATATTTGCATCTAGTGTAGTTGTTCCACAAACCAATCATTTTTTCCTTTTCTTTAGAGTCAGAGTTAGGATTTCCTTATCTATCCAACGTCGTCACAACTCTGTTGTCCTATTTCCCTGTGGAGACGATCCCGACTTACCGGGTATATTACTAACGCGACAAGCTTGCACTTGAGCCTAGAGTGAACGCACATTAGAGACACTTTTTGAGTCGCGTCAAGTTTTTGGCGCCGTTGTCGGGGAAGTAGGTAGACTTAGGACTATATCAAGTTAATCTAAAACTTTGACCAAAAATTTCCAAAAATCCAAAAACATAAAAAAATTCAAAAAGCACAAAAAGATTCATCACCATCTCTCATAAGATATTAATGCAAAATTATGAACTTACTCCCACACCCCATAAAACTCCAACCGGCATTCACGAAAATCCAATAGTTGAGTACGACCCCGATAGTCCCCACACTCCTAACGCCCCACAGTTCTGAATTTCACCTCCCACACCGTCACACTCAATCTCAAATAACACTCCGTTTTCCTTCTTAGAACACACCTCCGAGCACCCTTCGAGCACACCAAGTGAGGACACCGAGTCGATAAGAGACAGAGAGATGTCACAACACGGTAGTGCAGCCGCCGGTGGGGAAGAGGCCTCATACCGCCCGTTGAGAGAAATCTTATATCCCGAGCACACTGTCACTCCGGGATGCATTATACTCCCGTATAATGCTGGGAAATTTCGTTTTAAAAATGGGATGGTCCAGATGTTACCCCATTACCATGGTATGGATTCTGAAAAGCTATATCTCCACATTGGGGAATTTTAGGATGTGTGTGATACTCTCAATGATAAAACTTGCACACAAGAGGTGATCCGCCTCAAACTCTTCCCCTTCTCGCTAAAAGATAAAGCTAAGACCTGGATATGGTCTTTACCTCCAAGCTCGATTCCATCTTGGAACGAGTTGCAATGTATATTTCTCAAGAAATTCTTACCACCACATCGAACAATCTCCATAAAGGCTCAAATTCAAGCGTTTAGACAATCATAAAATGAGCCATTTCATCGATGTTACGAGTGTTTCAATGAGTTAGTTACTTCGTGCCCCCATCATGGATTCAATACAGCACAAATCATTTCCTTTATCTATAATGGGTTGAATCTTAATTCCAAACAACTCGTTAAAACCATGGGTAGTGGTCCTTTTGTCGAACTAGACGCCCACGATGCTGAGCTTCACCTGAGGTATGTCACCGAGACTACCCAATCCTGGGATACATCTGATCCTACTGCTCAAAATCGAAATCGCCAAGTGACCACCACTCCACCGGCGTCCGGTCTATTTCACGTAAATAAGAATTCTATGACGGACAGTCGATTGGATACCCTTGAGAAAGGATTTCGAGACCTATATGAGGTATATGGAAGAGGACTAACTGGATCCATATCAAACCCCGTCGAGAAGGTGTGTGAGATTTGTGAGGTGGGTCATTCAACTGAGGAATGCCCGACTATACCCACCTACAAAGTGATGCTTCAAGAGCAAGTTAGTGGTATAGGAGGATTTAAGGGTAATTTCGGTGCACCGCACGGGAATTCTTACAACCCTTCATGGAAAAACCATCCTGGTTTTAGCTATGGGAAACAACATGCTGCGATGAACCTTACTTCACATGTTGCCCCTCCTCCACCACAACACTTTCAACAAGCTCCACACATGCAAGGAAATGTGCAAGCACTACCACCTCAAGGAGCATATATCCCTCCACCGCGGAGAACTCTCGAGGATACTATGAATCAATTTATCAATATCCAGACTGCAACCAATGCTAGATACGTTCGCCTAATTAGCGACATAAATACAAATCTGTCACAGTTGCAATCATCATTGAGTATCCAAGAGAAGGGCAAGTTTCCTGCCCAGGGTCAAAGACCTCCCCAAGTTCAAACTAGTGTTAGATCCACATCCCATGACCATTCGGAGCAATGTAGCGCAATTACCACTCTACATAGTGGGAAAGTAGTTAACTTGTCACCTCCCCCACACGATGCAACCAAAGACAAGGAGATTTCGCCCGGCACGAAAGAGGTCGAAGATGTCCCCTTGAATGAGAGTGATAAAGAAGGCACTAGTGAGCTCGAGGTAGTAGTGAAACCCCCCATCGCTGCCCCATACCCTCAATGGTTGGTCCCGCACTCCAAAGGCACTTCTCGGGACGATGTTTTGATTGTACTTAAGCAAGTAAAGATCAATTAACCTTTTCTCAAGACCATACAGAAAATTCCCGCATACGCTAAGTTCATTAAGGACTTACTCACGGTGAAACGTAATCTAAAGGTAAATAAGAATGTCTTTTTGGCCCAAAATGTCAGTTCAGTTTTATCGAGTGACCTTCCCTTAAAGTATAAAGATCCGGGTGCACCCACCATTTCGTGCATCATGGGGAAGAACCGAATCGAAAGGGCGCTAATAGATTTAGGAGCTAGTGTTAACATTCTACCCTATTCAATCTATAAGAAACTCGATTTGGGAGCACTCAAGCCCACAAATATGACTCTCCAGTTCGCGGATCGCTCTGTGAAGATGCCTCGGGGAATCATTAAGGATGTGATTGTCCAAATAGACACTTTCTACTTCCCAGTGGACTTTGTCATTTGGGATGAGGAGCCCTCCATTTTCCCGAGCAATCATGTTCCCATTATCCTTGGTCGACCATTCTTAGCTACGACTAATGCACTCATCAATACACAGAGTGGGCGAATGAAAGTAACATTTGGGAACATGACCCTCGATACAAATATTTTTAATAATATCAGGAACGAGGGTGACGAAGGAGATCCGCGAGAGACGAATCTTTTAGGAGCAGCACACGAGCATGGGAGGACCCACATACGAGAGCCGATAGGGGTATGCCTCGTTACATCAAGTGAGAGCGATAATTTAGAGGGCATAGGGAGAAGTTCGTATGAGTGCTTAGAGGAGAGCGAATGGCAAGACACGATAGATATTTTTCTCCTCGAGTACTACCCACCCACACCACCTAATAATGTTGAGATGGAGCGAGGAAGGAAGAATGTGGAAACAAAGCAAGAGAGAGAGCTAGAGGAGTTGAGCCTAGCGGACTTTAAGAGAGAATTCGGGCAGGTAGATGAGAGCCTTAACGATGAAGTCCAATCTCTATTGGATTGATGTAGTCATTTAGGAGAAAGCGAGTGGAAAGATAAATCTGTTGAGTTTCTTCGCAATGACCATCCACTCATACCATTTGATGGCCCGAAGGCGATAAAAGAGAAAAGTTACGTCTCGTCCGACTTAAAACCCGACCCATGCATTCCAAAAATTGAACAAAAATTAGGAGTTCCCTCCGAGTCGGTGCACGTAAGCTATGCTTTGAGTAATCATCCCAGGGATCCCTTTTCGAGTAGTCACGATGAGTCTCCCGGTCTTTCCTTTATTTATGGGCAAGGGCCTAACTTATTCTGGTTGTTGGTATACGATATGAATAAAGGAGAGACGAGGAGAGAATTGAACCCCGTGAGTGGGGTCGGGTGAGTTTATGGAGATATGAGAGATCGTCGTACCCCTGACGCATATGGGGTGATTGTTGTTGTATTTTTGAGTCATGCATGAGTGTCATATAGTGTCTTGTTGCATTTTAATAATTTGTTTGTTTTATTTTCTCGCACTTTTTATTCGCTTTGAGTTAGATTTTAGTCCTTTTTGCTTGAGGACAATGCAAAAGTCTAAGTTAGGGGAGGTCACAAGTGCGTATTTCTAAAACTTCACAAATTTTCAAAAATGCCCAGAAATTTCAAAAAAAATCATAAAATTTTGAAAAACCCAAAAATATTTTTGTTCAAAATAAATAAAAATTGGAATTCAAAGTTTTCAAAAATATCATTAAAAGTCGGATTAAAGTCTCAAGTTGTAAAAATTCAACATACACAAAGCCAAAATTGACCAAAGATGGAAATTGAGCGAAAAATTGAGGACTTAACGAATAAGTGTGGAGATTAACCAACCCGGTGATATTCGAGCCTATCATTTTTTGCGAGTTTTTAAATCAATCCGAGTTAATTGTTAACTCAAAGTTCTTTTCAGCGCCTACAAAGTCGTCGTGGATCTCAATCCTTTCATTCTGATCGGTTATGAAAATCGTGTGTGATATTGCTTTGAAAAATGTGCCAAAATTGATCTCTAAACTTAATTCATTACAAAACGCATATGGTAATGCAATTGGTATTTTGGACAATGAAGTAGGCCCTCGTTTGTCACCCAAAAATATTGGCCAGAAAAAGTAGCGAAAAAAAATTACCCCTTTTGTAACCCAAATTGAGCCAAATAAACTTTTCCCTTTCGTTTGACAACCCAAAAAAAAAACCCAAATAACCCGGAATTGCGAAAAATGGAAAAATTTAGAATTTAAGTCCAAAAGTGCATAAAAAGGGGCAATAAAAAATGGATATGCTCAACAAAAATAGCAAGAAAAGAAAATAAGTGAAAAATAGAAAAATATAGAAAAAGAATAAAAAAAATGAGCAATAGCCCGAAAAAAGCACAAATGGACATCATAAATGACTTTTTCAATTCCAATCCTTCCTACCATTTTCATTTTACCTCATATACCTTAAAACTCGAAAAATTCCTAACCGAGTCTAAATTGCAAAATTGGTTACCACGTGGAGAGCTAATACACCAAAAGATAATAAAAGAGATTGAATGCGCGAAAAAGAGGCAATGTTCCCGTTTTTAAAACCGTAATCCATTGATGAGATCCTATCACTATAAAATTTCCGCCTTTCTACTTGTGTGCGTGACTTTGCGTCCATTATATTTACTCTTTATATCACGCATACCGAGAGAATAGCCACATTCCGAGTGATTTATTTGAGAGAGCATTCCGTGAGAATTTGAAATCAAAACGAATTTTTGGATGAGTAACGTAACGGTCTATCGGTGGAAATTCGCGGTTAAATTTTTGGCTTCGCACACACACTACGGTTTGAGACTTGTATATATGATTTGATGATTACTATTTTCTGGGAAAGTTTGAATTGTACAATTTTTAAGTATTTTGAATTTTTCCTTGAGTCAAATTTTGTGGGTATATTCTTTACAAACCCTCACGAGACACAACTCATCCTACTAGGGTGACCTAGGGGTTTAAAGGCCTCTCGTCTACCAATCTACGACTTAACGCATCAGCAACTACATTAGCCTTGCCCGAGTGATAGTGTATCTCAAACTGATAATCTTTTAAAAACTCAAGCCACCTGCGTTGACGCATATTCAACTCTTTCTGCGTGAACAAGTACTGCAGTGACTTGTGGTCTGTAAATAGGAAAAACTGTTCCCCCAATAAATAATGCCTCCAAATTCGAAGCGCAAACACGACTGCTTCCAGCTCTAAGTTGTGGATGGGGTAATTCTTCTCGTGAGGTTTAAGCTTCCGGGAAGCAAAGGCTATAGCCTTCTCCTCTTTCTGGAGTACTCCCCCATGCCCCTGTAAGGATGCGTCAGTATAAATTAGGTACTCCACCCCTACCCTGGGAAGTGTTAGTACGGGTGTTGAGTTTAGCTTATCCTTCATCTCATCGAACGCCAACTGACATGCATCATCCCAAAAAAATGCACACCCTTACGAGTCAGATTTGTTATCGAACCCGCAATCTTCAAGAATCCCCGAATAAACCGTTTGTAGTAGCCGGATAATCCCAAAAAACTCTGCACCTCCGTCGGTGTCGTGGGCTATCCCCACTCCCTCACCGCTGACACCTTACTAGGATCCACATATATCCCTCTCTCTTATACAATGTGTCCCAAAAACTGTACCTCCCGCAGCCAAAATTCACACTTCTCATATTTGGCGTACAACACATGCTCTCATAAGGTCTGCAGAACCATACGTAATTTCTCGGCATGCTTCTTCTCGGTGCGAGAATAAATCAGGATGTCATCTATGAAGACAATGACAAACTGATCTAACAACTCTCCGAATACTCTGTTCATCAAGTCCATAAATATTGTTGGGGCGTTGGTTAGCCCAAATGGCATAACCCTAAATTCATACGACCTATACCTCGTCAGAAAAGCAGTCTTAGCCACGTCATGCTCCCTGATGCGTAGCTGATGATATCCATATCTCAATTATATCTTCGAAAAGTGGGTTGCTCCTCTCAGCTGGTCAAATAAGTTATCGATGCGAGGCAATGGATACTTATTATGTATCGTGACTTTGTTAAGCTCACAATAATCAATACAAAGTCGTAAGGACTCATCCCCCTTCTTCACAAACAGAACTGGGGCACCCCAATGCGAGGTACTCCTACAGATGAAACCCTGTCCCAATAACTGTTCTATCTGATCCCGTAACTCCCTCATTTCTACCAGAGCCATACGGTTAGGCGCACGTGCTATCGGACGAGTGCCCGGTGTCAAGTCTATCACGAACTTGATCTCCCTACTCGGAGGCAACCCCGGTGTATCCTGAAATACATCAGCAAACTCGCAGACGAACGAAATTGAATCGAGTGGAACCACTACTGCAGAGGTCTCATCCTCTATATAAAACAAGTGGGTGGACGATCCTCCCTCAGAATGAGGCATAGCCACTAAGAACATCTCCTGGCCCGGAATGGCGAACACCATACTCCTACTGAAGCAATCAATCATGGCTCTATACTCGACTAGCCAATCCATGCAAATAATGGCGTCGTACTCAGACATATCTAACACTAGCATATCAGCCGGTAAAATCAAACTGCCAATCTCTATGCTTACTCCCCGGCATATGAAGAAAATCAGTAACCCGCTACCTAATGGTGAGTCTACACATGTCACTGTACTCTCTGCCATGCCTAACAATCCAGTGGCCCGTGCAAAGCTAGTGGATATAAAGGAGTGTGATGCCCCCGTGTCAAATAAGATACGACCCAAAATACCATGGATAGAAAACTTACCCTCCACTGTGGGTGGTGTCTGCGGAACTGTGGCCTGGTGGACATTATAGACACGTTCATACTGCAACAGCCCCTGCTTCATCGGAGTTGCAGGCAAAGCTGGAACTGGAGCTGGTGCTGGAAGGGCGGCGATAAAAATGGGTGTCTGGGGCTCCTGGTGAGCACCCTACTGCCGAGAAACTCTGTCCTTATAAGGGCAATCCTGTTTCTTATGGCCAGTCTTGCCACAAGTATAACATTTCTCGATGAAGTTTCCTCCCCTTTGTCCCTGATAGCCTCGGCCCTGCTGGTCGTTTCCACCCCTACATTGGCCCTGTTGTCCCTGCTATCCTCCCTGCTGCTGGCCCTGGTGGCCCTGCTTCCAACCCCTATGACCATGCCCGAAACCTCCAGAACGAAACCTCTTAGCAGACTCCCCCTGCTAGGAACCCTTCCTCTGACTCTGCTCAACTGGTGCCCCACTGGCACTACCTCCCCCTGTCTTGCCCAACTGGATGGGATCTCCCCCTCGCTTACTTCCCTTTGCATGGAAGCGGTTGTCCTAACAATGCAATAAGGCTACATTCAAAACATCTGTATATGAGTGTAGGGAAAGGTTACCCAATAGATGCTGACTTATCCTCCACGTCAAGCCGTCCATGAACATCTGAATGCGCTTCTCCTCAGTAAGCACCTCATCCGATACCATGTTTGCCAATCGCAAGAACTCTTCCTCGTATTCCCCAACTGTCCTCCTTTCCTGGGTGAGGTCCAAAAGTATCTGCCTCATCTCCGTCTTGACGGCGAAAGGAAAGTACTTGCGGTTAAACTGCACCCAAAAATCATTGATCGACATCAAATCTCGCTCCTCGGTAGTAGTAGTGAACTCCCACCACTGTAAGTTTTCCCCTCTCATCTTAAAGGTAACCAAAACTTGCCTCTGAACCTCAGTGCACTCATACATACGAAGGTGTCGTTGTATGTCTTTCTTCCACTGACTAGCAATAACCACATCCGAACTGCCCATGAACTATGGGGGACATTCCCTCTGAAAGAACTTCCGAGCAAACGATGTTTGTTATCGAATTTCATTCGTCATTTGGAAGGAGGATCGAGATGCGATTAACACTCATGCTATGTAGCAAAGCAACGTACAACTGTCCATGACTAAAGATGGGGGTTCACAAGTCAACCCCAACATACTATACAGATTGACCTTGTGATTTAATCATGGTCATGGCGTATGCCAACTTAATTGGAAATTAACAACGAGTCATCTTTATGGCATTTCAGTAGAGGATGGTGTTAAGGATATTCTCAGAATGAATACAGTCATACCGAATTTATCCCCGATTAGGATTTTGGCCTATGTAACGTGCTTCGCACACCTTGTAACTATCAAGCGAGTTCCATTGCAAAGTTCATCTTTGGGTGCAATATTTTGCACCAACATTATGAGACATCCAACTTTAAGTTCCAACTTAAAGAGTGGCAACCCTGATGGGTTAATAGCATTTAAAACTCTGTGGGAAATTGGTTAGTTATTCCATGATTAGTTGCATCGGGGTGCATTTTGTCCGCAGTGAAATACGTAACTGCCTCATCTAGAAAAGTATTAAGTGCAACCCTATTAATGGCATTTACATCATCATTGTGGGCAGAGAGAATTGTCCTTTCATTAAGAAAGGCATACGTAATAGTGCCCTCCATGTTCAACAGTTGGTATAAAGACCCTATTAATTCCTCAACATTCTTACAATGGCGTATTGTTGATGGCAGGGTGACAGTTTCCTCAGGGTTTGTCCTAATCTGGTGGAGGTGAAATAATTAGATACCTTCTTGAGTAAAGAGTTAAAGAATTATATATATATATATATATATATATATATATATATATATATATATATATATATATATATACATGTCAAATTAATTGAGAACAGATATACCTTGTTTAGGAAATTTGAAAATTGAAAAGTTTCAACATCGGTACGATTAAGCCGCATGTTCAACTCCAACAAAAGAACATGCATATATTTCCACATCTTTGACTGATGTAAAGATGCTCCAATTACTTGCTCTCTAACGGCTTTGGGTGTTACAGGCAACATTTGGCGAAAGTCACCACCAAGAACAATTGTAATTCCTCTATAAGGCTTCTCGTTATCCAATATATCCTGCAAAGTAGGGTCAATAGCCTCAACGCATAATCGATGTTGCATTGGCACTTCATCCCAAATTATAAGCTTAGCTAATTTAAACAACTCTTCTTGAATTGATTACTTTGTAAACCTTTGAATTTTCGAGAATGTCAAGGGGAATACAAAATGAAAAATGAGTTGTATGACTACCAACCAATACTAATGAAGCAATACCCGAAGAAGCAATGGTAATCACTATGTGCTCCAGACCATGACAATAGGATGAAATTGTATTGTACAAAAACATCTTTCCCATTCTCGCCCTGCCATTCAAAAAGAAAATTGTTCCTTTACCATCTAATACGAAAGTCATAATTGCATTATAAACACTTCATTGCCCCGAATTAAGACGTTCTACATTAGAATGCACAATATAGGTATCTATATCTCTTTGAAGTTGTTGATGTTCCCATATTAGTTTATTCTCTCCCGTGGTGATCCTTTTTTGTGGGAACGGGCATAGGTGGATAATCAGACAAATATTTTCCTGTATTCTGGAGAAAGTCGTTCAGAACATACAGTCTGTAGTCATTGATTTCAGAATATGTTGGAGATGTAACTCCGAATAGTGTATGCAGCTTGTGAGCAAGGTCATCGCATATGCGCGATACTAACTACTCTCATAATAAAGTAGGATCTAACGGGGAACATTGGGTGAGAATAACGCTAAAAAGACCTCTAAGTTGATAGCTTGTCTGCGTAACCGATGCCTCTTGGAAACATTGTACCCATTCATCATCATCTTCTAAAAGGCCCAATGCAACACATGCAGACTTGAAAGAATCGTTTAAGACATTTTTTACAATCCATAAGCACTCAAATGAACGCGGACCTTTTACAACGGTTTGTAATAAATGCAAATAGAACCTTTCTCTATAATTTGGGCTCGCAAAGTACATTCTACCAATTGCAAAAGGGGATATAGGTGACCATGGAGTCCAATTCTTTGTTACTTTGTGCCAAACAAAGTTTTGAGGAAACTCTTGATAAGTGAAAGCACATGTTAGTTCATTCGATGAACAATATTCAAAAAATGTCGTAAAAAATCGTTGAGTCGAAGCCCGATGCACTATTTCATCCATCGACTCATCTGGATTGAACACTACATGATGCATTCTGGGGAGGTCAAGTTCCAATCACATAACATATGGTTTTTATCCATGCATTGGATTACCTAGTATTCTCCAAGTTGCTTTAGGAGGGCCAATGTACCTAGCATCCAAATACTGTTGGATTTGACCACCACCTCCTAAGACCATAGTAGTGCGATCATTTCCCTTATAGATATACTTATTAATGTACTTGACACATGTCAACCCTGCCCAAACTTTGACATTAATGTGGCAATTGAACATTCGAGAAAAATGCGGATTATACGACACAACATCTCGATTATCAACATGATTTCCATTTACCATAGTATAGACACAACCAACATTAGTACGACGATAAATTGGATACCCATCGTTATCCATAGTGGTTGACTGTGAGAAATCCCTAGGATATTTTTTTGTGCATTTACTATTTTCCATACACAGAGCATGAGGAGACTGTAAGTCACAAGGTCCATGGACCATACAACCCAAAATTGTTTTAAAAGGGGTGGGAGCTTCATCTTTGTTAGGAAACTCTACGAAAACAATCTTATCAACTTGGGTGGGTGTTTTAATCTTCTCAAGACCATCAAGAAAAATTAGAGCATGCATGTGAGGTAAACCTTGCTTTTGAAATTCGATTGTGAAGACATGTGCCACTTTTTTGCCGAATATATGATTACTTTCAATCTCCTTCATCAAAGCCTTCCTCTTGTGTTCAAACACACGTGCCACCAAGTCTGGACGAAGGAAGGCATTTTGAAAAGGTAGTATTTCTTTATGATCTCTAGCAATTTAGGTTTTGCAGTTATAGTGAGAAAAACATTTGAGTGATGATTGAAACGAGTAATTGCCATAGAATCTTGATAAATTTCGAACATATTTCTCGCATTGTCAGTAAAAGAAGATGGCAAAATAATTAGTTTTCCAATTTGACCCGGTTGTAACCCATTGGACATACTATCAGTAAGATCTTTGTAAAACTGCACACAAATTTTTCCTTGATTTAGTCGGTGGTACGTCAAAAGGTTCTGCTCAGTAGAAGCCCAATCATAAACGATGAACTCTTGGAACAAGTTCCCCCCTCTGTGTATCGAGGAGTACTCTAAGGAATGTTGAAACATTCAATAACCAAAATAATTCAATTGAGTCAAACGTGATTCCTTGTTAGTACAACATTCCACGCCCAAAGTTTCATGTCAGGGTGCCAACCAATTTCACCGTAAGGAAATGATACGATGTAGTGCAATGGGAAATATGTTAGATGGAACTCGTTAATCTGCATCAATTGACTACGCCCTTTAAGTTAAACTATTATGTCATGCACGCCACTGACATTGGAAAAAGATAATGCCAATCTCATTAGCGGATGGCAAATTATATGTGCGACAGTCCTTTGAATAATTATAATGAAGATAAGCAGGTAAGTTCTAACCCAGCTTATTCGAGCTTTCCAAAATTGTAAAAGCCTTGTGATAGTTCGACGTGAAAGCATTATTCACCAACAAAGATCCTTAAACTGTATTTAGAACGTCCCTCCTCAAATGCAGATTTCTATTATGGTGGATATCCAAATCCACATTTTGATCGTATATGTACAATTGAGCATAAGAAGCTTGATGTTCCTGACCATTATCTGGAATTAATGATCTCGTGCGATGACGAAGCTCTCCATCAATCGTGAAACTCGATGGACCCCTGCCCCAATTACTCGGCATCCATCTGAACACCTAAAATTATAAACGCCTTAGCAGCATTATCCTATCTGGTATAAGTATGAAAGGATTTTTAACGGTCATCATCATCATCAAATAAAATCTTAATTTCAGGAGGGGTTTCAATGAGTGCGGGAAGATGAATTTGGCCCTGCAAACAGCACTTCCCAAACAATGGTCTCATCATTGAAGAATCTAACAATATTTTAGCCATCCAGTGTAACCCATTATAGTAGGGGAATCTTACATTCATAAGTACCAGACTATGTATTAATGATGTAATATACGAAAGACTTAGTCTGTTAGTACTGGCTCCATTTTGGAAAGATGGTCTCCCTAACCTGAATTTCAAAAATATAGTTGTGCTAAATATTAAATAAGATATAAGAATATAACCAAACACTAAAATATAGAAGTGAGAAATCATAAGATCTACCTCCTCATTGAAGGGAGCAGTGATATCCTAAATGAATGGAGTATCTTGCAGTGGAACTCTCGGGGAAGAAAGTTAGATCAGAATTAGCATCCGCATCCCGATTAGATAATTATTAATGCACTACTCTCGGAGATGGAAATCAAATGTTCCGTATGAATGGTAGACATGAAATCCATGTTTAGATTACGGGGCTCGATATTATGGGTAAATTGAACAGGGTTTACAGGAGGTGGAATGTCCGTTGTGATATTGCATATTGGGTTGTGGTTACGATGTGGGGAAAACTGCAGTGTGGGGTAGTTAATGAAGTAAAATGTTGATCTTTAATATTTTCATCATGTAATACCATTTGTTGGTGTCTTTCTCGTCCACATCTGCATCTCTGACCCAATATGCTATTAGAAGGTGGTGGAAATTCCTGACATGTTAAATAGATGCAAAAATTTAAGACTCGCAATTATGGTAATTTTAAAAATATAAACTGAAATTGATTAGAGAGGAAAGAAATCAAACAACGTGAGGGGGTGGTTCTCTTTCCCTTTACACTTATCGTTAATCGAAAGTGGCTCTGTGTATTTTCTCTTCTAAAAAAATAGAATACAATCTTATATTAATAAGGTTAAATTGGTAAGAGGCAGAATGTGATGTACAAATACACTAATTAAAAGAACCAAATGCCCCAAACCAACTTGTTTATAAAAATGAATAACAATAATCAATAATATATTATGTTTCTCGTACAAACAACATTGATTCTAATTAAAGTTGGTTTAAATACCTCTCTAAGAATGATGTCCACTTCAGAAGCATCCTGGATGACAGCACCCTTGTTTATGTTTGCAATGATGTTTGATAATGGGGTTTGGTCATACCAAAGGAAACATTACGTTGTAGGGGGGATTAATAACGAAGAAGTAATAAAAGATGGTTTATCTATGGTGTGAGTTGTATGATGGGGAAACAACATTTGTTGGGATCTTTCTCAATCACGTCGGTGTCTCTGACCCAAGATGCGTACAGAAGTAGGTGTAATTCCCTGAGATCAAAAGACATGAAATATAATCAAAAGAAAATAAGAATCAATAACGTAAATGAGTGAGAGAAGAATCAAACCTAGTGGGGAGATTGCTTCTCTGTATCTTTCCCGTTTCCGTTAACCATACATTAATCTTCGTGTTTTCTCTTCTAGAAAAACAAAGTAGCTATTAATAAAATAGTTATGTAAGAGAGGGGAAAATTATAAATCATCGATTAGGAGTTACCTCTCTACTAATGATGGGCACTTCATAAGCCTCACAGATCACGATACCTGTTAGGAATATGTTCAATCTGTTTAGAAAAAGTACCACAAATTGAATACATTAGAATCCAGAATACGTAAGAAACAACAATATACAGTTATTGATCCATACATTTCAGAATTGGTTATATCATCCATGTCCAATAAAAGTTAGTTGTCTCGGCAATAATAAGATGTCCTCCCTGCATCCATGTTAAATAAATGTTAATTTTGGGATTGAGAGATAACCAAATGCCCTAAAATCCAAACCAAAACAAAATAAAAGCCATAATTAGAAGAACCACATTATATAGATGTACATATTTCAAAAATAAAACGAAAAGCTTGAGAGAAAACTTAAATCGAATCTCTATTTAGAGATAATACTGCATTAAATCTCCATTTGAAACTTAGATTGAAGTAACATAAATAAATCGAAACCACCCAAAATGGGGGGAAAGCCCTAATTTGAAACCCAACAATTTGACTTTAAACCTAAACCTATCTATAAATGCCATAATGAGAAGAACCATATATATTACATACGTAGTTAAAAAATTTATCACTTAAAGTAAATCAAAAGCTTGAGAGAGAACCAAATGCCCTAAAAGAGTAACAATCAACAAACTTAAATTGCAATATATGAAACATATTGGTTGCGAGGATAAAAGTAAATATATATATATATATATGAAATATAAATGTAACAAAGAATGGGAAAAAAGAAGCCCAAATCGAAGGATGTACCTATTGGCTATGAAGAGAAGAATAAATATATAAGGTTCATTATGAGAAAATTGAGAAGAATACATAAAATGAAGAAGTAGCAGAAACCTAGAATGTTGAAGAAAGGGGAGATCGTAGTATGTATCAGTTTCTAATCTCCATATATTAATTTATCTTCAAACTTTGAAACAGCCGTATGATCATAATAAGTAGGACAAACTCTAATAAAAAAAATCGCAATATTGCTAACTTGCAAATATGTTGAGAGAATATGTGGTTAAATCCGAATATAACTCAATCTTAAAAATTGTTCAAGAGAACTAAAGATAATTACTAAACATTGATAAGAGAAGAATGGTAAGCATGAACAATGGTAAGAGAACAAATGGCTTGGGTAGTAGTTCAAAGATTACTACTTAATTTCTTATACAGACACAATCAACACAAATTTATAGCTTCAAACATCGATTAAAAAAATAAAGTGTTGAACTATAGCTTATCAGTGCTGAACTATAGCTTCAGACATCGATTAAAAAAATTAAAAATAAAGTGTTGGTCTTTATAATGTTGAACTATAGCTTCAAACATCTTATAAATTTATACACAAAACCTAAGTTACGAAGCCCTAAATTAAAAATCCCTAAATTTACCAGATGGGCACAAATCGCGAAATAACAATAAAAAAATTAAACACCAAATCCTCATAAATATAACATCTCGCCATATATTCATATGTAACACAACATCGCACAAATCGCGAAATAACACAAATCGCACCATATTCAAATGTCCAAAACCTAGATAAAAACACCAAAAATCAAATCAAAGAACCATAAAATAAAACCATATATGAAAAAACTAAAGAGATATAATATGAGAGAGGGGGAGATTTTGCCCCCAAAAAATCAAATCCTCATCACTACAACATCAAACCTTCATAACCAAGAGAAACCCATCAAACCTTCATACCTGAGAAAGGCAGAGAGGGAGGGGGAAGCCCCTGGGGTGGGGTAGAGAAGGAGAGGGCGGATTTGGGGGGAGGGTCAGATTTGGGGCCAAGTGGAACAGGGGTGAGAGAAGGGATGAGGGAGGGTTTAATTTTTGGGCACTGAAATGAAACAATCGAGAGGGAATGAGAGGAAGGCTTGAGTTTCTATCACATTTTTTCATTTTGCCATGTCATATGCCTCCTCTTATGACATGGCACAATATGACACCCTTAGATCATGATAGGAGAACCAATCTCGACCATTATGTTTTTGGAACAGTAAAACACCCTCCTCTCTTATTATATAGATATAAGGAGTCTCATGTAAAGACTCTTTATAGTTCAGACTCCGGTACATACCATTTTTTTTAAATAGTAAAAAATATGAATTTTTTTATGAAACTTCATAGATATGATCTCCACAATGAGAATATCATCTCGAATTTGTTTCATGAAAAAATTCAATCAAACAGTGGGTGAGATGAGGTGATATGCAAAAAAATGGTATAAATATGCATTTTCGGTCGTTGAAATTTTGACAATCATCTCACCCACTTTTGATTGAATTTTTTTATGAAACTTCATGGATATGATCTTCTCACTATCGAAATCATATCCATGACATTTCATACAAAAAATCAATCAAAAAGTGGGTGAGATAATTGTCAAAATTTCAACAATCGAAAATGCATATTTATACCCTTTTTTTGCAAATCACCTCATCTCACCCATTTTTTGATTGAATTTTTTTATGAAAAAAATTGGAGATGATATTCTCACTTTGGATATCATATCCATGAAGTTTCATCAAAAAATTTATTTTTTTACTATTTTAAAAAAATGGTATGTATCGGAGTTCGCATCATAAGGAGTCCTTACAGGAGACTCCCTATATATATAAAGTACTGACTACGTACGAAATTCCCATAGCCTACTAGTCTACCAATCCCCAAGTCTGAGCTGACTTTTCGATTATAGATGTAAGTATTCACTCATTTGAATTCTGATTCGTCTCACCCGAACCCATTTAACCATTGGCCTAACCCGCATACTAACTCCTGAAAATATTCCCCAGTAGTCCCAACTAACCCCGGAAGCCCATATGCCTATTTAACAAGCTCTAACGGGTCAAAATCGTGTGCAATAAAAATCTGGGTAGGTCAGCAAACCTAATCAATTCGCATGGCAGACCGAACGGGTTTGCTAGGCTGAACCAATTCGCTCCTCCAGCCAACCGGTTTGGTTTGTTGGGTTGCCAATCGTCTTCCTCCTCAAGTTTTCACCTCTTAAACCTTCCAATGGATCCCAAGCCTCCCAAAACCTTAAATTGACATCCCCCATCAATATATAACTAATCCAGAAGCATTCTAACACCAAAATATACTCGAATACATAATCATAACACAAGGATTCCTAAACATAAATCAATTCTTATAACTCATAATTTATCAAACCTTGAAATTTATTGATTTCTAACACCCTATCAATATTCTCATGTTCATAATCATCCACTCAGAATTTAATCACAAAATTCTTACTTATTCATCATCAATCTATATCAATCATGATTAGAGGTTAAACACAACTTAAATCTCTTCAATTAATTCTCAAAGATTTCATCTTTTAATCTCATATTTGTTCTTAATTAATTATGAACATAATTAACCGTAAAAATTACAATTGAAAGCAAGTAAACACTTGCCTTTTGGATTTGAATCCGAAGTCTCGACTGGATGATTTGAATCTGGAGAAATGTTCTTCCTCTCTTCTCCAAGTTCTCTTCTCTCTTCCTTCTCTTTTTCTCTTCTCTTAAACTCTCCATTAATAGCAATTATGCAGAGGCAAAATGAGGTTGTCATCCACATCCCCAAACCTTAAATACTCCTTAACCACACCATAACTCCCTTTTTACGTGTAGCGCTAAGGGTAAAAAGACAACTATGCCCCCATACGGACCTACTACTTGTAAAAAATCCCAGAAACCAACTATAACCCCTGGGTACCTATTTTGGGCTCTTTTAACCCATTCTGGATTACCTGTGCACTCAAAAAGACCATCTGAGTCACCCAACTAAAAATACATCATTATATTATTAATCGGACCCTATACGTGCATACAATACGTATCGCCTATAATTATTTAAATCCGCCGATGTAACTCTCTGTAAGGACATATTGTATAAATGTCTGGATTAGTATCTATGATTTTCAGTTTTATCCTAGATCATAGCATATATGTCGTATACCGCTATTGTCGGCTCGTCTCAGCACGATCACCTCTTGACAACCTTAATCCGAATTCTGTGTTTCACGTGCCCATCATCACCAACATCATGCGCCATACTCAGTATCATCATGCTCAGTATCTATATCCTGTGTTCTTAGCATCGTGTGTTCGTGGTACTGCTTTTTGGATTCATAAGTCTTCATATTCAGGAAAAACTTTATGATCAGACCAATCCGTTTAAAAAGAAATATAACCGATCCGATTGGTATTTTTATATAGGAAAAACCTTATGTCCAAATCGATTAGTTAAAAGAATAAAACGAATCGATCCGATTGGTATTTTTATATAGGAAACGTCTTTATGGCCGAACCGATCCGATAATGAAGAAAATCAAACCGATACGGATGGAGATCCGATCCGATGATCCTTTTCGGACCGGTCCGTCGATTCAGAAAAATTCAGGTCATTAAATTTGTTTGAGTATCTATGAATTCCGTCTTTGGAGCTTGTTTTGTTTAAGACTTTAAGGGAACACTTTATAGACCTAATACATTAAGTCTTCATATGTTTCAATCCCAAACACCTTGAGATTAACCAAACACTCATAACCATATGTGTGAATCATCCTAAACCTTATCATACCCACTCGTGGAGCATCTTGTGTGGAGAAGAAGGGTCTTTACACTTCTGACCTTGGAGCATCTTAAAGGAGCTCTTGATGACGACAACGAACTGATGCCTAAGGGTCTTCGATTGTCAAACTCTATTTCATTATGTATGTAAGTGTTTACAAATCATATTGAAATAAAAAGGTTTTGCCCCTTTGGGGGATTTTTCCTCATTTGCTGTGTGTGATTGATCCTTGCTCGATGTGAATATGTTGAATGTCTAATCAATCACCTTTAGATTCATGGCTTATGTGTGTGTGTTTAAATATGGATAATTAAAAATTAGATTTAATTAAATTAGTTTCTCCGGTTGAGCAAAAAGCGCACTCTCAAATTGGTATCAGAGCCAATCACACTATTTTCACCGTGTAATTTTTCGCAATTTTTTTTTTCTGAATATCAATTTTTTTTAAAAGAATAATTGATTTCTTGAAAAGGTGTTTGTTCAAATGGGAAAAAAAATCATAAAATTCTAGTTTTTGATGGGTCTAACTATGCATACTGGAAAGCCCGTATGAAATTCGCCCTTGAAGCCATTAATGAACGTGTATGGATTCTTGTTGAAAATGGGCGGACACCTCCCACCGTCACTGTTAAAAACGTGACAAGTTTAAAATTTGTGGCTTAATGAACCGAGGATGAATTTAAATGGTCCACGTATAATTCTAAAGGTCTTAGTGCCATTTCTGGATTCGTCACTCCTGACGAGTTCCGACGCATAATGACGTGCGACGCATAATAACGTGTACTACATCTAAAGAAGCATGGGATGTTCTTCAACTCACCCATGAAGGCACGAACGCTGTTAAAGAATCTAAATTGCAGAACCTAACTACACAGTTTGAGACTATAACTATGCTTGAGACTGAATGTTTTGATGAATTCTATGCACGATTGTCTGATATAGTTAACACTAGTTTCAACCTTAGTGAGGACATTACTAATGCACGTGTAGTTAAGAAAATCTTACGTCCTTTGCCTAAGCGGTTTATCCCCAAAGTCACTGTGTTAAATTTTTTAGGAAATTTGAACACTCTAAAATTAGAAGAATTAGTAGGTGATCTTCAAAACTATGAAATATATATGTTTCCTAAAGTTGTTAAAGCAAAAGATAAAGGGATAGCTCTTAAATCCCAAGCCAAAAAGAATTTTGAGTCGGCTAGGAGGAGGGTAGAATCGTTTAAACGGAGTGAGAAAATACGTCAGATTCTGATTTTGACGTCAATTTATATGATTTGGCTTTGTTTGCGAAGAATTTTAAGAAATTCCTCAAGTTTAAAAACAGTGGCCAGTTTAATGATAAAAAGAAATTTAAGAAAAATAAAAATGTCAAGAATTTTGAAAAAGAAAATAAAGACACACCCAAGAGAAACGAAGAGAGATGCTATGAGTGTGACGGTAAAGGTCATAGAGCTTTTGAGTGTGCTATAAGGCTGAACAGACTAGACAAAGAAAAGGGCAAAGTTGTACTTAAAGCTACCCTGAGTGAAGATAGCGAGGTCGAGTGAGTGGATTCAGGAGAAGAATCACCGCATGAGTGCAACTTCACCGCATGAGTGCAACTTCACCGCTTTCATGGCTAGCCACATGAGAGATTCTAATTCACCTCATGTTGATGAGAGTGCCTCTTCGCATGGAGACCTCAACATTGAGAGTGAGAGAGAGGATGTAAGGAGTGAGAGCGAGAGTGACCTTAGTCGCGCTTATGCTGATTTATATGTTAATTCATTTAAAGACAAAAAGTGTAATAAAGGTTTAGTTCTTAGGATTGCAGCATTAGAGAAAGATTTAAGAGAGATGAGAGAAAGCGAGTCCTCCTTATGCACCACTTTGAGAGAGAGAGAGAGAAAGAGAGTTTGGAGAGAAAGAAGTGTTTTGATAAAGTCCAAGGGGACTTGACAAAGCAAGTGGATAATATCACGAGAGACCTATGTGCATCCAAAGATGCTCTGAAGATTCTGGAAGCCTTTGTTGCCCAGCTCACTCACGATCTTGAGAGAGCACGGGAAGTCAAGGTTCAAATCGAGGATAGATTTGGAATATGAGAAAGATGATCCTCACCCCTACTTTGGGATTTGGTGAGAGGTCTAGAATTGGGTTTGATAGTGCAACCACTTCATAAATTTCACTTGGACCAGTTCCTGACTTTATGACGAATCCGTATGGTCATCCACCAAAACCCAAGAAAGTTGTTCGACCAAGAAAAGGAAATCGAGGTAGGTCTCAGACTGTGTACTTTTGTACTTATTGTAAGAGGAAAGGCCACCTGAGAGAGTTTTGCTATAGTTTGGGTCGGACAGGACATACTTACGCTCCATCACACCCCACGAGTAATCTCACGAGACTGAGAGAGCAAGTTGAGATTTTAGTCGCTACTTCTCAAAGTTTAATGGTAGAATTCCAACAGTTATCTGGATCGTCTGTGGATACTACCAACTTTGCGACTAGAACCACCAGCAACAAGGGCAAACAAAAGGTTACCTCCGCTTGGGTACCTAAGAATGACAACAAAGCTCTTATTGTTCATGTTGCTCTGAAAGCTCAGAATACCTCACAATGGTATTTTATGAGTGGGTGTTCTAGACACATGACTGGTGACGTCTCATTTTTTACCTCCTTACTATATTACAAGGAAGGTAAAGCCATTTTTGGTGATGGAAGCAGGTCTAGCATTGTAGGAAGAGGTACTGAAGAGATACTAGGGTTTCTTAAGCTAGATAATGTGTTGTACGTCAAAGGTTTGAAGGCAAACCTTCTCAGCATCAGCCAGTTGTGTGACGCTGACTTTCCAGTTAAATTTGATTGGGATGCTTGTAATGTTTATGATCAAGTTGGTAAAATTGTATTACAAGGGGTGAGGACAAAAGATAATTGTTATGGGATAATGCCCAAGTCTCCATTTGTCTGTAACAGGTCCAAGATCACTCCTATGGATCTGTGGCATCAGCTTCTTGGTCATATAAACTTTAGAGATTTAGATCAATTAGTAAAAAAGGACCTAGTACATGGCGTACCATCTCTTGGAAGACCAACTCCCACAGTTTGTGGACCCTGTCAGTTGGGAAAGAAAATTTGTAGCCCCTACGGGAAGTTAAATTCCATTACCACCTCCAGGGTACTTGAGTTAATTCACATGGATCTTATGGGTCCTACTCGTACAGAAAGTCTGGGTGTTAAGAGGTATATCCTCGTGATGGCGGACGATTTCTACAGATACTCCGTTGTAGGTTTTCTAAGGGAGAAATCAGATGATATTGAGTTCCTAACGACCAAGTGTCGTGTCCTGCAAAATCAATATGGTGTCACTATCAATAGAATGTGTAGTGACAATGTCACTAAATTTACAGAGATTAATGTAGATCTTTACTGTGATAGCCTTGGGATCAAACATGAGTTTTCGACCATAAAAAACCCTCAGCAAAATGAGATCGTGGAGAGGAAGAACCGGACGATTCAGGAGATGGATAGATCTATGATTCTTGATCGTAAAGTTTCAAGGAGATTTTGGGCAGAGGCGGTGTCTACTGCATGCCATACGGTGAATAGGGTTTACTTGCGTCCACATATACTTCAAACTCTCTATGAATTGTGGACTAGAAAGAAGCCCAACCTGGCATATTTCCGTGTTTTGGGGAGTAAATGTACATCCTACGGGATAGAGAGGAATTAGGAAAGTTCGAGTCCCGGAGCGATGAGGGAATACTGTTAGGATATTCATCGAACAGTAGAGCATACTGGGTTTTTAACCTGTGCATATTTAAGGTTATGGAGTCAATTAACATCACCATGCAAGATGACGAACCTCCGGCGTTAATTGACCCCAGTCGTTTATGTGAGGATGAATACCTTTCTGGTAATGATCCCCTTGTCCCTCACACACCCAGAGTGGACCCTACTCCTATCTTAGGGGACACACCTGCTTGGGTTCGCAAAAGTCATGACCCTACTACCATTTTAGGAGATCCCACCTTAGAAGTTAAAACTCATTCTCAGCTTGAGAATGTTGTTAGTCATGTCTGCTACACGTCTAAAGTCGAGCCCAAAACCTCTAAAGAAGCACTCAAGGATGAACACTAGATATCTGCTATGCAGGATGAGTTGCTTCAGTTTAGAAAGAAAGATGTATGGGAACTTGTCCCCCGACCTAATGAGACTAACGTGATTGGTACCAAGTGGATTTTCAAGAATAAAATGGATGAAAATGGTATTATTCTCCGTAACAAGGCTAGGTTGGTTGCTCAGGGCTACACACAGATTGACGGTGTAGACTTTGAGGAGACATTTGCTCCTGTTGCGAGGCTTGAGTCTGTCCGCTTATTACTCGCCATCGCATGTCATCTGAGCTTCAAGTTATATCAAATGGATGTCAAGAGTGCCTTTATGAATGGAATTCTATAGGAGGAAGTATACGTGGAACAACCAAAAACGTTTGAAGACCCTAAGAATTCAAGACACGTCTATTATCTGATAAAAGCCCTGTATAGTTTGAAGCAAGCACCCCGTGCTTGGTACGAGAGGCTTACTTCCTATCTCTTAGCTCGTGGCTTCAAGATAGAGGGAGTTGATCAGACTCTGTTTGTCAGGAGAGATGACAGTGCTATTTTTGGTTTCCCATGTCTATATAGACAATATAGTTTTTGGATTCACGTTCTCCTAGCATGCTCACAGCTTTGAGGAGGAGATGAAGAGTGAGTTTGAGATGAGCATGGTTGGTGAGATTACATTCTTCCTTGGCTTCCAGGTTCTTCAGCCAGAGGATGGGATGTTCATCTCCCAATCTAAGTATGCTAGAGACCTCGTGAAGAAATTTAGTTTAGACTTGGCTAAGCACAAACGTACACCTATGAGTACATCTAGAAAGCTTAGTAAGGACACTTCAGGCAAGGACATTGAGCAAAACTTGTATCGGAGTATGATATGAAGTCTTCTCTACCTGACTGCTAGTCGTCCCGACATCGCCTTAGTATTGGAGCCTGTGCGCAATATCAGGCGTCCCCCAAAGAGTCATACTTACTCGCTCTAAAATGTATTATCAAATAGGTGAGTGGGGCTCTTTCCTACGGCATTTGGTATTCCTTTGATACCAATGACTGACTGTCCGCTTATTCGGATGTCGATTGGATCGGGGATGCAAATGGTTGTAGGAGCACCTCTGATGGGTGTTTCTATTTTGGTTCTGATCTTATCTCTTGGTTCAGCAAGAAGGAAAACTTCATCTCTTTGTCCACTGTAGAGGCTGAGTATATAGCCACCGGGAGTTGTTGCACGCAACTTCTGTGGATGAAGCAGATGCTGGAGGATTATGGGATATCACAGGACACTATGACCCTTTCCTGTGATAACACGAGCACGATACACATATCCTGCAATCCTGTCCACCACTCGCATAAAAAACACATTAGGATACGCGAGCACTTTATCCATGAGCTTGTAGAGGAAAAGGTCATATCCTTAATTTTTGTATCTACCGACCTTCAGTTAGCCGATATTTTCACGAAGCCTTTAGATGCCCTTAGATTCGAGAGTCTTAGGAAGTCTTTAAGAATTTGCACAATTGACTGAGGGGTGGTCACCATGTTTAGAGTAGGATGCATTTTTCATATTCATATCTTCTGAGTCCTATCTCTAGATTGTATCATTTGTATCATTATTTGTTTGTTATTTTTGAAAAATTGAAAAATCCAAAAAGATTGTTTTTAAATTGTAGAAAATGCCAAAAAGATTTCCTTTTATTTTGTTGGAAAAAACACACAAAAAGAGTTTTGTATTTTGTTTACACCGTTTATGGATGAACATTTAAGATAGCCATAGTCACAACTTCATTCCATATTCCACGTCACTTTTTGATAGTGATTTGAGATGCTACATCATTTCATCCATGTGCTTGACATTGTATGGAGTCTTTGAGATGTGATTAGTGATATCTTCTACATGTTTGGCTCCTTATCTCCTTTATTGAACACATGCACCGAATTATTTGCGTATTGTACTTGTCTATCATATATTGGCTTAAGTGTTTCCATCTCAATTAGTCTATACAACAACCAAATGCGATAAAACTTGACAAGATAGTAGTGCATGTAAAAACCATTTATCGTGAGGATTTAATTGCAACAAAATATGATGATTGAATCACGGGAAAGGGCTGCGAGAGTTCAAAATTAACTCGTCGAGAAAGCCACTATTTGAAAAAGAGCCCAAAAAAATTAAATGGCAATAAATAGAAAAATATGCCAAATAAAATGGGCCAATAGGTTTTAGTTTCATCACCTCAAAAGAAAAATATAATGTATAAATATTTATGTGGGAGTTTGGATGGAAAGCAATAAAAAACGGGTTTGCACGTCCTTGAAAGTCATGAAAAATCGTTTCAACGTTTTGGACGTTATTGGTGTGGAAAGCACTTTGAGCTTTGATTTGCTGATTTGATTGAGTTACTTTCTTTTAATTTCACAACTTTTATACCTAAGAAAGATGTTAAGTTCATTCGTTAGGAATATTCAACATTCAACGTGCACATATGTTATGATTGTATGTAATGATTTTCATATCGAATCTGTTCACAACCCTACATTTTCACTGTCATCGACTTGGTTGTTTTAGTGTTCTTTCATGGTGTGATTCTTTATTGTATATTTTGTAAGAAAATTTTTGCAAATTCAAAAATAGTAAGTGGTTCTTCTTGTGACAATCTACATTTACATTTATTTGTGTTCTTCTTATTTGTCTATTTGGGGACATCATAAAAAGGGGGAGAACAAATTATGGGGGAGAATTTTTGTTTGTTGTAATAATGATTTGCTTGCTCATAATTGATATATATTTTTGCTTATCATTATATTTTAAATTGTTGGGCGTCGTGGGTATTTCTTTCTTGCCTTATGTGTGTAGGTATCAAATTGAGGATTATTTTTGCACACCCTGATGAGGACAAAGGAAAAGACTTGAATATGTTGATGTTTGTTTGAAGACATGTCATCCATTTAGTATTTCCAGTTTTGGGGTTTAATGGTGATATTAAATTGTATGCCATTTGGTTTTCAATTTGAGGTAACATAATTCGGATTTTTTATGTATGTACCGGCGTAGACATATAGGGAGATTTGTAAGGACATGTTTTATAAATGTCCGGGTTAGTATCTAGGCTTTTCAGTTTTATCCTAGATCTTAGCATATATGTCGTATATCGCTACTGTCAACTCGTCTCAACACGATCACCTCTTTACAGCCTTAATTCGAATTATGTGTTTCACGTTCCAATCATCACCAACATCATGCGTCGTACTCAGTATCATTGTGCTCAGTATCTACATCGTGTGTTCGTGGTACTATTTTTCGGATTCATAAGCCTTCATATTCAGGAAAAAACTTTCTGACCGGACCTATCCGTTTAAGAAGAAATCGAACCGATCCGGTTGGTATTTTTATACAGGAAAAACCTTATGTCTGAATCGATCCGTTAAAAGAATAAAACGAACCGATCCGATTGGTATTTTTATACAGGAAAAGTCTTATGGCCGAATCGATCCGATAATGAAGAAAAGCGAACCGATCCGGATGGCGAACCGATCTGATGATCCTTTCCGGACTGGTCCAACGATTCAGAAAAATCCAGCCCATCAGATTTATTTAAGTATCTATAAATTCCATCTTCGGAGCTTGTTTTGTTTAAGACTTTGAGGGAACACTTTATAGACCTAATACATCAAGTCTTCATATGTTTCAATCCCAAACACCTTGAGATTCACCAAACACTCATAATCATATGTGTGAATCATCCTAAACCCTATCATACCCACTCGTGGAGCATCTTGTG
The DNA here is from genome assembly GCA_949130495.1 of Sambucus nigra. NCBI lineage: Eukaryota > Viridiplantae > Streptophyta > Magnoliopsida > Dipsacales > Adoxaceae > Sambucus > Sambucus nigra. The sequence goes on along the minus strand of OX422217.1, from coordinate 28,065,109 downwards.
TGGAGAAGAAGGTCTCTACACTGCTGACCTTGAAGCATCTTGAGGGAGCCCTTGCTAACGACAACGAACCGGTGCCTGAGGGTCTTCGCTTGTCAAACAGTATTTCATTATGTATGTAAGTGTTTACAAATCATATTGAAATAAAAAGGTTTTGCCCCTTTGGGGGATTTTTCTTCATTTGTTGTGTGTGATTGATCCTTGCTTGATGTGAATATGTTGAATGTCTAATCAATCACCTTTAGATACATGACTTAGGTGTGTGTTTAATTGGATTTAATTAAATTAGTTTCTCTAGTTGAACAAAAAGCGCCATCTCACTCTCTATCGACATAATATAATAAACCGTCGCATTTCACTCATAAACAACATATAATAATTCACATATGTATTTACTTATTACACGCAAGTAAATAATAATAATCATAAATACTAATCCTTAACTCGCTAATTAATATTTACTGAAACCAATTTAATTTCTCCAATTAAATAAATAATTAAATACACAGGTGGAAATTTAATGCTCAAAAAAGTACTAGATATTACAAATACCACCCTTGTGGTGCTGAAGTCTGCCCTCGTGGCTAAAGGGAGCTTCTTTGGCAATCAATTAGCGCCTTTTCCATGGTTCCCTCTTTGGTCTTACAGTTAATAATAGTCAACAAGTATGGATCTTAATTCCCTTAACCACGTTAATGTATTAACTCATATAACCACAAAATCCCTCTGAACCTCTATGAGATACAAATATATCCATCCATTCACTCTTATAATTTCTATTAAACTGCAATATAATATGCGCGCAACACGTGTTTCCTCCCATGCAAAACATAAACTCCCTTTAATATATATAACTAAAAAATATTTCATTTAATACTCTTCTTTCATAAGTTAACCCATTTACATTTAATTTGTTGAAATCATTAAACTTTGTAATATAAACTTACTTATTTACATAAGAACCCTTAATTTAATAATCCTCAATTACTTACTTCAAAATGTAAAATTGGATTTTAATACTATGCACAACATCTTCACTCATATTAAATTTCCCAATCATATCCAACTAGTTGAAAATCATTTAGTTACCCAATTTAGTCACATTAACATAAACTCATCCTCGTGATTTCCTCAAACTAGTTCAACAACTATTTAATTATTTCTTTATAACCTTCCTCAAAATATGCAAAATCCTCCAAATGTACGGTCTTACGAATTTCACTACTCGAAATATTTACAAAAAAGTCGGGTTATTATAATCACATGTGAGGGCATTACCGGTGATGAAGACTATAAATTAAAGGCTGGCGACACCTTTGGCGCTGGAAACTGCCGAACTTGCAAGAAGATAGGGGGACTATGGCTATGGTGGTGCTAGAGGAACCTCTCGCCCTCCCATCACCGATGAGGTCCTTGTTAAAGTAGATGACCAAGGAAAAGGGGTAACCTAGGTCTTGGTTGAGGAGTTTGAGGAGATCGATGCAAAAGAGGAGGCATCAAAGGAACTTGTTGGTGATGGGTAGGTTTTCGGAGTGAACAAGAGATGGGGTGTCGATTTGGTATTTGCAACAAGTAATTCCTTGAAAAACTAATTTGAGAATATTCTAGATTAGGTTAATTGAGATATCTTAGTACTTTAGTCATATTATATGGTTATTATTTGGTCTCCAAGTATAGGTATGCCTAAATATACTGATGTAACGTCTCATTTGGAATAACATTACTTTTGAGATGAATGAAAATTAGATTGAGACATTAGACCATTGGCCTCTGCATCAATGTTGTCGTGATCGTGTTTAATTGGGTGTAAAAGTTATTAATTATGTTAATTGTGTCGTGCCATGTTATAAATGGATCGTGCTTGTTAGATAAGAAAAACAAAAGTGTCGTGTTCGTGTAAAAATGGTGTTTCTCATGCCGTCTCAGTCCCTAAAACCCAAACACATCCCAAAAAACAAATTGACACCTCTAGATAGACCTAACTAGTGTGACAGCGGTGGAAGAGTCATGCTCGCAATTATGAGTGAGAGGGAGATACTTAAAATTTGTACATAATTTGTATACATATAAATGGACAACGAATACTTAAAATATTTGAGCCTCATTGATTACATGACAAACTGGCATATCAAGTAGGAAAATTGTGTACATAAATGCTAGTAACAAATTCCTATTGTCAAATTTCTTTAAATGGCAGCACCAAACGTGTTAGCATTCAAGCACAAATGTACAACTATATCTAAACAAGATATGATGTTATGAAATGATTGTTATTGATGTCAACTAATTTTCTAAAAGCACCAAACATTTGCAGCACCCAAGTATTCAGAGTCAGTTCGATTCCGCGACGGACCAGGAGCAAGAGAAAAATCTTTGTAAGAGCCTGTTCCGAGCCGAAAGGATTAGTCTTGTGATGCGCACAAGCTGACCCTGGGATTACCCTTCATTAATTTAAGTGTTATGAGTCTCATTCAACATAACTCACCATTACACATCTGCAACATTGCAACATTGTTGTGAAACATATATTAGCTCACTTGTAGTAAAACATCTATTCTTTATTAACGAGCTACCTTTTTTCATCTCTTAAAAAGACTTCCATCTATCTAGTTTTTCAGATTGCCATGATAGAAACTAAGAAGGAACCAATTACGTACCACTAATTTGTGTATGAAAATTGATATGCAAGCTTGTCATGTGGGCATTTCTGTAATCTAATATGCTTGTACTTTTGTTCTCTGTTGAATCGTCTTGCAGTCTCTGTAACTCCTTTGGTCATTAGTTGATTCAACAAACCAACTCTCTTTTGTAATGCAGCATCAATCTTTCCAATCCCCAAAGCAAAAATATCATCACACTTAATTAGAAGAGACTTTTGGATGAAGAGATGGGGGTGGGGTGTATTAAGAACTCTTGGGAGGTGTCTAAATTTGTTGACCCTCACTTAGTTATGATTAACATGACCTTCAAATGTGATTTGTTAGAGCATTGATGAATCACCAATGAGTCCCTCATTTTTTAACGAGTCATCGATGTTTCAAACACGATCGGACTCCTATACCGTCACTAAAAAGGGTCAAAGAATTTAAATTCCTAATTGAGTACCTCGCGTCGTGTCCACGTGGTACTCTACATGTAATGGATAAGTGACAGGTTTACAAGTCCCATAGTGATAGAATATGAGTTCAATTTTGTTGACTGTTAACATTACTCAAATTCTATTGATTGGACCGTTAGTTTTCAATGAATATAATACTCTAACCAATAGCATTTTAGGGTCGTGTTAACTCTCACTCAAGTGGGTCAACATATTTAAATGCATATTGTCCCCTATAATAGAAAGATGAGGGCTCATATTGTATACGTGTATGCTTAAATGTGGAGTACCACGTAAAAACAACATTTACTCGAGGATAGAGCTAGTAATGAGCCATGTTCCGTCAACTATGGCCCCTTCCATACCAACTCATTTCTCATAATCTATTGAGTTATATTACAAAAACCCAATTTGATAATACGATATCGGACTTAACCTCGATTTCTGCAAGACATCACACCAATTTGATGCAAATCGACTCCTATTTCATCCAAAATGATACATAATTCATGCCGATCTACAACTATAGATATATTGCATGGAAAATTAATCATACTGAATGCAAATCAACAGTTTTTTCATGAAATTGCTGTGACGTCTAATTATTTGAAAAATTGGGGTCAAATCAAATATCATATTATCAAAGTTCGATTTTGTCAAAATGACCCTAATCTCATTGTATCATGTCAGGTTTGTAACGCTGTTATAAACAGGTTCATGTTATGTATTGGAGTTTGTGTGACCCATTAGTGTAAGCATGTCGTCAACCCGTTAAGGGTAAATCCAAATTCGCTTCCTTTTTGTCTCATGCGTGTACGATTTTAGAAAGGACATCTAATATGACACTACTAAAAAATCAGGACATCTTATACGATTTTTCATGTCATTAATATGTTAGGGTCCTTCGTGTAATTTTGTGCAGAAAGTACTAATTTTAGTTAGTTATGACACTTCAAACTTTTTATGTGCATAACAAAACTAACCCCCATGTCTTCCTCTTTTCTATGTAACCAAGGATTTCATCCAAACAAAAAAAAAATACCCACAAAAAAAATACAAAATTAACCCCCATGTCTTCGTTATTTTTTTACTCAATTGATTTTATCCCTCTTTTTAAAAAAATCGTATTTGCACCTCTGCCATTACAACGGCGCGATAAATAATTAAGTTAAAATATTTAAATTTGCACCCTATGTTTTATCGTGGACATGCCTAAGACGAAACAATTGGTGAGTCGGTCACAACACAAAAATTTCAAAAAACAGAATGCAAACACAAATTTCGAGTCAAACTAAAAGATGCGGAATCAAAATTTCTCTGTATTTTATTCCAGTAAAACAATTCCAAAAGCAGAAATTTTGTTATGAATTGTTTTGCCACAGAATTAACTGTAACCAATAAACCTACCCGCTGTCGAGCTGTTGTTGAACTTTTGGAGCAAGAATGCTTTGGGATCCATTTGACCAGGTGGCCTGCCTCCCAATACCTAAGTCAAGAAATAATACAATCTGGTTATCATATATTAAGTTGAGCATAAAATATAGAGGTAATTGTATTTCACACTGACCAATTCTTATCGTAGCAAACTCTCTGTTCCCACGAAAATGATAGATCACACTCTTCAGCCTGGTCAAGGAAATGAATCATAAAAGCAGCTTAGTAAAATTCTTGAATTGTTTTATTGCTTGTGTTTGTTATTGCTTCCGCGGCATATATATATACATCGAATAGAAACTGCAAACATATATGTATGCAGAGTCCCTTTTGTCATCACAATCAATCTATATGGGAAAAAAGTGAACTGGAACTAACTGAATAAAGTTCTTTTGCTAATTGCTGAACCAAGTAGATAAAAATAAATAATTAAAACTCGTACCCATTATGGCTTCCATGGCCTCCAATGTGGTGAAGACGAAGAACCCCGCATGGTAAATCCATGTCATCATGAAACTACAACCACAAAAGTTCGAGTAAAAACAAGCTAAACATAGTAAATAAACCAAAAATTAGATGAAAGTAGGTATATCTGTCGTGAAAGAGACCCTACCAAAACCAGGCGATTAAGAGGGAGCTTATAGTAAGCAGCAAGGGGGCCACTTTGTGAAGGGAAAAAAATGAAGGTTAGTAAATCACGCTTTTATATGTTCAAAAAAAATTATGAACACAGTCCAGAAATATTTAATATCATAATTATTCATTATGCTCTGGTTACAAGAGGGAGCAATGGCCAGTATTTTTATTCTAAAATACCTAGTGTTCTAACTATTTGTGGTAACTACTAAAAGGGACAAAAGATAAACATGAAACTATTAAGAATATCCTCAACAAAATCATATGTACTAAAAATCCGTAATTAATAATAATTCTAATATCCCCCCGCCTTCGATTCCGGCTCAAGCACATCAATTTTATTCTCTCATTTTCAAAACTCTATGCTTAGCAATAAGCTCAAGCAAACCACGAGAAAGTTGAGGAAGAACTACGCATGTACTTCTTCACACTACTGTGGAATGATATATATATAAAATGAGGATTAAACTATTGTAAAATATGTAGCTTGACATTACAGTTATTCAATTGGTTTCTTGAATTAAATTCATAATATGAAGTAAAGTTACTGAAAATACGGGAAGAATCATAATGACGCACGTTCAGTGTCGAACATTTTACAGCATTGTCTCTACAAAAAGCTTACAATCTGTAACGGCTACATTTTAGTAGAAACAACCCACAAAAATGAAGAGTTTTTTTTGACAAAACTCATCAATGGCACAAAAATGAAAAACCTCTCAATTCAAAAAAATATCTCCTCAAATATGAAAATTGGGGCAATGCCTTGCATCATGACTATGTAAGGTAAAAAGGAGCCTTAGCCACCAAGGAAAACCCCAAAAAAGGCTAAAATGGCCAAAAAGCACAAATGTATTATAGGAGTATTCCCCTCTAGAATCAACCCAGAAAAGAAACAAGCATTATAATGACCAACGGAAGGGAAATAAAGGACAAAAGATAACTACAGATATACACCACATATTTACATCATACTCTCTCGTGGAAAGAGTTCACCCACGAACTCAGAGTGGGATACCCTTTGTTTTTATGGGTGATAAGCGAGTGGGATATGATCCGTCCCTGAACAATCTTGGATATAAGACCTCTCTCTGGTCACTAGCTTATATTTCCTCCTCTTCGCGAACTCCGCAGCCCAATGTCCAAATTGTCGACATTCAAAGATTTGGAAATGTCTGGAGTGGGAACAGTGTTGGCGACCCTTGCCGCTCTTGAAGTGGAATAAGATATCCGTGAAGGTTATTTCACCTTCTCATGATGAAAGTAAGAGAGCATACTCAATGGTCATGACGTAAAAGACATCAAATGGAAGCAAAAAGAAAATAACTCTCGTCTAAACTCTCTCTAATATCAATATCTCAAAATGGTAGAATGCCCCAAATGAGGCTACATATGGATATTTATAGGAAGGATGTTGCTTGGCCTCTAAGCTAAATATCTAATTACAATTATCCCCTTAAATGCCAATTAACCTTCCATCCTCTAGATACTAAACAAAAGGAAAAATACAATGAATACTAAAAATAGAAAAAATAACAAAAAATAACAAAGATGACGAAGGAGCCCTTATTCACATTACTCTCCCCCCTTGAAAGATTTTGACCTCGAACTCAGAGGGGAAGACCTTCCGTGCCACCATTGAGGATCGTAATGAGAGTTGGCTGGAGTGGAATCTTTGTCGTCTCCTCAAGATAATCATTATCGCCCGAAGTTAGGAGAGCACGACGGCGGGGAACGGAACAATATGAAGTTCTATGGCCAATCACTCCGCAATTGTAATATTTAAATGTTACCGGATGAGAGAGTGCAGGAGGTGGAACAGTGGATGCCGGAGCAACTGAAGTAGGTGGGGCCACAGGAGCACTAGAAACCACAGGGACTGAAGAGGCTGGAGTGGCGCGGTCATGAGGCGGAGGGATAGTCTGATCGAAAGACTACTTTAGTGGCGTACTCGACCGCCTTCGCAAAAGGAGGTGACGTCATGTAAAGTGAGATCCCGCTGAATATAACTCTGCAGTCTATGAATATAACGACTAATCCGTTGCTCCTCACTCTCGCCGAGACGGGCACAAGTACACAAAAGCTGGAAGCACTCCGTGTAGTCTAAAAATGAAGTGGCCTGTCGGAGAAACTATACTCAAAGGAAGAGGTCGCGCTCGTAGGTAGCAGGAACAAAGGCGGCCATCAACTGTGCTCGGAGCTCGGCCCAGGACTGGATAGGAGGTAGGCCTTTCAGAACACGTCGCTGCTCCAAATCATTCCACCAAACACTGGCATAGCCCTGAAACTTGGTCGCTGCTAGCATAACACATCGACGACCCATCAGCCGTTTATACTCAAAAATCCGCTACATCGCGGCAAGCCAATCAATAACAGCGTCGGGCTGAAGGTGGCAATTGAACATCGGGACATCCACCTGAATATCACCCTGCATACTCCTCGATAGTAACTAAAGGGCTAACTGTGTGATGGTATCTCCTCCCTACAAGGCCAGGACATCCTCATCTAGGTCATCATTGCCTAATAGAGGCTCAACAATCTGGGCTCTCTGTCGCTGTCTCCGAGACGGCGGACGATGAGGATCAAGAGCTGGTGCTGGTGTCTCTAGAAGGACTGGTGGAGGTGAAGAAATATAGGGTGGTAGGGCCTCCCTAGGTGGGGAATGAGGTGGAGCAGGAACCATAGGCTGTCGGTAGGGGCAGTGGACCATCAGGTACCCTCTCTGGTAGCACAAAAAGCAATGCCTCTCAGTGATAGGCACATATGGGGTGACCTTCGGATTCAATGAGTCAAAAGGAAACATATCGATGCGCCACTCAGTGGGTGGGGGGGGCTCAATGTCTGGGAGAGAGTGGGGTCGGGGTGAGGGTGGTCCGTCAGGTGGAGGAACACTAACCCACTCCCGCACCCGCTCATGGGAGTCAACGGATGCGGAATGACTGGAACGGGCATCCCGTGTAGAATGATGGTGTACACGTGTCGGGTGACCGGGTGGTGGTGAATTGTAGAGAATAGGTGGAGGCGGAAGCGTGGGGAAGGTAAAATAAGGTGGGTGAAGGTGTGTGGTAATGGATGGAGCGGGGGGTATGGGGGGAGATGGGGAGGTTTGAGATGTTCTTGTGGGTGATGCCGAGGGTAAATAGAAATAGGAGGTAAAGGGTGGTCATGGGGAGGAGGTGTGGGGTAGTTGTGGGGTAATTGTGGGGGTTTTGTAGGGTGAGTGAGAGGAAACAAGAATTCGAGGTGGGGGAAAGTGTGGTGAGGGTACAAGGTGGTGTGTTGATATGTTGGGTGATGGTGGAGGGTTTTTGGGTGATTCTTGATGATTTTGGAGGGTGAGGGTATGTCGGTGGAGACTAAGGTTGTTGATGCTTTCTTGGATATGGGGGAGTTGAAACCCTAGGGTTTCTTGTGCAAACTCTTTGTCATTGGCCATTATGGAGTCATCTAACACCGGATTAACGTCGGAACACCGTTGAACACCTTTGATTGGTTGTAACTGGGTCGGATCTTCCCTCTTTGGATGCCGGAGGTTACGAATGATTGCCGCGATCGTTGGGGAGTGTATTCCGGCCACCGTAGGGGTGAACTGACTCGGAGAAGGGCGGGTTGGTCGTCCGGTACTGGACGAAGTCCGGCGGAGCAGATCTGCAGATTGGGGCTCCGGATTGGAGCGTTTTGTACCTGCGAAGGGTTTGGAGTTCCGACCGATGTTGTGCGACCTTTGGTGGAGCAGATTTGATGGATTGGAAGTTGGTTGGGTTCGTTTGATGCCAGAAACTGCTCGGCTGTAATGATCCGTACTGGGCGACTGCCGAAAGGGTTGTTTGACCATCGAGGGGTTAAAATCGGGGCATATGGGACTTCGTTGGCCACCACCAAGGTGGTTCGACCTTGGGATGAGGCGGTGCTACCTGGATCCGTGGATTTTTGTGCTGTAAACCCATCTTTTGGCGCCGGATTTGCCTCAAGATGACTGGCCGGAGGTCGGCCACCTCTGTTGGCACAATCGGCTGCCTTGGGTGGGATAGATATGGCATTAGGGTTTGTTGGATTAAGTTTTTTCGTAGAAAGGGCGTGGAGTGGGTAGAATTTTGAGAACTAGGGTTAGGGTTTTGAGATGGTGTAGGAGCGATGCGAGGGCGGCCAGTGGTTGTTTCCGGTGGCGGTAGGTGGGCATCAATCCGAGCCATTAACTGATTGAGAACCTCCTCGAAACAATCGGTACGAGTTTCCACGGGTGTGTATCTTCTTCTTGGTCCCATTTGGCGTTGTTTATGATTTTTTTTTGTCTACACAACAACAACAACAATAACGGGTTGAACCAATGAGACTCTGATACCAATTGACGTAAGCAAATGGAAGTAAGTAGAAAATAACTCTCATCTAAACTCTCTCTAATATCAATGTCTCAAAATGGTAGAATGCCTCAAATGAAGCTACATATGGGTATTTATAGGAAGGAGGTTGCTTGGCCTCTAAGCTAAGTATCTAATTACAATTATACCATTAAGTGCCAATTAACCTTCCTTCCTCCAAATACTAAACAAAAGGAAAAATACAATGAATACAAAAATTATAAAAAATACTAAAAAATGGCAAAAATGACGAAAAGGCCCTTATTCACATCAGGTCATATGTAATGTAGGGATGTCCCTCAACCCAAGCCCATGGTATATGCGAAGCTACAACACATGAACCCTATATGTTGATCATCGCTCTCCTGCAACGAGGCGCTCCTCCAAAGCAATTGAAGTTGCTTAGTGTACTCTCGCGCCAAAGAAAGACCGTTGGAGCCCCTGGACCCAAACAAAGAGGTCATTATCGTATGGCCCACGTTCCACTATCGGCTCGATCCCAGAAGTGTTAATTCCACCACACTTTTGCCAAGCTTTATCGCAACCAACTCGACACCACTTTACTCACGAAATGCACTTACATTCAACCACCCTTTCAATGGTGTCAATCCAGCTAATGTGCCAGGATCCATATGTCTGACAAAAGTGGGAACATTAACCCATATATCTCCATGGAGAGTTGTCACGACTCAAATTATTGGACTCACTCGAAAGACCATCAGTCCCAACATCCTCATCATTGTCATCCGATGAGATACCACTGGCACCCAAACAGCGTGGTTGGCGCAGCATTCGGCCAACCCATGGCTGGCAACGCCTCTCTTGAACCATCTCAGTCTCATTCCCCTTCAATGGGGGGATGTTGGGACAATCACCAATCAAGTGTCATTTGTTGAAACAAATGAAGTGCGATGCGCAACAGGGGACGTGATGGTTTACCTTAGGTGAGGGAAGCTCAACTGAAGTGGAGTTGGAGGGTTGTGGCTTGGATGCCAGCCCTCGTCTCTTCAAGTCGTGAATGGAAGCATCCATTGAGTGTTCTTCTTTGGCAACTGTTATGATTTTGTTTACACACAATTGAGGGAGTGATGAATAGACATAACTCATCAACTTGGTATACACACAATCTGTAGTCCCAAACTGATGACACCCTGAAATTTGACATGATAAAAAAATAAATAAATAAAATAAAATAAAAAAAGAATAATGTAGAGTTAAGAGAGATGGTCTTTGAAAGAACATCATTCTCAAATGATACCAACTTTGTGCATTGTGAATTGGCCTATCAATAGTATTGATCTATTACTGCAAACAAGAATTAAAGGGAAAATTCGACACACAAGGAAGAGTAAAGCATCCTTTAAAGGCATCAGGCGCAATACCAACACCCAAGCAAGGGTTCATGGGGGCCAAAAGTGTGGTTGCACAATAAACTTTGAGAAAAAACCACCACCTCCTGATGTTGTATTAGAAGATAGAAGATGTATTACAAGATCTTTCCACCCCTAAAGGCTTATTATGTGTGTGAGAGACCTAGGGTGCTACTTAAATAAAGAGAATTATAAATTTGGGAGTCTCCAAATAAATCACCAACTCCCAATCTTGCTCCCCTGGAAAGGCTTATTTGGAGACCCAGGTCTTACCTCACTGGTTGGTGACTTACTCGCAAAATTTTGTGGAAACGGAATGTCCAAATACATAGAATTCCTGTCGGAGTTCTTTTCCAAGTTTTTTTGAATCACAAGTGCTCTCAAAGTAACTTTTAATTCTTGCATTTCGCCTTTAAAATCATCAATTTTCTTCTTGTTTTCTTCTTAATTGCACTCAATCTTGGAGTTTATTTTGGCACAGGTAAACATTATGAATGAATAAAGAAAAAAACACAATAGAAGAATTTTTTTTCCCAGATACTGTATTTCCTGGTTTCTGTCCTACCTTTTTTCCTGAGTTTGCTTCTGGCTTTGGGTAAAGTTGAATTGTTTTAGGTTATGAATTGTCTCTGATTGGTATCCTGGGAGGCTGGTCTGGGTACCATATATATTTTTTTCTCAGTTGTCAAATTGGGTCAGAAGTAAAACAGGATTGGGCGTGGATGATTGAGTTTAAATGTGGGTGGTCTGGGGGTTAAAAAAATAAATTGAGCTTAGGTTTGGGTAAACTTGGGTTGTTGGTTTTGGATAAATGTTAAAAATAAATAAAATGTTTTGGCCTGCTGGTTTAGGATTAAAAACTCAAAATAAAACTTGGGCCTAGTTGAATTTAGATATGACCTGAATTTGAGGCTTGTGAATTGCAGATCTACTCGAATACAATCCACACAGATAGACTCCTCTGTATTCAATGTTGACTTCTTTTTTGGAAGAGTCTGTCGACTCGTCATATTCAGAAATATACTGTCCCGAGTTACCCGAAATATCGCTGATATGGAACGATTCGAGCAAATATCGCTAATTATTCGAATCGAACACATTCACAGAACGGTGGGCATCGATACAAATCAACTCCGCTGATACCGAGATGACTCAGCATGATATTTTGAACCATGTATTGGCTTAACTGAAAAACCAAAAAGGAAACAAAATAAAGAAACGACATAAATTACTCCCTTAACATCCTCCTAAAAACAAGTCCCAAAATAACTCTTAAACAGATGTTTTAGTGGAGAGTTCAACATCACCCGATCCTACTGGTCTCTACCCCAACCTTGCAGGCAGATCCTTGAGCTTCTTTTCTCTTCATAAAAGAAGTATATTGACAAAGAAGACCCAAAGGCACAGTCTAGTGGTCTTGCCCATGTCTCCCAACTGGGAGGTCATGGTTTCAATCCCCCTCCCCTCTTTGTATAAGGGTGAAGAAACTTAGATCTCCCATTGTCATTTAAATAAGTAAAAAGAAAATAGAAGTAAAAAAATAAGTATTGACAAAGAAAGATAAGTTGTTCATAATCCCAAGAAATAAAAAATAAAAAAAGTTTTTCCAACTCTCCCATATCCCTAGAAATTCTCAACGCATCTCAACCAAGCAATTCTCAATTCATCTCAACCAAGCCTTCTCCCAATTATTCGAGAAAGGCATATCCCAAAAAGTTCTCTTTAAAAAATTATATAACAAAAAAAATAAAGAATAACTTTATTGTAGCAAGGCATATCCAATATTCCCCAAACATCCCCAAATAAAGTGTGTCAAAGTCGTCAAACAAAAACAAATGAGCATGTATCTCATTGGACAATCTACACAGATGAAGCAAATTTTTGGAGATGATGTCTTGTTAAGCCTCCATACAACTACCACTGTTGAGCTCGCTGAGAACCATAAGACCAAATAAAAACTTGATTTGGAGAGAAACTTTAACATCCCAAATAAAATAACCAAAGGGAAATGATGATAGTTATGCATACAAAAAATGTGAGCATAAAAAAGGATTTGCAATAAAATATCTAGTGTATCCAAATCCTAGATTCTTCTGTCAGGAGTGGTGGAAAGATTATAAGCATTGAGGAGATTAGTCAATACAGGCAATTAATCTGCCTCTCTGCCAATTCGATTTCAAAGAAAGCAAAAATTCTGAATTTTCAAACTGAGAGAAACTAGAAACGGGAGATCCATGAAGTGAAAGCAAACGGTAAACACAACTAGAGTCGATATCATATGGTGCATTTCCTTTCATATGATCCTCCTAAAGGTGAACATAAGAACCATCACCTACCCATATCTCACCAAAGTAATTAATGAGAAATAAACTTGAGATGGCTCACATGATTGACATTAAGATATCCTTTTGTTGTTGGTCTCATCCGGTATGTTTTGATATCCTGACCATTTTCATAAAGGTCATACTTACTCCCAATCACGTTGTGCACGGGGAGTTTGGCTCTAAAGGAACTGTTGAGACTCCCCAGGGAAGTATTTTTTTATACACCAAGTTTCCAAAACCCAAATCACTCTTAGTATTTAAGATCCCTACTAACCAAATGATCACTCTCGTTATCACCCACCCTTAACCAAAAGGGGTATCTCGTCATTATATCTATCCTCTACGCATTATCTACTGGTATTTTAAAATGGGGTAGGTAATAAAAAGAGGCTGGTGGCAAGAACTCTCACCATCATGTGCCCCACACTACTCGGGTCAGAGCGTAAGCTGGTGATGCTTTTGGCTAATGGACTTTCATCATCTAGGGTGCAGCATCCCACCACTTCGCCTAGCAACACAACGCATGTATTGCTCACCCACAACCAGTGGCGGAGCTAGGAATTTCCACGGGGTGGGGCACCAGAAAAAATTACGGGGGTTCAGGGGCGGTAACCCCCAAAAAAAAATTTAGGGTTATTCACACATTTATACTTCGTGGCTAAAAAGATAAATATTCACACATTAATTGTAATAAAATAAAAACAAACCAAATCATAGAAATATACCTCTTTGACAACTTTGCTTGGAATCGGTGTGACATTGTCGATTGGAGAGACTTCCACACAGACTTTTTTGGAGAAATATTTATCAAGAGACTACAATCAATAAAAAAAATATTAATAAAGAGACACTAAACAATTTATATCAGAAAAAAAATATGATATTACAAACCTTATATATTAGCAAAAAAACGAAAAAAATATATTTTATATTAGAAAAAGAAAAAAAAAGAACAATCTTATATATTCCCCCCAACCACCCCCCACCCCACCCCACCCCACGGAAAAAAAGGAAAAAAAAAGGCAAGCTTATATATCCCCGCAAAAAAACACTAGAAGCTCACTAACCTTATAAATCCCAAAAAAAAAAAAAAAAACTTGCAAAGCTTATATATCTCAGAAAAGAAAAGAAAAAAAATCTTAAACCCCCAAAATCTCCACAACAAAAACCACAATTGACAATGAAATAGCTTGAGCAAGGGGCTGGAACTGAGGCGGAGCAAGGGCTGGGGCAGAGGGCTGCTATTGGAGTTTGTTTTGAGTTGAAGATCGTTTTTTGTTGTTTTTGGTTGTGGAGGCGGTGTATTGTTGGAGATTGTTTTTGGTTGTGGAAGAAGTGGGTGGGCTGCTATTGATGACCGGGCAGGTTAGATATCACTAACAATGATTTTTAATTTATTTTATTTAAATTCCTGTGTGAGGCACGTGCCCCTGCCAGCACTACACTGCCTCCGACACTGCCCACAACCCCATTTTCACGGTTTAGGCTGCTCCCATTTCACTCGCAGTTATCACAAGAATCGCTTTTGCTTTCTTTTCCTTCAGTTCACCAAATTGTCTTTGTTGAGGCTTTGGTTCCCCACTTCCCAAAAAATATATATATATATATATATATAAGAAAAATATACATATTCAAAAAAATAAATAATTTTTTTATAAACTACACCTAAAACTAAGTAACATTCCATCTTAATAAAAATAAGCCATTTTCAACATTTCTAGCCAATAAATCAATAGCCGCTCTGAATTAAACAACCAGTTAAACTAAAGTAACAAAACCCACAAAATAAAAAGATTTTATAAAAGTCCAAAAAGAAAAAGCATAGAAGATGATATAGCTTGATCAAACAGCCAACAACATGAGAAACAAAAATGGATCAAAGGTAAGAACTTTGTTAAGCATTTTAAGCAAATATCTCAATTACTTACGGATTCACCCCTCAAATTCATATAGGTTTGCGGCTTTGCAAGGAAAACAGAAACATCATCAATAAAACATGGCAACGAAGACCAAATATTCCTCAATTTCACATATGACAATCTATTCCTGATATTTTAAAGACAATGCTATATGTGTTGTGTATGTGAAGGGGAAAAGTTAAAAACTGACTTGCCTTTTCCAAATATAGCTCTGCAATGAACTGTGTCCAATGGAATTCCTTGTGATTGAGAAAATGCATCAATCAATTTGAACCCTACTTGATTTGAGCCAAAAAAAAGAGAACAATGTCAAGATATAGGATTTGAACTTCATTTTTATTAAACTGATTGAAGGGTATGGGAAATCACGAAGAATTTTTATACATTGTATCTTGTTCTTTATTAAACTAAATAAGGGTATGGGAAAACACGAAGAATTTTTATACATTGTGTCTTGTTCCCTTGTATTTATCCCCAGGGTTTCCCAAACCCACAAAAAGCAACGGCCAGGGAAAAGCATTGCAAAAGCAGCGCCTAGAAAAAGTCTGCTAAGTTTCTCCACTCATCTTCTCAAATCCTTGCACTATTCTGAAGCAATACATACATACATCTAAGTCATTAAACTGCTTCTAAAACTTGATATGACTGAAAGTAAACCAAATGCTAAGGGACCATTTATTATTTTAGCCTCGGAATGCTGAAAAGTCCATTTGTTTATTGTAATGTACCTCGCTGCAATGGCAAGTGCCCTCATCCAAGTTACGGTTGTCTCAGATCCGAGACATGGAAGCAACCTCTCCATATACCATATATGGGGGTGACGCCAGCCGACATCCGCCTCTCCCGGCCCCTGTAGTTAAGCTAATGTTTTAACAAGCATAAAGCGGAAATGATGTGTTTTGTAATAACCTTGAAAAAAAATTGATAAATGTATACTAATAAGATCACAATATAATGTATTGTGACTATAGTCACTGGAAAACGTTCATAATCAATGTCACTAGTACAATACATAGGCAGCATCACCTCGCCACATCATATAGAAAATCCATAAGACTCGAGGCATTAGTCACTGTCTCACTTTGTGGCGGCGCCTCAAGGCCCGCCTCATCCAATTTTTTGAACAATGCCCTTATCAAACTAACTACTTCTAAGTCAAAAATTATTTTGTATTAAGGCTTGTTTGACATGGGTGGATGGAAAAAATTTATTTACCCCCAAAGATTTCCACTTGGGGATTGTACTTGAGGAAAAACTTCCAAGGCAAATTTGGGCAATCAAGCACACCAAAAGTTGAAAAATATATATTCTATCATAATTTATCAATGCAAATTTTGCCATCTAAACGCGCCCTTAAAAATTATCCATATAACATAAAGTCTCCTAATGTATTAACATATAATAGAAACTCAAATTTCTTGATTAAATGACATAAAAATCTCCGAAATTATTTTGGATTTTTTCAACTTTACCCGTGCAATAATTCCCCAATTATACATAACCCCTGTTTTTCAAAAAATTAGACTTTAACCCCCCTCATGTGCATCATCCCCCTTTTACCTTATGCATTGACTCGCTCGTACCTTATTCATACCCCCGGGATAAGTTTAATTATTGAATATCTAAAGGGTGTCTATAAATACAGCTCAGGGGCAAAGTAAAAAGAAAAACAATTACTTTTTTAGAAATTGGAAACTTTTATGAATCCCCCTATGATTATATGTACGTACTTTTATATATAGAGAGAGAGAGAGAGGAAGGCTCACCTACATCATGCACTATACATCACACCATACATCACACCTAATTCTAGGCCCTAGAAAACCTTTTTTTTAAATTTTATATTTTTCCCTTGAAATTACCCTTCAAATCAACACATATGAAAAAAATTAGGTCAAAATACATTTTGTAGCTATTTTTAAAAAATTCACAAAAAACTGTTGGCGCAGACCCTTATAAATAAGGTATTTTTAGCAATTTTTTGTGAATTTTTTAAAAATAGTTACAAAATGTATTTTGACCTAATTTTTTGCATATGTGTTGATTTGAAGGTTAATTTCAAGGGAAAAATATAAAATTTGAAAAAAAAAGTTTTTTAGGGCCTGTAATTAAGCGTGATGCATGAATGATGTATAGAGCATGATGTAGGTGAACCTTCTCCTATATATATATATATATATATATATATAAGGTATATTTAAATACAACTCCCTACGTCCCAAATTAATATATATATATATAGAGAGAGAGAGAGGTAGGTTCTTATGCATACTAAGTTTACACACGTGCTTGAGCATACCAATTTTTTTAAATATTAAAAAAAAAATTGAATTCATTTTTTTGTATGTGATATTTAAATATTTCAACGGACAAGTATAAAAAAATTCAGTTCAACAAAAAAAAATTCGCCATTTTTTAAAAATGGGTCAAACTTTCATAACTTTTAAAGTGAAAGTTTGACCCATTTTTTAAAAATAGCAAAAAAAGTTTTTTTTTTTTTGAATTTTTTTATATAAATCCGTTAAAATATTTAAATATCACATCAAAAAATTCAATTCAATTTTTTTTTTAATATTTTAAAAAAATTGATATGAGCCAATACATATGCAAACTTACTATACAAATGAGTCTGCCTCTATATGAGGTGTGTATATATATATATATATATATATATATATATATATATATATACAGAGAGAGAGAGAGACTGACTGCTAGGGCTGTTTTCACCTGTGGTTAAAAACATCAGCCGAGAAGAAGAAGATCTGAGATTGTTGTGTTAGCGGCAAAGATGGTCTGAGATTTGTTTGTGAGCACTGGTTTCAACAAATCAGAGTGGCGCAGCGGAAGCGTGGTGGGCCCATAACCCACAGGTCCCAGGATCGAAACCTGGCTCTGATATATTCGAGTAGCTTCCCAGAATGTCACTAATGCTTTTGTTGTTTTAAGTTCTTTTTTAAGGAAAAATTGAAAAAGATAAAAAAATCTAACCATTTAAATTAGCCTATGGTGTCAATTTTTACTTTTGGGTTCTCTAAACCTACGATTTAATAGATTAATTTTTTTTTATCAATTTCTCCCGAGATTTTAGAATTGTTTTCGATATTTTTCAATTTTTTTCTCATTTTCAATATTTTTAAAATTTTGTTAGGTCAACTATTTTTAATTTATTTTCACCCTTTATAGATTTTTAAGACTTTATTCATTTTTTCTCTATTTTTCAAAAAACCGTTTAGTATGTTTCAATTTATTCTGCATTTTCTGTATTTTTAACTATATTTTTTGTCAAATGTTCTAAAAAAAATTGTCAACAAATTTTCAAAAAAAAAATAGATTTCCCCCATGTTTATTTTTTTCTGCATTTTCAGTATTTTAAAATATATTTTTCATCCAATACTTCTCATTAAAGAAGAAAACCTACCTAGGGTAAATTTAGTTTCTAGATTTGTTTTTCAATTTTTCCCTCTTTTTTGTATTTTTCATTTTTTCTCCCATTTTTAGTATTTTTTTAATATATTGTTTGTCAATTATTTTCTTTTCTCTTGTCCTTTATAGATTTTAAAACTTTTTTCAGTTTTTCTCTATTTTTTAGAAAACTTTTTAGTCCGTTTCAATTTATTCTGCTTTTTCTGTATTTTTAAATATCTTTTTCCAAGTGTTTTTAATTTTTTGTCGATAGATTTTCAGAAAAACAGTTTGTCCCTATTTTTATTTTTTTGGGCATTTTCAGTCTTTTATAATATATTTTCTATCTAATATTACTTATTTATCTTTTGTCATTTCTAGAATATTTTTCTTTTTTCACTCTTTTTTATAAATGTTATAGTATTTTTCAATTTTTTCCCTGCATTTTCACTAATTTTAGATACGTTTTGGGTCTAATGTTTCTTAAAAAAAATTGTCAATTCTACATTTTATGTTTTTTTCCCTTTTTCTATATTTTGAATTTTTTTAATATTTTTGATACATTTTAAATGGCTTTTGGTAATTTTAAAACTTTTAAAATATATTTTTTGTAATTTCAAAATGTTTTAATTTTTTATAATTTCCATACTTTTAGAAATATTTTTACAGTAATTTAGATTTTTAACATATTCTTAATATTTTAAATTTATTTTGGTAATTTTCAAAAAAATTTAAAAAATATTTTATGTCAGGATGAAAATGTTTGATATGCCACGCACATGAGCAATTTTTCAACTAAAAAGTTAGTGGTATTAACGTTAGGGTTTTATTTGAAGTCTTTTTAGAAGTTAAGGGGTTAAGTCCAAAAAATAAAAATTGAGAAGTGAAGTGAACAATGGGATAATGTTCGAGGGGCTAAGTGTAATTAACCATAATTTTGTGTCAAACACAATATTCATATTAGAAACATACATCTCGAATATGACATATCGTATCACTTGGTGTTGTGTTATTATTTTTTTAAATTGTCACTCATGTTATCGTCTAAAAATGATATGTGGATTTCATGGGTCTTAGTTGATTGATACCAATAATAAACTATAACAAATAAGGATATTAACGGCTTTAACCTGGGAGAGATGAGAGACATAGAAAGAAACTGGAGATTTAACGTGGTTCAGCGCAAGGATGTGCGTACGTCCACAGGTGCAATGTTGTTTGTATTAATAGTTAAAGAGATGGATATATGCTCTCAAGAATCTCTCTAGGGGTTTTTGTATGGTTGTTTGGTCAAGTCTTTTTTTAAATGCCCGTGTTGTGTGTTATTGAGTGCCATTTATAGAGGGGGAGAAAGGGAAGTGGAATGCCTTCATAAATTAGGCAATTTCACATTTCTACATTCTAGGAGATAGTTAATGATGAGCTAATCACAATCGGTTGAATGGAATAACCCACATGTGTGTATAATGAGAGCTATACATATTTTCGCTCATGGCCCATGCGTGTGTTTGGTGATTGATAACAATAATTCACTGTAGTCGGCCACTCAGCTGACTAAGAGTAATACTGAGCCTACCAAAGGAATGACGTGTCGACCATGTTCAGTGAATGAGAAGAGCGTCTTATCAGAGTTAAGTTATTCATATTCTCGGGCTTAATGTTATTGGTTCGTTATGTTGTCCGTTGAGAGATATTTTATTTATGTTGTCTCTTATTTGGGTGATGTCAAACTTTATATTTAAATTTAATGGTAGAAAATTTTGGGTGAATTTCGATGACAAATTCCTTTTTTTTTTTTTTTGGGGGGGGGGGGGGGGGGGAGGGGGGGGGGAATATAATACCTCGTTATTTTGAGGTCTTATTTATGAATATTATATAAGATTTCAGTAATATTATTATTTTATTAATCACGATATTTTATTTTAAATAAAAATATTTTTATTGATATTATATTGGTTTGAAATTGAATCAAGTATTTAAATTTAAATTTAAATGATTTTTGGATATTTTATAATGGTTTAAATATGTAAAGTAGACAATTTTAAATTAAAGGGCAATATGGTAATATGCGTTAGCTTAGGCTCCAAGCTAAGTTTTGAGCGATAGGTTTATAAGGAATGTTAGGGCTAATTTAAAGTGTGAGAAGAGCAGATAGAGAGGCCAAAAGCGAAATCTAAAGAGGTAAAAACGAGATGAATGAAAAGAGTCACTTTGGGGGTGTTTTAGATCTTCTTTTTAGTACTTTTGGATGAGATTTGAGAAAAACTCAAACATATACCTGACCCAAATTTTCATGTAGAATCCAAATCTGAAGTCAGATTAGTGATTCGGATTATTTTTATATTTGATTTTTTGTGTTATTAAATAGGTGTACAATTTTGGATTTTGACCATTTTGAGGTTGTTTCGTTCTACCATTTTTTATTTAATGTGCTACACCTATTCAACCTTGATTGTATATTTATATTCATGCTATGTGTTGCATTTATATGTATTATATGCTCGTATATTATAGTCGTTATTGCACCCATTTTGTATGTGTTATTTTCATGCCGTGTAGTTTGAGGTAACGAAACTAGTTGATTTTACGAGCATGTTGGGTTATAAAAATTGAGTAAAAAGTATATGCACTTGATTTATGAGAACTGAATATGAAATTTATTTTTATTGAGAGAATAATATTATGATGATTACTATTAGAGAATGCATAGGCATTCCTTAGCCAAACCACCAGCTAAACGGGGTGTGCTGTCGGCTACAATTTTGTTTATTATCCAAAGACTAGGTCATGGACCTCGGTTAGTGAGTATGCCAAGTGTTATTATGGTCGTGATGCTAAGATTTTATGGTCGTGATGTTAGGTTATAATGGGTTGTGTTCCCAAGTTATATTATTTATTTTTTGGGCCATTGGATTGTTCTGAGGATAATTGACAGGATAGTGGACTGTAGTCCATACCGTCTTGTGAAAAGTCCGACGAAAATTTTGATATGGGGTCTTGGGTTGTGTAATGACTGTGGTGAGATAATAGGTAATGATTTTATTATTTGGATTTTAGCTTGATTGTTCATATTGCAAACACTATGCATGCACACACGAGTATGTGTAAGTACAATTGGAGCATTTATACAAGCTACTAAGTTTTTCGCTCACCCCCCATAGTTTGTTGTATTTCAGGTTTGATGCGAGATGATATTTATGGCATCGTTGGGATTGGGGATCGTCGTTAGAGGCTCTGGATATTTATTTTCAAAATTTAAATGTAACGCTTTGTTTATTGTATATTTTTATGTAAAAAGTCATTTGAGATTTAATAAAACTGGGATATTTTGTTATGTTGATTTATGTATTTATGATTCCGCCAATTTACGCTCAATCTAAATAGTATTTTTTTTATAAAGATTTCTCTAATTTGTCAATATTTTTCAATACCACCTTTCGGGGTGTTACACTTAGGAAGTAATTGAATGACTTGTATAAGGATGTATAGGTACTAATTTAGGCCTCAAGAAGATATACAAAATGCGTAAGCAATGTAAATTATCCAAGTTACAAATATATAACTCACAACAATGGGATGTGAGTATAAAACAAAGAGCAAATTACTTGTATATGCTTAGAACGCTCGATTCTCTACAAGTCCAATTCCTCGAATCTCTTAATATCTTTTAATGATCGAGATTAGTTCCCTTTCACCTCCCACTAGCTTCTTATTTATACACAAACACCCAGTAGGGTAATGAGTGGACTGGCACAACATGGCTAGGGTGTCCTTGAGGTCTTTTGGTGTCAACAAGGCAGTGAAGTGTTGAGAAAAGTATTTGCAAGTGGTGTAAGATAGTTATTGTTATCATTTAATGATGATGGGATCATTTAATGCAAGTAGAGTTGGGTAGTGGTGGTAGGTGGAATAGTGTTTTGACTCTATCCTACTCTATTAGGCTACTTGTAGGAGCCTTTTCAAATGTCCAGGGGGGTGAAATGGTCATAGAGATGCTCTAAGTTGATCTTGAAGTTCCACGTACTGCACATCATAGGACTGAGGGTCGAGTAACCTCAGGAGGTGGTTTCTCTTTATTTTGAGGTTTGTTCGTGGGTTAAGTCATGGCGGCACATTTATGTTTTGGTCTTTGATATTGCTTTAGGAGGTATGCTGAAATGATTTCCCTTTCTAGGAGGGAAAAGCATGACTAAAGTCTGCTAAAATACCATAGCTTAGACTTGAGAGTGGTAGAGGCTTTATAAGGTAAGTAATGGTTTGTCTGAGGTCTGGGGCTAGCCTTGAGACCTCTACCCTGCCACGGAGGCAGTTGGGGAGTCTTAGGATCTTTAAAATACCAAGTGTGAGATAGGGTATCACCATGTACCATGAGAACAATTTAGAGCTTAACTAAAGTTAAAAACCCTAAATTAGAATCTTATCATATCAAGATATGCTCATTCTAATGACACTAGTTCAACTATTATCGTCGTTATCTACTATGTATAAATTAAAGACTCATTTATAATAGCTGCCACGTCTCTAGAAACTCAACATGTGGCTATTGATTAATGAATAAATAGTTACTCCTTATTCTCCATTGCTTTCCGATTTTGGTTGGTTCATTTATTTATCAAAATATCCCTCTTAGACAAAAATATTTTAAAATTTAAATTCAACTCCCTCCAATTGGTTTCCAACTATTGTAGTTGGAATTTAACTAAGGCTCCCAATTAAATAAATTCAATATTCCACAAATGTATGTTTATTCTCCAATAAATCCATAAATCCTTCAAGAATCCTAAGATAAGTCACAATATTCTATTGAAAAATCCTTATTAATGTTACCAATTGAAATCATCATTCAATAATTCTTCTGTGGTTAATTTATTATGTTGACTTATAAATTATTATTAAGTTTTGCAAATTTCTCTCCTAATAAATTTCGTGATTCCCCAAATATCATTTCTAGTCTAAACATGACCACATTACCTTTTCACTTACAATACGTGGAAATTAAATAATTCGTATTAATTTATCAAACTAAATAACCGATAAATATCAATTTCTAGGATGGGTCATTAAGTTCATCCCTCTTTCGAAAATTTCTTTCGTAAAATTCAACAATAATTAAAGCTTTTAAGTACAACTGTAATTGGAAACATCCTTAGGGTCTGTTTGGCAACCCAATTCCAAGGCGTGGAATTGGAATTGGAAGGCCAATTTGAATTCCACGGAATTGAAATTGGCCTTCCAATTCCAATTCCATGCCTTGGAATTGGATTGCCAAACAGGCCCTTAGTGTTTCATTTGTTTTCAGGTCTGATCATTCTTCTGAATTCACATCTCATGTGATCCTAGTAATTCTAATGCGTTCCACCTATGGTCACTTCAACCATTGTAAACTTCTTACCTACAATGGTTCTTTTGTTTAAGAGTCATCTTGACACGTAAAAGCATTTTCTAGTCGACTTGCATATGTTAACAAATTTCCAGTGACAACACCATTAATTATAATCCCTCCTTTTGTGACAATTCACAATTTGTTTTGCCTATTTTTTTTTTTTTGGGGGTAAGGTATTTTTCATACAACGAGGTGTACAACACAACAAATTATTATGTCCATGCATACATACATCAATACACGGACACGCACTACAACGCACATACATTTCACTTCTAGTGTCTTTCCTGCATTTTTTTCATTTCTTTATTTTTCGTTCTTATTCTTTAGGGATAATTCAAAGCTAGTCCCATTTATTAGGTCAAAGATACATCAAATTTCATTGATTTTTTTTTAATGTATCAAATTCTTTTTCATTATAGACTACATATATTTAGACAAATATACTCTCACATGTACCCATTTTAAACTCACTTACTCTCTCTCTCTAAAAATAAACACATAGTATCGCCCTCTTTCTCTCTCTAACAGCCCCACTTCCACCTCCACCCCCACCCCACCCCACCCCACCGGAGACTCACTGAAAACAGTCCACCGGAAAATCTTGCCGGAGGTCGCCGGAGTGTTTATCTCTCCTTGTCTCTCTCTCTCTCTCTCTCTCTCTCTCTCTCTCTCTCTCTCCATCTATTTCTTTATTTTTTTTTGGTCCGCGCCAGCGGCACCATCACCCGAGCTGGAGAAGAAGAGTTTTTGTCGGAAAAAATGGAGGTTTGCCGGAAAAAAATGGAAGTTTTACAGAAACAGATAAATTTATCTGTTTCAATTTTTTCGTTAAAAAATATCAAATATGGGTGTTGTTTGATAGATCTCGATGAGTAGATTCCAAATATATAAATTTTATGAATTTTGGATTTGTAGATTTGAAGTTATAGACTTTTAAAGATTTGGTGGTTTTTTGGGGGGGATTTTGAAAAAAGGTCCTTATGATGCTCAAAGTGTATAAAATTATAACACTCCATATAATTTTATAAATTTAGTCTCGGTACTAAAAATTCCATGAAAAATTGTGAAAAATAGTGCTGCTGACGCGGACCAAACAAATAAATGATATTGTATCGCAGAGACTAGATTTATAAATGTTATTGTACCACAGGGACTAGATTTATAAACTTGAAAAACATTGTTCTAAAAATCCAAATATAGGAAGGAACATTACCTTTACCTTAATTCTCTATTTTTTTTTAAAACGACGTTAAGAGCGGTAAAGAGTTGTGAGGGTGATTTTGAGAGTGTATTTGTCATTTTAATGTGTTGAGTTGATAAAATAAGACTTTTAATACCTCTGACTCAGTCAAATAATCTCTTTCATCATTGAACCAGTGAATGGACTTCAAAATAATTACCTTTTTTCTTTATCTCATTCCTTCTGCTTCTCTTCTTTATTTAATTTTTTCCCTTTTTCTTCTTTTGTTTGGTTTTACTTTCTCTTTCCAGGATGCTTGAGTAATTTTTTTTTTTTTCACGAAAGCCAAAAGTCAACAAGCATTACCCACACACCTTTTTATGTTCCGTTTTTGTTATTTTTTGTATGTCCCGATCATATACAACAATGGAGATATTTTAATACATAATCTCACTTCATGGCAAGCTCCTATCATCTTATTAATGAGATATGTCTGTTGATGTTGAACCTTGTGCATTGTCTTCTTGATTGTATGTGTGGTGTGTGATTGGTATCATCCATCAATATATGGTGGACGACTATAGCTTTTGCTTACATTGTCTGTCGATTTTTCTTACATTGTTTGTTTATTTTTCTTCTAATTTGACGGTGGGATTTCCGGGTTTAATCTTTCCTTCGTTTCGGATAAAATTTTCAACACTTAATTGCCTACAGATATCCACCGTCCCGGTTGATCAAATTGGCTAAACTCATCATAAAATTTGCAACAAATCTCAAATCTTAAAATATTATGTCAGGTTGGGTAGAAAAAATAAAGGGCAATTTATAATTAGATCCCTTATTGATAAATTTTAAACATTTAAGGACAATTTACTATTAGGTCTACTTGTTATGCCACTAGCGTGAACTTCAAGAAGAGAATTAGTGTACCTAAGTGTTTAAAATTTGTCAAAATTCCTGTAGTGTTTAAAATTTGTTTGCGAGGGACTTACGAGTACTTTCCTCTAAAATAAATGAGGGGCAATTACACCACCCCTTACATAAGTCTACCATCCCTTAAGATATTTGATGTGTGTGGGAACCTTTGAAGAAGAAAAATCTTAGTTTTGAGTGAGATATGATCATCTCTCTAGGCTTCTTCATAAAAACGTGAATATTATTCTCTCCCATTATCAAACCCTAATAATGAATAATGCAACTTATAACCCACACTTAACCAACTGTACAAGTTTAAGATGTGGGCTTGGGCTAAACTGGATTTCTTGAGAATATGGCTCTAATTACTTGGGTATATGGACTATACTAGGGACTCAAGATAAATAATTAAATTGAATTCCAAATCAATACTAGAAAACCCTAAATTATAAATCACATAATTTATTTTCTTTCTTTATTTTATCATAATTAATTACACTGAATTATTATGATTGCACTCCAGTTTAATTATCTCATAAATCACTCGGATAGAATGAGGTCTTATTTGCAAAATTGATAATAGTGCACAATATGATTTCCCCCATTAAGCTTTTGATACTCGCTTGGTCAAATCAATTTGCCGCTAATTGAATTTAACCAACATCTAATCAACTCCTTTTTTAGACTTAAATTATTTTACTAATCTACAAGATTATGAAATAATTCACTGATCAAGTTTAATTGGTGGGAAAAAAACCTTAGAAGTCTATCAAAGGGGTATTGCAATCCTAGGTACCCCGGGCGTAGATTCCTTCAAATCATGATCTCGGACCTACTCACACAACTGTCTTCTAATATGAAAGGATCATTGTATTCAATCCAAGATCGAATCGCACCTAAAGCAATCAATGCAACAATCATGCACGAATTTTAATCCTTATCATTCTCGGGATTAACAATTTATGCACAATTTCCAAATGGTGTGATATTACCCAAGTCTAATAAAGATAGCCCTTAGACTTAGATCTCATGGATGACCCTGTTCAACACATTCCTGGATGTACCAATCACCAGGTTATCGATCACATTCCTGGATGTACCAAAAATATAAATATAAATCATTCTCACAAACAATATTCACATTTCAAAATGAATAAGACAATAATTTATAGATAAATTAATGTATTTACATGGTTTTAAGAATAAAACCCCAACAACTTTAACACCAATGTAGTACCCATATTTTTATAAATTAATTTAACTACATTTGTTAATAATAACTAGAAAAATTAATAAATTATTTTGGTGAAATTAAAATTGGCTTAACTGGAATTTAGATTGGAATTTGAACTAAAAGTTAAATAAAACTAATCTATCACTAGACTTTGAATTGTTTATTTTGAATGGATTGTACTAGACTTTGAATTTTAATAATAGGGGAAATGATTGGTGTAAGTTGTCATAGGTTGGATGGGAAATATATAAGGGGTTTAACTACAAAGTAAAGAATAAACTCAATGCCAGAATGTTAAGGGTACAACACAATTAAGAAGGATCATAGAGAGTAACTTAATCTTACTAGATTGCACAATAGTGCATATGCATATGTTGGCACATTTTCCCCTTACAAGTGGCACTCTTTAGTAGTGGGAGAATGTGTTGACAGCTGAGAAGCGTGACATTATGACCTATGTGGAATTCATTGAGAGGCTTGATGCCAAATATATCTCCTCATGTTGTTTGTGTTGTTAAGAACGGGAATTTTGTAGTGTTAGAGTAGGACATCTGAGCATAAGTAGGAGTTTACGAGCCTGTCCTTGTTTGCTCCATATGAAGTGCACACAAAAAAGGAGAAAAAGAAGAAGAAAAGATTGTTTAGATGAAGGATTTATATAGCCGAGTCAATAGGTTACTATAGGTAACCCGACTTACACCACTTATCCTTGTGTTGGATGTTGCTCTTCAATATTTCCAGGGTCATTGTGATCAAAAGAGTAAGGTAGATAAGAATGGGTAGTCCATCTATAAGGATGGTACTAAGACTAACAGTGGAATATTCGAATGAGAGATAGGGGCAGAGTGTCTATCTGCCAACATACATGGAAGAAATATAGGAATGGATAGGATCAATGACAACCTCATCGACAGGAAAACTGACCCCAGAGGTCGGGCAGGGGTAGCACGGTAGTTGAGGGATAATAGGGTGGACGTCCTTTCCAAACATTAATAGGTGCATGCCATAATGGTGGGGAGATATAGCATAAGTCTATCAAGTTCCCTAAGCTAGACAATGGCCATCAAGGCCAAATACCACAGCATCAACAACTACAGTAATCTACACCACATATGCATGATTTCAAGCACCAATACCAGCATCTCCCTCACTGCACCTATAGTACATGCGCAATTACAGTATGGATGAGTTTGATTACATGAGGGGCCTGCACCTACTCAAGTTGTGGACGGTATGTTTTCATTCATGGTAAACTTGTTAAAGTTCATTTTTTACACTGGTGCCACCCACTCTTTTAATGCACATAGCTTTATGGTATTGTCTAGCAACACGATGAGGCAATGTGTTAACGTGTTATTTATTTAATCCTGTTTAGGGACTGGTGCATCGATAGCAGATATATATGAGGAAGTATGGGTGGATATAAGTTGTCTGAAAATTGTGTTCAATTTATTAGTTATAGACATGAAAATTTATGATGTGATATTGGTTATAGACATGTTTGTGACTTATTAGTCTCAGATAGTGTGTTTTTGGGAAACCAATGGTTTTTGAAATTACTAATCAGGAGATATAAGTAGTTATAGCACCACATCCAAAAGGAGTAAGTAACATTAAGTGTATTATATTTATGAGGGTACCAAGTAGGTGGTTATTGTGTTTTTTAAGACTATTCTAATGTTGTGAGATTTTCTGTATTTCAAAAATCCCAATCTTTCCACCCAATCGAGATGGGCTTGGCATCTGGCCTAAGTCGGTTACACAAGCATTATATTGTATGTTTCCTTAGATTTTCGAGAACTGGAGGAGAAGATTCATCAGTTTTTAGGTCAATATTTCAACTAACGGAGTACATCGTCATGGGGAGATCTAAACTATTTGTGAAGAGGAAAGATTGTTCACTGCTATTTTGTATTGATTGTCAGTAACTAAATAAGGTGATTGTCAAGAATAATTATATGTTTCCCAAGATAGATAATTTGTTTGATCAGTTGAGAGGTGCACCATATTTGTTCAATATTGATATGAGATTTGTGTATCACGAGTTAAGGGTACAAAATGAAGATGAACCTAAGACTTGTTTTCGTATTAGATACGATTCATATGAGTTTAAGGTGATCACATTTTGGTTAACGAATTCCCAAATAGTTTTCATGGACTTGATGAACATTGTATTTCAGTTGTATTTGGATCCGCTTATCACAGTATTCGTCGATGACATTTTAATTTATTTTAAAGTTAGGGAGGATCATGATAGATTTTTACACACTTTCCTTTAGACATTGTGAGGACGTCGATTGTATTCCAAATTCAAGAAGCGAGAGTTTTATCAAAGGAAGGTGAAGTTTATAAAGCAAGTCATCTCAAATAAGGGACTTTTGTTTACCCGATTAAGGTCTCTATAGTATTAGATTATGGACAGCTCGCATCGCAAACCGAGGTCCATAATTTCCTCAGATTAGAAGGGTATTATAGTAGATTTATTTTAGGGTTCTCCAAGATAATAGAGCCTTTGAAAAAGCTTACATTAAAGGACTTCCTAATGTTTGGGATTCTAAGTGGCATGCCCTTTTAATAAGTTGAAAAGGAAGTTGAGTACAGTTAATGCCCTTATCTAAGAGTGGTATTGAGTATTTGGTATATGCTGACACCTCGTCGCAAAGATCATGAGGTGTACAAATGCATATTATCACGCAAGAAGAATCATAAAGTTAATAACATGACACATGATATATAATTGGCCAAGGTGGTAATTACTTCAAATATTTGGAGTCATTATTTTTATGGAGAGTAGTTTTGACTCTATAATAATCATAATATTATATTATATGTGTTCATTCATAGGGAGTTGAATATATGAGTAAAAGAAGGTTGATCGAGTTTGGGAAGGACTAACATTTCTCAATTCAGTATTACCCATAGAAGCGGAGAACATAATTGTTACCCCTCTTATTTTTAAAGAGTTAAAACGGGCTTAAATAATACCTAAACGGAAATGTGGAATTTCAATGAAGTTAAAATCGATTTTGGAATACTAATAATGAAATGATATGTG
Source organism: Sambucus nigra (assembly GCA_949130495.1). Classification (NCBI taxonomy): domain Eukaryota; kingdom Viridiplantae; phylum Streptophyta; class Magnoliopsida; order Dipsacales; family Adoxaceae; genus Sambucus; species Sambucus nigra. The sequence goes on along the minus strand of OX422217.1, from coordinate 28,034,799 downwards.
AAATCAGATTTATAATTGATTAATTTTAACTTGTATAATTCGAGACGGTAACTCGTTAAAGTTAATTTGGGCCTCGTGTGAATAATAGATTAATGATAGTAACTGGGTTATACTTGGATGGGTTAGGATTTTCTATAATGGTTTTATGGGGGAATAGGATGAAACCCCAAGGTTAGATTTTTTTTGCTTCATTTCTTAGGGTAATAAGATTAGGATTTAGGGGTTTTACACTCGTGGTGAAAAGAGAAATGATTTCGAATTGGTATGCAGAGTAGAGTCGCGAACATGAAACTTTTATAGCGCGATCGCGGGCCTAACACCCCATGAACACGGGTGAGCAAGGCCGCAGATCACTCGTAGTTTGGTCCCGGACCACTCTGGTGAGTCATTATTTATATCATGTCACACACAAAATTAGGTCTTTTTCATCATATTTCATTCAAAATCTCTTCTATTTAAACCCAAAAACCTTAGTATCCTCTCTAAATTTTCCCTAAACAATCCAATACACAATTAGCTACTAAGATTTAAGAACATGCCATTGAAGAGGATGATTCAAAGATAAGGTTGGATTGATTTAAGGATGGAAAAAAAGGACTCAAAAGTTTAAGGTTGTTTTGTAGAGTGGTCATCAATCAACCACATATCACAAGTTTTCTTCAGCTAAAAAGGCAAGTTATCAATCTAATCTTCTCCTTATATATATAGTAGACCTAAACTAATGTAGTAGACCTAAAATTTAGTAGTAACAATTAGCGGTTTTCATATAATCTCATCTAACTCCCTCATTTGTTGAAATTGGATTAAAATTTATATGTTTAATATGTAACGAGTGATAAATAGAGATAATTAATAATATAATTAGAGTAATTATTAACAATTCTTATATTAGGGTTTTGTATATTGGAGATTGCCTTAATAATTGATTAGACTTGATAATTGTTGAATATCCCAATGTTAGAATTAGGTAAATTTTGAAATCTATCAAATTCCATGCTATACTTGTACTTATATAATCATATATTTCACCCTTGAGTATAAAATCCTAAATATTACAGTCTATTTCAAAATGAAAAGTAATTAACCTCTAATTTCGTATGTAAAATTGTAAATGATGATTATCCCCATGTTTAGAAGGCTTAAGATTCAAATTGAGATTTCTCACATGATAGGACTTATATACATTCTTGTTAATTTAATTACAACTCTAATTGGATATATGTGACTTGCCTTTAGATACCCCTTATGAATTGTTGGTTTTAAACTAGTAAGTAGTGGGTTTAAATCGATGGTTGGGATTATAGATATTGTACATATTCTGGGTTAGTTGTTATTGTTGTCATGGAATTTGGAATTAGGTTGTTATACTTTTACTCTCCACCATTAAAGTTAAAATAAACTAATTGATTGATAAAAGTCGTATTGCCCTTTTATATGCAAGTATGATTGCCCTTTATTAAGAAATAATTCTCCAGATTTAAAGTAACGTTAGTTGTTGAGAATCCCTATGAGATGTATGCTTATATAGATAATTGGTAACGTTCCCATTATAAGGTAATCGGCTAAGATAATTGATAATTATAAATTGAAGTTGGTATAACCCGCCAGGTGGGGTAAATAAATATATTGTGATTATAGCTTGAGTAGTAAGATAATTATGGAACTTGTAATGAGATAAAGATATTTATGATAACTCTTAATTGAGAATGATTAAGTGGGATGATTGTATTGGTGTGTGCTGAGAGATAACACCTTGTATGTGCATACCTTATGATGATAGTCTTGATAGATAGGATGGGGAATGGTTTATGTGTTGTACCATATGTGACTAGTGGGTCCATGCTAGTGAATGGTAAGTCTGGAAAAGGTGATTTTTATTTGCACATAATTTGCTCTTGCTGACCCTAGTAAAGGGTGGAACCTAGATGGAGTGATGATTTCTTATGTGTCGTGAAATGCATGATGGGTGCTCGGGGAGAAGTGTCTGGATAGGGTTACGGTTTAATTAATAATTATAACTTAATGATTAATTAAAATGAATTTTGAGGTTCCATTATATATTACGTACACTTATATTGTACGTTAGACAACTGTGGAGACAACATATATATATATATATATATATATATATATATATATAGGACTGCTTTTAAGTTGCGTAGCTTTGATATATTGTTGCCCTCTAACCCAATTGTCTCGTGGAAACATTCCAGGCGCTAGGGCTAGACCTAGAGATTAGTTCCCACTCTACCCAGCACATATTCATTCTCCTTATCTATCTTCGAGCCATCATCGTAGAGTTCTTGAGATGTAGGACCAGTAGTTATTTCTTTTATGTCAAGTGTGTGAGTTGAGTTGTACTCTTTATTTTAGATGGCTTGTTTTATAGGATACTTTATCATTCATTTTAGTTTATGTTGGTGGATTGAGATTTATGATTTAATGTAGAATCTATATGGGTTTGTGTTTTTACAATGGATGTTGAGATTCCTTATATTTCATTAATATAGTTTATGGTGATGATTCAGTTTTTGTTATTTTAGTTTTTATCATGTCTCACTTTATATCTTGTTATATCCTACTTCTATTGATTCTATTCATAGTGAGAATGATATTTAATTTGTTTTAGAAATTTGTATATCTTGATTTTGGGATTTTACTAACCCTAATATCATAATATGAAGGTTGTTACAATAGTGGCAAACTCTTTGATTCATCAATGACATATTAGCATTTCACTTTGTTTATGTGAGAGTGAAACTCGTTGCAGTTGGATGCTCACTAGAGCCTTTATTGGGGTTTCGTGGTCACCCTAGAAATTAATGTGGGTGATTCAAGCACAAGATTCAAATATGACTTGTAATGAGAAAGTTAAGGAGCATCTCACTATTAGAGCCCCATTTTAACTCAGTATATTTTTATGAATTGCCTTTATATAAGGAGCAATTACTTGTCCCTTTTAACCAAGAAATACACAAAGCAGTATTGCAAGAGTCGCATAGGTTATCTTTTATACTGCATCCCAGAGTTGCACATATTAGTGTTGTGTGATGATGTTGTATATCAATATGTTTACATTAATGACATTGATCTACAACCATATGCATCTTATGCAGAGAAACTAGTGGGTATCGTGGGCTAGCGTGATTAGATATTGAGGTATAAAGTCATTGCTATAATAAGAGATCAGTGTGTTTTACGGACCAACATGATCATATATTAAGTTCTAAGGTGATTCCTTTAGTACGAGTCCAATATGGCCATCATAATGAGGCATAGTCGACATAGATCCATCATGATGAGGTAGAATACAAGACCAACGGAGCCATCATAATGAGGAAGAATACACATGTGAGGGAGAGGATGCCATGACACCTCATTATAATCCATAACTAGTCTGGTCAATTCTAAATGTAAATCATACAAGAGTCTAAACAATTTGTATAATTCTATCTAAGCATGACTGAAATAAAAATAAAAATAAATCACTAAATACTAGTAGTAATAAAATAAATAAAACAAATACAACTCTAATACCAATACTAAAACCATAATGAATAAACTCCATCACAATACTAAAACCATAATGAATAAACTCCATCACAGGAATAAATAACTGTCTCATAATAATATCCAACTCTCAATATAAATAAGATGATTCCAACATAATAAATCACATATACAATAATTCGAGTGTCTAACTACTGAAAGGGATATGCAAGTATTGAAAGGAAATAAGATAAATAAAGATGATCACGCAAGCTCGACACTCACATCTTACGACTGGAAGCTAGTTACGGGAATTAATGCAAGAAAGATCAGGACTATGGCGTCTAGTGCTATCTAGGACCTGAAAAATAGTTTCACAAACAGGATAAAACCTAGAAAGTCTACAATGAGTAAGAATGTAACTAAATTTGGGCCATTATAATAATGCACCTTCCTCTCATATTTTAGTTGCTTTTAAGTTAACCCAACCCAAACAAACTAAATCTAGCATGCAGGTCTAATCATGAGCCCAAGTGAACCCAATGATACATAATTATAAATCTTCTCAATTGTTTATAATTACAAGGTTCCATAAACTAGTATTTCATATATACATATCTCGTATAATCTCGATAAAGGAAATAGAATCACATAAGTCTGATATTCAAGTGAGTATGCCCTACTCACATACAAACATATGGGCTATGCTCAAGCCCGTAAATAAAAGCACGAAGGCCTATCCCTATTGCTTTCGGGGGTCACTCATGCTTACTAGGTATAGTTATAGGTCGTCTCATCCCTACAACCTCAAAGCAAAATCACTATGCTTTCCCGCTTATCCAAGGTGAGCCCGTCGCAATCATTGGGGTAACAGCTCGGTCAACGTTGTACGTACTCCATCAAAATCCCTCCTAGTACGTCCCCCACGAGCACACCCCTACGGTATGCTTACACATAAAATAAATAAATAGTAATTGATTTTACCTGAGGATTATTAAAACGGTATCCTAAATATCAGATTAATTATCTCCATGTAGAGTGGGGTTAAAGAAATTAACCACCAATACACTAATAAAATTGTCCCATAGATTTAATCATATATTGATTTATGATTTATCAAGTTTTACTACAATTCAGCCCTACACAGGCTGAGATATGATTACACGCGATTTAATATACCGCGTATACCGCGAGTTTGACAAATTAAACTAAACAATACTCCAGTAGTGATTTAAATTAGTTATTTGAGATACCACCACATATATTGTGACAAGTGGCACCATAAATATTGGACACTTCGCTCCATAGAAAAGATGGCATGTGTCAATCCCACTTGGACACTTTTTCTATAAAAAAAAAAAAAAAAAAGGCTTCCCCCTTATTTGGGAGGATGATAGTCTTGGGAGCAAGGTAAGGAGAGAAAGTCTAACTCTTCTCCCCCACGAACCTTTTGAGCTCCGTCACATGTTTGATAGTGACGAATGGATTTTCATGGTTTCATCATGAGTTTTACGTATTTTACACGATATATGGGCGTTTGGGGACGACTGACCGGTTTTGCCCCCCACCCCACCCCGCGCACCAACACCACCCAAGAACCGAGTTTTCCAGCGTATCGTACGGACCCTCAAACTGCGCATACTTTGATTCTGTGAAGAGACAGATATGTAAGCGCATCAACGTTGCTCAAGTCTAAAATACGCTTAATGCGATGCTTCCTCAAATCTGGACTCACGTCTTACATTTAACGACTCTGCTGGGGAGGTATTCGTGATTCCAATTGCGTAACGCCTCGTACGCATACGGAGAACTCGGTGGCGGTGGGCACTTTTCTTCAACAAAGATAAGCATTATTACTTATATTCTCTCATTTGCTTTGTTGAATATTCCATATATCTTTTCTTTTATGAGCATCATAAATCATATATATTGAGGTATAAGGTACGTTGATATTTGTCTCAAATCAAAATAGTTTGGATATTTATATAGAGAGAATTAAAATTGTGTATGAATGATTCTGTTGTATGGAAAAAAAATTGTTGCATCACCTTATTACTTTACTTTGGATTAGCTAAGGTTAATTAACTAGAAGAGCGTAGGATGCACGTTGATCTTTAAAATTATGAGCCATAACACTAATCACACAAATTTATGAGGGTAGTACCTGTCTTTGTGTTATGTACCTCAAAAAAAGTTACAGATCAAATTTTATTAACATCTATTATTTATCTGCGTATGTCAGTAAATCACGCTATAAAATTAAATTTATTTGTTGCTCTCAAAATCTTGTTGCCTTTATCAGAGCCGAAAGTGAAAATAAACGAGGGTTTCTGTTTTGACACTATTAGGCCTAAAATATAGACCTACTAGTTGCCGTGTTCTACCCTTGTCGCTTCAGACATTTATTAATAAAGTACAATTTGGGGGCTAAAAAGAAAATTAAGAATCCTTAGTAGAATAATTTACGTGCGTTCTAGGATTTTTACGCAATGAGTTCCAATATTGAGCCACACAATGCACTGACAAAATTGATACAACACGCTTCTCCTGTTGTATTCATACTGGAAATATTATTTTAGACGTACAAAAGTCACATTGTACAAACGCATGCCTATTGATGGGACTACACATGAGTTGTGCGCTTATTACAAACACTTATAGGCACTTTACATCGTATGAGGCGTGTAGAATAAACAAGTGTGTCACATCACTATTTGTCAAAACTATTAAGACTACCTAGGGCTGGTTTTCAATCAGTTTGGTCGGTAAATGGATCATACCACTACCATACCAACTTTGAAATCATCAAACTAAAATTACCAGTTTTACCTGCCGGCACATCAACCCATAAACCAAAATCAAACCTCGCAGTACATCGGTAAAATCAGTTTTTTGCGGTAAAATCGGTTTTTCAAAAAATACGGTAATTTCGATAAATTTATCTTTGTGATAATTTTGGTGGTACTCGGTGCACAATGGGTCTCGGTCCTATTCGATTTTCCCACTGTCCAGGTTCGGTCTCAGTTCTATTCAGTCCATAAACAACTAAATCCCAATTTTTAACTAACCAAAATCCTATATGCAGGCCACTACATTCACCCTAGTATATAAACTCTAACAATAATATATAAACTGTAACAATAAACCCTTAATATATCAATTTAAGTTGATAATAGATGTGTGTGTGTGTGTGTATATATATATATATATATATATATATATATATATATATATATATATATATATAGAAAAGATCTCATGCATACCCAGTTTGCATACCCTCCGTGCGGACCATTTTTTTAAAATAGTAAAAAAAATAATTTCGGGCTGATTTTTTTTTTTATAGTTTCTAAACATTTCAATAGGACCATAAAAAAAATTCAACTCAAAATGAATTTTTTTGCTATTTTAAAAAAATCGGTCAAACTTTGTCAGTTTTTAAGTTGTTAAAAATTGACAAAGTTTGACCGATTTTTTTTAAATAGCAAAAAAATTCATTTTGAGTTGAATTTTTTTTTATGGTCGTATTGAAATGTTTACAAACTATAAAAAAAATTACATCAAAAATATTTTTTTTACTATTTTATCAAAATTGGTCCGCGCCAGCGGTATGCAAACTGGGGTATGCATGAGAACCGCTCTCTCTCTCTCTATATATATATATATGTATATGTATATGTATATGTATTAAGATGAAAAGAGAAGAGGATAACCTTTTAAGAGAATTCATCATTTGTATACAAACTAATTTACAGCACCAGAAGAACACGAGAGCTAAGACTGCGAATGAGGGGCAAAAGAGGAGACTTTGTCGACCGTTCGGCTTCAGGCATCGCAATTTCAAGCTGATTCGTCGGATTGATCATAATCAAGATTTTAGAACTTCTAATTTCCCCTTCATAGTTTGTCGCCATGTCAGGTGGACCGCCCCAACCTAGTGAATGTGTCGTAAAGGAGGAAATCTCATCAGACCCTACTAACGAACACAAACCCGATAGAAATCTATGAGATGAGGTATTAGTCTCAGTTGTAAGATTGTATATATTAAGGTTCTAACCGGATTTACTTGAGTTCTCCTCCTAGATTAAAAACTTTAGGGTTGGGAACTCTTGGGTTGGGTTTGATGAGGATGAGGGAAATGAGTAATGACGGCCGGAGAGAGAGAGAGAGAGAGAGAGAGAGAGATTGAATAAGAGATTAGGATTGGTTCGTGCAAGTGTGCAAGGTAGAGTGTGTAAATTATGTGTGAGATATTAACCCCAACAAAGGTAAATTAAACATTGACCCACTTTACTTTTATTTCTTAAAGTATTAAGTCTAATAGTTTGTTTGCACATGGATAAAATTATAAAAACTATGCCTAAAATAATTTTGTAAATCGGTACAGTTGGTAAATCGATTTTTAAAATGTTAAAACCAAAACCAACCAAAAAAAAATTGGTAATTTTGGTTTCGGTAGTTTCGTTTTCGGTAAGTAAAAAATTTAAACCATTACCACGAATTTTCAGTACAAAATGGTACGATACGGGCTTATACCGTACCGCGAACACCCCTAAGACTACCAATCAAATTGTTTTCCCCATGCCACATTAATTTTACTTTCGGCTGGCAGACAGAAAACCCAACAAACTACCTGTTCGCCGACGCTATAAACTCCAGCGAAATAATTATCATCCTCCGACATATACCATTTAAAACCGGTGATAGCGCTGACAAGGGCGAACAACCTTGAAGCTAGGTAACAGAACAAAAACAAAAATGTTGATTCAACGTGAAATGGGTCTCTGCAAGCCCTACCATGAGAAAATATAGACCTACCATTATTCTTACATAAGGGGTAGAAATTCACACCGGGTTATAAAAATCAGATCAAAATAAAAATCGACTCAGCACAGAGATTGTACCACCATGCTTGTTAACAACAAGAACCGCAAAACCCTTACCTTTGAACAACCTCAGATCCTCGAACAACTTGACCTCCGAGAAACCTTGGACCTCCGAAACAAACTCGGATCTTCAAACAACTTGACCTCCGAGAAATCTTGATCTCCGAATAACCTCAATCTACCGAACCACCATTAAAGAAACGCGATTCACCACAAAGGAAATCAACTCGAGCAGCCCCGCTTCACCGGGAAGTTTTAACATCCGAGAACCCTTGATCTTCGAGAAATTATAGCAAAGTCGTTCGAACGAAATCCCTAACTCTAACTAATGAAAACCCATATGTCGTTCGAATCAAAATCCCCTGTCATTCGAACTAGAAGTCAAAGTCGTTTGAACAAGAACACCTTGACGTTCGAAAAAGATTCCCTACCAGGTTCGAACGAGATTGGGACTTCGTTAGGTAACTTAGTTACCTACTTTAAAACACCTTGCCAAATAGGCAACTTAGTTGCCTACTACAATAAGTTATCTTCAAATAGGAGAGTTCTTCTCACCTTAAGGTTCGTCTTTGATTAGTAATTGGAGGAATGCTTCAGTCGTGTCGTGTGTTATTTGAAAGTCAATTAGGTATTTTCTCCTTCTTTATCAATAGAGAATTTGTTGTGTAAAAATTGAGGGTTCACCTCTTTTGTCAAAATTGGTTAATTTGTGTTCATTTCTACTACTTTTGGGTATTTTCTATTAAGGATTTGGGTAGAATTTTAATAGCCTTTTTGGCAGTGAGATTAATATTTTGTTGTCATTCATTATGTGAGAAGGCTATTATGATCGAGTGAGGAGATTATTTTTTTGAGGAAGAAACAAAAAAGTTCCTTTTATTTGTAATCTTCTTCAAATTTAGCAACATGAATCGCCATTGCCTTTATTATTTTGGTTCTTCTTTTCTCCATATTCTTTATTTGGATTGTCATATTTGGTGCGATTGGTCTGCTGGTCACCGGAACCCTATTCAATACGCGCTTCCGCACAACAATATTAGGTAGGAAAATTTGTCTAGATTATAAATGTAATGCAAGTAAAAAGTTTCATATTGTCAAATCCCTGTAAATGGCAGCACCTAACTTATTCCCACACACCAAACGTGTTAGCATTCAAGCACAAATGTACAACTATATTTAAATAAAATATGATGTTAGGAAATAATTGTTACTATTGTCAAATAATTTTCTAAAAGCACCAAACATTTGCATGACAAGTGTTCAGGTTGAAAGCAAAATCAGTTCTTTCTATTTTAAAAAAATAATAATAATAATAAAGTGTCTCATCCAGCATAACTCACCATAACACATTTGCAACATTGCTGTGAAACATATATTAGTTGAACTGTAATAATGAGTTCCCTTTTTTCATGTCTCTTAAAAAGACATCCATTAATCTAGTTTTTCAGATTGCCATGATAGAGGCTAAGAAGAAACCAGTTAGGTACCACTAATCTGTGCCTCAAAATTGATATGCAGGCTTGTCACGTGGGCATGTTCTGTAATCTTATATGCTTGTACTTCTGTTCCCTGTTGAATCCTCTTGCAGTCTCTGTCACTCCTTTGGCCATTAGTTGTTTTAACATACCAACTCCCTCTTGTAATGCAGCATCAATCTTGTCAATCCAAATTAACAAACTTGCTTAGAAGTTTTTTTTTTTAATTGGTGGGGTGGGAAGTGTGTGTGCGTGTTTTTTTTTTTTTTTTTTTTGGGGGGGGGGTGGGGAGGGGGGGGCATCTAAATATTGGAGGGTCATGTTTATGCCACTAATGAGGGGATATATTTAAATTCCTCATTGGGTACCTTGCGTCGTGTCCACGTGGTACTCTACATGTATGATACGAGTCACAAAGTGATACATTTTGAGTCCAAATTTGTTAACAGTTAACATGACTCAAATGGGGGACTGTAAGTTTTCGATGAATTATTAATAAACCAATAACATTTTAGGGTCATGTTTACCCTCACTGAAGAGGGTCAACATATTTAAATGCAGATTGTCCCCTATAATAAGAAAATGAGGGCTCGTATTGTATATGCGTATGCTTTAAGTGTGGAGTACCATGGAAAAACGACATATACTCCAAGATAGAGCTGGCAATGACTCGTGTTCTTTCAACTATGGCCTTGTTCGTACCGACCCATTTCTTATAGTGTTTGATCTATTTTGTATCATGTCAGGTCTTTATCGTTGCTATTAACGGGTTCATGTTATGTATAGGCATGGTGTGAGACCCATTAGTGTAAGCGCGTCGTCAACTCATTAAGGGTAAATCCAGACCCGCTTCCTTTTTGTCTCGATGCTTGTACGAATTTAAAAAGGACATTTTTATATGACATTACAAAATAATCAGAGCATTCATATAATTACAGAAGGTTCTCCTATTACATTTTTATATAACTAGTAAATAACCGGAGGTCAATGAAAATACGAATTTAGGTGATTTTTTATGTCATTAATATGTTAGGGGTCCATGTAATTTTGGGTGAAAAGTAATTATTTTAGTTAGTTATGACACTTGAGACATTTTATGCGCACAACAATATCAACCACGATATAAACTTCGTCCAAACAAAAAAAGGCAATGATTTTAGTTGTGTGCAGACCGTATCTTCCTCTTGTTTAGTATATAGTATATAGATCAATTATGGCAGGATTTTATTAAGCTCAGAAAAAGATCAACCCGAATGGACTCAAAACAGGAACATCTTATAAACTTTTGAAATTGACCAAACAACACATTTTGACATAAGAGAGGTCTAATTTTTCCTTATTCGCTATGTTCATGATTTGAAATGGGTGACAATTAGGAGTGGCAATTTTGGAAACGACACGATAACACGAAACGAATACGGACACTGTTCTCCAAGGCAACTTACAAGCTATATGGCATTTATCTAATGGAAATTTTAAGTTTGCACCTTATTTTTTTACACATTATTTTACCCCACTTTTAAAAAAAAATTGTATTCGCACCTGCCATTACAATGGCGCAATAAAAAATTAAGTAAAAATCTTCGAATTTCACCCTATATTTTGTCATGGGCATGCCTAGACAAAACAGTTGGTGACAACACAAAATTTTCAAAAAATAGGATGCAAACACAAATTACCAGTCAAAGTAAAGAATGCAGAATCAAAATTTCCCCTGTATTTTATTCCAGTTAAAACAATTCCGAAAGCCAAAATTGAGTTACGAATTGTTTTGCAACAGAATTAACTGTAACCTTCAAACCTACCCGCTGTCGAGCTGTTGAGTTGAACTTTTGGAGCAAGAATGCTTTTGGATCCATTTGACCAGGTGGCCTCCCAATACCTAAGTCAAGAAAAAATACAATTCAGTTATCATATATTAAGTTGAGCATACAATCTAGAGATCATAGTATTTCAACTGACCAATTCTTAACCTAGCAAACTCTCTGTTCCCACGAAAATGATAGATCACACTCTTCAGCCTGGTAAAGGAAATGAAATGGAAATAAATCATAAAAGCAGCTTAACAAAAGAACGCTATTTTAAAAGTGGAAATCTATATTTTTACCATATACAAGGACAACCCATGTTCAGTGAAAAAATATATAGAACATACAGAAAATATCTAAAAAGATCACACCTTCATTCAGAAAATAATGGCTGAATGTTTTCACCAAATTTAGAGGAGATGATCTCCTCAGCCATTTATTAAAATATATAAATAAAAATCAATATACTCCCTCAGTCCCAAATTAAGAGTTCATGTCTTATTTTGTATAGATTAAGGATACACACAATTACCAGTCAAAATTAACTCTTTTTCACCATCATGGAACTTGGTTCCTTGATTATGTCAAAAAAAGGAAAGTGGACCCTTAATTTGGGACAACCCAAAAAGGAAAAGTGAAATCTTAATTTGGGATGGAGAGAGTATATGTTTTGAAATTTTCGATATGCATATTCACCCACTATTAAATTGGATTTTTTTATTCAATTTGGTGGAGTTAATCTCCAAAAGGGGGAAGTTCGCAAATATATATGTATATATATATATATATATATAAAATATTTTCACTGATTGAGCAAACAGCATTATGTATGTACCAGACATAATTTTATTTGATGAACAGCGTTACTCAGGTTCCCCGTACAAACTTGTGTTTTCATAGGTACGCAATTTTTGAAAAAAACTGCTTCCGCGCGTCACATGAGACAATCATTAAATGGGACAAAGTAAAATCTAATCAATTGATGCCATGTGTCTTTGAAACTAAAGGTTTGTAGCCTCGAAGAAGTTTTTCAACTAAGCCTTCAAGTTCACGACATAAATTCATGATCGGGGACAACAGTTCCTAAAATTTAGAGTACTGTTCTTCATTCTGTTTGGATAAATCATATGCCTTCACAAATTCTATTGAAATTTTGGGGTCTCATAAGTTATTCTAAAAATAAAGGAATTTGAAAGAGGGTAATCAACATAACAATATTTGCATATCAAACTTATCATGTTGCATTAAAAAAAAAACTGAAAGACGAATAGGCGCTGTAATCATTCACATTACATTCAATAAATGAAACTAAGTCGGCCATTGTAAATTTGGCAATTAAACAGACCAAAAGGTTGGAAAATATGGAATCTTCCAAATTTATCATGGCAAATATTGCCTATCAAACAGGCCCTTATATTTTAGTTCGCTTATTTCTCTGTTTCTTTTTTATTAGATTTCTTACTGGCCAAGGACTTCTCAAGTCCTTGCATATATTGGGAGACGCAATTTTTAAGAGTCACTTGTTTATTTAAAAAAAAATTGTATTGTTTTATTGCTTGTTTTGTTATTGCTTTCAATGCATATAGATCAAATAGAAACTGGGAGCGTGAGGGATAACCCAGTGGTAGCACCCTCCCGGGCCCTGGGCAGAGACCACGTTTCGAGTCTCACCCCCAGTTAGGATAAAGTAGGCTTCCATTGTTAAATAAAAAATAAAAAAACTGCAAACATATATGTATGCAGAATTCATTTTGTCGTGACAATCAATCTCTATAGGAAATTTGTAAACTGGAATTTACTGCATAAATTTATTTTGCTAATTGCTGAATGAAATATATATAAATATATAGATAAAACTCGTACCCATTATGGCTTCCATGGCCTCCAACGTGGTGAAGACGAAGAACCCCACATGGTAAATCCATGTCATCGTGAAACTACAACCACAAAAGTCCGAGTAAGAACAGGCTAAACGTAATAAATCAACCAAAAATTAGAAGAAAGCAGGTATATATCTGTCAATAAAGAGACCCTACCACAACCACGCGATTAAGAGGGAGTTTATAGTAAGCAGCAAGTGGGCCACTCTGTAGTTAAGAGCAATAGAAAGTGAAAATTAGTGTATACATCACAATCCTAGGGGCTTTTAGATGTTCAAAACAAATATTAACAGTCCAGGAATATTCGATGACAAAACACTGTTTTATGTATACACACGTGGAAAATAGAGGAGGCTCAACAAAAGGTCTCAAATCATAATGTTATTATTATTCATAATGATCTGATACAAGAGGGAGCAAAGGCCTGTATTTATACAAAATTATCTAGTCTCCCAACCCAATTATAGTAAGTAACTACATAAAGATATAAAAGATAAACACCAAAACTTTTAAGATCTCGTAACCAAAATCATATCTACTAAATACCCTTACCAGTAATAATCCAACCATCTCCCCACCCCCCATTCGGGCCACAGCCAAGAGGGGCCCACCATGCACATCAATTGTGTCCTCTCTCATTCTAAAGCAGACCAAAAGAAAGTTGTGGAAGAACTATACATGTTCTCCTTCACAAAAACTTTGGAATGAAAGAAACAAAAATATTGAGAACAATAAAGCATTGCAAAGCATTTATCTTGACATTGTAGTTATCCAATTGGTTTATTGAACAAATAGCATACAAAGACATAATGTTTGGAATTTACAGGGACAGCCAACCAAAAAAGACCATAATATGAAGTAAAGTTGCTGCAGATACAGGGAGTATCATCTTGACCCACGTTCTTTCGTATGAAGTAACCAAAAAAGACCATAATATGAAGTAAACACGACTAGAGTAGATATTGGTGCATGTTCTTTCGTATGATCATCCTAAAGGTGAACATGAGACACATCACCTACCCATATCTCACCAAAGTAAAAAAATGAAAAACATACACGAGAAATAAACTTCCAATGGCTCACATGATTGACATTTAGACATCCATCTGTTGTGTCTTTGGTCTCATCCAACATGCTTTGATATCCTGCCTAACCATTTTGTTAAATGGCATACTTACTCCCAATCACATTGTGCATAATGAGTTTTGATCTAAAGGAACTGTTGAGACTCCCCAAGGAAGTATATTTTAAGATCCCCAGTAACCAAATGATCACTCTTGTTATCGTCCACCCCCAACCAAAAGAGATATCTCGTCACTATATCTATCCTCTCCTTATTACCTAATTGTATTTTAAAATGGGAGGTAGGTAATAAAAAGAGCCGAGTGGCAAGGGCTCTCACAGTCATGTGCCCCACGCAACTCAGGTCAGAGCGTAAGTTAGTAATGCTTTCTTCTACTGAACTTGCACCATCTAGAGTGCAGCACTCCACCGTTTCGCCTAGCAGCACGATGCATGTATTGCTCTCTCACAACCCCGTTTTCACGGTTTAGGTTGCTCCCATTTCGCTTGCCCCTACCATAAGAATCACTTTTGCCTTATTTTCCTTCAGTTCACCAAATAGTCTCTTGTTGAGGGTTTGGTTCCCCCTTCCCAAATAAAATTGAAAGCAAAAAAAAAATATATATATATATATATATATATATTCAAGAAAATGGATAAAAAAATAAAAAATAAACTCAGTTGTAGTTTTTTTTGGTAAACTACACCTAAAACTAACATTCCCTCTTAATGAACATAAACTCTTTTCAACATTTCTAGCCGTTCTGAATTAAACAACCAGTTAAACTAAAGTAACAAAGCCTGCAAAAATAGAAATTTTATAAAAGTCCAAAAAGAAAAGCCATAGTAATTTTTAAGATGATATAGTTTGATCAAGCAACCAACATGAAAATCACAATAGACAAAATCTACGAATTTTTCTCAATGTTTCAAGCAGATATCTCAGTTACTTACGGATTCACCGCTCAAATTCATATACGTTTGAGGCTTTGCAAGGAAAACAGGAACACTGTCAACAAAACCTGAAAATGAAGACCAAATAAACCTCAATTTATTTCAGATATATTAAGATAATGATATATGTGTTGTGTATGTGAAGGGGAAAAGTTAAAAATTGACATGCCTTCTCCAAACAAAGCTTTGCAATGAACTGCGTCCATTGGAATTCCTTGTGATTCGGAAAATGCATCAATCATTTCGAAACCTACCTGATTTTAGCCAAAAAGAGAGAAGAATGTCAAGATATAGGATTTGAACTTTATCGTCATTAAATAAACTGATTGAAGGGTACTGGGAAAGATACATTGTGTCTTGTTCCTTTGTATTTATCCCCAGGGTTTCCCAAACCCACAAAGAGCAACGGCCGGGGAGAAGCAGTGCAAAAGCATCGCCTAGAAATTCTGCTAAGCATCTCCACTCATCTTCTCAAATCCTTGCACTGTTCTGCAACCATATATACATATATGTATGTCATAAAACTGCTTCTAAAACTTAGTATGACTGAAATTAAACCAAATGCTCAGGGACCATTTGTTATTTTAGCCACCGAATGCTGAAAAATCAGTTTGTTTTTACCATTATAACTGTTTACTATGTTGTTTTACATTAATGTCATTTAGCAAAGTTAGTAGGTGTAAAATTGGAATAAATTTGTATCGAAGAAATTCAACATCTAGTACGAAGCATTCAATATTGGCTTACGTCTTAATGCGGAATGGTGAATTTTAACTTTCATTCTCATTCAGCATTAAGAGGTAAAAAAGAAACACAAAATATTACCTCCTAACAGGCCTTAATTCAGGTTTAGGAGGGAAAACAAACCCCCTCTAAGACATTATCTCAAAACAAAAGTCTAACTTATGTTGACCACGAATGTTTTAAAAAGCATGAGGTGGGATTGATGTGTTTTGTACTGACGAGGCGAGGTGTCCTTAAAGCCTCAATTTAAACAAAAAAATCGATAAATTTTATAAAAATACCGATAAAATCACAAAATAATGTATTGGGACTATCGTCACAAGAAAATGTTCATAGACAATGTCACCGGCACAATACGTATGTAGCATTATCACATCATTAGAAAATCCATAATCTAAAAGACTTACCTCGTGACGGCGCCTCATGGCCCGCCTCCAATTTTCAAAACAATGCCCGTAACAAGCTAATTACTTATAAGTCGAAAATTACTTTTTATTAGGGTGTGCTTGAAATGGGTGGATAAAAAAATTTGCCATGGAAAATTTTTCTTTACCCCCAAAGATTTCCACTTGGGGGGTGTACTTTAGGCAAACTCAAAACAACACTTCCAAGGCAAATTTGGGCAACCAAAAACACAAAAAGTTGGATATATAGAATCTATCACAATTTGCCATGGAAAATTTTTCCATCCAAACATACCCTTGTAAATCATTCATCTAACATAAAGTCTCCTAATGCAGTAATAACTAAGGTAGTGTTTGTTTTTACCTCTTAAGTCTGAATCCCAACCATTCAAACTTAAGAGGTACCAAATAGTGTTTATTTTTTTAAATGATTAAGAAGCTAATGGCTATTTTTGCCTCTGAATGATTAGGAGGAAAAGGTATTTCTGAAATCTGAATCTGAATCAGCGTAAATACATTCATTCACAGGTGCATTCAGACATAAAAACATAATACATTCATTCAGAGGTGCATTCAGACATAAAAACATATATATTTTTCAAATTCAGATTTCAGACTTCAGATTGAGTTATTCTCAGGTGCATTCAGACATAAAAACATAATACATTCATTCAGAGGTGCATTCAGACATAAAAACATATATATTTTTCAAATTCAGATTTCAGACTTCAGATTGAGAATTCAGATTTCAAACATATATAATTTTCAAATTCAGACTTCAGATTGAGAATTCAAATTTCAGAGATTTCAAATTCAAGAGACTTCAAATTCAGATGAAAAAACAAACGCAACCTAAGAGTTCAAATCTCTTGATTAAAAGACGTACAATTCTCCAAAATTATTTTGGGTTTTTTGACTTTACCCAAGTGCTACCGTAATTAGACATTAACCTTCGCTTTTCGAAAAATTACACTTAACCCCCCGCATGATCATCATCCCGCTTATACCTTGTGCACTAATCATTGAATATCCAAGGGATATCTCTAAATACAGCATTATCTCAGCATGTGAAGAGAAAAACCCAATAATATTTTTACAAAATGGAAATTTTTATGTATTCCCATATGATTATATACATACATTTATATAAATAAAATTATAATAGAAATGATTTTTCAATATTACACACAAATTGGAAATTTTTTAACCAAGCCTCTTGTCGGGTGATATAAGACTGCCTCTGGGACAGACTTGGGGTCGACTGGATTTGCTCCCAGTTCGAGTGTCGAAATAATGCTTGGCAGCGGAAGCCACAAACCGCGAACGGAAATTAGTCGAGGTGCGCATAAGCTGGGCCTGACACCTCGTAGTAAAAACAAAAAAGAAAAGGAAAATGTTATACACACCGGGGGGGAGTACCAGTACTGCTTTATTTGCTTGTACTATGGGGTGGGTCTCGCCAAGGAATGTTGTAGGTCCTATCAATGTACAATCAAATAAAGCGCATTTGGTATTAAACCGGTACTAGGACCCGGTAAAAGTATCATTACTCAAAAAAAAAATCTATATATACATGTGTGTGTGTGTCCCATCTCATTCGGTAATTATATGTTGATAATGTAAAAACTTGGAAGGGAGGAATAAAAAAAGGACATGATTGCAGTTTGAAAACAAGGAGTAAGTACACTGTTGCAAAATGACATGGTAATATTACCTAGGTTAGGGTTGTTTTTACCTGGGTTAAAAACATTAGCGGAGAAGAAGGTGGTCTGAGATTGTTGTGTCAACGGCAAGAGTGGAGAATTTGGGTTTAGGGTTGTTATTTTTGTTTCATGCTATGGTATTTGATAAAAATAGATGGAAATAGTTTCAACAAATCAGAGTGGCGCAGCGGAAGCGTGGTGGGCCCATAACCCACAGGTCCCAGGATCGAAACCTGGCTCTGATATACAAGAGTAGCTTCCCAGAAGAATATCACAAGCCCTTTTTCAAGGGGGGAAAAAAACTAACCATGTAAAATTTGTTTATCAAAAATTATCTGTTTGGAAAAAAAATCGATTTTTTTGAAAATAAAATAATTATTTTGATTTTTGTTTCAAATTTTTTGGGCAAAAAAAATTCTAATTCACAAAATATATTAAAAATTCAAAAATTTTGAAAATTTCAAAAAAATAAAATTTCGATTTTCGATTACTCGAAATTCTCATTTTAAAAAAATAAAAAAAAGGGTTTAACCCAACATGTTAATATATGAGGATTTAACGCATTTTTTCATTTGTGTAGAAGTTAGAAGGATACTCTCCTTTCATACCCAACCGATGTGGGATATGGAAAACTCTCAAAAAATCGAAAAATAATTTCGAAAAAATCGGAAATAATTCGATAAAAAATCGGATCGCCATAGTTTCGGAAAAATCGGAAATTCAGAATTATTTCCGATCCGATTTTTTCGAAAAAAATCGGAAATCAGAAAATCGAAAATCGATAAACTAAAATTTCATTCAAAATTCGAAAAAAATCGGATCGAAAATCGAAAAAATTGGAAGTTCGAAAAAGAAAAACACAGCCCTAGCCTTGGGGTTCTCTAAACCTAACACGAATTATAATTTCATGCGAAATACAATATTCATAGCAAAAAACGCATCTCAAATATGATATATCGTGTGACTTGGTGTTGTGTTATTGTTTTTTTTAACTATCGCTCCCAATTAATGAATGTTAAACTCCTGAATAAATTATTTTTGTGCTTTTAAACCATATCCCAAACCCCACACCCATCTAGTTAATCGACAAACTAAAATTTCATTCAAAATTCGGAAAAAATCGGATCGAAAATCAAAAAAATTGGAAGTTCGAAAAAAAAACAGCCCTAGCCTTGGGGTTCTCTAAACCTAACACGGATTATAATTTCATGCGAAATACAATATTCATAGCAAAAAACGCATCTCAAATAT
The DNA here is from genome assembly GCA_949130495.1 of Sambucus nigra. Lineage (NCBI taxonomy): Eukaryota > Viridiplantae > Streptophyta > Magnoliopsida > Dipsacales > Adoxaceae > Sambucus > Sambucus nigra. The sequence continues at coordinate 28,015,143 of OX422217.1, read as the reverse complement.
GATATATCGTGTGACTTGGTGTTGTGTTATTATTTTTTTTTAACTATCGCTCCCAAGTAATGAATGTTAAACTCCTGAATAAATTATTTTTGTGCTTTTAAACCATATCCCAAACCCCCACACCCATCTAGTTATATGCCATCATTTATTAATGCAACATGGAGAAAAAATATTATGTTAAAGTTAAACTAATGGATAAGGGTACTGCTATTGACACTAATAAATAACTCCATAATACCCACACTTAATAATAACTAACACACACCACACTAAGACTTATAAGTACAACATTTTACTACCAAAGGGCACCCACATATTTAAAAAAAAAAAAAAATCATTTTCCCTCCATCTCTCTCTCTCTAGCTCTGGTGTTCTCTCTCACAAACCAAAATCTCAAGAACAACTTAAAACCTAAGGATACAGACAAAGGTATATATCTCCAACTCTTGTTGTATATATTATATTAAATTCTAAACGATTTGATCACCAAAACACTAAACCTTAAACAAAGTTATATAATGTATACAACTCTTGAACACCATAAAACCAAACCTTAAACGATTTTAATTGAAATATACATATAATATATTGATCCCTGAAATATTTTAATCAATCACTACAAGAAAAATGAGTATTAAGGACGGTAAAAATCCATCCCTAAAAGTACAAAAATCGTCCCAAAAGAGTATTTAGGACGGATTTTGTAACGGCAAAAATCCGTCCCTTATACTAGGCGTCGCAAATATTTTAGGGATGGGTTTTACCGTCCTAAATGTTAATTCATGGTCGCTCTACATTTAGCATTAGGGACGGACTTTGCTGTCCCAAAAGGTGTTCCCGCGAAAAAAATTCCCGCTCCCTCGAGTAGTATTAGGGACGGATAAACCGTCCCTAATACTACTCAGATTCTGTCAACCCAAATAGGACGGTAAAAACAGTCCCAAAAGGTAGTTTCAATTAATGCAAAAATGAGTATTAGGAACGGTAAAAATCGTCCAAAAAGGTATTCTCAATTAATACAAATCGGTATTAGGGACAGTTTATAACCATCCCAATTGATAAATAAAAAATTATCATAAATAATTATATTATTATATGCTTTATGCAGCAATAACAAATGACGTCTAATTTTCATTATAAATCAAATCATCCTATCATAAACGCAATATATCAACTGCATTCATTGAAACACGTATCCAATAACAATATCTTTCATTAAATTATATTCAAGTCAAAATATTTAAATGAGTACAAAATCATATTAATTAATAAGATATACAATTATATACTCAAATCGGGAGTCTGGGACAAGTCACACCAGGAGTTTGGGACAAGTATACTCGAACCGTATACTCAACAGTATACAATTGTACACCCCTTGACGCCAAATTTTTAGGCTAAAGTCTAATTTTTTACAAATTCTCATCGTATACTCAAATCGGGAGTCCGGTGACTAGGCCTTTGGTTCCTACGAGTTACATTGGTCCCGTACGAGGTGCCCGTGCCTCTTACGGGACCGTTTTGTGGTTGTTTTACGTTTTCACCCCTTGACGCCAAGTTTTTAGGCTCATGTCTAATTTTTTATAAATTCTCGTCGTATACTCAAACGGGGAGTCCGGTAACTACGCGATCGATTCGTACGAGTTACATTGATCCCGTGCGAGGTGCTCGTGCCTCTTACGGGACCGTTTTGTGGCTTTTTTATGCTTTCACCCCTTGACGCAATGTTTTTAAGCATTAGTCCAATTTTTTACAAATTCTCATCGTATACTCAAATCGGGAGTTCGGTGACTAGGCCGTCGGTTCCTACAAGTTACATTGGTCCCATGTGAGGTACCCGTGCTTCTTACGGGGCCGTTTTGTGGCTTTTTTACGTTTTCGTCCCTTGACGCTATGTTTTTAGCCCTAAGTCTAAATTTTCCAAATTCACGTCGTAAACTCAAACTAGGAGTCTGGTGACTATGTGATAGGTTCGTACGAGTTACATTGGTCCCGTACGAGGTGCTCGTGCCTCTTACGGGACCGTTTTATGGTTGTTTTACGCTTTCACCCCTTGACGCCATATTTTTTGCCCTAAGTCTAAATTTTACAAATTCTCACCGTATATTCAAACCGGGAGTCCGGTGACTACGCGATAGGTTCGTACGAGTTATATTGGTCCCGTGCGAGGTGCTCGTGCCTCTTACGGGACCGTTTTGTTGTTGTTCTATGTTTTCACCCCTTGACGCCAAGTTTTTAGGCTCAAGTCTAATTTTTTTATAAATTCTCGTCGTATACTCAAACGGGGAGTCCGATGACTACACAATCGGTTCGTATAAGTTACATTGGTCCCGTGCAAGGTGCCCGTGCCTCTTACGTTGTTTTACGTTTTCACCCCTTGATGCCATATTTTAGGCATGAGTATAAATTTTGCAAATTCTCGTCGTATACTCAAACCGAGAGTTCAGTGACTACGTGGTCGGTTCGCACGAGTTACATTGGTTTAAGTTTAAATTATGTGTCACTTTATGTTAGATGTAAGAAATGATTGGGATATTAAAATCACAGTTTTGTTAGATCTAAAGAATATTGTGTGTCATTTTTATGTTAAATGTGAGAAATGATTGGGATATTAAAATCACAGTTGATTGGGGACATTAAAACACAGATAGTTGTATAAAAGGAAGCTTTTAAAAAAAATATTAATTGTAAACCACATTAATATAGTGTGGCAATGCCATCGTTTTAATTATGAAAACATATTTTTTTGTAAAAAAAATTAATTGTTCTTTATGTTGTGATTTTATTTTATTTAATACATAAGCAGGTCTTGTTTTGTTTTGTGATTTCTGAGATATAATTGTACAATTTAGTATTCCTATCCAAAATAATTTCTTCCTTATAATTGGATAACGATGAGAAATGAGGATACATGTTCCCTACAGCTGCACATTGAAAGTACTCGGGGAATCATCTGGTGGTATTGGGAATCCAACATTTTGTATCATACGAAACAATTTGTTGGTGGTCTGTGACATTAGTCCTTTCAACTCATCCATCTCTTGATGATGATGAGTCTCTCCCTCCTCAATCCTCTTTTGTAACCGTTCGATCTCGCTCTCATAAAAATGAGAAGGCATGGACCTTACAAAGAGCGGTCGAATACTAACTCCCCTACATAATGCACGTCCATATCCGTCACGACCAATGACATCCTCAAAGATTTGATCTCTCACTTTAGGGTCATTCTGTTGTTCTTCTTCTATCGCATCCAACTGTCTTTGTAAATTTTCCTACAAATTAAGAAAAGAGTATTAAATAATGTGCAATACCATAAAACGTTTATTTTAATATTTTTTACATTAGGTAATAATAATGGACACTTAAACATAATACCTCTATACCAGCCGCTTCATCCACCATACTATACGTCTTATCCTTCAACCTTCGAGTCTCTCTATACACACTAAGCTTGTCGATAGGCAAGTTGGATTTTTTCATCTATTGTTTTTTAAGTAAGATAAGAAAAAAAAAAGCATATTACATTCATAATAGTAATGATGAAATTCAACATAATCGTCCTCAAACTAAAAGCATAAAAGAATATGTAACGAATATAAAATATGATGTTAACCTTTTTTACAACTTGAGGAATTGACGTCCTCCCAATCCTAGGGTGGGCACAAAGGTTTGCCCTATTTTCGGTGTTTTGGGCCGCCACTTGCTATATAAAAAGTTAAATCATGTTACAATTTTGACACATATAAACAATCAATAGAAATAAATATAAAGTAATTCTACATATGTCATACCACCGTTTCTTTTTCACCCCAATAATTCACTAATTTAGGCCATATATCGAGATCAACTTGGAGAGGTACATTTTCAAGTCGATCAATGTCATTGTCGTAAACCCCATAATAGTCCTTTTTGATACGATACTTAAAGCGCCTCCAAGCATTGTTTAGCATTTAAAAATAAATTGTCTTAAATCCTTCGGGGGCATTTGTATTGTGATACGAACAAAAGAATATAAATAAATTATAATAGATTATTTGATCGATGTACCTTCACACTAAAAATTATAAATAACTCCTTCGGGAGCATTTGTATAAATAAATAAATTATAGTTTTAACTGAGCATTTTAAAAATTCAAATTTATATTGACAAGTACCTTCACACTATTCCAAAATACATCGAGACTTTCCACCGATACTCTTCTCCAATCGTCCACATCCAAAGGAAATAACAATCCTTGTCGAGCGAAATATCCCAACTGACTGTCAAGCTTCTTCCCGCTGGGTTCAATTGGTTAATAGTCATTATTCCATCCAATTATCAATTTTTTACCACTATCCTATTCTTTCCATGGTTTGGAAAACCCTCTACGTTTCATACTAGTAGCGGGACCATTTTGAGTTGGTAATGGTGTACCCTCAGCACTACCTAATCAAAATTCAAAAGAACATATAACATGAATAATTACCAAAGTAAAACATTTTTAGCAGATTTTTACAATTCTCTACTAGATAGGTAGACACATACATGCAATCATAGTATCTAAGGGTTGGGACGTCGTTGACTGAGATGACTCTGGTCGGGACTGATGTGATCCTATTAACGTCCGAGCTCATGGGCGGGTCATTTATGCCTGAGAATTCGGTGACCCTCCTACTCCCACGGGATGATAAGGACTTTTAGTTGGCATGATAGATCTGTATAGAAAACATATATGTTAAAATAAATATGAATAAATGTTATACATGAAACACAAAATGAAAAGTTATAATACATCGTATTTCCTTTGATTGTATACATTTTCAATACCTTTCTATTTCTTCCAGAAAATCTGCCAAATCCCTCATATTGAGCCAACCACATTTTATCCTTTTATAAATGGATGAAATTAGCCATGTGGGTGGAAGCGTACTCATAATCGCATGCACGAGAAAAATCATGTTAGGATAAAAACCTCTCGTCTTTAAAATGCTGTATACTCTTTCTTTCTTTCTTATGCATGTGATCTCGCACATTTAAATTTGGGCTCATTTTATGTTGCTCAAGTTCTATCCATTAAGGATGCAGCTCTCGCTCTTCCTACTCTAGTAGCTCTACTAATTTCTCTCCACATGTTGGATTATGTTTTTAAAATATCTTTTCTTTTTCTTGATCCCAACATGGTGGTAGCTTCTGGACTATTTTTCAAATAAATATTGTTCTGATATTTGTTTCCCACATTTTTGCAAGTAACGACATAATTCAATTTTAGGGAATCCATACAAGGTTATTGGAGTGCCCTCTTTAAAAGATGAATTTTCAAATTCTTCTAATGCATTATTAATATTATCATTAAAATTTACAAAAGGCCGCATTGTTTCCTGTCACAATAGCAAAAAACATTTAAACACAACATTTATAGATAACCGTTAATATTAAAAAATAAAAGGCAACACGTGAATACGAAAACAAAGATTTAATAAAACATCCATTTCAATCATCAATTTGTAATATCGATATATTCTCACTAACATAATACAAAGGTAAAAAAGTTAAGCCATTTCAACCAACATCCCGTCATTCCTCGACACCTTTATCCCTTTCTTTCTTCCTTCATACCATCGTTATCATCAAGAACGGTTGTGTCAATTATGGATCCATCTATCCCTTGCCTCATCCAAGATACATTTTGATCTTGATCTAGTTGTTTCATGATAAATGGCTCAACTTCATGGACATCTAAGTCTTTATTGGTTGAATATCCATCAAATTTGTCTCTTGCTGTCATCAAAACAATAACATGTCAGTCTGATTCTAATGGGTCTTCCACATACCAAACTTATTCTACTTGAGATGCTAGGATAAAAGTTTCTTCACCATCTCGGTTATCTTTGTATAACAAATAGTTAAAGTTAACTAGCGTAAAGTTAAATTCATATAATTTTTTACCCTTACGGTTATCGATTCATTAACATTTCAATAAGACAAATTTCATGTCGTTGATGTAACGAATCTCAATGATGTTTGTAACTTGTCCATAGAAAGTAACATCCCCTAAAAGAGGATTTTTGTCTCTACGGCTCGAATAAATCATTTGTGCAGCTTTTAGAACCACCCCATTATTTTGAGTTTTTCTACGTTGATCAATCGCCTTTATCCGAAATCGAAAACCACGAACAATATAAGAATGGAATCTAAAATCATCCTTAGAGGGACTAACAACAAACTCCTAATTTCGTCAGGTAATTGGGCGTTATTTGTCAAGTTCCGCACCTGATATTTGCCCAACACAAATCAAAATTTTATATAGAAATATACTAAACCACTATTAAGATTAACAAGGAATAAACCGACTTATATGATTCTTAAACCATGTGCTAAATTTTTCGTAATGAAGGCGTTGAATATGGTACTGTGAAAATTGAGGATACTCTTTTGAAAGTTCCACAAGATGTTTTCTGTAAAAATGCACGCATGTCAATTTCGTAATGAATGTAGCAAAACCAACAAGTAATAAATTTATGCACATTGTTAAGGTAAAAAATTAACTTACTCGATTAATGGTGCCACTGGATCAGTGTTGAAAAGCACACGACGATGGGCTTGAACCAATGTTTCTTCATCAAGCTGAATTTGAACTTTTTTCCCAACAGCGCGACTAGAGTCATTACCTTTGTCATCTGTTCTAATAGGTCGACTAGACTCAGTTTCCACGTTATCATCCAAATACCTCGAGCAAAAGGTCATGCATTATTCTAAAAAGATAGACTTAGCAATTGAGGCCTCAGGATGAGCATGATTTCGCACATAGAGTTTCAATGTATGTAGATACCTTTCCATTGGATACATCCAATGATAAAGCACTTACCCGATAATTAATAGTTCATCAATCAAATGTATGGGCAAATGTTCCATCATATCAAAAAATCCTAGAGGGAATATCTTCTCGAGACTGCATAAAGTAAGATCCATACGGTCTTCAAATTTCTCTAAGTCAGCTAAAGTATTTACACTTGAGTATAGTATCGCAACGCAATCACTTAATTTAATTAAATCTTTGACAACATGCTTTGGCAATACCTTACGTACAGCTATCGGGAGTACTTTTTGCATTAAAATGTGATTGTCATGACTCTTAAGTCCCCAAATGCTTCTCTCTTGAGGGTGCACACATCGTGAAATATTCGATGAATAACCATCTGGAACTTTGAGATTCAGCAACACTTTCAAGAATATATCCTTCTCTTTATTGCTCATCGTAAACTCTGTTGGGGCTACATACTGTTAATTTGCTCCTTGCGACTGAGGATGTAGCACGTGTCTAATACTCATCTCTTTGAGGTCTTTTTGAGCATTTGAATTATCCTTTATTTTCCCTTTGATGCCCAACAATGTAAAAAGAATACTGTCGTAAAAAAATTTCTCGATATGCATGACATCAAGATTATGGCGTATCAAATTATGATCCCAATATTGTAATTCAAAAAAGATACATTTCTTCTTCTAATTTAGTCTTTTTTTTGGAATATTACCTTTAGTTTTTTTTGCAAGATCAATTTCCTTTCGGTCTCTTATCCTTATTTTCAACTCGTCTTCTTTCTTATATTCAGTTACAACGTTAAGCTCATTTAATTATTGCAGAACTTATGATCCAGTTAGTTTCAATGGTGGTGGCCTCATACCAACCTTGCCATCAAATGTAACTTTTTCTTTTCAAAATTTATGTCATATTGGTAAGAATCGACGATGACCCCAAGAACAGTACTTATGGTCGTTCTTCAATCGTATAGCTTGATGATCCTTATTGCAACAAGGATAAGAAAATTCAACTTTGTGATCCATCCTGATAACATGGCATAAGCAGGAAAATCGCTAATTGTCCATAACAACGCCGCATGTAATTGAAAAAATCATTTTGCTGATTCATCATAAGTACGTACCCCATTAGCCCATAACTCTTTCAACTCGTCAATTAGTGGTTGTAAATATGCATCAATTTTATCACCGGGCCCTTTTGGTCCATCAATAAGAACAGACAAAATTAAGTGGGGTTGTTTCATACACAACCATGGGGGCAAGTTTAATATCATTAGCACAATAGGCCAAGTACTGTGAGCAATGCTCATATTACCAAACGGATTGAATCCATCGATTGCTAGCTCAAGTCTAACATTACGACAATCACTCGCAAAAGATGGATTTCGCTCATCAAATGTCTTCCATGTAAGGGAGTCAGCGGGATGCCTCAACACGCCATCATTGACCTGTTCATCAGCATGCCATTTCATTAGTGGAGCAGTATGCAATGACTAATACAATCGTTGTAATCTCAACTTTAAAGGAAAATACCTTACCTTTTTTTCTACTAATTTTGTACCCTCACCACTATCAAATTCATTTTTGAATCTAGATTCCCCACAAATTCGCATTTATCAAGATTCTCGTTCTCATTTTGAAACAGCATACAACTATTAGGACATGCATCCCACGTTTCATACTTAAATCCTAGATCTTTTGTTAATTTACTGGTTTGATAGAAGGATTTTGGAATCTTGGCTTTCGGGAACACCTTCTGCAAGAATAATATCAACATCGTAAAAGAACGATTTGTCCATCCATTTAGTTGTTTTAAGTGCAATAATTCAACAACAAATGACAACTCGATAATGTCCTTAGGACAACTCTCATACAACTCACTTTGTGCCTCCTTTAAAAGTCTAAAATATTGTGGGAGGTTTGTGTCGGGCACATCATGATCTTCGATGTTAGTTTCTTCGTCATTGCCTATATTTTTCTCTCTACATGGAATTTCCCTTCCTTCTTGAACCATTGCAATCATTCTTGCCCCCCCGATTTCAAATCGGCTAATACATCATCAACAACCATACCATCGCTCCAACTATTTACGTTGATATTAAAATCACCAAATGATTCCCCATGATAAATCCAATTCGTGTAACTCTTTTCAAAACCATACATCTCTATGTGACTCCTCACAGTTTGTGAGTTATAGTAGACACGATTAACACAAGTACTACATGGGCATTTGATGCTACAGTAAGAATATCATTATTTCTATATGCAAAATCAATAATGATTTGAACTCCATCGGCGTACGCCTTTATGGTCCTACGATCCAATTCTTATCCATATTGATCTTATTGAACCCCTATTACATATCGAAAAAAAGATATTTAAATATATACATAATTGCATTTGAATATCATTTGTGTGTGTATATATATATATCAATGCTTTAAAAGGCCCATCCAGGCTCCGCCTAGGCGCAAGCTTGAGTCTTGGGAGAAACTCCCCGCCTTAAACTTTTTACGCCTTATTCTTGATAAAACCTTAATGCGCACTTTTTTATAAAAACAACAATGCTTTAGTCAAACGATATCGTCTTTTAAAGACTTTTGTTACAAATCAGACCATTATCTCACCCAAAATAATCAAAACGTATTTTAATTCCCAAATATTCAGACTTATTTTTATGATATGTACAATTTTAGTATTTTAATAGCCTTGTTATGATTAAAAAATATTAAAATATATTAAAAATGCCTAAACGCCTTTTCACGCCTTCTAAGGCTTAATGTTTAGCCTCCACGCCTCGATCACCCCCCCCCCCCCCCCCCCCCCCGTTTTTTAGAACCTTGATATAAAAATTAGGCATAACATAGGACAATGGAACATTTATAAGTTACTTCCTGTGGATATTCGTATGTGCCCTACCCAACCTTTACCCCATTTAACCCTCCTCGCCCTCAGCCTTAAGTCGGTTTAAAAACCTTTGGGGGCCTAACCTCGCAAAAAAAATCTTTTTTAACAGATTTTTCATTTCCATTCGCATGAGGTAAATACAAATTTTTCCTATGTAAGATACGATAAGATACTATACTGTAAATCTTGGAAAAAATAGTGTTCGTATGCATAGTCTCAAAACAAAAATTACATTAATACAAAATTGATAAATACAATAAATGCAAGCAAAATCAAAATCAAAAGGGAATGTATCAGGTGAGTACACCACAACAATGAGGTCAAAAATTAAAACACCCACATAGATGAGTAGACATACCTATGAGACAATCAACCACTAAAAATAAGTGTTGTGGGAGAGGGATGTTGCAGTGGGAGAGGAAGCAGCGAGAGAGAGCGAAGAAGGTGCAGAGAGAGGAAAAACGGAGGGGTGGAGCGGTGGAGCGTGTGGGGCGGCGGAGAGGAGCGGAGAGAGCAGCTAGCGAGAGAGAGAGAGGAAGTTTACTCTTTAGAGGTTAGGGCAACTATTTGGCAAAATGAAAATAAGTGGGAAAAATTAAGGAAAACCATAAAAAGGGTCAGAAATAACCGTGCCTTTTGATATAGTAAAAGGCACGGATTTTAAAATCGTCTTTTTTGGTATATTAAAAGGAACGGTTTTTAAAATCCGTCCCAAATACTCGTTGAAAAAAAATGAAAATTCAATTTATACTAAATGGGACGGATTTTAAAACTGTCTCTTTTAGTATAGTAAAAGGGATGGATTTTTAAAATCTGTCCCATTTGGTATACCAAAAGGGACAGTTTTAAAATTCGTCCTTTAAATTAGCCCGAGAAAAATTAATGTTAAGAATTCTTATATACTTTAAGGGACGGTTTTAATTACCGTCCTTTTTGATAAATACCAAAAGGGACGGTTTTTTAAAAATCGTCCCTTTTGCTATTATCAAAGAGGACGATAATTAAAACCGTCCCTTTTGGTATAGCATAAGGGATAAAATGACATGGTAGTCCCAAATACTCCCGTCCCTAATACTCATTTTTCTTATAGTGAATCTTAAACATCATGCATGAATAATTGCTCTCGCCATGCAACATCGGCATTCTGATCCCGAAAGGCATCACTATCACTCGTGTTTCTCATCCTGAATCAAAACTCCATTCCTTTGTGGTTTAACCATACTGCATTCGGTATTTTAATAATGAATGTGGGTAAACCTATGACTTGGACCACTAGTGAGCGATATCCGAAAATATATAATAAGAGGTTATAATTGTCATCATTCGTACGATGAGTATGCGAGAGATATATACTACGTACGGACTTATATGATAGGTTGTGTGTATACCTTATGATTAATATGCATATATATATGTTGTGTGAATACCTATGGTTGTGATTGATTATATGTGTGAATATACATACGCTGCCTGCTATCGGGAGGTTTTCACGCAGAGGGTGATCCCACCTTGGCGTATCCAGCGAGGTCTGAATTTGTGTCCCAGAGCATGGAACTTAGGGTGGCTCACTATGTGTCATGTATTAGTGGGACTGGCGTGTCGCTTGGGTATGTTAGGTATGTGCGTATCCCAAAGTCTTAGAACCATGTTCGCCTCCAGTTTGTGTTGATTGATTTTGTGTTTGAGGAGACATGCCAAACCAATAGTCATTGATTAGTATGAGAGGTACATGGACTTGAAAGTAGAGTATGCCAGAATCACGAGGGGATATTTATATATATTATATGTGTGTTAAATGTATACAAGTACATTATATCTACTTATGCGTGATAGTAAAACTGATAGGTTGTGTATAAATAAAAATATTTAAGTAGAGAAACTTGACTAATTGACTCAATAATAATACGTGGATAAAAAAATTGATTATTGAGACTCTGATAGGGTGTCGTATAGGTAATATGAGTGAGCTAGACTTATCAAGGTGATTTAGGTATGTTATCTAGTTGGGATGGGTAGCATAGCTAGATATCGTACGTTAGGCGTGCACATTAGTTGAGAGGTGAGAATATCAAGAGAGTGTACATGGAATTTACATGTGTAATAAATAACTGATCTAATTTGTGATTTAAACACTTACAAAATATTTTCAAACTGTTTTATTGGGCTCTGACCCGTGTCAAAAATATTTTCAAAACCTTTTAAGTGTCCAACCACAGGGGCGCCAAGCTTGATGATTCTATCCAGGGATGCGTAGCTGCGCACTTGTGGAGGCTTACAGGAGTTGATTTAGATGCTTCAGCTTTTTCATTCTAGATAGGATTTCTTCAGTCTTTCATTTAGGCATGTTGCCCTCAGACTATCTAGTTTTCAGTTTATTTATCACACTGTATTCAGATTTGATTAGTTATTTCAGATTGTAGTTGGATTATTTGTTTTGGGAACCGATGGTTTATTTGTTCTTATTTATTTATATATTTGTCGTGTGATTGTTCAAATTATTATTGTATGGATGGTTTTGTTAATTTAATTTAACTTTGCATGTTGATATAATAATAAAGGATAAAAATTGGCACGACTTATGTTAACATAAGTGGTTAATAATTAAAAAAAATTCGACAGTGATGCTAAGAATGGACCATTTGAGATTCTTGGTTATTTTGATAAAGGATTGATCAACCGTGATTAAAATAGGCGGGTATCACAAATGGTCTCAAAGCATCAGGTTCTAGTGTCCATAAGATTTGTACGGCTTACTATGATTTCAGCGTAGCGTTCTTTAACATAGAGCTCTATTATTAGGACTGTTGCATTCATGATTATGCATTTGAGATTACGTTCTTCTACTATTATATTTGTATTTATTGTGAACTCATACAATTCCATCTATTTTAATATGCCACCTAGGAGAGAACGAGCGACAAGAGCAATGACTAGGGATAATAAGAGGGAGGCTTAACATGATCCACAAGAACCGCAGCCACAACCACCATATGAGATAATGTCAGCAACATAGGTAGCGACGATAGTGGCACAAGCAGTTAATATGGTGATGACCGCCATGACTCTCTATTTTTCGTAGGCCCAGCAGCCACCGCAGCTAGTGGTGCCAGTTGTCCAGGCCCACCCGGGACCGTCAGAGTGGCAGAGGGCTACGGAGGCTTTTAAGAAGGGCCCCCACCAGAGTTTTAGGGGAGTTCAGATGTGATTACGACATTCCAGTGAAAGAAAGATATACAGCGCCGCCTGCGCATGATCGGCTACAGCGACGTGCAAAAGCATATGTTAGCCACATTCAGATTAGCTGGGGAAGCCTTACAATATTGGGAGTCACTTACCACCGTGGAGAAGAGAGACACGATGTCGATTGTAGAGTTCTGGGTGCGATTCGATCGTGGGAGTCAGCCTTACGTATGAGTCATCCTTACACGTATATCAGTTACCACCATGGGGGTCAACCTTACATGTATGAGTGCCACTTTAATTGTGAGCATAGTAGGTTATTTTTCCCCAAAAATTTGGGATGGTTTTGTAACACCCCGTGTTTTAATTATTTGAATTTAATTAATTTGGAGTAAAATGAAATTTTGGAGTTAATGGCCTTTAAGAATTTAACTTGGTTTTATTTTTAATCGGGAATTAATTCGGGTCTTTTATAAAAAGGTTATAAGGTTTTATATAAAAATTTTAACTGGCAGGTGCGTATTTGTTCAGCTAATGTATTTTTATAAGATAATTAAGTTGGATTTTCATCAGATTTAATCTTTGGGAATTTTGGGGCTTTCTCGAATGGCATCGCATGTCGTTCGAACGATAGGTGTCCTCGTTCGAACGACGCAGAGGCGGTGGCTTGGATTAGACTCCTAATTATTTTTCAACTCTTAAATCCTTTATATACTGAACTGAAACGGGGCTGGGACTTCGAAAATCACTTTTCTCTCAAACTTTCTCCTGAAAACTTTTCCAAAACATACTTCTCTCTTCTTCAACCCCTAGCCCCTACTTTTCACAACTTTTGAAGATTTAATTGGTGTTTTCTCTAGAGGAGTTCAACCTTCTATTCAGATTTTGATTCAAGTTAATAACAAGCATGAATACTCTATTCTTTCATTTAGTATTATGCGTTTTAAGTGTTGCATATACCTTAATGTAATATTTTCTTAAAATCAATCAGCAATCTAATTATAGAAAGTGGACACATAAAACTTGGGGATGTTTTTATGAAATCTTTTAATATGAATAACATTCATAACCTTTGGGTACGTAGGATTCATGAGTGGATTTTGGGTTTGGTGGGTGTAGGTTGCATGTAGAAAAACACTAGTTTTGAAATAAATGAATTTGGGGGCGTATAACTCATGTAAGTTACGTTGAGATAATGAAATTGGTATTATGTCATATTAATGATGAAATTCAGTGTTTAAAATAAATAATTAATTGAGATCAATTTTGGTGAAATTAAGATTTAATGGAATTCGTCGATCATGCGTAGTTTAGTACATTGATTAATTGTGCTTATTTATGTGACTTGTTGGTTTTATTAAAATACCATTGTGACGACGGGTTGTTGGGTATTATTACTCTCCCTTTATTTTAGGATGCCTTCTAGGTATGGGACTAGTGGATAGGCCTTTTTGTGATTTACGCCTTCTAGGTATGAGACTAGTGAGGGTAGATTATTGCGACTTTATTATGTCGGGGGTGGACTGATTTTTTCCTTAGGTATAGGACTAAGGGGTATTTTGAGGATCTCACAACGATTATAAGGGTGGTGTAATTTGAAATTGTGAATTGAGAAAAATGATAATTAATACTTAAAATAATAAGACGGGTATTAAAATATATTGGCGACATAATCAGCGAGGGCCGACAGTTTAAACGAGTCAACCGACATTTTATGTCATGTCGTGTATGGAACCTCGTCAATCAGCGAGGGCCAACAGTTTAAACAGAACAGCCGGCGTTTTGACGAGGGGATGTGAATTTTGGTGGAGAAATCACCCGTGGTGGGAGGACCGCTATAATAAATTTTGGTGAATTATCACCCGAGGCGGGAGGACCGCCATACCTAATAATTATTGAAGTAAGAACATATATATTTGAGAAATTTGGTAATTTGGGTTAATTAATAAAAGGTTAACTCCGCGGGACTTAGGATTTAAAATCATATTTGTGTGCCTTTTTAAATGGGGATTTCTGCGAGTAGTTAGTGATTTATATTTTTCGCGTTTAATTATCCCGTTTAAGTTAAAAAAAAAATTGTGATATTTATTGCGTATAATGCTACTGTCTGGATTCAAGGATCCTAATTGAGGGGAGTAGTGTGTATTCATGCTCGAGGCTCTCACCTTGTGCATTGACTAACTTTTCAAGTATTAGTAATTGGAGAAGCTGCATATAGTTATTTGAGGATTTGCTTGGAGGTGCAGTTGGAGTTGCTCTACCCTATGTGTGTTGATTTAGTTTAGTTTTCCATTCCTTCATATGTAATTTGAGTCACAATTTATGGTTTTGATTGGGCCATTCGGTTCCAAGGTTGTATCGATTTTATTCAGTTTTATATTATTGGAGATTAGTTTATTATTTGGAGTTTAGCATGTGATGAAGCTTTTATCGTTCAGTTTTTATTATCAATTGAGTATGATTCAATTATTTATCTCGTGGATTAATTTTATATGTCTCATGTTAAGAATGGTATTTATTGGCTCACGCCCGACTTAATTTTGGTGGTGGCCGATGCCAGAATTAGGCGGGGTGTGACATATGGTATCAGAGCATGGTCTTAGGTCTCATAGGTTATGAGTTTGTTTAGCTTCTATGTTATCGATATTTGTTTCCCTTTGTTGATTTGTACTCCTTAAGGTAGAGGGTCTAGCACACGTGTTAAATGTGTTTCTTAGAGATGCGAAGCTTTGTGCTAAGGACGTCGTAGGCATTAGGTTTAGAATTAGTAAGCTTAATGTGAGGATACTTAGAATGGATTTTGGAGATGATAATTATTTTAGAGATTTTAGTGCAGATGTTAGGTATCGTATGTATCGATTTTTGATGTTGAGATTTAATTTGAAGACGTTAGCATTTTGACGACTTTTGGATATAGGATCGAGTGGGGGATTTGTGAGAGCGTGTGGTACACCATTATTTTCATAGTTATGAGTATGTATATAGGAAATATATATATTATTTTGTTGTTCGTGTGGTAAGTGCACGAAGAATTGAGTGTATGGGCACCCAATTATGACATTCTACGGGTAGGCATATGTGAGCCTTATTTTCTTTTACGAGATTTATGCGTTGATGTGTATGCTTCGTCTAATTTCGAGGATGAAATTATTTGCTAGTGGGGAAGTATGTAGCACCCCGTGTTTTAATTAATTGACTTTAATTAATTTGGAGTAAAATAGAATTTTGGAGCTAATGGCCTATAAGAATTTAACTTGGTTTTATTTTTAATCCAGAATTAATTCGGGTCTTTTATAAAAAGATTATAAGGTTTTATTTAAACATTTTAACTGGAAGGTGCGTAATTGTTCAGCTAATGTATTTTTATAAGATAATTAAGTTGGATTTTCATCAGATTTAATCTTTGGGATTTTTGGGGCTCGTTCGAACGAAAGGGCATGTCGTTCAAACGAGATCGCATGTCGTTCAAACAACAGGTGTCCTCATTCGAACGACGCAGAGGCGGTGGCTTGGATTAGAATCCTAATTGTTTTCCAACTCTTAAATCCTTTATATACTAAACTGAATCGGGGCTGGGACTTTGAAAATCACTTTTCTCTCAAACTTTCTCCTGAAAACTTTTCCAAAACATACTTCTCTCTTCTTCAACCCCTAGCCCCTACTTTTCACAAGTTTTGAAGATTCAATTGGTGTTTTCTCTAGAGTATTTCAACCTTCTATTCAGATTTTGATTCAAGTTAATAACAGGCATGAATACTCTATTATCTTCCTTTAGTATTATGCGTTTTAAGTGTTGCCTAAATCTTAATGTAACAATTTCTTAAAATCAATTAGCAATCTAATTAGAGAAAGTGAACACATAAAAATTGGGGATGCTTTTATGAAATCTTTTAATATGAATAACATTTATAACCTTTGGTTACGTAGGATTCATGAGTGAATTTTGGGTTTGGTGGGTGTAGGTTGTATGTAGAAAAACCCTAGTTTTGAAATAAATGAATTTGGGGGCATATAACTCATGTAAGTTACGTTGAGATAATGAAATTGGGATTATGCCATATTAATGATGAAATTCAGTGTTTAAAATAAATAATTAATTGAGATTAATTTTAGTGAAATTAAGATTTAATGGAATTGGTCGATCATGCGTAGTTTGGTTCATTGATTAATTGTGCTTATTTATGTGACTTGTTGGTTTTATTAAAATACCATTGTGACGACAGGTTGTTGGGTATTATTGCTCTCCCTTTATTTTAGGATGTTTTCTATGTATGGGAATAGTGGGTAGGCCTTTTTATGATTTACGCCTTCTAGGTATGGGACTAGTGACGGTAGATTATGACGACTTTATTATGTCGGGGTGGGCTGATTTTTTTTGTCGCTTTATCATCGTCATGCTAGTCTAGGCATGAGACTAGGTTGAGGTTTATGTTAGAGATTCATCCTATACATATGGTACGACGTATTGATAACTTGGGGACCTTAGGTATGGGACTAAGGGGTATTTTGAGGATCTCACAACGATTATAAGGGCGGGGTAATTTGAAATTATAAATTGAGAAAAATGAGAATTAATACCTAAGATAATAATCCAGGTGTTAAAATATATTGGCGACATAATCAGCGAGGGCCGACAGTTTAAACGGGTCAACCGACATTTTGACGAGGGGATGTGTCTTTTGTTGAAGAAATCACCCGTGGCGGGAGGACCGCTATGATAAATTTTGGTGAATTATCACCCGAGGCGGGAGGACCGCCATACCTAATAATTATTGAAGTAAGAACATATATATTTGAGAAATTTTGTAATTTGGGTTAATTAATAAAAGATTAACTCCGCGGGACTTGGGATTTAAAATCATATTGGTGTGCTTTTTTAAATGGGGATTTCTGCGGGTAGTTAGTGATTTATATTTATCGCGTTTAATTATCCCGTTTAAGTTAAAATATTCTATTATGATATTTATTGCATATAATGCTACTGTCTGAATTCAAGGATCCTAATTTAGGGAAGTAGTGTGTATTCATGCTCGAGGCTCTAACCTCGTGCGCTGACTAACTTTTCAGGAATTAGTAATTGAAGAAGCTGCATAGAGTTATTTGAGGATTTGCTTGGAGGTGCAGTTAGAGTTGCTCTACCTTATGCGTGTTGATTTAGTTTAGTTTTCCATTCCTTCATATGTACTTTGAGACACATTTTATTGTTTTGATTGGGTCATTCGGTTCCAAGGTTGTATGGATTTTATTCAGTTTTATATTATTGGAGATTAGTTTATTATTTAGAGTTTAGCATGTGATGGATCTTTTATCGTTCAGTTGTTGTTATCAATTGAGTTTGATTCAATTATTTATATTGTGGATTAATTTTATATGTCTCATATCTGTCTCATGCTAAGAATGGTATTTATTGACTCACGCTCGGCTTAGTTTTGGTGGTGGCCGACGCCAGAATTAGGCGAGGTGTGACAGGTTTATGATGAAGTTAAACTGATGGCTTAATTACCTCTATACCTTTTAGTGAACTAGTAAGAATGTGATTACTAGTTGGAATTCTTTGACTTTTTTCAAAATATGATTCTAACTAAACTGGTAATGTACCGTATTTTTTTAAATGGACTAATCACTATGGAACTAGGAATCCCAAACATTTTGATGTTTATAATCTGATGAATATGGAATTATCAACTTATTATTGTCAGTGGTTTTAAACACTGATTCTATACACACTCCAACTCTCATTTATATCTATATCATTGTTATAAAACTGGTAAAACTTGCTTAGCATATTTATGTTAATTCCTTCCTTCTCCATATGCTCTAGAATAAAGGAAATAGTATCTCTTCACTACTAGAGACAGAAATTGATCACCTGTTTGCGTATGTGACCATCTAGGCAGAAATTGAACCAGATGAGAGCAAGGAGTGACACTTTTCAATTTTCTATTTTATCGTGTGTACTAGAAACGTGTAACTCATCCCTGCGGTGGTTCAACCCTATGTAACATATTAATAATGAATAAAAGGTTATGTTTTCTGCCTTAACTTTAATCCATTGCTTTATGTGTACTTTTTGTCCATTAATACAAAAAATTAGGGTGTGATACAGCCCCACCGCAGTAGGGGCAGTTATAGTACAAATTGTTGATAACGTCAGAAATGCTGTCGTACAGCAGGCACCATTAGTAGTAAAGGGACCGACTTGAGGGTAGGATTATTTTTTATGCCGGGGAATCACCCTTTTTCATAGTGACTAGATTTGCACAAGTTGTCGGCCTATTAGAGACAACCGGTAGTCTCCTTATATGTGTGGAGTCACCGTTGGGTAGTGGATCGCTTATACACTCAATCTATTGGGCTGTGGATATTGATATGGGTAGATTGTGTTTAGCCGTCGACCTTGTTATGTTAGATATGGAGGGATATAACGTCATTCTGGGTATGGATTGGCTAGTTGGATACCAGAAGATGGTGGATTTTTTTAGGAGGACTATTGTGTTCTCAATTCTAGGACAAGAGATGTTCTTAGTGGCGATGCCTCTACTCGAGGGAGGGTCGAGCACATACTTTTATTACATAGAAGACGAAACCTCACGGGAGGTGGTCCTTGTGTTAGACTCGATTCAAGTGGTGAGGGAGTTTGAGGATGTATTCCGGGAGATACACGGGCTGTTACCTAGCTGGGAAATTGAGTTTGTTATTGATATAGTGCCTAGTATGAGGCCTATAGCCCATGCACCTTATCGTATGGCCCCATCTGAGATGAGGGAGTTGAGGCAGCAGATTCAGCAACTCCTAGGGCTGGGTTTCATCTCACGGAGTACTTCACCGTGGGGTGCATTGGTATTGTTCATCAAGAAGAGGGATAAAATTCTTCGATTGTGTATCGATTACAAAGATTTGGATAAGGTCACGATCCAATATAGGTATCAATTGCCTCGAATCGATGATCTGTTCGACCAACTGAGGGGAGAAGCTTACTTCTCCAAGATATATTTAAGGTTAAATTATCATCAGTTGGCATCAGAGAAGAGGACGATCCTAAGACTATTATTCTGACACGGTATGGGTCATACGAGTTTAGGGTGTGCCATTTGATCTCGCCAATATCCCCACAGTTTAGAGAGTTACCTGACCAGTTTGTGATCGTGTTTATCGACAATATTCGGGTTTAGTCTGGCTTTGAGGATGATCATGCCAAGCACTTACGGATGATTTTACAAACACTATGGGATCACCATTTGTATGCCAAATTTAAAAAATGTGGGTTTTAGCTTTGGGAGGTGCAGTTTCTGGGCGATATTATGTCAGACGGGGGTATAACAGTTGAGCCGAGTAAGGTATCAATGGTGAGGGAGTGGGGACATCCCATGACACTGACCGAGGTTCAAAGTTTTGGGGGTTGGCCAGATACTATAGACGTTTCATTCGGGGTTTCTCAAATATTGCGGGTTCTTTGACGAATCTAACTAGAAGAGGGGTGTCATTTATTTGGAACGATAATTATTAATTATCCTTTGATGAGCTAAAGGAAAAATTGACCTTATCATTCATACTTGCACTGTCTAGGGGAGGAGTGGAGTACCGTGTTTATACTGATGCATCCTTGTAGGGACTTGGGGGTATATTACGACAAGAGGAGAGGGCTATAGCGTATGCATCTCATAATCTTAATCCCTATGAGAGGAATTACCCCACGCATGACTTGGAGTTAGTTTCAGTTGTTTTTGACATGAGGATATAGAGGGACTATCTACTGGGGGAGCATTTACCCCATTCACGGACCATAAATCCCTTCGGTATCTTTTCACACATAAAAATTTAAACATGAGGTCGAGGAGTTGGTTAGAGTTCGTGAAGGATTACCAGTTTGATATTCAGTATCATCCTAGTAAGGTTAACGTGGTGTAAAATGCATTGATCCGACGACCTGCAGGGGAGATAGCAGAGGCTTAGAAGGCGAAGTGGAGAGAGCTTCGACACGATGATGTGAATTTGAGACATGTAGTGATGTCAGAGTCTCAGGAGTCTAGATTTACAATACATCCCCGGTGGGGATAAGATGTACAATATTGGTGGTTAGGGATGAAGCGAGACATAGCGGAGTTTGTCTGGAAGTGCGCTACCTACCATCTAGTGAAGGTAAATCACCAGAGACCGACAGGGATGTTGTAGCCACTCGATATTCCCATGTGGAAGTGGGAGAGTATCTCCATGGATTTCATTACCGAATTGTCGTTATCGCAGTGAGGTCATGACTCCATATGGGTGATAGTGGATCGATTGATTAAAGTGGCACATTTTCTTTCGATTCATATGAATTTTGAGCTGAGGCAGTAGGCACCATTGTTTATTACTAAGATAGTATATTTACATGGGGTCCCGATTAATTTTATGTCCGATCGAGATAAGATCTTTGTGTCCCATTTCTATCAAATCTTTCAGGAGTCGATGAGCACGGATTTATGGTTGAGTACAACATATCACCCACAGAAAGATGGACAGACATAGAGAGTTACTTAGATGCAAGATGATATGTTGAGAATGTGCATACTTGACTTCGGGGGAGGATGAAAGCAGTGTGTTCCTTTGGTGGAGTTTGCATATAAAAACTCCTACCAGTTCACCATCGGTATGTCACCATTTGAATCATTGTACGGTCGGACTTGTCGTTCGCCTTCTTGTTGGTTAGAGGTGGGGATAACAAGTTATTGGGGCCAGAGATGATTCAGGACACCACTGCCAAGATTGAGATGATTCGAGGGCTCATCCGTATAGCTTAAGATAGGAAGAAGAGCTATGCTGATGCAGACACGAGGCACATAGAGCTTGAGGTTGGTAATCAGGTGTTGGTGCTGGTGTCTCCCATGAAGGGGTGATGAGATTCGGCAAGAAGGGGAAGCTAGTGCCTAGATATATGGGACCATTTCTGATCATCGAGAGGGTGGGACTAGTACCTTATAGGTTGGGATTATCGGAGCACCTACAGCGGATCCACGATGTGTTCCACGTGTCATCGCTGAAGCAATACCAGAGGAGCAAGTAATTTTTTGGCATGATCCATTAGAGGAGAACGACTTACATCCCGACATCTCGTACGTGGAGAGACTAGTGGAGATACTTGATCATAGTGAGCATAAGCTGTGATCTAAGGTGGTACCCTTGGTTAGAGTTTAGTGGGGGCACCACAATGTTGAGGAGACGACGTGGGAGCGGGAGGATGACATGCATGAGCAGTATCCAGAGTTATTCACTACAGGTACGTCCTAATTTCAAGGGCAAAATTCCTTTGTAAGGGGGAAAGAATATAACACCCCGTATTTCTGAGCATTTAATATTTAGTTAATTCGGGTATTTTTAAATTATATGTATGTCATAATTTAATTGAATTAATTATTATGTGTGAATTAAAAATATTAATTGAGAGAGATAATGGTTAATATTTTTAAAATAATATTACTAAGTGAATAGTAAATAATTCCTTTACATCCTTGTGACCGATAGTGACGTGATAATATTATATCCCAACCGGGAGTCAAGTGTAGACTAATTAGGGTCGGGATAGACATGTCGAACCAATAGTACTTGATTAGTACGAGAGGTACATGGACGTGATAGCAGAGTATGCCAGCATCACGAGGGGCCATTTCGGGGATACTATAGTTGTATATATTATATGTGTGTTAAATATGTACAAGTACGTTATATCTAGTTATGCGTGATACTAGAACTGATAGATTGTGTATATCTAAAAATATTTAAGTAGAGAAACTTAACTAATTGACTTAATAATAATATGGGAATAAAAATTGATTATTGATACTGGGGTAGCGTATTGTATAGGTAATACGAGTGAGCTAGACTTATCGAAGTGATTTAGGTACGTTATCTAGTTGGGATGGGTAGCATAGCTAGATAGGGTACATTAGGCGTGCACATTAGTTGAGAGGGGATGAACTCAAGAGAGTGTACGTGGAATTTACATATGTAATAAATAACTTATCTAATCTGTGATTTAATTACTTGCAAAATATTTTCAAACTGTTTATTGGGGTTTGACCCGTGTCAAAAATATTTTCAAAACCTTTTAGGCGTCCAGACGCCAATCTTTATAATTCTATCTAGGGATGAATAGCTACATCACTTGTGGAGGCTTGCAGGAGTTGCTTTAGACGCTTCAGCTCATTCATTCTAGATAAGATTTCTTTAGTATTTCATTTGGGCATGTTACCCTCAGACTATCTAGTTTTCAGTTTATTTATCAGACTGTATTCAGATTTGATTATTTATTTCAGATTGTAGTTGGATTATGTGTTTTGGGAACCGATGGTTTATTCGGTCTTATTTATTTATATATTTATCGTGTGATTGTTTAGATTATTCTTGTGTGGATGGTTTGGTTAATTTAATTTAATTTTGCATGTTGATATAATAATGAAAGATAAAATTTGGCACCAACTTATTTTAACAAAGGTGGTTAGTAATTAAAAAGTTTTTTGACAGTGATGCTAAGAATGGGCCATTTGAGATTATTAATTATTTTGATAAAGGACTGGTCAACCGTGATTAAAATAGGCGGGGTATCACATTGATAAATCGGGAATCAAGGTAGAATCGGGATTTGTGGGTTAGTACGAGACGTATAAACACGATTAATCGGTTATATATATATATATATATATATATATATATATATATATAGAGAGAGAGAGAGAGAGAGATAAAGAGGAAAACTCACTTCAAAAAATTGGTCAAAATACATTTTGTGGTTATTTTTTTAAATCCACAAAAAAATTATTGGCGCAGACCCTTATAAGTAAGGTATCTTGAGCAGTTTTTTGTAGATTCTTTAAAAATAGCTACAAAATGTATTTTGACCTAATTTTTTGAACATGGGTGTATTGGAAGGTTAATTTCAAGAAAAAAATAAAAAAAATAAAAAAAAGGTTTTTTAGGGCGTACAACTAGGTGTGATGTATAGAGCATGATGTAGATGATAATTGTCCTATGTGTGTGTGTGTGAGAGATTGATATATGTGAACATACCTACTTTAGGGATGCTATCATTGGAGGTTGCGTGTAGTGGGCGATCCACCTGGGCATGACTAGCAGGTGTTGAGTCATTTGTCCCAGGTTATAGGACTGTTGCATGACCATTGTATGTGAGTTTAGAGTCCGGTGGGGTAATGTGGTATGATTATGACCCACAAATGTATGTCTATGACCATCTCCACTTTATGTATTTACGATTTGGGATCGGTGGTGAGATTTCGACCCGATGGCCTAGGAGTGGTATGTGATATACCTGGAGCCTGATAGCATACCAGGGAATGCATCCGGGAGGACAGTTCGGGGATGTTATGTATATACGTATAAAAGAGTGTTATATGTATACGTGTGAATAAAACGAATGTGTGAATATTGAAATTATAACTAGTGTACATTTATGTGAATTTTTTAACGATAAGATTATAATTGAGAATTATAATGATATGGCTTACGTGATTATTAAGTGAGAAACAAAGTAAAGTATAATATGTACGGCACGGTTAGGCTAGAGGCTTAGCGTATTATGCTACTTTAAGGGACTAAACTAGTTAGGAAGGGTAGCATAACTTGGAAATTAAAATCCATGCGTTAGGTACGCATAACAGATGAGGGGCAAGGATAATCTCATGCAAGTGCGACATCCGATGAATATGAATAATTTTGTTGTATATTCATTGTTGCATTTTAAATAGTTGCAAATATGTTTATAATGGTTTTGGGCTCTTACCCATATCAAAAATCCTTTTTCAAAACCTTTTAGGTTCTCAGCCACAGGGACACCAAGCTTAGCTATCCTTCCGGTCAGATGATTATGCAGTAACTGTGGATGCCTACAGGGTTTGACTAGACACTTCTAGATAGGATGTTATTTCAGTATTTTTTACTTCGGGCATGTCGCCCATTGTTGGACAACTTTTCCTTTAGACTTTATTATTTTATTTCCTTATCAGTTGGATGATTATATTTGGAGTTACCTAGAGTTATTTGTTTATTTTATCTATTTCACGTCATTAGTATTCATTTTATTCTTGCGGTGAATATTTATTTAAATGATGGAATGGTTATTTAAAAGGTTGAATGTTTTAATAAGGCAAGTTATTAAGCTTTAAAAGTTGATATCGGACTTAATAGGTTATTAGTAATTAATTTGTTTTTCAACAGTGATGCTAAGAATGGAATCAAACATGATTCTCATTTAATTTAATAAAGGCCTGATCAACCAGTATTAGAATAGGCAGGGTGTCAAAGTTACTCTGATGCCGATAGTTGTGCATTACTTTCGTTATTTGAATACCAATTTTGTTTAGTTATTTCGTTCGTTGAATCCCGATTAGTAACTTATTTTTTTATAATTAAGGGTGCAAGCATATTTGATACTAGTACTCGGATTGAATGTTATAGTTAAGGGTGCAAGCATACTTGATACTAGTACTATACAGGAGGAGGCTTTTACTCCCATACAGGTTGAAATAATATAGGAGGGGGAACAACCAACGAATGTCCCTGATGCTAGTAGTGAAGCTGGTGAATCTGAAAATGAGGCAAGTCCATCCAATAAGGGAGAGTATGTCACAGCCCCACAAGATTATGGTGGGCCAAATGATCTTCGGTTGCTGAAACACTTCACTAACCCTATTGAGTATGCAATATGGATGTGTTTAAAGGTAAAAAACTTAACTTTATTTTGTATGTTTATTATTGATGTCTAAAACTGGACTAACTCCAAATTTATAATCACAGATAAAAATAAGAAAAGTAACCCAAATCAAGAAAAGTAACCCAAATCACACATATAAGAGACAAGAATTTTAGAGTGGTTCGGTTGTAAAATAACCTACGTCCACTGTTATTTTTATTCTGTAGGGTTTACAATAGCTTAGTATGGTGTGCATATGAGTGATTCGAGTTATCTCTTGGGCCAAGGGAGTAGTTTTGTATTTATAGGAATGCGAAACCCTAAATTTATAGCGCCTCTATGTACAATAAGTAAAACTCTTAGAATTCAGTGCTGGTTGGCATCCATTCCGAGTAACTATTGATGTTCCTATTGGTTGGTATTCTGGAGTTGGTCAGTAATCCAAACGACTAAGTGTCAATGAAGCCGATCAAGTAGGTTGGTCGTCCACGTTGGATGATAGGTGTACATTCATCATTGGTCCATGTGGGAGTATAATTTTTACATATAACAAAAAGACACTAATGCTCCATTCTTGATGGTTACGTGAGAGTATGGAGTATTCAGCTCATAAAGTTGATTGGCATTCTGTTTAATGTTTGGTCGGCAGTCGACCTCCCATACTTGTAAAAAACTTTGCCGGCACTATTTGATGATGGCATTTTTGTAAATAATTTAAACTTTTTTGAACTGCCAAAGGACACAATCGTCTTTTAATGCTTTGGAAAGTGTGCAGTCGGCGATAGCTACATGGTTCGTTCAGTTAATCATTTCATTCCCATTTCTCGAGGAAACCTATAAATAAGTGCGAAGTTTCCCTCTTTCCTCAAATCTTCTGAACTTTAGTTATCTCTTTGCTTTCGAGTTTGTCTCAGTACGTTTGTTTCCTTCTTTAGTTTTTGCCATCGTCTTTGATTCATTGTAAGCCTTCTTTCCATTTCCTTTGTTTTATCATATTTTCCACTTTTTCACCATGGTTCACATCGTTGAGGAGAACTCTTTAAATGAGTACAGAGAAAAAGGAAAAATCCCACCTTGAGTAAACTTAGAGATACCTAGGGGACACTTATTCCCTTTCTGAGGGTCACTGGATCCCAACCTTATTTATAGTTGAGTGTGGTATCACTTTTCACCCCAATCCCCTTTTTCTTCAATTTTGCCAATATTTCGACGTAGTTCCTACTAGAGTAGCCCCCCAACACTTTAAGGGCTGTAAATGGGGTTAATAGATTAAACAAACTTTATGGGACCTATATTGGGGTTTTGGAGTTGATATTCTGTTACAAGTAGGTAACTGTTAGAGGAGTACCTACTACTTGAAGACTAGGCAAGCCAATAGGGATTTAGTAGTAAATCTATGTAACACCCCGCCTAATTAAATACCGGGTGGCCAGCCCCATACCAAATTAAAACAGAATATACAGTTGGCTCATTCTTAGCATCACTGTCGAAAACATTTACAACTCACCCAATACTCAATTAAGCTGGTGTTAAAAACTTTCCAAATTTTAATTCAACCAAATTCATTTCTAGTTTAAGAATAACACAACACATTTTATTCTACAACACTGATAACCAAATAGATAACACAAAAGAATTTAGATGAAATTGGAATAAACATTCCCAAATAGTATTACTCCATTACAGTAATCCAAACAATATCAAATGTATTAAAATGACATGAACACAATAGTATTTTACCTCGATAGAAAAGATAACTGAATCCTTTGGGCGACATGCCCCAACTAAGAGAATACTGTGAATCAAATGAAGATAGGCGTCTAAGCAATAATCCATAGCTCCATAACCTGTCATAATCAACTAAGGTTGGCGTCCCTGCTACTGGACACCTGATATAGGAGATACAATAGAAAAGAAAATATGCAAGGAAAGGGGTCAAAACCCGATTGTGTAAATGATTTTTAAAACAACAAGTATTTAACAAGTGCAATAAATCTTTTATTATGTACATGTTAGATCCAACTCTCACTTGCCATTCTCACCTCTCAACTAGAGTGCACCCTTAACGTTTCCTATTAACCTCCTAGTTAATGGTTTCTCTTTTCTAGTCTCCATATTATAATTCCATTCCCATATCATAACCCTGTATGTCCCATACCATACGTCACATTATTATTAATTAAGATTTTCAATTCTTTAAGAATAAACATTCATTCACTTAATTTCGTTCTTTTTCTCTATTCACCGTTATCTACAATTATCACCGTAGATAGATTTAATCACAATATATATCCATTCAATCATTTAATTCATTACATATATATATATATATATATATATATATATATATATATATATATATATATATATATATATATATATATATTCATATATAATACGGCACCCCGAGTCACAGCTGCGGTGCAATGCATTACTCTACTATCATGTCCTAATATCGCTGGTCGCCGAATAGGAGACAAAAGGTTCGGTAAGGATACCTCGAACCATAAACAACAACACAATCATTGGAGGCGAACATAGTTCTCATACCCATGGGTCACGCACATACCTACGTACCCATAGTCAGCGAACTTATCAACTCCCCGATAAGTCTTTCATAGACCTATGTTCTCGAGCGATAAATCAAAGATCCCATGGATTCATCAGGATATGACTGCCCTCACGCGCATACCTCCCACCGATAGCAAGTAAGCTAGGTATGTCATACACATAAATCATCAATCAATCAAATAGGCATTATCATACCTATAATATAATATCAATAAGGTAATATCACTACCCTAAGATAATTCCCATACGTATCATTATATCTTTTTTAAATTCCACGTATTAAAATATCATATCTTTACTTCATAATTTAATTATCCTCGCATCCTATAACATCTCTCCATTCCCGGCGTCGTTAAGGTTCATGCGCGGAGCGTCTCGCAAAGCGAAATCCAAACAAGGAACCCCTCCAATACACTACTACTTAACTTTGTCGATCGAGGAGGTCCGACAACTTCAAATACGCGATCGGGATAACCTCATACCCTCTTTCAACCAAATGTGTTCTAAACTCTCATCTCTATCCAGGAGACATACCAGTACGCTCTTGTGCTACACTCAGCCCTTGCGAAATCAATAATGAGCTTAAACTCAGTCCTCGATGTTTAAATTATAACCTTAAGGCTACCCAGGTGTTATATTAAATTTCCCCTACTTGAACTATCCTTAATCCTCATACAAACAGATTAGAATCCAACAAATGAATCTACCAACCGAAATCTCTTTAACTTTAATTATCATAATTCTAATCAATTAAATCCCAATCAAATTAATTCAAATCTTAACTAAGGCTTACTGATCTTCTCTAAGTCCCATAATATCCAATTAATAATCATCGAAGATCTACAAAAGTTTTGGGATAAGAACCAACATTAAAAAGAAACAACCTCATGAATTCTCATATTTTCAATAATCGAAAAAATCAGATCCAAAAATTATTCAAATCATCAATCCGATTTCAGATTTGGATTCTACACGAAAAATTGA
Source organism: Sambucus nigra (assembly GCA_949130495.1). Lineage (NCBI taxonomy): Eukaryota > Viridiplantae > Streptophyta > Magnoliopsida > Dipsacales > Adoxaceae > Sambucus > Sambucus nigra. The sequence goes on along the minus strand of OX422217.1, from coordinate 27,986,026 downwards.
GTCAGGTATGTGTTTTGAGTTTTTCTTAAATCTCATCCAAATGCACTAAAAAAGAAGATCTAAACATTCCAAATTGGCTCTTCTCATTCCACTCGTTTTTGCCTTTTTTTTTTCCAGAAAATTATCAACATATTATCTTCAAGAACACAAAAATGATTTTCAGAATTTCTTCCATTGATATATGATTATTTTGTGGATTATTATTATCCTACAACATGAGTTTACTTCCTATATCATTTCAGTTTTTAGAAATTCATAAAACAACTCCATTATGTCTTCCAAACATGAAAAATCATCTCTTTTCATAATTATTCTAACATGGACAATATACGAACTTAAGTTGCAAGTATCATACACTTGCCTTTACTGAAAATCTGATCCTTTGGAGTTGAATAACATAGGTGGTGATGGTGGTGGTGACCTTTGACCTTTGGTTCTCCTCCTTCCCAAATAACCTTTCACTTTTCAAGAAACCTTTCATTTTTCTCTAGGAAGTTGACTTCTCTAATTTGTGAAGAGGAGATGTATAACCCACGTACACTTAATCTCCAAATACTTATAATATGACAAAACTCGAAATCACTATTCATCCCCCTTAGAAAAAATAACCAAAATGCCCTTTTGGGTTGTCTTTTCATTTCCAAATGACCCGAGACTCAAAATTAACATCCAAATAGACTTTTCTGACCATTTGGAACCTTCCGGACGCAACGACGCAGTCAAAATGACTATAAGGTCGATTGAAAATAAATTTCCTTTTAAATTTAATAAATTAGTCCCGACACGTCCCATACCGCCTCTGACTAAAAATCTAATTATATCATACCGTCATATCAATGACATCACATTCATATATTACCTAAATATCTTTAAGTAATATTCAGAATCATCCATTTTAATATCCACAATCCAGATAAAACCCAAATGAATTAATTAATAATAAAAATCCAATTAATCCATTAATTTAAAGTATAACCCATTTTAAAAGTCATAAAAATTACGGGGTATTACATACTTCCCCCCTTATAACATAATTTTGTCCCCAAATTCAGGAATATAAGCCATAACGGCAAGGTCAACTCCGAGTATAAATCTCACATCGCAAGAAATCTAAGACGTACCGCTCATACTGTACATTAACGAAAATCCCTATTGATGTTATACGCCAAGCCTCACCATATAGTTCCATCTGAATCGAATATAAACTTTACCCAATCTTTCCTATACCATCCTCGTGACAAAGTTTGGGAAAAATGATCCTCACATATTGAACAAATAATTCCTGAAGTCCCAACTACTTACTTTTTCACAATTATGAAAACTACTACCATTCAACCATCCAGGGCGCCCATACACCCTATCGTACCACTTTCATTATAATATTTATTGCAAAGGTTATAAACTCTCATCCTAAAGACCTAACTTATTTCGACTCCCAGCTGTTATTAGTTTCATGCGTGGGTTGTCTCGCAAGCGAAATCCAAATAAGGAACCACCCTGATACACTACTTCCTAAAGTAGTTGGTCATCGAAACTCATAAGGTCCTTAGTCAATAGTATATAAAAATTTGGTTTATCGAAAAAAATATCAGGTTATTCGATTTTAAAAAAAAAAGTATGTTTTATTGATTTCAAATAGAGTATACTCATCTACTCTTCTCTAGAAGACAAGATGCTGGTTAATAGTAATACATATGCTTTCGTATACCACAAGTCAATGCATGCCGATAGTCACATCATGCTCGGACATGCCCAAAGTAAGTAATCCCATGATAAAAATCAAACACACGTGATAACATGTAATATATAGGTGTCCCACACCCCATAGTGAGTCTACGTAAATAACGATGCTATAGGCTAAGTTTAGCAACCCTTTTTAGCCCCCACAATATTAATCGCTATTAAAATCAATATGCCTCATAATTCCTTAGATAGGAAACATACCCTCATTTGCGGGTGGTGGTTATTGAATCCCAATATTATAACTTTGCTCCGATGAATCAAGAAAAATTTTACCCCAAATTTTCAGTTCTAGTTAACCACACTCCACTATATGCCAAAGCCTTTGAATATATTGTCTTTGTTAGGTAACACACACAATTCTCGCATTTCAAGAACTTCTACTGATGACTCTCCTCAATTTGTCCATAATAGGGGTGACCTCGACTATGGTCATCATACTTGAACATACTTCATAACCTCCTAAGTACGATCTCCGCTATCCGTCCAATGGTCCTCATCTGCCATACTTGTCGTATGAACCCGTTCGAACGCAATAAGCTTCACTAATATATACGTGATCTTACCAAAGCAATCAACAATCCTAAACATAGGGCTCTACATCAAAGAACGCTAAGCTGAAAACATAGTAAGCCGTACAGACCCTAAAGGACACTAGAACCTGATGCTCTGATACCATCTATAACACCCCGCCTAATTAAATACCGGGTGGCCAGCCCCATACCAAATTAAAACAGAATATACAGTTGGCTCATTCTTAGCATCACTGTCGAAAACATTTACAACTCACCCAATACTCAATTAAGCTGGTGTTAAAAACTTTCCAAATTTTAATTCAACAAAATTCATTTCTAGTTTAAGAATAACACAACACATTTTATTCTACAACACTCATAACAAAATAGATAACACAAAAGAATTTAGATGAAATTGGAATAAACATTCCCAAATAGTATTAATCCATTACAGTAATCCAAACAATATCAAATGTATTAAAATGACACGAACACAATAGTATTTTACCTCGATAGAAAAGATAACTGAATCCTTTGGGCGACATGCCCCAACTAAGAGAATACTGTGAATCAAATGAAGATAGGCGTCTAAGCAATAATCCATAGCTCCATAGCCTGTCATAATCAACTAAGGTTGGCGTCCCTGCTACTATATAGGAGATACAATAGAAAAGAAAATATGCAAGGAAACGGGTCAGAGCCCGATTGTGTAAATGATTTTTAAAACAGCAAGTATTTAACAAGTGCAATAAATCTTTTATTATGTACATGTTAGATCCAACTCTCACTTGCCATTCTCACCTCTCAACTAGAGTGCACGCTTAACGTTTCCTATTAACCTCCTAGTTAATGGTTTCTCTTTTCTAGTCTCCATATTATAATTCCATTCCCATATCATAACCCTGTATGTCCCATACCGTACGTCACATTATTATTCTTTTACATTAATTCATTTACAAATTAAGCTTTTCAATTCTTTAAGAATAAACATTCATTCACTTAATTTCGTTCTTTTTCTCTATTCACCGTTATCTACAATTATCACCGTAGATAGATTTAATCACAATATATATCCATTCAATCATTTAATTCATTATATATATATATATATATATATATATATATATATATATATATATATATTCATATATAATACGGCACCCCGAGTCACAGCTGCGGTGCAATGCATTACTCTGCTATCATGTCCTAATATCGTTGGTCGCCGAATAGGAGACAAAAGGTTCGGTAAGGATACCTCGAACCATAAACAACAACACAATCATTGGAGCCGAACATAGTTCTCATACCCATGGGTCACGCACATACCTACGTACCCATAGTCAGCGGACTTATCAACTCCCCGATAAGTCTTTCATAGACCTATGTTCTCGAGCGATAAATCAAAGATCCCATGGATTCATCAGGATATGACTGCTCTCACACGCAAACCTCCCACCGATAGCAAGTAAGCTAGGTATGTCATACACATAAATCATCAATCAATCAAATAGGCATTATCATACCTATAATATAATATCAATACCCTAAGATAATTCCCATACGTATCATTGTATCTTTTTTAAATTCCACGTATTAAAATATCATATCTTTACTTCATAATTTAATTATCCTCGCATCCTATAACATCTCTCCATTCCCGGCGTCGTTAAGGTTCATGCGCGGAGCGTCTAGCAAAGCGAAATCCAAACAAGGAACCCCTCCAATACACTACTACTTAACTTTGTCGATCGAGGAGGTCCGACAACTTCAAATACGCGATTGGGATAACCTCATACCCTCTTTCAACCAAATGTGTTCTAAACTCTCATCTCTATCCAGGAGACATACCAGTACGCTCTTGTACTACACTCAGCCCTTGCGAAATCAATAATGAGCTTAAACTCAGTCCTCGATGTTTAAATTGTAACCTTAAGGCTACCCAGGTGTTATATTAAATCTCCCCTACTTGAACTATCCTTAATCCTCATACAAACAGATTAGAATCCAACAAATGAATCTACCAACCGAAATCTCTTTAACTTTAATTATCATAATTCTAATCAATTAAATCCCAATCAAATTAATTCAAATCTTAACTAGGGCTTACTGATCTTCTCTAAGTCCCATAATATCCAATTAATAATCACCGAAGATCTACAAGAGTTTTGGGATAAGAACCAACATTAAAAAGAAACAACCTCATGAATTCTCATATTTTCAATACTCGGAAAAATCATATCCAAAAATTATTCAAATCATCAATCCGACTTCAGATTTGGATTCTACACGAAAAATTGAGTCAGGTATGTGTTTTGAGTTTTTCTTAAATCTCATCCAAATGCACTAAAAAAGAAGATCTAAACATTCCAAATTGGCTCTTCTCATTCCACTCGTTTTTGCCTTTTTTTTTTCCAAAAAATTATCAACATATTATCTTCAAGAACACAAAAATGATTTTTAGAATTTCTTCCATTGATATATGATTATTTTGTGGATTATTATTATCCTACAACATGAGTTTACTTCCTATATCATTTCAGTTTTTAGAAATCCATAAAACAACTCCATTATGTCTTCCAAACATGAAAAATCATCTCTTTTCATAATTATTCTAACATGGACAATATACGAACTTAAGTTGCAAGTATCATACACTTGCCTTTACTGAAAATCTGATCCTTTGGAGTTGAATAACATAGGTGGTGATGGTGGTGGTGACCTTTGACCTTTGGTTCTCCTCCTTCCCAAATAACCTTTCACTTTCCAAGAAACCTTTCATTTTTCTCTAGGAAGATGACTTCTCTAATTTGTGAAGAGGAGATGTATAACCCACGTACACTTAATCTCCAAATACTTATAATATGAAAAAACTCGAAATCACTATTCATCCCCCTTAGAAAAAATAACCAAAATGCCCTTTTGGGTTGTCTTTTCATTTCCAAATGACCCGAGACTCAAAATTAACATCCAAATAGACTTTTCTGACTATTTCGAACCTTCCGGATGCAACGACGTAGTCAAAATGACTCTAAGGTCGATAGAAAATAAATTTCCTTTTAAATTTAATAAATTAGTCTGACACGTCCCATACCGCGTCTGACTAAAAATCCAATTATATCATACTGTCATATCAATGACATCACATTCATATATTACCTAAATATCTTTAAGTAATATTCAGAATCATCCATTTTAATATCCACAATCCGGTTAAACTCAAATGAATTAATTAATAATAAAAATCCAATTAATCCATTAATTTAAAATATAACCCATTTTAAAAGTTATAAAAATTACGGGGTATTACAATCTACTTGACTCCAATAAGGATTATTGAGATTATGGTATTATTGTCAAAAACTGGCAATATTCCCCCTCCCAACTGGGGTGGCTTATACTGTCCTAGATGTCCCTAATCAGGATGAGGCATATGTTATCACTCAGTTAATTAGTTTTCCTATTTTGATTTGTATTTATGATATATGGCGACTAACGTTACTGTTTCTTTTTTATGAAGATGAAAGTAAAGAAATGTGCCCCCCAAAAGGGGAAATTAACCTCAATGACCTCAAGTTTTTATGGGGCTTGAACCAAAAGTTCGGAGAAGAACATTCCAGGGCGGCATCATTATTATTGGAATATAAAAGTCTCACATTTTTTATTGCTCGACCTACACTTGCTCTGCCCTCAATTATTGTTAACCTTGATGAAGATCCTGTGCCAACTTCTTCAGCCACTGAGTCTATTGGTGTTGAAGTTATTCCAAGAGGAACTTCTTCCTCATTTGAGTCTTTGGACATTTTTGAAATTCTTCTTTCTCCTTCTGTAGAGATGACTAAGAGGAAGAGTCCCAACCTTATGGGTCCTCTATCTCTAACCCCCAAGAAGGTTGTTGATACTGACAAGAAGTCAGTTGAAAAAAAGTCTAAGGCCAGTGACAAGAGGCCTATTAGTGCTGATGAAACTCATGCCAAGGAACACTAATTGAATAGGATAAAAAGAGGTTTACTTGATCCTTCAAAATAGTTATAAAAGACATCACTTAAGCAACAGGCCTTAGCCGCAAAGAAAACCACTAAGAGTTAGTGAAGAATATTTAGGCTGGCATGGACATTGGGTCAAACTATATTGTTGTTAACCCTAGATTATCTAGGGGTTTGATCAAATCTAGGACCCTTCCTACTGATCGGGCTGCTTCAGCACCCATGTCGAGATCCTGGCTCATTGAGAGAGCTTTCCACAATCCGACCTTGGTAATTTTTCCCTTTTTCTGCCTTTTCTTATTATTTTTGAACTTCTTCTAACCATTTGGTGTTTGTTCCTTTTGTAGTTTTTGGTTGACTTCAACCAAATAATGGAGAAGGATGACCAGTTAAGAACTTCTCTTGATGAAGTTGAAGAGGCATTTGAAGGCTTGAAGCAGTCCTTAGATGGTTCCCGAGAAGTTTTGGCAGCACAATAAAAGTCTTGGGAAGAAGAATTATAAAAGGCCAATGATAAGGCTAATACTTCTGAAGGCTAGATAAATGTTGTTGAGGAAAGTGCTGAAGCTGCAGAGAAAAAGCTGACTAATGCTGAAGGCAGAGCCAAAGCTATCGAGGAGAAACTCTCAGATGCCACAGTTAGGGCACAAACTGCTGAGGGTAAAGTGGCTGCTTTGAACGTTAAGAGAAAATCTACTTTTGATAAGGGATAGGAGAAGGACATCTATGCTGCCTCTGCTCAGGTTGAGTATGCCAAGAAATGGTCCTTTAAAATATGGTGGACTGAGGCTTTAAAGGTGGTCGACACGGAAGAAAGCTCCAAACTTTTCGCAAAACATGACCCTGGCACTGCTCCTAACTTGGATGAGGAGTTTGATAATGAAGAAGGGTCATGAGAATTTTCTGTTATACCTATTGTGTCTTCAATGGTGCCCATCACTATTGTTGACTAACCAGTTGCTGGCCAAGACTAGTCCAAAAATAAGGAGAAGGTCTAATAAGTTTACTTTTTTTTATTTTTCTTTGTCTTTTATTTCTCGTAGATTTATCCCCTTTTTTACTTCATTTATTAATTAATTAATGAATACGTTTTTATCTTCCATTGTTGTTTATGCCTGAGAATGACTTATGGTTTTTGTTGAACTGTGTTGTTTTACTTCCTATGTTGTTTAATCTTTTGGATTTCCACAAAATCATGTATTTTTAACTTTCTAGTTTTATGCTAAGAAAAAGGCTATAATTTATGTTAAATTTGACCTGCTCAAACGAAGTAAAAATATCCTGAAGGCTGGTCATGTTCCCATGTTTGAGGAAGACTTAAAATGTGTTTCTCGGCCTCGATGTATCCGACCAAGTGAAATTAACATACATGCGCCACTTGCCATTTTTCCTTTTGACTATCACCATATTGGCCAACCAACTAGGGTACTTGACATCTTTAATTAACTGTGCTAGCTGCAACTTTTCTACTTCTTCTTGGATTACTGTACTCTTCTTGGGGTTGAACACTCTTCTCCTTTGTTTGATCGGCTTGGAACTTGGATAAATATTAAGCTCATGACACGTGGAGTTTGAATTAATTCTTAGCATATCTTAATGTCTCCAAGTGAAAAAAAAATCCCATTCTCTTAGGAAAGTAATTAATTCATGTTTTAGAGAAGGAGATAAATTGGAACCTATCTGAGTGGTTCTTTCCGGCTTCTCAACATCCAACACAATAGCTTCAATTTCTTCCATAACTTATCCCTTTACCAGCTACTCTTCCTCTCGAGGATCTAGAGTGTTGATATGGAAAGTAGTTGCGCTCTTCATTTGCATCTCTTCCTAGTCAACTGATGTATAATAACATTCTCTGGCATCTTTCTAACTGCCATTTACTATGCTGACTCTATAATTCGTTGGAAACTTTATGCATTGGTGCACTATAGATGTCACAACCTCTAACTGTTTGATTTCAACTCTTCCTAGGATGATATTGCAAGCCGACAAGATATTTTTATCTAATACAAATAAGCGAATTCTTTCTCTCCTGCTCGCCGGTCAGGTGCCTACCAAGACTTCCAGTTTAATAGTTCCTAATGGGCAGACTTTCTCTCCTGCAAATACGATGAGAGGTCTATGGTAAGGTTCTAACTTACTGATTTTTTTCCCTAGGCTGTCGAAATAGTTGTTAAACATTACATTAGTTGAGCTCCTATTGTCAACCAATATCCTTACGACTCAGTGATTATGAACTATGCATGTGATAACTAACGGATCGTCACAAGGATAGAGAATCCCATTCAGATCATTATTGGAAAACCTAATTATTAGCATGTCTTTGTTAAATTTCCTCGACTGACTATCAATGGATCCAGCCATATCAAGTTGTCTGACAGTAGGGCAGGCTTTGACTTCATTCAGATAAGCTTTCCGTTTTGTTCTAGCATCACCACTTACAATAAAATGTCCTCCCAAGGATATCATGTTAATCTCAACCACTAGTTCATCAGGCTTCTTGGACAAGTCAGGATCTTCTTCAAAATTATCATTTCTTGCTCTCTTGTTATCATCCCTTGCTTAGGCTAGAGATTATGACCTCTTTCGATCATTTCTATTTCCATTTCGATCAATAAACTTACTCAACTTTCCATGTTGAATAAGATTTCAATCGCATTCTTTAATGCAATGCAACTACTGGTGTTGTGCCCATGATCCCTACAAAAGTCGCAATACTTGGACTTATCCCTCTTATTGGGGGGTGTCTTCAACTTTTCAGACCAACTCAAATCCATGTTTCCTTTGATCTCCTCTAAGATATGGTGAATACCCTTATTAAGCGGGATATATTCATCATACTTGTTAACCTAATCCAACTTCTTGTCTTTCTGATCGTTCTTGATGGTTTGGAATTATTTTTCAGACCTTCACTTCTGGTCTCAGGAGCTTCCATGGCTAACATAGCTTCCTCGACATTCATAATTTTTCCAGCTTTAGCCATTAGTTCTGTCATGGTTTTGGGTGGATTTTTGGCTAAGGCATAATAAAGATCTTGAAAAAGTAACCCACTCATAAGTGCTACTATGGTTATTTTCTCCTCATAGTCTACCACCTTCAGCTTTTCATTATTAAAATGAGTAATATATTCTCTTGTGCCTTCTCCTAGATTTTATCGTACGATCAAGATATAAGTGACACTCTTGATCGGCTTAGCCCCAAAATAAAAATTATCGATGAACAACTCAGCTAAGTGATGAAAACTAGAGATTTTACCTCTTGGGAGATTGTTATAGCAAATGTGAGTTGGCTCTATAATAGAACTGAAGAAAGCTCTGCATTTCATCTCGTCGGGAACTGAAAAGATGTCGGCAACAGCTTGATATTGCTTTATATACAAGTCTGGATCAGTTTTCCCATCATACTTGGAGGTAACCACCGGTGGTTTGAATTTGGAAGGTGTTGGGTATTCAATAATTACTTGGATGAAAGGTTATTCTTCGATGAAACTCCTCTAGAATGGATTCTTTGTTTTGGCCATTTCTCCTAGCCCATCTTCTAACCATTGCATGGATCCTTTCCACGGATGCTCATCTGGTTTAGACTTGGCTGAGGTAGATTTAGATGCCTTATTGTGCCTATGTGATGAACTCTCCTCCCGAGAGGTCTTCTCGGTATATATAGAGCCCCTCATACTGGACCTAGATCTTGTGGAACCTTCTCGATATTCACGATAATGATCTTGCTCCTTATGATGTTCTCTGGTTACTCGAGGGCCTAACCGATCAAAAGCAGACTCTCTACTGAGCCTCTCTAAGAAACTTGGTCTTTCTTTATAAAAAGATTCACTATTATAGTAATCAGTTGACCATAAAGAAGTTGCACTAGGACGATATGACCTATCGCGAGAAGAACGAGAATGATAACTTCTTTCATGCCTAACTGGTGGTGGTGGTAGCATGTCCCTTTTGGAATCAGAGGATTTAGATTATATGGTACGAGCCAACTGCTTATCAGTCTCCTGAATGGCTTCTTGACCTCTAGCTCGGTTGAGCATAATTCCTTATAAATTTGTCGCACTTGGGGGAGCAGATGGAATGATGGTTTTGCTTTCACTTCGAGCGCTATTCTCAGGATCAGTCATTGCTTTCGAAATAAAGAAACAAAATAAGTGGCAGAGAGCGATGACAGGCAAACGTTCCCACAGACGACGACAATTTGTTGATGTCTAACAATGGACTGACTCCAAATTTATAATCATAGATAAAAATAAGAAAATTAACCCAAATCAAGAAAAGTAACCCAAACTACACACACACAAGAGATAAGGTCTTTAGAGTGGTTAGGCTATAAAATAGCCTACGTCCACTGTTATTTTTATCCAGTAGGGTTTACAATAGCTCAGTATGGTGTGCATATGAGTGATTCGAGTTGTCTCTTGAGTCAAGGGAGTAGTTTTGTATTTATAGGGGCACAAAACATTAAAGATGAGCATAGTTATATTTCCAAGCATTAACATCTGTGTACAATAAGTAAAACTCTTGGAATTTAGTGCTGGTTGGCATCCCTTTGGAGTAACTGTTGATGTTCCAATTGGTTGGCCTTTTGGAATTGGTTATCAATCTAGCCGACTAAGTATCAATGAAGCTGATCAAGTTGGCTAGTCGGCCACGTTGGGTGACAGGTGTATGTTCATCATTGGTCCACGTGGGAGTATAATTTTTACATACGACAAAATTATGAAAATGACTTACCTCTTCAATGTTTATTATGTAGTCCGATCATGGACCACTATTATGTATGAACCACTGGACTAACATAAATGATTGGAAAAACTAAGTTTAAGCGTCCGAGATGGGGTTCAAAAGTCTGATATAATTGGGTTGATCCAACACGGTTACTGCTATATAGATTATGCATTGATTTCTACATTCATCGAGTGGTGGCATACCGATACTAATATTTTTCACATGCCCTTCGAAGAGATGACCATAACACTTGATGACGTACTCTAGATTTTGAAATTCCTTGTACTTGGAATGTCTGTGTGCGGACACGATAGAGGAAGGGAGTTACAACCCACCAAGGCTATATATATATATATATATATATATATATATATATATAGAGAGAGAGAGAGAGAGAGAGAGAGAGAGGAGTTGGGGTTGTTTTTACTTAGATTAAATACATTAGCGGAGAAGAAGCTGGCCTGAGATTGTTATGTTAACGGAAAGAGTGGGGAATTTGTTTATGTGTTTAGTTATTTTTTCCATTGTGGTATTTGAATAAAATAGTTATGTACCAATGTTTTTTTAATCGAACATGATTAAGAAAAAAAAATGTTAGTCAAGCATTTTTCATCTTAGTCCTTGGCCAATATTTTTTTTACTCTATTTCACTTACATATTTTTTCGGTACTAAGGTTCCTAACCCCTTAATATATACCTTATAAGTTAGGTTATACGCAAACTTAACATTTGTAAATTACAATAAATCGTGTTTATATATAAAATTCCATGTATAAATTATAATTTTTTCAAAAAAAATATAATCTATGTACCAAATTTATTATATACATTAAGGGAGAGGGACCTTAGTGCCCAAAAAATATGTTAGTGGACTAAAGATAAAAAAAATACGGACCAGGGAGTTAAGCCAAAAAACTTTAACATAAACTAAGGAAAAATGATATCTTCCTTCAAATGATGTACCACATCAATAAAATAATGAATTGTGTGTTACCTACTTCACACAACGTACAACACTTACTATGCTACATGCTATGTGGGACGATTTAAGAAAGTCACTTTTATACTCGTAGCATTACTCTAAATTAACCACTTTCAATTATAGATAAATATAACTTATATCCCTAAACTTTGTGCTTATCATATGTGCTTTAAACTCAACATTATATCCCCTTTGATTATGTACAACTCATATTGTTAATAGTGTGACCAAAATACCAATATACTCTTAAAAAATCATAATAAAATCAAATTTGATTGTGAATAAAGTCACCCCATAGACAAAAAACATAAATTGACTCGACCCAACTTGTATTTACTTTCATTTTTTGTGAATAAGAAAACCAAACTAACATAAAGTAAATTAAAAATCTCATGTAAATTATTTAATGCAATTTTAAGCCTATTCTACACCTATAATTATGTATCGGCTCTCATTGCAAACATAGCAAGACAAAAATACCCTTAAAATGTTCAAACAATCCTAATTTTAAGTGTGGATAAATTTAACTCATACTCACTGTTCTATGTGAAAATTATACCCCATATGTACCAATGATGAATACACCTGTCATCTAACGTGGACGACTAGCCTACTTGATCGGCTTCAAAGACACTTAGATGGTTGGAATGTCGACCAACTATAGAAGGCCAACCAACAGGAACATCAATAGTTACTCGGATGGGATGCCAACCAGCTATGAATTCTTAGAGTTTAACTTATAGTACACAGATGTGAACACCTGGCAATATGAAGGCGTTCCATCTTTAGGGCTTGGCATTCCTATAAATACAAACTAATCCCTTAGCTCAAGAATCAACTTTAATCACTCATATGCACGCTATACAGAGCTATTATAAACCCCAATGAATAACAACAATAATGGATGTAGGCAATTTTACAGCTGAACCACTCTAAAATCTTTGTCTCTGGTGTGTGTGTGGTTTGAGTAATTTTTATTATTTTTATTTGTAATTATAAAATTGGAATCAATCCATTTCTAGACATAAAAAAATTGGCACCGTCTGTGGAAACGTTTGTCTGTCATCGTTCTCTACTATCTATTTTATATTTTATCTCTAAAGAAATGAATGATCCAGAAAATATCGCTCGTAATGAAGGTAACACCGTTATTCTATCCGCTCCTCCTAGGGCGGCAGATTTGCAAAGCATTCTTCTCAAGCTTGATAAAGTTTAAGAAGATATGCAGGAGACTCTTAAGAAGTTACCTCACACCATGCAATCTAAGTCCTCTAATTCCAGAAACGATATGCCACCACCACCACCACCACCACCACCAGTTAGGCATGAAAGAAGTATATATTCTCATTCTTCTCACGATAGGTCATATCGTCCTGATGCAACTTCTTCGTTCCGTTAATTGATTACTATGATGGTGGATCTTTTTCTAAAGAAAGACCACGTGTACTGGAAAGGCTCAATAGGGAGTCTTCCTTTGATCGATTAGGCCCCCGGGTAACCAGAGGGCATCATAGGGAGCAAGATTGTCGTCGTGAATATAAAGAAGGTTCCACAAGATCAAGGGACAGTATGAGGGGCTTTTTACGTGCCGAGCAGACCTCTCAAGGGGAGAGTTCAACACATAGGCACATCAAAGTTGCTAAATTTACCTCGGCTAAGTCTAAACTAGAGGAGCATTCATGGAAGGGATCCATAAAACGGTTAGAAGATAGGCTATGAGAAATGGACAAGATAAAAAATCCATTGCAGAGGAGTTTCATTAAAGGGTTACCTTTTATCTAAGCAATTGTGGAATATCCTAAACCCTCAAAATTTAAGCCACTAGTAATTACTCCCAAGTATGATGGGAAAACTGATCCAGTCTTGCATATAAAGCAATATCAAGCTGTTATCGACATCTACTCAATACCCGACGAGATGAGATGTACAACTTTCTCTAGTTCTATCACAGGGCCAACTCATATTTGGTATAATAATCTCCCTAGAGGTAAGATCTCTAGTTTTCACCAGTTAGCTAAACTATTCAATGATAACTTTTATTTTGGGGCTAATTCGATCAAGGGTGTCACTCATCTTTTGACCGTGCGACAAAAGCCTGGAGAAAGCACTAAAGAATATATTACTCGTTTTAATAATGAAAAGCTAGAGGGGGTAGACTATGAGGAAAAGACAACCATAACATCACTTATGAGTGGGTTACTTACTAAAGATCTTTACTATGCTTTAGCAAAAAATCCACCTAAAAACATGACAAAACTAATGGATAAAGCTGGGAAAATTATGAATGCTGAGGAAGCCATGGTAGCCAAAGAAGCTCCTGAGACCAAGAGTGAAGGTCAAAAATATAATTCCAAATTCTTTAAAAAGGATAAAAAGACAAAAAAGATGGATCGAATTAGAAAGTATGATGAATATACCCCGCTCAACAAAGGTGTTCACCATATCTTGAAAGAGATCAAGGGAAACGGAGACTTATATTAGTCTGGAAAGATAAAAACTCCTCCTAACAAGAGAGACAAGTCCAAGTATTGTGACTTCCACAGGGATCATGGGTACAACAGTAACAGTTGTATTACACTAAATAATGAGATTGAAAATCTTATTCTACGTGAAAAATTAAGTAAGTTTGTTGATCAAAATGGCAATAGAAATGATCGAAAGACGTCAGAATCTCCAGCCTGAGCAAGAGATGATAACAGGAGAGCAAGAAAAGATAATTTTGAAAAAGATCCTAACTTGTTAAAGAAGCCTGATGAGCCAGAAGTTAAGGGCATCATGATATCCTTTAGATACCATTTTATTACAGGTGGTGACGCTGGAGGAGGAAATGCTATAATAAAAATGAAATCTTATCTGAATGAAGTCTAAGCCTGACCAACTGTCAGACAAATTGATATTATTAATCCAGCGATAATTGGTCGAGGAAAGTTAACAAAGACAAGCTAGTAATTGAGTTTTCCAAAAATGATCTGAGTGGGGTTCTCTATCCTCATGATGATCAGTTGGTTATCACATGCAGAGTTAATCACGACAGAGTTGTAAGGATCTTGGTTGACAATGGGATTTCAGTCGATGTAATGTTCTATAACTGCTTTGACAACTTAGGACTAGAGATCAACAAGTTTGAACCATACCATAGACTACTCATCGAATTTGTAAGAGAGAAGGTTTACCCACTAGGGACCATCAAGCTAGAACATTGGTCGGCACTTAGATGACAAGTAGGAGAGAAATAATTCTCTTCTTTGTGTTAGATTAAAATGTCCCATTAGCTTACAACATTATCCTGGGAAGAGTGTGAATCAAGCAGTTTGAGGCTATGCCATCTACAGTGCACCAATGTATGAAGTTTCCAATGAACTATGGAGTTGATATAGTAAATGGTAGTCAGAAAGATGACAAGGAATGTTATTATACATCTGTCGCCTAGCAAGATATGCAAATGAAGAGCACAACCACTTTCCACATCGACACTCTAGATCCTCGGGAAGAAGATCAGCTAGTAAAGGGGAAGCGAATGGAAAAAATAGAAGCTGTGGCACTGGATGATGAGAAGTTAAAAAGAACCACTCATATCGGTTCTAAAGTATCTCCTTCTCTGAAATAGGAATTAATCACTTTCCTTCGAGAAAGGAAAACTGTTTTCTCTTGGAGATATCAAGATATGTAGGTAATTGATCCAAATTTCATGTGCCATGAACTCAATATTTATCCAGGTTTCAAGACGATCAAGCAAAGGCGAAGGGTCTTCTGTCCAGAAAAGAATATAGCAATCTTAGAGGAGGTAGAGAAATTACAGCGAGCACAGTTCATTAGGGATGTCGTGTATCCTACTTGGCTAGCTAATACAGTAATGGTCAAGAAGAAAAATGACAAGTAGCGCATATATGTAGATTTTACAGATCTCAACCAGGCATGTCCAAAAGATCATTTTCCTTTGCCAAAGATTGATCAATTGGTCGATGCTACAGCAGGTCATGAGATGCTTATAAATGCTTATTCTGGTTACAACCAGATTAAAATGAAGCCCGAAGACAAGGAAACCACTTCTTTAATTACTAATCGAGGAACATATTGCTATAATGTCATGCATTTTGGGTTGAAAAATGCTAGAGCTACCTATCAGATACAAGTAAATAAGATTTTTGAAGAGTAGATCGACAAAAATATAGAGGTCTATGTAAATGATATGCTCACTAAAAGAAAATATGCTACCGACCACATAACAGACTTATTTCAAACCTTTGATCATTTGGAAAAGCACCATGTGAAGCTCAATCCAAAAAATGCATTTGCATAGTCGAGGAAGGGATGTTCCTAGGGTACATTATTAACCAAAGGGGAATATAAACAACCCCCAACAATATCAAAGCTTTATTTGAAATGCAGTCGCCGACTAATAAGAAAGAAGTTCAAACGCTGATAAGAAGAGTAGCTGCATTGAATCGCTTCATTTTTTGAGCAACTGATAAGTGTCTTCCATTCTTCAAAGTTCTTATAAAGACATTTGAATGGAATGATGAATGTGAGAAGGCCTTCTTGGAGCTAAAAAGTATTTGAGTTCACCCCCACTCCTTTTACGGCTAGTTCTGGGAGAAAAATTATATTTATATTTGACTGTTTCAAAGTCAGCTGTTATCTCGTCCTTGATCCTACGTGATAATGGAGTTCAAAGGCTAGTGTACTACACTAGCAAGGCATTCCAAGGAGCTAAAATTAGATATCCACGCTTGGAGAAATTAGCTTTGGCTCTTATTGAAGCATGTAGGAGGATGAGGCCATATTTCTAAGTCCATACTATCGTTGTCTATATGGACTTGCCTCTGAGACAAGCATTGCATAAACCAGAGAAGTCTGGAAGATTGATGTCTTAGGCAGTGGAGCTGAGAGAATATGAAATTGTGTACGAGCCTAAAGTTGCAATAAAAGGCCAAGCAGTGATAAATTTTATTACTGAGTTCACATATGCAGAAGAGCAACATAAACCATATTTGCCTACTAAGCAGACTTTTACAGAAGAGAGCTTAGATCAAAAGTGAGCAGAGATTGTGTTCGATCAACCTGAATCATCGGCTGCTCAAGACAAATTACAACAAAGCTAAATGATATTCATGTATTGAGTATTAGTGAAAGAGGAGTTCTCTGACGACATTCTAACTTGGCAATTGTTTGTGAATGGATCCTCATGTGCTACTGGAAGTGGAGCAGGCCTCATCATTAACACTCTAGATAACTTGAATGTGGAATATGCTGTGAGATTCCAATTCAAGGCTTCCAACAATGAGTCTAAATATGAAGCACTAATCACAGGACTATAATTAGCTTCATCATTGGGTGCCGACTAGGTATTAGTATACAGTGATTCCCTATTGATTGTTAACCAGATGCAACAGATTTATGGTGATAAAAAAGAAACCATGATGAGATACCATCGAAAATGAATGGAAGTTATCTCTCTGATCACGTTATTCAAAATAGTGAGGAGACCAAGACTTGAGAATGCCCTAGCAGATGCTCTTGTTCGCCTTACTTCAGCAACTCTAACAGAGCTTAGACGAGCAATCTCAGTGGAGATTATTGCTCATAGAAGCATTGATGGGATGTAAATCAGTGTCATAACTGTGGAGTTAGTCCTTCTTGGATGGAACTGATCAGAGAATACATTGAGCGAGGAACATTGCCATTCGACTAAAAGAAGGCCATGAAGATAAGGTACAAAATAACTAATTATGAGCTTGATAAAGGTGTCATATACAGGCAAGGATACACGGTCTCTTTACTTCATTGTGTTCATCCAAATGAGGTAAATGATTTGATCAATGCGGTGCATGAGGGTTCATATAGTGCACATGCAGCTAAAAGGCCTCTGAGATAAAAAAAATAGCAATGCAAGGTTACTAATGATCAACAATGAAAGCAGATTATGTTGTTTTCACTAAGAAGTGTGATAAATGCTAGAAATTTGCTACCATTCACAAAATACTAGGAGCAAGTCTAACACCCATCACTTTTTTATGGACTTTCGCTATATATGGAGTTAACTTGGTCGGACCACTATCGACCACTAAATGAAGATTCAAATACCTTGTTGTAGTTGTTAATTAATTTACCAAATGGGTGGAGGCAAAAACCCTAGTTGATATCCCTATCAGATAGTGTTCCAGTTCATATGGAGGCAAAACATTTGTAGATATAGCATGCCTTATGCTTTCATCACCGACCACGACACTCAGTTTGATAATGAAGAATTTGAAGAGTATTGCATTCGGTCGATCATTCAAAAACTTCATTCAGCACCTGTTCATCCATAATGCAAAGGCCAAATAGAGAAAACCAATAAAACCTTATTGGATGGGTTAAAAAAAAGGCTGGATGAATCTAAAGGCAACTAGATTAATGAACTTCACAGCGTCCTTTGGGCATACATGACTACTTCTACAACAACAACAGGAGGAGAAAATCCATATAAGTTAGATTTTGGAACTGAAGTAGTAATCCAGTTGAACTAGGTCCGCCTACTCATATAGTATTAAACTTTGATTCACCAAAGAGTGATATAATGAGGTGACTAGATTTGGACATGCTAAAGAAGTCCGAGAAGATGCTGCTATTCGGATGGCTTCCTGTTAACAAAGAACAACAAGGTTTAATAATCGAACGGTCAAGCTGACCAACCTCAAGCAAGGAGACTTGGTACTCAAGAAATTAATCCAGAAGAGAAACAAGATGTAACCTAGTTGACTTGATGTAATTGCTTATTCAAGTTAGCGAAGTTTTAGTTTTCTCCATTCTCAATCCTTTTGGTATTTTCTTTTTTGGAGTATGGTGGCCACACCTAATTGTACCATGAGATGAGAAATGGGCAATTAGAGAAATTTTTTAACTCATAGTTTTCAAAATGTTCCACATTGAGAAAGTTCTTTGCCAAATAATACGATTCAAACATTTACAAACTTTTTCAACTTCAAGAAAAGCTCAAACTTCATATATGATTTGTCCTCGGCAAGTCACGAGCAAGAAGTTAGTAAAACTTCTTGATTGGATATTTTACCCGACCAGGTTAAAATACTGGAATAATTATATATTTCTAATACACTTGGTCTCCACTGATAATTAATGCTGCAACTTAGTACAATAAAGCTATTTACAATTTTATTTAAGTGCATTAGTCGAATTTAAGTCCGTATACATAATTCATACATGAATCAAATATTAATATTTGAGCATATTATTTAGTCTATAAGCCGATTAACTAATCTTTATACACTCTACCCAGTTGGTAAAAAAGATTAAAAACAGCCTTAAGCTTGAATAAAGAAAACTCAAATTAATTCCATTTCATTGATCATAATGTATTAAAATGTCAATTAATAAAAGTAGTACAAGAAAAATGTCAAATTATTCTGCTGGTCATTTTCCTAAGGCCTTGTCCATGCCCACAGGAGGATCATCAAGAGTATATGAGGAATTGATTACGTTGAAGTCTTTTGGAATTTGCCAATTACCGTTGCTCGACCTATTAATTAAATGAGGAGGGCGAACTATCTCGAGCTCATCATGAAGGCAATAATACCTTAAATATTTGGTTATCAGACACTGGGGAATATATTTAGGAGGAATCCATGTGGTGTCCAACTTGAATGGAGGCTTATCGCAGTCCTAGAAGCTTGGATCATTCCAACCCCACAAGTCAATATTTTGATCAAACTTCAGCAGAATTAACAAGTTGGTCCATCCCCACTTGTAGCCTTCAGGATTGCTTTGAGAAAGATGATTATCCACATGAGCCAAAACCTCATTATATCCCTCTATCCAAACTTCCCGGGGTTATTTGTGAAACTAAAATGTAAGTCTCTCCACCTAGTTTTGAATCTTTTTAATAACACTATCTTTGGCTTTCAGTTGATCAGCTTAGTCGACAATGGCCTTGTCTTTGGATTGTAACTGGGTAAGTTGTTCGACAAGGGGTTCCTTAGTTTTTTTTTCGTCAGTAGTTGGCCAAACAACTATTTATTACCTAGAAGTCTGCCCATATTTAGTTTTTTTCTTCTGAAATGCCTCCAGTTCTTCCAAGAGTCTTGCATTTTCATTCTACAAAAAGGAAGCACCTTCATCGGGACCAATGTTTGATGATTCCTTCAAGCTATCAAATTCATCCTTTGAGCATTATTTTCTTTCTCTAACATGGCAACAATGGACCTAACATTCTTCAAATCCCGCCTCAAGGAAAGCACATTCTTATTCAAGGCAGAGGTAATATCGTTCAATTTGGTGTCAAAACCCCAACCTTCACTTAAGGCTTTATACTTGGCCTCACAGTCAGAATAAAGTAAGGCTAAGGACAACTTATAATCTTGTTGAAGTTGCTTTATCATTTCATAACATGCTGCATTATTATCCACAGCTCTATCTAAGAAACAATGAAGGTGGATATATGACTCCTTGACTTAGTCAGATACATTTGGGTCGAATAACCCAGTTAAGTCTTCTTCAGTCAGGGGAACATGACTAACTTACCTCGTTTGAGCAGATTAGATTCAGCAGATATTATAGCTTTGTTCCTAGCATCAAACTGGAGAAAGTTACAAATATATATAAGTTTGCGAGATAAATCTAAGAGATCAGATAACACAATAAATAAAATAACACAGTTCAACAAGAATCAAGAACATCCTAAAGTATGAACAATAGAAGGGAAAATAATTTTTTCATTAATTGATAGTTGAATTACAAAAGTTGATATATCATCAAGAAAGAAAAAAAAGAAAAAATAAAGAGAAATAAAAAGATATAAACTTCTCAGACCTTCTCCTTGTTCTTGGCCTGGTCTTGGCCAGCATTTGGTAGGTTGGCACTGGTGCTGGGAACCATTGAAGACTCATGAGGCATAACAAAATATTCTCTTAATCCCTCCTTATCATCAAACTCCTCATCCAGGTTGAGAGGAGTAACAGAATCATGTCTTAAGAAGAGTTCAGAGCTCTCTTCAGTGCTAACCAACTTTAAGGCTTTAGTCCACTCTTGTTTGAAAGACAACTTCTTAGCACACTTAATTTGAGCAGAGGCGACAAAAATAGCCTTTTCCCAACCTTTATCAAAGGTATCTTTACTTTTGGCCTTCAAGGAAATAACCTCAGAAGTCAGACCAGTCACTTTGTTTTCAACATTTTTAGCCCAAGTGGTGACTTCTACAAGCTTATCCTCAGCAGTTTTGGCCTTGCCTTCCGCAGCTTCAACTCTCTCTACGATAAATTTTATTTTTCCTTCATTAATAGTGACCCTATCATTGGCCTTCCTTAACTCTTCTTCCCAAGACTTTTGTTTCGACTCTAAAGCTCTTCGGGAATCTGCCAAAGAATTCTATAGACCTTTAAAGGCCTCTTTAACTTCTCCAGGAAAAGAATGCAGTTGGTCGCCTTTCTCCATTATTTGGTTTAAATCAACCAAGAACTGAAAATAAAGGCAAAGGGTCAGATGAATTTACTATTATAAAGAAAGGGACAAATAAACAGAAGTAAAAAGGAAAAATTACCAAGGCCAAGTTGTGGCAAGATCTCTTAGTGATCCTTGATCTCAGCATGGGGGCTGAAGTAACCCGATCAATGGGAATCCTAATTTTATCAACCCCTTGAATAATCTTGGGTTAACAGCAATAGAGGCTGACCCAATGTCCAGGTCATCCTTGGGTCAGCCTAGATTTTTCTCACCAACTCCTATTGGTCAGTAGATTTCTTAGAAGATAGTGCCTACTACTGGGTTGATGTCTTCTGGACCTATTTTGAAGGATCAGGCAAAGCTCTTTTTATTCGCTTCAATTGGTTCTCCTCAGCCCGAGTCTCATCAGCACCAATAGGCCTCTTGTCACCGGCCTTGAATTTCTTTTCAACTGGTTTTTACCAGTATCAACAACCTTCTTTGGTTGAGGAGATAGGGGACCACCAATAAGATTGGGCATCTTCCTCTTCGTTATATCTACACAAGGAGAAAGAGGAATCTTAGAAATGTCCAAAGATTCAAAAGAGGAACAAGTTCCTCCTAGAATAAATTCAACACTTGTAGACTCAATAGTTAAAGAAGTTGGAACTGGATCTTTTTCAAGGTTGGCAATAATGGGAGGTAGAGCAACTGTAGGTTAGGAAACAAAAGATGTTATGGAACTCTTTTATTCCAATAACAATGATGCATCCCTTGGATGTTCTTCCCTAAAATTTTGGTTCAAACCTCATAGAAATTTGAAGTCGTTGATGTTAATTTCCCCTTCCTTAGGGAATTTTTTCTTACTTTCCTTTAAATTAAAAAGTAAAGGCAAAGTTAGTCGAAAAATAACAAAATACAAATCAAAAGAGGAAAAGTCATTAACAAGCACAACCTATGCCATGTCTTGATTGGGGACATTTGGGACCAGTATAAGCTACCCCAGACGGGAGGGAGGTATATTGCCAATTCTTGACAATAAGACCATACTCCTAATAATCCTTATTAGAGTCTGAAAGATTGACTACTAAAGCCCTATTGGCTTGCCTAGTACTTAAATAATAGGTACTCTATCCACAGTAACCCATTGGCAGCAAAACATTAACTCTAAAACCCCAAGATGGGTCCCATAATGTTTATTTAACCCATGAATCCTGTTTATAACTCTCTAAGTGTTGGGGGCTACCCTAGAAGGATCTACGTCGAAATATTGGCAAAATTAAAGAAAAAGGGGAACCAGTGGAAAGGTTATACCACACTCAGCTATGAACAGGGTTGGGATCCAGTGACCCTCAGAAAGGGAATAAACATCAATGGGGTATCTCTAAGTCCACCTAAGAGGGGATTTTCCTTTTTTTTCTCTAAATTCATCTAAAGATTTCACATCAACGATGTGAACCATCTTGAAAAAGAAGAATAGATGATAAAACAGAGGAAAGGGAAATAAGTCTTATAGAGAATAAAAAACGATGGCAATAACTAAAGAGGAAAATGATCTCACAGAGAAAAAGTCGAAAGTAAAGAGATGGCTAAAAGTTCAGAAGATTTGAGGTAGAAATAAAGAGGGAAACTTCGTACCTATTTATAGGTTTCCTCGAGAAATGAGAATATAATGATTAACTGAACGAACCGTATAGCTACCACTAAGTGAACACTTTTTGAAGTGTCAAAACATAACTGTGTCCTTTGGCAGTTCAAAAAAGTTCAAATTATCAATGAAAATGCCATCATCAAATAGTATAGGTAGAATTTTTTACAAGTATGAGAGGTCGACTACCGACCAAGAATCCAAAACCTAACTCCGAGCAACTTCCTGGGCTAAATAATCCATACTTTCATGCAAGCATCAAGCATGGAGTATTGGGGGCTTTTGTTGTATGTAAAAATTATACTCCCATGTGGACCAATGATGAATGCACACCTATCATCCAGCGTGGTCGACTAACCTACTTGATCGGCTTCAAAGACACTTAATCGGCTTGAATACCGACCAAGTCCAGAAAGTCAACCAAGAAGAACATCAACAGTTACTCGGATGGGATGCCAACCAGCTATGAATTCCAAGAATTTTACTTATTATACATAGATGTAAATGTCTGGCAATATGAAGGCATTTCATCTTTAAGGTTTGGCACACCAATAATACAAACTAATCCCTTAGCTTAAGGGACAACTCGAATCACTCATATGCACACCATACTGAGCTATTGTACACCCTAATGAATAACAACAACAGTGGACGTATACTATTTTATAGCTGAACCACTCTAAAATCTTTGTCTCTAGTGTGTGTGTGGTTTGAGTAATTTCTCTTATTTTTATCTGTGATTATAAAATTGAAATTAGTCCATTTTTAGACATCAACACTCACCTAATTTTTCCCTTGGAAATTATTCTTTGTGCTTTTAAACTGAAGATTTACCACCATTAATTATGGACAACTCATTTGTTAACAGATCATGTCAACGGTACTAAATTACTCAAAACATTTAAAAAGAAACCCAAATCTAGTTGCGGATAAATTTAATCTATATTAAAAACCTTGAAGGAATAAACTTAATTTTTTGAACAACCTACCCTAAACAAAATTTATTTTTATAAATAGGAGGAAGAAAAAATTGTGTGTAGTATGATAATCCGTTGTTGATTTATATTGTTTGTTTTTAAAACGCACTTCACCCCACCCTTCGATTATATATCTCATTTTGTTTAAGTGCAAACCAACAACAACAAATATTACATATCATAAATCTAAATCGATTTTCACAGGGATTGCAGCTTAGAGAAGAAATTTGGGTTATATCTCCTAACTATAAATCACAAACAGAATAAAAATTGATTCTATGATTGGGTTTTTTGAGTAAAACTACAATAAACACTAGGTGAAAAATATATTAATTGGTCCAATTTACAATTAACTAATATTAGTTAATATTAGATCAATTTTCATGGGAATTTAAGATTAATATCTAAGCTGCAAACCAACCACAACATATATTACATCTCATAAATATAAGATCGATTTTCATAGGGATTACAACTTAGAGAAAGAATTTGGGTTATATCTGTTTACGATAAAATAAAAAATGATTTTATGATTGGGTTGTTTGAGTACAACTACAATAAACACTAGGTGAAAAACATATTAATCGGTCCAATTTACAATTAACTAATATTAAGTAAGAAGGTTAAATAATATGCGGGGATATAAGTTAGGGGTTATTCCCCCATGTTGCATATAATGGTAGAAGTTAAGGCAGTGAGCTTCAAAGCAACGTAACAAAAAATATTTGGGGGTAAAACTTAAACGTGTAGATGATAAACGCCATAATGAAATATAAAAGTGTATAAAAATATTGAAGGACAGTGGTCGAAAGTATAATGATAGTTCAAATACCTTATTTTCATGACAATCGAGGAAATGTCTTAATATATTACACACTCATATACACATTAAAGTACTTTAAATCTTTAACCAACCAATAAAAACGACGATCTTGAAAGTTGAACTTAGGTTCTATGTGAATACCTCTAAAATATCCTAAAGGGAGAGTGAATATGGTATAACACCAGTTTGGGTCAATTCAAAAATCCAGAACCCTAGATTTGAGAACAATATGTAGAAATCCAATTTAATTCATTTTAACTAGAATTGTAGAAGTGTAAATGAATTTTCAATCTTAAAAAACAAATTTAAACATCTTTAATTACAACTCACACACAATATTTAATATACTGTAATTAGTTACAAATTAATTATATCAAAGCCTTTAACATTTGATTAAACCTACCAAATTATAGATTAATATTAAATCTAGGTTTAGAAGTGTGTGTTCGGAAATTAGCTGTAAAAGCATCCACAAATTAATCACGCCACACCAAATTTATGAGTAAAGGCCCACATGAGGGAAAGACCTCTGAGCCACGCATGTCTCTCATTCAACTTAAAAATAATGACATTATAACATGCAGGAAGATAGCCCTCACTTCTCTCCTTTATAAGTATTTACCTTTGCACTTCAAAACTCTCCCCCATTTGAGAAAGCAGGATGGTCCCTATGTGTGTGTTTCAAATCAAACCAATTTTCACCAAAAAATTATCCAACTTTTAATTAGCACCAAACCAAGTTGTGAAAAACCAATTCTTACTTTAAACCTATTTTATCTTGATTAATCCTAAACATGCATCTAGTGATTAAAGCAAGTAAAGTAAAGTAAAGAATACTTAAAATGTCGGATGTACGAGGAAAAAACTCAAGACGGGAAAACAACCTCGGACGGCCCAAGCCAGAGAATCACTATGAATAAAGGTTGTAGAAAGACAGATTAGCCTTACTCAATGACTCGATCCCCACTGGTCTTGACGCTCCTTCCGATCTTCTATCGTTATTCATTAGTGCCCACACAGAAAGTCCTTCTTCCACGACACCTGTCCATAACACACGTGTCCACATATGTCTCGGTGTCCACCCAATGGCTTTGATACATCTACGATGTCGAACAATAAGTCCTTTTCTTTTCTTCACCACAAAAACCTGATGTTCAAGTATAGAACAAACCTTCTTGGTGCATCAAGATCACATAACATATAATAATGATATCTCGGATCTTTACAAACTCTAAGGATGTGTTTAAGCTTTAAACCCTTAGAAAAACATGTGCAAACACGTTTCTGGATCGTAAACAGGTTTTTCCAGAATGTACACTTATAAACTCTAATGAAACCACGCTTTAAATATGAAAAAAATCACCGCCTCAAAAAACGTGTCGCTCGAACGGGAATGGCCTATCATTCGCGCAACATAGCCATCTCGTTTGAACGAGACTGCTTGTCGTTTGAACGACGTCGCGTGTCAATTTGACTTTTTGACTTTTTGTTTAAAACGTATCTTCCAAAAGAGATCCAAATAAGTCAATCCCTATTTCGAGCTTATCAGAATAAAATGTAGTTTAAAACATTAAAAAACTTTTAAAACATTTTAAAACATTTTTCCTTATAAAATCACATCCTTATCTTTTATAAGAACAATTCTGAGCACCATTAATTATATGCAATCATACATGTGTGATCTCAGAATGCAATTAACTTTGAAGACGAATAAACTTGCTCCAATTAAACTTCAGGATGATTAATTCTTTGAAGCTTTGCCGCAACGTCTTCAATTTTTTCAATACGTCATAGACCAAGTGGGATCGTGACATAATAAAATCTCCTTCTGACATATTACAAACACAATTTTGTTCACGAAATTAAGTCAAAACAATACATGGACTCAATTGGAAATTTATGTCCTTTCAAATCTCCCCCTTTGACTATTCCGGGACAAAAGTGAACCAGTGAAATGCCTAAGTCGTGCCG
Organism: Sambucus nigra; assembly: GCA_949130495.1. NCBI lineage: Eukaryota > Viridiplantae > Streptophyta > Magnoliopsida > Dipsacales > Adoxaceae > Sambucus > Sambucus nigra. Next base: position 27,959,249 of record OX422217.1, on the reverse strand, counting down.
TATGATGCCTAAATCCCATCCCATAAACCTAAAGTCAAAAATTACAGGACACGAACTAGTATATGTAGCACCGGCAAGCATGAATTGTCTGAATGTGATGTAGACTTGATATCTCGAATCTTTGAAGCATACCTACACATATGAAACAGACAAACAAATACCCAGTGAAGTATGGAGCAACAAAATGATACCAATTTGTATTACCAATTTGTAATACGAAATTGTAAAATATGTAATAAAAAACATGCTAAAAAAATCTCAAATCTCCCCCTACATCACATACATATCTCCCTCTTTTTGTCTCGAATAGACAATCCGGTGAAAAGATAAACCAATCAACAAGTATCTAGCATGAAGATATACCAAATAAAAATTGCTAGATAATCACGAAACAACTAGCTAAATATAATCAAGTAATGACAAATCAGTAGCTAGTAAACCAATGAATAACACAAAGAATATAACAATCTAAAAAGGTGTGATAAACGGAATCATATGAAAAATAATAACTTTGAAACAATGTAACCTGCATATAAACCTGTTAGTCCAGAAAACTTCCAGAAGTACCAAAAAATATCACCAAAATAAACCAGAGGACTGCAAACCAATTAGAATAAAAAATCCAGGCTATCGTTCGAACAAGCCAGGGACGTCGCTCAAACATGATGAGGACGTCGCTCGAATGAGACTTTGCGCGACATGGTAATGTCATTTGAGCGAGATCTCGCGACATGCCAAACTTTCCCAGTTTTCCAGAAATATTATATATTTTTTCCTAGTGAAAAACTTTCCAGAAAAAAATACCAGAAAGGGCTTGACAACAACAAAATTGTGCTAAAACATTAAGCTTTTAACACAAAACGTAAAAACGCATAAAAACTAACAATGTGAGTTACATGAAAACATAGTACCTATGTGCTCAAACATGGACATAGAATGAATGGGCGTGAAACTACAACAAATGAGTCATATTTCCAACACATCGAAAAGATCAAGAAGCTCTAATTGATAGCGATAAATCATTAAACTTTATCGTAGCCATATGACAATTAAAGTGTGAGCTTAATAAACTAAACATACTACATGCACACAAATCCATAATTTTAACGATTCTACAAACAATAGCATCAAATTGCAATGTTTCAACATTAGGATTAGTTGTGAAAACCCTTTTAAATTTTCTCCAACCAAACTCCCTCATAAACATACTTTTTTAAGTTCTTTAGAGGTATCTAGAATTCTCAACTTAGAGAAAATCTTATTGGCCCTTTTCTTAGTATATTACATTTTCTTTTGGGCTCTTTTAAATGGTGGCTTTCACGACGAGTTAATTTTGAACTCTCACAGCCCTTTCCCGTGAATCACTCATCATTTTTTCAATTAGGTACCAATTCAAATCCTCACTGTAAATGATTCTTACATGCACACTTCTCCTTGCATAGATGGCAAGATTGAGATAAGAACGCCTCATCAAATTCAAATATGCAAGAGAAGTCAAACATCCATATAAACTCGTGCATGAGTGCAATGTTGGCATATACACAAAGTCGAATCAAAATGCATATTAACTTCGAAACAACCCCATATAAACAACGGTTAAGATCATTCTAAGCATCGATAATAATGACCAAATGTCCTAGCCACATGGATATGAAACGATGGGGGGGGGGGGGGGGGGGGGGTCCAAGCACACCAATATGCCACATCAAACATGTAAACTCAAAAACTAAAAAAAACCGCAAGTCTTTTTGTCTTTTAAAACATATTTTGGCTCAAATAAAAGCAAAATCTTTTTGGTTTTTCAAAAGTTTTCTTAAAAACAAAATCTTTTTGGATTTTCAAAACTTTTCTCAAAAATAAAATCTTTTTGTATATTTCAATAGGACTCAAACAAATGAAAACTATAATACAAAATGATACACATGTCATTATACTAGCAATGAATATATCATGAAGCAAACTAGTATATGACAAACAAGGCAACACTATCATCCTTTAGATTTAGCATGGGAAGAATCAAGTGCACCCAAACGAGAATCATGAAGTTTTATTCCTAAAGCCACTAAATCCGATTTCCTAACCCAAGTAGGTGTAAAATGATGCATGGGGGTTTGGGGAACCGGGGCAACTTTATTCCTAAACTTCCTAGGAGCTTGTCTTAGGTCGTAACAATAACGCCTAAGGTGACCTTTCCTACTGTAAGAGGGTACTTTAGATTATAAATGGAGGCGGGACCCCCTATTGGGTATGGTAATGATAAATCAGTTGGCTAGAGCTTAGAATCAATGACAGGACATATAAACATGAACCCCATGAAGATAGACTCAGTTTAAACTCACAAAGCCTCTCGTGTATAACTCAGGGAATAATAATGAACTTTAGAAGTGGCTTAGCTAGAGGGAGAGGGAAATAAGCACCCTAGATACACCCTGATAGGCAGGTAGCAACACACCAAAAACCCTCAAGAATCTCTGTCAAATATTAAAAGCTTCGCAATAAATGACAATGGTGAGTCAGTGAACTCTCTAGTTTGCAATAACTCTTTTTTAATTCTCCAAAAGATCATCCTCTCCTCAAAGGTGGTTGGGGTCCTTAAATAGCCCCCTCACACCACCCCCGAGGCAACTCAGTCATTAAAGACTATGAAAGACATCCCTCATACTTTATGTCACAACATTAAATGCCTGATGCACTAGTTGTCTCCACATCATAAACATTAAATGCCAAGACATGCCTTTTGCCTACCCACTGTGTGTCAGAGGGTTGTTGTCGCAGAGGTGGCTCACCAACTACCTGACAGCCCCAAATACCACAGCGGTTTACTCAAGTGTATGTCTGACAACGTTTAGATGGCTAGTGACATCACCCACAGTAGATGTGACATTAAGTAGAGGGTTGCTTGGTCCATAACTTAATGCCCGATAGAACTCCAAGCTGCTCCGCTTGAGGTTCCACGGTCAGGGTCCTTCGGTGTTTTACCAGGTGTATCTAAGATGGTCAGGACAAGCCCCAACGGTGCCTTACTTCTCAATCCTCCAAACCAGGTCCCTCTAAAATTCCCACAGTGAGGTCATTCGATAGAGCATGAAAGCTCTCCCAGGCCCTGCCAAGCCTGGTCTCTCGCAAGTACCGTTTGACCTCATACAAAACCCTTTAGTTATTATCGTTACGTCATTACAATCGTTAGAGCTTACGGAAATCAATAATGAAAGTACGATGTGATTAAAACAATAAGCTAATATATGAGTTGCCACGCTGAGCTGCCTCCCCAAGATGTCACGCTTGAGCTGCCACGCTGAGCTGCCTCACCAAGATGTCACGCTTGAGCTGCCACGCAGATGTCACGCTTGAGTTGCCACGCTGAGCTGCCTCACCAAGATGTCACGCTTGAGCTGCCACGCTGAGCCTCAAGCCCCCCCTACATTTGCCCCCTCGTGGAGAGATTTATTGGGACAAGAAATGTCTGCACGAAATGACTCAATCTTGATGGATTTTTTCTTTGTGGAACCGTTGGAACATCTTCTTCGTTGTGGCCCCGTTGGATAAGTCTGACAAGGAGATTGGCGCCAAAACTCAAACTTGCTGAGGAAGGCAACGCTTCCTGTTCTCTATGCGTCATTTCATTAATGACGTGCGCTGTCTTTTCAACTGTCACAGCACTTCCCGAAGTGCCACGTGTTTTTTGTGAAATGATTACAGGCGGCCGTGCACGTGCGAGGGTGGGAAAATCTAAACGCCAGACTCGAAAGTCTCAACAGCCATTTTTCAAAATACTTTGAACCTAAAGAGTCTGTTGCTACTTCTTCTTCTCTTCCTCACTTATTTCCTTACTTCATTGTTATCTTCTTTGCTCAGATTATCGCTTCTGTTCTTAGAGAGAGAGAGACAAATACGCCATTGTTGTAGAGAGCTATATAATACTACTTGTGATCGTCCGTCTCCATTGTTGCCTTCAATCCCTTTCTCTCGAATCTTTCTTTGTTACGGCTTCAAGCACCATTCCTGCCATGGCGTCTTCAAGCAACCCCACCATTTCTGTCACCAGTGTTCCGTCTGCCACCACCACCGCTGCATCCGCCCAGGGCGCTGCTCGCCAAGAACAGCTGAGATTTTACCGTCGCTCTCCCATTTTTGGGGAGGGTGATGGCTTTGCTGCTGCCTGTAAGGCTGTTTGCTTTTCCTCCAAGTTTGACGCCCTCTTGCTGGGTAATGAAGACGAAGAGGCGTCTAAGTGGGGATTTCTGCCCCCAGAAGGAACTCTGAGACGCTTAGAGCGAGGGGACTTCCCATGGTCCCATATTGAGTTTGAAGCCCCGGGGGGATCCCCCGCACACTTTGCTGCTTGGAACTCTCACATGCAGAGTTCCTATGCTGATGTCCTTACTAAGATCAGACTGCAACGGGCAAGGTGGTTCGGTGAGTTTACTCTATCAAAGAACAACGCTGCCTTGCCTATACTGGTCTCTCGCTGGAACGTGGATACTCATACGTTCATTGCTGCCTGGGGTGAGTTTACCATAACTCTGGAAGATGTGTGTGAGCTCCTGGGCCTCGATGCAACAGGCCATGAGCCTTACACCGATGAAGCTCTTGATGCTCAAGAGACTGCGGATCGTTCGGAGTTGGATCGCATATGCCGAAGCTGCATCGGTTCTTCGAACAAAGCTACTTTTTCTCCCTTGATCAACTATTTCTTCCAGAGTTCTGGCGAAGGCTGCTCTTCATCCACTGCCCCTGGTCAAGGTACATCGTTGGAGCTTCCTGCTTACATTCTTGTGATTTTGTCCCGTTTCTTTTTGACGGGCAAGCCTAATGATCAGCCCCGAAGAGACCTCATCAACCTGTCCCTTCGCCTAGCTCGAGGCATAAAGCTTCCCCTGGCTGCAATTGCCTTGGGATCCCTGTACACCTGGTTGGACAGGATTTTATTCGACATGGAACACTCCATTGGTCGTTATAACCTGGCCAACTTTGCCAACAGTGTGCTTCTGACCAGCTTTCTCTACTTCCGCTTTCCTGCCGTAGCGGCCAAGCGCAACAGTCCTCCTTCGGCTGAATCAATTTTGCCTCCTCGTCCCTTTATTTACCATAAGAGGCAAAGCCGAAAGGAGTTGATTTCGGTGATTGACCGTTTTGAGAGCTTCGTTATGAGGCCTTATCAAGAAGACGCCTTTTTCCACACTTGTAGATTTTTTCATCATGATGCCAGGTTGATACAGGACCCTTCTCCTGATATTGAGGATCCCTCTCTTGCCGTGGTTCTTCTGCTTTCTCCTTCATATCTGCCCTCCTACACCGAGTGGGGATACACGAGCGAGCACTATAACCCCAGCCGATGCAGCCGTCAGTTTGGGTTTGACCAGGGGGTGCCGCGTCCAGTTTTTCAAGCATCAAACCCCAAAGTCTCCTTTGGCGAGGCATGCTCCTTATTTTCTTCAACTGCTGCGTGGGGGATATCCTCAGTGATGGCTGGGCGTGTCACCATTCCCAGCATTACCAGGCATGGGGAAGTGACCCCTCTGTTTGCCACCAAGTATTGGCCAAGACAACTAGCTGAAATTGCTAAGTTCATCGAGCAAGAGCCGGTGTATCCTCCTGTTTGCTCATTTTCTGCCCTAGAGTTGGGGCTAAAGGGCAACTCTGTGCTTGGGGTAGAGTTCCCTCTAAGCTCATCCTACAAAGCGCCTCCCAACGAGCTTCCCCCACTTTGTGCCATGGTCCCAGTTGCCACGCCCAAGTCCAAAACGGCTGCTGCGAAGAAGGCTGCCCCCTCTACTGCAATTACTACCGACGAGGGGGCTTCTCAACCACTTGCCAAAAAAGCAAGAACGGCCAAGAGTGGGACATCGAAATCAAAGTCGAAGTCCCAGAAGCCCCAAACTCCCGTGGCAGCTCTTCCCATAGCATCCGTTCCTCCTCCCATGCCTGCTGAGATGGCTGAGCGTGTGAGGCAGGAGGCCCAGGCAGAACTGGACCGAATACATGCTGAGTACCAACGGCATGCAGTCGTTGTCCCTTCCCCCGCTGCTTTCCCCACGGTGTTGGTGGATCCTTCAGAGCCAACGGCCAAAAAGAGGAAGAGTTCCCGGGTTCCTCAAGGGGTCAGCGTTAGTGCAGCTAGCTCGAGGAAGAAGACTCTGGGCACCAAGTCCCATAAGAAACGGACTCCCGAAGTACGCATGACCCCTGAGGTGCAATCGACCCCTGCCCCCTCAGTTGCTGCCACTCCTCCCACTTCGCCCGTGGTTGTGCCCTCTCGTTCTCCTTCTGAATCGGAGGTATGTACTGCTGACTTAGTTATTATCTCCTTTTTGCTTGAGGATGACTGTCTTTGCTTGTGTGCATTCTTATCCCTCCCCCCCTTTCTTTGACAACTATTTTGCAGGGGGTTGAAGTAGAAGACCCAGATCCTTCCAGTCCTCCCGTGAGCCATTTCGTGGGGGGACGCTTCAGTGCCCCTCATACCGACGTGACTCCTCCCCGTTCCCCCATGACAGGGCTCACGTATTCTCGCCGTGGAGCCAGCCAACGTGCGAGGGAAGTTTTTGTGGGATGTGATGATGTTGATCATGCGAGTGATTCCTCACCTGAGGTGATAATCTTGCCCGAAGTGGCCCATCCTGAGACAACATCCTTTGTCCCCTCTGATTCACGGGCCTCACCGGAGGTTCCTCTGCCCATTGTGCTTGTGGAGGAGAGTGAGCCCGAGGTATGATGTGATCTGTAATTTGTTTGTTATAGTCCTTTCGGTCGTACTCTTTTCTTATTTTGGCTCACTGAATTATGATATGTATTGGGTACCCCAGGTGGGAGTGTCCTCGTTGTTGGCGAGCATTCTTCTTCCAACGATGCTGATAAGGCCCCCGACTGTCATTCCTTTGTTTAGCACCCTAACTGAGGTAAGTTATATGTCGGTATATTTCTTCATAATTTCTGTGCCCATTCTTCTTTTCTAACACTTGGCTTTGTGCACAGCTGTCTCCTGATCTTGCACCAACTCTCGTGGTGAGGGCCCAGGTTGGTGTGTTTACACCCCCTCCTGCTGTGGCTTTGTTTGAGGGCCCAGTGTCTTCTCATGATGATCCCAATATGCTGGCCCTTGTGCCCTATACGTGTGATCAGGTTTGGACAAGCGTGGGGGCTTCTGCGCCCAGGGACCCCGTTATGCAATCTGAGGCAATAATCGTTCCAACAACGGTTCCTGTCCCTGTGGCTGCCTCGACTGCTGCCGTTGTGACTGAGGTATGTTTTTCTTGCTATCTTTCGTTGAGATTTTCCGTTATCTACATCTGATGATTTTTTCACAAGATTGTTCTTAAGCTCCGTCTTGTAACGGTGACTTAACAACGAAAACACTTGTTAAGTTTTTTTTTCCACAAACTCCACCTTATAACGGTGGCTTAACAACGAAAATACTTGTTAAGATTTTTTTCACAAACTCCATCTTATAACGGTGACTTAACAACGAAAACACTTGTTAAGATTTTTTTCACAAACTCCACCTTATAACGGTGACTTAACAACGAAAACACTTGTTAAGATTTTTTCACAAACTCCACCTTATAACGGTGACTTAACAACGAAAACACTTGTTAAGATTTTTTTTCACAAACTTCACCTTATAACGGTGACTTAACAACGAAAACACTTGTTAAGTTTTTTTCACAAACTTCACCTTATAACGGTGACTTAACAACGAAAACACTTGTTAAGTTTTTTTTTTCACAAACTCCACCTTATAACGGTGGCTTAACAACGAAAACACTTGTTAAGATTTTTTTTCACAAACTCCACCTTATAACGGTGACTTAACAACGAAAACACTTGTTAAGATTTTTTTCACAAACTCCACCTTATAACGGTGACTTAACAACGAAATCACTTGTTAAGTTTTTTTTCACAAACTTCACCTTATAACGGTGACTTAACAACGAAAACACTTGTTAAGATTTTTCACAAACTCCACCTTATAACGGTGACTTAACAACGAAAACACTTGTTAATATTTTTCACAAACTCCACCTTATAACGGTGGCTTAACAACGAAAACACTTGTTAAGATTTTTTTTCACAAACTCCACCTTATAACGGTGACTTAACAACGAAAACACTTGTTAAGATTTTTTTCACAAACTCCACCTTATAACGGTGACTTAACAACGAAAACACTTGTTAAGTTTTTTTTCACAAACTTCACCTTATAACGGTGACTTAACAATGAAAACACTTGTTAAGATTTTTCACAAACTCCACCTTATAACGGTGACTTAACAACGAAAACACTTGTTAAGATTTTTCACAAACTCCACCTTATAACGGTGACTTAACAACGAAAACATTTGTTAAGATTTTTCATTTCCTTATTTGGGCTTTTCTTTTCAGGTTGCTCGGGAAAATTCGCCTCCAGTCCTCTCGCCTGTAGGCTCGCCCTTCCGAGAACCTGATGCTTCGGAAAATTCCATTCATGATGATCAAGGTTCTACGACTGGTGCTGCAGTCGAGAGCGAATTTGGGTGTGAGGTGCCTCTTCCCGACCTAGCTCCTCACTCGTTCTGCCTCATGGTGCTTCGGCAATCTCCTCAAATGCCTGTCAACCATCGGCTGGTGATTGAACAATTGGTGGGTCGCCATCCTGAGACCTTCACACCGGATTGCCTGCGCTCGAATATTCATGTGATGAGTCACAGGCTGCAAGGCATGGCGATCGTTGTTGCTGAAATTGCTAGTACCCCCACCGCCAATGTTACCAGATCCCTTCTCAACCAATTTCTAGGTTTTCTGAAGGAGTTGGGGCGTGATGGTTTCCGTTTTGACTGGCTTATAACGCATCTGAAGACTTTGAAGAACCAGCAACTGATCGGCCAGAGGGAAGTGCTGATAAAGCACCAGGAGGACCAACGGGCTGAGGAGGTTAAGTTAGCTGAGCTGGCACCTCTTTTGGAATCGGCCGATGAAGAAGTAACGAATGCCGAAGAAGCTCTGCGTTTGGCCAAGCTAAAACGGGAAAGGCTCCTTATTGAACGCGCCCAGGTGCAAACCAGGCTAGAGGTTGCTGTCAACGCTCAAAATTCGTTTGCATCATCTTCTTCGGGCCTTCCCGGGGATTTTTTCTCTTCCCCGGATCTGTGGTTTCTCCTAGGGTAGTAAAACTCCTGTACATATTTTCTTTCTTTCATTCATGTAATTCTTGGGCAGTAGTTCCCTATTTTGCTTGTAATGCTCTCTTCTTTAATGAATGGAAGAATGTACATTGTTCAGTTTATCTCTGAGTTATGCCTGCTTTCATATCAATGTCTATACTTCATATCATCAGTAAAACTTATATATTCTTAATAAAGGACCCAATACATCGATGGTACAAACTAACTGTCTACACATGATATACTTTCAGCCATTTATTATTAATTTTGAATGGCCTATCTTCCTCCAACTTAGAAATTAGGCAATAACCTGAATCATGAGCTTCGTTCACGATGAAAGGTCCCTCCCAATTGGCTGCAAACTTTGGCAGAGGAAGTCCCCTAATGTGTTTCACTGCTGCCTTCAAAACGAGATCTCCCTCCACGAACCTCCTTGGTCTTACCATGTTGTCATATGCCCTAGAGAGCTGCTTTGTATACATTTGAAAATGTTGCATCGCATTGTCTCTGTGTTCATCCAATGCCTCCAACTGCACATGCCTGTTCTGAGGAAGCATGCTACTTCGTAAGGCGTATCGAGCCGAGGGAACTTCCAACTCCACTGGAAGAATTGCCTCAGCCCCATAGACAAGGGAGAACGGAGTATACCCCGTGGGCTTCCTCTTCGTCGTTCGATAGGCCCACAACACTGTTGGTACCTTGTCATCCCACGATCCTGGAAAGTCCTCCATCGTTTTAGCCAAGATATTAACCAGAGTTTTGTTAGTTGCTTCAACCTGACCATTCCCTTTCGGATATGCCACCGTTGAAGTGTGATGAACAATGGAGTACTTGTCCGTGAGCATCGTTACTTCTGAGTTGACGAAGGGAGTCCCATTATCTGAGAGAATAACCTTTGGGATCCCAAAGCGGCAAATGATATACTCTCTGATGAAGCTACTTACTACCCCAGCCGTTGCCCTTCTAAGTGGTATTGCTTCAGCCCATTTTCTAAAGCACTCCGTTGCTACCAGTATCCATATCTTGCCCCTCGACGAAGGATGTATCGCCCCCACGAGGTCGAACGCCCAAGTGTGGAAAGGATAAGGCGTTGCCAGAGAGTGTAAGTCCACCGATGGGGCATGGATCATATTTCCATGAAGCTGGCAAGCCTTGCATTTTCGAACGAATTCGGCGGAGTCTTTCTCCATCGTTGGCCAATAATACCCCAACGTCATCAGCTGATCATATAACTTGGCCCCTCCCATGTGAGCTGGGTCATGGGCTTGTTTGAGGACCTCAGTTGCTTCTTCTTTTGTAATGCAACGCAATGGCCTGTTGAAGTACCCCCTTCGATAAAGCTGCCCCTCTTGGATATAGAACCTCGGGGCCCTTCGCCTTAGTCCCATTGCATCCATTTTCTCCGTTGGGACAATTTCCTCCTGAATAAAGTCGATATAGGGCTGCCTCCAGTCTGTTTGGGCTTCAATGAAATGGCATTCAGCTGCTTCGAAAAATAGCTACACTTATCACAATTCCGTTGTAGTTCCGCCGCATCCTGTTTCATTCTAGGCCAAAAATACCCCCCTCTTTGCATTCTCCTATAAAGAGGTATCTCAGTTGTTTCGCAGTGCTCCCCATGTGTTTTCTTCAACCTCCGCTCTGCTTCCTCTGGCCCAATACATCTTGATAACCATCCCCCTGCATTTCTGAAGTAAAGGTTTCCCTGGTTTGTAAAGTATTGGGCTAACTCTCTTAGTCCCATAGCTCCTTCGCCAGACTCCAGTTGCTTCCTGATCTCTCCTCTCCAATCCGCGTCTCCCTCCATCGGTAGTATCGACTGCACCATCGAAGGGGCTGTTCTTCGTTGGATCGTAAAGATAGTCGTATCGCTCCTCATGACCATCTTTTGAGCAATAGTGGCATAAGCGTCTGGATGACGGTTCATTGTTCTGGGATGTCTTCTAATTGTGGTCCGATGGAACTGGCTGAGGAGCCTTTGAATGATCGTTCTGTACGGCGCCAAACTCATGTGCTTCAATGCATATTCTCCGTTAACTTGCTGAATTACTAAATTCGAGTCACCCTTGATGCAGAGCGAACGAATTCCCCTTCGAAGAGCCTCCAGCAACCCTAGTACCAATGCTTCGTATTCTGCTTCGTTATTGGAGCAAGGGAAATCCAGTTTGTAGGAAAGACAAATCTCCTCCGTTCCTTTTGAAAGGATGACCCCTGCCCCTCCTTTTTTCTCTGCCGAAGACCCATCGAATTGCATCGTCCATTCCTCATCAGTTGCATCGAGATAGTTGGCCTGTAAGTCGTCTCCCGGAATGTCTTCTTTAGGTGGTTCAAACGTTCCTGATGGAAAGATCGCCAACAGATCAGCATACGCCTGGCTCTTAATAGCACGAGGAACCACACACTTTAAATCATATTCGGAGAGAATAAGGAACCACCTAGCTGCCCTGCCAATCAAGATAGTTCTAGCCAACAAATACTTAATAGGATCACACCTAGTTACAATATGAATTGTAAAAGACAGCATATAATGTCTAAGTTTTTGTGCTACAAAGACTAAGAGAAAATCTCAACTTAGAGAAAATCTAGAATTCTCAACTTAGAGAAAATCTTATTGGCCCTTTTCTTAGTATATTACATTTTCTTTTGGGCTCTTTTAAATGGTGGCTTTCACGACGAGTTAATTTTGAACTCTCACAGCCCTTTCCCGTGAATCACTCATCATTTTTTCAATTAGGTACCAATTCAAATCCTCACTGTAAATGATTCTTACATGCACACTTCTCCTTGCATAGATGGCAAGATTGAGATAAGAACGCCTCATCAAATTCAAATATACAAGAGAAGTCAAACATCCATATAAACTCGTGCATGAGTGCAATGTTGGCATATACACAAAGTCGAATCAAAATGCATATTAACTTCGAAACAACCCCATATAAACAACGGTTAAGATCATTCTAAGCATCGATAATAATGACCAAATGTCCTAGCCACATGGATATGAAACGATGGGGGGGGGGGGGGTCCAAGCACACCAATATGCCACATCAAACATGTAAACTCAAAAACTAAAAAAATCGCAAGTCTTTTTGTCTTTTAAAACATATTTTGGCTCAAATAAAAGCAAAATCTTTTTGGTTTTTCAAAAGTTTTCTTAAAAACAAAATCTTTTTGGATTTTCAAAAGTTTTCTCAAAAATAAAATCTTTTTGTATATTTCAATAGGACTCAAATAAATGAAAACTATAATACAAAATGATACACATGTCATTATACTAGCAATGAATATATCATGAAGCAAACTAGTATATGACAAACAAGGCAACACTATCATCCTTTAGATTTAGCATGGGAAGAATCAAGTGCACCCAAATGAGAATCATGAAGTTTTATTCCTAAAGCCACTAAATCCGATTTCCTAACCCAAGTAGGTGTAAAATGATGCATGGGGGTTTGGGGAACCGGGGCAACTTTATTCCTAAACTTCCTAGAAGCTTGTCTTAGGTCGTAACAATAACGCCTAAGGTGACCTTTCCTACCACAAAACGTGCAAGTGTAGCGATGGTGGGAATGATTACCTATATGTGAACCTTTTCTAACCTTCCTTGTGTTTCTCACATGTGCAGGGAGAATGGGAACAATTCTCTCATCAAAACCTATACCTCCCCTAACTCCCTTAATTTGGACGGTGCCTAATATCTTATCTAGCTTTTCCGACCTAGCCTCCAAATCAAACTCAACTCTAGACGAGTCTCTCAATCTCTCTTCCAACTCATGAATCCTAGACTCAAGTAAACGCCTAGACTCCTCAAATGCTAAAATCTCCTTTTTCAAAGACTCCATCAAACCATGGACATTATCTCTCTCTTTCTCCACAAACTCTAGTTTCTCCCTAAACTTCTTTTCTCGTGCCCTAAGATCCTCTATCAAACTATCATTATTTTCTATGGCACGCTCATTCAACATAGCTTGTTAGCCTTTTTCACCTTCACCATTTTAGCATACAACTCATTAAACGCATTTTGCAATTCTTTCACATCTATATCCTCCTCGTCACTCTCTTCTCCCTAACAAACATGGATTTACTCAAAACCTCCTCGAAAGTGTCATTCACATGAGAATCGTCATCTCTCACATGACATGCCATAAAGGCAACAAAGTTACGATCAATGAGGGAACTCTCTCCCTCTTCCGGATCACTATCACTTAAGGTGGCACTGTAGACAATGGGTTGCTTGCCCTCTTTCTTAAGTCTAGTGGGACACTCTTTAACTTTGTGACCGTACCCCTCACACCCAAAATACTTATTCGACTCATCTCTCTCAGGCTTCTCAAACTTATCCTTAGAGGTGGGATCAACTTTGATGTTCTTGAATTTTTCAAATTTCTTGCCATCTTTCGATTGCTTTTTAAACTTAATAAATTTTTTAAATTTCTTTGCCAACAAAGCAACATCCTCAAAATCGAAATCGGAATCCGAAACTTTAATTTCCTCCTTTCGAGTTTTCAAGGAAATACCCTTTTCTTTTTTAGGCACTTGCTTGTAGGTAATCATGTCGATTTCATAGGTTTGTAAGTCACCTACAATATCTTCTAGTTTTGTCGACTCTAACTTCCCCAAGGAGTTTAAAATAGTCACTTTCGCATCAAACCTACTAGGTAATGACCTAAGTATTTTCTTAATGACACGGTTATCAAGAATTTTCTCACTTAGGTTAAACGACGAGTTGACAATATTGGACAACCTAGCATAAAACTCATTAAAAGTCTCACTCTCTAACATCCTAATGGTCTCAAACTGTGTAGTGAGATTTTGAAGTTTCGACGCACTAATCGTGCTAGTGCCCTCGTGAGTGAGTGCCAAAATATCCTAAGCCTCTTTTGATGTTTCACAAGTCATAATTCTATTATATTCTTTCGGTGTGACATGTGAAGAAATAACGTGCAGACCCTTAGAATTATATTGTGAAAGTCTATGTTCAGTTTCGATCCATGACTCGACAGGCTTTAAATTAGTGACCTCACCTAAAATAGTGACAGGGGGTGTCCAACCTTTCTCAACTGCTAGCCACACACGCTCATCAATTGATTTTAATGCACTTTTCATTCTCATCTTCCAATAGGTGTAATTAGTGCCATAAAAATAGAAGTTCGAAAAAGTTCATTATTTCCAAAATTCATCTTTGAAAACACACAGGATCACAAAACAAATAAATTATGTTTTCTAGCTCAGATACCAATTTGACGACGTGAGAAGTCAAATTGTATATATACAAAAATCCTTGAAAAATCAATATCACGTGATAAATTAGAGTAACCTGCTCTGATATCAATTTGAAGAAATGGGGTGGTCCCTATCTGTGTGTTTCAAATCAAACCAATTTTCACAAAAAAATTATCCAACTTTTAATTAGCACCAAACCAAGTTGTGAAAAAATAATTCTTACTTTAAACCAATTTTATCTTGATTAATCCTAAACATGCATCTAGTGATTAAATCAAGTAAAGTAAAGTAAAGAATGCTCACAACGCCGGATGTACGAGGAAAAAATCCAAGACGGAAAGACAACCTCGGACGGCCCAAGCCAGACAATCACTATGAATAAAGGTTTTACAAAGACAGATTAGCCTTACTCAATGACTCGATCCCCACGGGTCTTAACGCTCCTTCTGATCTTCAACCGTTCTTTAATAATTCCCACGTAAAAAGTCCTTCTTACACGATACATGTCCACAACACATGCATCCACGTATGTCTCGGTGTCCACCCAATGGCTTTGATACGCCTACGATGTCAAACAATAAGTCCTTCTCTTTTCTTCACCGTAAAACCCTGATGTTCAAGTATAGAACAAACCTTCTTGGTGCCGCAAGTTCACATAAACATATAATAATGATATCTCGGATCTTTGCAAACTCTAAGGATGTGTTTAAGCTTTGAAACCTTAGAAAAACATGTGCAAACACGTTTCTGGATCGTAAACAGTTTTTTCTAGAATGTACACTTATAAACTCTGACGAAGCCACGCTTTAAATACGAAAAAATCACCGCCTCAAAAAACGTGTCGCATGAAAGAGAATGGCCAACTATTTGCGCGACATAGCCATCTCGTTTGAACGAGACTGCTTGTTGTTTGAACGACGCCGCTTGTCAGTTTGACTTTTTAATTTTTTTAAAAACGTCTCTTGCAAAAGAGATCCCAATAAGTCAGACTATATTTAGAGCTTATCAGAATAAAACGTAGTTAAAAACATTAAAACACTTTTAAAACATTTTTCCTTATAAAATTACATCCTTATCTTTTATAAAAAAATTCCGAGCACCATTAATTATACGCATTCATACCTGTGTGATCTCGGAATGAAATTAACTTTGAAGACGAATAAACTTGCACAAATTAAACTTCAGCATGATTAATTCTTTGAAGCTTTGTCGCAACGTCTTCAATTTCTTCAATACGTCATAGACCAAGTGGGATCGTGACAAAATAAAATCTCCCTATGACATATTACAAGCACAGTTTTATTACATGGACTCAATTGGAAATTTATGTCCTTACACCATTAAATAAAAAATTGTTGTAAGGCTCCATTAAAGTGGTGAAAAAATTCATTATCCCATTATACATCACACCTTGGGTGAATTATTCCAAGAATTGATCAAATTGAATAACTATATCTTTAGACCTTATTTCGAAATGAATTATGATTAAATTTGAAATTAAACATTAGATTTTGTGTATTTAAAAAATAATTCACTCGTAAAGACCCTTACAAGACATGGGTCAAGTATGGATCTATTCAAATCACTTAATTTAGGAAGGATATGTAAAATTGCAAATAGAAGTAAATAAAAGCTCTAAAAACTAGTTATACTCGAAACATAGTTATTCAAGTTATAGGGTTCGGAACCTAAAATCAAAATTATAGGCATATCTAATAAACGGGTCCTTCATGCGCATGGTGTCAAAATTGTTTATGGTTCAGATCTCATTGATTAGGAACGTGACATGCGAGTCTGGTCATATTTCATTAAAATCATGCGAATGATGGTAATATGATATGTGCACCCGCTTGAGTGTGACACCCCGCCTAATTAAATACCGGGTGATCAGTCCTTCATTAAATTAAAATAGGAATATCATCTGGTTCATTCTTAGCATCACTGTCGATTTTTTTTTTTAAATTTAATTTGTGGAGGGGTACATTCTTAGTAACTCAAAGAACCTAGGTGAGGAGGGCCCCATAAAGGTCTCTTCTTCCCAATACCCTCAAAGCTAACAAAAGTGGAAATGGGCGAAGAGGTCCCAGAAAGGGCTCCTCGTCCCAAGTTTCTTAACTGCTCACTGAAAAGCAAATGGGCGAGGAGGGCCCCAGAAAGGGCTCCTGCCCCAAGATGCTCAAATGCCTACTAAAATGGAAACAGACGAGACAGAGCTCCTTGTCCTAAAAGCCTCAAATACTCACTAAAAGAGGAATGGGTGAGGAAGGCCCCAAAAAGGGCTACTCATCCCAGAATCCTCAAATGTGCTTAGAGATGAAAATGGGTGAGGAGGGCCTCAGAAAAGGCTCCTCGCCCAAATGTCTTAAAACTCATAGAATTAGAGTTTAGGCAAGGAGAGCCTCAGAAAGGGGCTCCTCTCCCGAAAATGCCCAAGAGTTCAACATTTATAATTTAGGCAAGGAGGCTCATTAGAAAAGGCCCCTCGTCCCAAATAAATCAGATAACACAACTCAATGAGGATGCTTACTAAAAGAGGCTCCTCGCCCCCGGAAATTAGAATTCCCCACAGAATATAACCAGTGGGTGAAGAGGATCACTTAGAGTGACCACTATCCCAAGATTTAATTACTCACACAAAAGTACTGACATATTACTTTCATGTACATGTAGCCTAATTGAGCAGGGAGGGCTTAACTAGGCAAGATGGGAACTCTTAGGAGTTTTAGCTTGGCGGCTGAGGAACAAGGTTTCTTGAGCAAGCTCAACCACTTAGCACTTTGAGATTGAGAGAACACTAGTAAACAGACCCTAGTAGTCACCCAGTCCACACTAAATCACAATTAAAATGACCAACCAAGTGTTGCTCACGAGAAATGAGAACCTTGAAGAATTATTTTAGAGGAGGAGGTCCTTGATACCTCCCTCCTCAAATGAACAAAATAATTTTAGAGGAGGTGGCCCTTGAGACCCCCTCCCTTAAGTTTACAAAATGATTTTAGTGGAGATAGCCCTTGAGACCTCCCTCCTCAAGTTTACAAAGATTTTAGAGGAGGTGGTCCTAGAGGCCCCTCCTCAAGATTACAAAGTGTGTACAAAAAGTTACCATTTAAAAAATGGTATTCACCAAATCAGATATTTTGTCTTCAAGCGCAGGCACATTTGCTTTTTGACTTTGGTTTCCACCAGGTAGTATTTGTCAGAGGAGACAGGCGGCTACACACAGGTAGGGATAAAAAGTACATTGCAGACCTTGTCCCTCAGCAACCCCCTCAGTTTCAGCGCCCAAAAGTGTCAACTCAGCCCTAGTGTCCAAGTATAAATAGGATCCTAGGCAAGGTCAAGTCAGGATCATAGCAAAAAGTCATACCGTTACTCTGTCAAAATCACTCCAGACTACTAAGTGTTCTCTCCCTGCTCTCTCTCTCTAAGTGTTAAGTGATTTGTTCTTTCACTCCACTTGATAACCATCACTCTTATGAGTTTCTCTTGGGTAAAGTTACTATTATTATGGTGAAGATCATCTTTTTATAGGGAGTAGACTACAATTTGAGTTCCATTGTTGCCAGATAAGGAAGGTTTTACCAGAAGCCTTTCCAAAAGTGCTTAAGAACCTTGAAGACAACGTTCATTGGAGCAGGTCACGCCTCACCCTTTCTAGTTATTCATAAACCTCAGTCTCACTACTCTCTTACATTTAGTGGCTCTGCTGGGGAGGTATTCTTGCTTTTGTGGACAAAGAAGGTTTAAACAATTCTAAACAGTTGGTTTTTTATGACATTACTTCTGGGAATGAGAATGAGACTCAGAGTGACCAGACCACTCATGAAGATGTGGTAGTGCTTGGAACAAAGACCACTGCTCCTCCGACATGGCAAACCAATGCACCAATAGCAACACCGGTGATATGTATGAGCCTTATGAGCATATTCTTTGATTTCTTGAAGAAAAATAAGGCCGATCTTGCGAATTTGGGTCAGGGATGCGTAACACTGGTAGAAACCCTCTCTAGAGGGACAAACGCTACGATAGCGGCTCTGGCAGAAATGGTCCCATCTCGAAAGGTAGCACCGGAGCAAGTTCCAGCATTGTCAAGCTCACCAGCGACAAAGGGCAAGGGTCTAGAAGAATCCCCCTCCAAGGCTATTACGATCGAGGAGGTGAGGAGGCTGCTATCGTCCTCTCAAAATGAGGCCTCTCACTTGTACGAGGTGTTACAATACCCATACACACAGGAAGTGAATGAGAAACCATACCTAGAAGGGTATGACCCACAAAATTTTATCAAGTTTAGTGGAAAAGGGGAGAATCCAAGGGTGCATGTAAAGAGGTTTGCTGAATATTTGGCCCGAGGTTGATAGATTTCTCCAAGACCCTCACGGGGAAGGCCTATACGTGGTACTCCCACCTAACACCCAACAACATCCCTACTTGGGAGGAGATGCACTAGCAGTTAATTCTAAAGTTCTTTGTGACGGAGGATGAATTCACGCTGAGGCACTTGGCACAGGAGGTGCAAAAGCCCGGGGAAGAGGTGATGCAGTATATTAACGCACTTGATGTCCACGAGGAGGTATAAGAGGCAAGACTAATCCAAATTTGTGTGGAAGGGCTCCTGGAGAAATTCAAGCTTTACCTGATTAATGAGACTAGAGATGGAATATTTTGGGAATTGACCAAGGCCGCGAGCAACATAGACATGATAATCAAACCAAGGACCTCAGGTTGGAGGACACATGTACCACTTACTTCTGGAATATTTAACGTCTCGAGGAGACAGGCAGTTAACTATATAGATGGGAATCCCAAAGGCAAGAAGGGAAGTTCTGGATCTAAGAACAATAACCTTGGCAATAAGAGGAAAATTAGAAAATATGCTCCACCACCGCTACCTTGCAGTGTAGATGAAGCTATGGATTGTTATGGCACACTAGTGCGAGAGGGGGTAGAAGGTCCCCCTCACCTGAATGGAGAAAATCCAACAGCAGCAGATAAGGCCAACCCTGAGTATTGTGAGTTACACCAGCGGGTGCAATACTCCACTCAAGACTATTACTATTTGAGAAGAATCATTAGCGAGCAGGTTACCAATGGTACCTTACAAATACCCCCCTTGGATGTTAATGAAAATCCACTTCTAGAACATCACTTTGGCACTGCTAATATGGTAGTTACGGTATGATGATGAGGCAGTTCACAAGATGATGGAATGGGAAGATGATGGTGAAATATCTAAAGGGTTGGAGAAGTTAACTTCGAGCAGTAAGCACCAAAATGAGTTACAAAGAAAACATGAAGAATGGTTCTTCATCCCAGATCAGGAAAATAAGGAAGGTAAGGAGGTCGAGCAGGTCAAACTCATAGAGTGCCAGGTGGATGTTATGCTTGCCCTAGATAAAATAGGGACATTTGAAGAAGAATATGTGTGTAATGCCCAGACATACGAGGTAAACCTAGACTTTGAGTGTGAATCCATAGCAAGGAGCCCCAAGTTCAAGTGGTTCTTTGACAAAATAGGAGTGAAGTATGATACCCAAGTACTCATAAAGTTTTGAAGGAAGTGCAGTAGCGGGGAGATCCCTCAATAAATTGGCAAGGGCTGATTAGAAGGATGATTAAGAGATATACTTTCGAAGTAGTGTTTTCGGAGGCAGATATGCAGGTGCCCTATTTTCATAATCGCCCTTTTTATGTTACAATTATGATCAACGGGGTGTCATTCCCCAGGGCATTAATGGATGTAGGAGCATCTATTAACATCATGCCAATCAATACATTATATGAGAAAAGAATTAACCAAGAGAAGATGGTACCAGTGCCACTAGTGATTTTTGAATTTGATAGTGTCGGGATGCAATCCATTGGATACGTGAATGTGGGAATTAAATAGGGGAACTTCACCTCTTACATCAAATTCCATATCATCAATGTCACTACCACTTACCACCTGCTCATAAGGAGGATATGGATGCATACCCATGGCATAATGCCTTTTACCTACCACCAGTGTGCGAAGGCTACCATTAGAGGCACAAAAATAGTCATCAAAGTGACTCAAAAGCCTTTCTCCATCGAGGAGTCCCATCTAGTAGATGTAGCTTTATACACTGAAATGGACGAGGAAAGAAGAATTTCAATACGAAAGCTAGAAGGAAAGAAAGTGGTAGGGGGAGTGGATCAACCAAAGAAATCCGTTCATGATCTCTTAGGGGAAAGGGTACTTCCCCACATGGAAAAAGGGAAGAAGAATATGGAGGAAATGGCCAAACCTACCCGATGGAAAGGTTATCTACCTTTTGTAACGGTCTGCGCGGGCGGTGTTATGGGATGAGAGCACCGACCCGACACCAGAATGTTTTGTGCTGGACGAGTCACATATTAGTGAGCACGTTAAGGAGCCAGAGGAAGCTCCAAAATTCATGCAAGATGGACCCCGAGAGTAACTACAGGAGTTAGAGGAGATCAATCTAGGGAAAGAAGGAGATGAAAGTAGGCCCATCCTGATCTCTAAGAGTCTTAGACCAAAGCAGATAGAAGAACTCATTGGTATGATCAAAGTGTTCACCAATGTCTTCGCTTGGAAGTACACAGAGAAGCCTGGAATAGACCCAGAGGTGAGTTCCCATAGATTGAACGTTCTTCCCAATGCCATTCCAGTAAGACAGGACATCCTTACTTATAAGGAAACCACGACTTGAAGATAAAAGCTGAGGTGGAAAAGTTATTAGCAACGGGATTCATTAGGCCTATCCGGCATACCGCATGGCTTTCTAGTATAGTTCTAGTGGCGAAGAAAGACAAGAGCCAAATGAGGATTTGTGTAGATTTTTGTGATCTGAACAGGGCATGTCCTAAAGATGAATTTCCTCTATCAAGCATAAATAGCCTAGTCGATGCTATCGCAAGACATGAGATGTATAGTTTCATGGATGGATACGTTGGCCACAACCAGATTAAGATGGATTTGGAAGACGCGGAGAAGACTGCCTTTCACACACCCCTAGGAAACTTTCACTACATAGTCATGCCATTTGTAATGAAGAATGTTGGAGCCACATACTAGAGAACCATGATGGCAATTTTTCATGACCTATTTTACGATATATTAGAGTTTTATGTTGATGACCTAGTGGTGAAATCCAAAAAATAAAGTAAACACATACAAGATCTCAGGAGGGTGTTCGAGAGGTGCCGCAGGTATAAGATGCGAATGAACCCTTCTAAGTGTGCCTTTGGAGTCACTGTCGGAAAGTTTATGGTGTTCATGGTGAACAGGCAGAAAAGATGAAAGCCATAACGATGATGCCACCCCCAAGAGTCATAGACAGCTCAAGAGCTTCCTGGGAAAGGTATCCTACCCGAGGAGGTTCATACCTGCACTCACAGAGGTAACTCACCCATTCACACCCCTTTTGAAAGATAAAGTCAAATGGATTTGGGGAGATGAGCAAAAGAAGGCCTTTGAGAAGATCAAAGAGATTATGTCCTCCTCATACACAATGGTTTCACCGAAAGCGGGGGCACTGCTATTTTTTTACCTTACATCAATAGAGAGGTCCATAGGAGTGCTGCTAGCCCAAGAGAAGGAAGGAGTGGAGAAGACGGTGCATTACCTCTCAAGGGTGATCTCAAACATAGAGTCTAGATACACTAATGTAGAGAGGCACTGCTTGGCCTTAGTGTTCGTTGCCCAGAAGTTGAGACACTATTTTTTATTCTTTATAGTTCATATAATCACTAAGTTCAACCCCATAAAGTATCTCCTCGCACGAACAGTACTGGTAGAACGAGCCGCAAGGTGGTTTTTGATCATATCAGAGTATGATCTGAAATGCATGGTGCCCAAAGCCATTAAATGTCAGGCAGTGGTAGATCTGCTTACCCATTTTCCAAGTGGGAACTTTGAGCCACCTAGTGAAGAGCTTTTTAGGGAGAATTTTCAAGCATGCATGGTGGAAAAAATAGAAAAATGGGCAATGGATTTTGATGGCTCAAGTGCTCAAGGGACAGGGGTTGCTGATATTATGTTGTCAAGCAGGAAGGAGAAGATCACTCTTTCTTTCAAGTTAGACTTTAAATGCTCAAACAACGATGCTGAGTATGAAGCCCTCATCTCGGGGATGTTGCAGGCACTCAGAAGAGGAATCATGGTGTTGTGCATACGAGAGGACTCCAATCTGGTAGTAAAACAGGTCAATGGGGAGTTCTCCCTCAAGCATGTCAATCTAGCACCATACAGGTACATCATCCAAAGGTTGGTGGGACATTTCTTGGAAGTAATTTTAGAGAGACATACGCGAATAAAGGGGTATATCATTGTGGCTACATAATTGTACACCAAATAGGCATAAGCCATCTCTCTAAGGAGAGTGACTGCCCAAGTGATAATCCAGTTTATAAAGGAGTATATCATATGCCGATTTGGTATACCCAAGGTAATATTAATAGATAATGGGAAATAGTTTATATGCAAGGAGATGGCCCTCCTCACAGACAAATACAAAATTATGCATAATAGCTCAAACATCTCCTACCCTAAGGGTAATGGCCAAGCGGAAGCTACCAACAAGACCCTGATAAATATCTTGAAGAAAATATTAGAGGAGTTTCCCATGGTGTTATGGGCTTATCGTACTTCAAAAAGAAAACTGATAGGGTTCACCCCGTTCTCCCTAGTGTATGGGGCTGAAGCTGTCTTACCGGTGGAGTTGGCAGTGCCCTCAGCTAGAGTTGCTCTAAGTAACAAACTCATCCCTGACCCAAGGCACGTGTAGTTGGAGGTATTAAATGAGCAAAGAGATAAGGCAGAAGAGAACTTCAAAGCCTACACCCAGCAACTGTCCAGATCCTATGAAAACTTGGTCAAGCCTAGGGAGTTTGAGGTGGGAGACTTAGTCCTGTGATCATCCACTCACCACCTCCGTAGGATGTTGGCATCAAAGTTCAAACCCAACTGGGAAGGGCCCTTTGTCGTTAGAAGAGTAGGCAAGTCGGGTTATTATCAGATCTCAGAGCCAGAGAGAGATTGCCTCCCGTCCATCAACTGCAAGTGGCTGAAGAAGTATTATGACTAATTTTGTAAAGGAAAATTTTTCATTTCTGTTGAAAGGTTTGAATGGCTTGCTCTAGTGCTAGGCAAGTGTTTTTTTTTATAAGATGATAAGAGCAATACAGTCTTGTAAAGGATAGAAATAATGAATAGAAATGAATAGCTACTCTTTTTTGACAGTACATGATGGTTCTCATTCTTTTGCTTATGGCATAATATATATATTATATATATATATGTGTGTGTGTGTGTGTGTGTGTGTGTATAGGAAAATGATCTAGTGAGGTCCTAGTTTGAGGACCCTGAATGAGGTCATTTTGTTTAAAATAGTAAAAAAAAATATTTTGGGGTTGATTTTTTTTATGGTTTTTTCAGTAGGAGCATAAAAAAATAATCAACTCAAAATGATTTTTTTTGCTATTTTAAAAAAATTGGTCAAACTGTGTGAGTTTTTAAGGTGTTAAAAACTCGCAAAGTTTGACCGATTTTTTTAAAATAGTTAAAAAAAATCATTTTGAGCTGATTATTGTTTTATGATCCTATTGAAATGTTTAAAAACCATAAAAAAATAATCAGCCCCAAAATATTTTTTTTACTATTTTAAAAAAATGGACCTCATTCAGGGGCCTCAAACTGAGGAACCTCACTTGATCCGCTCTCTCTCTATCTCTCTCTATCTCTTTATATATATATATATATATATATATATATATATATATATATATATATATATATATATATATATATATATTTAACTCTCTCTATTAAGACTAGAAGAGAGTCCCAGATAGAGAGAACTTTGCTCACTACACTTGGGTGGTATATCCATTATGATAGGAAGCTATACTGAGCAAAGTCTCTCCAAGCATATTTGATATATGATTTTAGCTTTGTTACCAGACTAGCAGAGGACATCCTCCAAGTCATGATAATAAAAAATACATAGAAAACTTCTTCATTTGGAGAGCAAGCCGTAGATTCTGTTCTCAAAGAAAAAGCCTCATTTCACCAGCTCATATAAAGAATGGAGAAAAAGGGGACTTACATTCCCCTGCTATAATTTCTCAAAAAAAAAAATGATAACTTGCCTAAATAAAATGCAAGTACCCGCACAGTTAGAGGGGATTGTTCTAAAAATATTACTTGCCTAGATAAAACGAAAGCACCCCATAGTCAGAGGAGGCGTTTATAAAAAAAAAATGTAACCTGCCCAGATAAAATGCATGTACCCCCGTGGTTAGAAGTGACATTTTTAAATTCATTACTTGCCTAGATAAAATGCTAGTACCCCAACAGTCAAAGGGGATAGTTATCAAAATGTTAGTTGCCCAGATAAAACACAAGTACCCCACAGCTAGAGGGGATAGTTATAAAAAAATGTAAGTTGCCCAGATAAAATGCAAGTACACCCAAAGTTAAAAGGGACAATTTTAAAAATGTTACCTTCCTAGATAAAATGCAAGTACCCCCAAAGTTAAAGGGGATAGTTTTCAAAATGTTACTTGCCCAAATAAAATGCAAGTACCCCACAGCTAGAGGGGGCAGTTATAAAAAAAGGTAACTCGCTTAGATAAAATGCAAGTACCCCACAGTTCGAGGGGACAATTTAAAAAATGTTACTTGCCCAGATAAAATGCAAGTACCCCTACAGTTAGAGGGGAAAGTTTTAAAAATGTTACTTGCCCAGAGAAAATGAAAGTATCCCCACAGTTAGAGGGGACAATTTTAAAAAATGTTACTTGCCCAGATATAATGCAAGTATCTTACAGTCAGAGGGGATAGTTCTAAAAAAAAGTTTACTTGCCTAGATAAAGTGCAAGTACCGCACAGATAAAATGAAAATACCACACAGTTAGAGGAGATATTAACACAGACCATGGTAAGAAGACACCAAGGTTGAGATAAAAGCAATTGAGAAAAATGGCATAATGGCCAAGTCCTTTACATATGAAAAAACATACAAGAAGGAACCTAAACAATCAAACTATCTACTGACTCGATAAAATGAAAAAAAGATTCTGGTGGGAGCGAAAGTATGCGTAATAAGGACCAACCTCCTCAATAAGCTGCTCGTCTAATCTAGCTATCTGAACCTTGTCCTCAGCAACACCCACCTCCAGAAATTGAATCTGAGTCTGAATGCGCACGACCTCAGCCTGACGCTGTCGCTCCCTGGTCTGTCGGGAAGTATGAAGCTTCATCATCTTCCTAAAGGTGGTGCCGAGAAAATGACGAACTGAAACTTCAAGCCAATCCAGCTAGAAATGATAGAAATGCTGAAGATCGTGAAGATCCTGGAGAAATAGTGAGACCCCTCGAGCAGTCACATTAGTGGGAGGGGTAGATAGGAACTCATGCTGGTGGATAGACAAGGCCTTCAGGTTGAAGACCATAAGGCGGTTAATATTGAGGACGCTCTGGGAGGTGAAGGTCTTCGGATGGTGCTCGAGAATCATCTCCAACACTTCCCCTTCCTGAACACGAAATCGAAAGGACAACTCTGAACGCCACAGTGCACTCATGAAAGCACTAGGAGCCTCCACCTCTATGTCATCGTAAACTGTATTGTGTGACTAGATCTTGGAGAGAAGAACAAAGGAATCCTCATCGGAGCCAGCATCACCATCTGCCTCGAAACTCTGGTCGGCCTCCCCAATGGCTACAGTAGGTTCATCAACTTGATCTTACAGAATAAAAATTAACAAGGGATAAGTAGTAGAGAAGAAAAGTAGCAGGATGCGGTTATTCATATTCGAATTAAAACAAAGATCATTGAAAGTTTACCTCAAAGTCAAAGGGAGTCAATATGTTGTCACTAAGGCGAGGGGGCACCACATGGCCTTGGGCACCAGCCTAACAAATAATAGGCAAATGTTAGCATCCTCTTTTCCTAAAAAAAGAGAAGCAGAAGAGAAATGTGCCAACTTAAACAGATAGAAAGAACTCAGGTATGATAGTTTAATAACTGGAGATTGTGCAGTATAACACTCACAACAGGTCTTGTAGTACTAGGGATGGCCGCCTCGTTGACCTGAAAATAAGGAAACATGAACACGAAGGTGAGCCTACTCGTGCAGTAGAAGTAAGGAGAAAAAGGGAGCAAAGACAGAGTAAGGTATACTAGTATAATACCTGACTCATAGTAGTTCCCACTAGTTTTCCCGCAGTCAAAGGGACAGTCATTGTGCTAACCTAAAAATGGGGAAACAAGTAAATGCCAACAAGTATTTATATAGAAAATATAAGCTCAAAGGAGCCATTATATTAAGTATTTACGTGCGAGCGCCCCACTAGGACACTTGCTAAAGTCTCTTAAACAGTCAGAGCAAGAGTGGAACTAGCTGGAGGGATGGCCAATTTCTCCTCAAGCCTGGAAACTGGTAGACTACTCACCTGAGAGTTCAAATATAAGTCCCGCGAGGAAAGGGGCCATATCCACATATATATTAGAAAAGAGAATGTTGCGTGAACAAAGGTGTAATCAAGATAACAAGTAGAGTTTTTTAAAGGTTGAACATACCACTGACATTAGTCCCATGGAGCTAAGGATAAGCCCCTTAGACAAGGGGACTTCGACTAGGCTGACCAAAGTAGGTGCTACCTTAGGAGCTCCCCCAGACGTGGCAGGGACTACAAAAAAGAGAACCAAAGGTGTAGGCAAAGAAGAGGTAGTGGCTACTAACTAGCATTTGAAAAGAAAAAAAGTATGAAAATGGAATTCCAATAGCATAACAGTAGGGATCGAGAAGACAAAAGAATCACATGCAGGCATACGCGAAACCCTTCCAAAGAGGAAGGGGGAAGATAATTGGTAAGATAACAGTGGTAGATGTGATGGCCTGAGTCATAACAAAATAGTCAGAAGATCGAACGCAAAGAGAAGTAAGAAATGAGGCCTAACTAGAATAAGCAATACCTGAGAAGTGGAGCTAAACTATATGATAGGCTCGCTAGATGCAATGGTGAAAATGGGTCCAAAGGGTATGGGAAAGATATGACGCCTAGGGTCCATAGACATAAAAAACCGGGAGATAGGAATTCTCTCTGAAGGCAATATACCTGGGAAAGTGCCTCCTGAGGATAATACTGCCCCTCAATAAAAGAAGGGGCACTGGAAGAAAGTCCCTACGCAAAAAAGGAAGGCATACACATAAATGATATAGTTATGAATGTAGGGAATATGGAAAAACAAAGAAAGAGAATGAAGAAAACAAGTTAGAAGTACCTCAGGCAGCCTAGAAGGGGAAGAAAGGCAGACAAGAGAAATAGTCATCTGTGTGCACAAAGATAGAAGACATCAAAAGATGCATTTAAGAATATGTCAATCAAAAGATAAATGACTAAGGGGAGCTAAAATTCACCTGGACTAAAGAGGAAGATATCGAAAAAGTCTTCACTGATGTTAGGAACATAGTAAACAACTGCTAGATTTAAAAAAATGAAATGATAATAAAGAAACAATAAAGGAAGCAACGAATGGGTGTAAGAAAGTAACAAACCTCCTTTGATAACCCCAAAGATGATGCCAACATAGAATTATTGGCCCTAGCAAAATACCCCAGGGAAGGAAGTGAGGGCGTGGGATCACTCGTTGCAACAGAGACACCCTGTAAATACCGTGAAGAGAGAAACAAACTATGGTTAAACTGTGTACAAGAAAATAAAAACTAAAACAATAATTAAAATTTAAGAAAAGAGACTTACAGGGGTAGTGCGAGCGGCCTGCCCGTAGGGTAGTTGCCCAGTGGTGGGACTGGAGGCATAAGGGGACCCTATCAAGGCGCCCCCACCAGAAGACTCCTTCGAAACTGGCAAGAAAGAAGAAGCATTAAAATGATGATCATCATAAGGGGCAACGATTTTCGTCTCATTCGAAGAAGAACCGTCATCATCATAGGAGGGAGTGCTTCTATAATCAACTAGTTCCTCTTTATATGATAGAGAAGGGGAACCAGCAAATAAGGCCCTGCGAAAGTCAGCATTACAAACTAAAAGGAAATGAGTTGTAGTACCTTCACCGATAGGAATGGAAGTAACATAAGCCCCCCAGTAGATAACCCAAAGGCCTCATAACCTTGCTCCCGCACAGTTTTATAGGTATCCTCTACTCCAAGGTCATTAGTGTCAGATCCTTGGTCTGGTAGACGAGAAGGAGAAGAGGTTCCAGTATTGATCTTCTTCTTCTTCTTCTTCTTCTTCTTCTTCTTCTTCTTCTTCTTCTTCTTCTTCTTCTTCTTCTTCTTCTTCTTCTTCTTCTTCTTCTTCTTCTTCTTCTTCTTCTTCATACTTGCCCTGGTTCTTACTAACGAAGGGGGAGAGTAGTAGAAGAGACATCAGTAAGGGAAAGCACAGTCGTAACTGGGGTAATGGTAGCTGGTATTAAACTAGGAATATCCATATCGGGATGCTTCCCTTTTGATGCAGTGTCTCTTGAATTACTCTTTGATTTGGGTCTAGTAGGCTGAGGCTCAGGTAGAGCTGGCAATTTTTGACCCGAAAACCCGTTTATGGTAATAACCTAAAATGACCCGATTAGCTTGTATAGATTTAAGAGTACCCAAAATTTATATTAAAATAAAAATCAACGCGACTCAAAAATGACATGACTAACCCGAATTGCCACCCTTAGGCTCAGGTTGTTTAGAATAAATAGACTCGTCGAGCAAAAGCCTCACCAAGATAGGGGTAAGCTGCTCGAAAGGAGTCTTAGGGATGTTACTCCCGTGCCACACTGACCTTTGGGTTCTTTTACCCAAGTACCTATCCTTGTTGGGAATCTTTATATAAATGGTCTCGTGAGGAACATCCCTCACACAGTTTTGGATCAACATAACTTGCTTTTGCTAGAGGGCAGGAGTGAGTGAAGGAAGCTAGATAATCTCGCGAAGGTATAAAAAAGTTACCCAGATGACCAACTCTATCAACCACCCTCTCAAAGGTGAAATGGAAAAAATCCTCGAGATATTGCTCAAAAGGGGTGGTCCTCGAAGGATAAGCAGGGGTGTGGACCCCCTAGTCATAACCAAATTGACATGTCACTCTCTCAGAGTGATAGATCTCAACACCCTGACCCAAGTCAGTGAGGGAAGGCAAAATTCAAGGAAGGAACATAATGACAACAGAAATACGGGGGCAAGTAGGAACAGACTCTGCATCAGTGGGGCATTAGAATGTACCCCCAGTAAATGAGAAGGAATGCCAAGGGAAGATACCTCCAACCATCTTGCAGTAGGGCCTAAAAGAAAACTCATCAATATTCTCTATCAGAGATCCCAAGGAAACTTTAGGCATTTTCTTATGACATCTTGCAGCGCGAGCAGCCCCACTATGGCAGGCCCTTGCTTTTGGAGAAAAGTTAGGAAATCTCTCAAAAAGGAAAGACATAGTGAAGAAGGTGTTGGAAAATTTAATGGCGTCATAGAGACCACAAGAAAGCTCAAGATAAACATGGACCCCATCTAGTCAAGTATACAAAGAGCCTAAAGTCAAAGCCCTCCCTCGAGAAAGTCTAACAACAAGCTTGGACAAGAGCTCGCGAGGAGAGTTATCGGGACTCCATGGAAGAATAAACCTACTCAGAAAGGTGATAAAAAATGCTGCTAAGTGTGAGGGGGAGTTAAGTTTTGGACCTTCTTAACTCTTCAAAGCCCTGCTCAAGCTCTCTCCTTTGGGGAGCTGCTCGAAATCTTTGAACCAATATCTTTGCCATTTAGTGAAAAAGTGCTTGGGGGTCCCAGCCAAGTTGATAGCTACATAGTTCTAGCACTCACCCAAAGCAGAATGCAGCTCACCAACCATCTGCTCCTCAATCTCATCATCAAAACCACCAGTAAGGACATGACTACCTAAGTAGGGTAAGGCGAGTAGCTCACAAATATCTTCTAAAGTAATATTAAATTCACCCCAACTGGTGATAAAGGTGTGAGAATACCTGCTCCAGCGAGAGGCCAACAAAGTAAAAGCCCATTATTGTTTGGCAATGGAACAAGCTTTGAGATTATTAATAGTGGTCAGAAGACCAAGGCTCTCAATAAAATCACGGTGTGCAGGGGTGGACAAAATATGGTTCACCCAGAGACCCCATTCCTCTGTGGCACCCCCATATGCTTTGACCTCAATACTGGAATAAGGGAGATCGCCTCTGTCTACTCGCACCCTAAGTATTGAATCAGGTTGAACTATGAGAAGGTCAGAAGACTCAACTAGACCCACTTGGGGTTGCTCGTTGATATTAGCTACAAACTCCTGCTTAAAGTTTGTAAGATAAGTCACGAAGGTATCCTCCCCATAAAAATAGGGCGCTAGACGATAAAGCCTAAAATCTCTCTTCTGGAGAGCGGAAAGATATTCCCTTTGAGACTTGGAATAAATAACAAAAGAAGAGGAAGAAGTAGCCTTACTAAGGAGGAGGCCCACAGATGAGGAAGCCCCAATGGTGGAAGATACACCTGCAGACGAGGAAGGCCCAACGACAAGGGTTCCTCCAGATGAGGAGGCTCCTGTGGAGTTAACAGACTGGGGGGCCCTCCTCGCAGAAAGATCCATATGCGAGGAGGACCCAATAGCAGCAGAAAAATCCCTAGGCGAGGAAGCCCAAGTAGAAACAGGTGTACCAAGAGGAAAGATACCCATGGATGGTATACCCCTCCTCGACGATGCAACCGTAGGGGAATAAACTCCTGCTACGTTCATAGCGACAGGAGAGGAGATCCTCAAAGAAAGAACTTCAATAGACAAAGCTTGAATCATAACAAGTGCAAAATCTAAAACCTCTGAGGTGATGGTGATGGTGATGGTGGTGGCTCTGGTGGTCGAGACGGTAGAAATAGTGTCAGAAATGGGCACAAAACCCACCAAAACTTCACTAGTGGCGGTAGTGACAGCGCATATAGGGTATTGAGAAGATGAGAAATCCATTTGCGTGAGTAAAAGTAAGAAAAACACTAAAACGACTATGGAGGATTTTAACCCTTTTCTCTCTTTCTCTATCTAAAAGTACTTTGAGTTTGAAAACAAATGGTAAAGTAAAAAGTAAGAAGAGCTTAAAAGGCACTTTTTATACCTATTATGACACACACAGACTGCCAATCAAAAAGGGGACTAAATATTTCCCAATGATGAGATGTGTGTTCCCCAAGTGACACGTTCCCCCTCGAGACCCCAAAAGTAGGCTGAAGTGATAGGCCTAATTAATGCAATAGGGATGTTTTGAATTCCAAGAGAGAAATGAAACATTGAGTACAAAAACCTTTGGTATGCCTAACACACAGATTTTTGTATGAGGGGACTAATGTAAAGGGGTACATACTTAGTAGCTCAAAGAACTTATGCGAGGAGGGCCCCAGAAAGGGCTCCTCGCCCCAATACCCTCAAAGCTAACAAAAGTGGAAATGGGCGAGGAGGGCCCAAAAAAGGCTCCTCGTCCCAAGGTTCTCAAATGCTCACTGAAAAGGAAATGGGCAAGGAGGGCACCAGAAAAGGCTCCTCGCCCCACTACTCTCGAAGGTCAACAAAAATGTAAATGGAAGAGGAGGGCCCCATAAAGGGTACGTCGCCCCAAGATGCTCAAATGCCTTCTGAAATGGAAATAGGTGAAGAGGGATTCCCCAGAAAGAGCTCCTCATCCCCAAAGCCTCAAGTACTCACAGAAAGAGGAATGGTAGAGGAGGGCCCTAGAAAGGTCTCCTCGTCCTAAAATCCTTAAATATGCATAGATATGAAAATGGGGGAAGAGGGCCTCAGAATAGGCTCCTCGCCCAAATGTCTTAAAACTCACAGAATTAGAGTTTAGGCGAGGAGAGCCTCAGAAAGGGGCTCCTCGCCCGAAAATTCCAAAGAGTTCATAATTTGTAATTTGGGTGAGGAGGCTAATTAGAAAAGTCCCCTCATCCTAAATAACTCAGATAACACAGCTCAATGAGGATGCTTACTACAAGAGGCTCCTCGCCCCCAGAAATTAGAATGCCCCACAGAATAGAACCAGTGGGTGAATAGGATCACTTAGAGTGACCACTCTCCCAAGATTTAATTACTCACACAAAAGTACTGACATATTCCTTTTTTGTACAGGTAGCCTAATTGAGCAGGCAGGCTCAACGAGACAAAATGAGATCTATTAGGAGTTTTGGCTTGGCGGCTGATGAACAAGGTTTTTTGAGGAAGCTCAACCACTTAGCACTTTGAGATTGAGAGAACACTAGTAAACAGACCCTAGTAGTCACCCATTCCTCACACAGTCCACACTTAATAACAATTGAAATGAAAAACCAAGTGTTGCTCACCAGAAATGAATTCCTTGAAGAATGATTTTAGAGGAAGAGGTCCTTGAGACCTCCCTCATCAAAGTGCAAAAAATGATTTTAGAGGAGATGGTCCTTGATACCCCCCTCCTCAAGTTTGCAAAATGATTTTAGAGGAGATGGCCCTTGAGACCTCCCTCCTCAAGTTTACAAAGATTTTAGAGGAGGTGGTCCTAGAGGCCCCTACTCAAGATTGAAAAGTTTGTACAACACGTTACCATTTTAAAAATGATATTCACCAAATCAGATATTTTGTCTTTAACCGTAGACACATTTTCTTTTTGACTTTGGTTTGCACCAGGTGGCACTTATCAGAGGAGACAGGCGGTTGCACACAGGTAGGGACAAAAGGTACATTTCATACCTTATCCCTAACCAACCCCCTCAATTTTAGCGCCTAAAAGTGCCAACTCAGCCCTAGTGCCCAAGTATAAATAGGACCCTGGGCAAGGTCAAGTCAGGATCATAATAGAAAGTCATACCATTACTCTATCAAAATCACTCCAAACTACTCAGTGTTCTCTCCTGGCTCTCTCTCTAAATGTTAAGTGCTTTGTTCTTTAACTCCACCTGACAGCCATCACTCTCAGGAGTTTATCTTGGGTAAAGTTACTATTATTGTGGTGAAGTTCATCTTCTTGTTAGGAGTAGACTATAATTTGAGTTCCATTGTTACCAGATAGGGAAGGTTTTACCAGAAGCCTTTTCAGAAATGCTTGAGAACCTTAAAGACAACGTTCATTGGAGCAGGTCACGCCTCACCCTTTACAGTTATTCATAAACCCTAGTCTCACTACTCTCTTACATTTGGCGACTCTGCTGGGAAGGTATTCTTGCTTTCATGGACAAAGAAGGATTGAACATTTATAAACAACTGGTTTTTTATGACATTCCTTCTAGGAATGGGACTTAGAGTGACCACACCACTCATAAAGATATGGTAGTGCTTGGAGCAAGGACCACTACCCCTCCAGCAGGGAAGACTAATGCACCGACAACGGCTTCGATGAAAGGTATGAGTCTTAGGAACATGTTATTTGATATCTTGATTCAAAATAAGGTCGACCTTGCGAATTTGGGTCAAGGATGCCTAACATCGATAGCAACCCTCTCTAGAGGGACAATCGCCATGATGGAGGCTCCGGTAGAAATGGCCCCACCTCGACAGGTGGTGCAGGATCAAGTTCCAATATTGCCAAGCTCACCAGCAACAAAGGGCGTGGGTCTAGAATAATCCATCTCTAAGCCTGTTACGATGGAAGAGGTGAGGAGGCTGCTATCCTCCTCTCAAAATGAGGCCTCTCACTTATATGAGGAGTTGCAAGACTCATACCCACAGGAATTGAATGAGAAACCATACCCAGAAGGGTATATCCCACCAAAGTTTATCAAGTTTAGTGGCAAAGGGGAGAATCCTACGGAGCATGTGAAGAGGTTTATTGAATATTTGGGAGTACATGCGAATGATAAAAACCTGAGGCAAGGGAGTTCTCCAAGATCCTAACGGGTAAGGCCTATACGTGGTACTCCCACCTAGCACCCAATAACGTCCCTACTTGAGAGGAGAAGCATAGGCAGTTCCTTTAAAATTTCTTTATGACAGAGGATGAATTCACGCTGAGGCACTTGGCGCAGGAGGTGCAAAAACCTGGCAAAGAGTTGATGCAGTACATTAAGTCTTTTGTAAGAGAGCACTTGATGTCCACGAGGAGGTAGCTGAGGCAAGAGTGATCCAAATTTGTGTGGAAGGGCTCCTAGAGGAATACAAGTTTTACCTGATTAATGAGACTAGATATGGTACCTTTCAGGAATTCACCAAGGCCGCGAGCAACATATCCATGATAATCAAACCAAGGACCTCGAGTTGAAGGACACATGTAATGCTTACTTATAGAAGATTTAAAGTCTCGAGGAGACAGGCAGTTAACTATGTGGATGGGAATCCCAAAGGCAAGAAGGGGAGTTATGGATCTAAGAACAACAACCTTGGTAATAAGATAAAATTTTGAGAAGATGCTCCACCATGGCTACCTTGTAGTGTTGAGGAAGCTATGGATGGTTATCTCACACTGGTGCGAGAGGGGGTAGTAGGTCCCTCTCACCTGAATGGAGAAATTCCAACAACAGCATATATGGCTAACCCTAAGTATTGTGAGTTACACCAGCGGGTGAAACACTCCACTCAAGACTACTACTATTTGAGAAGAATCATTAGAGAGCAGGTGGCCAATGGTACCTTGTAAATAACCCCAGTGGATGTTAATGAAAATTCACTTCTAAGTTCTAGCACATCACTTTGGCACTACCAATATGGTAGTTACGTATGATGACGAGGCAGTTCGCGAGATGATGGAGTGGGAAGATGATGGCGAAATATCTGAGGGGTTGGAGAAGTTAACTTTAAGAAATAAGCACCAGGGTGAGTTACAAAGAAAACGTGAAGAATGGTTCTTCACCACAGATCAGGAAAATAAGGAAGGCAAGAAGGTCGAGCAGGTCAACCTCATAGAGTAACATGTGGATATTATCCTTACCCTAGATGAAAGGGGGACATCCGAAGCAAAATATATGTGAAATTCCCAGACATATGAGGTAAACGTAGGCTTTGAGTTTGAAGAAATAGCGAGGAGACCCAAGCTCAAGTGGTTCTTCGACCAAAGCTAGAAGGAAAGAAAGTGGTAGGGGGAGTGGATCAACCTAATAAATTTGTTCATGATCGCTTAGAGGAAAGGGTAATTCCACACATGGCAAATGGGAAGAGAAAGATGGAGGGAGTGGCCAAACCTCCCCAAACTTGCAAAAAAGTAGTTTTAACCGATGGAAATGTTATCTACCATTTGTAATGGTCTGCACGGGCGGTCTTCTGGGATGAGAGCACCGACCCGGTACCAGAATATTTTGTGGTGGATGAGTTAAATATTATTGAGCACATTGAGGAGCCAGAGGAAGCTCCAGAATGCATGCAAGATGGACCCCGAGAATAACTACAGGAGTTATAGGAGATCAATCTAGGGAAAGAAGGAGATGAAAGTAGCCCATCCTGATCTCTAAGAGTCTTAGACAAAAGCAAAAAGAAGAACTCGTTGGTCTAATCAAATAGTTCACTGATGTCCTCACTTGGAAGTACACAAAGATGCCTAGAATAGACCCAAAGGTGAGTTCTCATAGATTGAACGTTCTTCCTAATTCCATTCCATTAAGACATGCCACCCGTACTTATAAGGTAGACCTTGACTTGAAGATAAAAGCTGAGGTGGAAAAGTTATTGGCGACGGGATTCATCAGGCCTATCCGGCATCTCATATGGCTTTATATTATAGTTCCAGTGGCGAAGAAAGACAAGATCCAAATTAAGATTTATGTAGATTTTCGCGATATGACCAGGGCATGTCCCAAAGACGAATTTCCTCTACCAAGCATAATAGCCTAGTCGATGCTACCGCATGACATGAGATGTATAGTTTCATGGATGGGTACGTTGGCTACAACCAGATTAAGATGGATCCTATAGACGCAGAGAAGACTGCCTTCTACACACCCCTAGGAAAATTCCGCTACACAGTCATGCCATTTGAATTGAAGAATGCTGGATACACACACCAGATAACCATGATGGCAATTTTTCATGACCTGTTTCACGACATACTAGAGTTTTATGTTGATGACCTAGCGGTGAAATCCAAAAAATAAAGTAAACACATACAAGACCTCAGGAGGGTGTTCGAGAGGTGCCACAGGTATAAGATGCTAAAGAACCCTTCCAAGTGCGCCTTTGGAGTCACTGTCGAAAAGTTTTTGGTGTTCGTGGTGAACAGGAAGGGGGTGCAATTAAACGCATAAAACATGAAAGCCATAATGATAATGCCACCCAGATGCATAAAACATGAAAGACATAATGATAATGCCACCCTCCAAGAGTCTGAGACTGCTGGGAAAGGTATCCTACCTGAGGAGGTTTGAAAAACCGAATAAGGTCGGTGTGTGATAATTGATTAAATTAATTCGCAAGATTCCAATAAACCCTTATTTAATTAGAGTCTATATCAACAAAAGTAAATCAACCCCTAAACATGCATTTATGTGTGTGCGTGTGTTAAATCATAATTAAATAAAGCATGCGACACAAGGTTAAGGAAAAATCCCCGCAGGGCAAAACCTTTTATTTCACTATGAATTTATAAATCGCAACTTACAATTACATAGAGAAATCTGCAATGGATCAACGCGCAGCCAACCCACAAAGACACGCAGTCTTGAACTCAGCAAGAGAATATACGCAGCACCCTCCAAGGACTCGTATCCCAAATAATAAAAGAAGAACCGCAACACTCCTCAATGGCACACAGCCATAAAACTTTGTAGAGACTCCCTCAGCAATAACACGCAGCTCTCGGTTAACAAACAGAAGGTTGTGTTCTTGGGTTACAAAAAGATTCACAAAGGTATGGAAATTGTGTGAATCAAAACATGAGTCTTGGGATTAAAAAATATGAAGACTTGAGGTGATAGAACTCTCAAAAACGTCTTTGCAAGTCTTGCAAAACAGCTCCCTCGAAGTTGGCTTTTAAAGGAATCCAAAATGAATTTTAAAACTTTGGGACTCTTGCAGCATCAGGTACCCCGAACCGGTTCCCCATGCGATTTGCGGTACCTTACTGGTTTGGGGTTAAAAGAAAACATCATTCTTCAAGGAATTTTCTCCATCTTCAAAAGGTCATAACTCCTTCACCGTAGTTCGGATTGAGGTGCCGTTTCTTCCAGTATCTTCATTGCGATGAGATTTTCAACTTTCCAATTGACCAGACCTCCGGACTATGGCTATAAAATTATAAAAATACTCTTGAACTCTCCTATCGTGCCTTTTTTCTCTGTTTTGACTTCTCTTGCGTACCAGTTGCATTAAGTTCCTAAAATTGTGGAACGTGAAGTCGTTGAGGCGGATGTGGGACACATTAATGGATATGTTGAATGCTTAATTACTGGAATTTGGATTGAGGCCATCGTGTGAGATCGTGAGGTGACGTGCTAAATGTAGCGGCGTACGACATACACAAATGTAACATGTTGGACATGAGAAAAATATCCTTACAAATCTCCCCCTATGTCTATGCTGGTACATACATAAAAATATCTGAATTATCAAATAACAAATTGCCTATACAAATCTACCCTCCCGTGAACCCAAAACTGGAAAGATACAAATGAATAAGTCTTCATTGTTTGTTCTTCAAATCTTCAAAACTTCAAATCTTCAATATTCAAAATCTCAAATCTTTTCTCATCAGGATGTGCAATTCAGTGATCATCAATGTAGTACCTACACACATGAGATAAAGAAAAAAATATGAAGTGACGTATCGAGTTTGAAATGAGATAAAAATAGATACCAATTTATACGAAAAGCATAAGTCAAATCTGAAAAACTCCCCCAAAATTCAAACTCCCCCATAATATGATAATTCTTTCTCCCCATTTTTATGATGTCCCCAAATAGACAAATGAGAAAAATAAATCAAACAAGAAAATTCGGGGTGTCACGGTATTCAAAACGAAGCATCAATCAGATGGAAAACGCATTCTTGCAATGAGATACTCAAAAAATCTTCACAAACTATTTTTGATTTTTCAAAAAAAAAAATTCGTACAAAAAATAAGATACCAATTTGAAAAAAATATGATACAAAAATCACACCATGGATTTAAACTCAAACAACCAAGTCATGAAAATGGAATGAATGAGTGTGAACACATTCAATAGGTAAATCAACTCAATCAATCATATGTGCACGATGCATAGTTGTACTCCTAACGAATGACCATCAAAGGTATCCTTAGGTGTAAAAATTTGTTGAATTTAGATGACATCGTCTTATGCAAATCAACAAATCAAAGTCAAATGATTTCCACACCAATAACGTCCAAAACTATTTAGCGCTTTTTCGAGATTTACAAGGACGTGCAAACCCATTGTATAATCTCTAGCCAAACTCCCTCATATATATTTTCTTTTAGAGGTAATCTAAATTCTCAAACAATGGAGAGTTGGTGCAAAAACCTAATTGGCCCATAATTTGTCATGAATCTCTTTTTATTACCTTTAAATTTTTTCGGGCTCTTTTAAACCTCTTTGGACCCCGGATAATAAAATTCCTCCATTTTTAGGTCAAATTTAACGGTGGCTTATTATTCGCAAAGGCAAAAAGAACCTTTCGCATCCCTTCCACGTTTTCAAATAAAGCACAAACTCACAAAACGGTTATTATATGCACAATTTCCTTATCAAAATTTATCGCGCTTGGTTCGTTTTAAAGGACAGGATTAAAGTGAAAACACCCAATCAACATCTGATAAGACAAGCACAATAATCAAACAAATTCGTGCATGTGTGCAATAAAGGAAATCATGAGTCAAACATGTAGGAAGTAACACTAAATTACATCTTAATGACTCCAAACATTATAAAGCACAACGATGAATTGACCTATTATCTCAAAACACTATCAAATAGTCACATGAAAAAAGGAATGATGTTGTGACTCGGTCATCCTAAGTGTCCATCCATAAACAGTGCAAGACAAAATACAAAAATCTTTTTGGATTTTCTCAAAATAAAATCTTTTTGTATTTTTCAAACTTTAAAAAAAAAAAAAAACATACAAAAATGATACATACTAGCAATATGCAAACAATGTCATCATGAAAATCACCCTATGCTAGTAAACAAGTGAAACCTCAATCATTAGGTGCGGAGGGGTTTTCCAAAGGTGGTGATAGCTTATGAAAAACCTCCATCAATTCTTGTGAAGTTTTGACTAAAAACTTAACTTGCTCTCCTAAATGTGCAACTCTCTCATGTAGTCTCCGGGAGCATGTAAAGTATCATGTGCGGGAGCATGTGTGCCAGAAATACGTGTAGAAGCGAAACGTAACACATAACCCAACTTAAACCAAAATTCCCTGAGGTGTCCTCTCCTCTTGCAATGTGAGAAAACATAAATAGGCCTAGGAACACCTCTCCCAAAAACTCTAGGACGCACTCTCCTAATAGGAATGGGACGCCTAGGTGGGTTAGGGTGAGACTCGTGTGAATCAAACACTAAAGTGGGAACCGGCTCGAGTGCTAATTGGGAAGTTGAAGCACCGTCATGAATTATTCCTAACTTCTCACCTTTACCTTTATGAACCACCTTTTCAACCTTCTTAGGTGCGTTCACAAAATTGACTTTGACCTCCCTGGCACGTTCGAGATCACTCTCGAGTTGGGATACATGTGTCGTCAGACCAAACAATGTGTCTGACAAATCACACTTCTCCTTTCTCAAAACCTCCTTCTCTCTCTCCAAATCTAAAACCTGACGACCTAAATCACGATTATATATCTTAGTTTTCAAGGTCTCGGTGTACAAATCTCTAAAATCTTTTTGGAGCTCACTTTCATCTCCACTCTCCAACTCGCTCTCATCTCCACTAGAAACACTTGAGTCATCACTGGTGCTCTCATGACCTTTATAAACGTGAGACAAAGTGGGTGTGCTCACTCGACTCGAAAAAGCTACAAACTTCTCACCACTAGTCTCATTATCCTCACCTTAACTACTGTCACTAAGTGTGGCAGGCATGGCTACTTTCTTTCCTTTCTTTCTAAGCCACGTAGGACACTCAAACGACTTATGCCCCTCACCCCCACATTCAAAACAAGTTATATTCTCTAAATCTTCCTCACTCTCTTCATCGAAGTTATTCTCTTTTTCCCTCTCACCACTTTCTTTGGCCTTTCCTTTCTTTTTTTTTTTCTCAAAAAATCTCTTTTTATTGGAAGAATTATTTTTGTTCATGTTGAGAAACTTTTTAAAAAATTTCGCAAACAAGGCCATATCATTAAGATCAAAGTCTCCCTCAGAATCGAACTCACAAACTTTTTCTTTCTTTTTCTTACAATGAGTCTTTAAAGCAATGCCATTATCCTTAGCCTTAATGGTTTTGGGAAACTTGTCAATCTCATAGGTTTGAAGATCTCCTACAAGTTCTTCCAACTTAAGTGATTTTAAATTTCCCAAAGAGTTCAAAACAGTGACTTTAGGAATAAAGCGTTTTGAGAGAGATCTCAAAATCTTTTTAACGACACACGTGTTGAAATCACCTCACCCAAATTAAAACTTGTGTTAACAATGTCCGACAAACGTGCATAAAAATCATCGAAGCATTGAGACTCAGACATTGTGATAGTCTCAAATTGGGTGGGCAAATTTTGTAATTTTGATTCTTTAACAGCGTTCGTACCCTCATGTGTTAGTTTCAAAACATCCCAAGCCTCTTTATACGTGGTGCACGTCATAATTCGACGAAACTCATCCGGAGTGACAACACCAGAAATAGCACTCAGACCACGGAAATTAAAATTGGACAATTTATAAGCATCTTCAGTCTAGTCAGACACGGGTTTTGGAGAGGTGACGTTATTAACGGTGACCGTGGGAGGAGTCCAACCATTTTCGCAAAGCAACCAAACACGCTCATCAATATATTTTAAAATCGATTTCATATGAGCTTACCAGTAGGCATAATTAGACCCGTAAAAAATAGGCATCTGATTATATAAGTGCTCCATAAAAAATGCGAATTTTCACAAAACTGATTTAAAAAAAAATCAATATCACACGATTTTGCGGAAAATAGGAATACGCGATAAATTAGCGCAACCCTCTCTGATACCAATTTGAAAAATCGAATGGGTTCGGTGTGTGATAATTGATTAAATTAATTCGTAAGATTCCAATAAACCCTTATTAAGTTAGAGCCTATATAAACCAAAGAAATCAATCCCTAAACATGCATCTATGTGTGTGCGTGTGTCAAATCATAAATAAATAAAGCATACGACACAAGGTTAAGGAAAAATCCCCACAAGGCAAAACCTTTTATTTCACTATGAATTTATAAATCGCAACTTACAATTACATAGAGAAATCTGCAATGGATCAACGCGCAGCCAACCCACAAAGATACGGAGTCTTGAACTCAGTAAGAGAATACACGCAGCACCCTCCAAGGACTCGCAGCCCAAACAACAAAAGAAGAACCGCAACACTCCTCAATGGCACGCAGCCATAAAACTTTGTAGAGACTCCCTCAGCAATAACACGCAGCTCTCGATTGCAAAGATCTCCCCACAAAGGTTGAACAAACACAAGGTTGTGTTCTTAGGTTACAAAAAGATTCACAAAGGTATGGAAATTGTGTGAATCAAAACATGAGTCTTGGGACTCAAAAATATGAAGACTTGAGGTGATAGAACTCTAAAAAATGTCTTTGCAAGTCTTGCAAAACAGCTCCCCCAAAGTTGGCTTTTAAAGGAATCCAAAATGAGTTTTAAAACTTTGGGACTCTTGCAGCGTCAGGTACCCCGAACAGGTTCTGGTGTACCCATAACCGGTTCCCCCCCGAACCAGTTCCCCATGCAGTTTGTAGTACCTTACTGGTTTGGGGTTAAAAGAAAATAGCATTCTTCCAGGAATTTTCTCCATCTTCAAAAGGTCATAACTCCTTCATCGTAGCTCGGATTGAGGTGCCATTTCTTCCAGTATCTTCGTTGCGGCGAGCTCTTCAACTTTCCAATTATCCAGACATTCGGAATATGGCTGTAAAATTACGAAAATGCCCTTGAACTATCCTATCGTGCCTTTTTTCACTATTTTGACTTCTCTTGCGTACCACTTGCATTAAGTCCCTAAAATCGTGGAACGTGAAGTCGTTGAGGCAGATGTGGACACATTAATGGAGATGTTGAATGCTTGATTCTCAGAATTCGGATTGAGGCCGTCATGTGAGATCGTGAGGTGACGTGCCAAATGTAGCGGCGTACGATATACACAGATGTAACATGTTGGACATGAGAAAAATGTCCTTAGAAGGTTCATACCCGCACTCGCAGAGGTAACTCACCCATTCACACTCCTTTTGAAAGATAAAGCCAAATGGATTTTGGGAGATGAGTAGAAGAAGGCCTTTGAGAATATCAAAGAGATTATGTCCTCCCCATCCACAATGGTTCCACAAAAAGTGGGGGCACCACTATTGCTTTACCTTACATCAACGGAGAGGTCCATATGAGCGTTGCTAGCCTAAGAGAAGGAAGGAGGGGAAAAGATGGTGTACTACCTCTCAAGGGTAATCTCAAACACAGAGTCTAGATACACTAATGTAGAGGGGCACTGCTTGACCTTAGTGTTTCTTGCCCAAAAGTTGAAACACTATTTATTAGCCTTCATAGTTCATATACTCACTAAGTACGACCCCATAAAGTATCTCATCATATGGACATTACTCCTGGGACGAGCCGCAAGGTGGTTTTTGATCCTGTGAGAGTATGATCTGAAATGCATGGTGGCCAAAGCTATTAAAACTCAGGCAGTGGCATAACTACTTGCCCATTTTCCACGTGGGAACTTTGAGCCACCTAGTGAAGAGATTCCTGGGGATAATTTTCAAGCATGCATGGTGGAAAAAATGGAAGAATGGGCAATGGAGTTTGATGGCTCAAGTGCTCAAAGGCCAGGGGGTGCTGGTATTTTATTATCAAGCAAGAAGGAGAAGATCACTCTTTCTTTTAAGTTAGACTTTAAATGCTCAAACAAAGAGGCTGAGTATGAAGCCCTCATCTTGGGGGTGTCGGAGGCACTTAGAAGAGGAATCTGGGTGTTGTGCATACGAGGGGACTCCAACCTGATAGTAAAACAGGTCAATGGGGAGTTCGCCTTCAAGCATGCATATATATCACCATATAGGTACATCATCCAAAGGTTTGTGGGATATTTCTTGTAAGAAATTATAGAGAGACATGCGCGAACAATGAACAGGCATCCCGACACCCTTGCCACAATAGCATAAAAGCTAGACATGGATGAGTCAGAAGCAATAATCACACTATGATGAAGAACAGTTCCTACTACAGTAAGATCCTTGTTCCCAAATAACGAGCCAGAAGACTGGAGACACCTAGTGGCGAAGCAACTCGAAATTAGAGAAGAAACAATGAAGATGTTGGAGCTAGCTAACTATCACATGCTGCAGGAAACACTCTACTTCAAGAGACCCGGATAACTTCTGGCTAGGTGTGTCGAAAATAAAGAAGCTACAAAAAGGTTGGCATAAATGTACCAGAAGCATTGTGGAGACACTAATATCCCTCTCTATCAACAGTTGCAATATGGTGGGTATTATTGGCCCACCGTGAGCGCAGAAGCTACCCGACTACAACAAAGCAGTCTAAAATGCCAAGCTTATTTTGACCAGCCGTCGGAGGCCAACTTTGTAGAGGTCTTTGAAGATTGGAGACAACCATATATAGCGTAACAGAGAGATGGGGAGCTGCCCTCAGAGAGGGCGAATGAATTATTTGCAAAAAATGATAGCCCGTTTTTACTTAGTGGAAGGAGAGCTTTACAGAAAAGGGTACAATGAGAAGGCACTAAGTTGCATAGCTAAAGAGGACATAGAAAAGGTACTGAAAGGGGATCATGAGTCCTCGTATATGGGGGTGCTAAATTATACGACCAGCTGATGATAGTAGGGTATTACAGACTGACTATGGAGATTAATTCCATTGGTTACGTGAAAAAATGCAAGGCCTATCAAGTGCATGGTAATATGATACAGGCCCCTTCCGTCAGGTTGCAAAGCCTCGCAGCTCCCTACCTCTTCCACAAATGGGCATATGACCTGTGGGAAAAATTAGCCTAGCCTCTCATGGTAAAGCTTTTATCATTATGGCTATAAAATTGTACACCAAATGGGAAAAAGCCATCTCTCTAAGGAGAGTGACAGCCCAAGGGGTAAC
Source organism: Sambucus nigra (assembly GCA_949130495.1). Lineage (NCBI taxonomy): Eukaryota > Viridiplantae > Streptophyta > Magnoliopsida > Dipsacales > Adoxaceae > Sambucus > Sambucus nigra. Next base: position 27,914,705 of record OX422217.1, on the reverse strand, counting down.
CCAATTTATAAAGGAGTATATCATACGCCAGTTTGTTATACCTAAGGTAATCTTAACAGATAATGGGAAACAGTTCGTATGCAAGGACATGGCCCTACTCATAGACAAGTATAAAATTCTGCACAATATCTCAACCATCTCCTACCCTGAGGGTAATGGCCAAGCAGAAGCTACCAACAAGATCCTGATAAATATCTTGAAGAAAATGCTGGAGGACATGTTAGGGTCATGGGATAAAAAGTTGCCCATGGTACTATGGGCTTATCATACTTCAAAAAGAAAATCGACAAGGTTCACCCCGTTCTCCCTAGTATATGGGGCCGAAGTTTTCTTACCGGTGGAGTTGGCGATGCCCTCAGCTTAAGTTTCTCTAAGAAATGGACTCATCCCTGACCCAAGGCACGTGCAGTTGGAGGCATTAGACGAGCGTAGAGACAACGCGAAAGAGAACTTCAAAGTCTACACCCAGTAACTGTCCAGAGCCTATGAAAACTTGGTCAAGACTAGGGGGTTCCAGGTGGGAGACTTACTCCTGCGAGCATCCACTCACCACCTCCATATCATGTCGGCATCAAAATTCAAACCCAAATGGGAAGCCCCTTTGTTGTCAGATGAGTAGGAAAGTCGGGTTATTATCAGATCTCAGAGACGGAGAGTGATTGCCTTCAGTCCATCGACTGCAAGTGGTTGAAGAAGTATTATGCCTAATTTTGTAAAGGATTTTTTTTTTCATTTCTGTTGAAAGGTTTCAACAGCTTGCTCTAGCGCTAGGCAAGTGTTTTTTTTTGTAAGATTATAAGAGAAATAAAGTCTTGCAAACAACATAAACAATGAATAGAAATGAGTAGAAAATCTTTTTTATCATTACATGATGGTTCTCATTCTTTTGCTTTTGGCACAATATATATATATATATATATATATATATGTGTGTGTGTGTGTGTGTGTGTGTGTGTGTGTATACAGGAATTATCTTAAGAGAACGTCCGTTTTTGGGCTAAAAAAGGATTTATTTTTTAAAAATAGTAAAATGCATTTTTTTGAGTTGATTTTTTTCTCATATATATAGACATACATGGGTACCCTAAAAAAATCAGCTCAAAATGATTTTTTGCTATTGTAAAAAAATCTGTCAAAATCTTTCAATATATGTTTGGGTTTGCGCCAGCAAAATCTGACAGATTTTGATTTTTTTTTTTTAAATATAAAAGAAATTAATTTTGAGTTGATTTTTTTTGTAGGGGTACCCATGTATGTCTATATATCTCAGAAAAAAATCAACGCAAAACAAATGCATTTTACTAGTTTTAAAAAATCAGGCCATTTTTATCCGTTTTTAGTCCCAAAAACGGACGTCCGTTTAAGAGAAGGCCTCTCTCTCTATATATATACATTTGTTAACTCTCTCTACTAAGACTAGGAGAGAGTACCATATTGAGAGAACTTTGCTCACTATACTTGGGGGGTATATCCATCCTGATAAGAAGGTATACTGAGTAAAGTCTCTCCAAGCATATTAGATAAATGGTTTTAGCTTTATCACCAGACTAGACGAGGACGTCCTCCAAGTCATGATAAGAAAAAATACATAGAAAACTTCTTTATTTGGAGAGAAAGCCTTAGCTTCTGTTCTCAAAGAAAAAGCCTTATTTGAGCAGCTCATATAAAGAATGGAGAAAAGGGGACTTACATTCCCCTGCTCTAATTTCTCAAAACAAAAAAAATGATAACTTGCCTAAATAAATTGCAAGTACCCCCACAGTTAGACGGGAAAATTTTAAAAATGTTACTTGCCCTGATAAAATACAAGTACCCCACAGTCAGAAGGGACAGTTATAAAAAAATATAACTTGCCCAGATAAAATGCCAGTACCCCTACAGTTAGAGGGGACAGTTTTAAAAATATTACTTGCCCAGATAAAATGAAAGAACCCCCAGAGTTAGAGGGGACAATTTTAAAAATGTTACTTTCCCAAATAAAATGCGAGTTTCCCCACGGTTAGAGGGGACAGTTTTAAAAAACGTTACTTGCCCAGATAAAATGCAAGTACCCTACAGTCAGAGGGGATAGTTCTAAAAACAAGTTTACTTGCCTAGATAAAGTGCAAGTACCGCGCAGTTAAAATGCAAATACCACACATCTAGAGGAGATATTAACGCATGCCATGGTAAGAAGACACCAAGGTTGATATAAAATCAAATGAGCAAGATAGCAGAAGTCAGCAAAAATATTTTTTTTCCCATTAATAATGGCCAAGTCCTTTACATATGAAAAAACATACAAGAAGGAGCCTAAACAATCAAACTATCTACCTACTAGATAACATGAAAAATAGATTCTGGCGGGAGTGAAAGTCTGCATAAGAAGAACCACCCTCCTTAATAAGCTGCTCCTCTAATCTAACTATCCGAGCCTCATCCTTAGTGATCGAGTGGAAAATCGAGCTTCCATGTAAATACGCTAATCGTTATTATCGGCTTCTGACCACAATACAAAAAAAAAAAAACTTTAACTACACTCTTATGGGGTATAGCGGTGAGTCTGGGTATCGAATCCACAAGGAATGTTTGATAGATTTTAATTAATTTATTACTTCAAAAATAAAGTGTAAAGGATGATGATGGGGTGAGAAAGGAAAAAGGGGGGAAATAAAGAAGTTAACTAAAACTAAATGGAAAATTAAGGTAGGGACACAATCCCCCAACTCCTAGTTTGTTGCCCAGTATAAAATTAGTCGTAAATGAATTCATTTATCAAACCCGGTCTTTAGTACTCCCAAGCATTACATATATGAGGGATCGTAGTCCGCATCATTTATAATCAAGAGATGAGTAAAGCAGTGTCGTATTAGCTACACGCGCGTTGCACTCTTAAGCATCCCGGTTACCTAGGGCAAACGAGATCAAAAGTCCTACAATGGTTAAGATCACCATACTGCACGATCTAATCAATTATTATATTTAGAGAACTAATTTTATACCCATGCAAACCACATCGGGTTGGGTTCATGCATCCCAACCCTTAAATATCTAGCCTAACATGGTGAAATTAATGAAAACTATGTTATCTACATTGCATGAACTCATAATTGCGTGGAAAGAGAGATTAAACATGAGAAATAATAATAAAGGCACTGAAAATAAAGGTTACCGAGATTAAAGAACAAGACCATGCAAGAAGAAATCAAAGGTTGAAGAAAAACTGGAAAAGCTCTTAAATTAAAGGTGAAAAATATGTAAATTCTTCTTCTAGATGTTCCTACTTATTTTTGAGCTTTTACATGAATGAAATCTCAATAAAAAGAGTCCTAATGACTAAATATATAGGCTAAAGTTCGTTTAGAAGAGTCCCAAAAACATAAAACTCTTTTGGCTAAAAGACAAGGACAAAATAAAAATCCCGTGTCTAGAAATTTGTCACACTTAGAAAGCGTGACTAATTTTGTAACGGATCTGTAGCGTGATAAAAGGCGGGACGGTCCTTTTCCCATTTAATTCAGATCGGTCCGGTTCGCAAATTTAGGCAGAGTTTTTACCTCTTCATTCCTCTCAACTTCAAATGACCATAACTTCTTAACCGTAGCTCGGATTGAGGTGACGTTTTTTCCAGTGTTCTTGTAATTGAAAGCTCTTCAACTTTCCAGCTGGCCCCACCTCTGTATTAAGGCTAAAAAATTATGAAAATGCCCTTTAACTCCCTATTTCTTGGTTTCTTGCACTATTTTGAGTTATCTTTTCCATCTTACTTGCATGAAATACCTGTAAAACACATAAGAGATACACAAAACACAAAATACTTGTCAAAAGGGGTTACTAGCATAAATATGAGACAAATACAAGCTATTTACACTGCACGAGATTATAAAAATACCGAAATTAAGGGAATAAATGTGAAGAATTTATGCCTAATCAAATCCCCCTAACTTATAACGTTGCGCTTCCCGAGAAATGTAAAAGAATAAGAGCATGAGTTAAGGACCCTTCAAAACTTTATTGGGATAGATTACCTTTTTTGCAGGCAAGCGATTGTATTTAGCGTATGCAACAAGCCGTTAAAGCCATAGGTTACCCTAGTAGGACGAGTGGCGTCTCATGAGGGTTTGCAGTGAATATATCCACAAAATTCGTTATTGACTCCAAAAAAAATCAAAATACTTAAAAATTATACAATTTAAACTCACTAAAAATAGTCACTGCAAATTCATATTCACGAGTCTCAAATCATAGTGTATGTGTGTGTGTGAAGCTAAAAATCGAACCGCTAACTTCCACCGATTGATCACTATGTTACTTTCCAAAAATTCACTTTGATTTCAAAACCCCACGGGATGCTCTCACAAATGAATCACTCAAAAATGTGGCTTATTCTCTCGATATGCGTGATAAAAAGAGTAAATATAATGGACTCAAATTCACGCACACCATTTTGAAAGACGAAAAAAAAATTTAGGTGAAAAGATCTTGTCATCGGAATACGGTTATAGGGAAACAAGAAACATCATCTCTTTTTCACGGCATGTAATCTCTTTAATTATCTTTTATGCCTTTGCTCTCCACGCGGTAGACAATTTCGCAATTCGAACTCGGTTAGGACTTTCTTAGGTTTAAGGTGTAATTGGGTAACATGGAAATGGTTGGGAAATATGGAATTGAAAAATTTTCTTTTGATGTCCATTAGTACTTTTTTGGGCATTTGCACATTTTCTCTTTTTTTTTCACACTTTTATTTTCTTGCTATTTTTGTTGAGCATTTTCTATTTTTTTCTTACCCCTTTTTATGCACTTTTCGGACTTTATTTGATGAATATTCGATTTTCACAATTCCGAGCTAATTGGGTTCTTCGGGTTATCATACGAAAAGGAAAAACTTTATTAGGTTAAAATTGCGTTGCAAAAAGGTTAATTTTTCATGACTTTTTATTGTTAATCTTTTTGGGTAATAAACGATGGCCTACTTCATTGTCCAAATGCGAGTTGCTTTTCCATATGCGCCTCGAGATTAATTTAGTTTAAAGATATTTTCATGCACGTTATTCAGACAATATCTCACACATTTCCCATCATCGATCAAAATAATAAAATAGAGATCATCAACGACTTATTAAAACGATGAAAAGAACTTTGAGTTAATCATAAACTCGGATTGATTTAAAAACTTGAAAAAATTGATAGGCTCGAAATCTCACCGGGTTGATTAATCACCACACTTATTCGCTAAGTCGTCAATTTTTGCTCAATATCCATCTTTGGTCAGTTTCGGCTTTGTGCATTTTGAATTTTACAATTTGAGACAGAAAAAATGTGACATTTTTTAAGCTTTTAAATTCTAATTTTTATTTATTTTGAAGAAAAATATTTTTGGCCTTTTCAAACTTTTTCTATTTTTTTGGAAAATCTCTGCAAATACCGTGAAGAGAGAAACAAGCCATGGTTAAATTGTGTACAAGAAAATACAAAATAAAACAACAATAGAAATTTTAGAAATGAGACCTACATCGGTAGTGCGAGCGGCCTGCCCGTAGGGTAGTTGTCCAGTGGTGGGACTGGAGGTAGAAGGGTAGCCTATCAAGGCACCCCCACCAGAAGACTCCTCCGAAACTGGCAAGAAAGAAGAAGCATTAAAATGCTGATCATCATAAGGGCAACGACTTTCCTCTGATTCGAAGAAGAATCGTCATCATCATAGGAGGGAGTGCTTCTATAATCGACTAGTTCCTCTTCAAATGATATAGAAGGTGAACCAACAAATAAGGCCCCACAAAATTTAGCTTCACAAAGTAAAAGGTAATGAGTTGTAGTACCTTCACCGATAGGAATGGAAGTAACATTATCCCCCCAGTAGATAGCCCAAAGGCCTCATAACCTTTCTCCCACACAGTCCTATAGATCTCCTCTACTCCAAGGTCATTAGTGTCAGATCCTTGGTCGGGTGCAGGAGAAAGAGTAGAGGTCCCAATATTGATCTTCTTCTTCCTACTCGCCCTGGTTCTTATTGGCGAGGGGAGAGAGTAGGAGCAACAAAAACAGTAGGGGAAAGCACAGTGGTAACAGGGGTAATGGTAGCTGGTATGAAACTGAAATATCCACATCAGGATGCTTCCTTTTTGATGAAGCGACTCTTGACTTACTCCTTAATTTGGGTCTAGTAGGCTGAGGCTCAGGTTGTTTAGAATAAATAGACTCATCGAGCAAAGTCCTCACCAAGATAGGTGTAAATTGCTCGAGAGGAGTCTTAGGGATGTTATTCCTGTGCCACACTGACCTTTGGGTCCTTTTACCCAAGTACCTATCATTTGTTGGGAATCTTTGTATATATTGTCTCATGAGGAACATCCCTTACACAGTTTTGGATCAACAGAACCTGCTTTTGCCAGAGGATGAACCAAAAGCGAGTGAAGGAAGGTAGATAATCTCAAGAAGATATGAACAAGTTGCCTAGATGACCAACTTTATCAACCATCCCCTCAAAGGTGAAGTGGAAAAAAGCCTTGAGATATAGCTTGAAAGGGGTGGTGCTCAAAGGATAAGTAGGGGTGTGGACCCCCTAGTAATAACCGAATTGCATGCTCACTCTCTCAGAGTGGTAGAACTCAACACTATGACTCAAGTGAGTGAGGGAAGGCAAAATATAAGGAAGGAAAATAATGACAAAAGAAACGTGGGGGCAAGTAGGAACAGATTCCATCAGTGGGGCAATAGAAAGTGCCCCTAGTAGCTGAGAAGGAATGCCAAGAGAAGATACCTCCAAACGTCTGGCAGTAGGGCCTAAAAGAAAAGTCATCAATATTATCTATCAGAGATCCCAGGGTAACTTTAGGGGTTTTCTTATGCCATCTTGCAGCACGAGCAACCCCACTATGGCAGGCCCTTGCTTTTGAAGCAAAGTTGGGAAATCTTTAAAAAAGGAAAGACATAATGATAAAGGTGTTGGTAAAGTTAATGTCGCCATAGCGACCACAAGAACGCTTAATATCAACATGTACCATGTCTAGTCAAGTATACAAAGAGACTAAAGTCAAAGCGACAAGGGGGATTTCCCTCCCTCGAGAAAGTCTAACAGAAAGCTTGAACAAGAGCTCACGAGGAGAGTTATTGTGCCTCCCAGGAAGAAGAAACCTACTCATAAAGGTGAAAAAAAATGTTGCCAAGTGTGAGGGGGAGTTAATTTTTGGACCTTCTTGACTCTTAAAGGCCCTACTCAAGCTCTTTCCCTTGGGCAGCTACTTGAAATCTTTGAACCAATATCTCTGCCATTTAGTGAAGGAGTGTTTGGTTGTCCCTGTCAAGTTGATAGCTAAATACTTCGAGCACTCACCCAAAGAAGAATGCAACTTACCTAATATCTTCTCCTCAATCTCATCCTCAAAACCATCAGTACGGAAATAATTGTCTAAGTAGGGTCGGGAGAGAAACCCATAAATATTTTCTAAAGTAATATTAAATTCACCCCAATCGGTGATAAAGGTGTGAGAATCCCTGCTCTAGCGAGAGGCCTACAAAGTAAAATCTCATTCTTGTTTGGCAACAGAACAAGCTTTGAGGGGTGGATAAAATATGGTTCACCCAGAAACCCCATTCCTCTGTGGCACCCCCACAAGCTTTGACCTCAATACTGGAGGGAGAGAGATCGCCTTTGTCTACTCGTACCCTAAGTATTGAATCAGTAAGAACTATGGGAAGGTCAGAAGACTCAACTAGACCCACTTGGGGCCGCTCGTTGATCTTGGCTACAAACTCCCGCTCAAAGTTTACAAGAGAAGTCATGGAGGTATCTTCCCCACCAAAATAGGGTGCCAGACGATAAAGCCCAGAATCTCTCTTCTGGCCATCGATAAGATATTCCCTTTGAGACTTGTAATAAATAATAGGAGAAGAGGAAGAATTAGTCCTAGTAATGAGGAGTCCCACAAACGAGGAAGCCCCAGTGGTGGAAGATACCCCTGCAGACAAGGAAGGCCCAGCGACGAGGGTTCCTCTAGACATTGAGGCGCATATGACCTCGACAGACAAGGGGGCCCTCCTCGCAGAAACATCCATATGCGAGGAGGACCCAATAGCCGTAGAAAAATACTTAGGCGTGGAAGCCCCAGCTACAGCAGACACATTTACTTTTTGACTTTGGCTTGCACCAGGTGGCACTTATCAGAAGAGACAGGCGGCTGCACACAGGTAGGGACAAAAGGTACATTACAGACCTTATCCCTCACCAAACCCTCATTTTTGGCTCCCAAAAGTGCCAACTCAGCCCTAGTGCCCAAGTATAAATAGGACCCTGGGAAAGGTCAAGGCAGGATCATAACAAAAAGTCGTACCGTTACTCTATCAAAATCATTCCATACTGTTGAGTGTTCTCTCCCTGCTCTCTTTCTCTAAGTGTTAAGTGCTTTTCACTTTCACTCCACTTGACAGCCATCACTCTCAGGACTTTCTTTTGGGTAAATATCATCTTCTTGTAGGGAGTAGACCTACACTTTTGAGTTCCATTGTTACCACATAGGGAAAGTTTTACCAAAAGCCTTTCTAGAAGTGCTTCAGAACCTTGAAGACAACATTTATTGGAGCAGGTCACGCCTCACCCTTTTCAATTATTCATAGACCCCAGTCTCACTACCTTATTACATAACTAACCACCTAGTATTCAAAAAAAGCTGAGGCCAAATTTTATCCTATTATTAAACTACAACACAAATGAAATAATCATCATAATCAAACAATCCATGCAGTAAAAAAATCTGAACTAAACTCTAGATAAATAACTAAAATAAAATAATACTGATTAAACTGTTAGTTCTCAATACAAAATCCAACTGAGCATCTAATGAAATCAAACTGAGTCCATAAATATAAAGTCTGATAACTGGATAAAATAAAGAGCTGAAGGGGCGGCATAACCAACTGAAATGACTGAACTGCATCCTAATCGAAGAATGAATTAATCGATGCGTCTAAGTTCAAATCCTGCAAGCATCCACGTGTGTTGCAGCTACGCATCCCAGAACATCTCATCAAATTGGGCGTCCCTGTGGCTGGACACCTGAAAGGTTTTGAAAAAAGTTTTGCAAGTACGATTCAGAGCCCAAGTAAAAAACATTTGAAAACATTTAACAAGTATTTAAATTGTAATTTTAATGAACAATGATTAGATACACATGTTAGGCTGCGTACACTCGCTTGAGTTCCTCACCTCCCATCTATAGTGCGCACGTAACGTCCCACCTAGACATGCTACCCAATCTAACTAGGACTTAAGCATATAATTAACTATACACCAGTCTAGATCTCCCGTATCGCTCATACAGTACGCTACCATATACTCTTAATTATAATTATGCCTTTAATTATGTTTCTCCTTAACTTACCCTGTACCGCCCATAAAGTACGTCACCAAATAACTAATAATTAACATTTCTCTTACGTTATTATCATGATCTTCGTGTTAAGTTCTCCCACTTACTTTCCTTTAGATTTGCACTATCTATCTTTTCTAGTATTTACAATTAAAAAAGATTAAGTAACCTTGATAGATATACACTATCTAGTCTCACTACTATCACACATAAGCAAATTAAGCATTGTTTAGATATACATTATCTAGTTTCCTTACTTTCACTCATAAGTAAGATTAAACATCATGAGTATACATATATGTCACACTATATATAAAGTAGTGCATCTCTCGTATTGTTCATAACGATGCGCACTCGCGTACTTTGCTATCAGTCCAAGTACCTCTCATACCTAATCATGGACTATCGGTTCAGAATGTCTCCTCGAACCATTAATCAAATCACACATATTGAAGGCGAACATAACACTAAGTCTTTGGGTCCGCGTACATACCAAAAATACTCAAACGACTTGCCGACATCACTATTTCTCTCATATAGTTATCCACTATACACACTATGCTCTAGGGAATAAATCCAGACCTCACTGGAATCGTCAAGGTGGGATCGCCCACTGAACGGGACCTCCGTGATAGAAAGTAGCATATGTATGTTAACATACAAAAAAGCATATAATAGGCATGCACACAGCCTAACTATGTGCATATTCAATATATGTACACGCACAACTTATAATTAATTCGTATAGGTATACACTCAACCTATTATAACCCGTATATGTAAACTCTCACCTATCATAATCACCCGTATGTAGAATTTATCTCTCGAATACTTATCGTACAATTCATTCACATTTATACTTCTCAATTATATTTATCCGAGCATTCTTATCTACCCGAAGGGACCTTAGTTATCTCATATTAATTCGGTAGTTATTACACCCATACCCTACTAGTTATAGCCTTAGGTCATGCACCACTCTTCCCAAAGACCAAATTCCCAATTTTTAACTCACACCACTTGCTATTGTCGGTTTAAAGTCTCAATATTACTCACATTCAAATCTAATTAAGTCTTGAACATATACCTACTGACCCCCTTTAAATTTTTGATTAATTTTTGGATTAACCCTCAAGTTCCTCATAATTCATCCCAAGAGGAAATAACATCAAAAAGAAAATCTGGCCAATTTTGGGCAGCCGAATCGATTCGCTCAGGATGCCAAATCGATTTGCCTATTGAATTAATTTGCCTCAGGGACGAATCGATTCGAAAAGTAGCAGGGCTCTTCTTCCTCTACGTTTTTACGATTTCACAACCCAATATCTTCCTCAATTTTCCATGAAACTTCACCAAATTTCAAACCAACATAACTAATCACTACATAGATGTATAGGAATGATTTCCAATGTAAAATTATCATAAATTCATCACGAATTCAATTTAAGATCCGATTATATTTAAAAATCCCACAAAACCCTCATTTATGTGTTCCTTTAGTTTATTCCTCATGAAACCCAAATTTCTTTCATTTTAATCATCCCAAATCCTCTGATTTCGTGTTACAAACATAAAGGAATATCTCTATATGCATTCCTACTTCAATTCATGGACTTCTCCCACTCAAATGCATATTAAATCTTCTAAAAACATGTAAATCTAACCCTATTCTACATGGATATTATAACATGTTTAAAGTAAATGAAATTTAAACACTTGCCTCTCTATCGAAGATCTGAATTTCATTTATGTGATGTTGTGGCTGTTCTCTTCTCATCCTGATCTTGATTCCGTCGCATTCGAAGTGAAAAATGGTGTAGGAAGCTTAGTTCTCTCCTCCTCTTCCTCTCTTATGGTCTCCCTTCCCGTAGCTTTGTGTTAACCCTATCCCCTCTCTCTAATGGGCAGATATAAACTTGAAATTTTTAGAGTTCCTTCAACCCTAATCTCCCAAATGACTGAAATGCCTTTAAACGGTGCCAGGTTGATCTAAAATCGCCCCGGGACCCAAACTATACACCCGATTATACTTTCTATTATTTTTACCCCCTCGAAATCAATCCTGACCTCTAAATCATCATCCGAGTCACTTTATAAAATCATCTTATTTTCACCTCGAAAGACAACCTGCATGAAATTAAAATAAATCAAATTAATTTAAACTTTAAATCACCAAATTAAATAATTTCTCCGAATTAAATAAATTTCAAATCACCGATTTAAATAAATGCTAAATCACCCATTTAATTAAATCCTATATCCTCAGAAATGCGGGGTGTTACATACTTCCCCCTTACATTGGAATTTCGTCTTCGAAATTCGAATAAGACTAGTAGGTTTTCTACATTACCTTAGTCACGTATTCTGAAGATCATCACATATACCTCTATCTCCCCTAATCGCGAATAATATTAAAAATAACTCAACTTTCCAAGGTGCCCATACACCCTATACCCATGCATAACTACACCAATGTTATCTGGCTCCACTAGCCTCAATTTATAACATCGGTATTATCCCTTGGATATAACTGCATAAGCGCACCATAAATATGGCACTAAGCTCATGTCCTAATGGCCAAACATCTACCCACTTCTAATGTTGCGATGTGTTTTATGTGTGGGACATCTCGCAAAGCGAAATCCAAATAAGGACCCCCCGATACACTACTACCTACCATTATCGGTCGTCGAGATCAGTTAGACCCTCAGTCCATAGCACGTATCCCCAAATACATGTATCTTGACATAAAAGTATACTCGTCCCCTTTCATGATACAAAATACAATATATATCACAATGCTCTTATTATCACTAGTTTCTTAGCGTGAATTATTCACGATCTATATCTCTCCGCTCGATTAAAAAAAAAATTACTTTGAATTACATCAGTAGCGTCCCTACTCACCGGGATTATATATAACTATAAAATATATTTATATAAGTCTATCATGCAACACATTATAACATATATACACGTATATGTAGGCTAGACTCTCTTTCAGGTGATACCTAGCAAAATAAATCATATACTGGAACAGCGAACACAAAGTCCTACTCTGACCATCTACCATTGCTCAAACCACCGCTAACTAGTCGATTCTCAAAAACTTATCTACTCATTTCTATTAATAATTGAAAGGAGTTAACTAACATGTAATGTAACCATACCCTTAGTGTATATCCTCTCTCTCATAGGCGGCACCAAAAGTCCCCGCTACACCTACGATAATTAATCATAAATATACACAATAAGTCTATTACGGCCAACGCACCCACTAAATCCTACTCGCACTTGAAATGTAGTGTTAACAATCATATATTGTGAGGCACTGATGTTACCCAAACTAATCCCATACTTGCAAGGATGAAACAAAAATATTACCTCCATTTGCCATCTACCTCACCTGATCATCAAGTCCTTGAACATAACTCACGCTGGAACTGCCCACAATCTGTTGCAATGGTGGTACATCCGGTATCTCATCATGTAGTTGCCCCTACCTCTCTTTGGGCAATCCCTTATTTTATGGCCTATACGCCCATAAGTGAACATCGGCCCGAAAATATCTCTACCTCTAATCACGGCCATACTCGCCTCCCCCATTGTTCCCTTGGCCCTAACAACCCTGAGGAACGGGATGCTACTGGTACTGATGACCCTGCTGGTCCTGCCTGAGCCCACTATTCTCGGGTTGATAACCTCTAGGCCTAAATTTCAAAGCCTGATTCCCCTGTCGGAAATCTCGCTTCTCCTGTTGTTGTGCCCCACTGACACCATACCCATATATTTCCCAGTTTGACTTGTCTCACCTTGTCGTTGTGGATAAGTTCAATATAAATGTCCCTACCTTCCACATATATGACACCTTTATGTGCCAACCTACTGTCTCTGGCCCTACTGACCATGTCGGTGTGTCTTTTTTTTAGACCTGGTAGTCTTGGCCCCGATTGCTACTCCTGTGTCCTTTTGGCTCTGCTAGCCCTATGGAACTAGTTGATGGCCTCAATGACCCTGATTGAATGCACCATCACTTAGTAGGAATTAGGTTTTCATATAAATGGGTCCCCTACTGGGTATACCCTCCTGTGGTGTTTCACTATCATCGTTAAACCCAGTCTTACTTAACGCTTGTGTATTCTACCCACGAATCCATTGTCAACTTATGTACCCTTTAATATTCTCTGTACCCCCTTCATCGGGTATGAAGTTCGCTAAACAGAGCAAATTATCTCTTACGATTGGTCTCTATCATGCCCACTTCTGATAAGTTTCGAAACTCCATCCGCATCTTCTTCCGCATAGTAGATGGAAGATCTTACGATTAAATCTCATCCAAATTTCTCGTTTAATTCCATATATACTTCTTTATATGTGGTGACTGACTTTCATCATTCAATGCTGCTACTATAAGCTAAAAAATTCGCCCAAAGTTTGATTCTGGGTGTCACTGCATTCCACCCTGCACAATTTCCTTTGGATTAGTTCCTTCCATTGGCCCATTACACTTCTTCTCTACCCCTAATCATTATAGATGGCTCTTCAAAAGCTCTTCTGGGTGAGTCTAAAGTTACACCACCATTATCTACGACGGTGCTTGGGGAAACTATTGTTCCTGAGTGATTATTCTCTTGTCACCTGTATGGATAATAATCGTGGGGACTTCTATCGCGATTACCATTATGAGAATACTCTTATGTCTTCTGCTGATCCTCTCCTCATGTAGTCCTTATAACGGCCCTCGTTGGTCGTCATATAATGTTCAGCGTATGAAGCTTAACCGAACTCATATATGAATCACATCAACTATACTTAATACCAGGAGAACGTAAGTCTCGCACATAGAGGAATACAATAATCCTATCATAAGGATCTACATCAAAGAACGCCAAGCTAAAACGTGAAAATCCGCACAGATCCTATGGACACTAGAACCTGATGCTCTGATACCATCTGTGACACCCCACCTAATTAAATACAGGGTGATCAGTCCTTCATCCAATCAAAACAGGAATCTTATCTGGTTCATTCTTAGCTTCCCTGTCGAAAACTTTTTAAAATTTAACTAACCACCTAGTATTCTTAAAAAGTTGATGCCAAATTTTATCTTTTTATTAAAGACCAACACAAGTGAAATAATCACCATAACCAAGCCATTCACACAGTCAAACAATCTGAACTAAACACCAGATAAATAACTGAAATAAAATGATACTAAATAAACTATCAGTTCTCAATACAAAATCCAACTGAACATCAAATGAAATCAAACTGAGTCCTTAAATACAAAGTCTGGTAAATGAATAAATAAAGAGCTAAAGGGGCGACATGCCCAACTGAAATAAATGAACTACATCCTACTCTAGGAATTAAATAATCGAAGCGTCTAAGTTCATATCCTGCAAGCATCCACATGTGTTGAAACTACGCATACTTGGAACAGATCATCAAACTGGGCATCCTTATGGCTGGACACCTAAAAGGTTTTGGAAAACGTTTTACAAGTACGGGTCAGAGCCCAAGTAAAAACCATTTGAAAATATTTAGCAAGTATTTAAATTGCAGTTTAAATGAACAGTTATTAAATACACATGTTAGGCTACGTACAGTCGCTTGAGTTCCTAACCTCTCATTTATAGTGCGCACCTAACGCCACACCTAGTCACGTTATCCAATCTAACTCAGTCTCCAACATCTAATTAACCATACACCAGTCTAGCTCTATCGTATCGCTCATACAGTACGCTATAGTATATCCTTAACTACCATTAAGCCTTTAGTTAAGTTTCTACTTAAATTACCCCGTACCGCCCATAGAGTACATTACCGAACAACTAATAATTAGCATTTCTCTTACGTTATTATCATGATCCTCATGTTTAGTTCTCACACTTACTTTCCTTTAGATTTGCACTATCTATCTTTTTTACTATTTACACTTAAATAGATTAAGCAACGCTGTAGATATACACTATCTAGTCTCACTACTATCACATATAAGTAGATTAAGCATTGTTTAGATATACACTATCTAGTCGCCTTACTATCACACATAAGTAGATTAAGCATTGTTTAGATATACACTATCTAGTTTCCTTAATTTCACTCATAAGTAAGATTAAACATCATGAGTATACATATGTGTCACACTATATATAAAATACCTCATCTCTCGTATTAGTCATAACGATGCGTACTCGCGTACTTTGCTATCAATTTAAGTACATCTCATAACTAATCATGGACTATGAGTTTAGAATGTCTCTTCGAACCATCAATCAAATCACACATATTGGAGGCGAACATAACACTAAGTCTTTGGGGTCGCGTACATACCAAACATACCCAAACGACTTGCCAACATCACTATTTCTCTCACATAGTTATCCACTATACACACTATGCTTTAGGGCATAAATCCAGACCTCACTGTAATCGTCAAGGTAGGATCTCTCACTGCGCGGGACCTCCGTGATAATAAGTAGCGTAGGTATGTTAACATAGATAAAAGCACATAATAGGCATACACATAGTCTAACCATATGTATATTCAATATAGGCACCCACACAACCTATAATAAATTCGTATAGGTATACACTTAACCTATTATAACTCGTATAGGTATACTATCGCCTATAATTATCAACCGTACGTAGTATTTGTCTCTTGAATACTCACCATAAAATTTATTCACATTTATACTTCTCAATTATATTTATCCGGTCATTCATCTCTACACGAAGAGCCCCTAGTTACCCCTTATATTAATTCAATAGTTATTACACCCATACCCTACTGGTTATAGCCTTAGGTTCTGGACCGCTCTTCCCGAAGCTCAAATTCCAAATTCTCGATTTGTAACTCACTTCATTTACTATTGTCGATTTAAAGTAACAATCTTACTCACAAGTTAGATTTAATGAATTCTTGAACATATACCTACTGTCCTCCTCAAAGTCTTTAATTAATTCTAGCATTATCCCCTAATTTCCTCATAATTCACCCCAAGAGGAAATAACATCAAAAAGGGAAAATAGGCCAATTCTGGGCAGTCGAATCGATTCGATCAGCTGGGTATTATAACATGCTTAAAGTAAATGAAATTTAAAACACTTGACCCTATATAGCAGATCTAAATTTCGTTTGCGTTATGCTATGGTTGGTCTCTCCTTGTTCTGATCTCGATGCCGTCACGTTTGGGGTGAAAAATGGTGATGAATGCTTGGTTCTCTCCTCCTCTTCCTCTCCTATGGTCTCCCTTCCTGTAGATTTGTGTTAACCCTAGACCCTTTCTCTAATGGGTAGGTATAAAATTGCAATTTTCGGAGTTCCTTCTACCCTATTCCCCCAAATGATCGAAACGCCCTTAAACGGTGTCGGGTTAGTCTAAAATTGCCCTGGGACCCAAACTATACACTCGGGTATACTTTTTTGACTATTTTAACTCCTTTGGAAATAGTCGTAACCTCTAAATCGTCATCCGAGTCACTTTATAAAATCATCTTATTTTCACCTCAAAATACGGCATTCGTGAAATTAAAATAAACCAAATTAATTTAAACTTTAAATCACCAAATTAAATAATTTCTCCGGATTAAATAAATTTCAAATCACTGATTTAAATAAATGCTAAATCACCCATTTAATTAAATCTTATATCCTCATAAATACGGGTTGTTACATTGAGCACCTAAGATAATATTTGCCAATTAGAGAATACTTTTAATCAAATAATGACCAAAACATTTTAAATAACTCCACACAATAAAAAAAGATTTTGCAATTCACTTAATTCCAAAAAGTAATATTAAAAAATGTGCATGTGTGCAAAGCTAAGAAGTCAATCAGCCATACCCGTAAAAAAATATGAATGTAGTGTTGTATCAGAAGCTTGTAGATGTGTTGAATTTGTTGATGACGAAATATGTGAAAGGCTATCTAATAGAACCGAATCACTCACCTACGACATCTATAGGAGAATCAGGCAATGAACTTGATTATGCAAGAAATAATATTTTGACATAAAAAATGGCCAACGTTTATTTAATTGGAGTATAATACACTTTCGTTCTCCCCTTTTAACTATTTTATGGCCTCAGAAACCCAAAAAGTCTTAGTTATAATTGTCTTCCAAATTCCACATAAGTCAATACAGTTTGTATAACAACCACAACACCATATAAGTCCAAATGATCAACACACACAACAAGTCGAG
The DNA here is from genome assembly GCA_949130495.1 of Sambucus nigra. Taxonomy (NCBI): domain Eukaryota; kingdom Viridiplantae; phylum Streptophyta; class Magnoliopsida; order Dipsacales; family Adoxaceae; genus Sambucus; species Sambucus nigra. Next base: position 27,897,142 of record OX422217.1, on the reverse strand, counting down.
TCTGAATTTGGGTCGATTTTGAATCCATCAATTCAATACCTACAAAACATGAATAACAAAAGATCCTGCGAATAGGAAAATATGAGAAGACATTCCCCCTATTTGGGAAATATCCATAAATAGATATCAATATGAATGAACATGGGAAATACCAAAAAGAGTTTCACCCAATTCATATCAATATAAAGAAATTGATTATCACCCTAAATTTGAAAATAAATTTCCCAAATTTTGTCACTCATATAAAAAATGTGTCTCCACCTTAGAGATATTTCCCCAAATTTTTTATCCATGAACAACAAATGTATCCTCTTGTGAGAAAGTAGTTTACTATGGGGTATTAGTGATTGATAATAAGGCATAACTCGTTTAGTTATGAAAGACAATATTACTATAGTGGCAGTAGTATACATTAGATTATTTAATAACATAATGATGAGAAATAAATATAAAGATACTTGATTAAAAAAATGAGGGCTCTCGAGAGATTTGATTCGGAGGAAAAGATAAGAAGTACTCCAAACGCACGGGGTAGGCATGTTTGAGAACCAATATATGAGTGAGATACTGAATATGAGTATTAAATTATGAATGTTCTTGATGAGAAATTGAGTAAATACTCAATGATTTTCCTTAAATGATTCTTGTTATAAGTGTTTTTACTCTCAAAGATGGATCAAATGGGTTAACTATTATCTGATGGCGTCAATACTCACCAAACACTTTTTTCATATGTCAACATATTGGAATGACCTTCAAGGATAATTTATGTTAATTCAGTATACCACAAATAACATGTTAAAAGCATTAAATGCTGAAGGAAATATCGATGAACTAGTCACTTAAGTCTGGTGGCAAGGTGTGTCATCGGCACATTGTCATATAATCTACAAGTGGTTAGTTCGAGGTGTGTTGTTGATTTGACATGATAGGTATCATAAGACGTTTGTGAAAGACTTCATATAAAATTATGTATTTTTTGTGTGCCAGTTAGCTGATAAATGCATGTTCATGAGGAGTTTCGAATAATCTTGAGTGGATCCTTCGAACCACTTTGGTGCTTTACTTACTGTATTTAAAATGGTTAAGTTAAATATTGCTATTTATGCTCTAATCCAGTTCCTTGAACAGTCCTATGAATGATCTTCGTCAATAGTTGTAAGCTTCCCCAAGCCCAACCAAACTTGTCCATCGTTGATACTAAAAGATCTGATACCTTATAAGATTTAAATGTACATAGAAGAAGTTGGATCATTGTTAAGTCTATTTTGCTTCTTTAATGAGGCTTGTAAATGATTAACGAAACTTTACCTCATCTTAAATTCACATTAGTGAATTAATGGGGAGGTTTATCATTAATCACATCTTACATTATCCCACACATAGAGAAAGTTATTGATTTAATAAGAAGTTTTTGTACGAAAACCACCTACTGACAAAACAATGGCCGAATTATCTTGGTATGACATGTGTTGAAAATTTTGATGTCTCTAAGACAATGTCTTAAAGATGTCATTGGTCAATTCTGGTGACGCGTACCCACATTTCTTATGAAAATGGGTCCGCGCCAATGGGATTGACCAATCACATATCTAAGACATCAAAAGTTTGATGTCTTAGAGACATAAAACTTCTTCTCTTATATGAATAAAGTTTGGTGTCTCTAATATAATGTCTTAAAGATGTGATTGGTCAATTCTGGTGATGCGGACCCACATTTCTTATGAAAATGGGTCCGCGCCAACGGGATTTACAAACTACATCTCTAAGACATCAAAAGTTTGATGTCTTAGAGATTTTTATATGAAATTTCGAAGTTCCATAACTTGTTGGCTATATTCCCCAAATTCTTTTTGGTGACACGATGTGTATGGGGATTCACTCCGGATTATTTTGGGGCATATCAATCATCACTTTACCCCACAAACTTATATTTCGTCCTTGGTCTGTTAAATCGCGAGTAGCTTAATGGTTCTCTACTTACTATTATAAATTAGCATTGAACCCGCGCGATGCGTGAGCGTTTTATAAAAAAAAATGTACTTAAATTTTTTATAAAATAATTTTACTAATATAAATAGATTAGAATCAACTCATCCTTCCCCATTGTATTATTTGTTGTAAAATGAAAATAAAATTGACAGTCATCTTAAACCAATGACAAAGAATATTTGGTATATGTTATTTAGTTATCACTATAAAAATTATAAAGAAACATTTTTTTAATGATAGCAAACAATCTTGTAAAGAACAAAGACATAAACAAAGGCCTAAGTGTAATTGTAAACACAATGAACTGTATAAGTGCTTTATGGGAAAAGTTGTATTATTTTTCGTAGACACATGAAAAAAGAAATCTAAAAACTCTCAACTTATTATCCGTTTTCCCGGCTTCACCGTGTTCCATCAATCCATGATGTTAATTTCTTTGCTCCTACAAAATAAAAGAATTGCATGTTAAAAGATCATGTGAGTTTGTTTTGAATGAAAGGGAGGAATGTCTAGTTGATTTGGATGATTTAGTTATTGGAGTGCCGAAATAGAGGAAAAGTTCGTTAGGTGCTATAGGTTGTGCCTATAATCTATTTCGCCAGTTAACTTCACGTGACAGTAGTCCTATTCAATAGAAATTTCATATTAATTACAAATTGAAGATAAGGCTAATATTCTACAACTACACCTAACTTATGTTAAAGGACATTATTTTCTTGACAAATGAATCTTTCTTTTAAAAAATTATGAGCATATAATTATTTAGTTGGCATCAATTATTTTCTTGCATGCATAGGGGGTACATTACACCCCCCAGGTATTATATATAGAGGTCATCCTCTACCATGCAAAGGATCCGAAATTGGCAACCCTAGCTGAAACTCTATTCAAATACACAGTAGAGAGAGAAATTTTGAGAGATTGTATCCATGGCCATTAGATCCCTCATACAGTGATACACATCATACACTTACACAGTGGACGTAGGCCAGATTGGCTGAACCACTTATATTCCGGTGTGAATCCTCTTCTCCTCACCTCCTTCTACTATATATGCATACACTCATATGCTACCTTTGTTGACATAGAATTGAGCTCACAACACCTTGAAGGGTGGTGCTGTTTCCAGCATCATCATTTTGGCGCCGTCTGTGGGAAGAGAGAAGTTATCTCTTGCTTAACTTCAGCTTATCCTCACCGGAGACTCTGGTGGTGAACCAGGAACCGCCCCTTGCGTGGAGCTGTTTCACCATTGAAAGATGTCCCTTAAGGTATTAAGCTCACTTGTTACTCGAGCTCTTTATTGTTAACATATGGCACCAGAATTACCATCGCCTCTTCTGCCGCCCGACCGTGGAGGGCCTAGTTCCAGCCAGGCACCACCCCAGTCCGAAATGGCGAAAGTGGCTGCAGCCCTGAAATCTTTGGCCGCGACGCAACAAGCAATAAAGGAGAAATTCGAACAGCTCAGCCAGACTATGATGAGACCACCCAGAGTCTCACCGGATATGATCACTCCGGCGGATGTTCAGCCTCATCCAAATGCCAGGGGACCACCCCAGACACCAATGAAGGATCAACCTGCACCCCAGCGGAGAAGGGACGCTGCTGCCCGGAGGACAGGTATGACGATTTAGAGGCGGAAGAGGCCCCGGAAGACTACTGGGAGCCGTATGAGGTGTCGAATAACACCGTATGACCTCTTCGGCAGAGTCAGGGATGTGTCGGCCGAAGAGATGAAGAGGCTCAGAAGAGAGGATCGGCTTTTAATCGGTTGAGCAGAGGATCAGCCTTTGAAAGGTTGGGTCCGGTGAATGACCTAAGACACAGGTTATCCAGGTCAAGGAGTGCTGTCGACTCGCAAAGGGGGGACAGACCAGGTCGGCCTGAACAAGGACGACCTTGTGACAGAAGAGGGAGAGAGCAGGAAGAGGTCAACAACCGACGTTGTGCTGCAGCAGGGGAACCCTCAGTCCATCCCGTGGAAGTGGATGGGGATAACCTCGGCCAGGTCGAAGGCGGAAGACCATGGAATGACTCCATCCAGCTCCTTGAGGAGAAGATAGGAGACCTCATTAAAAGTAGAGATCCATTGCAGAGGGGTTGCTCCGAGGGCTTATCGTTTGTGGCTAGGATAGTGAGCTTCCCAACCCCAGCTAAGTTCAAACCTCCTGTGGTGTCTCCCAAGTATGACGGAAACACCAACCCAGTACACCACATAGAGATGTATCAGTCGGCAGTAGACATCTACTCCATACCCGATGAGATGAAGTGCAGGGCCTTCTCTGGGACCCTGATAGGGGCAGCACACAGCTGGTTTACCTCCCTTCTAAAAAACTCGATTGAGAACTTCAAAGGCTTAGCTGAACGATTCATCCATAACTTCTGCTTTGGGGTGAGACCTCAAAAGAAGACCACTCACCTGCTGTATGTCAAGCAGGGCAAGGATGAGAGCTTAAGGGACTACATAGCCAGGTTCAACAAAGAGAAGTTGGAGGTCGAGGATTATGAAGAGAATATAGCCATGACCGCTCTCATAAGGGGCTTACAGAAAGGAAAGATGTTGTGGAAACTTACGGAAGACCCCCTAAGATCTATGGCAGAGCTCTTGGCAACCGCAGGGAAAGTAATGAATGCGAAAGAGGCAATGGCCGCCAAGTATGAGGATGAAAACCGCGGTAGTAGTAGTGTAAAGTCCCAAAAGAATAGAGATGGGAAGAAGAGGTCAGGTGAAGACAAGTTTGCCCACTATACTCCTCTGACTGTGAGTTGTGAGCGCATCCTCAACGAGATTAAGAATGATAGGACTTTGAGATGGCCAGAGAAACTAAAAGCCCCACCGCATAAGAGGAATAAAAACGTATCGTGCGAATTCCACCAGGATCATGGTCATGTCACGGATAGATACTTTGCTTTGAAAGATGAGATTGAAAAGATGTTAAAATCTAGAAAATTGAGGAAGTAAGTGGATGGTAAGGCTGTTAAGGGTAGAAGAGATGACCCTAAAAAAAGGAGAGATGACAGATGCCATGACAAAGTCCCAGCGCGAAGAGACGATGACTCATAAGGTGATGATGAGGACGATCCAGATCTTCCGCCAAAAGATGATAACACCTCGGTGAAGAGGGTTGGTATGATCTCGTTTGGTGTAGACACCATATGTGGAGGATTTGCAGGAGGTGGCTCTGAAATAGCTGATAGGAAGGCTCATGTGGCAGAGGCCAAGTCGGTGGCCAAACTTGAAGTTATGAATCTAACGTCTTTCGATACAGCACAGAAGAGGAAGAAGGTGGACCTAGACACCCTTGTAGTTGGATTCTCCAGACTCGACTTCAAGGGTATCATAGCCCCCCAGGATGGCCCTTTGGTCATAACGACAAGAGTGCATGGGTGTGAAGTGTAGAGGATCCTGGTAGATGGGGGGAGCTTGACATATGTGATGTTTTGGCCTTGCTTCAAGAGCCTAGGTCTTAGCAGAGCAAGACTAATACCCTATCACCACCCCCTGATAGGCTTCAGTGGGGAAAAGGTTCACCCCTTGGGCATGTATGAATTGGACGTACGGATGGGTGATGAGTGGCCTAAGAGGTTGACCAGGAAGATTAATTTCTTCATAATGGATGAGAGTGTCTTCTCGGCCTATAACCTCATTATAGGAAGAGTGGCCCTTAAGGAGTTCGAGGCTATAGCATCGACGGTCCATCAGATGAAAAATTCCCGACCCCCTATGGGGTAGGGGAAGTGCAAGGTGACCAGGTTATAGCTCGACAATGTTACTTCAACTCGGCCGAAGAGAGGGAGGCCCATAAGAGGGAACCACCACTTACAGTATTGATACTCTGGATCTTAGAGATGAGACAAAATTAAAGAAGGGAGAGGCCGCGAAAGAGGTAGAATCCGTCGTCCTCAACGAGGATGAGTCAAAAAAACCATCCAGGTCGGCAATGCCCTTAATTCGGAAGTCAATGAAGAGCTGATAAACTTCCTTAGGAGGAGGCAGAGTGTCTTCGCATGGAGTCACACAGACATGCCTGGCATCGACCCTGAGGTGATGAGTCACAAGCTCAACGTAAACAAAGATGCCAAGCCTATTAAACAGAGACGAAGAGTCTACTCCAGGGAGAAATATGACGTCATCCGAGAAGAGGTTAAAAAATTAAAAGAGGCTGAGTTTATAAGAGAAGTCACATATCCGAAGTGGCTATCAAATGCGATTATTGTACCCAAGGCCAATGGGAAGTGGAGAATGTGTGTCAATTTCACTGACCTGAACAGATTTATTCCAAAAGACAGCTATCCCTTACCTCGGATAGATCAGATGGTGGAAGCCACGGCAGGACATGAGCTCATGAGCTTCATGGACGCGCATTCAGGCTATAACCAAATCTTCATGGATGCTGAAGACTCGGAGAAGACAACCTTCATTACCGACAAAGGGACGTACTGCTACAAGGTAATGCCCTTCGGTCTGAAAAATGCAGGGGCAACGTACCAACGTCTTGTAAACAAGATATTTGAAGAGCAAATAGGTAAGACCATGGAGGTGTATGTAGATGATATGCTAACAAAAAGCTTGAAAGCTTGCACCCATGTAGCAGACCTTGAGAAGACCTTCGATGTTATGGACTCATACAGAATGAAACTCAACCCGGCGAAATGTGTCTTCGGAGTAGGAGCTGGGAAATTCCTGGGATTGATCGTCAACCAGAGAGGAATTGAAGCAAACCCTGAGAAAATCAAGGCATTGCTTGAGATGAAGACTCCTAGGAGTATCAAGGATGTCCAAAGACTCACGGAGAGAGTGGCTGCGCTTAACAGATTTGTCTCTAGGGCAACGGATAAGTGTCTTCCATTCTTTAAAGTTCTAAGAAAGGCCTTCCAATGGGACGAAGAGTGCGAAAAATAATTCAACCAACTCAAGCCTTACTTGGGGTCACCCTTATTGCTATCTCGACCCGTCGCAGGAGAAAAGTTGTATGTATATCTAGCAGTCTCTGAATCAGCCATCAGCGCGACCATAATACGGGAAGATGATAGGATCCAAAGGCGTGTATATTTCAATAGTAAGGCCCTTCAAGGGGCCGAGCAAAATTACCCACGCATAAAAAAATTGGCCTATGCTCTGATACACGCTTCAAGGAAAATGAAGCCTTACTTCCAAGCTCACTCCATAGTAGTCCTCACTGACTCCCCACTAAGATAGGTCCTGCATAAACCTGAGAAGTCCGAGAGACTGATGACCTGGGCCATCGAGTTAGGAGAGTATGATCTTACCTACCAGCCTAGGACAACCATCAAAGGGCAGGCCCTCATAAACTTTCTTGCAGAGTTCACCTGGGAAGAGGCCGAGACAGAGAAAGTCCCGGGGGAGGTCGAAGAGAGAAACCGCGGTGTCTTCCAAAATTCGAAAGAGACGACACCAAACGTCTTTTGAGATCTGGAGGAGGTCACCTCAGGCAAGGTCCGGGGAAGAGTGGAATAAAACGAAGAAAATCGGTACCTCTTCAAGCAAGGAGTCATGACAAAAGGGGTCTTCTCATCAGATACAGACATTTGGAGCCTCTTCATTGATGGCTCTTCCTGCGATAATGGAAGCGGTGCGGGGCTAATACTCTCGGCTCCAGATGGCGCCAACATTGAATATGCATTGAGATTCAACTTTCAGGCCTCAAACAATGAGTCCGAGTATGAGGCCATGATAGCAGGTCTCTTATTGGCAAAGACTCTCCGCGTAAAACGACTCCTACTCCACAGCGACTCAAGGTTAGTTGTCAATCAAGTACTGGGAGTCTGTGAGGCTAAGGATGAAAGGATGGCAAAGTACCTGAAGAGGATGAGAAAGATGTTGGAATATTTTGAGGAGGCAAAACTGAAGAGAGTTCCTCGACAAAGTAATAATCACACAGATGCATTGGCAAGGCTGGCCTCGACAACGAAGACAGATGTTAGAAGGACCATTCCGATCGAGATTTTGGAAAAGGCAACCATCGAGGAAGAAGAGGTATGTAACCTTTGTCATAATTTGAACCTAGGAGACTCATGGATTGACCCCCTCATCAGATATATTAGAGAGGGAGAGATATCGGAGTCTAAGCTGGAGAGGAGAAAGTTGAGATATAGGGCTACCAAGTTCACGGCGATAGGAGACATCTTGTAAAAAAAGGGATTTCTATTGCTTCTCCTCAGATGTGTGCATCCCACGGAAGTTCCCCGGGTCTTACAGGAGGTTCATGAGGGTTATTGCTCTAGCCACGTAGGGGGAAGACCCTTGGCCAAAAGAATCATCACACAAGGGTACTGGTGGCCAACCTTGTCCAAGGACGCTGCAGAATACGTGAGGAGGTGTGATAAATGTCAAAGATTCGCCACTATTACCCATCAACCTCATTAGCCTATGACATCAATCACCTCTCCATGGCCATTTACGGTATGGGGGATTGACTTAGTAGGACCCCTACTAAGAGCTGCTAATAATTATAGATTCTTGATAGTTGCCATCGATTATTTCACAAAGTGGGTGGAGGCAGAACCGATGGTAACAATCACAGAGCGGAAGACCTTCCAATTTATTTGGAGGAATGTCATATGCAAATACGGTCTCCCAAACACTCTCATCTCGGATAATGGAACCCAGTTCAAGAACTCCTCTTTAGAAAAGTACTGCCTAAGAGTTGGGATAAAGCAGTTCTTCTCATCTCCTGGCCGGCCTCAAGCAAACGGCCAGACCAAGGTCACGAACAGAATAATTCTCGATGGAATCAAGAAGAGGTTAGAGGATGCGAAGGGAAGGGAAGATGGACTGAAGAGGTCTATGCTCTGTTATGGGACTACAGAACAACGACAAGGACACCTACAGGAGAAACCCCATTCATGATAGCACATGGCTCAGAGGCTGTCATACCAACAGAAGTAGGGCTCCCAAATCATAGGGTTCAGACCTATGACCCCGATAAAAATGGGGAAGAGAGGAGGTTAGACCTGGATCTGATTGAAGAAAGAAGAGAAGACGCGGGGATCAGACAAGCAGCCTACCAACAGAGGGCAGTGAAATTCTACAACCAGAGGGTGAAGTCAAGACCCATTGCAGTAGGAGACCTAGTGCTGAAAAAGACCTTACAGAAAGCAAATAAGCTTCACCCAAACTGGCATGGCCCCTACAGAGTGACAGAAGATGTTGTGCCTGGCACCTACAGGCTAGAAAACCTAGAAGGAGAACCCTTTGCTAACCCATGGAATGCTGATCACCTAAAGAAATATTACATATGATGTTGCATAGAGTTTGTAAATGTATCATCTTGTTATAAAGAGGTTATTAATAAAAGATCAGTTCCTATGACGCCTCTTGCTTCATTCTTATGTCAGAAATTATGAGGATAACATCTTAGGTGATGACCTCAGACCTTCATAACATCGCCCAGTGGTGACGAGGTCTGAGTTCAGACACCATAATGGATGACCTCAGACCCTTAACATCATTAATTTGGTGAGATTAATTATGAGGATAACATCTTAGGTGGTGACCTCAGACCTTCATAACATCACCCAGTGGTGACGAGGTCTGAGCTCAAACACCATAATGGATGACCTCAGACCCTTAACATCATTAATTTGGTAAGATTAATTATGAGGATAACATCTTAGGTGATGACCTCAGACCCTCATAACACCATTCAGTGGTGACGAGGTCTGAGCTCAGACACCATAATGGATGACCTCAGACCCTTAACATCATTAATTTGGTGAGATTAATTATGAGGATAACATCTTAGGTGATGACCTCAGACCCTCATAACACCACTCAGTGGTGACGAGGTCTGATCTCAGACACCATAATGGATGACCTCAGACCCTTAACATCATTAATTTGGTGAGATTAATTAAGGATAACATATTCGGTGATGACCTCAGACCTTTATAACATCACTTAGTGGTGACGAGGTCTGAGGTCAAGACCATTGATTAAATTTAAAACGAGATATCATTGCAACAAAGCAGAGAATGAAAAATGTTACGTGACATTCAATAAAAGTGAAGGTAGTCCTCCTCAGAGGTTTATGTATTCAGAGATAATAGATGTTCAGTGGTTACAGACAAGCTCCATAATGTTAGAAGTTATAAACAATGATAAAAAAATCCTAAGGGTTTGAAGGGGGAATGTTAACATCCTCGACCTGATTGGCTTGATCCATATTGGTCACCTCGGCCGCATCATCATGCTGGTCTGCCCCTCCAACCTCGGTCCCTTCCAACGTAGCAGTCTCGGCAGGAGCGGTAGCCTCTTCCTCAACCTCCTGAAGAGCCTGGGCAAACCGAGGATCAACAAAGCCGAGACCCATGAAATCAGAGGCCTTTAAAGTGCCGGACTCTCTCTCCCTGACGTCAGCCCATTTAATAGTGGCTTTAATACCTCTCTCAAGGTATTCAAAGCCGAATCCCATGAATTGATCAGAGGACTTATAGTCAGCAATTATCTTCTCGGAAGTATCCTCAAGGGTAGCCTTGACAGTCGAGCTGACCTTCTGCTGCAGAACATCATCCTTAGCCTTCAGAGCTACAGCGTGATCATTGCCAAGCTGGGAGATGTCCTTCTCCAACCCCTTCACTTTCTTCTCAGAGTCCTTCAGCTCAGACTTGAGATGATCAATCTATGCATTCAGAGTGCTCTGGACTTTCTCAGCCTCTTGCCCCTTTTGGATGAGGAGCAATTTCCTCAGAGTCCAGTTGGATAAATGGTGCATAGCTGCCAGGCCCTGCATATTTTGTGATCATGAGTAAGTTGAAGAAAAATCAGATGTTACACTTGAAGAATTTCTGAGGAAAGATCAAGTCATACCTGAACGGATCTGTGAATGCCGAACTCAACCAGCAGTGGGGTCTCCAGAGACCTGAAGAAGCATTTGTCAGCCTCAGTCATTGCAGAGCCGATGGCATCAAGGTCCTGAAGACTGTGGCCGACTATACTGTCAGTTATCTTTAACTGATCCAGACGACCCGATAGGGCGTCAGCTAAAGAGATGGGGATGGCAGCGTCAGCAGTCTTCTTCTTCGGCCTCTGATCCTCAGGGGCATGACCTTTTGGAGCCCTCTTCTTCGTGGCCTGGGACTTTGACGTAGAGGGAGCTGGGGGAGGAGCGTTCAGACCAGCTTTCTTGGCAAGTCTCATTAAACTGGGCGCAGCCATTTCCCATAGCTCGTCCGAGATATCTTGTGGTCGCTCTGCAAAAGTTAGAAGATCTGGGTTAGAAAATCAGATATGAATGAATTCAGAGGTTCAACTTAAAATAAAAATGCTTACCAAGCTCGACAAGGGGACTTACACCTAGACCTGTCCCTGAGAGGTAATGGGGTGTCATCAAATGTTCAAACTTAACGAATAGACCATGTGACCCTTGGTCTTGCAGGGCTTTCACCTTCTGAAGATTTTGAAGACTTAGACCAGGGTCGGCCCTGGCAGATATGGTGACCTTACCCCACCTGAGGGGTATCCTCGGCTCAAGAATGGTTGAGGGAACACATGGGCCAAATTCCCAAGGTCCAGAGGCGAAGAAATAGCGGGGCTTCCAGTTATGGTTTGAAGTCTGAGTTATCTGGAGCATTTTCTTCTCAGGCTTCCGAGCTACAAAATGATAGTATCTCGGATGATTTTTGGCCGAGGATGGGACATAGCAACCTACAAAGACCTGAGCTGGAAGGTCAGAGTGGTGGATTGCCCTCCACAAGACTATGGCCCCTATTATGACCCTCCAAGCATTGGGGGATAGTTGTGAGGGGGGCAAATTGATGTAGGAGAGGATGGACTTGATAATGGAATGGATGGGTAGACGAAACCCTAACTTGAACATCTGCTCGTACAAGCAGATCTCGCCATCTCGGCCATGATAAGCCCTCTCCTCCCTCAGAGGTCTCCAAAGCTTTACGGAGGGACTAATGGAATACAGATATCTGAAGCAGAGAAGGTCTACCTCAGTAACTGTGCTCTCGATCTCGGCCGCCTCAGAGACGTCGACATCACTCTCAACATCATCATCATCCAACTCAACGTCGGTCGGAGCAGATGTTGATGGGTTACTCGGGAACCTCTGAGAGAACTCTGCCCTGATGACGACTGAAAGAGGAATGGCGTCAAGTATGGGTGGTACAACCACACTTGGCTCAGTAACCTCAACCTCTGAGGAAGAGGCTGAGGTGCTTGAGCTATTATGAGATGAGGCTCGGCTGGAGACCTCGGCCTGATCAGGGGCCTGATCAGGCCGAGGTGTGAAGTCCATGGCCTCCTGAAAGGAATCCACAGACATAGGGTCTGAGGTAGAAGATTCAGACTCAAACATCGGTATGGGATCGGCAGGGACCTCTGTCTGATAGAAGAACTCCGGGGGATCGGGATCGGGATATATCACCTTAAGAGGTGGTGGAAAGATAGGTCTAATGGGAAATTCTTGTGACCTATGAGCCTCCTCCTGTGCTCTTTCTATTTGTCTAATCTTTTCTAAAGTCTTCTCTCTAAGGGAGGGGAACTCCTCAAGAAGCTGGTATAAGGGTCTGAGCATCAGAGGATGACACTACACTTGGGGAATTTCCTAAACTACAAACAAGACTGGCTGATAAAATAAAGGAATCTAAAGATCAAACTTAGAAGTTTAAAGCAAATACTGTTCGCCTGAAACTATGGTGCTCGTCGAAAAATGATGAAACTCGCCGGAAAATGCAAACCAGAAGGAAAAAGCAAAGAAAATGAAGGGGAGAAGATACCTGGAGATGAAACGACAAGATGAAGTGAAGAAAATTCGAGAAAAAACACCAACAAAGGCCTCTGTAGTAGAATCTTGTTCGAAATGCCTTTTAGAGAGAGAGTTGCAGGAACTAATTTCGCCATAAAAAGAGAAGAAATGAAGAAGAAAGGAGGGAAAGAGGGTTCAAAACCCTTAAATACATAGGCACGTTTCCCAAGGCCCATCATTGCCTTAGGAGCCCCAAAAGGCGGCTGATAACACACGACTACCAAGCAAGCATACTTCAGCATTGGACAAATGTCACATAAATATTGGCTCGTCATAGACAGGCCTCGGTGGTGTGATAATCCCCTAGTCACCTGCTCTCACATATGACTAAGGGATGGGGGGTGATTGATAGGCCCAAGTGTGACCTCGGCCCAGAGACACCAACCTCGGCCGAGATAATGGCCGACTCTGGACAAGCCTTGGGCTTACGATTCCAGCCCTCGACCATAGCAAGGTCGGCCCAGGCCGACACTATCACAAGCCACTCCAAAGGACACTACACGTATCATGAGGGTCAGCAACATTCTCGTACATCTGGAAAAGGCAACCTCGGTCGGATATAGGTCGAGCTCGCAAGAAGCCCCAACAATAACTCCATCGTGGCATCTGTTGATGCTCCAAGCATAAGCCTGCCCAACCTCGGCATAGGACGACCCTATCCATTGTCTCGTCCAGGACCGAGCCGAGACTCCTATGGTTCATCTCATATTAAACGAATTAGACTTGTCAATCTCGGCCCCTCCCAGGCCGAGGTCATGCATCAGTATGGCAGCCGAGCATCTGTTGACATTTGAATAAGGACACATGGGCACAAATCAGTTGTAACAAGATTATTCCCCACACGTGGGGAGAATATTTCGTCATCATTTTTAACATGTGACAGTGACAGGTGGCTCTCCCATATTGGTGAGGTTAACACGCACATGCTCATTGCATGCATAGGGGGTACATTACACCCCCCAGGTATTATATATAGAGGTCATCCTCTACCATGCAAAGGATCCGAAATTGGCAACCCTAGCTGAAACTCTGTTCAAATACACAGTAGAGAGAGAAAGTTTGAGAGATTGTATCCATGGCCATTAGAGCCCTCATACAGTGATACACATCATACACTTACACAGTGGACGTAGGCCATATTGGCTGAACCACTTATATTCCGGTGTGAATCATCTTCTCCTCACCTCCTTCTACTATATATGCATACACTCATATGCTGCCTTTGTTGACATAGAATTGAGCTCACAAACACCTTGAAGGGTGGTGCTGTTTCCAGCATCATCAACAACTAACTTATGTTAAAGGACATTATTTTCTTGATAAAAGAATCTTTCTTTTAAAAAATTATGAGCATATAATTATTTAGTTGGCATCAATTATTTTCTTCATGTTGACAAAGTACTATTATTTTCTAACTTAAGAATTATTATCATATTCATATTATAGATTTTTACAAAAAAATAGGAAAAGGGAAAAATAATGGGAAAATGTCATTTTTTAAATAAAAGAAAACAAAGTAGGTTATACCTTATTTGATTTTATATGTCCGAGTTGCAATAGACTTGCAACAGCTCGAGGATGCAAACGGTGGAAGAGACTGACTTTTGCAATGGAATAATCTAGACTAAAGTTTAATTCAAAATTGTATAAACATTTTGATAAAAAAAAAATTCACATGTAAATATATGCCTAACAATATAAAAACACGATTGCCACATTTAAATTTTATCAGACATTGGAGGGGGGGGGGGGGGGGGATTTATATACAACTTCAAATATTTCCCAATCAAAATATATATTTAAAAAAAAATAAAAAAACAATTGAACGATATTATTTTTTTCTAACTGTGAAAATAAAATCGAATTTTAATATAAGCAAATCAAAATTAAAGTTTAGAAATCTTATCAAACTCATGTCAACCAAAATTCACATATACATATTTCACCAATATTATACATACACAATTTTCACTTGAATATTTCATCGAACATATGCTGAAGAAAATTCATGTATACGTATAAATCTAAGCTAAAGTATAATAGCGAAATTGTGTAAAACTTATGCCAAAAAAATCCGTATACAACTTCAAATCTCTTCAAATCAAAATCTAGATTGCAAAAAAATATTAAAATAAACAATTGAACGATATCTTTTTTTTCCTTAACAAAAACGTTAAAAGCATAATCAGATTCTGCTAGGGCAAATTAAAACTAAAGTATAATTTAGAAACTGTATCAAACCTATGTCAACCAAAACGCACACATACATATTTCCCCAACATTAAACATATACAATTATCACTTTAACATTTTATCAAACTTAAGCCCAACAAAATTCATATATAAATATAAACATAAACTAAGGTATAATACCATAATTGTATCAAGCTTACGTCCAAAGACATTCACATATACATGTACGCCCAACAGTATACAAACACTACTGTCAATTGAACATTTTATCGAACATATGGTGAGAAAAAATCTATATGCAAAATCAAATCTTTTTCAATAAAAATATAAATTGTAAAAAAAGAATAAAAGAACTAAACGAATGATTTCATCTTATTAATAAAAGAAACGGTGAAATCGTAGAGTGATTTTGGTAACAGGAAATATAAACAAAGTGGAATTCAGAAATTGTATTAAACTTAACAATGTACATTGTATGAAAATAAAATAGAGAAAACAAATTAATAAATACACTTTTTTTCGTAACAACAAAAGGATAAAAACCTAACCCTATAGATTGTATAAAAACGAAATGAAATAAACACTTCACAATAAACTATTTTTTCATAATAGTAAAGAGAAAAATAGTACCTTAATTAAGTTGAGATCTTCTAATAGCAATAAGACATGCAAAACATTGAGAACGAACACTATGCAATAGGATGCCTTCTGCGATGAATCTGTAGATGATGGGTGAATAGAGAAGCTTAGTCCATTTGAATTATTAAGAATACAACTAAATAAATTCTTGCGAAAAGACAATATGTTACTTGAAAAACTCACGTTCTCCAAATAAGTGCAGTTGAGGCAATGAACTCAATTTATGGTGGAAACAATTTTCGTCCATGAGAGCATGATTTCTTTTACTAAACCCTTCAAACCTAGTCCTGTTGGATTATTCATATACTCGATTCCACACCAATAAAACAAAATGAAATATTATGTAACCAAATATTCTTATTTCAATACAAAATAAAATTAAAAAGGTATATTTCATGTCTATAGATATTCCTTAAATCAAATCAACAAAACAAATTTTTTGGAATTGGCAATTTTTTTAACCCCGAGAACATAAAATGTGCGTTGAGCAAAAATCAGTTCAGAACCAAAAGATTAAAAAAATTTACAAAAACTTGGAAGTTAAAAGGCATGCATTTTATCCCTTTCCCGTGAACTGTACATTAGTGGACGAACACAAACAACACCCTTGTTTCTAAAAGGGAGCTCCTAAGCATGCTATCTACCCTTTCAATAATTGCTTGAAAATTTCCAGTCCATCAACAGACTATAGCCATTGGTTATTGTGGTTGTCTATAAGAACAAATAATATTTTCATTAAATGCACCCTAAGAAGGGGACAAATAATTTCTTGCCATCCTATTTCCTTCAACCGGAAGAAATCAACCTATAAGTGGAATATGCATGCTCCGTGTTGTCACTTTCAAAGGGGATCTTAAAGACCCACCATATGTCCGTGTTGGCATTTGTTAGATGGAATAAAATGTATATGTAAATACCTGGAAATGGTGAGATATAAAGGTTGAATGGAAGCGTTGGCAATAGAGATATTTGAAGAGGGGTGGGGGTGGGGGTGGGGGAAAATAAAGAATAATGGAAGGTACGACATAGCAATAGTATTGGTAGTTGGAGAGGTTTGGAGTTTTATTTTAAGTCTTGGAAGTGGAGGAGTTGTCGTAATGAGACTTGTAGAACACCTTATTCATTGTGCTCTTTCTCATTCTTTTACTGCCACCTTTCTTTTCATTTTCCACCACTAATTACCTCCTTCGTTTATAACCTTCCACTAACATTAATTATCATTTACACATCCAATACTATTGTATTAGAGGTATAATATAGATTTTCTTGTCTCTATTAATTTCAAATTTATAGAATTTTTGCCATTGTTGAGAGAGAGAGCGAAGCTTTTTTAGGGAGAGAAAGTCTCGAATCATATATTTTTAGGGATCATTATCGCAATCTTTTACCCCATTTCCAATTTGTTTCCCTTTCTTATTATTTTGATTGTGTTTTTTGAGAACTTTTATTAATGAAAACAATTTTTCAAAGGCTTACACCTCCTAAAAAAATGTTACTTACTCTAAAGCTCTGGCGACTGAAGAGGGAGAGAGATAGGGCTGTAAACGGATATTCAAAAATCCGCATCCGTTCGATATCCGAATCCGAATTTGCGGATATTTATCAGAAAATATGGAAACGGATACGAATATGGATACTCTTTAAAAATATCCTAGAAAACGGATACGGATACGGATAGTATTAGTATCCGACACGGATAATCCGTATCTGATGCGGAGTATCCATTTTATCGGATATCCGTTTTACCGGATATCCGTATCCGTCAAACATATGTTTAAAATATTACTAATAATATTAAAATTAGTATTACTAATAAAATAATAATAAAAAAATCTTAATCGTTTATTCCCAAAACAAAATAAACACATACTCCACTCAAAACAAAAACACCCTAAAGTTATTGTTTTATTGGGTATATTATAAAATATCATGTATTATTATTTTGTTGGGTATATTATCATGGAGTTACACTAAAGTTACAATACACCTTATCACATACAAAGTACACTGACTAAAGAACATTTACTCTACTAAAAAAAACTAACTTCGTTTCATTTCTCCTTCGTACAAAACAAGAGAAAAGAAACTCTCATGTGGTTGTTCGTTAGTTTCCTTAATTATAAATAAATGTAAGAGAGAGACAAAAAAGAATGTAAGAGAGAAACATAATAGAATGTAAGAGAGAAACATAAAAGTAAAGAGATGGTTTTGATTGTAATGAGAACTGAAGTTAAAAACATGTATATTATATACAAAATAAAAATGTATACTTATTAAAACAAACATATCAGTATGTTTTGAAGACAAAAGGTCCAAGAGGTTATCATTCTCAATAAATTTGATTAATCTAAAAGGTGCATATTTATTTCTACTGTCATAGAATGCGACTGCTATTTTTTTGGATGGCTTTAAGCTTATATGGTTGTAAAGTATGGATGACTTTAAGCCATATTATCATTATGGAATGATACTATTATTATGAAATCCATAATTATTGATGTTAGGAGACAGTAATTTTGTTACATATTTGTTTGGATTGGATTGGATTTCATTGGATTGGATATTTTAATTGTTATTTTTTGCGATGGCTAAATAATATAAACGGATACAGATATTATCTGAATCCGAGGTATCCGAGCGGATACGGATATGGATAGTTGTTTTAACTATCCGGGCGGATACGAATACGCATACGGATAGTACATTCAGAAAGCGGATACGGATATGGAAAACATGGTATCCGATCCGTATCCGTCCGTTTACCACCCTTAGAGAGAGATAAATGAAGCTTGGGCGTTATTGTCCATTTCAATTGCGAGAAAGATCTATTCGATGAAGGAGTTAAAAATTTTGAAAGTATCATTATTTCAGAGGATCATCCCATGCAAATGCATGAACATACACTAGATCACACAAAAAGTGATTTTACTGACCCCTAATGTGTGCTTAGATTTAGTTTATACAAAGGAGATTTCCTACATTCTTAAGTTGAAAGTGAGGGGCTAAGTGGCTCTCCTTGTGGTTTTAGAGATTTATCATCATATATCAAGGCACAAATATGTCGATCAACTAGAGGAGGTTGGTATTGTTTAAGAATCCTAATGGTTTGGATATTTTGCCCTCCTAAAAAAATAACGAAGTTAGTGAACTATTAACATCTCGATGGGGTGTTACAACTCATACATTTGTCGTAGTCTATAAGAGTTTACTATGATTCCGGAGGATGTTTGTGAACTCCGTGTCCTAGAACCTTATGGCCATATTATGTTCAATGAAGCTCCCCTATATGGTGTCAAAAAAGTTTGAGAGATCATTATTGAACTAGTGGATTCGTGAAAGTGTCGAGCATTCTTTAAAGGCCATCTTTGGCCCGTACTTGAGGTTTTTCTACAAGGTACCGTCAAAGCTTACTCTTAAGCAGAAAGCAAAGAATTTTCAAGTGGAAGAAACCTATAATAAATTATATATATATTGGTAGCGTATCACGAGGTGTCCCGGC
Source organism: Sambucus nigra (assembly GCA_949130495.1). NCBI lineage: Eukaryota > Viridiplantae > Streptophyta > Magnoliopsida > Dipsacales > Adoxaceae > Sambucus > Sambucus nigra. The sequence continues at coordinate 27,878,041 of OX422217.1, read as the reverse complement.
TAACTTTATGTGCACCTCGACTAATCCTCGTTCACCGTTCGGGGCTTCCACTGGCCAAGCATTATTTTGACAACACCGCGAGTCGAATTGGGGAACTAAACCCAATCGACCCCAAGTCTATCCCAGAGGAAACCTTATACCACTAGACCAAGAGGCTTGGTTTGAATATTAAATGAAACCTCTAGAGTTGGCAGGTTAGATTCTTGCCTTACTCTCTCGCTTTTTCTTCAATGGAAAGTCGTATGCCCAGCCTAGGTATAACTTGGTCAATATATATGTGAGGATAGCATCTGGGGTCAATATGCCTCTTGTTATGATTAACCTTGGTTTTTTATACACTCGACTCAATAGAAATCATTTTGACATGAATAGGTATGTCCGTTCAGGCCTATCAATGGATCGAGTTTGGATCCAGACTCGATCCATTAAGCCCGAGTCTGAACACTTTTATGAAACCGGATTACTCGATTACCCCATAATTAAATGGATCGGATATGGATATAGGTAGACCCGATCCATTAAGTACCCGACACGAAATCTCTCTCTCTCTCTCTCTCTCTCTCTCTCTCTCTCTCTATATATATATATATATATATATATATATATATATATATATATATATATATATATATATATATATATATATATATATATATATATATGTATATATATATATGCACACACACATACACATACATACATATTTTTTTATTTAAATTGGAATTTTTTGTTCCATTTTTTAATTGCAGCTATGTGAGTGCAGTGGTATGAACTCGACTCAAAAAGCTTTGATACTAATTTGAGTGTCAGGTGTAACAGAATAAAGTGTTCTCAAATTAAACCAAACTAATTAATCCCAAATTTTAATTAAATCCTAAACCATGCATCTAAATGATTTGGAATCATAAAATTAGGAATCATGCAAAGAAAACCAATTTTCACGAAAAAATCCTGAAGGAAAAAAAAAACTTTTTATTTCACTTATAACTTGTAAATCCCAACTCATAATATTACAAGAGAAATCTACAAAGAATTTACCGTAGCAAACTCTCATAAGCCGTAACCTAAATCACCAATGGACTCCTGCAGCGAATCCACAAGACAGTCAGGAACACCCATGAGCACTCTCAATCGACACGCGGTCGTAGTCAACCAGCACATCCCTTGAGTGGTACCAAATCAGCAGTAGAGATAGCACTCCACGAAGGCAAAGATCAATAGAATTGATTTGGGTTTCACAAAAGATTCACAAAAGATTGGGAATTATTTTTTAGCGAATCAAAACATGTGTTTGGCCTTAAAAATTGAAGACTTGTAGTAATAGGTCTCTCAAAAACATTTTCTCAAAGTCTTGATGAAAAAGGACTCCAAAACATGTATTTATAGAAAAAAATTAAAAAGTTGAGGCGGTGCGTCGGATCGATTCGGTTTTGCCTTTTGAAAAAATCGAATTGGTCCGGCTAACTGTTAAACACGATTCTTAATGCGAACCGATTCGATTTGTCCTTTGAAAATAGGCGGATCGATTCGGCAGTCTGTTACAAATATTGCCTCCTTGTTTTTCAAACCAAACTCCTCATTTTTTGTAAAAAAATATTTTATAAAAAATATCCCAACACTTAAAGTAAATCTTTTTACAAACTTAGACACATTCTATGAAATTTATACCTCATGTTGTGCGAAAGTTGAAGATGCTTGAAATTCGAATCTGTCGACTTGTATGGACAATCTTGAACTTTTTCGACGATGTAACGGTATACGACATACGCTAATGTAAAATCGGACTTATAAAATATGTCCTTACAAATCTCTCCCTATGTCTATGCCAGTACAAAATAAAAACATTATAATTATCAAATCAAAATGCCTATACAAATCTAATACCCTCCCATGAACCCAAAATTGAAAAGGTACTAAAATTGCAGGTGTAAACTTTTTCTTCAAAAAAATCTTCAACTTCAAATCTTCAAATCTTCATGCTTTTCTCATCAGGGTGTGCAACATAAAATCTTCAATCTTGTACCTACACACATGAGACACAACAAATACCTTCGTGAGGTATCAAGTTTGAAATGAGATAAACATAAATCAAAACAAATATCGAATCTCAAATCTCCCCCATAATGTAAAACTCCCCCATAAAATCATTATCTGTTATCCCCTTTTTTATTTGTCCGAAATAGGCATGGAAAGGAATAAACAAAATAAGCATGGAGTTGTCACGATAAGCATAGCAAACAACTATAATCATTAACATAAATTCAAAAGCATTCCACAAACTATTTTTGATTTTTTAATTTTTTAAATAATTTTTTTTCAAAAATCACACACCATAAATTTACACTAGGATAACCAAATCATGGAAACAAAATGAATGGGTGTGAAAAAATTCGATAGAAAAATCAATGTAATCACGCATAACATATGTGCAGGACAAATCCGGATACTCCTAACGAATGAACTCAATATCCGTCCTTAGGTGTCAAAATTATGTTGAATATAAATGACATCGACTCAATCCATCAACACATCAAAGTCAAGAATGATTCTCACATCAATAACGTCTAAAACTATGTAATGCTTTTCCATGACGCTGTTAGGACGTGCAGACCCGTTGATTTATTTCTATCCAAACTCCCTCATAAATAATAATGCATTTCCTTTTTCTTTTGAGGTGGCCCCATTTTAGCATATTTATATTTGTATTGCCTTTCATTTTTTTAGGCTCTTTTCAAACGGTGGCTTTCACGACGAGTTAATTTTGTACTCTTGCAGCGTTAAAGGCAGTTATGAGTCAAACATGTAGGTAGTAATCAACTGAAAACATCTCAATGACTTCACACATTGTAAAGCACAATAATGAAATGATAACGCATATCAAAACACCATCAAATCGTCACATGGATATCGAATGATATTGTGACTCGGTCATCCTAAGCGTCCATTCATATATGGTGTAAAACAAAATACAAAAATCTTTTTTTCTTTTTCCAAAAAATTTATCAAAATAAAATCTTTTGCCTTTTTTAATTTTTCCAAAAATAATTTTTTTTTTGGTTTTTCGAAAAAAATATATCAAAAATGAAAAATATAAATACAAAAATATACATGTCATAACACTAGCAAGAATAAATCATGCAGTACAACTAGCGTATGACAAAAATTCAACACAATCAACTGAGAGATCTAACATGGGGTAAAACACGTGCAATCAAACAAGGGTCGTGAACAATCAATCCAAAAGCCTCTAAGTCTGATTTCCTAACCCAAATAGATTTGTAATGACACATGGGGCTTTGAGGAATCATATTTATTTTCTTATTAAACTTCCTAGGAGTATTTTGAAGTCTGTAACATAAATGTCTAAGATGATCTTACCTACCGCAGTGTGTGCAAGTATAAATAGGGCGGTGCATCTTACCTAAAGGCGGTCCTCTCCTAAAGTTTCTAGGTGGAGCTCTCCTAAAATTCATAGGTGACTCTCTCACGATGTTCCTAGGTGGCTCTCTCCCAATAACTCTAGGTGCTTCTCTCTTAACAACCCTAGGAGGATCTCTCACTCGTGTGGGGTTTTCTTTGGTATGCGTCATCATTTTAGATGTCAACTCTAAGTGCTTCGATGATAGTATTGCACCCATTCCTAAAGACAACCCCACACGAGTGAACTTTCATGTGAACATTCCAATTTGACCTTTCAAAAAGTTGACATCTAAAATCATCAATACCACAAAAAGGCATACTTAAGAAAATCTGGATCAAACACAATAACTTAGTGCAACAGGCTTTTATACAATTTGTGAGTGCGGTGGTATGAATTAGACTCAAAAGGCTTTGATACTAATTTGAGAGTGCCTTGCAGCGAAGCGGAATAAGGTGTTCTCAAATTAAACCAAATTAATTAATCCCAAATTTTAGTTAAACCCTAAATCATGCATCTAAGTGATTTGAAATCATAAAATTAGGAAGCATGCAAAGAAAACCCATTTTCATGAAAAAAATCCCTGAAGGGCAAATACCTTTTTATTTAACTAATAATTTGTAAATCCGAACTTACAATATTACAAGCGAAATCTGCAAATAATTTACCATAGCAAACTCTCATAGGCCGCAACCTAAATTAGCAATGGACTCTCTCAGCGAATCCACAAGACAACCAGGAACACCCACGAGCACTCTCAATCGATACGCAGTCGTAGTCAACCAACACCTCCCTCAAGTGGTACCAAATCAGCAGTAGAGATAGCACTACACAAAGGCAAAAATCAATAGAATTAATTTGGGTTTCACCAAAGATTTACAAAAGATTGGAAAGTATGTTTGGTGAATTAAAACATGTATTTGGCCTTAAAAAAATTGAAGACTTGTAGTTGTAGGTCTCTCAAGAACGTTTTCTCAAAGACTTGATGAAAAAGGACTCCAAAACATGTATTTATAGAAAAATAAAAAGTTGAGGCGGTGCATCAGATCGGTCCAACTTTGCCTTTTGAAAAAATTAGATCGGTACGGCCAACAATTAAACACGATTCTTAATGCGAATTGATTTTGTTTATCCTTTGAAAAGAGGCGGGTCGGTTCGACAGTCTGTTACAAATATTGCCTCCTTACTTTTCAAACCAAACGCCTCATTTTTTATAAATAAACATTTTATAAAAAATATCCCAACACTTAAAAGTAAATCCTTGTAGAAAATTAGACTGTGCAAAAGTTGAAGATGTTTGAAATTCGGATCCATTGACTTGTACGAATAATCTTGAATTTTTTCGACGATGTAACACTATACGACATACACTAATGTAAAATCGGACTTATAAAATATGTCCTTACAAGCTATTCGGGTATTTTGGTCGGGTATCGGGTCGAGTTCTCGGGTCCTTAATAAGTCCGAGCATGGACAAATTTTTTTAGACCCAACGGGTAATCAGGTAAGACTTGATCCACTAAAAAAATGCTCGGATCGAATATGTATATAGATAGATTCGACCCGAACCCGACCCGTTTACAGACCTATGCCGGTCGATATAATGTAAATAAATTATCGAACATTATCATTCTAATGGGATTTTCGTATGCCTATTTTCCAAAACTTTTCCCCAATGCTCAATTTACCATTTTTCCCCATTAAGCGCCCATAAATCTCTTAATGGAATAAAAAATAAATAAAGAAACTTCTTTTTCTTTTATTGATGACAAACTACCACATGGTCATTTTTCAAGTTTACAACCAACCTTGCTCTACAAATCACATATGGGGAGGATGCTTAGACAAATATGTTTATTTTTGTTATCTTTAAGTTGAGGCTAAAGTGTCTCACTTCTTTTACTGAGTGGGTTTTCGAAGAGAAGCGTACAATCCTCACATATTTGTGAGATAACTTGGTTACGACCAAAGTGTGCCTGACCCCGTTGTAATTCAAATGGAGAAGATGAATCGTTTGCAACAACTTTTCAGGAGTATAACTGTAGAACTATAGTGATTCCATCTACGGAGAATGGTCCTACATTGACTGTTTGTGATGAAAAAAGAGAAGGTATGGCATCTATTGGGGAGTTATGCCATTTTCCTTATCAACCGAAGTCCTTTTCATGACTTTGTGATGTTTGAACTTGTGTACTATGCTATAGAGCGATTTAACTCAATTAGTTGGTTTACAAAATATATCAACTGTTGATGTTGAGTTTTGTAGAAGTACCATCAAAAGCTAACCTCCAAATGAGTTGCCTCCTCTAGTTTCTGATACTAGTTTGGCTTCTGAGCTAAAAAAGAAGATTGTTGCTACTCACTATCAAAAAGCTGGCATGTGCTTAGAATAGAGAAGTTACTAAAATTGTAGAACCTTCTCATTAAGTTAAGGAAATAATGCATTGAAATAAATTAAAGCCCAGTAAAGGCGAATCTAACCTTGGTGGAATTCCTCCAAGTCAAGTCAAGCCCATCACTTCAACTTTGGTTGAATGGTAAAAATATTATGTCCAAAGTTATTTCTTAAATAAAGGTTAGGCATGTGGTTGTTGATGAAATTGTTGATGGATTAATTTCTATTTTGTGAAAACTATCACACAAACAGGAACATTCATATTGAATTATCAATAAATATAAATATTGATTTTGCGAAAGCATACCTGAATTCATGACAAAAAGTTAAAATATCTGAGTCTGAAATATTATGCTCTTCCAGATCAACACTTTTATTTCCTCTCTAAATTTCTCTCTGAGAATGGGAATCAGAAGATTGGTGTTGTGTGATCTGGGGACCATGACCCCTATTTATAACACAATCGTGTCTTTTCATATTTCGTATATTTCTATTTTAACCCATCATAAAAATAGAAATTACGCTTGTCTCTACACAATAAAACCCACACTTTAATAATACATTAGTAAGGCCCCAAAACTTAAATTAATCACTTTAATTGGCCTACTTTTATTTGATAGCCTATAATTCATATTTATTTTATATATAAGCCCATATATTAAATTTTACTCTAACAATCTTCCACATGGGTTATATATATATGTAACTTTATAAATTTGAATTATACTTTATGAGCTCATGAGTTTTAGCTATCAAAACTTTATGTATCTTAACAATCTTATCCATTAATTGCACCAATATAGAATCAAAGCGATCGTCATTACATATTTCGTAAGTAGATCCATCAATGATCACATATATCAATGAAACTAATGACAAAGATCAAGTGTGGATGTGTAGCATGGAAATTTCATGCAATGTGATCTTAACATGCCTATTTCCAACTGGTCCTCCTTAAACCTTAGTGAGATCAAACCATATAAAGTCAGAGTGAATATAAACTTAATACTTTACTGCAGTAAATAACCATACAATATCCATTAAATCAAATATGTCTATAAAAACATATAAAATACAAACTCCCACTAAACTGACATATCTTGAAAAGAAATTACACCCATATGAGCAGTGTGATCATGAAAGACCTTGGGTGGTAATCCCTTAGTCAGCGGATTCGCAATCATGGAGTTTGTTCCAATGTGCTCTATAGATATAAGTCCACTCTGAACTCTTTCTTTTATAACTAGGAACTTAATGTCAATAAACTTTGACTTCATAGAACTCCTGTTGTTGTTGGAATACAGTACTGCTGATTTATTGTCACAAAATAACTTAAGTGGTCTTTCAATGCCATCCACAATACGCAACCCCGTGATAAAATTTCGCAACCATATTCCTTGATTGGACGCCTCATAACAAGCTGCAAACTCAGCTGCCATAGTGGAAGAATCTATAATAAACTGCTTAACACTCTTCCACGATACATCACCTCCAGCAAGTAAGTAGATATAACCTGGAGTAGATTTCATGCTATCTTGGCATCCAGCAAAATCAGAGTCAGAATATCCGATGATCTATAACTGTTCTGACGTTCGATAGGTGAGCGTGTAGTCTTTTATTCTCTGTAAGTACCTCATGACTCGCTTGGCTGCTATCCAATGATTCTTTCCAGGATTACTTAAGTATCTTCCCAACATGCCAACAATGTACACAATATCCGGACGCGTACATACTTGAGCATACATAAGACTTCCTACTGCTGATGCATAAGGAATCTTTTGCATCTCCCGAATCTCAAAATCATTCTTGGGACATTGACTGAGACTAAATTTGTCTCCTTTAGCTACAGGGGTGTCACATGGTTTACAATCATGCATGCCAAATCTTTTAAGAACTTTCTCGATATAGCTCTTTTGTGATAAACTAAGTGTACTTCGAGAGCGATCTCGATGTATTTGTATACCCAACACAAAAGAAGCGTTACCAAGATCTTTCATCTCAAATTTCTTTGAAAGAAATCTCTTGGTTTCGTGCAATATACCTATATCATTGGTGGCAAGCAAAATATCATCAACATATAAAACCAAGTAAATATGCCTACTCCCACTGAACTTGTGGTATATACAATCATCAACCAGATTCATCTCAAAACCAAACGAGATGATAACTTGATGAAACTTGTAATACCATTGACGAGAAGCTTGCTTAAGCCCATAAATGGATTTCTTTAATTTGCAAACTGTTTTCTTTGCATCTCCCGATACAAAGTTTTCTAGTTGCACCATATATATTGTTTCATCAATGTCACCATTGAGAAACGCAGTCTTAACATCCATCTGATGAAGCTCAAGGTCAAAGTGCTCCACAAGTGCCATTATTATCCAAAAAGAGTCTTTCGATGAAACCGAATAGAAAGTCTCTTTATAATCGATGCCTTTTTTCTGTGTAAAGCCTTTAGCGACAAGACGGCCTTTGTGTCTCTCCACATCACCTTTCGAATTCCTCTTGGTTTTAAATATCCATTTGCAACCAATGGGTTTTTTACCTTCAGGTAATGGGACAAGATCCCAAACGTCATTGTCCTTCATGGACTTTATCTCCTCATTCATGGCATCAATCCACTCTTGAGATTTAGAACTTTCCATGGCTTGACGGAAGGTGATCGGATCATCTTCCACCGCATCAATGTCAAACTCATGTTCCTGGAGAAATACAATGTAATCATCTGGCACAACACTTCCTCTTTCTCTAGTGGATCTCCTTAATGGCATAGGTTCTGGTGGTGGTAGAGTTTGTTCTTCTAGAATGGGAGATTCTTGGATATTGTTTTGATTAGGATCTGCTTCTTGAACAATGTCAGGAATTGGATCCTGATCAATGTTAATAACAACTGTGGGAATATCAAGATATTCTTCTTCAAAACCAAAATCCTTAACCTTATCCCCCTCGGCAAACTCAACATCCTCAAAGAACCGGGCATTTCCAGTCTCAAATTATTTTGGTAGTAGGATAATAAAATTTGGAAAAATTGCATAAAGGGAAAACAGACAAACACAAGGACATCTGGTGCTAATTGGGCAACAGATGTATTAAAACTGATACATACAGATATTTGTGGGCCATTCCCTATGGTTTCATGGAACGGTCAACAATATTTTATCACATTCATAGACGATTTTTCACGTTATGGATACATTTATCTCATCCATGAAAATTCCCAATCTCTGGACGTGTTCAAGTCATTCAAGATTGAAGTTGAAAATCAACTCAGCAAAAGGATTAAAAGCGTCAGATCTGATCATGGTGGCGAATACTACAGTAGGTATGACGGTTCAGATGAACAACCCCCAGGACCATTTGCTAAATTCCTAGAGGAGTGCGGTATCGTCCCGCAGTACACCATGCCAGGTTCTCCAAGCATGAATGGTGTTGCTGAAAGGCGAAACAGAACGCTTATGCCATAATGATGCAAGTATTTCAATTCTCCTTTGGGAGATGTGACCTAATCTCTTATGCCATAATGATAAAGAATTCTCATTGGTTAATTTTCTTTTAATACCTCGAGTACTTAATTGCAAGGTTTCATGATATGAAGCAATAGTATCAAGCATATAAAGGTTATCTACATAAGATAAAGAACCAGTACCAACCAAATTTGAATTATGAAGAAGATTAAATTTATTATTTCCAAAGGAACAAGTATAACCAAATTTGTCCAATACAAAAATAGAAACCAAATTTTGTCTAAATGACGGTACGATAAATGTCTCATTCAAATCCAAATAAGTACTAGACTTCAATAATAACCTAAATATCCCAATTGCTTCAACTTCAACCTTCTTACCATCGTCCACAAAAATGTATCTTTCACCATCATTTGGCTTTCGACAACCCTTCCTAGATACACTGATGTAAGTGGTTGCACCAGAATTTATCCACCAAGTGTGTTTAGGTACCGAAGTAAAATTAACCTCAGAATAAACTAAGTTAAGAAGTGTACCTTTTTTGACACTCCAAGCATGATAGTTGGTACATTGCTTCTTCTTATGTCCCGCAACTCCACAGAAGAAACAACCATCAACAGTTTTTTTTATGTTGTTTCTTTGGATATGGAACCACTGCAGCTTCTTTATCCTTCTTTCTTTTCTTCCCCTTGTCCTTGGAAGTACTAGCCAAATGAGCACTTTCTGTCTTATCTTGCTTCAGTCTTTCCTCTTCTTGCACACAATGTAAGATGAGCTCATTAAGAGACCAAGTCTCCTTTTGGCAGTTGTAGCTCACCTTAAATTGACTGAATTCTGTGGGAAGAGATATCAGAACCAAATGCACAAGCAAATCCTAAGAGAAATCAAGCTTAAGTTCTCTTAACTTTGAAGAGAGATGATACATTTCCGTAATGTACTCCCTAATGTTCCCATTACCTTTATATTTCATTGAGATAAGACTTTCCAAAAGTGTACTTGTTTCAGTCTTTTCATTTTTAGAAAATCTGTTCTTAATTTCTTCTAGGAACTCTTTTGTTGTCTTTATCGTTTCCGATATTGTGCCCCTGAATGCTTCTGAAATGGCCTTCTTTATGATCATCAAACACATGCGATTTGACTTCTCCCACCTTTCAAAGTCCTTTTTATCATCAGAGGAACTTTTATCCGTAAGAGGTGCAGGAGAAGGAACCCTTAATGCAAGGTCCAAATCCATGACACCGAGAACTATACGAAGGCTCTCTTTCCATGACTTAAAGTTTGTGCCATTAAGCATGGGAATAGAATTAATACTGGCAGTAATGTTGGAAGCATAACTGATAGCTGAATCAGAGAACAATAAACAAATAAAACTAGCTCATATAAGTCTTAAATCAAAAATAAATTAAAATAAAGGACAAATCCCATTTTAAGATATCGGACACTCTATTAATATTTGATCTTTGGAAAAAATATTAACTTGTAAGTGATATCTTGCCGTAATAATCAAACACTGATAATAAGAACATATTGAATAATAATTCTTCCTTCGGGCCGATTTATTATTTATAAGTAAAACTAAATAATTATCACGTGCTTATTATTAAAGTGGTACATGTAATTTTGTTAAAAAATAATCTTCCTTTGGGCCGATTAATATTCACATAAATTACATGTACGTAATTCTTTTTATATTTCGAAATAAAATTAATTTTGAACAAAAGAGGTCACTTTGGTGACATATTGTTTAAATTAAATTATCTCGAAATATATATATAAATACACCAAAATTTGAATTTAAATTTGTATGGTATTACAAGCATGAAAGTAATATTCAACTTGAAAGGTCATGGGTTCAAAACCCCTTTGGCTCCAGACTTGAAAGGTCATGGGTTCAAAACCTCTTGAGATCCTTCATAATTTTCAGAATTTGAGGCTTAAATATGAAACACCAAGAGTCGAACCTTTAACCTTCCACTACCATCAAATCAACCTCTATACTTAATTTCATGAATTTTATATCGTTGGAATCGTAATGAAACGAGAATATTTCTGAATCCAAAAATTTTCTGAAATATTAAACCTTTTTGAAAAAATATTTTCAACCGAAAATTAATATCAATACCTTCCTAATATATTCTCAACAATTCAACATGAAATAGCTCTGATACCACATGATGGATTAATTTCTATTTTGTGAAAACTATCACACAAACAGGAACATTCATATTGAATTATCAAGAAATATAAATATTGATTTTGCGGAAGCGTACCTGAATTCATGACAGAAAGTTAAAATATCTGAATCTGAGGTATTATGATCTTCCAGATCAACACTTTTATTTCCTCTCTAAATTTCTCTCTGACAATGGGAATCAGAAGATTGGTGTTGTGTGATCTGGGGACCATGACCCCTATTTATAACACAATCGTGTCTTTTCATATTTAGTATATTTCTATTTTAACCCATCATAAAAATAGAAATTACGTTTGTCTCTACACAATAAAACCCACACTTTAATAATACATTAGTAAGGCCCCAAAACTTAAATTAATCACTTTAATTGGCCTACTTTTATTTGATAGCCTATAATTCATATTTTTTTTTACATATAAGTCCATATATTAAATTTTACTCTAACAATTGTTTCATTCTATGAGAGGGAACCTCTTATTGACCATTTAATTCTTTTTCGGTAAGTTATTAGCCACCCAATTGCTTCGAGTGGAAGAAATTATGAGGTTCCTCGATCGTCTTCTACAAATGTTCCTCCAATTATTATTTCCAAGCCTCACCGCAAGATTTTAGGGAAGAAACAGTGGAACGCCTATTTATCTCACCCCAACACCTTCAATTGCTTTATCTGAATATACATTGGAGGTTGGTTGAGATAATTTTCTAGAGGATGTTTCAATTCCTTTGCATTATTTATCTATTGGTGTAGATACCCCAACAGTAAAATGACTTTTATATTTTTATTCCAAGTATTGAACTGTTTTTTAACATCTTTGAGTGGCTTGTCTAAGATGCCATGTAATACATCGTAATTTAAGTGAATGAAATCTAAGGTGGATTAAATTTTTATTTAATTAATATTGATTTACTTATCTGCAGTGACGAGTAATGTCACTAATTTGTGTGTATTCTTTGATATTGGATTAAATAGAAAATATGTTAAGACATTGATAATTATTAACAAAAGTAAATAATTGTTTTGGTTATTTGTAAAAAGACTTTCGGGATAGTAGAAGGTATGTTTACAGCTTAAAAGGTTGAGCCTTAAGGCACATAGGGTTGTATATGTCTTGAGCTAGACTTTAAGCTAATTGGAATCAATTTCGAGTTTGTTGAGTCATAGCTCATATAGTGCTAAAACCTAATTTCGTAATTAGCGTTATTTAAAGAAGAGTATGGTTAAGTAATATCATTGTTTCACTTTGGAGAAAATATAGAAGCCAAGAAAAAGACGCTAATGGAACGAGAAGAGAAATTTGGGGCTTTTGGCTTAAGTATTCAACCCACATTAATTAGAGGCAAGTTTATTTAGTATAAGGTTATAATTAAAGTTGTATTATATTGTGATTATTCATTGGATTCTTAATTTAATATTAAAATAATTTGAATTAGAAATTTTATGTAACAATTATTAGGATTAAGGAATTAGACTTTGTTATGAAATTTGGATGATTATCATAATTTAGAGCAAAAATTGCTAAATTGATATTATGGCCATTGTAATTAATGTTAAAAGTTAGTAATCCCTTATTAATCTTGTGAAATAAACTAAAACTTGGTTGAATTGATATGGAATCATTATTAGAGTTCTTGAGATGATAATTAAGTATTAATATCTAAATCTTGTATTAGAAGAACTTAAAATCATTGGAGATTAGTTAGTATTAGCATTAGGACTAACATACATTGAAAAACTAAAGTTTGGGATTGTTTAAAGACCTGGAATTGTGAAATTGGGTTCAACAATAACGGATTTTCACTCGAAAGAAGAAAGGTTTTGGGAAGATCTCGTTCAAAGGACAATTTAAAGTTTTTCAAATGAACATAGTATTTTCTTTAGAAAAACAGTAGGACTTTGTTTGAATAAATAGTATATTCTCGTTCCAATGATGAAATCAAATGACATTAAATCAAAATTAAATTTTCTTAATTAAAGGAAGTTAATTAAGGTGATTAAACTACGATTTATACTTGTAACCCTTATTTGTTTAGAATTCACTAGTTTGGTGTATTATATGCAAACATACCAGGTGTGTGTATACTCATAGGATATACATCAGAGGGGATATTTTTATGGGGAACGGACGGGGGATGTCAACACCCTTATGAGATGTTGACGGGTTGGGCATAGTTATGATTACCCCCGACACTACGTGATGAATGCTCATGATATCCAACGTGAGATGCTTGGGTCAATCCTTTTATATAGTTTTGGGTATGGGACTATATGACTGGTGTGAAGGCATGATGATTATTCCTTTAGAGATAATTTAATAGTAATAGGTGAGGGATTGCCTATAACGATGCTTAGTAGTTGTGAGCAATCCCCGAAGGTGATAGGTTAGGCCTTCGTTGTATGTGGACTTATGATGGGGCCCTTTTATGCGATACGCGTTTCAGACCGTAATGGTTCCTGATGATATTGATGTAGATACTTTCTTGTGATATTATATGATGGTGAAGTTTAAAGGAATAAATGTGAAATTGTACCTAAAATTTAGTGATGATGTAAAAGAATTAATCATGGGGAACACATGGGCTCGAGAGTAGACATATGTGATATATAAGGTTGTTTGGGTTGGGTCAACGTAAAAGCAACTAAAATAATCGATAAAGAGGCATAGTCATATTGTAATCCAAAGTCAATTATATGTTTATACTACTTAGACTTGCTGTTGACGCCTCCTATTAACATTTTTCAGGACATAGGCCTCTAGTGTAGCCTTATGCCTGATCCAGACTTGATTTCCTCTTCATTGTCGATCTCATAGGATATAGGTATTAAGCATGTGTTCTTATACTCTATAGTCCTTTTTTATGTTTATATCTATTTTACATTTGAGTCAGTTGATACTTTATGTTGGTTTTAACATGTTTTAGTAGACGGTGGTAGTATGCGAAAATTCCATTACTTTATGTTGATTTGGTATAAGATTTTATGTGGTTCACCTCTATTGTATGCCATTTATTTAATTTTAAGCATTTATTCAATTTTTATGTCCAACCATGCTTAGAATGACATTCAATTATTTTTATTAACGTGAGTTGGTAGTAGGCCAAATGAATTTAATATTATATTTTACTGGGTGTCACGCATCACCCCTGAGTCAATAACGTGTGGATATGCCTCTCCAAGTGGCGGAGTTGTACAAGTGTCAGACGATACTCCGCCGAGAGGTGCTCCCTAAAGTTTTGTAGCTGGAGAAAATATTATATAAGATTCTTATTCCCCCTTCTCGAGTGAGATGACTTACTACTCCCCAGTCGCCTAAAGTTGAAGACCAAAAATTACTGACGTTCTTGTTTCCCCAACTTCACCAAATTATCTCACAGAATAAATTATTGCAAGAACTTCTATTTTACCCCTTATTCGTCCAGGGAAATTGCAATGATTCTAGCCCCTGTAAGTCCCTCGAGTGGACTATATATTATCCTAAAAACTTCTTCCACTCCCCTAGTTTTACTTGAGGTACTTATGACATGAACTACCTAATGTGAAATACCCGTATTAGAAGGTACGTCATGTGAAACTTCTTTATCTAAAGCTTCTTCGACTCCCTTAGTTTTATCCGAGGGATCTTCTATCGAAGTACCTTCCTAACAATACCCTGTGGGCAAGTAATTTATAGGTGATATCGATATTAGGCCTTGTTTAATAGCACCTAAATTCCAAGCCACATTCCAAAAAGTTGGTGTAAGAGGGTAGTCCCCTTGAAGCCTAGGAGTATAGTAATATCTGTAGAGGCGTAACCCTTATAGGTATGGTAATAAATGATAACCCAAGTACTCTTTAACAAAGACAAATAAACGCACAATATTGTATATAATCAACACTCAGATTTAACTCACAAGTCTCTCGTGTATAAATCAAATAATAATAAAGTAAACTCAGAAGCAACTCATTCACGGGAGAGAGAAATAAGCACCCTAAATACACATTGGCAGGCAACCAATACACCAACAACCTCTGATATATCTCTGGTTAGATATTAAAAGCTTCACAATAAAGACAATGGTGGGTGAGTAAATTCTATCTGTTTTGTAATAATTTCTCTTGAAATCTCTTTCTCTCTCTAGCTATAAACTCTCTAGAAAGAACTCCATTTTCTCAGAAACGGTTGAGGCCAATAAATATCCCCACAACCCTCCCGAGATGTCTCAGTCTTCATTAATGTGAAAGACCTCCCTTTCACACTTTAAGTCCCAAGCACAAATTCCTGATGGATTAGAACACCTTACGTCATAATCATTAAATGCCAGGACATGCCTTTTGATTATACACTGTGCATCAAAGGATTGTCATAACAGAGGTGGCTCAGCAAACCTTTTGACAATCCCATTACCATAATGTTTTACTTAAGTTCGGATTAGACAGCAGGCAGGTGCCTAGTGATGCCACCTAAAGTAAATATAATATTTGGTAGTGGGTTATTTGGCTTAAGGCCCACTATACGATGGAACTTAAGGTTACTATGCACGATCCCCCATGGCTAAAGATATCTCGGTGTTTTACTAGGTGTATCTAAGATGGTTAAGACAAGCCTTAACACTGCCTCACTTTTCAATACTCTAAATTAAGTCCCTCTGAAGTTCCCATGGCAAGGTCATTTGATAGAGCATGTGAGTTATCCCAAGCCCTGTCAGGCCTGGTCTTTCGCGAGTACTGTTTGACCTCAAAATTAATGTTACAATCATTATAGCATTACAATCAATGTAATTAAAAAAGATACAATTTGACTAGGTAAGAACAAAAGATAAAAGGCAGCTCTTCTCAGTAAGTTTCCTTGCTGAGCTGCATCGCTGGGCTGCCACTCTGAGCTGCCTCGCTGAACTCCCTCGCTGGGATGCCTTGTTGAGATGCCTCGATGCCTTCATGCTACTTCCTTCTCATGAGTCTCTTCTATTAATTGGGGGGGCTCTCTCTATTTCAGAGATTACCTTCAAGCCCCTTCTATGTTTTCCCCTTCGTGTAGAGATTTGTTTGTGAAAACAAGAAACGTCTGCATGACAAGCTTCTCAATCCGATAGACCATCTCGTAGAGACGAACAAAAAATTCTTCTTTATCCATATTCATTGTAACCTCTACCATTATTTTTGTTTGAAAAAAGTTAAATTCTCCCCGATGTACCTGTGGATCCTATATGTCATCGTTCTAAATTCTCAAAAGGAAACTTATCCCCAATATGCTTCATTACATTCCACTATTGAATGAACTTTTGAGTGAGGGGACATTTTTGTGAGGACTTCCCCTAGTACCATAAATAATCTCTGTTATACTTGAGTTGAGGTCGTCTACGTTCCAACCTATTCAAAAGAAGAAAAAATTCTCCCTGATGTACCTGAGTCAAAGTTGTCTTCATTCACACTTATGGCGGGGGGACATCGTGATTTTTTTTTTTAATTGTGCTGGGAGCAACCTCCTATTCTTGGGAGATCAAAATTATCCCCACTACATCTTCAACCGATTGTATCGTCGTTCGGTCTTACAGCGTGAGGACTTCCCTTAATTGGCCATTTTGGCTTTAAACATATTTTAAAATTTCTGGCGCTAAAAATTATTACTTCTTTTAAAAGTAACCCTCTCTCTGTCCCAAGTGTCACCTCACTAATGATGTTAGATTGTCTTTTCAACTGTCGGGGCACTCCCAAAAATTCCACTTGTCCATTTGTAATCATTTTGACAGCTAAACATGTGCTTTTGTGAGAAACTCAACCTCCCACTTGATTTCCAAACATCTAATACCTCAACACTTAGCCATTTTTCTCTTTCACACTTTCATTTGCTATCATCGTCCCCAGAGCTTTAGAGAGAAAGAGAGAAAAAAATTCTTTTGCTATTATTGCTCAATTGGTTTCTTCCTCTGACATCCCTACTGCTGTAGTTTCTCCCACCACCACTGCTCCGCCATCCACCGTTGTTACTCCTGCTCTTGCTTTGGACGCCACCGCCCTGATGGCAACTCGTCAAGAGCAATTTTGCATTTACCGTCGTTCTCTTTTTTTTGCCAAGGATGACAAATATTCAGCCATGTGAAAAACCATTATTTTGAATGTCAAGTGTGAGTCCTTGACACTTGGTGATGAAGATGATGACGCTGATGCTTGGGGTTTCTTCCCCCTAGAGGGGACTTTGCATTTTCACCTTGACCGATGTGATTTCCCCTGTTCTCATATATACTTCAAAGTACTTGTATCTCGCTGAAAAGTGATAACTCACACCTTCATGGCTACGTAAAGGGAGCTTATCATTACATTAGAATATGTTTATGAGCTACTTGGGCTTGAGCCCACTGGTACCTTGAATTAATCTGATGAGGCTTTAAACAACGAAAATACTAATTCTAGGATAACATTGGATCAGATATGTCGAAGCTGCACAGGGTCAGTCAACAAAGCTATGTTATCCCTTCTCATCAGTTATTTCTTTCAAGATCCTTCTGAAAAGGATGGTTCCTCTAATTTTGGCAAAGGCAAATGTATACCTTTAGAGTTACCAGCTTATATACTTGTTATACTTTCTCATTTTATGCTGCTAGGGAAACCCAACGACCAGCCCCGACGGGACATCATTAAATATCTCTATTCATTTAGCCAGGGGGTTCAAGCTCCCTTTGGAAGCCATGGCCTTGGGATACCTCTATACTTAGTTGGACGGGACCCACTTAGATATAGAGAGGTCCCTTGGCCACTACAACTTGGTCGATTTTACCAATACCATAATCCTAACAGGTTTCATCTATAGTCATTATCCAGAGACAGCTGTCATCTAAAATCCTTAACCAGTTCGTGCAGACCTAAAGCCCTATTGGTTATTTTAGTTTCAATAGAATCAAAGCCAAAAGGACCATTTTCCCATTATTGACAAGCCCAGTTGCTTCGTCATGCATCCCAACAACAAATATGCATTTGCCCAGACTTGGTCCTTCTTTACTCATGCAGACAGGATAGTTCAAGCCACTTAGAAAGAGCTCATCAACGAAATCCTTCCTTTGCAGTTGTGCTCCTGTTAACTCCATGTTATCTTTGTTCTTAAATCGAGTAGGGATACACCTCATAACACTACAACCCCAATCATTGTTCTTGTCAATTTGACTTTAACCAAGGGGTTCCTCACCCTATTTTCTAATAATCCCATGCTACATTTAATTTCTTTGAGGAATGTTCTTTTTATACTATGTTTGTTGCTTCCTTTATCTGTTTGGCGATTGCTGGTCGAATCACCATCCCCAAGATAACAAGGAAGGGCGATGTAACTTCTCTTTTTGTTACCAAATGTTGGCTGATGCAGTTTGAGAACATTCGTGAGTTCATCAAAAGCCTACATATTTACCCTTATGTCCTTAGTTTCCACCCCTTGAGTTGGGAATCAGAGGCAATTATATCCTGGGGTTGAGTTCCCTCTAAGCAGCACCCAAAAGGTCACCCCTAGTGAGCTACCTCCTTACTGCCCTTTGCCCGTTACAGCTGCCCCCAGGCCCAAAAAATTTCCATCTCCAGCTCCAAAAATTATCGCCCCTTTCGAAGGAGCCTCTGTGTAAGGTACCCTTGCCACAGGTACTTCTGGTGAGGACCCTTCTTAGCCCCCTTCAAAAAAATCAAGGAAAACAAAAAGAGTAACTTCCTCTAAATCCAAGTCCTTGTTGTTGCCTTTCCAATTTCATCTATTCCCCCTCCCATGTTTGCAGACTTAACTGGGGAGATACGAGCAAAATGTTAAGCAGAGCTTGAAAGGGTTCAACATGAGTTCCAATAACACACTCTTTCAGTTCTTCCCTCTGCAGCATTTCCCACCATACGAGTAGATCCAATTGAGGGGGCCGGATTAAAGAGAAGCAGTTCTAGAGTCCCTTCTGCTGCTGGTGGTTCTGGTATAAGGAAGAAGAGTTTGGATACAAAATCCCATAAGAAACGTTCTTACAAAGTGAAACCACCACCTGTTGCCTCTGTTCCTAGGACTTCTTCTCCTCCATCTCCCCTTAAAGTTATTACCCTTACTGACGGCCTTGAAGTTGAGCGTGGTCCTATTTAAGGAGCTTATGCAGTACCTTCATCGTCTTCTTTAACTATGGTCATTTCATTCCACTCTTCTCTATAGATCAAGGGGTATATTTTCCAACACTTCGAAATTTATAACCCAGTGAGTTAAATTCTCTAACACTTGTGAAAATTTCTTTTCTCTGTAGGAAGGTGAAGCAGATAGACCTTATCCACTCGTGAGCCCTTTCATGGGAGGACGTTTCGGTATTTCTGGGACCGTTGCATCTCCTCCTCGTTCTCCCATGATCAGGCTTGCCTATTCGCATTGTTATGCCTTTCAACGTTCAGAGGAGGCTACCAAAAAAGTTGTTGCATCTATGGAAACCATTGGAGACTCCCATCAGCCAGAGGAGACTCCCTTGGCTTTTTCTAAGGAATCACCATTTCTAGTAATTCTTTTGGATGTTGTTCCAGTCTCCTTAAATCTTCTAGAGGTAATAACTTTTCTCCTTTTAGCTATGCCTTCCCCGTAGTTGAATTCTCTTCTTAGCATTTTCTTTGCATTTTAGGTTGAATCTGCTTCTAACCTGGTCACATCGCTCGCTGGGTCACTTATGAACTTTCCTCTGATGAGGTCCGTTGTTTGGTTTTCCCCTTTTTCTACTCTTACTGAGGTAAGATCACTTCTTGTGCATTTTCCCTTTTCGGTGTTGTGTTTCTTGTGTTTAACACTTTAATATTATTTGCAGCTTTCTCTACGTCTGACGCCTCCCTCTCAATCTGAGAGTCCACAGTTTCCTCAGGCTACTATTGGTTTATCTTCTCGCCCAGAGATTCCTTCAACCCCTGTGGAGGTTGATACATATAGAGCTCAAATGACTTTAGTGGAACCTTCCCCAATCTTGGAACTTATGCTTTTTCGCAAGGAAGGTTCATCGCCAAGGGTTGAAGTTCCTCTTTCTGAAGGTTCAGCATAAACTCAAAGAGATGTTGAAGTGCAACAATCGTTACTCCTGCAGTCATTACTCCTCCAGTTGATACTCTTGTAGCCGTTACTCCTGTAGTTGTTACTCCTACAGTTGCCACATAGGTATTTACTGCCTTCTCCTTCTTTTCATAAGTCTTATCATTATGCCTGTTAAAACGAAGGATAAGAAAGCAAAATATAGCTTCTTGGAAACCACTTGTTAAGGTTTTTCATAAACTCCACCTATAACGGTGACTTAATAATGAAAGCCACTTGTTAAGATTTGTTGCAAATTTCACCTATAACGGTGACTTAACAATGAAAACTACTTGTTAAGACTTTTCGCAAACTCATATAGAGTTTGCGAAAAGTCTTTTATATATATATTCCAATCCACATTCCAAAAAGTTGGAAATTTTGAAAATTTTCAACTTTTAGGCTATTTGATTTCTTTAATTTGCCTTAGAATTTGTTTTCCATGTACAACACTCCTTAAGCACAATTCACCAACTTTGGATGGAAATCAATTCTGGGGGGGGGGGGGGGGGGGGGGATTTTTGTTTGCCACCTTTAGGTGACAATACTCGAAACTATTTTTTATTAATACTCTACATATTTCATAAATAAATAAATACATAAATTTATATATATATATATATATATATAT
This sequence comes from Sambucus nigra, assembly GCA_949130495.1. NCBI lineage: Eukaryota > Viridiplantae > Streptophyta > Magnoliopsida > Dipsacales > Adoxaceae > Sambucus > Sambucus nigra. The sequence continues at coordinate 27,856,919 of OX422217.1, read as the reverse complement.
ATATATATATATATATATGTTTCATGTATTTCATATATTTTAGTATATATGTATATTTCACATATTGTGTATATTTCATATATGTATTTTTCATATATTGAGTATATTTAACAAAGATAAATTAAAAAATGATTTTAAGAAATTTGAAAATTCTAAGCATGGCAAAGCCGAAAAGATCCCTAAAACTCTTAAGGAAAATTTAAATAGGGACGAATCAAATAGGTGTTATGGTTGTGAAAGGTATGGCCATAGGTCTTTTGAGTGCCCCACTATACTAAGGAGAGATGGTAAGCAACCCATTTCATATAATGATACCCTTAGTGATAGTGATAAGGAAGAGGGACCCGATTCCCCCACTAAGCCCAACTTTGTGGCTTTTATGGCTAGTCATGTAAGCACCGATAACGAATCTTCACATGAAGATATACAAATACATGACACTTCCGAGGTCAAAGTTTATGATTCCCTTGTTTTTTATGGTTGTGAGAGTGAAGAAACGCGAGAGAGTGAAAATGAAGAAGAGGTTAATGTGAGTGAACTTCAAAATGCTTTTCAAGAACTTTATAAAAAATTTATTAAATTAAAAAAAGCTTATTTGAAGTTAGAAGTTAGTATAAGGGAACGTGCCAAGGTCGTTGATGAGAGTGCGTTAGTGGATGACCTTAGGACATGTGAGAGAACTCTTCGAGAGAAGCTTGAATATATAGAAGGCGAGAGAGATAACCTTAGAGGTTTAATGGAGTCAATGAAAAAGGAGCTTCTCGAGTTTGAAGAGAGAAATGTTTTGTTATAGTCTAGAATTTTAGAATTATAAAATAAATTAAAAGACTCTAGTAAAGTCAAATTTGATTTGGAGTGTCGTTCGGAGAAATTAGATAAAATATTAGGAACGGTTCAAATAAAAAATGACACTTGTGGTTTAGGCTTCGATACTTGTAATGAATCAACTCATAAAACCAAAACCTATGTTTTAGGAGAGTCACCTAGAAAAACCTTTAAAGATCAATCCTTAGGTACCAACCTTCGACGTGTTTTTACTTGTGCACATTGTGGTCTAAAAGGTCATCTTAGAAAAAAAAATTGATCTTAAACGAGGTCCTAGAAAATTCCAACGTAAGGCAACCAAGGTAGCCAAGATTCCTACACCCCGAGATCGTCATTCGTCATTAATTTGGGTTAGGAGATCCGACTTGATTGCTTTACAAAATAGGATTTTTTATTATCATTTACTTTCACATTCTTCCTCACTTGCTATATCTAAAGGTTGAATGTGTCAGTTGTTTGCAAACTTTAGCTTTTGTAATACATGCTATATTATCATGCTAAATGTATGCTCGTTTTAATCATTTTCTAGTCTATACTCCATGCTTAATCACATGCTAGAATTATGATTTTTGTTTATCTTTTGTATTATACTTCATTCATTTTAGTTTGCATTAAATAAAAAAAAAAGATTTTTGTTTAACCTATTAGTAATTAGGCTATACGAAAAATACAAATGATTTTTGTGTGTCTTTTAAGTATATATTTTTTTTTATTAAAAATTCTTCAAAAACTCAAAAATATTTTTATTTTGTGTGTATTTTAGTTTGACACACTCTATGTGGAATATACTTGTGTTTGAATCCCTTCTTTTTCTCTCCCATGTGGCTAGAACTTTTTGTTAAGATTGTCAATCCTTAAAATGTTCTTTACCATGCTTACATGGAGTAGTTTGATTTTGTGTTGCTTAAATGGATTCTATTTTTATATGCCTCAATTCACACATGCACGAGCTCACTTGAAATTTCAACTTCACATGTATATTTGAGCTTTGTGAGGTGTTCTCCTACCAATCTTGTAATCTACATATTTGTGACCTAGGAGGACTAGTGCATGTCAAAATCCGTTGCACGTGAGATTTGTGAGATATAAAAATGTTGTATATAAATGTGCACGGGGAAGGGATCCGAAAGGAAATATCATCCGTTGCGAGTAATCCACCGTTTGGAATGGACCTAAAAGAAATACGTGGTCCAAAGGCCTAAAAATAAAATATGCCATTAAAAGAAAAATATTTTTCCAAAGCCATTTTTGTTTAATTTATATATTCATTCAAAAATATATATGCTTATTGAGGGATATTGGATGGTATGTCAACAATTTGCACAATGTCCGTTTATCCTAGTTGTACTTTCAATGTCATGACTCTATTGGTTTGTAGAATCATCAAAACTCTAGGCTTGTATGTATTGTGTACGTTTGTTGATTGAGTTCAATTTATATTTTCACATGAGGTTATATTCAAATGTGATAAATTTTGCAATCAATTGAGAACTCTGTGAACATGTTTTAAGTGAGTGGGTCTAAATTTATTTGTTGCTAGTTCACACCCCTACACTTCCGTTTCCATAAGACACATTTTTGCCATACGAGTGTTAAAAGCTTAATATATTTTGTGTCATGTGTGATGTTTATACCTATATATATGCGAGTATGCGTTATTGATATTCATTATGTCTTCATATATATGGTATTTTTTTCTTTCCCTTGCTTTCTAGTCCATCTATGCTTCTACTTCATAATTGATATCCATCTTGTTGCATCTTCTGTCGACATCTCATGCTTAATATTTTATGTATCATATTGGTATCATTTTATTGCATCTTAGTTGGTATCCTTTATTTTTTATGGATTAGTTATGCTTTTGTTGCCCATATGCTTTCTTGTTCTTATCACTCTAAGCTTCATCGTGTTTAAATTAGTTAATATCCTTTGTCTATTCCTGAACGAAAAAGGGGTAGAATGATAGGGGAGAAGTGATATCTAATCCAGTTATAATCTTATCTATGTTTAGGAGATTTAAATTAGGGGGAGAAGCGCTATCTTCTTAGGTTGATCATTGTTGATAAGGGAGAATTAATTTAGGGGGGGTAATTATCTTAATTGCATTAAATATTTTGATCTTCTCTATGCGTTTGATAGTTTGCTTAAGTGCAGGAATTCTTCTAAATGACAACTTTCACCGGTAAAGATAGTGATCCTTGGGTTTTGAGTCAAGCTATGTACTTTTTATTATTTTGGTGGGATATTTTTTTAAAGTTTTGTAGAGCTTGACGACCCTTTAGGATTTTGTTTTGGTTTTTGTCCCGGAATAGCCAAAGGGGGAGATTTGTAAGGACAAAAATTTCCAATTGAGTCCTTTGTTGTTTTGGCTCAATTCTGGGCAAAAACGTTTGAGTCATAGGATAGAGTTCTTGACCATCCTTCAAGCCGATGACATGCTAAAGTTGAAGTCGTAGCGGCCAGATTTGTAAAGCTTCATCATTGTCGGTTTACATGTGCCTCGTTTCTCGTCATCAACGTAGTTCCAATTACTCCTAAGGTATGAATTCATTTCATAGATATATATAGGAGCTTGGAACATTTTTTTATTGGGTGAAATTTTATTTTAAAATGAATTTTATTTTAAAATGAATTTTATTTTCAGAAGGTTTCTTTAGAACTTTAAAATAAAGTTTTGGGGCTTAAAAGCGAAATTTATAGAATCTGTCACTTTGTTCGATATTATCTTTCGAACGAGTTTGCCAACGACTTTTCCCTTATAGTCATTGGAACTTCGTTCAAACGATATTTCCAGCGGGAAAATCATTTGGCAGCTTTTCACCTCTATCCCACTACTTTTTCCCCACTAACTTTTGACAGGTTTACTAAGTGCGGGAACAAACCTTTTCAACTAAGTTTTTCACATTCATCCATCCCCTAGAGAGAGTTTTAGAGAGTTTCAATTCCAAATGAAAAGTTTCAAGTTTTGAGTGTTTTTTTTTTCAAGAAAAATCCTTAAACACTTTTGTTTACACCCAATAATTTGTCTATCCAAGTTCCTTAATATATATACTTTGCTTGGAGTTTTGGCACCGATTTTATCTCTATCGCTGGAAGAGTGTTTGGGTTTACTTCTACATCCCACAAAGAAGAAGTTCGTTTGCTTTGTCATACCTACTTGGATAAATGCTCCTTGTTCGGGTGGCGGTGACCAAGAAAAGTCCGATCGATTGATTCCGAGATCGCGGTGGACCACCGTGGTTATTCGCTAGGCAGATGTGTGTACAAGAAGGAGCGTCGGGGTTTGGACAGAGTCAAGTCGAGTGTTGTAAGTCTTTTTGTCTTGTACTTGTAAACCCGTACTTAGTGGATTTGAGGCTAGGGTCGTTCGAGGTTTTTTCCCGTTGTGAGTTTTTCCTCATACATCGCAGCGTAGTGTTTTGTCTCTTTATTTTATCTTTTGCAAAATCACATTAGATACATGTTTAGGTAAAAAGATAAAATTGGGATATTTAATTTGGTGCATGTTTAAATTAATTTAATTCTAGTCTAAATTATATAATTTGATAAAATTTGGTTTGGCCTAATTTGCAAAAATGAATTAATATTGTTAGGCAAGTTTCTAGGCCTTGAGTTAAATCAATTTGGTTTAAGTGAATTTAAAATATGTGTGCATTTAATCTAATTTCATTTTGTTTAATTTTAATTTGAAAGAAATTAAAATTTATTTTTGTTTGTTGTGTTGAACCAATTTTATTCCGCATCTCTAAAAGGAAATTAATTTTTTTAAGATTTTAAAATTGGGGTCCTTGCATTCCAACATCTAGTTCACGTCCCTATACTGCATCCCACATATGTTTAGACACATCGAGACTATGCTAGTGTGTAAAGATTATGTGTTTTGTGTCATGTTTATGTGTGTGTGTGTGTGTATACTAGGGTATGCCCGTGCCTGAAGGCACGACGATATTCAAAAAGGCTAACATAATCACAACAAAATAACGATCGACCCGATTTAACTTCAATACAAATAAGTTAAATCTTTTAAAAAGTTGGGCAAATTTTACTTTATTTATAGGACTACTTACTTGTTTAAGGTAAAAAAACACTTCAACAACCATATAAATAGTCAATCATAAATCTTCTATAAACTACATAACCTATTTAATGCCAGAAATCACTAACACAACCTGGAAAGACTTAAAGCATTAAGAATAACACTAACCTTGTGAGTCATATATAATATGAAACAAATTATATGAACACAAACACAAATGGAGAACAATAGGACCATTTGTTGTAGTGTCGTATATAATTTCAAAATAGAACCAAAACTGAAGTAGAAGAACCAATATTAGAGCATAATAAATTTCATAAGTCCATCATGTGCCCATAATAAATTCACAAAGCCTCCATGTCACCATTTTTAAAAGAATCGTTGTGAAAGTGATAGTCTACAAACAAAAAAAGAGGAAAGTACGATACGATAAAACAGAGAACAAAGTGGCTATAATTCAATAAGTGAAACACCAAGAAAAACATCCAAGCAAAACCCTTAGTACACAAAAAAAAAATAGATAAGTACCCATACTGGGACAAAGTAATGTTGTAAGAGTATTAGTGCTGATACAAAGCGGGTGGTGACAATAAGTGTATCATTACCCACCTGTATAATTCATCAGTGGCCAACTTAACTATAACATACTTTGATTAGTAATTACATTCTGAAATGGCAGAAAAATCATGATTATGAAACTGCATGTGTTTAAAATTGAAAATGAAAAAGAAACTGTATGGAACAAAATATGTGTATGCATATATAGCAAATTGGCACTCATTTATTTATCAAGAGAAAACATAGTAATACTTTTAGTGTGCTGCTTGTAAAACAAAAGATCAAAAACAATGTAAAATTGGCTAGTTCTACCTACAAACAACAACAAATTTGATTGGAAATTGATTAGGAGGGGTCTTAAAACTATATATCGAGTTGATTTATTCCAGTGAACCAAACATAGGGTCAGTGAAGTAATATTTCAATTCATCATTGGTTGGTCAAATCTTCATGTCCAGTAGAATAAATCTAGTACATACTTAACAAAAGAAATCAAAAGCATAAATTATGGGATTAGGCATCAAAATACATCAAATTAGTTTTACGAAGTACGTCTCGATTTTAAGCATCCCTGATTAAGTGCATAAACAAATAAAACTCTCATGATCGGATTAAGTGGATAAACAAATGAAGAGTCTTACTAAACTCAAGTTTTTAAGACTGCAATTTAAACACCATTTTTTCTTTGAATAAATGAAATTTAGACAAACAAAATTTGAATAGATGAAATTTGAACAGATGAAATTTACACAGATGAATTTTTCCCACATGTAGGTGGGATATCACACACGCTAGACTTAATGTTGTTTGGGATCCAGTCCAAAAAGTAGGAAGAGTTCTTGTTCTGCACGTTGATCATCTGTTCATCGACTTCCTTAGTGATCACTTTGCCCCTAAACATGGGTGAAGCCGTTAACTAACTTTCGCGGCGTGGGTCAGTTGCACAAATCACGTTCTTTTGAGTCCCACATTTGTTGAGTCAGCTCTAGGACGGCGAGGGAGATGTATTGTTGGGACCTGCGAGAGGTGAGGGGAGAAAAACCCACCATGAAGAAGTGAGGGCATGGGAATGGAATCAGGTTTATAGTTAGCTTTCGTAGGTCAGAGTTCAGCTGACTTGGGAATCTGAGACAACATGTTACCCCACTCATAGTGGCAGAAGATTAAATGGTTCTGGTCACCAAAACTTAGTGCTGAGATTCAAGGTCCGGAAACGAATGTCATGCAGTGCTTCATTATCATGGACCATGCATTCATCGACATTCTCCACCAAATGGTGCACCGAAAGAGTGGCATTGTACGGTTCTACAATAGTGTCGATGACCTTTGAAATCATTTTTTGAATCAAAACAACTTATGTCAAACTTAACATGATCTATCATTGCAAAAGCACCTGCAATACATCTTCAATAATAGATTAAATCAGAAATCATTTTTTGAATCAAAATAACTTATTTTGAACTTAACACACAAAAAAAAAACAAATTCAAAAATGCATAACCCAAACTCTAGTTTGGAACCCGAAAGACAACAAAAAAATGAAAACTATTATTGAAGCCGATTAGTAAAACAATCAAAAAATACCCAAAAATTGAGACATAGATAAATTTAGGTTTTGAAAAGAAAAAAATAGTAAAGAAACCAGAATAGTACCTGCTAAGATCTCTAACATAAAGAAATTCTTAGAACCCAATAAGTTGTGGTACCTACAGCAAGGTTTATTATACTATCAATAAAGGGAAATGAGAGGAATATATGTTTGATTTATGAACATAGAAAATTTCTGGATTCATGCTAATGAGAATAAGGATAAAGAGAAGGAAAAAAAGATCCAGAACTATGCATAGTTTGCAAAAAGACCCCTTGAACTTTATATAATAAAGAAAAATTCCTTAAACCTGAACTTATGTTAAAATAAAGACCGATAAGAAGCCAAAAACATGATCTATCCGAGAAAAATAACACACATGAAGTTAAACCAAAAATATAACTACAACTATCCTCCAACAACAAGCAATACCAAATCGTACCATTATGTTGCACATTATGGAAATCCACTGGACCAATATAATATAGTCCAACGTCCTAAAATAGGGGTCCTTGAAGTACCCACCCATCTCGTTCAAATATGACTCCACCTTGGCAGCTATTTCATGTGCTCTGTCACTCCCTGAACATATAACCAATCTCAATTAGTAGGGTCACAATGTGCTAACATAAATCGTACTCTAGTTGAACAATCAGTCTTATAAGAAATTAATTACTTTAACATAAATATAAATACTCTCAACGGTGTATGCAATTACCCATGTTTAAAATTTTAACTTGATTGTAGTCAAATCTTCTTACTAAATCAGTGATACTACAAAGTTATAGAGTAACAAATCAATCTCCAAGTTTACTGCAGGACTGCTGCTGCATCTACCTGCTACTGCTACCTAGTCGTCAAATCGATGGCAGCGCCACTTATATTGGGGCAGCCCTGCCTACATACTCGTTAGCACAGCCTTGCCTACATTTGTTACCGAATACCCACCCTCCACTTCACTTCACTTCAATTGTCAAGGTTGGGCATACCTAGGACAAAAAGGAAAGGAAACATGAGTATGATTTGAAAACGATACCTATTAAAAAAATTGTAATGGAGATTGTTAGAACCTTAATAATTATAAAAAAGACTATATATAAAATAAATAACTACTAAAATATTTACAATAAAGTTTAGTAAATCAGTGCACATACCTTCTCCCACATATACATCCCACGATTTTCATTATCCGCGCCTAAACAACAAATATTAAACCATGAATACAAATTAACGTAAGAGATAAATATACAAACTAACATTGGTGATGAAGGAGCCCAAACTTTAGTAAAACAAAGTACCAGAAGATCTAAAGACAAAACAACAGAACATAGTTGTTGTTACACAAATACGGAGCATGGATTTGAACAACAAAACATAACTATTATTAAACCAAATATGGAGCCTGGATTTGAAAGTGCTAAACCAAACAAAGTATAGAAAAGCAGACTATACCTTGGGCATTTAAATTTGTATTCATCCTAAGACTGAGCAGAGTATAGAAAAGCAAAATGGTTTACATTAGTTGTTAAACACATGGAGTGAATAAAGTTTAGTTACATCTCCCTTCTGAATGTATAATTGAAGATCACTTACAAATATCATGAATGAGCAAACTACTTGAGATTTTTTTATATAAAATTAAATCATATATAAAATGCAATGTGGCTGATATATATTACATATCGAATATATACCACATGCGTTGTTTGAATTCCTCAAACTTGGGATACATGAAGAGTGGTGCATCATTTAACAGTGAAGAAATAGCAGTTTGAGATTCCAATTGATAGTACATAAAGTACAAAAATACATACAAAAACACACTTAGAAACATACACAAAATTATTTTTAAACCAACTGCACATATTTAGTTGTATGAATTCAAAATGGGCTTCAACTTTGATGCCACAACACGTGCATGCAGATACTGATCGGTATGGTTTAGAGAGGCCCATGATGCACTGTGAGGATAAACTGCATAAGGATGTTGCCATCAACATAGTCGCAACATTAGCCCTTAATATAAGTTATGTTCTATAAACACAGTATACTGATACCATCTATACAAATGCATGACATAACAGTACACTCTCAATTGGACATATGACCGGACATAAATATGCAAGGATTATAAACAAATTCAGAAATTAATGTTTTAATTACATGGAAATAAAAAATAAGTTGTATACCGTAAACATATATGCCACAATATTTGATGCAATGATCACTATCATAACATGACTGCCACAATATACATGGAAAGATAATTCAAACATTACATAAATTAAGCATCTAACGTAAGTTCGTCTATTTTTTTTTTGTTTTGAAGTAAATATCATAACTAAATTAAGCATCCTTGAACATACTCCAAGAAAGGTTACCAAATGTTTTTCACCATTTTTCAATATCTAAACTTAGCACTTGTTTAAACTTTCGAATACAGAGCCACAACCTGCTCCTAGCAGAAACAGAGGGATAATACACATCTCAACAAAATTATACCACTATAGATATCCATGTTGGCCAATCTTACTCATTTTTTGCCAGCATGGATCAAAACTCAAGTACTGATTACTGCATTATATCAAGTGCTAGGTTTGTGAATAAATCCATTTGTCAAAGAGTTACAGATGTTGCCATCTGGCATTATTCAAATTCCATAGGAAGGGTTGCAGGCCCTCTCCCTAATCCTCCAAATGAGGTTTTTGATACATCATTTTCTCTAAACCAGGCTATGTCTATCAGGTTTGGTTATATTACTCTTTTGATGTCCATTATTTTTTGGATGTCCTATAATTTCTCAACTTATATCAGGCATATGTATAATAAGCTTTACCCTTTCAAAATTACAAAAGAAATGGATAACTGTTTGTATTAGATTTAAAGCTAAAGGAATCTCAAAAAATCTTATCTAACACTATTAGAAATGGAAATTATAATAAATATTTGTGGTATTATCTGGAAAAAGAAGAATGACCAGCATGTCTAAAATAGACGACCTGGTAAACTTATATGACAGATTGAGGTGAAAGACAAAATAGTTGATTAGAAGTAGTTGGCACACAAACCAAACTCCCTTATACACACAACTCCTCATTAACTTTCGTCACACAAATCGTCCCCATCAAAAGTAGTTATCTCATTCTAATATGTTTGTTTGGCTTTTGCGGTAGTGAAGTGGTGTCACCTAGAAGCATGTAAAGTCCATGTGTTCCTAAATCATTTATTGAATGCAGAAAAACTCAACTGAACAAAATCATATTTTATATCATTAATACAAAGTTCGGTTTCTCCTGATCTTTGATGTCCAAAGCGTATATGCAGTAAGCGTTATTGAAAGTACTAAACTTATCTAAAATATCATTTATTGAATGAAAAGCTCACTTATGATCTCAAATATCTACTCGGGCATTTAACGTTAGAGGGTTCAAGGACCAAACTATTGGGTTAGTCTCAACTGACTCGATTATTTGGAAAACGTAATTCCATATTAAAACACTAAAATTGTGTAATCTGATATGATAAGAACAGTGTAGAAATTGGATGAAGACGCTATTCAAATTCTGGAGGAAGGGTTGCAGGCCCTCTCCCTAATCCTCCAAATGAGGTTTTTGATACATCATTTTCTCTAAACCTGGCTATGTCTATCAGGTTTGATTCTATTACTCTTTTGATGTCCATTATTTTTTGGATGTCCAATAATTTCTCAACTTATATTAGGCATATGTATAGTAAGATTTACCCTTTTCTAAATTATAAAAGAAACGGATAGCTGTTTGTATTTGTAGGAGGCTACTTTAGATTATAAATGGAGGCGTAACCCCTATTGAGTATGGTGATGACAAGTTAATTAGTCCAAGACCTTGGATTACTGATGGGATATACAAACACAAACCCGATGAAGATGAACTCAGCTTAAACTCATAAAAAACTCTCGTGTATAACTCAAGTGATAGTAATGAAACCTAGAGGTAACTTAGCTTATAGGGAGAGAGGAGTAAGCATCCTAGATACACCTCAATAGGCAGGTAGAAACACACCTAACATTCTCAAGAATCTCTGCCAAGAATTAAAAGCTTCGCAATAACTAACAATGGTGGGTGGGTAAACCCTCTGGTTTTGCAATAACTTTCTCTCTCTGATGTGTATCTTTGCAATAGCTCCAGAGTTCTCAAAAAGATCCCCTTTCCTTAGAGGTGGTTGGGCCTCTTAAATAGACCCCCCCCCAGACCACCCCCGATGCAACTCGGTCATTTACGACTATAAAAGACATCCCTCATACTTTATGTCACAATATTAAATGCCCGGTGTACTAAGTTCCTCCACGTCACAGTCATTAAATGCCAAGACATGCCTTTTGCCTAACCACTGTGTGTCAGGGGGTTGTTGTCGCAGAGGTGGTTCACCAACTTCCTGACAGGCCCAAATACCACGGTGGTTTACTCGAGTGCATGTCTGACATTGTTTGGCTGGCTAGTAACATCACCTACAGTAGATGTGACATTAAGTAGAGGGCTATCTGATTCATAACTCAACACCCGATGGAACTCCAAGCTTCTCCGCTTGAGGTTCCACGGTCAGGGTCCTCAGGTGTTTTACCAGGTGTATCTAAGATGGTCAGGACAAGCCCCAACGATGCCTCACTCCTCAATCCTCCACACCAAGTCCCTCTAAAGTTCCCACGGTGAGGTCATTCGATAGAGGATGAGGGCTCTCCCAGGTCCTGCCAAGCCTGGTCTCTCACAAGTACCATTTGACCTCACATAAACCCACTTATTATTATCATTACATCATTACAACCGTTACAGCTTGCAGTCATTAATAGTGAAAATACAATTTGACTAATATAATCAAGCTAAAATATGAGCTGCCGCGCCAAGCTGCCTCACTGAGTTTCCACACTTGAGCTGTCACGCTTGTGCTGCCTCGGTTGCTTAATATCAAACACTGTTGCTAATTAGGGATTTGTCCCTAATCTCAAGATTACCTTCAAGCCCCCTCTACATTTTCCCCCTCGTGGAGAGATTTGTTGGAACAAGAAATGTTTGTATGAAATGTCTCAAATCGATGGACCTTTCTTTGTGTGAAAAGATTGAGGCCTCTTCCCCTTAGTCATAACTAAACAACGTCTGGACTTATGACGAGAGAACATCGTAGCTTTTTGGAACCATTGGGACATATTTTTCGTTAGGAGCCTATTGGATATGTCTGACAAAAAAAAATTTGGCGCCAAAAACTCAATCTTGCGTAGGAAGGAAACGGTTTGTGTTCCCCATGTGCCACTTCGTAAATGATGTGGCGATGTCTTCTCAACTGTCAAAGCACTTCCCATGGTGCCATGTGTTCATTGGAAATAATTACAGGTGGCTTTGCACGTGTGATGATGGGAGACTGAAACGATAACTCCGAAATTTTTAAACGGCTATATCCAAAACACTTAAACCCTCTCTTTCTTTTTTGTTACTCTGTTACTATCTTCTTCAGACTTCCATTTTCAGAGAGAGAAAAACCTGCAAGAACTCCATTGTTGCTAAGCTCCTGTTCGCCTTCTTCCATTCTCATCCTCTAAACCGCTACTTGTGGTCGTGGTCTTCTATTCTCGTTATTCAAACCGCTCTTGCTTAAAGCTTTTCTGTTGTCTTCATCATCGTTTTCCATGGCAACCTCAAGCAACCATGTTATCTCTACTACTGGTGCTTCGTCTGCCACAACCACTGCTGCCTCCACCCTGGATGCTGCCTGACAGGAACCGCTGAGGTTTTATCGTCGCTCTCCTATTTTTGGGGAGGGTGATGACTTTGTTGTTGCCTGCAAGGCTGTGCATTTTTCTTCCAAGTTTGATGCCTTACTGTTGGGTGATGAAGACGAGGATTCTTCTGAGTGGGGATTTCTTCCTCCAGAGGGGACTCTACGATTTCGCTTGGAGCGAGGGGACTTCCCATGGTCCCATATTGATTTCGAAGCGCCAGGGGGATCTCCTGCCCACTTTGCTGCCTGGAACTCCCATATGCAAAGTTCTTATGCTGATATTCTCACCAAGATTGGGTTGTAACGGGCTAAATGGTTTGGTGAGTTCACTCTTTCGAAGAACAATGCTGCTTTTCCTATCCTAGTCTCTCGATGGAACGTTACTACCCATACGTTTATCGCTGCGTGGGGCGAGTTCACCATAACTCTGGAAGACGTGTGCGAGCTTTTAGGCCTCGATGCAACAGGTTATGAGCCCTATACCGATGAGGCTCTTGATGCTTAAAAGACTGTCGATCGTTTGGAGTTGGATCGCATATGCCAAAGCTGCATTGGTTCGTCCAACAAAGCTACTTTCTCTCCCTTAATTAATTATTTCTTCAAGGGTTCGAGTGAAGGAAATTCTTCAACAGATGCCCCTGGACAAGGTACACCGATGGAACTTCGCACCTATATTTTTGTGATTCTCTCCCGTTTCCTTTTGACGGGCAAACCCAACGACCAGCCCCGAAGGAACCTTATCAACCTGTCCCTTCGTTTGGTCCGAGTCATAAAACTTCCACTGGCTGCAATTACCTTGGGATCCCTCTACACCTGGCTGGATAGAACTTTGTTCGACATGGAATGCTCTCTCGGCCAATTTTGCCAACAGCGTTCTTCTAACCAGCTTCCTTTACTTTCGCTTTCCTGCCGTAGTGGCTAAAACCAACAGTCCTCCTTCGGGGGAAATAATTCTGCCTCCACGATCCTTTATTTATCATAGGAGACAAAGCCAAAAGGAGTTAATATCTATGATTGATCATTTTGAGAACTTTATCATGAGGCCTTATCAGGAGGAAGTCTTCTTTCACACTTGTGAATTTTTTCAACATGAAGCAAGAGTGGTACAGGCCCCTACCCCAGATGTTGAGGATCCCTCGCTCGCCGTGGTCCTTCTGTTCTCCCCAGGATATCTGCCTTCTTACACTGAGTGGGGATATACTAGTGAGCACTATGATCCCAACCGATGCAGCCGCCGGTTTGGGTTTGACCAGGGGGCTCCACGTCCAGTGTTTCAATCGTCAAACCCCAAGGTCTCCTTTAGCGAGGCGTGTTCTCTGTTTTCTTCAACCGCGGCGTGGGGGATATGTTCAACCATGGCTGGGCGAGTCACCATTCCCAGTATTACTAGGTAAGGGGATGTGACCCCTCTATTTTGCTACAAAATACTGGCCGAAACAGCTGGCTATAATTGCTGAGTTTGTTGAGGAAGATCCCGTGTATCCTCCCGTTTCTTCATTTTCTGCCTTAGAGTTGGGGCTAAAAGGCAACTCTGTACTTGGGTTGGAATTCCCTCTAAGTATAACCCCTAAAGCACCTCCCACTGAGCTTCCCTCACTTTGTTCCATGGTCCCAGTTGCCACGCCTAAACCCAAAACTCCTGCAGTTTCGAAGAAGGTTGCCCCTTCAACGAAAGCTACTACGGCGAGGGGCCTTCTCATCCACCTGCCAAGAAGGCAAAAACGGCCAAGAGTGGGACCTCAAAGCCAAAGTCTAAGTCCCAGAAGCCCCATTCTCCCATGGCAGCCCTCCCCATAGCCTCCGTTCCACCCCCCATGTCTGTCGAGATGGCTGAGCGCATAAGGAAGGAAGCCCAGGTGGAAATAGATCGGATTAATGCTAAGTATCAACGGCACGCTATCATTATTCCTTCCTCAGTTTCTTTTCCCACCGTGGTGGTTGATCCCACGGGGCCATCGACAAGGAGGAGAAAGATCTCAAGGGCTCCTCGAGAGGTCGGTACTGGTACAGCGGGATCAAGGAAGAAGACTCTAGGTACCAAGTCTCAGAAGAAGCAAACTCCTGAGGTGCATCGAACTCCTGAGGTGCATCTTACTCCTGCCCCTTTTGTTGTTGTTACTCCTCTTTCTTTGCCTGTGGTCCTGTCTTCTCGTTCCCCTTTTGAATCCGAGGTATGTATGCTTGATTTATTCATTCTCTTTTTTGCTTAAGGCAGGCTGCATTTGCTTATTATTTCTTTTTTGACAACTGTGATGCAGGGGGTTGAAGAGGAAAAACAAAACCCCCCCAGTCCTCCCGTGAGCCCTTTTGTGGGGGGACGCTTCGGTGTATCTCGTATCGATGTGACTCCTCCCCGTTCCCCCATGACGGGGCTCACTTATTCTCATCGTTCAGGCTCCCATCGTGCTAGGGAAGTTGTTGTGGGAGGTGATGACGCTGAGCCTGTGAGTGATTCTTCACCCCCAGAGGTAATGCAACCCGAGATAACACTCTCAGTCCCCTCTGATTTACATACTCCTCCTGAGGTTCCTCTGCCCATTGTTCTTGTTGAGGAAAGTGAGCCCGAGGTATGATTTCCTCCACAATTTATTATTATTTTTTTCTTATAGTGTCCTTTTGGTCTCACACCTTTTATTTATTTATCTTGCTGAACCTCGAGATGTTTTGGGTGCCCCAGGTTGAAACATCCTCGTTGTAAGTTAACTTTCTTCTTCCAACGATGTTGATGAAACCTCTGGCCGCCATTCCCCTTTTTAGTGCAATAACCGAGGTAAGTAACACTTAGAGATACTTCTTCGTCTTTTCTGTACTTACTCCTCTTTTCTAACACTTGCCCTCTTGTCACAGTTTTCTCCTGATCTTGTACCATCTACTCATCTGGGTGGTCCTCATGCCATCAAGGCCAGGGTTGGTTCTTCCGCACCCCTCCGTGTTGGGTCTTTATTTGGGAGCCCATCATCTTCTCCCGATGAACCCCGTATGCTGGCCTTGGTGCCTTACGTTGGTGAGGGTGTCTTGTCGAGCGTCGAGGCTTCTGCGACCAGGGACCCCGTTATGTCTTCTGAGGCAATGATCCCATCCCCAACAGTTCCTGTCCCTGTAGCTGCCACAATGGCTCCCGTTCTTGGCCCTGTAGTGACTGAGGTATAAATATATATTTTTGTTATTTCTCATGAACTTCCACCTTATAATGTTGACTTAACAACGAAAATGCTTGTTAAGATTTTCCATAAACTCCACCTTATAACGGTGACTTAACAACGAAAATGCTTGTTAAGATTTTTCATAAACTCCACCTCATAACGGTGACTTAACAACGAATTTATAAACTCCACCTTATAACGGTGACTTAACAACGAAAACGCTTGTTAAGGTTTTTCATAAACTCCACCTTATAATGGTGACTTAACAACGAAAATGCTTGTTAAGATTTTTCATAAACTCCACCTTATAACGGTGACTTAACAATGAAAATGCTTGTTAAGATTTTATCATAAACTCCACCTTATAACGGTGACTTAACAACGAAAACACTTGTTATGATTTTTCATAAACTCCACCTTATAACGGTGATTTAACAACGAAAACGCTTGTTAAGATTTTATCATGAACTCCACCTTATAACGGTGACTTAGCAACGAAAATGCTTGTTAAGATTTTATCATAAACTTATTATGGCTTCTATCTCTTCTCAGGTTACTCAGGAAGATTCTTCCCCAGTTCTTTCACCTATGAGCTCACCTCATCAGGAACCTGCTGTTTCAGAAAACTCTGGTCATGATGATCAAGGTTCCACGACTGGTGCTGTAGCAGAGAGCGAATCTGGGTGCGAACTCCCTCTTCCCGACCTTGCTCCTCACGCTTTCTGCTTGATGGTGCTTCGGCAGTCTCCTCAAATGCTTGCCAACCACCGCTTGGTGATCGAACAACTGGTGAATCCTCACCCTGAGACCTTTACACCGGATTGCCTACGTTCTAATACTCATGTGATGAGTCACAGACTTCAAGGCATGGCGATCGTTGTTACTGAAATTGCCAGTACTCCTACTGCAAATGTTACCAGATCCCTCCTTTACAAATTTTTGGGTTTTCTGAGGGAGTTGGGGCGTGATGGTTTCCGTTTTGACTGGCTCATAACACATTTTAAGACTTTGAAGAACCAGCAACTGATCGGCCAGAGGGAAGTGTTACGAAAGCATCAGGAGGACCAGCAAGCTGAGGAAGCTAGGTTGGTCGCATTGGCACCCCTTTTAGAAGCAGTAGATCAAGAGGTAAAGGATGCCGAAGAAGCCTTATGTCTGGTCAAATTGAAATGCGAGAGACTCCTCATCGAACGTACACAAGTGTAAACGAGGATGGAGGTTTCTATTAATACCCAACAGTCATTCACAGCAGCTTCTTTGGGCCTTCTTGGAGATTTTTTCTCTTTCAAAGATTTATCGTTTCTTTTAGACTAATTGCCTCTTGTATACAAATCCTCCATCTGCTCTTATCTATGTAATTCTTGGGCGATAGCTCCCAAAAAAAAATTATAATGCTCGATTGTTTATGAATGAAGAATATATACTTTTCAATTCATCCATGTGTTGTGACTATTTTTGTATGCTATAGAGTTCTATATTTCTGCAATTCTTTCATTGTGTTTAAATTGTAACCAAAACTTGTATATTCATAACAGCATCCAGTTATAACATTGGTTCAAACTTGATTGTTTACACATGAAAAACCTTCAGCCATTTATTGTTAATATTAAATGGCTTTTCTTCCTCTAACTTCGAAATTAAACAATAACCTGAATCATGAGCTTCCTTCACAACGAAAGGTCCCTCCCAGTTAGCTGTAAACTTTGGTAGAGGAAGCCCTCTGATGTGCTTCACTGCTACTTTCAATACGTGGTCTCCCTCCAGAACTTCCTTGGTCTTACCAAGTTATCGTATGCCCTGGAGAGTTGTTTCGTATACATTTGAAAGTGTTGCATCGAATTATCTCTGTGTTCATCCAACGCTTCCAACTGCACATGTCTACTTTGAGGGAGCATTCTACTTCGTAAGGCATATCGAGCAGAGGGAACTTCCAACTCCATTGGAAGGATTGCTTCAGCCCCATAAACAAGAGAGAACGGCGTGTATCCTGTGGGTTTCCTCTTGGTTGTTTGATAAGCCCACAAAACAGCTGGTATCTTGTCATCCTACGCCCCTGGAAAGTCCTCCATTATCTTGGCCAAAATATTAACCAAGATTTTGTTAGTTGCTTCGTCCTGACCATTTCCCTTTGGGTATGCCACCGTTGAGGTGTGATGAACAATGGAGTACTTGTCTGTGAGCATTGTTACTTCGGAATTGACGAAGGGAGTCTCGTTATATGAAAGAATAACCTTTGGGATCCCAAAACGGCAAATGATGTATTCTCTGATGAAGTTGCTCACCACCCCAGCCATTTCTCTTCTGAGTGGTATCGCTTCGGCCCATTTTGTAAAACACTCTGTCGCTACCAGTATCCATATCTTGCCTCTCGAAGAAGGGTGTATTGCCCCCACTAGGTCGAACGCCCAAGTATGAAATGGATAGGGTGTTGACAGAGAATGCAGGTCTACCGATGGGACATGGATCATATTCACATGAAGTTGTCAAGCTTTGTATTTTCGGACAAACTCAGTAGAGTCTTTCTCCATGGTTGGCCAATAGTACCCCAACGTCATCAGCTGATCATATAACTCCCCCCCCCCCCTATGTGGGCTGGGTCGTGTGCTTATTTGAGAACCTCAGTTGCTTCTTCCTTCGTGATGTAACGCAATGGTCTGTTGAAGTACCCCCTTCGATAAAGCTGCCCCTCTTGGACATAGAACCTCGGAGCCCTTCGCCTCAAGCCCATCGCATCCGTTTTCTCTGTTGGGATAACTCCCTCCTGAATGAAGTCGATGTAAGGCTGCCTCCAGTCCGTTTACGTTTCGACGAAATGGCATTCAGCTGCTTCGAAGAATAACTAACACTTATCGCACTTCCATTGCAGCTCTGCGGCATCTTGCTTCATTTTAGGCCAGAAGTATCCTTCTCTTTGAATCCTTATATATAGGGGTATTTCAGTTATCTCGCAGTGCTCCTCATGCATTTTCTTTAATCTTTGATCTGCTTCCTCTGGGCTGATGCATCTTGACAACCATCCCCCAGCATTTCTGTAGTAAAGATTTCCCTGGTTCGTAAAGTATTGTGCCAACTCTCTTAATCCCATAGCTCCTTCACCAGACTCCAGTTACTTTCTAATCTTTCCCCTTCGGTCCGCGTCCTCATCCATCGGTAGTATTGATTGTACCGCCGAAGGAGCTTTTCTTCATTGGATCACGACTATAGTCTCATCGTTATTCATGACCATTTTCTGGGCGATAGTGGCATAGGCATTTGGATGGCGATTAATCATTCTGGGATGTCTTCTGATCTTGGGCCGATGGAACTGGCTGAGAAGCCTTTGAATGATTGTTCTATATGGCGCCAGGCTCATGTGCTTTAACACATATTCTTCGTTTACTTGCTGAATCACTAAGTTCGAGTCACCCATAATACAGAGTGAACAAATTCCCCTTTGAAGGGATTCTAGTAGCCCCAGTACTAACGCCTCGTACTCTGCTTCGTTATTAGAACAAGGGAAATCTAGCTTGTAGGAAAGGCAAATCTCCTCCATCCCTTTTGAAAGAATAACCCCTGCTCCCCCTTCTTTTCCACCGAAGATCCATCGAACTGCATTGTCCATTCCTCATCAGTTTTATCCACGTAATTAGCCTACAAATCATCTCCTGGAATGTCTTCTTTAGGAGGTTCAA
The DNA here is from genome assembly GCA_949130495.1 of Sambucus nigra. NCBI lineage: Eukaryota > Viridiplantae > Streptophyta > Magnoliopsida > Dipsacales > Adoxaceae > Sambucus > Sambucus nigra. The sequence goes on along the minus strand of OX422217.1, from coordinate 27,837,350 downwards.
ATGTTCCTGATGGAAAGATTTCCAATAGATCGGCATACGCCTGACTCTTGAACGCACAGGGAACCACACACTTCAAGTCATATTCTGAGAGGATGAGGAACCATCTGGCTACCCTGCCAATCAATACAGTCCTTGCCAATAAATACTTAATAGGATCACATCTATTTACAATATGAATTGTAAAAGACAACATGTAATGTCTAAGTTTTTGTGCTACAAAGGCCAAGGCTAAATAATGCCTTTCTAAGCTATTATATCTGATCTCTGGTCCTTGTATAATTCTACTAAGGTAGTAAGCTGGACGTTCTTGCCCGTCCACCTCTTGTGCCAGCAGAGCTCCCACGAACCTCATTGTAAACGTAAGGTATAGCTGCAACGGTACTCCAGCCGAAGGAGGAACCATGATTTACGGGGAAACGAGAAGTTTCTTCAGCCCGACGAGAGACTCCTGGTGAATCTCCTCCCACCTAAATTTCATGTTCTTTCGCAACAGCTGCATCAGTGGGTGTGTTATTTCGGCCAATCCAGGCACAAATCTCCTAAGGTAGGAGACCTTATAGAGAAAACTCTTCAGCTCTTTCGCCGTTCTTGGACATGGCATCTCCAAGATCGCTCGCTGTTTATCCTGGTCCATCTACACCCCTTGTTGATCCACCACGAAGCCTAGAAACTTCCCTCTTATTACACTGAAGACACATTTTAACGGATTCATCCTCAATTTGTACTTCCTGCATCGAGCAAACACCTTCCTCAAATCGTTCAGATGGGACTCATCCTTCTTCGATTTGATGACCAAGTCATCCATGTAAAATTCTACAAATTTATGGAAGAAGTCATGAAAAATGACCATCATTATCCTCTGGTAAGTAGCCCCAGCGTTCTTGAGTCCAAACGGCATTACTTTGTACATAAAGTTGCCCAACGGGGTTCTGAACGTCGTTTTCTCTGCGTCGGTGGGGTCCATTTTGATCTGGTTGTACCCTACGTATTCGTCCATGAAGCTGTACATCTCATGACCAGCCATGGCATCTATCAAACTATCGATGGAGGGTAGGGGAAACTCATCCTTGGGATAAGCCCTATTCAAGTCTCTGAAGTCCACGCCGATCCTTATTTGGTTTTTGTCTTTCTTTTCCACTGGCACAATACTAGATAACCAAAGGGGATGTTGTATTGGCTTGATGAATCCTGCTTCCAGCAAAAATTGGACCTCCTCCTTAATCTTTAAGTCTAGCTCAGGTTCGTAAGTCCTCGTTTCCTGCTTCACCGGAATAGCCGAAGGCATCACGTTCAGTTTGTGGTAACTCACCTCCTCATCGAGCCCCTCTATTTCAGTGTACTTCCAGGAGAAGACATCTATGAATTCCCAAATTAGCTCAACTAAGGCTTCTCATTTCTCCTTACCGAGACCTTTCGAGATAAAGATAGGCCTTGGGTCTTCCCCTTCTCTTGCTAAGTTTAGCTGCTCCAACTCTTGTGCCTGGGGTTTTGGTTGATCTCTCATGTAGTCTGGTTCTTCGGCGATATCTTCTACGAACTCCTGTATGTTGGAGTTATCTATTACCATGCATTGGCCTTGTTGTTCCACCAAGAAACACTCATATATCGGGTCAACCTCATCCTCCATCTCTTCGGCCGCCCGGTCACACCGTTACAACCGGTACACCACTTTTCCCTCTTTCGTGATGATTTTCTTGCACTGCCTACTGGTAGCTGTTACCACGGCCTTCCTCTTCTTTTCTCTAGAAGCCTCAGTAACTCTTTCCCCTGAGAAATGACTCAACATGCTTTGTCGTTGGACCTCATGCTCCACTGGGTCAACTCTAGGCCTCATACTGTCTTTGAGTTGCTTCGAGATATTTTGGGGTCGAGGGATCACCTGATGGGCTTCTTCGGTCCTCACCCCTTCGCCACTTGCGTCCTCTTTACTTTGCTCATTCAAGGGCCCCATTCTCTCTCTAATCAACGGAACCCTTGCTCCCTCCATTCTTTTTATCAGTACCCGCACATCTTCCTCGAGCTCAGTATAAAATGCCGCATCTACCAAGTGTGCTTCTTCGATAGCGAAGGGCCTTTTCTTAGCCCTAATGGTCACCTATGTTCCCTTGATATTTGACTTGGCGCATTGGTGATAGGTTGAAGGAACTAACTCTTGGTTGTGCATCCACACTCTCCCTATTAGTAAGTGATAGGAAATTGCACTTTATATGACATGGAACTTGATGTGGGAGCTCAGATTTCCCATTACGATCCCAACATTCACGTATTCGATGGACTTGGAAGATTGGTTGTCATACTCTGAAATTACCAAAGGCATAGGAACCAACCTTTCTTCCGGAATATTAGCCGCGCGGAAGGAGTTGATCGGCATGATATTAATGGAAGCACCCCCATCTATAAGAGTCCTCGCAAAGCTGACCCCGTTGACGCTAACGGTTACATACAAAGGCCTGTTGTGAGGGAACCTTACAACTCTATCTGCATCGCTGAAGGTTACCTCGGATAAAAACTTCTTCACTAGCCTAGCCATGGGTCTCCTCCACCTCAGCGAGGGGACTTTGTTCCTCCTTGCAATTTCCAAAATCACCTGGGTTACTTCCATCCTATTTTCCTTCGGGATCCCCACTTGCTCAAAGAACCAAGTGAACTTTGGAGATTTTGAAGCTGCACTATATTCTATGACCGGGTCTGCTTCTTCGCCTTCAACGCTATACACGTCTTCCACGTCTTTAGCGCTTGCTTCATCGTAGGCTAGGACTACGTTATCCATCCCCCTGGTGAAATGCTCTAGAGTTTCATCGAACTCTTTCTACTTTATCGTTAACCTTCCTCCCTCTCTTTATGCCTCCTCGTCATAGGCCATCACAAGATTGGACCTGTGTGCTGGAAGGGGGTTGTTATTAATGTTCTGGGGGTGAATTTGTAATGTCCCCGCCTTCATGTAGTTGTCGATGATTCTTCGCAGCGTAAAGCAGCTCTCCATTGGATGCTGGATCTTTCAATGAACCTGGCAGTATTTGGGGTCAGCCCACATCGCAGCATCGGGTTCCTCCGCCGGCACACCTTTCGGTTCATAAACCGTTCCTCCCTGGACCATTGCATTATAACAACTCACAGCCTCATCTATTGTGCAAGGTAATGGTAGCGGGTCTTCTTTATCTCTTCTAAAATTTCTTTTATTTTCCTTCTTTGTCGTCTTTCCCCCATCTTCCCTCTCAACGTATCCTACCTGTGGGGGCTGTGAACTTCCCCCCGCGGGTTTCATCGGCTGCCTGAACATCATTGGAGCCACCACCGGGTTTGGCCCTACAACCAGTGAGATATTCCTTGCGGATTTTAGGAATGCTGAAAAAGTCCCCTTGCACGTCTCGTTGATAAAGTGGCAAATATATTCAGGAAGTAGTCCTTCAGCACAGATCTGCAACAACTTGGACTCTTTGGCCTCTTCTCTTACATCGACGAACCTTTCCCTGAACCTTCGAATATAGGCCACCACTTCTTCTCCCGGTCTTTGCTTCTCTCTACCAAGTTGGGTCAAGGTGAACTCATCTTCTGCCAGGAAGAACTTTCGAACAAACAATACATACATCTCCTCCCACGTAGCGACGCTGTTGGGAGTTAAATGGGAGTACCAAGTGTATGCCTTGTTAGTTAGGGATTTAGATAACTCCCTCAACCTAAGCTTCTTATCATTGCAATGTGCCCCCAAGTGTTCAAGAAAATGCTTAATGTGCTCCTTCGGGTTCCCACCTTTCCCTGTATATTTTTCAAAGATAGGGGGAATATAGTCCTTCGGGTAAGGCTCATCATTGTATTCCTGAGGATAAGGTGTTTAAAAATCATCGTAGACAGAAGCTACCTCACCTACAGATTGCGAGAAAGCCTGCATAAGCTTCAGCATCTCCTTTTGCATCTCCCTTTTCATTTCTTCCATGGGCGATGGGGCAACGACCAATGGGGTCATAGGCAGAATGCTCGTTACAGCTGGAGCCATCGTTACTGTTGGCTCCGTTGATACCCCAGAAGTTCCCACCATTAGATTTACGACGGAGGGTATGCCTGCTGGGATCGTTCCAGCAATACCTGCACCTGGTGGGGCCGTTGAAGCTACTCCTGGTGTTATGAAAGGCATTAGCCTCCAAACCTCCCAGCATAGTTGAAGCTACTGGGGTTTGCAAAAACTCATAAAACTTGCTCATGAGGAGAGAAATTTGGGCGGGTCCCAACCCCGTGCCCATGGAAGGTTGTGCCACCCCTGGGATGTTGGACGCCATTGGACCCGGAGGTATTTCTACCCGAGGAGCCCCATCTCTTGGGGCCTCCATCTCTCTCGCGGCCTGTTCTTCATTGTGTTGGATATCATCAAAGTTGAGTCTTCGAGTAGCATTGTCTTGTGCCATATTCCTTACCTAGGAGAATGCCTCCCCAGCGGAGTCGCCAAATGTAGGAGGGTACTTTAGATTATAAATGGAGGCGTAACCCCTATTGAGTATGGTGATGACAAGTTAATTAGTCCAAGACCTTGGATTACTGATGGGACATACAAACACAACCCCGATGAAGATGAACTCTGCTTAAACTCACAAAAAACTCTCGTGTATAACTCAAGTGATAGTAATGAACCCTAGAGGTAACTTAGCTTATAGGGAGAGAGGAGTAAGAACCCTAGATACACCTCAGTAGGCAGGTAGAAACACACCTAACATTCTCAAAAATCTCTACCAAGCATTAAAAGCTTCGCAATAAGTAACAATGGCGGGTGGGTAAACCCTCTGGTTTTGCAATAACTTTCTCTCTCTGATGTGTATCTTAGCAATAGTTCCAGAGTTCTCAAAAAGATCCCCTTTCCTTAGAGGTGGTTGGGGCTCTTAAATAGACCCCCCAGACCACCCCCGATGCAACTCAGTCATTTAATACTATGAAAGACATCCCTCATACTTTATGTCACAACATTAAATGCTTAGTGTACTAGTTGCCTCCAAGTCATAATCATTAAATGCCAAGACATGCCTTTTGCCTAACCACTGTGTGTCAGGGGGCTGTTGTCGCAGAGGTGTTTCACCAACTTCCTGACAGGCCCAAATACCACGGTGGTTTACTCAAGTGCATGTCTGACATTGTTTGGCTGGCCAGTAACATCACCTACAGTAGATGTGACATTAAGTAGAGGGCTATCTGATTCATAACTCAACGCCCGATGGAACTCCAAGCTTCTTCGCTTGAGGATCCACGGTTAGGGTCCTCAAGTGTTTTACCAGGTGTATCTAAGATGGTCAGGACAAGCCCCAACGGTGACTCACTCCTCAATCCTCCACACCAAGTCCCTCTAAAGTTCCCACTGTGAGGTCATTCGATAGAGGATGAAAGCTCTCCTAGGCCCTTCCAAGCCTGGTCTCTCGCAAGTACCGTTTGACCTCATATAAACCCACTTATTATTATCGTTACGTCATTACAACCGTTATAGCTTGCAGTCATCAATAGTGAAAATATAATTTGACTAATACAATCAAGCTAAAATATGAGCTGCCGCGCCAAGCTACCTCGCTGAGTTGCCACGCTTGAGCTGTCACGCTTGAACTGCCTCGGTTGTTTAATCTCAAACACTATTGCTAACTAGGGATTTGTCCCTAATCTCAAGATTACCTTCAATCCCCCTCTACAGTATTAGATTTAAAGCTAAAGGAATCTCAAGAAATCTTATCTAACACTATTAGAAATCGAAATTATAATAAATATTTATGGTATTATCTGGAAAAAGAAGAATGACCAGCATGTCTAAAATGGACTACATGGTAAACTTATATGACAGATTGAGGTGAAAGCCAAAATAGTTTATTAGAAGTAGTTGGAACACAAACCAAACTGCCTTATACACACAACTCCTCATTAGCTTTTGTCACACAAATCGTCCCCATCAAAAGTAGTTATCTCATTCTAATATGTTGGTTTGGCTTTTGCGGTAGTGAAGTGGTGTCACCTAGCAGCAGGTAAATTCCATGTGTTCCTACATCATTTATTGAATGCAGAAAAATTCAACTGAACAAAATCATATTTTATATCACTAATACAAAGTTCGGTTTCTCCTAATCTTCGATGTCCCAAGCGCATATGCAGTATGCGTTATTGAAAGTACTAAACTTATCTCAAATATCATTTATTGAATGAAAAACTCACTTATGATCTCAAATATCTACTCAGGCATTTAACGTTAGAGGGTTCAAGGAACAAACTATTGGGTTAGTCTCAACTGACTCGATTATTTACAAAACGTAATTCCATATTAAAACACTAAAATTGTGCTAATCTGATATGATAAGAACAGTGTAGAAATTGGATGAAGACGCTATTCAAATTCTAGAAGAAGGGTTGCAGGCCCTCTCCCTAATCCTCCAAATGAGGTTTTTGATACATCATTTTCTCTAAACCAGGCTATGTCTATCAGGTTTGATTCTATTGCTCTTTTAATGTCCATTATTTTTTGGATGTCCAATAATTTCTCAACTTATATTAGGCATATGTATAATAAGCTTTACCCTTTCTAAATTACAAAAGAAATGGATAACTGTTTGTATTAGATTTAAAGCTAAAGGAATCTCAAGACACCTTATCTAACACTATTAGAAATGGAAATTATAATAAATATTTGTGGTATTATCTGGAAAAAGAAGAATGACCAGCATGTCTAAAATGGACTACATGGTAAACTTATATGACAGATTGAGGTGAAAGCCAAAATAGTTGATTAGAAGTAGTTGGCACACAAACCAAACTGCCTTATACACACAACTCCTCATTAGCTTTTGTCACACAAATCGTCCCCATCAAAAGTAGTTATCTCATTCTAATATGTTGATTTGGCTTTTGCGGTAGTGAAGTGGTGTCACCTAGAAGCAGGTAAAGTCCATGTGTTCCTAAATCATTTATTGAATGCAGAAAAACTCAACTGAACAAAATCATATTTTATATCATTAATACAAAGTTTGGTTTCTCCTGATCTTTGATGTCCCAAACGTATATGCAGTAAGCGTTATTGAAAGTACTAAACTTATCTCAAATATCATTTATTGAATGAAAAACTCACTTATGATCTCAAATATGTACTCGGGCATTTAACCTTAGAGAGTTCAAGGACCAAACTATTGGGTTAGTCTCAACTGACTCGATTATTTGTGAAACGTAATTCCATATTAAAACACTAAAATTGTGCTAATCTGATATGATAAGAACAGTGTAGAAATTGGATGAAGACGCATTATTTTCTAAACATCGAATTAAACTAAAATAATGAAACAGAACAATGGGGATAGAATTAAGAATAGCTCCAAGAATCATAAATAAAAAAGGAAACAAATAGGGAAAATCATTAAACATATCTCATTCAAAAGAAATGGATACGGCCTCCGTACAATACACAGTATTTCCAAATCAGACCAAGAGTCCACAAAACCTCGCCAAACTTAGTAGGATCCCCCTACAAAAACAAATGAAATTAAAAGATAAAAATAAAAGCGAAAATCTGCAAACCCTAAAATTAATTACAATAAAATTCTAATGGGGCCTAAAATCAGTTAAAATAACATATAAGAATAGTTACAATAAAATTATTATAGAAGGAAATAAGGCCCAAATTAGAATACAAAAGAGGGAAAAACCAAATCCGTAAACCCTAAAACTCAGAACTTACACTCACCCCAAATTTCACTATTTTACAGAACTGTGAGTAAGAGAGTAACATGGAGAGGAAAATTTGAACAAAATAAAAAATCATAAATATATTAAGTAAGAAAACGAAAGGGGAAAAGAGAGATACCCTACGGTGGTTGTTCTCTGAGGGGATTCAACCCATTAAAACTCGCAAATTTCCCCATAAAACTCACAAATCTCGTAAGAGATATGTGCTTAGATCTGCAAACAAAAAACATGTCAGAGAAGGATCTCCCTATAAAAACATTGAGATATGAGGTTTGACCATAAAATAATTTTCTTATAGAAAACTTTGCTAACTAACATCAAAGAAGCCAACTTTGTCTATAAAACAAACGATATTCATTCAAAAGAATTTGTAAAAAAAAAACAAATTCATTAGTTACTAGAAACATTGTAAGACTAAAAAAATGTAAAATCAACATCTTAGAATTGAACTACACAGTATTTCCAAATCAGAGTCCACAAAACCTCGTCAAACTTAGTAGGAGCCCCCTACAAAAACAAAGAAATTAAAAGATAAAAATAAAAGCAAAAATATGCAAACCCTAAAATTAATTACAATAAAATTCTAATGGGGCCTAAAATCAGTTAAAATAACATTTAAGAATAGTTACAATAAAATTATTATAGAAGGAAATAAGGCCCAAATTAAAATACAAAATAAGGAAAAACCAAATCTGTAAACCCTAAAACTCAAAACTTATCCTCACCCCAAATTTCACTATTTTACATACATGTGAGTAAGAGAGTAACATGGAGAGGAAAATTTGAACAAAATAAAAAATCATAAATAAATTGAGTAAGAAAACGAAAGGGGAAAAGAGAGATACCCTGCGGTGGTTGTTCTCTGAGGTGATTCAACCCATTAAGCATGTCAGATCTGAAGAAACACATAAATCTCACAATAAATGCGAATAATCTCCTCAAAAAATTCATAAAAAAGAGTGAAAATAAAGTACCTATAAGAGATACACGTTATAGTGCTTAGATCTGGAAAAAAAACATGTTAGAATGAGGGGATTACTTATCTAATAGAGTGGGGCGCGTAAAGATGGCACAACCTCCGAATTGTACGATCTGAGTGTGTAATGAATAAATAAGCATACCTGGGCCAAGAAACCAAAAATTTACGAAATCTAAAACCTAATAATGTAACTAAGATCTGAGTTTGTAATCAATAAAAAAATACATGAGCAAAGAAACCGAAAATCGAAGAAATAAAAAACCCACAAAGTTCAAAGCCTTCGAAAATGAACCTTGACAGGTGAAAGGTGATCGGTTGAGAGTTGAGCGACTGAGAGGTGACCAGGTGCTGAGAGGAGCTGAGAGGTTTTATGAGGGCTTGTGATTATAAGGGCGTATGGTGAGTGCGTGGCAAATAGGAGAGGGCGAGGTAAAGGCGGCGGTGTGGAGAGGAGAGGGGAGGTTATTTCGTGAGAGGGAGAGCGAGGGGTAGGGTTTGGGGGGAAGCATGGCTGAGAGAGAGAATGACAAGTCGTGTAGGTTTGGGTTTGGGGGTGTCGGAGAGGGAGGCGGATGAGGTAGGGTTTGGGGGTATGTGTTAGTGCAAATTAATCTCAACCCTTTATTTCGTGCTTATGTGGCACTCATCTCAACCACAAAGTATGTCCCCAACTTATGAATAGTAAAAACACCATCCTACTTTATTATATATATATATATATATTGTGCCTTTGTGCTATTGGTATATTTTTCATATTTATATATATGGTGTCATTTTGTTTTGAGTCTTTTGATTTGTATTTAATACATGTTAGCCATACACTTTATCTTTGGATCAAATTAACATGTTATATGATCATATCGGTATCTCTTATTGCTTGTTTACATTTGTATCTCATGCATTGTTGTGTATTCAAGTTGGTATCATATTTGCATCAATATTGGTATTAATTTATCATTGTTTGGATTATTGTGCGTGTATTGTCATGTTGTGTTGCATGATATTATTCTTTCTTCCTTGATTTTAATTGGTATCATATGTTCTCACTTTTTGGTAAATATATGTTTTATGGATGAAAACTTATTTATTATGCATTCTTACTTTGTTTATTCCTTAATAAAAGGGGAAGTAATGGTATATATCACTTTATCTTTAACATAAGATCTATATCTTAGGGGGAGATGTCTTTCCTGTGTGGGGATCGTTAAACATAAGGAAGTTTATTCTTATGCTGTTTATATTGTTATATATTCTCCTTTTATTTGAAAGTGTGTTTAAATGTGCAGATTTGCAATATGTGGTAAAGTTTATAAGCGTGCAAAGCTACTCAGTACTTGTGTCTATCAAGTCTGTAATCTTTCCTTTTGGGTTTAGGTATTGAGTATTTTAGAGAGCTTGATGATCAATGGGAGTGTTTATTTTGTGGTTTGTCTCAAAATTTCGAAAGGGGGAGATTTGTAAGGAAAATTTTTCAATTGAGTCAATTTGTATATATTGGTTTAATTTGGGACAAAGCATTTTGAGTAATAGGTTAGATTTTTTATTGTTAACCTTTAAAGCCTATGATGTGATTAAATGAAGACGTAGCAGCAAAGATTCAGAGATTGAATCATCTTTCCATATTCAGTGCCACGTTTTATCTTCGTGTTTCGAAGGATCTCTCCGGTATGAATGCATATACATTTTGATCACTGGAATTTTATTTTGGGTGTTTATTTTTATAAATATTTGGGGTTATTTTTTTAAAGATTTTGAAAGAAAAAAATATTTTTATTTTTATTTTAATTAATTTGAACGACTTTATAGACTTCATTCGAATGAGTTTAGATGTTCGCTCAAATGAACTTCAAATAATATTTTTTGTTAGCATAATTAATATCGTTTGAAGCTAGTTCGAACAAGATTGGTTGTTCATTCGAAGGAGTTTTGTATTAGTTCAAATGAGATTGTGTTTTAGTTCGAATGAATCTTTATTTTCGTTCGAATGAGTTTTCTCGAAAAATATGCCACCTCAGAAAATGTGTTTTCTATATAAAAAGGGTTCTAGCATTTGTTTTTAAAGATACTTTGGGCAAAATTTATTTTTCGATAGATTTTCGAAATCTCACAAACCCTAGTCTCACCCAAACTCTTTAAAATCCAAGTTTCAATCTTTATATGCTTGGAGCTCTTATTTATTAGCACCATAGTTTGTTTCTATCATCATCTTAATAGAGAAAGGTTTCCTGCGGTGGATTCTATACTTAGTTTGCTATTTAGACATGTTGAACTCCGTGTTGTGGTGTTGCGGTGAAGAAGCAATAGACTCCGTATTTCAATCCGTAAATGGTTGATGAACCATATCGATGGATACTGAGGCGTGTGTGGACTCACACGTTTTGGAAGATTTTCAAGGGGACTCATGCGTGTCACTGTGGTGAAGGTTGAGGAACGAAGATCATCAAGTCTTGCGAGGACGTCGATTCGGTTGTGTACGAATTTTATCGTGTCCTTTATAATTCCGTACAAAGTGAAATTTGCATGGCTGGGTCGTTTGAGGTTTTCTCGTTGAGATTTTTCCTCGTCCATCAGCATGTTGCGATTTGTTGATTTATTTTATTCTTGTACTCACCTACATGCAAGTTTTAGGATAAGACAAAATTTGGTAATTTGTTTATCATAACAATTGGTTTAAAGTTAGTGCAAAGTTTTTATTTGGGTTAACTTGTTTAAGTTTAATATTTAATTTGAAAAAATTAAAAATTGAATTTATTTTTCCCATCCTTCGTACTCCTCTAATTTCAATTTTGAAAACCACTAGACCATATCTTCATACCTCTAAACTTTGCAATAGCACATGTGCCTACTCCTCTCTATTTTTTATGCTTTAATGATTTACTTCTCCAAAACCCACTCTGACTCAAGTCTTTATGTCTCTATCCCTTATTCTTCCCCACTATTTGATGGGTTATCTTCCAAATGGCCAGGTTTACCCACAGGTTTTGCTCTATTCTCACCATATGAAGTGGACAAAATTTTGGGTATCTTGTCATTTTTTCCATTTATGTAGACAACCTCTGTAAATACCCGGTTACAATTGACTATCTCTCCTCATGGGATAACGACAGTGTTGGTTTAGGTATTTCTTCCCTAATAATTACAATTAAAATATAATTAGACTCAAAAAGGTTATCTCAACATCTTTGTATTTTTATAGATTTATCAATGTGTATACCAACTTTGATTTCATCTATTTTCTCAGTTAATTAATCATTTTTTAGTATGAGCTCTAGAGTTTATGAGTTCATACTTCTGTAGTTCTTCTCAGTTATCTTCCACGTATAATCTTATGGTGAAATGTATTTGTTATATTTTTGTTTTGATACAATTCTGTAAATACATTTAATTGATTTAATTTATTTGAGAGATCAATGATAAATCATTGTGTTTTAAAATAAAGTATTATGTCCCTATGAAATCAATTATAATCTCTTCATCCCCATTTTACCTTTTAATTGTTATAGTTTAGTAATTAATTTTTGACTTACAATATATTTTTTATGTGAAGATGTATGGTTACAACTTGCCTTTTGTCTTCCCAATAATTTAAATACACAACTCGTTATTTGAAACTCAATGGCATGACCAAGTATAGGCTATGAACCGTTGTTAGGATATTATCTTTTGGACCTTTGGTACATAATTATAATTAGTATAAACAAGAAATTATTAGATTTTTGAACCACAATTTATTCTTTGTTACCATTAAAGCGTGTACATGCATATATATAGTACATCCAATCACACATCCGTAATGTTTTAGTTCATTCAAGTTAAGGTGTATTATTGCTTTGTTTTCCCCTTATTTTTTTTTGGTTCATATATATTTTTGGTTATTTTGATTTTTATGGTTCCTCCCTTTATCTTTTTTTAGTCTTACATAGAATAAACATACAATAATCTTTGATCATGTTTTTCCAATGCGGTGGATTGAAATGTCTTATTTTTATATTATTTATACCTTGAGTCCCCCTTCGTAAATTGCATTTGTATCAATTTTCCAAATATATAACCAATATATATTGGTCATAATTTTGTGTAATTCGATGTCGACTCAAGAATTCGACTAATTTTGTGCGACTCGCTGATGTCCATGTATGCGTTAGTTCATTTTTGTAGTCCACATGGAGTTCACTAAGTATCATTCAAAACACAACCTAGGGAGGCTTGACACGTCAATGAATCGCAAAAACTGAGTCGAATTTGTGAACCATCCTAGAATTACTATATAATTCTCCTTATAATTCAACACATGAAAGATTTACTTGTGGGTTTGATGTCAACAATGAATATAGATAATGGTTATGTGGGTATAACATCTTTTTTTAAATAACTCCTTTTACCCCATTGACTAAACAATAAATGATAACTTTTTTTGTTCACAAATTAACGTTAAGCGAGGAGATACTTAAGAAATTTCCACTACTTAAAAATAGGCTAAATCTTTTAGAATAGTCATATGACCAAATCGACCTCATATAATATGAAATCCCTCTTCTAACCTTAAATATAATTACATTCACCCTATAATTTATCTCATGTCATCTTCTCTCTTCTCACTCAATAATATTTATCTCAAACGACACCATATATCTTCACACACAATTGAATCGACTATTTCCCACCCCACTCACCCCTTTCTCCTTTAAACGAAAAATTAAAAAATCGAGATGTACTTTCTAAACTATTTTTAAAATAACTGACACTTAAACATTCCTCTTCCTCTTTATTCCCACTATTCTTCCTTTATTCTCTCTCTCTCTCTCTCTCTCTCTCTCTAACTTCCACAAACTTAAATACCAATAGACACACCATTAGAAAAAATGAATCGCAAAAAAACTCTTCGATTTATGGGTAGAAACCTTCCATCTTGACTCACTCGATCACCGCCCGCAAACTACCCTTTATTCGTTAGAGATAGGCCATCATGAGATCACATTTGCCGCCCATATCGATTCAAGCTCAACCCATTTGGAGATGAAGATTTTTAAATTTTATATAGAGTTTGAGAATTCTAAAGTTGTAAATCTAAGAGGTTTGTTTTCTTTACTATTTAATTCACTTCCCTTGTAAAGATTTCATCTTGCCTTGGTTACTTTGGTTTGTTACATTACTCTTTGCCTTGGTTCAGTGGTTTCCGTTGTAGAGATTTCCTTTAATAATTCAACTCATTGTAGATTTATTTAATTTACTTTCTTTTTTTATTATTTAAATTTAGTCAGTTGATGATATATTTCTCTTTTATTGTATTCAACTACAATATTTATTAATAGATAAATCACATTATAAATTATTATTTATTTTTATTTTTAATACAAATGAATTGTCAATTTGACTTCATACACTAGACTTGATTTTTGGAGGAGTAATGATTAAAGGGTCATTCGACAATTAATCTCCCCATTAACCTTCGCCCCCCTTATCTAATTTATTGTAATCTGCTATCAATGTAATTTCATAAGATCTTTATAGTTTTTTAGCTTTATTCCGCATATTATCGATCAATTCTAATGATATTATATTTTATATTTAATTCTTTTGTGTTGTAAATGTACTGTTTGATGAGACCGCATAAAGAATATGAGGAAGAATATATTCATATATAAATGGTTTGTATCTATTTTATTCATATATAATTTTGTGTCGTATTACAATTTAATTTCTTGCAAAATAATAATATTTTTTGATTAATCAGGACAAACTATTAATAACTTATTTTTACAAACATCTATCATTTATGTTATTTAAATAATATTGTGCTTAGCTTATGAGAAGAAAATGAAGAAGTGGAAAAACAAACAAAAAAATAAAAAACAAAGCTTATTCAAAAGTACAGTTGGATAAGGCTTATTCAAATTAATTTTCTGAGTTTATTTTGTTTGTTTACCTTTTTAAAATTTGTATTCCATGTTTTGCAGGTTCGGTTAATTATAGAAAAAAATTAGTTTTTTCACACAAAATGATGAAGTAGTTTTATTGTATTATGATTCAATTCTTAAAATTTGATATCCCAATGTTATGGTAGTTTTACATATCAAAGTCGTGGGATTTAAATATATGACATGTAGGAAAGCATTGTTTCCATGCTCTTTTTATCGAAAATAATTTAATGGTTTTCATGTAACGATAGAATCGTTAAGCAATTATTCAAATATACATAATATATTATGTATTTGTTTCACATAAATTAATTTATTGATTTATGTCAATATATTTTGTGTATATGTGTATCAAAGATTTTACAAATGGATCTAATGACTTTCTCCCTTCTTAAGTTTTGGACTTAATTCATGTTCAAAGTGTATTTCTATCTAGTTTCACATGATTTTTTTTTTATTACAATATTTTATACGTATTTACTAGTAACACATACAATTGATATGCATTTCATAAGTGGTAATGTATATGTCTACTTATAATGCCTAGTTTCCTACTTTTAATGCTTAAATTGGCTACCCAGATATGGTCACACATGCAACGCATGAGGGCACACCCAGTATCTATAAAAAGGAGTTTTGAGGTCATGTACTTGTTGACGCATATATGGGATTGGCTATACCTTTCTTCTAGAAAAAAAATTTCTTTTCATTGTAAAACCCTTGAATGTTCATGAAATAACAACAAGAAGACTTCAACAAGTCTGTGTTCACAACATTACACAAAAATGAAGCCCGTAGCTACACAAATGCACAATATAAATTTTAATGTATCTTATAGGGAGAGGTCTAAAAGAAAAAGAACCAAAGTAAATGAAAAACTTGATTGCACGACGTTTCCCTAACCAATGCATTCTAGGCAAAAGTTAGTGCAAAAAAATGAAAAGAAAATAATTGACCTCTAGAGAACATTTGGACCAATAAAAGGAAGTGTGATTTGTGAAAAGGAAAAGTAATTAAATCATTGCCATTAAGAAGTCATCAAGATACATTGCGATGTCCATTTTCGGTATGCAAGATAGGCACAATTAAATTATGCATGTTATTTCTTGAATACCTCTTACATTAAGAGAGGCAACATAGTTTCATATCTTAAGATGTGAGATTAGTTGATCCAAAACCGAATTTGTTAAGAGAAAAGACCTTACAAATCAAAGAGTTTTATGATTGACCCAAAATCCAATATTTACCCGATAGCCCCAACCGAACCAAACTCAAATTTTCTCACGATGTGAATTATATTTGGCATGGCTCCATTAATGATATGTTGGAAACTCGTTATAGGTTACGACCCGACCCTATGGTAAATTTTATTTAATAATTTACTTTGAGACGAAGGCAATCCTATGATTTGATCTGTCACGTCTATAAGAATTGAAATTAATTTTCATGATATCATTTATGAGACCCTGTTCCAGTGAAAAAATTTTCCAACCAGAGAAGGACATCTAAAATGTCATTCATGAGAGTTGGAATATTAAAAATTATTTGTGTAAGAGGTAATTCCTCTTGAGAGTTGGGATATTACAATACAATCGGAGGCGTAACCTCTATAGATATGATGATAAACTACTAACCCAAATGTTCTTAACAATCACCAGAAAGACACATAATATTGTATATAACAAATACTCAGATAGAACTCACGAAACACCCGTGTATAACTCAAACAATAGTATAAGAACCTCAGAAACAACTTAATCAAATGGAGAGAGACGTAAGCACCATAGATACACCTTGGCAGGCGGTCAACACACTAACGACCATAAATTTCTCTGGTCACTAATACAAGCTTCGTAATAAATATTAATGGTGGTTGAATGAAACTATATTTTGTAATAACTCTTGTGCTCCCAGGGAGGGTATTTTTTTCTCTCTAGGAAGAATTATCTCTTCTCAGAAGCGGTTGAGGTTAATAAATAGCCACACACCTATCCCGAGGTGCCTCAGTCGTCATAAAGATGAAAGACATTCCCCTCGTACTTTAAGTAACAAACATTAATTTCTTGATGTGTCAGATCGGTCTATGTCCTAGGCATTAAATGCCAATGAGAACCTTTTATCCACTAACTACGTCAGGTAGCTGTCACGTCAGCAGTTTGTCTACCGAACCACCTAATATCCCATCAAACTACTAAGGTGCACTCAAATTATGTTTGGGCAGGAGGTACGTAATGTGTGACATCACTCAAAGTAGATGTGACATTTAGTAGAGGGTTATTTGGTCAAGGCCAAATGTAAGATGGAACTCAAGCTCACCATGTGTAAGTTTTCTCGGAATATGACCTCTCGGTGTTTTAACAGTGCATCTAAAATGGTTAAGACAAGCCTTAACTCTTCCTTACTTTTCATTCCTCTAAACCAAATCCCTCTGAATTTCCCATGATGAGGTTATTTGGTAGAGCATGTAAGCTCTCCTAAGCCCTGCCAGAGTTGGTCTCTCACGAGTACCATTTGACCTCACACTCAAAGTTACAGTCGTTACAACTTACAATCAATATAATAAAAAAAATATAATTTGACTAGATAATCAAAATGAAAATAAAGATGAGCTTTCTCGGTAGACCTCCTCGCCAGTAGCCTTAAGCTTCCTCGTTGAGCTCCATCACTGATATTCTTCATTGCCTTCTTGCTTATTCCTTCAATCATTTTCTTGAGATTCTTATGTTAGGAGGGGGAGTTGTCTCTAATCATAAGATTACTTTCAGTCCCCATCTATACTTGTCCCTTCGTGTAGATATTTATTGTGAGCTAAAAAAATATCTACACGAAACTTCCCAATCCAATAAACCACCTGTTATCCCTGAAAAAAATTACTCTCAATACACCTGAATTACAGTCGTCGTCGTTCTGACTTTTCAAAAAGGAAAATTATCCCCAATGTACCTAAGTCAAAGTTCTCAACATTTGGGCTTATGGAGAGGGAAATCGTGAATTTTTAACTGTCGGTGAAAGCTCGGCACCCATTTTCTGTGAGTATCCTCCATTCGATGAAACTCCATATCTTTAGCAAAAATTCTTTCAGATGTATCTCAGCGTGTTTTATCGTCATTTGGGCTTGTAGCTAAGCGACAACTTTCACTTAAACCTTTGGACATCTTTTTTTTTTCATATTTGGCCCCAAGTTATTACTTCGCCTGGAAATAACGTTCTTTCTCTTCCACGCGTGACCTCATTAATGACACGAAGTTGTCTCTTCAACTTCTAAAGTTGTTCCTAAAGTGCCATGTGTCCTTCGAAATTATTACGGACGACAGAGCACGTGCTAGCATGGAAAACTCAAGCGTTTTAAAAAAAATCAAATGACTAATACTTCCATATTAAGCGTTTTATTCTTTTCTTACCTTTTATTTGCCTTTGACTTCATCAGAGCTTATATATATAGAGAGAGAAATCCATTTCCGTCATTGTTAACTTTCTTCCAAGCCTTGAGCTTTGAAAATTTTTCCCTTTCCTCCATTATCACTATCTTCAACCTTATCTTTATTTTGTTTCTCAAAGCACCACCTTTTTCACATTTCAAGTTTCTTTCATGGCTTCTTCAAGCGTCCCCACTGTTCCAGTCATAATTATTGCCACTATTATCGCCTTAGACACCGTCCTCGTGGCAAAATAGGAATAACTACGTTTCTAACATCACTCACCCATCTTTGGCCAAGGTAATGACATTTTCGGTGAGTGCAGAACCTTCTCTACCAATGCCAAGTGTGACCCAATACTACTTGATGACGAGGACACTGATGATACAACTTGGGACTTCTTTCCCCCAGAGGGAAATCTGAGATTTTAATTGTGCCATGGGGATTTCCTTTGTTCCCAAATCGATTTAGAAGGGCTTGGAGGTTTCCCAGCTCACTTTACGGCTTGGACTAGCAACATCCAGTCTACTTATACTGATGCCCTCATGAAGGTTGGGCTCATCGTGCTTCGTGGTTTGGGGAGTTTACTCTGTCAAAACATAACGTTGCTCTCCAAGTGTTGGTGCCTCGATGGAACACAGCACTACTCACACTTTTTTTGGCAGCATGGGGAGAACTCAACATCACCGTTGAGGACGTATGTGAATTGCTTGGGGTTGAGCCCACAAGTACATCATCTTACTACAACGAGCCCTTAGATGCCAAAGAGATAGTTGTGTGTGCGAACTTAGACCAAATTTACCAAAGTTGCACAGGAAATTTAAATAAAGCCACCTTCACTGCTCTCATTAGTTACTTCTTCCATGCATCCTCTGCTTATAGTAAAGATAAAGACATGCCCTTAAAGTAAATTGCATACATTTTGGTCGTTCTTTCTCATTTTTTCTTGCCCAAGAAACCCAATGACAAGCCCCGAAGGGACCTAAGTAAAATCTCCATCAGATTTTTAAGAAGGATCAACCTCCCACTAGCTGCAATGTCTTTGGGGTCCTTTTATAATTGGTGATATGGAGTGTTCCCTTGGTAGGTATAACGAGGCCAATTTTGCCAATGCACTTCTCTTAACGGGTTTTATCTATACTCATTTCCCTGATATTGATCCTTCTAAAATAACTCTGCCATTTCAAAAAAATATCAAACTCCATCGCTTGATCCGTTGGTCGAAGAAACACAACCGAAGGACATCTTACCCACCCTTGATAAGTGCAGTTACTTCATGTAGAGGACACGTTTTGAGGAGACTTTTGCTCACTCTTGGTCTTTCTTTCCTCGTGAGGCTAGAAAGATTGAAGTTATTTCTAAGGAACTTATTGTTGAAGATCCCTCATTAGTTGTGGTGCTTCAGATATCTCCAAATTTCTTTTGTTCATACACTGAGTGGAGTACTACCTCAGAAGCCTACAAACCCAATCATTCTTCATGTTAATTTGGCTTCGATCAAGATATCCGTTACTATATTATCAGTCTTTTGATCCCAAGGCAACCTTTTTCAAAGCTTGTTCTAGTTATACCATCTCAGGCACTTCAACTTTATGTTTTACACTTAGTGGTAAGGTCATCATTCCTTGTTCATAAAAGAAGGGAATGTGACTTCCTAATTTGCGATAAAGTACTGGCCTA
The DNA here is from genome assembly GCA_949130495.1 of Sambucus nigra. Lineage (NCBI taxonomy): Eukaryota > Viridiplantae > Streptophyta > Magnoliopsida > Dipsacales > Adoxaceae > Sambucus > Sambucus nigra. The sequence continues at coordinate 27,817,665 of OX422217.1, read as the reverse complement.
TATAATTGACGAAGATATATGAGTTCATCCAAAGTCCTCCCCTTTATCCCCCAGTGTTATCATTTCCCCCTTTTGAGCTTAGCCTCAAAGGTAACTCTATTCTGGGGATTGAATTCCCTCTTAACAGTACACCCAGGGATCCTCCAAATGATTTACTTACTTACACCCCTATAGGAGTCACTGCTCAAAAAGCAAAGAAAATCCTACCTCGAAACAACCTTACCCTACCATTTCTGCTGAAGGTTCTCCTGACGAGGGGCCTTCTCAGTCAACCCCCATGAGAAGAGTGGAAATTCTTCTAAGATCGTGGAAAAAACCACGACAGGTCTTCCTATAATTAGTGGAGTTCCCCCTCACTAAATTCCTCACAGAAACCTAAAAACATTAGAGGCTGGCCAAGTTGAGATGGCTCGGGTTATGGCTGAGTTTGCGAGAATCAATGTTGTTATACCTCCCTCATTTTCTTTCCCACCAATTTCCACATCTCCCACGAGGGGAGCCACCTCGCGATGTAAAATCTCTAAAGGAGCACCTAGCACTAGTGGTTCTTCACAATGAAAAAAGACTTTGGTCACAAAGTTTTAGACAAACATGCTTACGAGGTACACCCAACTCCCGTTCCTTCAAATCCCAGGACATCCCCTCCTTCACCTTCCTCTGAATCTATAGAAATAGGTAAGGACCAGTTGACGCCCCCACGATTCCCCTACCACCTCCTTCTCCCATATCTCTTCAGAGACCTCTTCTCCAGTTGAAGAGGTAACTTGACCATTCATAACTCTATGTTTCCCCATATGATCAATAAGAAATATTTTTCAACACTTAACATAAAATAAAAATGGTCTTTATCTTTGTAGAAACATCAATCAAGTGGATATTCTCCTCCTTTAAGTCCAGTTATGGGAGGACGGCTTTCTGAAGTCGTTGTACCTCCTTATTCTATACAAAGGAAGTTATTCACAAATCTACCGTATATATTAGCACCAATAAAGCCTCCCCTAATCCAAAGCAGACTCCCTTAGTTTCTTTTCAGATATCCCCTTTGCATGTGCTTCCTCTGACAGTGGTTCCAGCTACTTCAAGCCCTACAGAGGTAATAGTTTATCCCTCTGAAAAATCTTTTAAACTTGACAGATTCAATACTAAGTGTTATAGGTGATTTGGTTTTTAGGTAATTATTTCTTCATTGTCCATAGCACTTACTAGAACGTTACTTCACTTTCCTTTGGTGAAACCCATCGCTGGATGGGCCCTTCCCCCATAATTATCAAGGTAACATTAACATCTTTGTGTATTTGCCCCCACGCATGTGGTATGTCTGCTACCTAACACTTAGTTATTTGATGCAGCCTTCTCAAAATATTTCTTCATCTTCTCCCCCTATTGTTCCTCAAGGTCAAGAAGTTGCACTTGCCTCCGCTTCTTACCCTGAGGTTCCTTCGACCTCCGTAGTGACTGAGATTGTTGAGTGCCATAGAAGCTATGGTGGAGCCTTCTCCCGTTTTCGAACTCATGCCCTTTCATGGGGAACCTGTTTCGCAACATCCTGAGGTTCCTCGGCCAGAAGGTCCATCTGAGGTTGTTTGGGGAACTGAGGATATTGTTCCTCCATTAGTTCCTTCTACACATGTGCCAATTATTGAGGTAATTTATCTTTTCCTTTCATTTACATAAGTTAGCGTTATGCATATATTCAAAATAAAATGGAAAATAACTCACACCAATTAGTGACTTAGCAACATTTATAATATCACACCTAATTGGTGGTTTAACAATGAAAACCTCTTGTTAAGATTTTCTCAAAATCTCACACTTGCGTGGTGACTTAATAATGAAAATCACTTGTTGAGATATTTCTCAAAATCTCACACTTGCGTGGTGACTGAACAATAAAAATCACCTATTAAGATTTTTCTCAAAATATCACACCTACATAGTAACTTAATAATGAAAATCACTTGTTAAGATTCTTCTTTTTTGTGTATATCTCATTTCTGGTCATGAGGAAGACCACACATGCCCAAGGGCAACCTCATCATGCTCTCTCGTCAATTATTTCACCACTCTGAGAACTTACTCCCATGAATGAGTCCAACAAGAATGATTGTGGTTCAATGATTAACTTTTTGGCTATCAGTGAGTCTGGATGTGAGGTTCATCTGTCGAATTTAGCTCCTTATGAGTTCTGCCTCCAGGTCCTTCAACAATCTCCCTAAATTAATTGGCGAGCAACTGTTCTCTCCCCATCCTGAGACCTTTTTCGTCGAATGCCTACAATCTAACTGAGTAATGATGAGCTATAGGATGCACGTATGGCCAGTATCATCATAAAGATTATAAGCACCCACACAGTTGATCTCTCTAGGAGCCCCATCAATCAACACTTGTTCAACTTGAGAGAATTAAATAAGGATGGTTTTCACTTTAGTTGGCTGATCGACTATCTAAAATTGATGAAGGACGCTCGATTAGAGAGCCAGATGGAGCTTTATCAAAAGCACTTTAAAGCTCAATAATCTGAGGAAGCTGCCCTGGTGGATATGGTGTCTTTACGTGAAGCATCCTCCTAAGAGGTGAAAGTGGATGAGGAAGCACTAGCAAAAGCAATACAAACACGAGACGCTTTGACCATTTAATGCACTCAAGTCCATACTAGACTTGAGAGTTCTATCGTAGCCTAAAAAATATGCCTTCAAACTTCTTCGAGCCTACTTAGGGACTTCTTATCTTCCCCTGATCTCCGGATTCTTCTAGGATAAGGCCTTTTGAACATTCATATATTTTTTATTGATTTCTTATATGTAATTTATGAGCAGTAGTTCCCACACTTGTCGTTCTTGACATATATGAAAAGAGAGTTATTTTGCCATATCATGTATCAAGTTGTCTTACAGTTTTCTTCAGCTATATTACCATTGTAAACAAATAAAACTCTTACATTTTATAATCCATTATTTCTCCTTCTACCTTTAACTCCTTAAAAGAAAAGTAACAATAATGAACTTTAACATAGTAGTGGACAGTTTTAAGATAAAATCTCAACTTTGGTGGCGTAGCTCTAGATATGATAGACCTTTAACCACTTGTTATTAATATTGAAAAATTTATCCTCTTCTATCTTTGAGATTGAGCGATAACCTGAATCGTGAGCCTCCATCACCATACAAGGTCCATCCTAATTGCCAGCAAATATGGGCAATGAGCTCCCTCTAATCTTCTTCACAGATGCCTTAAAAAATAAGTCCCCTTCCATAAATTTTCTTGGTCTCACCAAGTTTTCATATGCCTTGGAAAGTTGTTACGTATATATTTTGAAGTGTTTCATCACGTTATCTCTGTGCTCATTAAATGCTTCCAATTAAACATATCTGATCTGAGGGAGCATGTTGCTTCGTAAGGCATATCTGGCCGAGAGGACTTCTAACTCTACTGGCAAAATGGCTTCATCTCCAAAGACAAGTGAGAATGGTGTATACCCCGTTAGTTTTCTCTTGATTGTTCGATAGGCCCACAAAACTGCTAGAATTTTGTCATTCCACGACCCTGGGAGGTCTTCCATTATTTTGGCCAAGATATTGACCAAGGTCTTGTTAGTTTTCTCTGCCTGACCATTGCCCTTAGGATATGTCACTGTTGAGGTATAATGAACAATGGAGTATTTGTTTATGATCATCGTTACCACTTTGTTGGCACATGTGGTTACAATATCAGAAAAGATAAGCCTTAGAATCCAAAATCGACAAATTATGTACTCCCTGATGAAGTTTTCCATCACACCTATTATTGCTCTTTTCAATGATATTACCTCAGCCCACTTGGTGAAGAACTCTGGTACAACTAATATCTAGATTTTTCCTATCGAAGATGGGTGTATTTCCCCTACCAGATCAAATGCCTAAGTATGGAATGGTTAAAGAGTAGTCAATGAGTGAAGGTCCACCAAAGTGGCATGGATCATATTTCCTTACAGTCGACACTCTTTGCACTGGCGAACAAACTCAACAGAATCTTTCTCCATGGTTGGCCAATGATAATCCAAGTTCATTAGTTGGTCATATAGCTCTGCTCCTCCAATATGATCTAGCTCGTGAGCTTGCTTTAAGACTTTTATTTCTTCCTCCCTTGTGATGCATCGTAAAGGCTTATAGAAGTATCCTCTATGATAGAGATGCTCCGCTTTAATGTAAAACCATGGTGACATCCTCCTGATCCCCATAACATCCATTTTTCAAAAGAACAACCCCATCTTTGATGAAATCAATATGAGGTTGTCTTTAATCTTCTTGAGCCTCAACGAGTGGCATTCAACTGCCTGAAATAAAAGTTAACATTTATCAGACCCTCATTGTACCTCCGTTGCATCTTACTTCATCATTGGCTAGAAGTATCCCTCTAACTGGATTCTTCTATACAGAGGATCTCAGTTATCTTTCAGTGTTCTTCTTACGTCTTTTTTAACTTGCGTTCTTCTTCCTCTAGCCCGATGCATCTTGATAACCATACTCCCATGTTCTTATAATACAGACTTCTTAAGCTTGCAAAGTATTTCACCAATCTCTAAGTTCCATCTTTTCTTCTACAAACTCCTGTTGCTTCCTGGTCTTACTTTTCCAATCCGATTCATCTTCCATAGATAAGATCGGCTGTACAACCGAAGGATCTGTCCTCAATTAGATTTCCATAGTAGTTGCATCTTTGTTCATGGCCACCTTCTACACAATAGTGGCATAAGCATCAGTATGCTTATTCATTATTCTAGTATGCCTCCTTATTTTAACTTGATGAAATCATTTGATCAATATTTGGATGGTTATTTTATAGGGCGCCATACTAAGATTCTTCAATGTGTATTATCCATTTATTTGCTTAACCACTAAGTTCGAATCACCTTTAATATATAGTGAACGGATGACCCTTCGAAGGTCCTCTAGCAGTCCCAACACTAACGCCTAATATTCTTCTTCATAATTGAAACAATGGAAATCTAATTTGTAAGAAAGGCGAAAATTCCTCTTTCCCCTAGAAAGAATATCCCCTACTCCCCCTTTTTCTTGCGCGGATGAACCATCAAACTCTATAGTGCATTCTTCCAAGTTTACATCCAAAAAATTAGCCTGTAAATCATCTCCCAAAATATTCTCATGAGGTGGCTCAAATATCCCTAATGGAAAGATCTCTAACAAGTCTGCATATGTTTGGATCTTGATTGCGCAAGGAACCACACACTTCAAATCATACTATCAGAGAATGAGGAACCACCAAGATGCTCTTCCAATCAAAATAGTTCTTGTTGATAAAAACTTAATAGGGTCTCATCATATTACAATATGAATTGTGAAAGATAACATATAATGTCTAAGTTTTTTAGCTATAAACACTATGGCTAAATAATGCAGCTTTATGCTAGTGTACCTCGCCTCAGGCCCATATATGATCCCACTTAGATAGTAGACTGTTCTTTCTTTCCCATTAGTCTGTTGTGCCAATAGAGTCCCGATAGTCCTGGTGGTAGAAGTAAGGTAAAGCTGTAATGATATCCCCACCCGAGGAGGAATCATCATTTATAGAGAGATGAGCAACTTCTTTAGCTAGTTGAGGGATTCTTCGTGAACTTTTTCCCATTTGAACTTTGTGCCCTTTCATAGTAGATCCATTAATGAATGAGTTATCTCAGCTAATCTTGGTACAAAGCTCCTAAGATAGGAGACTTCGCCAAAAAAAATCTTGAGCTCCTACACAGTTCTTGGCCATAACATTTCTAGGATCGCTCTCTGCTTATCTTAATCCACCTGCACTCCTTATCGATCCACCACGAAGCCCAGAAACTCCCCGCTCATTACCTAAATGTGCACTTCAACAGATTCATCCTTAGCTTGTACTTTATGCATCTGTTGAACACTTTTGTCAAATTATCTAGATAGGGATTCTCCATCTTTGACTTGATGAACAAATCATCAACATAAAATTCTAAGATATCATGAAAATAGCCATTATTATTCTCTGGTATGTTTCTTGATCATTCTTCAACCCAAAAGTCATTACTTTATACATAGCATTACTCAATGGAGTCCTGAACACTGTCTTCTCTGCATCAATTGGTTCCATCTTGATTTGATTGTACCCATTCATGAAGCTATATATTTTATGTCCAGTAGTTGCATCAATTAAGTTGTCAATGGAGCGTGGTGGGAACTCATTTTTCAAGCATGCTCTATTCAAATACCTGAAGTATATTTATATTAGTATTTGATTCTTGTCCTTTTTACCCATCATCATGATTCTAGACAAACAAATGGGGTGTTGGAATTATTTGATAAACCCGGCCATTAATTTGTAACAACCCGCCTAAAATAATAACGGGTGGCCAGCCCTATACTACATTAAATCAGGAGTTTCAGATGGTCCAGTCTCAACATCAACTGTCGGTGCTATATAATATAGTACTAACTACCCGATATCATATAGGCGGGATGTTAAAATTTAAATAAAATAAGAAACATACAACCAACTAGCACTATAACACCACCAAGAAGAAAAGAAAGATGCATGAAAGAACTAAGATAAATAAAATGCTAGAAATAAAATGAACTAAATAAATACAACCGAATGTACTACCAAAAAGTAGACCCGAATAAGCTGTCGGGTCACAGCCAATACAATAACTGAAATGGAATAAATATAAACATGTATATAAATATCCCTTAGGTACAAACCCGATATACAACATGAATCCTACCTAGAATTTTAAAGAAGTAGGAAGCGGCTACATGAAACATCCCGCAACAGTCCGCACCTGTCACGGCTCCCAAGACTCTGGATAGAAAGTCATCCGGCATCCATGCGGTACGATACCTGTGGTAATATATATATACAAGGAGGAGAGAGAAGTAAACGGGTCAGATCCCCGATTGTGAAAAATATTTAGCAAGTGTGTTAACCGTGAATAATAATTATCGGTGCACTTATTTCATAATTAAAGTGAGACCGCACTCTCGTGGAACCCCAACTCACCTCTCATCCAAAAGCGCGCACCTATTCGCGTCCTCAAGTTTTAGTTAAATTACCCCCATATTTATTAGGACAACCTAACTTATCATAGGCCTAGCCTATACCCACGAGAGCTACTTTCCCATCGTAATCCAAGGATCCACCCTTTTCTTATCCTACTAGATTATGATTACCAACAGTTATGCCATAATAGGCTTAATGGATTCCGATTTATAATTTAATTTATCATAATTCTTAATAAATTACCCATATATATATATATATATATATATATATATATATATAGGCTAAAATATAAGAATTAATTTCTAAATATCATGCACATGGAATATTGGCAAAACTTCTCTCAATCTCAAAATTGTACTACGTTTCGTGCGTGGGGAGTCTCGCAAAGCGAAATCCAAACAAGGAACCGCCCCGTTACACTACTCCTGACAAGGTCAAGACCAGAGATCCGATATGCGATATATGTGATTACTTCTCTCAAATCTCGACATGGCACTGCGTTTCGTGCGTGAGGTGTCTCGCAAAGCGAAATCCAAACAAGGAACCACCTCGTTACACTACTCCTGGGCAATGTCGATCCTAGAGATCCATAATTCTTAACATACAATTTAATACTACCTTTACTACTAAAACTTTAAACTACAATATGAAAACAACTAAAAATCTCCAATAATATCCTTGGTATGATGTAACCGAAGTATTCCTCAAATACGATACATCAACCCCCAATAAATCTGGTACACCATAATCATCCAAGATGTACCCCATAGAAAGACCATATCCTTTCACCTAGGATATATAAATATATATATATATATATATAGGTATTTTATTCTCACCATATATATATATATATACCATCATCCATACCCAAGACCAAGTGTACATACCATATATGATGTACAGCGGCCATGCACATATAATACCCAGCTATATATAGCGCCGATAAAACTGCATCAATGCTATCATCTTCCCAGAGTCCGGCTCACGTAACAATTGGGGACCACCTGGTGGGGATCAACGACACCCACCTCGTGACAACTCACACACACGACGTCCCGGGAAGCGGTCATATCTCCAACCGGCAATGAGACGAAACATGCCCGCCACGTCTCATCCCAAAATATATATCTATCGTATAATAACACACGGGACGACTATGACCTAGGGAATATCCACACCCGGCTCTATATGCCAGGATGCTCACCCTCTGCGCGGAAACTTCCCAATGATAGCATGAGCGGGGTATGCTTAACCACATAAGTATATATATCGCTCACATGCGCAATATACATACATCCATATGATCCCATCATATGATCCAATATAGTAAACCATCATATACGGTTTAAATATCCATACCAAGTATGTCCACAACATAAATATATCCATATATTCATATTCATATTCATACATAGATATATGTACATATATTCACAAATCGCTACATCATTACATATACAAACTAATTCCCGTTCATATGTATAAGATATATAAACTCGGCTATAAGTATACATAATCCTCAATATACAAGCCATCACCACAATTTCCATTAAATTTACCTCGATATGTGAATACAATCTCTCACTTGAAACATATTCAATCATTTTTCCTATGATGAATAGTCTCCCAAAACCATATGTATATATCTATACATATATTTTCAACAGTAGGGTTATCACCCAAGAGTTTGTGTAGGAATCCATCACTACACATTTCATCCATATTCAAAAGTAGATAGTGTCCTTTAGTAGTATTTTACCATAGGCACACACATGACTTAATAGTCTAAAACCTCAATTTATTCCAACCTCGTTTCAAGTATTGGAATCTCAATGGTCATATCCCCATATTTGCATGTAAACTATCCTAACTAGAATTTATGCTACCGCTTATTCTAATCGATAGTACGATCCCAAGCCGTTCCCAATTTTACTTATGGTTCAACTAATTTTATGAACCCTTACTCCTATTGAGTTATCAATTGTTCCTTAGTCTAAACATTTCTAAGGATATGAGACCCCTCACTCTTAAAGAGTATGTAACCATTCTCTTCCATTTGGCCCCGAATTGTATCTTAACAATATCCTATTCTTACTAGGATTTGACATAAATGTCGGCCTAGAAATTTCACAACATACATGGATATTTCTTATCCAATTATTCCAAGAAGTCCCCACCATCATATACTAAGTGAGAGACCCCCTATAAGTCACCAAAAGATATCTCTTACTTCATAAGAGAGAAACCAAAATCAACAAACCCAACCAAAATCGGCTAGAAGTCCTCCTAGATAAAACCCCTAAAACAACCATTAAGCAAGCCTCTAAGAATAAACTCCAAAAGAAAAAGGAAAAAGGATTTCCCATTTTAGGGCTAAAAACAGGGGACCGGTCCATCGGTCACAGACCCCCGGTCGACCGCGGGTCCAAAATTTTGCCTACGAAGGAATGCAGTAGGCCTTTTCCTTAAGGCGCGATCGACCGGTCCCCTGGGAGCGGTCGACCGGCCATACCGGTTGCCTTGGCCGATTTTCCATTTTCAACAAACCCACAACCCTCAAACACCCAAATATCATCACCAAGCCCCCAAATCTTTAACCCAGTAATATTATTAACAAGAAAACCCCCTCCAACATATCATCCCAACCATTTATATCCCTTAAACCCAATTATAATCTTAGATTTCAAGATTTAAACCAAAATTAGGTTTTGATGCTTACACCCAAAAACCATTTCTTTACCCCACAAATTATGAAATAGAATACACAAATAGCTATTTAGCAAGATTAAACACTTGCCTCAGATTTGTAGAGGTTGGATCGTCCTCGATGTCGCGGTTTTGGGCCGGAATCTCCAAGCTTTCTTCCTCTCTCTCCTCTTCCTTTCTTCTTCTTTCTCTCTTCTTTCTCCCTCTAGGGCTTTTTCTCTCTTTATCTAAATGAGAAAGTCTTGATTCGTAAGCCTTAAATCCTTTAAAACAACAAACCCAGTTTTAAATGTTAATACACAATTTAAATGACTCGTTTACTCCAATTCGAGCCAAACATACTTAAAAACATTCTGGAGCCAAAATAAAACCCAATGACAGTCATTTTGACTATCTCGACCCTTCTGGGATCGATGGTACCCTCAAAATAATCATTCGGAATACTTTGAAATATTCTCTATTTTTGGGCCTCAAGTCCCAAATTTTGAAATTCTCCAATTTATTTAAATTTTATTTTCCCAAAATATAATTTCTCAGTCTCCAAAAATCGAGGGTTGTTACATAATAATCGTTGCATCTCTTTCATGATTTTCAAATCTGGCTCTGACTTGTAAGTCCTCGTAACTTGGTTCACTCGTATGGTTGAAGGCATAACGTTCGCTTCTTCATCCATCCTATCCATCTCAATGCATTTCCATTCAAAAACATCTTTGTATTTTCGAATCAGCTTAATCGAAGCCCCTCTTTTCTATGCACTCGGATCTTTTGAAATAAATATGGGCCTTGGATCCTCTCTATTTTTGGCTAAATTAAACTGCTCCAACTTCTGAAATTGTGATTTTGGGTGATCAGTTATACGCCCAGGTTCATCTTCTACTTCTTCCAAAAACTCATGTATGTTGGAATTATCAATGACCATACACTGCCCTTGATTATCGACCAGAAAGCACTCATACTCCTGGTCATCCTCTTCGGCATCTTCTTCAATAGTTTCTTTGACTGCTCGCTCACACCTTTAGAGGTGATAGACCACCCTTCCGTGTTTTATTTGCACTTTTGTGCACTGACAGTTGGCCCATGCAGCTACCTTTCGCTTCCTCTCCTGCAAGGCTTACCCTAATATGCCTCATCAAAATATTCTTAGTGCACTTTACCATTTTACCTCATGTTCAATGTGATCAATCCTAGGCCTCATTTTATCTCTCAATTTCTTAAAGATAGTTTGAGTTTTAGGTTTCGCATTGTTAACTTCGTTAACTCATTTCCTTCCACCTATTCCTTCATTGTGATGATTATTCATTGGACCCATCATTTCTCTTATAGAGAGGACTCTAACACCCTTCACATGCCTTGTTAAAACTAACACATCGTCTTCTTACTCTGTGTAGAATGAAACATCAACCAAATGATCCTGCTCATGAGCAAACGTCTTTTTGGTTGCTCGTACAACAATTTTCGTTCCTTTTATATTTACTTTGGCGCACCGGTGGTATGTCGAAGGGACCAAGCCATAATTGTGCATCAACACCCTTCCTATCTAAAGATGGTAGGAAGTAGCACTCTCAATAACATGGAACTTGATATGTGAGGTAAGATTTCCCATTACTATCCCCACATTTACATACCCAATAGATTTTGAAGACTGGTTATCATAATCGAAAATCACCAAAGGCATTGGTATCAACCTAGCCTCGGAGATATTGGAAGCATAAAAGGAAATCATAGGCATGACATTTATGGAATCTCCCCCATACATAAAATCCCTTGCAAAGCTTACCTTGCTGACACTTACAGTCACATACAATGGTCTGTTATGAGCGAAACTCACTACTCTATTGGCGTCAGAGAAACTTACCTCAGACAAAAACTTCCTTACTAGCCTAGCCAAAGCCCCTTTCCATCTCAATGATGGAACTGCATTCTTCCTGACAATATTCAAGATTGCCTGAGTGATTTCCAACTTAAATTCTTAGGGAATCCCCACCTAATATAAAAAATATGCGAACTTGGGTGACTGAAATATAATTTGGTATTCCCGTCCTGGATCCACATAATGGTTGTCAACATTGTACACTTACTCAACGTCCCTTGCACTTACCTCATCGTAAGCTATCACGATATTTTCCATTCTCCTTGTACAATATTTTAGATCTTCTTTAAACTATTCCCGTTCTACCATCAACTTTTTTGCTTCACGTTCAGCCTCCTCGTCATATTCCACCACTATGTTTGCCCCATGCACGAGTAACTGACTCCTTGTGGGATCTACAAACTTCCAGCTTCAAATATTTGTTGATGATCTTTCTTAAGGTGAAACATGACGCTATTGAATGACTAATCTTCCAACGTATTTGATAATATTTGGGGGTTGCTCTCCCTTCTAGATCTGGCTCCGTAGATGGAGCATCCTTGGGCGCATAAACTACCCTTCCCCACAACATAGCATTATAATACCTAACAGCCTCCTCAACGATGCAATACAATAGTGGTGGATCTTCTCTTTCTCTACCAAACTTTCTCTTATTACCTTTATTTGGCTCTTTGGCTCCTTTTTCTCCTCCATCAGCATAGCCCACTTGCAGCTGTTGGCCATGCCCTCTCACGGGTTATGCTTGTTTCATGAACATCATCGGTACCACGATGGGAATTTAGCGCACCACCAGAAAGATATTCCTTACAACCATTAGAAACGTTGCAAAAGTTCCTTGGCGCGCCTCATTTATCAAATGGCAAATGTACTCCGGGAGTAAACCTTCAAGCAGATTTCGAGTAACTTATACTCTTTGGCCTCCTCTATCATATCAAGAGACATTTACGTTATCCTTTGAATGTACACCACAGCATCTTTGCTTGGCCATTACTTCTCCCTGGCCAACTGCATCAGAGTGAACTCATCTTTCACCAGAAAGAACTTCTGGACAAATAAAATGTGCATTTCCTTCCACATGGAAACACTCCTTAGACCCAAATGAGACTATCACATATATGATTTATCGGTGAGTGATTTAGAAAACTCTCACAAATGTAACCTCTTGTTATTGTACTGGGCCCCCAGATGTTCCATGAACCTTTTAACATGTTCCTCAGGATTTCCTTTTTACTCGGTATACTTGTCAAAGATTGTTGACACATAATCTTTAGGGTAATGTTACTCATTGTACTTCTCTGGATAAGGAGTACAAAAATCATCATATACTGAAGCTACCTCACTGGCTGACTGCGAGGAAGTGGTTATCATTTTCAATATCTCCTTTTGCATCTCATTTATCATTTCCTCCCAGGGAGATGAAGGAGCCTTATCTGTCGTTACAATACCTAGTTGAGGATCTATAAGGGTAACATTAATCGCATTTGGTTCCCCCACCGTTGGCACAGTAGTGGGGAAGGTGTTCATGGGGACTGCTCCTATTGGAACTGCATTTTGTGGCGCCCCTAGAGCCACCATTGGAGTAATAAAAGAGTTGGGGTCCATCGCACCCCCAAAGGCCATTGCTGCCATGGGAGTTTGCAAAAACTCCATAAACTTACCCATCATATGGGACATCTGTATTGGCCCTATCATAGCTCTCGTGGAAGCTTGTGTGTACATAAGGACTCATGTTGTCGCTTGGACTTTGGGGATCTCCACCTGAGGTACACCTTTTTTTATTGATTTAAAGCTCCCTTATTGCTTGCTCTTCCCTCTATTGAACCTCATCAAATATAAGGACACAATTAACATTATCTTGCACCATATTTCTATAAGAATGCCTCCCTAACATAGTCGCTAAATGTAAGAGGAAAGTCCCCTTAAGAGTTAGGATATTACAATACAATCGTAGGCGTAACCCATATAGATATGGTGATAAACCACTACACAACTATTCTGAACAATGACCTGATAAACACATAATATTTTATATAACATATACACAGATGGAACTCATAAATCACTTGTGTAAGGAACATCATAAACAACTCAGTCAAAGAGAGAGAGAGAAGTAAGTAACTTAGATACACCTTGGAAGGTAGCTAACACACCAATAGTTATAAATGTCTCTGATCACAAACAAAAGCTTCGTAATAAATATTAATGGTGGGTGAGTGAAAATCTAGTTCGTAAAAACTCTTTCTCTCCCATGGAGGGTATTTTTCTCTCTCTGGGCATAACTCTCTCTTCTCAGAAGTCGTTGGGGTTAATAAATAGCCACACACCTCCCCCGAGGTGCCTCAGTCGTCATAAATGTGAAAGACATTCCCCTAATACTTTAAATGACAAACATTAAATGGCTGATATGTCAGACCGGGCTAGGTCCCAGACATCAAATGCCAATGAGCACCTTTTAGCCATTAACTACGTCAGGCAATTGTCACGTCAGCATTTTGTCCACCGAACCACCTAACAGCCCCTCAAACTACCAAGGTGCACTCAAGTTATGATTACATAGGAGGTACGCAATGCGTGACATCACTCAAAGTAGATGTGACATTTGGTAGAGGTTTTTTTGGCTCAAGGCTCAATGTAAGATGGAACCCAAGGTTACTCTATGTAAGCTTTCTCGGAGTATGGGGTCTCGGTGTTTTACCATATTTATCTAAAATGGTTGAGACAAATCCTAATAATGCCTTACTTCTCAATCCTCTAAACTAGGACCCTTTTAAGTTCCCACACTAAGCTTATTAGATAGACCATGTAAGCTCTCCCAAGTCCTGCAAGACCTATTCTCCCGCGAGCACCTGATTCGGCTCGAATATTGCATATACTCACCATCTTTACTTATGCATTTTATCCCCCTCGGGTACCTTAATTCCTATACTTAGTCTCTTAAACCAAACAGCCTTTATTTATATGTTTACATATTTTACGAGGTATAATTGAGATTTTGTTGGTATTACGAGGCTTAGTGTGAAGTTCGGTAGCGTTCCGAGGAAGTTTCGTCATCAATCGCATGTACAGGGGCATTTTGGTAATTTCAAAATTTGGGTTTCTAGCCTAGTGTCTTCACAGAAGTTGAATCATTTTGAGTCATCTTCGTGTGACCACTGATGGTGCGCGATTCCGCTCAAGAACGAAGAAGTTATGGGATTTCTCGCGAAAGAAGAACAACACCAAAACAACTTAGGACAAATCATTTTCTTTTATTTTATGTTTATCTTTTTTACCACTTTCTACATGAGTGGGTTTTGTGTATTTGAAGACATATCTTTCATTTAGTTAGTTTATCATCTTTTTAGTAGTGAGGTTAGAGGAAGAAGGGTTTTGGAGGAGATTTTTGGGTTTTGCTTTTCTCTCTCCTAGGGTTTCACCCAAATGGGTTTGTAAGTTGCTACTCATCATCTCTCTCTTTAAATCCAAGCTTCCATTATTGTTTTTCTTGGTTTGTTATTTGTTTACTTAATTTTTAATCTTGATTTAATTGCTTTCACTTACTTGCTTTCATTTAATTAATATCATTTAACATGTTTTCTAGCTAATTTAGTTTAGGTTGTGATTGATTGAACTCACATTGGGTTAATTTGGTTGCTTTGCTTTGGTGATGGATTTAATGAGTTTAATTAGATTGGGTTGTTCTTGATTTTACACCTAGGAGATTTAACGGTGTATATCATGTATGCGTCGTATTTACGACCTTGCGTGTATAATTTTCGGGTATTTGTTGACACTAAAATCATAGTAGGCTTTTAAGACATTTTAGGGGTGACAACTCTAGATTTAATTAATTATTGAAATGAGATTCGGTCTTGTTAAATTTTTCGTCCCATGTAATCATTTATACCAATTAACTCGAGGTGAGTAATATTAGTCGCAATCTATTGTTTTTATTCTCTTTGTTAATCTTAGTTTAAACACATGCCTAGTATTATCCTTTCTTTTGTTAACAATTATTTTTTACACTTTAATTCCTTAAGTATTATATCAATATAATTCTAACAACTAGTCTTTATGGATTTTCAATACCCAAACTGGCCACTATACTCCCTTAAAAGAGTATAGCCAATAGTTTAGGTTTTTGCATAGCGGTGGGAGCCGAGCATAACGACCGGCGTATATCTTTATACACTTGCACGACGATTTTCCCCTGTTATCAAAATGGCGTCGTTGCCACGAACTTGTTCTTTTTAGAATTTAATTTATTTACTATTTCTTAATATTTTTTCTTTCTATTTGTATTCTCTATTAACTATTTTTGTAAGACTTCTACATTTGCGCTCCAAGAAATGCTTGAATTTTCGGCCACACATCACTTTGTGGAGTTTGCCACATCAAGTCTTCTTTGGGTAATTCTCAAAATTCTCCTACTCCTAGGACTTTTCGTCAATACTTACAAGCCCAAAGAACTGAAACATCTAAAATGACTTTGGGTGAGTATTACGAAAGTCAACTTATGGATTACGGGAATTTTGAGAATGATCATTTCGATGTTGAGCCACAAAATCCTTATAATAAGAATGGTAAAACTAAATGAATTAGCTTTCAAAATTCTTATGATAATGATTTTGATAATAGCTCCGAGGATAGTTTTCAAACTTCTCATTATCAAGAATTCGCTCCTCCACCTATGACTTTGCGTGAGGAATTGCGCATTCTTGAAAATGAAAATTTTGAAAATCGTTATCTGGAAAAAAATTATTGTTGGATGCATTATTATAATCCAAAGATAATTTTTCTTTCGAGGCTTTCGAAGTCGAGGAATGTTTTCAACCAAATGAGGATTTTGTGTCTACTTTGGAACAAACCATTCTTAAATTGACCCGTGGTTTAATAGAGAATGAAAATGAGGATGAAATGGACGTAGTATCCATTTTCAATGAAATGATTTCTTCTTTGATTCCCAAAGAAGAATATTTCATTGAAAATGATCTTACTTCCTTCGAAACTCAATCATCAAGATATGATAACTCGTCTCTTGAGATTGAATTTCTTTCTTCCCCATCTTCGAACGAGATCGCACGACAAACTGATCTCACACGAACGATAGGCTATGTCGTTTGAGCGAGCACGCTTTTCCAAAAAAGTCCGTTTCAGCATAGAAAAATTCTGCATTTGATAAAAATAATTTCAGACTTCAAAAAAATGTTTTCTTAAAAATTCCCAAATATTTATGCAAATATATACAACTCCAATAAATCATTTTACTGATAATGTGTCGTGGATTTGTGGGAAGCGGTTGAGCAGCACGTCGCATGATGCATGTGTGAAGATGATGGATGCATGGATTCGGATAAAGGCTGTCGAGGATGATCGTGATGATGTGTCAAATGTAGCGGTATCAGACATACAAATAGTGATCTAGGGAATACAGAAAATTCCTAGATTCTACCCGAACATTTATAAAATTATGTCCTTACACATTTTGTATGACGTACAACATAAGACTTTCCTTGACGTGCATATTTTTTTATGTGTAAACAATTTAAGTCAATTTTTTACATTGTTCTAGTTCAAGTCCATGCACGAACATGGTAATAATGAAACACAATTTTTTAATACCAAAGTGCACTTAGGTCACTCACAAACAAATTTTAAACACTAAAGGACTTTTGAAAAATTTTAAACACTTAAGTTCACTAATTCTCTTCTTGTAGAAATCCACGCTAGTGACATAACAATTGGATCTAATTATAAAATGTCCTTAAACATTTAAAAATTGTCAACAATTGTCCTAATAGTAAATTGCCCCTTTTTAACGGCACGATATCATGCATGAACATGGGTGTAGTACATATTTTAATTTCAATTATATTTAAAATGGAGTTACTTATTTTAATTTTATTGATACAAAATATTACTTTATAATTTTGCTCTTTGCACATTTTTGTATGTACATCTACTAACTTGGTTCGATTATAACACTAATAGTAAAAGAAATATGGAGAACATATTATTCATGAATATCATATGTGAACCAAAAATGAAATAAAAATATGTGATATAGTCTCCACAGAACTATACCATCAGAGTGCTTTCAACAATGACTAACCCATAAAAATTTCATGTTCAAATATATTATCTTGCATAATTATTGTTTCGTAGGATTAAATGGATGCAAACTACGATTCGATAGAGTGTGTGCCCTCCCGGGGTGTCCAGGGATTCCATTGTGAAAGGCGAGTCATCTTGTGTCACCACAAATGGGCGCACTTTTCTTGCCAATAATGGTCGCGTCAATAAGGAACTTGTGCATCTTTTTCATGCGACATTTGAGGCTATAATGAAGGGGGGACATTAAATACGACCATGGTGTCGGAGTGAAGATATGCACCGGGATCCTCTGGTGGTCCGAGTTTTTTAATGTTGTTATTGTAATGGGATTTTTTTCTTCCTTTCTTTCTTTCTAATTTTAGTGCATTAACTTTCAGTATTATATTATATTAAGTTGTGTTGTGAAATTATAAAATGGTAAATGATAATGTAATTATTGGTTATTTATTGGATTATGATGCGTGTGACCCTCTATTTTTATAAAATCAAATGTTCGCCATCAATTTATCTAGTATTTGCACTTCAGCCCCTCTATATTGTTGTGACTCGCGACATAATTTCTTTTAACTTAATTATTGTGGTAAATATTTTTATTTTTCTTTGGTTTGTATAAGGCTCACGTTGACTACCTCGAGGATCGCTCCAAATTGGGGTGATTTATTTCTGGCCCACTCTTCGTCATAGTGTCTTTAATTTCATTGAGGACAATGTGCATTTCAACTTAGTGGGTGTGTGATTATTCATCTCAATTTATTTTTCATCATCATGAGCCATGTTCAAACTTATTAATTCTATTTTTTAATTTAATAAAAAAATAATAAAAAATAAATAAATAAAATTCAAAAATTATTTTCTTTATTTCTTTTCTCTTTATTGGGCCTTTTGCCCCATTTTCTATGATAAATTTCAATAATTTCTCGATCCAATAGACAATTCAATGATGCATGTTCTCGATTTTAGAAGTTATTAGACTTTGGCCCTCCAATCATTAATATTATGAATAAATTTATGAATTTAACTTTAATCCCATGAGCACATGTACTTTTCTTGCTTAATTGATTTGGTTAAAGATTTTTATAACTCGATAATCTTTTATTGCATTGTATATACTTACATAAGTGAGATTCGAGACATACCTTCATTTGTGAGTGTTATACACTACTCTTTCCTCATTGAAAACGTTAAATTCATCAATAATCTCACTATTCTTTCATTTGATCATTAATTAATTGAGTTATATGAAACGTGTTACTTGAGTATGATTTTCAAAGTTAATTTGACTCGAGAATTGCGTATATCATAGGCCCCCTTCGTTATAGTACCCATACTGATCTAGACCTCACCTTATATGTTTTTCCTCGTCAACCCCTTTTATCCTAAATATAGCGTTCGTTTCATAATCATAACCAACTCCACATTGGAGTTATAAACCATACATCTTACCTTCCATATGATACTTGGGATTGAATGACGTTCATGTTACATGGTTGCAATTAAGCATGTGAGAGTGAAAAAATGAAGAAAAAAAAGTGTATTGAAAAAAAAAAAAAAAAAGAAGAGAAAAAGAAGAAAAGAAAGAGAAAGTCGTATATGTTGTATATAGTGTTCAATAACCTTTCTTGCTTCCATTGATATATTCAATGCTTTTTAAGGAAGTTATTTTTCGATTTTAGAAATTGCCCACAATTTTCCATTATCCCAAGTTTTTCATCCCCAAACAACTTTGAATCCTTTCATTTCATAATCTCAAACCCAAACCTATATTATGAACCAATAAAGTCCTATATGATCCTAGGGTGAATTCAATTCAAAAGTTTAAATAGTTGCGATAATCTGTGCAAATATATTTGCCCTCCTTTAATGACCGTATCTTTCATTGAGATTACATGTTTTTATTTTTATGTATATCCTTCTTTATTAGTGACATGCGCGCGGCCTTGTTTTCATTTACATTTACTCTTTATGCCCGCATGTCCCGTGTATTACCTCCCATTCATAATGATTTCATTTGTTGAGCGTAATGCACGGTGAGGATTGAGATATATGCACGCTTTAATGTTTACTGTTTACATAAGTTTTTGCCAAATAATACTTTGAATATTTTTACTCCCCTCTCACTTTTAAGGTTTCAATTCTATGAAGTTCGTTCTATAATGTTAATAACTACGAACTTCTGAGTGAATTCGTTCACTATGCTAATAACATGTTTGAAATCTTTTTCGTTATTATTACGCTTGTCACGTGTGGTTGGGCATGTTTTGAAGAAATTTAATGTTTATGGGTCTCATCCCTGAAAATCCTCACGAGAAAACACTCATCCACTAGGATAACCTAGGGGTTTAACAGCTTATTTCATATGCTAAATGAAATCGTTCGCCCATGAAAATGACATTTATCTCCTTTGTACATATCTCATTTCTTATGATTTATGTGTAGTTCTTTTTTCTTTATATTTCATTAAGAGGGAGCTCGAATATTGCATATATTCACCTTCTTTACTTATGCATTTTAGCCCCCTCGGGTACCTTAATTCCTATATTTATGCTCTTTAACCAGAAAATCTCTATTTTATATGTTTACATATTTTGCGAGGTATAATTGAGCTTTTGTAGGTATTACAATGCTTAGTGTGAAGGTCGGTAGCGTTCCGAGGAAGTTCCGTCGACAATCGCATGAACAGGGGCATTTTTGTAATTTCATAATTTGGGTTTCTGGCGCAATGTCTTCACATAAGTTCAATCCATCTAATTCATCTTCGCGTGGCCGCTAACAGTGCATAATTTCGATCAATAACGAAAAAGTTACGGGATTTCTCGTGGAGGAAGGACAAAACCAAAACGACTTAGGACAAATCATTTCCTTTTATATTATTTTTATCTCTTTTGCCACTTACTACATAAGTGGGTTTTGTCTATTTGAAGACATATCTTTCATTTAGTTAGTTTATCATCTTTTTTGAAGTTAGGTTAGAGGAAGAAGGGTTTTGGAGGAGATTTTTGGATTTTGCTTTTCTCTCGCTTAGGGTTTCACCCAAATGGGCTTGTAAGTTACTATTCATCATCTCTCTCTTTAAATCCAAGCTCCCATTGTTGTTTTTATTGCTTTGTTATTTGTTTACTTACTTTTTAATATAGATTTAATTACTTTCACTTAATTTCTTTCATTTAATTAATGTCATTTAATATGTTTTCTAACTAATTTGGTTTAGGTTGTGATTGATTAAACTCACCTTGGGTTGATTTGGTTTATTTGGTTGCTTTTCTTTGGTGATGGGTTTAATGCGTTTAATTTGATTGGATTGTTCCTGATTTTATGCCTAGGAGATTTAACGGTATATATCATGTATGCGCCGTATTTACGACCTTGCGTGTGTAATTTTCAGGGTATCTATTGACACAAAAATCATAGTAGGCTTTTATGATAATTTTGGGGGTGACAACTCTAGATTTAATTAATTGTTGAAATGAGATTCAATCTTGTTAAACTTTTCATCCCATGTAACCATTTATACCAATTAACTCGAGGTGAGGGATATATGTCGCAATATATTGTTTTTATTATCTTTTTTAATCTTAGTTTAAACACATACTTAGTATTATCTTTTCCTTGGTTAATAATTATCTTTACACTTTTATTCCTGAAGTATTATTTCAATATAATTCTAACAACTATTCTCTGTGGATTTTTTATACCTGTACTGGTCGCTATACTCCCTTAAAATAGTGTAGTCAATAGTTTAGGTTTTTACACAGCGGTGGGAGCCGAGCATAACGATCGGCATATATCTTTATAGACTTGCATATCGACTTTCCCCTATTATCAGTATTGTTTGACCACACACTCAAATTTACAATCATTACAGCTTATAATCAATATAATCAAAAAATACAATTCGACTAAGTAATCAAAACGGAAATAACGATGATCTTTCTCGGCAGGCCTTCACACAGGTAGCCTTAAGCTTCCTCGTTGAGCTCCCTCACAGAGCTTGTTTGCCTCCTCCTTTATTCTTCCTTTAATCCTTCTCTTGAGGTTATTTTTTTAGGAAGGAGAGTGGTTTCTAGTCACAAGATTACTTTCAACCCTCCTTTACAATGTGATATGTGCATTTGTCAAATAATAATTCTCTTTTGATTTATCATCCCATCATCTTTGTCAATGGAACCTTTTTAATATTTATCAAATCACTTGATTGTTGGTGTCTATATAATATAAATATTCGCCAATGGGGAAGCACCATGTGGAAATGTAAACCATTTATTGCAGTTAAGAAATGTAAATGGCTAGATTAATACAAATGGCTAACACAAGTGATGGACACATGTCAAGACCTTATACACGGGGTAAAAACATGAATAATTTCTTTAAGGGCATAAGTGCACATAGACATGATCTTTTAAATGGGTAACCACCCCGTACTTGTAATAGCAATTTCATGGAAAATGACTCTACCAACGAACGACTCAAGGAAGATCGGAACGAAGGACTCTTCAGCTGAAAAATCGATTTTACTCGTTTAAACCCTTTTCTTTATTTTCTTTACAGTTTTCTAGCATAGCTTAGGATTTCTTTTTTGAAGTAGATTATAAGGTAGCCTTACTATAATTTTCCTTGAGATTTATATAAAATTCTTTTGCTTTAATTCCAAATTATCTTTACACTTCTTAGTCTAAACTGTTTCACATTCCTTTGTGTAAATTGCTCTACTTGTTTTAATTTTAAATTAGTTTAGTGAAAGATTATTTGACTTCACTATTTTAATTATATCAAATCTTCTTTTTATCTATTTTTTAGGTTTTCCTTAGTCCTAGTTTATTTAGTTTTAAAAACATATATAGCACTCACTAAAAAGTGTTCTTAGTTGAAGCGTTGAACGGTACACAATCACCCTATTCTCACAAGGTAGGATAATCAACTGGTTGGCAATACCATAGCCTTGCCTGACACACTCATATATAATAAAACACACACACATCTCCAACGAAGCCATGGAAACAGTTTGTACTCACACAACCCTATTGAATCGTCTTGATGGAGCCAATTTTCATAATTATCCTCAATCTTTAGAGACAAAATGATCATATGGATACAAAGCTACTTGTAAAATTTAAAAATTACAAAAAATATGTTAAAATGTAATTTAAGGTCCTAGACAACATTTTTTAAATAATTATTTCCTTCGAATTTTTTTTAAAATAATGCTTTACTTTGAAAATGTCTGGTCCAAGAGAAAATTTCTCCAAGACTTTAAGACTCTCTAGTGTGGACTGCAATCCTAAAAACACTTTATCTTGTTCCAATAACTCCTTGTGATGACCACGTATCCACCTTCATTCATGACACCTTGACTAAAAACACGTGGGTCATCTTTTGATTATTTTCAGGCATACACAACACCATATATCAAAGATGGTCACAGACCTAGGCCGTGACTAGGGCCATTGGTCATGGACCTAGGTTGTGACCATTTTCTCTGTGACCAAAAATCGTGGTCATGGAATTCATTTGTGACCCTAAATGAGGGTCACGATCTCCACTGTGGGATAATATTGGCTCCATGGTCACGGATATAGGTCGCAACCCCATGGTCAGGGACCTGGGTCGTGATTCTACATGGGACGATGTTCAAAATTCAATTGAATCAAAAAAAAAATTATGCACCTCCCTAAAAAACTGTATTCAACAACCAATTCATACACAATTAAGAAATATTGCAAATTTTCATCATATTCTCAAATCAGGAGTCCCGTGACTGGGCGATTAGTTCCTACGAGTTTTATTGGTTTTGTGTGAGGTGTTCGTCGGGGTTGTTTGGGGTTTGTTTTGGGTATTTGCCCTCTATGGACATGTTTTTAAGTCTAAATCTATATATTTTAAAATTTTCATTATGCTCTCAAACCGAGAGTCCCATGACTACGCTCTACCAGTAACATTGGTTATGTGCAAAGTGTTTGTGCCTCTTACGGGTCCCTTTGGAGTTGTTTTTTATTTTCACCCACGTTTTTAAGCCTATGTCTAAATATTTATAAATTTTCATTATACTCTCAAATCGGCAGTCTCGTGACTATGTGGTCGATTCTTACTAGTTATATTAGTCATGTATCAAGTGCTCGTGCCTCGTACGGGGACGTTTTAAGGCTATTTTGGGTTTTCGCCCTCTATGGGCGTGTTTTTAAGCCTGCGTAGATATTTGTAAAAGTATTTATTACTCTCAAATTGAGAGTCATGTGACTACACGGTCAGTTCTTATGAGTTACATTAATCCCATGGGAGGTGTGTGTGCCTCTTACGGGACCGTTTGGGGGTTATTTTGTGTTTTCACCCTCTATGGGCATATTTTTAATCTTAAGTTTAGATTTTTGTAAATTTTCATCATACTCTCAAATTAGGAGTCTCCTGACTACGCGATCAGTCCCTATAAGTTACATTAGTCTCGTACAAGGTGTTCATGCCTTTACGGAGCCGTTTGGGGGTTATTTTGGATTTTTGCCCTCCATGGGCTTGTGTTTTAAGCCGAAGTGTAGATATTTACAAATTTTTGTTATACTCTTAAACCGGGAATCTCATGACTACGCGATCAGTTCCTAGAGTTACGTTTGTCCCGTGTTAGGTGTTCAATCCCCTTATGCACTCGTTTGGGATTTATTTTAGCTTCTCACCCTCTATGGCCATGTTTTTAAGCCTAAGTCTTAATATTTGAAAATTTTATCATGCTCTTAAACTAGTATTTTCATGACTACGCGGTCAGTTCCTATGAATTACATTGGCCCCTACAAGTTGTTTGTGCCTCTCACAGGGCCATTTGGGGGTTGTTTTGAGTTTTCGCCCTTTATGGACATATTTTCAAGTCTAAGTGTTGATATTTACAAATTTTCATCATTACTCTCAAACCGAGAGTTCCATGACTATCGGTTCAATTCCTACGAGCTACATTGGTCCCATATAAGGTGTACGTGCCCCTTACAGGGCCATTTGGGGGTTGTTTTGAGTTTTCACCCTCTATTGGCATGTTTTATGCGTAAGTCCATATATTTGAAAATTATTTCCATGCTCTCAAACCAAGAGTCCAATGAGTACGTATGAGTTACATTAGTCTTGTGCAAGGTGTTTGTGTCTCTTAAGGGGATGTTTTGGGGTTATTTTGGGTTTTCGTCCTCTATGGGAATGTTTAAAAGCCTCAGTTTAGATATTTTCAAATTTCATCATATTCTCAAACCAAGAGTCTTGTGACTACACGATTAGTTCCTATGAGTTACATTGATCCCATGAGAGATGTCCGTGCCTCTTATGGGGTTGTTTGAGGGTTATTTTGGGTTTTCGCCCTATATGGGCATATTTTAAGCCTAAGTGTAGTTGTTTTATAATTTTCATCATACTCTAAAACCGGAAGTCTCATGCCTATGCGGTGAGTTCATAAAAGTTATATTAGTCTCGCATGAGGTGTTCGTGCCTCTTATGGGGCCGTTTGGGGGCTACTTTGGGTTTTCTCCCGTTATGGGCAAGTTTTTAAGTCTAAGTATAAATTAAATTTTCATTATACTCTCAAACCAGGTGTTCATGCCTTTTACGGAGCCATTTGAGCCTTGTTTTGACTTTTTGCCCTTTATGGGCATGTTTTTATGCCTAAGTCTAGTTATTTTGAAATTTTTGCCATGCTCTCAAATTGGGTGTCCTGTGAGTACATGGTCAGTTTTACGAGTTACATTTGTCCTGTGCGAGGTGTCCGTGCCTCTTACGGGGTCGTTTGGGGGCTGTTTTGTATTTTCACCCTATATGAGCATGTTTTTAAGCCTAACTCTATATATTTATAAATTTTCATCATATTCTCAAATTGGGATTCCCGTGACTATGCGAATAGGTACTAGGAGTTATATTGGTCCCGTGCGAAGTGTTCGTGCCCTTCACAGGGTAGTTTGAGGACTATTTTGAGTTTTCACCCTGTATGGGAATATTTTTAAAGCCTAAATGTGGATATTTACAAATTTTTGTCATACTCTCAAACTTGGAGTACATTGGTCTAGTGCGAGGTCTTCATGCTTCTTACGAGGCTGTTTTGGCTTTTCACCCTCGATGGGCATATTTTTTAGCCTAAAGATATATATTTGAAAATTTTCATCATACTCTCAAGTCTAAAGTCCCGTGACTATGCGATCAGTTCCTACGAGTTACATTGGTCATGTGTGAGGTGTTCGTGAACCTCTTTACAATCGTAGTTATGATGCTGACAACAATTGGTTTGTGGGGGTTGTTCTTAACTTTTTCTTTAATTCTTCAATTTTAATGCCATGTTTTTCAAAATAGTAAGTATAGCAGTGCTACATGAATATATGACTGTACGATGAGTTCCTATAATTTACAATGGTACCATGTTATCATAGTTAATTCAGAAATCATACTAGACATTCATAATTCAAACTAAACATTTATAAATCAAACTAAACATTCATAAATAATTCTAAACTTACAATATGGCACCAATATCATAATACGATACAATTTGGATACAAATAATATTGTCAAGGGCCTATATAATAATATGATACAAATAGGATTGTCAAGGGTAAAATAATGTTTTGATACTCGATATTCCTCTAAATCAACTAAAAGATCCTTAAAATTAAATATTTTGGAGCCTTTAATGCGTCTGCTTGAGTAGTCATATCCTTTGGTGAATGCACAACAATAAACCAATTGCCATCATTTAAGCACTTTGAGTAGAATACCTTCTCTACGTTCTGAAAGGCACAAATAAAAGGCTCGTCAGCTGTAAGGACATTGTCCGCCATAGTTAGTATATCATATACCGCTACAAATGTGTCGAAGAAATGGGAAGCTATCATCTACAATCGGCGATCCGAATTTCAAGTCGACTTTAACAATCATGCCCAACGAGGACAAATTTAGTAAATGTGTTTTAGTTCCATTTACATTTTGCATAAAAGGTGTTAGGATATTTTTGTGAAATATAAAATATTTTTCTAGTTTGTGAAATATGATTTTTGAAATAAGTTTAAATGGTTTTTATTTTTCAAAAACATTTTATCATAAAAAGTCTTTTGGATAACCGTTTCTGATTTAGTGCACAGTTTGAAGTTTTAAGGTTTTCGTGATTTTTAAAAGACTGATTTTTTGGGGGGGATAAGTGATCGTCGTTCAAACGATGTCGCTTGTCGTTCAAATGAGATGCTATCTCATTCGAAGGATGTCGTTTGTCGTTCGAATGACAGGTCATTTTACATGACACGTCACCTTCTCAAATGTTTTTATAAATAAGGTGTCAGGATTCTAGAGTTTCGAATACATTTTGAGTGTTTTTGTTTATTCTCCAACTCAATTTAAGGGTTCAAAGTTGTGTTTTTTGCGATTCACAAATCTCAGACTCATTGTGTGAGTTATTTTGTGGAACCTGAAGCATATTTTTACTGGGAGTTTTGCTGCTGAAACTAGGTGCCTTGGAAAGGTACTCGGATGACCATGGGTGCCACTTACTCGAGTTAATGGGTTGATCAACTGCGTGTCATATGGAGTGTTGCGGTGTTCCTGAGCTGACGACTACGAATCGACACCTGCGGGTATTTCGTAAGTCAATTGTATTTTCATTGTAATCCGATTATAAACCATTCCGTTACAAATTATAGTGGAAATAAAAGGTTTTTGCCCTGGGGGGATTTTTTTCCTTAAATCTGTCTTTATCAGCTTATTCATCGCATGATTTAATTTGAGATTTGAATTAACACGTAGATGCATGTTCTGGGGCTAATTTAATTGGTATTTGGTTTTAGTAAATTTAGACATCCAATTAAATAAGTTTAAGTTGGAAATTGCAAATCTATTAGAATAAATATCGTACACGCATTTTCAAATTGGTATCAGAAGGGGGTTACGCTAACTTATCGCGTGATCCTGATTTTTTGAGGATTTATTTTTTATACAATTTGACTACTCACATCGTCAAATTGGTATCAGAGCATGTTACGCTAATTCATCGCATATTCTTATTTTCCGTAAACTTATGTGATATTGATTTTTGTTTAAAAAATCTAATTTTTGAAAGTTTGTCACAATGTTTCCAAACGAGCACTTATATAATCAAATGCCTATTTTTTATGGGTCCAATTATGCCTATTGGAAAGATCGTATGAAATCCCAGTTAAAACCCATTGACGAACAAGTATGGATGCTTTGTGAAAGAGGGTGGACTCCTCCCACTGTCACTGCTAATAACGTCACCTCTTTGAAACCTGTGTTGGATTGGACTGAAGATGACTTTAAAATGTATAATTTTAATTCCCGTAGTTTGAGTACTATTTCTAGAGTCGTCACCCCCAGCGAGTTCCACTGAATTATGACGTGCACCATGTCTAAAGAGGCATGGGATGTCCTCTAATTGACACATGAGGGTACGAACGCGGTTAAAGAATCAAAGTTACAAAATTTGGCCACCCAGTTTGAGACCATTAATATGTCTGAGTCAGAATGTTTTGATGAGTTTTATGACGTTTGTCGAACATTGTTAACTCGAGTTTTAATGTAGGTGAGCCTATTGATAACACGCGTGTCGTTAAAAAGATTTTGAGATCTCTTCCAAAATGTTTCATTCCTAAAGTCACTATTTTGAATTCACTGGGAAAGCTAAATTCACGTAAGTTACAAGAGCTCGTAGGAGACCTACAAACTTATAAGATTTACATGTTTCCCCAAACCATTAAGGCTATGGATAGAGGCGTTTCTTTTAAGACTCAAGTTAGAAAGAAAAAGAAAAGGAGAGTGTATGAGTCTGATTTGAGGAAGAGTTTAGCATTAACGATGTGGCCTTATTTGCAAGAAAGTTTCTCAAAATGAATAAAAATAATTCTTTCAATAAAAAGTCTTTTGAGAAAAATAAAAAGAAAGAAAAGGCCACAGAGGGCAATGAAAAAAAGAGTGAGAGAGAAAAGGAGGAAGAGAGTGGGGAAGAAGAGATGATTTATTTCGAATGTCAAGTCAATGGTCATAGGGCTTTTGAATGTGCTACTAGTCTAAGGAGAAAAGGGAAGAAAGTAGAAATTCCCGTCACTCTTAGTGATAGTTAGGTAGATGATAAGAAAGACGAGTTCGAAAAAGGTTTAGCTCAGGGGTTGTGTGTATCTTTTTCGAGTCATGTGAGCGCACCCACTTTGTGCCACGATGATAGTGTCCACGAGAGTGACGGTGATGAGTCGAGTGTTTATAGTGGAAATAAAATCGAGTTTGAGAGTGGAGATGAAAGTGAGATCCAAAAAGATTTTAGGGATTTGTACATCGAGACCTTGAAAACGAAGAAATATAACAGGGATTTAGGTCGTCGGGTTTTGAATTTGGAGAGCGAGAAGGAAGTTTTAATGAGAGAAAAGTGTGACTTGACCGACACGGTGTCTAGTCTAATGACAGGTGTATCCCAACTCTATAGTGATCTCGACCATGCCCGGGAGGTCAAAGTCCCTTTAGAAAACGCATCTAAGAAAGTTGAAAAGATGGTTCTCAACCCTGTTTTGGGTGGTGATGAAAGTTTAGGAAAAAGGTCATGACATTACATCCACTTCTTTTACTGCACCCGAGCCGGTTCCCACTTTGGTGATTGATTCACGTGTTTCTCATCCCAACCCACCTAGGCGTCCCATTCCTGTTCGGAAAACACGTCCTAGAATTTTTGAAAAATTAATTCCTAGGCTGGTTTATGTTTTCTCCCAATGCAAAAAGAGGGGACACCTTAGGGAATTAGTCTTACCAGGATGATACTGAATATCAAACTGGTAGTCTTTCACGAATTCTAGCCACCACCTCTGCCTCATATTCAGATCCTTCTATGTGAAGAGATACTGAAGTGACTTGTGAACCATGAATAAGGTCAACTTCTCTCCCAACAGATAATGTATCCATATCCTCAAAGCGAAAACGACTGCTGATAGCTCTAGGTCGTGAGTGCGGTAATTACTCTCGTGGGGCTTTAGATTTCTAGATGCATAAGTTATAGCCCTCTTCTCCTACTGAAGCACACCCCCAAGTCCTTGTAAGGATTTGTTAGTGTAAAATCGATACTCTAGTCCTCCCCTCAGCAAAAGAAAGTACGGGTGCAGATGTCAACTTGTCCTTTAGCTCGTCGAAAGCTAATTAACAACGATCACTCCAAATAAAAGGCACCCCCTTTCGAGTCAGATTCGTCAAAGGGCCCGTAATTTTTGAAAATCCCTTAAAGAAACGCCTGTAATAACCTGCCAATCCCAAAAAACTGCGCACCTCGGTAGGTGTCGTGGGCTACCCCCACTCCTTCACCGCCGATACCTTACTCGAATCCACAAAAATACCCTGGTCTGACATCACATGACCAAGAAACTGTACCTCCCGTAGCTAAAATCCACACTTCCTGAACTTAGCATAAATCTGGTGATCACGCAGCATCTGTAGAACCATACGCATATGCTCTGCGTGCTCCCCCTAAGTGCGCGAGTAGATCAGGACGTCATCAATGAATAAGATGACAAACTCGTCGAGATGATCTCTAAAAACCCTGTTCATGAGATCCATGAACACTGCTGGCGCGTTGGCGAGATCGAATGATATCACCCTAAACTCGTAAGATCCATACCGCAATAGGAAAGCGGTCTTAGGAACATCCTCCTCTCAGATACGCAGCTGATGATACCCTAACCTCAAATCGATCTTGGAGAAGTAAGATGCCCCTCTCAATTGGTCAAATAAATCATCAATCCTAGGCAACGGATACTTATTCTGTATCGTCACCTTATTCATCTCCCAATAGTCCACGCACAACCAAAGTGAACCATCCCGTTTCTTTCAAATAACTCCGGTGCACCCCACGGCGATGTACTCCGTCGAATGAAACCCTGACCTAGGAGCTGTTGAATCTTCTCTATCAGCTCACGCATCTCCGAGGGGGCATACGGTAAGGCGCTCGAGCAATCGGCCTCGAATCCGGTGCTAAATCAATTACAAACTCGATTTCCCTACTCGATGGCAACCCTGGAATTTCTTGGAACACATCCTCGAACTCCCTCACTACCGGAATTGAATCCAATAGAACTACCACCTCCTGTGAGGTCTCCTCCTCGATATAATAAAAGTGTGTGCGCGACCCTCCCTCAGGTAGAGGCATCTCTATTAGGAACATCTCTTGTCCCGAAATGGAGAACACGATTGTCCTCTCGTAACATCAACAGTCGCCCAACAACCTGCCAACCAATCCATACCTAGGATGACATCGTACCCCTCCATATCTAACACTAAGAGGTCCGCCGCTAAACTAAGCCTCCAATCAAAATGTCCATCCCTCGATAAATTGAGTGAATCAATGCCTCGCTGCCTACTAGCGACTCTACACTCATGCAGAGACTACCTTCGGTCCCTAATAACCCGACCCATTTAATAAATTGAGATTTAACGAATGAATGAGATATTGCTGTATAAAAAAGTATCCTACCCTCATGACCATGGATGAGAAACATACCCTCAACCGTTGGCGGCGCCTGTTGTGCTGGTGGATTGGGAACATCGCGTACGTTATACACACGCTCGTAGTGCATTTGGCCCTACTACTGCGGGGTTGGTGGAGCCGATGCTACAGGCGGCATCTGTCCCTATTGGGCACCCTACTGTTGGCCTTTGTCCCTCTCTGGGCACTCCCTCTTGAAGTGTCCTGTCTGGCCTCAAACAAAACAGCGTCTCTGACCATCCCCCTATCGTTGTCCCTGTTAGCCCTGACATGGTTGGCCCTGTTGCCCTCCCCCATTGTCCCCTTGGCCCTGACGGTCATGAGGAACCTTCTGCTGCTGATTTGGGTCCGGCTAACCCTGCCTAAATCCCTGTCCTCCCGGTCGGAACCCACCAGGCCTAAATTTTTTAGCTTGATTCCCTTACTGACTGCTAGTCTGCTGCTGAGTACCACTTGTGTCACTATCAACAACAGCCTTAACCTGCTGGCTCGGCTCCTCTACCCTCTTTCTCCCCTTAGCATGGAAGCGAGGATCCTGGAAATGTACAAGAGCAGCATTAACGACATTTGTATATGTCACCAATGCCGTATTACCAATCAAATGCTGCCTGATCCTCCAAGGCAGGCCATCCATGAACCTCGACTTCTTTCCTCCTCTTCGTTCACCTCATTTGGCAAAAAGTTCGCCAAACGGGTGAATTCCACCTCATAATCTGCCACTAAACTATCACCCTGAACTAACTCACTGAACTTCTTCCTCATTTCTGCCTCTACTTCTAGTGGGAAGTGTTTGCGGTCAAACCGCACCTAGAACTCGGATATCGTCCTCAAATCTCTCTCCTCAGCGATAGTAACTGACTCCCACCACTATAAGTCTCTCCCCGACAGACGAAAGGTATCAAGCATATGCTTCTGCACATCGGTACACTCTAGCATGCGCAGGTGTCACTAAATATTTTTCTACCAATCACATGCCTCTATTACATCGATGTTACCCTGTAACTCGGGTGGGTAACCCTTCTGATAGGTATCCCTAACTCGCTACTAAGAAGGTGGTCCTACTGGAGCCAGAACTGCTGGTGCCACTAGAGGTGGTGCCTGGGGCTGTGGAAAATGAGTTGTCATAGCTCGCATCGCTGTCTCAACTGCCTGAGCCACTATCACTGCCACCTGAGTAGTGGAGATCAATTCGGGTGGAGGTGGTGGTGGCGGTAACTGTGGCTCCTAATGAGCCTCCCTAAACTCATCCCTAGCCTCAGACCTCTCCGCTCTCTGTCTCTTTAGTGGCATCTGAAAATAGATTGAATCGTATAAGTACACAATTATACAAAAATCTAATAGCAAAAAAATGATATCTCAAAAGCGGAAAATGAATCAACAGTCCTAACAATAGGGCTCTATAACAATCGAATGTTACGCTGAAACGTAGTAAGCCGCACAGATCCTAAGGACACTAGAACCTGATGCTCTGAAACCATCTGTGACACCCCGCCTAATTAACCCCGGGTGATCAGTCCTAAATTAAATTAGAACATGTTTCTCAGTTAGTTCATTCTTAGCATCACTGTCGCCTTTTTAATTACTAACCACCTAAGTGAGAAAATTAGATTGGTGCCAAGTTTCATCTTGCCTTAATTTAATGAAATACTCATGAGAAAACAAAATAATTTGAACAATCACAATGAACTGAAATCAGCCATTCACAATTTAAATAAACTGACCGAATAAACCATCGGTTGAAATCCAATAAAAGTAAAGACAGATAGAGATAAATCTCAACAAGTCTGACATAGACTAAATAATGCTGTGAGCAACATGCTCGAGTAACTGATAGGAAAATTTTTATACTATAAATGAAAAGGAATGAGGTGTCTATCAAACTCCCTCAACATCCACATATGCTGCAGCAACGGATTTCTGGAATAAGTCAAGCCTGGCGTCCTTATGGCTGGACACCTAAAAGGTTTTTAAAAATATTTATAGTAAAGGTTAGAACCCAAAACATTTGGAAAATATTTAGCAAATGATTAACTTACAGTGATAAATATGTATGCATGCTCTTCATATTTTAATTAGTGTCGCACTCCCTTGAGGTCATCCTCATCCCTCCTCTAATGTGCACGACTAACGCCTTAATTAATTCCCCTGGTTATTTATCCCGTAACTAGATCACCGATATAACCCCTTGCGACCACCCTACTCTAATCGAGTATGCAATAATTGTGATTTCCAGTTATTACCAACATTAACTTAATTAATCATTCCCCTTTTTAAATTCATATAACCTTCACACCCGGTATACATATAATATAGTTCACGGCTTGTATTAATTTACCCGTATATAATTATTTATCTCATTATATACGTATAGTCATATTACAACATTCACACATATGTGGAAATAATAATTAATAAAGAACATCCTCCCGAGTAACAATTCACCGAATGTATATTCTCTAAAGTGCTATCCCACCAGGTGTATTCCCATAACCTAATTACCCCAAGTCATAATCGCACACTAACCTGATAAATAACATAAATATTTGAGGCGATCATATTCTTTCCCTGAAAGTGAGATGCCCCTCACCCATATAATGGATGCTATGACCTAGAGATATACTCGCCCTACACCTCAAGCTAGGGGATTCACCCTCTACGCGCTACCTCCCCTGATAGCACTAGAGTATATATGATAATAATATCTAGCCACTGATATTAATGCACACACCATATATATATACTATCACACACCGTATATATATGTATAGAAATAAAATACCCCGACTTTACCGTGTACTAAGTCCATAACACAAGCCTATATAAGTTATCATGAGTTTATGGTCCAACCCTGATTATTAATTAATTTACGCATTAATTATTGAAATTACTTTTCGTATCGCCCAAACAATATATCCGAACTCGCTCTCGTGGCCTGAAAATAAAATCATACCCGAGTCTAAATCCCAGACTCCGAATTAATTAGCATCCAATCTAAATTAATTTAACACCTTGGTGTTGCTCAACCAATATACCCGGACACGCTCAATCGATCCGTATTTAATAATTTTGGAATATTTTTCCCAATATTAATCATAGTGTGTCACACATAAATTCCCTCCAAATCCCAATTACTTTCCCTCATAATTGATTAGAATATATGACGCGACTAAGAATTTGTCTCAAAAGTGCGTTTTCTCTAGGCTCAAGTGCAAGCCTGTCGCTCAAGTAATAAACCCGGTAAGTCGGGATCGTATCCACAGGGATCAAAATTGCCAAATATTAATAGGGAAAGTTATTAAATCTTGAAATGATTTCTCAAAATAAATATAAAAAGATGATTAATGATTGGGAAAATTTCTAGTGAAATAAAAATTTTACTTAAGGAAAACAAACTAGAAATTGTGATAAAACTTAGATTTGACAAATGAGAGAAAATAGGGTAGGGTACAATCCCTCAAACCTTAACAAATTACTGTATAGAATACTAGAATTGTAAATTAAAATTCTTGACTAATCCAGTCTTTATAAATTCTAAGCATTACATATATGAAGGATCTAGCCCGCATCATATGAAATTAAAGATGTATATAAAGCGATGAATGATAATTTATACTCTCAAAGCGTTCTTAAACATCTCAAGTACCTAGGGCAAGAGAGATTAAAAGATTGACAATGTTTGTATGATTTTCATTCACGATTCAATCAATATTTTAATTTATTCTCTATTTTCTACATAAATAATTTGCTTTGGATTGAGTTCATGTACCCCAACCCTTGGGAATTTAGCTAGACATGATTTGGTTAAAGAACAAATTCATACACAAAATTATAGATTTACAAGACATTGTAGATAATTTACAAATAATAAAACAAGAGAATGGAATGGTTTTACTTGAATTCGGCAACAAGAAAGAAATTGGAAATCCTTACAAACTAGGGTTCATGAAAGAAATTGAAAACTTCTGAATTACTCTCTCAAAAACTAACCCTAGAATTTGACCTAGAATTCAACCTCCGCAAATGATGTAGGGCATGGGATTTTATAGCACAAATTCACACGAAATTGACAGCCCTAATCGCGTGTGGCACAAGTTTCACCAGCTATGCAGTCCAAAATCTGCACAATAAATGTCAGGATTTCACATGACCGGACTGGTCCGGATTACCCTCGAATCGATCCGATTTTCTGCCACCGGATCGGTTCTTTTTTTATTCTACCGGATCGGTCCGGTACCCACCGGATCGGTTCTGCTTCCATCGGTTTGCCATCCATCCGGGGTCTACTGGATTGGGACATTTCGAATCGGTCCGGTTCCCACCGGATCGGTCCGATTTTCTTCTGCTTTGACTTTTTCCCTTCAACTTTGACTGGCCATAACTTTTGATCTAGAACTCCGATTTGAGTGTCGTTTTCGAATTTCGAGAAGAACTTTATGCTTTTTCCCTTTGACTTTTCTTCCATTCATCTTCTCCTTTCTTCTGGTTTCTTTCTCTCCTTTCTTGCATTCCATTCCTGAAAACTTCATCAAAAATACACGAAAACTTGAGAAATTGTTAGAAACAGTCAATGGAGTGATATGGACTAAAAATGGTTCAATTACCTTGTTTGAGATATTAAAATCACTAAATTAAGGGGCTAAATTCAGAAGAATTTACGCTTGGTCAAATCACCCTAACTTAGGACTTTGCACGCCCCGGGCAAAGCAACTGAATCTAACAAAAATTCTACTCTTGAAAATTCCTTTATTTAAATAAAATTTCACTTTCGCAGGCATGCGATTGCATTTAGCGTATGCAACAAGGCTTTAAACCTCTAGGTTACCCTAGTAGGACGAGTTTTGTCTCGTGAGGGTTTGCAGTGAATATACCCACAAAATTCTTTATTGACTCAAATAAATATCAAAATGCTTAAAAATTGTACAATTCAAACTTTTCGAAAAATAATCACCATAAATTCATATTCAAATGTCTCAAACGATAGTGTGTGTGTGCAAAGCCAGAAATTAAACCTCAAATTTCCACCGATTGAGCATTACGTTACATTCCGAAAATTCGTTTTGATTCAAATTCTTACGGATGCATTCACAAACGAATTACTCGGATTGTGGCTATTTTCTCTCGGTATGCATGATATAAAGAGTAAATATAAAGGACACAAATTCACGCATACAAAATTGAAAAGAAGGAAATATATGGTGAAAATATCTCATCATCTATATACAGTTATTAGGAAACGGGAAACATCATCTCTTAATCACACCATTTTTATCTCTTTTATTATCTTTTCATGTCGTAGCTCTCCACGCAGTAATTAATTTCGCCATTCGAACTCAGTTAGGACTTTTCGAGTTTAAGGTGTAAAGGGTGAAAAAATGGAAATGGTAGGGAATGTTGGAATTGGAAAATTTTCTTATGATGTCCGTTTGTGCTTTTCCGGGCATTTGCTCATTTTTCTCTTTTTTTTTTATACCCCTTTTTATTGCACAATTTGGACTTACTTGATGAATTTTCTCAATTTTCACAATTCCGAGCTATTTGGGTTTTTCGGGTTATCAAACGAAAAGATAAATTTTATTTGGCTCAAATTGGGTTGCAAAGGGATAATTTTGTTTTTCAAAACTTTTATGGCTAATATTTTTGGGTAACAAACGAGGGCCTACTTCATTGTCCAAATTGCTAATCACATTACCATATGCATCTCGAGATTAATTAAGTTTAGAGATATATTTAGCACGAATTCCGAGATAACATTTCATACATTTCCCATAACCGATCAAAATAAAGGATTGAGATCATCAAGGACTTATTAAAACGCTGAAAAGAACTTTGAGTTAATCATAAACTCGGATTGATTTAAAAACTCATAAAAAAATTGAAAGGCTCGAAATCTCACCGGGTTTGATCCATCTCCACACTTATTCGTAAAGTCGTCAATTTTGTTTCAATTTCCATCTTTAGTCAATTTTGGCTTAGTGCATTATGAATTTTACAATTTGAGACTTCAAACAGAATAAAGGTGATATTTTTGAAAATTTTAAATTCCAATTTTTATTTATTTTGAACAAAACTATTTTTGGCTTTTTCAAAATTTTTCAAATTTTTTTTTTAGATACACATATATGCGAAGTTTTATGAATACGCACCTGTCATCTCCCCTAACTCAGTGATTTGCATTGTCCTCAATCAAATGGACGAGAATAATAAAGTAGACAACATTAAAAGTGCGATAAATAAAACAAGCAAATATCATATTAAAACTGTAGAGGACAACATAACTGTGGAAACAACTGTGTAAGCAAAAATTACAAACATAGTCCTAAAATCCGAAAAGGGAGAGGGGCAGCCTAAGGGGCGGGGGGGCGATGGGAAGGTCCTAGAGCATTAGGATCATACGGATTGTAGTAGTAAGGAGGAAGAGGGGCCTCGGGTCCCAACTGAAGACCGTACAAGTCCGTATGCATACACAGGACCAAACTCATGTCCTTCTCATGGGAAGTGACGTACTCGTCAAAATGCGTTTCAAGAGAGAGAACGCGCTCAGCCAAGCCCGTACCAACCGGAACATAATCCGAATCAGCAGTTTCATCATATTCTTCCTCCTCTCCTTCTTCCATCTCGACATCCTCATCAGCAACGTTCTCCTCCACATCGGTCTCCTCGTCACTCGAATCGTCACCGCGCCTTGCACGGATTACTTGAATTTACCGTTCACTTAGAGTGCGGGATTCTTGTCCTAAAGGCTTAGGCAAGTTGACAAGATCTTGTGGTGGTGCTATCACGGCATCCTTAAGCAAGGATGTTATGAGACGACCATAGGGAAGAGGTGCGCGACCCTTTTTATCAGAAGCCAC
Source organism: Sambucus nigra (assembly GCA_949130495.1). NCBI lineage: Eukaryota > Viridiplantae > Streptophyta > Magnoliopsida > Dipsacales > Adoxaceae > Sambucus > Sambucus nigra. The sequence goes on along the minus strand of OX422217.1, from coordinate 27,779,660 downwards.
AAAGAGAATATCAGTGTAAAATGTGCGGGCCAAATTTATAACAGTCGCTTGGTCGAACAAGTGATACATCATCGTAGCTTGACGCGGCCTGATTACTGAATCATTGGATGTTTGCAAAATATTGGCACAAACAATATGAAATGTGAATCGTGCCTTGTCGGATAACCGACCAACGGGGAATGTATCGGTATTCCAAACCGCACCGGGATGGATTCTGGAGATGCAAACTTCTTTGGTGAGAACGGGATCGGGACCCGGATAATCAAACTGGGCCGGAGTGGTCACACCGTAAGACTCGAGTTTCTGTGCCATAATTTCAAGTGAAAATGGAATAGGTATGGAATCCACAAAGGCTTGGGATTCAAATTCAGCGATACGGACAAGCGAACCGTAGAATTGACGCACTTCATTCTCCCAAACTGCCTCAAAAGGTTTGTTGAAAAATTGGTACCAGCCCCTTGACATGAACATGGCTGTAACAGAATTGGGCAGTTGATCCCATAACACTTGACGTTCAATGTGAATTTTTCGGGTCGGGCTGAAAAACCTACGGCACCAATTTGCTTCGCAGCGAGAATGGTATTCTCCATTTCTGTCGGGAAGGACTTCAATGGAGGTATACTTCTGGGGAGCAGCCATGGATATGGAGTAGGGAGATAGAAAATGAGATAGAAGAGAGAAGAGATGTAGGTGTGAAGAAAATGGGTAGGGGAATGGATGTATTTATAGGAGGGAATAGAGAATAGGGGGGAATGAATGGGGAGAAAATGAAGGGTTAAACTTTTGGGGAAAGGAAGGGATTGGGGGGAGTGAAGAGGTGTGGATTGAAGAGGTGTGAACCTCGGGGAAATAAAATTCTGCAGATGATCGAACCGCTCCGGTTTTGAGACCGGACCGATTCGACTTAACCGGATCGGTTCTTTTATTTTTCACCCGGACCGATCCGCCTGACCGGATCGGTTCTTGTAATTCAGGACCGGACCGATCCGATCTGCTGAATTTTCAGAATTTTTTCCTCTTTCTTCTTTTCACCATTTATGCTCCTTTCTCTATTTCAATGATGATTTTCCAACATCTTACACTTCAAATTACCCGCAATGCTCATCGAAACCTAAACACCCCTCACTCGTCGGATTCTCAATCCCGGGACTGACTCAAACCTACAACTTCTAACTCCTAAGACTCATATGTACAACAATCACCCCATACATATCGGGGGTGCGACGACCTCACCTAACTTTTTCAGTCAATCCCCATAAATGGGGTTCGACAACCATATTGTGTCGGCTTCTTTGACAATCGCTTCCAAATAGGGCTTGAGACGATGCCCATTAACTTTAAATGTGTTTCCCCCTTTCTCATCTATGAGTTCAACAGCTCCATGGGGAAATACCTCTTTCACAATGAATGGTCCTGACCATCTTGACCGCAACTTTCTGGGAAACAAGTGCAACCTCGAGTTGTAGAGAAGTACTTTTTGTCCCGAATGAAACTCTTTCTTACGAATGATTCCGTCTTGAGCTCGTTTCATTCGTTCCTTGGATATTTTAGCACTTTCATACGCATCATTGCGTATTTCTTCCAACTCATTCAACTGAAGTTTACGTGTTTCACCGGCTTTATCCATATTGAAGTTCACCCTTTTTATAGCCCAATACGCTTTGTGTTCGATTTCAACCGGAAGATGACAAGGTTTGCCATACACAAATCGAAATGGGAACATCCCAAGGGGATTCTTGTATGCGGTTCTATAAACCCAGAGTGCATCATTCAATCTAAGAGACCAGTCTTTCCAATTAGGATTGACTGTCTTTTCCAAGATATTTTTGATTTCCCGATTAGCGAGCTCGGCTTGGCCATTCGATTGAGGGTGGTAAGTTGTTCCAACTTTATGGACAATTCCATACTTCCGCATTAGTTTATCCATAGGCCTATTGCAAAAATGAGTCCCATTATCACTGATTATGGCCTTAGGCATACCAAAACGAGAAAGTATATTTTCTTGAATGAATTTTATCACCACCTTGTTGTCATTCGTCCTTGTAGCTATCGCCTCTACCCATTTTGAGACGTAATCTACAGCGACGAGGATGTATAGAAAACCAAAAGAAGGTGGAAAGGGGCCCATGAAGTCAATACCCCAACAATCAAACAACTCCAAGACTAGAATTGGGGTTAATGGCATCATGTCACGACCAGTAATAACTCCCATTCTTTGGCATCTATCGCATGATTTACAAAAAGTATTCACATCCCGAAAGATTGTGGCCCAATAAATACCACTTTGAAGGATTTTCGCAGCAGTTTTATTTTTGGAATAATGACCTCCACATGCTTCCGAATGACATTCTTCATCGGGTACACATTTCCGGATGATTTGATCAGCACAATACTTAAACAAATATGGATCATCATAAAAGAACATGCGTGACCATGTAATGAACTTCTTTCTCTCTTACGGATTCCAACTAGATGGAACGACTCCAGTAACAAGGTAATTGACTATATCTGCAAACCAGGGGAGAGATAAAGTAGCAAATAGATTTTCATTCAGAAAATACTCGTCTATGGGAATGGGATCAATAGGTACGTCGGATGAGAGTCATGACAAATGGTCAGCAATGACGTTTTCTACTCATTTCTTATCTTGAATTGAGAGATTAAACTCTTATAGGAGTAGGATCTACCTGATTAGACGGGGTTTGGCATCTTTCTTGCTCAAGAGATATTTAAGGGTCGAATGATCAGTGAAGCAAATGATAGGCGACCCGACAATGTAAGAGCGAAATTTGTCGAGAGCAAAAATGACTGCTAGTAACTCTTTCTCTGTAGTAGAGTAGTTAAGCTGAGGGCCAGATAATGTTCTGCTAGCATAGTAAATAACATGATCTTTCTTGTCTTTCCTCTGTCCAAGAACAGCCCCAATCGCCTAATCACTTGCATCACACATAAGCTCAAATGGTAGTGACCAATCCGGAGCTTGCATGATAGGCACGGAAATAAGCATGCTTTTAAGTTTATCAAAAGCTTCTTGACATGCTTTATTCCACTCAAATGGAGTGTCTTTCATGAGAAGATTACTCAAAGGTCTAGCGATGGCGCTAAAGTCTTTGATAAATCTCCTATAAAATCCAGCATGGCCTAGAAAGGACCTCACATCTTTAAGTGATTTTGGCGGGGGTAACTCAGCTATTACTTCAATTTTTGCTTGATCAACTTCAATCCCCCTAAATGAGACTATGTGGCTTAAAACTACGCCCTCGGTAACCATAAAATGGCATTTTTCCCAATTGAGGACTAAGTCTTTTTTCACACACAGGAATAAAACTTTTTCAAGATTAGCTAGACATTGGTCAAAAGATGGACCGAAAACGCTGAAATCGTCCATGAACACCTCAAGAACTTTTTCAATCATGTCGCTAAAGAGACTTAACATGCACCTTTGAAAAGTTGCTGGCGCATTACATAACCCAAATGGCATACGTTTATAGGCAAACGTACCAAACGGACATGTAAAAGTCGTCTTTTCTTGATCAAGTACATCCACTTCAATCTGATTATATCCAGAATACCCATCTAGGGAACAGTAGTAAGGATGGCCCGCCACTCGTTCAATCACTTAATCGATGAACGGTAAGGGAAAATGATCTTTTCGAGTTCCGACATTGAGCTTTCGGTAGTCAATGCAAACACGCCACCCGGTGGTAGTGCGTTGAGGTATTAATTCTCCCTTAGAAATTTCAACCACGGTCAACCCAGATTTTTTTGGAACGACTTGAATTGGGCTCACCCATTTACTATCCGAAATGGGATAAATAATCCCAACATCTAGCAATTTGATAATTTCCGCTCTTACTACATCTTTCATGGTTGGGTTTAATCGCCTTTGCATCTCACGCGAGGGCTTCACCTCTTCCTCGAGCTGGATTTTATGGGTACAAATCAATGGACTTATACCTTTCAAATCTGCTATAACCCAACCAAAATCACTTCTATGCTTTCGCAACACATCCAACAACATACCTTCTTGCTCTTTTTCTAAACGGGAAGACACAACAACAGGAAATGTATCATTCTCTCCCAGAAAAGCATATTTAACATGTAAGGGTAGTTTCTTCAACTCAAGACTAGGAAATCTATTTTCATAGGGAATCATGGTTGTCTCCCTCGGAGGCAATTCTTCATACCTAGAAATCCAGTCAACATCTCTCAAACTCTCTTCCACTTGTAACCAATTTTTCAACTCTTCCACCTCACGCTCAAACTCAGTATAAGAACTCTTGTTCTCACCACTTTGCACTAAACACACTTCCAATGCATCTCCTCCTATAATTTTCTCAATGTTTTCCTCCACCACTTCTTCAATAAGATCAACCTCAAGAATTTCATCCTCATTACCCATTTGGTTAGCAACATTAAAAATGTTGGTCTCGAGAGTCATCTTTCCAAAAGTGAGTTGCATTTGGCCATTCCGTGTATTTATCAAAGCATTAGCCGTAGCTAAGAATGGACTGCCCAAAATTATTGGAACATGATTTCTCGTATGGGGAGCAGGCTCAGTGTCCCAAATGACAAAATCAACAGGAAAGTAGAACGTGTCCACTTGAACTATCACGTCTTCTACAACCCCACGAGGCACTTTCACTGTTCGATCCGCTAACTGTAGAGTGATTCGGGTAGGTTTTAAATCACCTAAATCAAGTTGCTTATAGATGGAGTATGGGAGGATGTTTACACTCGCACCTAAGTCAAGCAATGTTTTTTCCACTCTTTTTCTCCTATGAAGCACGAAATTGTAGGTGCACCAGGATCTTTGAATTTTGGTGGAAGATCATTGAGAAGGACTGAGCTCACATTTTGTGCCAAGAAAACATTATTCTTTACCTTAAGCCGTCTTTTGACAGTCAAAACACCTTTGATGACCTTAGCATATGCTGGAATTTGTTGAATAGCCTCAAGAAACGGCAAGTTCAATTTTACTTGCTTCAACACATCCAACACCTCTGTACGCGAAGCCCCTTTCTTGGGTGGCACTAAGCGTTGAGGAAATGGAGCAGCAGTGGGTAACTTGACTTCAATTTCAGTTTCAACTCCCTCATCTTTGTATTCCGTTTCTAATGGAATCTCTTCAGACTCGGAAGTTTCAGATTCTTTGGAAATTTCGGGTTCAACTCCATCATCTTTCTCCATTGGAAGTTTTGGTGCTAGATCAATTACGCGGCCACTACGAAGAGTAGTAACAGCTTGACATTGTTCTTGAAAATCCGATGATGTGGAGCTAACCGAGGGTTGTCCTTGAAGAGGAGGTCTTTGGCCTTGGGCTGGAAGTTTACCCTTCTCTTGAGTATTCACTGCAGATTGCAACCTAGAGATGCTAGTATGAATTTCAGTGAACATTCGATCATATTTAGCATTGCTCTCTTTTTGAGATTGGATGAATTGATTGAGATTATCTTCAAGAGATCTTCTTGGTGGAGATACATACGGACCAGGAGGTGGTACCTGCATAGGATTTGGCATTGGAGGAGCCACTTGCTGAAATTGAGGAGGTGGTGGTAGATCTATATGTGGGTTAGGAACCATCCCCGCTTGGGGTTGTCCATAATTGAACCCAGAATTATTCCTCCAAGATTGATTATATGCATTCCCTTGCTGTGCATTATAATTTCCTCGAAACTCCCCTATTGCCTCAACTTGTTCAGTGTACATTACCTTGTATGCAGGGATGGTAGGGCATCCTTTGGTAGAATGACCCGCAGTACAAATGGAACACACTTTCTCCTTTTCGGCTTGTACGGGTCCAGCTACTTCTCTCAAATGCACTTCAAGCATATCTCTGAAATTCTTCTCCAAATGGTCAAATTTTCGATCCAACAAAGTGTCCTTGTCCAAGTGATAAATACCGGACGCAGTAGGCAAGTTAGACACTTGTCGATTTCGATTTTGACTATTGGGATCAGAAAAATCCCATGCTTGGGTAGTCTCTGCTACATATTTTAGATGAGCCTCGGCATCGCTTGAATCTAACTCCCAAAAAGGTCTTTCACACATGGTTTGAACCAGTTTTTTGGATGCTAAAGTAAGGCCTTGATGAAAGAATGAAATCAAATGATTTTTTTCAAATCCATGATGTGGGCACGCACTAACTAACTCCTGAAATCTCTCCCAACATTTATCAAAAGTCTCATTCTCATTTTGTTGAAAAGCTTGAATTTGGGCTTTAACAGAATTTGTTTTGTGTTGTGAAAAAAATTTGGATAGAAATTTGGCTTGCATATCTCTCCAAGATAACACAGAATTTGGGGGTAGGGACCATAACCAAGTTTTAGCTTTATCCTTTAAGGAAAAAGGGAAGAGATTCAACCGGATTACATCTTGTGGACAAGCTTGGTCTCCAAATGTCTCACACGCTTCCTCGAACTCTCTAAGATGGAGATATGGTTTTTCAGAATCCATCCCATGAAATGTAGGAAGAATTTGGATCATACCATTCCGAAAGTGGAACTGACCGGCATTATACTGGAGTAAAATGCAACCAGGGGTAACAGTTCGCTCTGGAAATAAAAGATCCATCATGGGAAGATATGGTATCTCATCCTCTCCAGCACCAACACCGACACTATCATGCTCCGACATACGCTACCGAAAGGTTCATAATTCTCACTCAGGGTTTGACTCAATGAATGACTTGTGATGGAATTATTAGGCGAAGGAGGTGGAACCCAAAAATGAGGAGACTCGGAATTTTCAGAACTTGCTTCGACAATAGGATTTTCATGAACTTGGGTGGGAGATTAATTCTGCATATAAGCACATAAGAGTTGAGATGAAAAAAAATTCTCAAAATTACTTGTAGATAAAAATAACTTTCTTGATACTATAACAATTTCTGATCCCCGGCAACGGCGCCAAAAACTTGACGCGACTAAGAATTTGTCTCAAAAGTGCGTTTTCTCTAGGCTCAAGTGCAAGCCTGTCGCTCAAGTAATAAACCCGGTAAGTCGGGATCGTATCCACAGGGATAAAAATTGCCAAATATTAATAGGGAAAGTTATTAAATCTTGAAATGATTTCTCAAAATAAATATAAAAAGATGATTAATGATTGGGAAAATTTCTAGTGAAATAAAAATTTTACTTAAGGAAAACAAACTAGAAATTGTGATAAAACTTAGATTTGACAAATGAGAGAAAATAGGGTAGGGTAAAATCCCTCAAACCTTAACAAATTACCGTATAGAATACTAGAATTGTAAATTAAAATTCTTGACTAATCCAGTCTTTATAAATTCTAAGCATTACATATATGAAGGATCTAGCCCGCATCATATGAAATCAAAGATAGATATAAAGCGGTGAATGATAATTTATACTCGCAAAGCGTTCTTAAACATCTCAAGTACCTAGGGCAAGAGAGATTAAAAGATTGAAAATGTTTGTATGATTTTCATTCACGATTCAATCAATATTTTAATTTATCCTCTATTTTCTACATAAATAATTTGCTTTGGATTGAGTTCATGTACCCCAACCCTTAGGAATTTAGCTAGACATGATTTGGTTAAAGAACAAATTCATACACAAAATTATAGATTTACAAGACATTGTAAATAATTTGCAAATAATAAAACAAGAGAATGGAATGGTTTTACTTGAATTCAGGAACAAGAAAGCAATTGGAAATCCTTACAATCTAGGGTTCATGAAAGAAATTGAAAATTTCTGAATTACTCTCTCAAAAACTAACCCTAGAATTTGACCTAGAATTCAACCTCCGCAAATGATGTAGGGCATGGGCGTTTATAGCACAAATTAACACGAAATTGACAGCCCTAATCGCGTGTGGCACAAGTTTCACCAGCTATGCACGCCAGATGCTGCACAATAAATGCCAAGATTTCACATGACCGGACCGGTCCAGATTACCCTCGGATCGGTCCGATTTTCTGCCACCGGATCGGTTCTTTTTTTATTCTACCGAATCGGTCCGGTACCCACCGGATCGGTTCTGCTTCCATCGGTTTGCCATCCATCCGGGGTCTACTGGATTGGGACATTTCGAATCGGTCCGGTTCCCACCGAATCGATCCAATTTTCTTCTACTTTGACTTTTTCCCTTCAACTTTGACTGGCCATAACTTTTGATCTAGAACTCCGATTTGAGTGCTATTTCTTCCTATGCTCTTGTGAAATCATACTCTTCAACTTCCCTTTTGGTGTCGAGTTCAAATTCCGAGAAGAACTTTACGCTTTTGTCCTTTGACTTTTCTTCCATTCATCTTCTCCTTTCTTCTGGTTTCTTTCTCTCCTTTCTTGCATTCCATTCCTGAAAACTTCAACAAAAATACACGAAAACTTGGGAAAATTGTTAGAAACAGTCAATGGAGTGATATGGACTAAAAATGGTTCAATTACCTTCTTCGAGATATTAAAATCACTAACTTAAGGGGCTAAATTCAGAAGAATTTATGCTTGGTCAATATATGTCCTATATTTATTTCTCATTAAATAAGGTGTGGGGGGGGAATTTTAATTAAATTTCCCTTATATTCTAAAATTGGCCGAACTGCCAAAAATCCCCGACCATCGATCGATCGATCGAATAGGTTTTTGTCTTCTCCGAATACCTGTTTCTGCCATTGACGAAATCCTTAAATCTCCATCTCCCTCTACAGTCTAACCCAGGTCTTAACATCAAAATAATACACCAAGGACGTCATAAGGAACCCCCATAAAGTCCCCAGACCCCGTTTAATTTCCGTTCTCTCCTATTTTTCTGAATTGGGGAAAAGCTCGTGTTATTCCTTAACCCGTCTCAGCACCAAATTACTCTCTCAAATTCGTTCATAATTTGTCTGGGTTTTCACATCTGACCTGTTACACATAAATCTCAGATTATATCATGAATCGCTACAAGAATTTCTAATCAGGAGATTGATTTACAAAAATGCCATTTTTGTACCCTCTTTACCCCAAAACGAATTTTGATTCCCATATCACACAAATATGAATCATAATACAATTAAATGCTACAAAAAGTTAACCACTTGCCTTATGATTTTGTAGGGTCTGATCCGAAGTTGTGATTATCAAGGTTGATGATGAAATTCCCTTTGGCTCTTTCCTTTATCCCCCAAATTGGTTTCCAGTGCCTTTAATTGCTCCTTAGGGTATTCTCTCCCACAATGTGTTTTCCACAGTCAAACTAGTCGTTCCTTTTATCCTTTTAATTATGTAATTAGGCTTAATCCCGTTTTTAGCCTAATGGGCCAAGCCCAAGTGACCTAAATACCCCCGTGTGGGCTTGGCTATGCCTAAAAACTTCCCGCAACCCGTTTACTACCCCCCGGTACACTTTTTCGATAATCTCGGCCCATCCGGACTCAACCTTGCAGTCAGAATTGACATCCGAATTAATTTATAAAAATCCTTATCTCACACCCAAATTAGTCTATATCGACTCCCGGCTGAGATAAATAAATGCCCCTCACTAATACACATAATGACGTAAATAGATTATTATTATTCACTTAGTATTTAAATTTCCCTAAATATTAACCATTCACTCTCCGATTACTATTTAAATAAATATTACCATAATCAATTCAATTAAATTACGACACACGAGTAATTTAAAATTTTCCGAATTAATTAAATATTAAAGGCACAGAAATACGGGATGTTACTCATTTTCAACGGTTTGCACATCCTTGAAAGTCATGAAAAAACATTACATATTTTTGGACGTTATTGGTGTGGAAATCATTTATACTTTGATTTGTTGATAAGATTAAGACGATGTCATCTAAATTCAACAATTTTACGCTAAAGGAGTATTTTTTATGTTCATTCGTTAGGAGTACATGTCTGCATCGTGCACATACAATATGATTAAGTTGATGTTCCTATCGAATTAATTCACAAACATTCATTATATTTCCATGATTTGGTTTTCTTAGTGTAAATTCATGGTGTGTTTTTTTCTAACATCATTTTTTTGCATTTTTGTATGAAAAATTCAAAAATAGTTTATTTGCTTGGTTTACCGTGACACCCCGATTGGATTTACTTGATTTGTTCTTTTCCTTGTCTATTTCAGACTAATAAAGAGGGGGAGATTACGAATTATAATATTATGGGGGAGTTTTATGTATGGGGGAGATTTGATTATGCTTACATGTTTATGCTTTATATCATTTCAAACTCGATACGTCAAGAGGTTTTTTCTTTGTCTCATGTGTGTAGGTACAATTGAAGATTTTTGGATTTCACACTCTGATGAGAAAATCTTGGAGATATGAAAAGTTGACTGTTGAAGCATCATTTGAAAAGTTTGAAGACTTGACAATTATCTTTCCACTTTTTAGTTTTTGGGAGGGTAGATTTGTATAGGTCATTTGAGATTTATAATTTGGATATTTTTATTTTGTACCGGCATAGACATAGGGGAAGATTTGTAAGGACATTGTCCGTCACAGTTAATATGCCATATACTGCAGTGTGTCGAAGAATTGGGAAGCTATCATCTACAATCAACGATCCGAATTTCAAGTAGACTTCAATAATCATCCCCAACAAAGATATATTTGGTAAATGTGTTTTATCTCCATTTACATTTTGCATAAAAGGTGTTGGGATATTTTTGTGAAATATAAAATATTTTTCTATTTTGTGAAAAATAGTTTTTGAAATAAGTTTAAATGGTTTTTATTTTCAAAAACATTTTATCATAAAAAGTCTTTTGGATAACCATTTCTGATTTTGCACAGTTTGAAGTTTTAAGGTTTCCATGATTTTTAAAAGATTTAATTTTTGGGGATGGATAAGTGATCGTCTTTCAAACGACGTTGTGTGTCGTTCGAACAACAGGTCATTTTACCTGACACGTCACCGCCTCAAATGTTTTTATAAATAAGGTGTCAGGATTCTATGATTTCGTGTGGAGAAAACACTGGTTTTAACAGAATACGTTTTTAGTGTTTTTTTTTATTCTCCAACACAATTTTTGAGGGTTTAAAGCTATGTTTTTTGCAATTCACAAATCCTAGACTTTTTGTGTGAGTTATTATGTGGAACCTGAAGCATATTTTGTTGGGAGTTTTGCTGCTGAAACTAGGTGCCTTGGAAAGTTACTGGGCTGACCATAGGTTCCACTTGCGGGAGGTACTGGGTTGATCGACTGCGTGTCATAGGGAGTGTTGCGGTGTTCCTGGGCTGACGACTACGAATCGACACCTGCGGGTATTTCGTAAGTCAATTTTATTTTCGTTGTAATCCGATTGTAAACTATTCATTTACAAATTATAGCGGATATAAAAGGTTTTTCCCCTGCGGGGATTTTTTCTTGAAATCTGTCTTTGTCAACTTATTCATCGCATGATTTAATTTGAGATTTGAATTTATACGTAGATGCATGTTTAGGGGCTGATTTAATTGGTATTTGGTTTTAGTAAATTTAGACATCCAATTAAATAAGTTTAAGTTGGAAATTGCGAATCTATTAAAATCAATATCGTACACGCATTTTCATCAACTATACGATCTTTACTCTCCATCTTTGATAAATCTACCATTATAAGTTTTAAGTCAGGATCAACTTTATAAGCATTCATAGTGTCCTCCACCTTCACATAGTCACAATATAATACTGTCTCTTTGAAATCTAAATATTCGATTTCCAAGATTTGTTGGACAATTCCATAATAGGTTGGCACTGTATCTTTCGAATTTTTTTCAATTTTTCTAGAAACACAAGTAGTCAAGGCAAAAATTGAAATTTAGCTATTTTGTATCAAAAATATTTTCCTCACATGGATATTAAACGAAATCAAAACCATTGGTGCAAAATTTCTTAATCTCTTTCGCACAAAACGTGGGACCTTTTGCTAGGCATGCAAGCCTTGAAGAGACATCACCTCTTTTTAAAAGACGCATTTATTAATTAATTTGTATTAGGGGTTATTTTTACCACACAAGAATAAATAATAGCACAAATGATAGGTGGAAATTATCTCTTTTGATATCGATACCCTAAAATCATTCGTCCTGCAATTTCTCTGATTTTGAACAATTTCATTCTCGTACTTCCTAAAGGTAAATTGTAGGTTTTAGATCATAATATAGATAATACATATAATGAAACAATATTATTTTAGCTAATTATGTAGGTTCCTACTTTCTCCAATCTTCAATATCATCTTGCGACTCGAAGACGTATTGAGTTACTTACTCGTATTGTATATTAGTTAGTATCACCTCTTTAGGGTTAGCAAAAGGCAGTTTGTCCTAAAACTCATCAGGTTCCTCAATCACTCGTTCTCCATGAGGATTGAACATCCTCAACTCTTGCTCTAGCATATGTTATCTAGCGTATAACGATGATTCAAGGGTTGTGTATTCTTCAGCTATTGACCCTCCTATATACTATGTATTCTCAATGTAGTCTTCGAAGGTTTTTATCAAGCGCTCTAAAAGGATACTATAGACACCACATCCTAATACCACTCTAAGTACCTTCTTAGGTCCCTAACATCCCTCCTACCTCCGTAGACCCTAGGTCTTATGCCGTGTAACGATCTAGAGGCCACTGGGCACTTCTGATCCTTGTTTGACCCTGTTCAACTCTCCAACTTGAGCGAAGCTCAATGAAATCTCATAGGTATCTTAATTCCATTCCCAATAGTCCATACCATCCGTGAATCGGCCTCACGGTTAGAAAGAATGATTCTTTTTACTCTGAGTAATGATCTATAGGCCATCGTGCTCTTTCGAACCCAACTTGACTCCGGCCAGCTCCTCAACCCGAGTGAAGCCTTACAGGGCCCTAAATTCCCTTTCTAATGGTCCATACCATGTACGAATTGGTCACACGATTAACTTGAACGATCATTTTTACTCCCGTGAACTTTCGAGCCCCGTTAGTCAACCATTTAACCCTAGAAAAGCTCAATGAAATCTAGTATGTCTCTAAATTCCCTTTCCAATGATCCATACCATGTGTGAATCGATCTCACATTTCGCACGAACTATCCTTCTCACTACGAGTATCGATCTAGAGGTCACTAGGCGCTTTTGGGCCACGTTTAACCTTGGTCAACTCTCCAACCTAAGCGAAGGTCAATGAAATCTCGTCGGCCTCTGAATATCCTTTTCGACGGTCCATACCTCACATGAATTAGCCTCACCGTTCGCACGAATGACCCATTTTACTCCGAAAATCCCCATATAGAGAACATCAGGTGCTCGTGAGCCCCGTTTAACTCTAGTCAACTCTCGGATCCGAGGGTGGCTCAATGGATTCTTTAAGAGCTCTGAATATACTTTTAAACAGTCCCAGTCGCGGACGTTTCAGACTTACGATTTGCATTTTATATCCATTTTTCCAATAAAGCCCGTTTCGGACTGCCTATAGGCACCCCAGTCCCCCTGCCTATCGACAGGGTGTACTTTCCTTAGCCAGTAAGGCAGGCAGTATGTTGATAGGAAGGCCAGGGGCCATGCCTATTGTCACTTCCTAAAACTTAATTTGTCAATATTTAGGGAGACCATGACCTCACTCCTAGGGATCCCCTTTTCAGCAATCAGAAACTTTCTCTCGAAATCAGAGCGCCTTAATTCCTAAAAATTCAATTTTCCAACATTCCTTCCATTTCTCTTGCCTCACTTTCATACCACCTTAGGCCATTTACCTCACCCTACTTCACCACCATAAAATCATCCTATCCTCCTTAAAAAATCAATGGCAAAGTCATCTAGGAGGTGTACTCCTACTCCTTTCTAGCTTATCTTTTTAGTGTTGTTTGTTCACTCTATTTTCATTTTTGATATCTTTTAGTATTACTTAATTATCTCACATTAACTGATATCCTTTTAAATTACTAATATTCACATAATCTATTTTCATAAAATCCAAAAGACAAAAAGGAAGGTTTACTTGTAAATACTAAAAGTAAGATTTCCTCACCTTTCCACACTTTTACACTTGAGCATGCTTTCTTCAAAAACAATTAAAGAGGTGTTTACATTTGGGTTTATGGGGTCAAACCCAACCTTATGATATATCGAACTACATGGACTTTGATGCCCCTTGGGCTATATAATCATCTCGAGCCAATCCTGGAATTTGAGTCCAATCATTCCTATTTTATGCTTTTATACTACCTTGTATTTATTTTATGAGTCACAATCCTATATATTTGTGTCTCCTTTGACATGCACATTCTCTTTTCTATAGAAACTTGTGATTCGACGGACACTCACATTTTATGTTATGTCATTTTTTGGGTACACTCCTTAGGATGATCTCACTATGTCTTTCTCATGACGTGAGTTGGGTGATTCCCTTATCCCATTTTTCATATTACATATATGCAAACACACATAACGCTTTGAAGAAAAAGAGAATATTAGTATATCCCATGTCACTCTCTCACGTTGAATATATTTTTTCAATCACTCGTATATTCACATGCTTCACACTTTGAAGTAACCACTGTGCCTTCTATAATCTATATACGTCATGTATATACTTATTAGTTTTGATCCCCATTATTATTCCACTTTACCTCATGTTACTTGTATAATATCCCTTATAATGGTAATATTCCTTTTATTTAGCATACATAGACCTCTCCAGAAGATACTTATTTAGACTTAAGCATATTTGCACACTACATCACATGATCATGGAAACATTGACCAAAATTTTGTCCCGTACTGGGGGGTCACTTCATCATGGGTGTCGGTCCTGCGGGGTGCGGTTAACCTAAGTGATATTATTTCCACCTTCCATTGGCCCAGTACCTTTGATGTATATCGAACAGTTCCCCCCACGTCGTACTACTTAACTGAACTTATAAAGGGATGTATATAGTAGGGAACTCGTTCACGTATGTCGAGTATATTGAATTCGCTCACACACGTATCGTTTCCTTGAGGTATATTATGAGGTAATTCACGCACACTTGGGTACATCAAATGGCTTATCCATACGTACCAATAAATGATTTCCCTTATAGGCAAGAGGTATATTACGAAAGTCATGCCAAAGGGGAGAACCCTTACACTAACCCACCAGATGCATCAGCCTCATATAGGCATCTACCCTAGGACACACATACCTATTTTGTTAGTAATAATGCACAAATCTTTCAAAATTCCAGGTCGCCATATTGCCCGAATTTTTGCTCTATTTCGCTCATTTTTAAAATAGGACCAAGTCTGTGAGCCTAGAAATAAGTCATCTTGCATCCTAAACCCAATCTTTTCCTAGGCTCGGATCTTGTTCATCATTTTTCATGTATTTTAGGCGAACATAATACAAGTGGAACCTAACAATAATAACCATGCTGAGGATTTTCCCTTTTCCCTCTCTTAAAAAAATACCAAAAATGTATTTCCCATTTTTTAAGACCAAAATACCAAAAATGTTCCCTTACCTTAAAAATAAATCAAAATCATTTTCTCACAGGTGTGATCGCTTACCCTGATTTTTCCATGGCTCTCTGTTGGCTCTGGTCTTCCTTCAAACCACCCCAAAGTTCTACTGCTTTCAACGAGTTTGAGATTTCCCTTCATAAGTTAATCATGGAGAATATACACTAGGCTGTAAATGTTCAACCAGATCTAATAACCATCATAGCCCTGCTCAATACCAAGATTGACAGCCTCCAAGGTGAATTCCAAGAGATACAATGACACCGGTTCCAAACTTCTGAGCCTCATGATCCCAAAATCCTCTTTCCCCTCGCCATGGGACCACCTGCTTCTGAACAAGTTTGGGTCCTAGAGGAGTATCAACATGCCCTGCGTGCCCCACCTACAAATAGGTCACTGCCATCTCAGCCATCGATCCCAAATCTTGCCCAGTCAGGGCTAATCTCTCAATGTCTGTGGATACTTAGGGAGAAGAACTAAACAAGGTCAAAGAATACCTTAAGCTGCTGTCAAAGAAATTCGACTAAGTCAAGATCTCAAAGAACTACATAGACTAAACACACAAAATGTGAGCTACAATGACACTACATAGACCACATTCTCATTTTTTGGGTACACTCCTTATGTTATGTCATTATCATCCACCAGCTAATCCTAAGCCTAACACCACTCGTAACCTTCTCCCAGCACATTGAGCTACAATGAATGCCATCTTTCCAAAAGGAAACCCATAATTTAACCTTTTACCCAAATCATGCTTGTAAAAAAACCAGACATACCTACAATCTCACTGAAACCCCTTAAGGTTTGTGTAGCCATTATCTTACATCCCATAAGTTTCTCTAACTAAGATTTATCACTCCTCACCTGAGCCTACATTATTGTTCATACCCGATCAAAAGGGGAGGCATGGAATTACTTGTGATTCTATACCAACTCCGAAGGTTTGGGATGAAATTGCCTTTATAAATAACTATTGATTGCGAGAGGTTTAGGGATTTGTTTGTGGAATCCAGGAGGTGTGTTCCAGAATTAGATGAATGGGTTATACCCGTAGAATAAGTCAACCTAGATAACATCAAACAGATGGTGCTAAATGTGTTGATTCAGAAAAGGGAGATATGCAGTTTCTCCGAGTTACTTATTATCTTAAAGATTTAGGAGCGTCTGGTCCCTTGATTTCTTTACTTCCCCGCTAAGTGGGAAGACTCGTATAATGAAGTTATGGAAGTTATTGAATGTTGAATACTCTTGGCAGGACGATATCATTTTTACAAGCATGGGTGATGATTTTCAAAGCTCAAATGACGAATCAGAAGGTGAGTGTTTCGCCTTTAGCGGGTTCCCTAAACTATGCTATGAACCTACTTACAATAAGATGAAGATGGGACTGGAAGTGTTCTTCGAATATGACATCGCCTGGGGCAAGGAATACAAACATAAGGAAGATACTCTGACTATTAAAGTCGTGGAAAGCAATGAAAACCCCGGGGACAGTGACAACAATGAGTCATTCAACCTGCACACACAAGGGTTGAATCTTTGCATGATCCTCCACGAATCCACGTTGTCTGGCCCGTCTAAGAAGATAACCTTTATTAAAAAACCTCTCGTCAGTTGGCATATCATTCCAGTCTAACCTACTCAAGTCAATCTAAGCCCTGCTATTCACTCTCTTTAAGAGACCCCTGAACCTATTACTGTTTCTCCTATCTCTGATATTATTGTAAATAAGGCCTCCTTTAATGAGGTCCTCAATGTTGTATTTCCTAAAAAACTCTTTCAATAAAATAAATGAGGATTTTAAGTATCTTGGTGTGCCTTACATTAATTGTCATGATTCTAATGAAACTTTTAATGATGATGACTTAGTTAATGAACAATTCTTAACTGATCTCAATAAGGAAAAAAATAAACAAAATAACCGCATTCAAACTAATGATGATGAGACTGTTATTATTAATCTCGATTCTACTATCCATCTACGCGAGATTATAATAGCGTGCATTACCGATGAGCATAAGCGGGTGCAATTCGAAGAGCTTCTAAAAGAGTTACTGGACATATTTTCATTGTCCTATAATGACATGCCCACATTAATCCAGAGATAGCTCAGCACGAGATCCCCACATTCACAAAAGGCATGCTCATCAAGAAGAAACTAAGGAATCTCTGAATAGAATAGTCGCTCAAGGACAAAGAAGAAGTGGTGCGATTGAACGTACGCTTTATTCGAGTAGTCGAATACCTTACATGGCTTGTAAATATCATCCCCATATCAGAATCATGAGGGTGTAAGAGGGTAGTTTTAGTAAGATGGAGGCGTAACCCCTTTTAGAGTATGGTAATGATAAGTTAATTAGTCCAAGACCTTGGATTAATGATAGGACATACAAACACAAACCCAATGGAGACGAACTCAGTTTAAAACTCTCAAATCTCTCGTGTATAACTCAAAAAGTAGTATGAAAATTAGAAATAACTTAGCTAGAGGGAGTGAGAAGTTAGCACCCTAGATACACCTTGGTAGGCAGGTAAAAAACACACCAAACACCCTCAAGAATCTCTGTCAAGTATTAAAAGCTTTGTAATAAATAACAATGGTGAGTGGGTGAAATCCTCTGGTTTGTAATAACTCCTCCACTCTAAAAAAAACATCATTTCCTTGGAGGTGGTTGGGGTCCTTAAATAGCCCCCGCGCCACCCCCGAGGCAACTCAGTCATTAATGCATGTGAAAGACATCCCTCATACTTTATGTCACCAACATTAAATACATGATACCCTAGTTGTCTCCACATCATAGACATTAAATGCCAAGATATGACTTTTGCCTAACCACTGTGTGTTAGGGGGCTGTTGTCGCAGAGGTTGCTTACCAACTGTCTGACAGCCCCAAATACCACAGTGGTTTACTCAAGTGCAGATTTGACATTGTCTAGCTGGCCTAGTGACATCACCTATAGTAGGTGGGACATTAAGTAGAGGGCTGTTTGGTTCACAGCTAAACACCCGATCGAACTTGAGGTTGTTCCGCTCGAGGTTCCACAGTGAGGGTCCTTCGGTGTTTTACCAGGTGTATCTAAGACGGTCAGGACAAGCCCCAATGATTCCCCACTTCTCAATCCTCCAAACCAAGTTCCTCTAAAGTTCCAACGGTGAGGTCGTTCGATAGAGCATGAAAGCTCTCCTAGGCCCTGTCAAGCCTGGTCTCTCGCAAGTACCGTTCGACCTCACACAGATTCATTATTCTCGTTATATCATTATAATCGTTATATCTCATATCCAATATAAACAAAGATATAATATGACTAAGTAATTAACAAGCTAAAGTATGAGTTGCCACGCCAAGCTGCCATGCTTGAGCTGCCACGCTGCCTTAATCCCGAACATTGTTGCTAATGGGTGTATTATCCCTAATCTCAGGATTACCTCCAAGCCCCCTCTACATTTGCCCCTTCGTGGAGGGATTTGTAATGGGAATAAGAAATTCCTGCACGAAAACTTCTCAATCCGATGAACCTTCTCTGCGTGAAAAAATTATGGCCTGTTTTCCCTCATTTAGTGCCGGAGCACTAGCGCCTTTAGGAAAAAGTGAAAATTCTCCCCGATGTACCTGACCCGAAGTGCTGAAGTTCGTTGAAGCTTGGGTTGAGGGACATCGCCATTTTTTCCTTATGCGGAGCTTCACGCGTTGTAGCTTGAGGATCTGAAATTCTCCCTAAAGCCCTGCCAATATTTTCGTTGGGACTTCCCGGATCTCTGTGACGTTACAAAATTCTCCCTGGTAACGTTTCATCATGTTCGAAAAAAGAGAAAATTCTCCTCGATATAGCCGAGTCACCATCTAAACAACGTTTAAACTTGTGCCGAAGGGAAATTGTAGCTTTTTAGAACTGTTGGGACATCTTCTTCGTTAGAAGTTTATTGGATATGCCTGACAAAAGCTTCTGGCGTCAAAACTCAAACTTGTTTAAGAAGGCAACGCTTTCTGTTCCCTATGCGTCACTTCATTAATGACGTGGCGTTGTCTTTTCAACTACCAAAGTACTTCTCGAAGTGCCACGTGTTCATTTGAAATGATTATAAGCGGTCGCGCACGTGTGATGGTGGGAAACTTTAAAAGCCAAACTCAGAAATTTCAAACGACCATATCCAAACACTTAAACCCTTATTTTCTCTTACTTTGCCTTCGTCTTCTTCAAGCTTCCATTTACTTTAGAGAGACAAAGTCTGTGAGAATTCCATTGTTGTTGAGTCATTACCTACCTTCCTCCCCTCTGATCTTCTACACCACCACATGTGGTTGTGCTCCTCTATTCTCATTCTCAAATCTTTCTTGCTTGAAGCTTTTATATTACTTTATCAATATCCGCTATGGCGTCCTCAAGCAACCCCACCATATTTTCCACCAGTGCTCCGCCTGCTACCTCTACCACTGCCACCACCCCGGATGCTGCCCGCCAGGAACAACTGAGGTTTTACCGTCGATCGCCTATTTTTGGACAAGGTGATGATTTTGCTGGTGCATGTAAGATGGTCCATTTTCCTTCTAAGTTTGACCCTCTATTGTTGGGTTATGAAGACGAAGCTTCTACTGAGTGGGGCTTTCTTCCTCCCGAGGGGACTCTCAGATTTCGTTTGGAGCGAGGGGACTTACCGTGGTCCCATATTGATTTTGAAGCACCCGGGGGTTCTCCTGCTCAGTTTGCTTCATGGAACTCCCACATGCAGAGCTCCTATGCTAAAACGCTCACCAGGATTGGGCTGTAACGGTTTAAGTGGTTTGGTGAGTTCACTCTCTCCAAGAATAATGTTGCCCTTCCTATTCTGGTGTCTCGTTGGAACGTTACTACCCATACATTCATCGCTGCGTGGGGTGAATTCACCGTAACATTGAAAGACGTGTGTGAGCTCCTGGGCCTTGAAGTAACAGGCCACGAGCCTTATAATGATGAGGCTCTAGATGCCCAGGAGACTGCTGACCATTTGGAGCTGAACCGAATATGCTGAACCTGCACCGGTTCATCGAACAAGCAACTTTCTCCCCACTTATCAATTATTTCTTCAAGGATTCTGCTGAAGGTAGTTCTTTTAGAGGTTCCCCTGGTCAAGGTACATCGCTGGAACTTCCTGCCTATATCCTTGTCATTCTTTCCCGTTTCCTTCTACCAGGAAAACCCAACGATCAGCCCCGAAGGGACCTTATCAATATATCCCTTCGTTTGGCCCGGGGTACCAAGCTTCCCTTGGCTGCAATCGCCATGGGATCTCTCTATACATGTCTTGATAGGACCCTCTTTGACATGGAACGATCTCTTGGTCGTTATAACTTGGTAAATTTTGCCAACTGTGTCCTTAGGACGAGCTTCCTCTAAGTTCGTTTCCCTGCTATAGCGGCCAAGATCAACCGCCCTCCTTCTAGGAAAATAATTTTGCCCCCACGCTCCTATCTTTATCATAGAAAATTAAGTCGAAAGGAGTTGATCTCCGTGATTGATCGTTTTGAGAACTTCATGATGAGGCCCTATGGAGAGGACATCTTCGTTCATAACTGTGACTTTTTTCAGCATGAAGCCACGGTAGTGGAGATAGGCGTAGATATTGAAGATCCCTCGCTGGCCGTGGTCGTTCTGTTCTCACCTGGGTATCTGCCTTCTTATACCGAATGGGGATATACTAGCGAGCACTACAATCCCAACCGATGCAGCCGCCAATTTGGTTTTGATCAAGGGGCTCCTCGCCCAGTTTTTTAATCATCAAACCCCAAGGTTTCCTTCAGCAAGGCAAGCTCCCTATTTTCTTCTACTGCTGCGTGGGGAATAAGTTCTGCAATGGCTGGGCGAGTCACCATTCCTAGTAACAATAGGCAAGGGGACGTGACCCCTCTGTTTACTACATGGTACTGGCCGAAATAATTGGCTGATATTATAGTGTTCATCGAAGGGGGTTCAATATATCCTCTAGTTCTTTCCTTTTCTATGTTGGAGCTGGGGTTAAAGGGCAACTCCATTCTTGGGATTGAGTTCCCTCTGAGTAAAACCCCCAAGGTACGTCCCACTGAGTTTCCTCCCCTTTGTTCCATGATCCCTACTGCCACGCCCAAACCCAAAAGCGTTGTAGCCTCTAAGAAAGCTATCCCTTCGACCAAAGCTGCTATCGATGAAGGGCCTTATCAACCTCATGCCCAGAAGTTAAAGAGTGGGACTTCTTCCAAGTCCAAGTCCCGGGCTAAACCCCAAGCTCCCTTGGAGGTATTCCCCATTGCCTTCGTTCCTCCTTCCATGCCTGCAGAGATGGCTGAGGAGTTGAGAAGGAAAGTTCAAGCTGAGGTAGCACGCATAAACATTGAGTTACAATGGTGTGTCCCTGTTGTTCCTCCATCGGGAACCTTCCCCATAATCCTAGTTGATCCCACCGAGCCCACGATAAAGAGGAGAAAAAGTTCAAGGGTTCTTCGAGGTATTGGCACTGGTGCATTAGGAACGAGGAAGAAAACTCTGGGTACTAAGTCCCAGAGGAAACAAACTCCTGAGGTGCACCTGTCTCCTACCCCCTCAACTGTTTCCTCCCCTCCTACTTCGCCGGTGGTTATATCCTCTGCCTCTTCTATCAGATCTGAGGTATGTATACTTTATTCTCATTTCCCATTTGCTTAAGGAAAACTATATTTGCTTATTTTTTTTTGGTAACTTTCGTGCAGGAGGTTGAAGAAGAAAGTGCCAATCCCCTTAGCCCTCCCATGAGCCCTTTCATGGGGGGACGTTTCAGTGTTTCTCCACCCGATGTGACTCATCCTCGTTCGCCCATGACCGGGCTTACTTATTCCCACCGTTCAGCCTCTCAACATGCAAGGGACGTTGCTGTGGAGGGTGATGTTCTTGATTCGGTGGGGGTCTTTATTCAACCAGAGACAACTCCCTCAGTCCCTTCTGACTTATCTCCACCAGTTCCTTCTGACTTATCTCCCCCAGAGACAACCATAGACCTGCCCATAGTTCTATCTGCAAGAAGTGACCCCGAGGTAAGATTTTATCTATAACTTGTTTGGTCTGACGTCCTTTCTCTTTATACTGCTAAACCTTAATATGTTGGGGTACCCTAGGTCGAAGTGTCCTCGTTGTTAGCTAACATTATTCTTTCGACGGCGCTGATGAGACCCCTGATCGCGATCCCCCTTTTTTGGGCCCTAACTGAGGTAAGTAGCGCCTGGAGGTATTTCTCCATCTTGTTGTTCTTATCCCTCCTTTCTAACACTTAGCTTAACTATTTCAGCTTTCTCCCAACCTTGCTTCACCTTCTCTTGATGGTCTGCATACGTATAAGGCCAAGGTTTGTGCTTCTGCCCCTCGTGGTGGTTTTTCTGCACTCGCCCATTTTGGGGATTCATTTGGGAGTCCATCATCTTCTCCCAGTGAACCACCTGCGCTGGCCTTGGTACCCTATGTTGGTGGGGACGCTTTGCCCACCGTTGAGTCTTTTGTAACCAGGGGTCCTGTTGGAGCCTCTGTTGTAATGAGCCCACCTCCAACGGTTTCTGCCCCCACGGCCGCCATAGTGATTCCCGTTCTAGCTCCTACCGCGATTGAGGTATTTTGCTAATCCTCAATCACTCGGTCAAATCTTCCATTAGAAAGAAGTTAGTTATGTAGGGAGGAACAATTTTGTCCCATCTTACTTGGCACAGGAGATGTCACGAAAAGTAGAAAGAAGTCTAGTGAAGACCCATCAACCGCACATAATCGATAGTCCCCCAACTATAAAATAGGCTACAAAGTCCCCCACTATAATACATTGAAGGAATTAGGTCCCGTGATCCACAAGCCAGTTAACCCAGCTCTCCGTCGACTGACCATAGTTGAAGAAGGGCCTAGAAAAAAATTAAAAACACCTGATAGAGGGTACTTAGAAAGGGTCGTCAGGTGCAGTCTCTCATATAGCCACATAAACAACATGACAGGGCTCCCTCGCAAAAATCCAGCCCAACCCTCCTCCTAGGAATCAAGGTTGTTCAGAGTCTTCGCCAATACCACCGCAGTAGGAATACGGAGGTGGGACATCCACAATACTAATCTAACCACCTGAGGGTCAGCCGTAAGATCACCCGTCACGAACAAAATCCTGGCAGTCAAACCCAGGGCTACAGCACCGACAAAGTCATTGTCAGTAAAATTCCACCAACACACTGAATTCATAACTGAAGGGAGGATGATGTTTCCTCCATGCATAAGCGACCGAGCGACTGAAGGGGAGATGTGAAGAAACTTGTAATAATCCGTCTAATTAAATATCGGGGGATCAGTCATTTATTTAATTAAATCAGAATATCCAGTTGGTTTATTCTCAGCATCACTGTCGAAAATAATTTCTTTATTAATCACCCAATAGTTAATTAAGCTAAGTGCCAAAAACTTTTTCCATTTTTAATTTAATTAAAACCATTCCATGACACTGAATAATAATATACAACAACACATAACAACTGAATTAACTACAACAAGAATAAATGTGAATGGAATAAGTTTCCAGTTAAATTATAACATTTACACTAAATAAAAATGATATCCACAATGCTTACATAAATAATTACACCCTCTAGAATCCAGGGCGACATGACCTAAATGAAGTAGACGCTATAGATGAGTGAATCAACATTATGGAAGCATATAAACAAAATCCACATCTCTCCTAATAGTTATAATCCATCAGAACATCCATAATCTATGTTGGACATCCCTACTCCTGGATACCTGATGTACAAGATATAGTAGAGAAGAGAATATGCAAGGAAATGGGTCAGAGCCCGATTGTAAAAGATTTTAAAAATAGCAAATGCTTAACAATTACAAAAAAGCATTTACTATATACATGTTAGTTTCACGTGCTCTCTCTTAAGAATTCTCACCTCTCATCTTAAGTGCACACCTATCGTATCTTATTATCTTCCTAGTTAAGGCTTCCTCATAACTAACCTTAATATCACTATGGTTCTAACCCATATCATATTCCCGTATTTCCCAAATAATACGTATATTAATCATTTCTTTCATTTCTCTTTAATATGAACTAATTTTATTACATCTTTGGATTTAAGTGTTCACTTACTTAATACAATTCAGACTTCATCATTCATTTCCATCTACAACATCACATAGTAGATTACATCACATTTTATATCTATCACACTATTATATATACTAATATGGCACCTCCCAGACACAGCTGCGGTGCATGCATACTCTGCTATCATGTCTTGATACATTAACTCATTGTATAGAGGACATATTATTTGGTGTCTCTCACGAATTATATAACATAATACAAACATATTGGAGGCGAGCATAATCCCCAGCCAAATGGGTTACGCACATACCTACGCTCCCATTCCACCTTCGAAGCTATCATTACACCGATAGCACGTGTCCAAGGTCCTATGCTTAGGGTACGAATCTAAAATCCCCCCACAATTGGGCGCACAAGGATAAGACCGTTCACAATGCGAAACCTCCACCCCGATAGCAAGCAATGTAGGTATGTCATAGATACAAATAAGAATATAGGTATTCATCACACTTATATAAATATAACATCCATAATGCATTCACACATATGACACTTTGGCGCAGTTAAAACGACCATTCGGATGACATAATAATAATTCACTTTTATTTAATTAAATTATAATCCCGACACGACTTAAATGCGTGTCCCAACTTAATTACCATAATTATCGTACACATAATTCGCGACAATTATATAAAGTCATAATCAATTGTAAAGTCATAATCATATATATTACTTTAATCACTAAGTAATATTCAACATAAATTCTATATTACTTTATTCTCGGGTAATATTTAAATCCGGATTAATTTCCAATTATATCACAATTAATTCTAATTAATACCATTTTAAAAGTCATTAAAATTATGGGGTATTACATACTCCCTCCCCCCCCTCCCCCCCCCCCCCCCCCCCCCACCACCACCACCACCACCACAACGGAATTTAGTCCCAAAATTCGAAAAACAAAAGCATAGAAGGCAAGAATAATTATGGATAAGTATTGCGCATCACATACATTCGCTCTCAAGTAGACTACTTTGTACCTCCCATACAGTACGCTATCAAATACCCCCAATACTGAATACATCACTTATGATCATTTTAACCTCAGGTTACCCTGTCACGTAGGTTCTTATCCAAGCCTTACAGTTTAAGTTTCAATACTTATACTTTATTCTAGATATTCACTATATAACCTTCTACTATATTCACTTAAATAGATTAACCGTTCTTTAGATAAATACCATATCGTATTACGATTATCATACCCAAGTAGGTTAATTATGCAGTATATATTTTACACACAATATGTACTATAAGTTTCAAATCATCTCTACTATTCGCAATAGTTCCTAGTTCCTAACCTTTATACCTCAAGTAGGAGAAACAATAAGACTTGTCGTACCATACTTCAACTGGCAACATTCCCAACAGTAAACTTATAAGATTTATAGTACAACAACTTCACTAGTGGAACGTACATCTCTCATCCTCCCTTAAGATTCAAAGGTACAAACATAATTTATCTTCTAACATCAGATTTATCCGCTTAGTCTGCCCATTATTCTGCGAATGATAGATTATACCCAATCACAACTCGGTACCCATGCCTCGTGAAAATTATTCCAAAATCGAGAGATAAAATCTCGTCCTAATTGCACACAATATTAAACGGTACTCTATGTAACCTCACTATCTCGGTTATATAAGATCAAAGCATATTGTCTCTTAGTATGATCAACCCTAACTGGCATAACGTGAT
The DNA here is from genome assembly GCA_949130495.1 of Sambucus nigra. NCBI lineage: Eukaryota > Viridiplantae > Streptophyta > Magnoliopsida > Dipsacales > Adoxaceae > Sambucus > Sambucus nigra. The sequence goes on along the minus strand of OX422217.1, from coordinate 27,753,400 downwards.
CTACTTCAGTCAACTGATCCACTATCACCCATATAGGATTGTAACCATCTTTGCGATAAAATCCGTACGAATACTCTCCCAATACTACTTATAAATCCCTAATGGTTGGAGAAACCTCTGCTGGTTTTGAATGGTCCACCCTAATTCCAACAGACAGGTGGCCCGTTATAAGAGGAATCTAGCCAAACATCTTTTCATTTAAATCCTATTACCATAGTCATTTATAGCTTGATACATTTGTTATTTAAATGACCGGACATTCAAGTCCCGGTATCTAAACGTCAATATTCATTTTCCTTATCCCATATCTCTAATCATCTTAAATGACCGGACATTCAAGTCCCGGTATCTAAACGTCAATATTCATTTTTCTTATCCCATATCTCCAAAATGGGGAACCATATTAGATTCAATTACCTAGGGCGCCCATACACCTTATATTTCTCGCATTATTGCACAAATAATATATACTCTTCTCGAATCAATTTTTCTGTCACTTGGCATACTGATATGGTAGGGGTGCACTCAATCACCCAACTAATCATAACTTAATCACTCAGTGGCATCATTGTTTTATTCATAATGTCACTAGGACTAGGCGACTCTTGAGTCATAATAGAATTATCAACTCTAAATTTATGTTTGTATACTTAAAATGACTAAGGTGCGAACTTATGCACTATTGACCAAACCTCTCTACCACTCCCGACATTCGCTAGTTTCATGCGTGGGATGTCTCGCAAAGCGAAATCCAAATAAGGAACCCCCCCGATACACTACTACTTAACATAGTCGACCGTCGAGATCCGTAATGGACCTCAGTCCATAATTTGTACCTTCCCATAATTTATGTATGTTGACATAAAAGTCTACTAGACCATGCTTATATATATCCCTAAAAATAAAATAAACCATGTTTCTCTCACTATCCCAAATTCTCAACGCTATATATGATAAGTTATTTCTCGTTGTTCAATAAAAACATAATATATCCTGAGTCACATCAGTAAAATAAATTTCTACTCACACAAATTACTAGACAACATTTTCACTAAGGTCTATGATATCATGAATTTTTTTATGCATATAAATATATAGGCCCACCCCTATTTCAGTTGGTGCCGCACAAAATTAATTTTACTCTCTCCGGGGTATCCAGCACAATAGTCTTATCACTCAATCTACTATTGTTTAAACATTTGGTAATTTATCACTACACATTACAATAATAAGTTATATTATGATAATTCAAAGCAATAGAAAATTATGAAAACAAAATATACTCTTAGGACCCACACCCACCCGATTCACTCACGGGCGACACCAAAAAGCCCCGCTATCAACGAGAAATACTTTTGTAACCAGACTGTTAAAATTATCGTTTCCACTACCCTCGATTCGCACGTGAATTTAGGGTTTTCAATCTATATATGTATGTTGTGATACACCATGTCACTAGAATTAATCTTTTATTCACAAGGCTGAAATAAAACTTCAGCAGTCTCTCCTAATCACATAGGGTCCTTACATGCACCTCTCACGGTCAAAACAACTCACAATCACTTGCAACCATTATACATCTAGGATTTCATCTCATAGTTGTACCCACCAGTTGTGGATAAATTATTCACTCATGTGGTTTACACAACCATTATCGAAACGTTGGCCCAGCATATCTAGGCCTCAATTATTGTCTTACTGGCCTCCCTTTTTTCTTCTTGGATCCCGCCGACCTTGAAATACGGTATGCTACAATTACCAAGGACCCCACTGGTCTTATTTAAACCTACCACTCTTGGGTCGTAAACTTCCTGGGCCTAATTCTCTTGACCCAATTACTCCCCTAGAAGTCTCACTCCTCCAGTTGTTATGCCTAATTGGTATGGTTTAATATTCCCAAAATTTATCGGTCTCACTACTTAATATGGACACATTTAACACTTAGTAGTTTCTCTCTCTACACATAGGGTAATTTACCTTACTATTTCCTCGTTACTGACCATTTGAACATCCTCCTCTTGGACCTATCAATCTTAATTCTCAATTGTTATTCCCATAATTCTTTTGGCTCTACGGGTCCTATGGGATACATTATCGACTACAGTATCCTTGGTTGATTTCATCGCCACTAAGTAAGGGTTTAATCATGTCACTTTAAATGGGTCCCCTACTAGGTACACCTTCCGGTGATGTTTCATTAACAATATTGAATTCAATTTTTCCCTTCGACTAGCTTTCCTAACCCTTCGAGCTCCCCTACATTTGGAAGCATCATCCAATTTCTTTGTGACATTAATCCTAGTCGTCTTCGTCAAATTTCCACTCACACTAGAGTATTTCACTCACGAGTCCTTTCACACAATGAACTCTATTTATCTTCTATGTACCCCATTCTTCCTAGGGTAAGGAGTTAGTTAAACAAGTTACTTTTATCTTTCTTGCCCATAAGAGATAAGTTTTGAAATTCCATTCATATCTTGATTAAAACATGAAATGAACGATTTCACTATCAAACTATACCTAAAATTCTTATTCCAGCTTCACGCATGTTCTTTATATGTGATATCTAACTCTCATCACTTTAAGTTTGCTCTTCCTAGAAAAATTTTACTAGAAATTTTCAAATCTTGGGTGTTACTACACCTCACCCTTCACAATTGTCTTTGAATTTCTTTCTTCACAAGAGCCCTTCCGCCTCCCTCGCCTTTCACATACAGTGTTGGCTGAGTTAAGAATGGCACAACCATCAACTATGATGGTGCTTGGGAAACTACAGCTCCCAAACGACTTTTTTAATATTCTCAACCCAAATAACAATTATGATGGTTTCTATCTCGAACACCATTTTCCAAAATACTCTATATCTTTGGCTGAGTCCTCCTCCTGCTGTCCTTCTAACGGATCTTGCTAGTCATCCCAATGTGTTTGGCGCACGATGCCCAACCGAACTCGTATAAGCATTACATCCCACATACTTCATGGCAGGATAACGAAAGTCGAAATGCACAAAAGAATTCAACATCCTAATAATAGGGCTCTACACCAACGAACGCTACGCTGAAACGTAGTAAGCCGCACAGATCCTAAAGACACTAGAACCTGGCTCTGATACCATATGTACTAACCCGTCTAATTAAATATCGGGTGATCAGTCCTTTATTTAATTAAATCAGAAGATCCAGTTGGTTCATTCTCAGCATCACTGTCGAAAACAATTTCTTTATTAATCACCTAATAGTTAATTAAGCTAAGTGCCAAAACCTTTTTCCATTTTTAATTTAATTAAAACCATTCCACGACACGGAATAATAATATGAAACAACACATCACAACTGAATTAACTACAACAAGAATAAATATGACTCGAATAACTTTCCAGTTAAATTATAACATTTACACTAAATAAGACTGATATCCACAATGCTTACATAAATAATTACAACCTCTATAATCTTGGGAGACATGCCCTAAATAAAGTAGACGCTACAGATGAGTGAATCAACAGAATGGAAATGTCTAAACAAAATCCACATCTCTGCAAGTAGCTATAATCCACGAAACATCCATAATCTATGATGGGCATCCCTGCTTTTGGATACCTGATGTACAAGATATAGTAGAGAAGAGAATATGCAAGAAAACTAGTCAGATCCCAATTGTAAAAGATTTTAAAAATAGCAAGTGCTTAACAATTACAAATATGCATTTATTATGTACATGTTAGTTTCTCGGGCTCTCTCTTGAAAATTCTCACCTCTCATCTAGAACGCAAACCTATCGTATCTTATTATCTTCATAGTTAAGGTTCCCTCATAACTAGCGTTAATATCACTGTGATTCTAACCCATATCATATTCTCGTATTTCCCATATAATACGTGTATTAATCATTTCTCTTTAATATGAACTAATATTTTTACATCATTGGGTTTAAGTGTTCACTTACTTAATACAATTCAGACTTCATCATTCATTTCCATATACAACATCACATAGTAGATTACATCACAGTATAAATCTATCACACTATTATATGTACTAATATAGCACCTCCTAGCCACAGCTGCGGTGCATGCATACTCTGTTATCATGTCCTGATACATTAACTCATTGTATAGAGGACAAGTGATTCGATGTCTCGCACGAATCATATAACATAACACAAACATATTGGAGGTCAGCATACTCCCCAGCCAAATGGGTCACGTATATACCTATGCTCTCATTCAACCGTCGAAACTATCATTGCACCGATATCACGTGTCCAAAGTCCTATGCTCAGGGTACAAATCTAAAATCCCCCCCACAATTGGGCGCACAAGGATAAGATCATCTACAATGCGAAACCTCCACCCCGATAGCAAGCAGCGTAGGTATGCATACATACAAATAATATTATAGGTATTCATCATACATATATAAATATATAATCCATAAGGCATTCACACAACCATATGATAATTCCCATATATAATATTTTTATCTAACAAATCCTACGTATTAAAGATTATGACTTTACTTCTTTATTTTATATTCCTGAGCCTCACTCATTACTCGAATATTAAATAAGTATTCATTAACCTAATTCAGTAGGTAAATATCTACACCCTACTTGTCCGTGTCATCACAACTTCCAAAATTCTATGAATTAAATTCATCTTTAATTAGGTTTAATTCTCGATAACCCTTAATTCATTCTTAACCCTTCATTTTATCTCTTAGGGTTAATCCCGCCTATTTTTAATGTTATACTGGTAATTAATAACTCTCTTACAACTGGTCCCAACCTTAAATTATCATTTATCCAATTTAAATCCCAAGTAACATATGTCTCAATAATAACTCGTTTGATTAACACTCGTTAATTTCCCTTCATTCAAAAATCCCAAAAATAATATTAATCCGGGTCTTATATATGGCCTACTACCCTTCCTTAAGTCCCACGATGTTCGAATAATAATCACAAAATATTACTAAAAGTTTTGGGATTAAATCAAGAATTAAAAAGAAACAACTTCATCTTTTCTGGGGAGGTCTATCGATCGATGGTCTTGGGTCGATCGATCGATCAGATATCAGCCTAGATTCTGCAATCTGTATTCTACGGTTTCACATCTTTTAATCAATAGAACCTCTATTTTAATGTACCAAACTTCTTATAATCCATACCACATGATATAGCAACATATGTAAATGATTCCTACTGATCTAAATAACCTAGAATCATCAAGAAGGTTGGATTTAAAAATATTATTTCCAGAAAAACTCATATTTTTATATTTATCCATGAACATCATATAAGCTCCAACTTTTCTTCACCAATGATTCCCAATTTAATCTCATGATATTCAGATCATATACCATTATATATGGATAAGTTCTAACGTAACTAAAATCATTTAAACATAATTAACATGAATCAATTTACTTAAATTCCATTTTATTCCCAAGAACTCTAATTTTTGAGTTTAGCATCAATAAGAGTGTAAATTCCATATTTCTTCACAGGATAATATAAATTCATGGAGTTTATTTTATAATCAAAAGAGATCACTCCTAAATAATATCCATTTCAAAGATCCATTTAAAATTATCACAAATTTATCTTTGATCATGCAACTTTTCAGAATTTTCCTAACTATCCTAACATGGACAATATAAAAGCTAAGATTGAAATAATTAATCACTTTCCACTAATTCATAGGTCTGGTCCATTAGGTATGATTTTCCACTGGTGGTCCTTCCTTTTTTTATCCAGCCTCTAGTGGCAATGGTGGTGGTGGTGGTGGTGGTGGTGGTGGCTCTTGGTTTGCTCCAAAATCCTCTTCATCTCCTTAGAAAAACCCCTCACTCCCCTCAAAGAGCTTTCCTTTGCTTTTGGGTGAATGAACCTAAGTTCTCTAATCTCTTCAAGAATATAATAAAACCCAATTTCCGTGTTTACTATTCACCTCCCAATTAAAATGAACAAAATACCCCTCCGGGGTGTCCTTTCGGTTCCAAATTGCCCAAGACCCAAATCAAACACCTAAGTAGACTTTTTCGACTATTTGAACCCTTCCGGACACTTTGGCGCAGTCAAAACGACCATTCGGATGACATAATAATATTTTACTTTTATTTCATTAAATTATAATCCCGACACGACTCAAATGCGCATCCCAACTTAATTACCGTAATTGTTGTACTCATAATTCGCGACAATTATATAAAGTCACAATCAATTGTAAAGTCATAATCATATATATTACTTTAATCACTAAGTAATATTCAACATAAATCCCATATTACTTTATTCTCGAGTAATATTTAAATCCGGATTAATTTCCAATTATATCAAAATTAATTCTAATTAATCCCATTTTAAAAGTCATTAAAAATATGGGGTATTAAAAAATTCCGCCAAAGACACATGGGGAAAATGAGATAAATCCAACATAGATGCCGCTATAAATTTAGCATAGTTGCCGCTACACTAGGCTCACATCTAGCATCACAAAACTTCTAATAAATGGGACACGCCTTATCTAAGCCAAACTGAAAAACATGGTCTTTAGGATACAACAACTGTACCGCTGCTTCCAATAGGTTCGAGAATATGGGACGATATGCCACAAAGAGACCTGACATATACTAAAAGCTTTATAGTTGACATTGTAGAGTCATATGGCCTCTAGACCTTTAAGGTAAGCAAAGAAGGCGTCGGACATTAGAAGAGCCATTGTACAGCAAAGGAAGCAAGTTGCAAAATAAAAGAAAGTAAGATATGGTGATGAAAACACTCTAAAAATCCCACTTCTATACTAAAAAAATCCACAAAAAGTAAATCATCAAAACGCCACCAGCTTCCCTGCTCCAAAACTACCCAAAAGTGCGCAAAAAATGCAATCAAAGCTAAGGAAGTGATTTGGACTTAACCCTTATACCGATAAGCACGGTAGGGGGTATGCTAATCGTCAACCCCCCCCCCCCCTTTTTAAATTTCTTATTTCCCCTTTTATACATATCAATTTCAAAATAAACATTTAATAATGAACAATCAATCATTGAGTTCTTCTTTTATTTATTCGATTTTACCTTATCTTTATCTTTACAAATAATGAGAAACCTCAACAACAAATTAAATTGCATGTAAAGTAAGCCATTAAATCACGATAACACAAAAAAATGCATTTCGTATATTTAACTTGTTTTATATTATTATATCCTCTTACATGAACAAAAAGAAAAAGAAAAGAAAAGAAAAGAAGAAAAAAACATGCATCGGGATGCAACCCGAATCCCTCCAAAATATCTCTCAAAACCCCCACCTTCAACCACCTTGACGAACATGCTTTTCCCAACAATGAGTAGTGGACCCCCTACTCCCAGAACTAGACCTCTCCTCAGACATGGTCGGTAGCACCAAATAGGCATTGGACGACTTCCTCATATTGTCCGACATCGATGCCATCCAATCCTTGATATCCCATAGCCAAGTTGTCGACACATGGATAAACTGCAAAAAAGAACAAAAGCACCAAAATCAAAGCAAGTCGGTAAAGAGGAAAATAAAACAGAAAAGGAAAACGATAAAGAGATAGTCATACTTCTCTCCGGAGAGCCTCTTCAGGGAGACTCGCCAACTCGTTTGTTGTTGCATGAAGACGGTGAGGCACCAAACCACATCACTGCTGCACATCCGAATGTGATAAGAGGGGGTCGAAATATGAAGAAGTGTATATTTTCCCATTGTAGCCATTGCGACCCCTCAAGAACTATGAGCTGACGCCACCAGTACGCTGATACCTCTCCTTGATCCCAGTAACGATTGAGGCATGTTCTCCACATCATATATACACGACGACATCAATTGATTGGTCACAAAGTCGAGATAGTCGCAGTCCGTTGTCATATCAGTGTAATGCGTATAGGTCTCACCCTCCATCGTCGCCGCCCTTGCCTCATCGGTCATCTCCTTCACTCTCCTCATGTACATAGGGGCATTAATGATGGGACCTCTACCTCTCCCTCCACGATTTATCACACCACTCTCTCCCTAAGGTACCAGACATACCCAGACTTATGCGCCAATAACCTCATCATCTGTGCATACATACTCGTAACCCATGTGGCCGTCGAGGGTAGACGCCAAGGGTAGAAGGTCATTTATTTCCCCTGTAAATAGTTAGTAGTCCAACTAGAGAGAAAAGTTTTAAAAACACTATAAGAACAGAGACAAGGACCAAAATCCTAACCTGGTTATTCGTTAGGGCGTTCGGCACTGCTCTCACATCCATCGGAGAAAGGGACTGGTTAGAATACCTATTCGACTTCCTCCATTTATAGATCCTGCAAAAGTCTCCCAACTCACTTGCCTTCAAGGAAACTAACCCCACATTGTGACCTATCACCTCATGAAACCATGTATGCGAAAAGAAACTCTAAGAGTAAAAGGAAAGAAAGCGTAAAGACAACAAGAAAATAAAAGGGGAAATTAAACTTAAAGATTACATCCAAAAGTTACATGGGTCATGTAAAAGTCTGTTGACAACATCAACTAAAAGCATCCAATGATGAATAAATGGATACCAATGTAAAGCTCCCTAATCATACAAATGGTTGTCTAAGATTATCCACAAAAATGGTAAAAATCACAGATGGACGATGTCACCGGTTGTCTCCACCACAAATCCTCCTAACATAAGCAAAATGAATGAACGAGCAACTTGCCTCACCTGTCGCACGTCAGTCTCGTTAATCTGCCTAGACAACAGAGTCCCATTCAGCACTGATATCTTAACAAAATCTCCCGACACGATTCATCCTATATCTCCCAAAGCACTCCGCAGTGCCACCTTCGTAACCTGTAAAGTGTGATCCACCACAATTTGTTGAACTGCACACTCCAACCCTTTGTCAGTTATTGAACATCCAAGAGAACGAATGTCATTTCACAAACTCCTAAATAAAATGTATGGTTCGTGTTCCACCACCTCTCGCCCAACGCACATAACACCGTCGTAGAGCGTGGCGTCTCATCCAAAGCCTCTACCAACATGAAAAAGTCAGTAAACCCCCCTATCCACCATACTTCCCCAGAAAGACAGTCCCAAACCTCCTTTGTCCCAATCGTACCTCGGAACCATATGCTCGAAGAGGCTATGTCAAATTGTGTAGAAATCTAGAAAAACCATTCATTATCCCAAAGATAAGAAGAAAAATAAAAAGGTAAAAAATAAATAGAAGACAAACACTTACATAGCCATTAGGGTTCTTCACCCAAGCAGAATGGTGATGTGCAAGCTCCCACAATAGAACTCTCTTATCCACCATCGGCTTGAATCTCTCATACACATTCTCGTTGCCTAATATTAGTGACAAATAGCCTGTCATTGCAAGCCTTCCTATCGTAAATAGTTACCCAGTCGTTGTTGTTGTTGCCAGAAGTACCCTCTATAGAGATTGATAAGCACCCAAAAGTGTATATTTTATACCCCGAATACAAAGTTTTTAATTGCTAATTCTCGACAAAATGGGTCATATGCGCATAATTGTGTACTGTACAGGCTTGATTGCATTTGTTGGTTCAAAAAGCATTAGTTTGAGGCAAATTGCATCAACAATGGCTAAATTACCCTGTCCCAAACCTAGCCCATACCTATCCCACACCGAAGTCGAACATCGCGTGTGTCTAGTTTGTACTTTTATTATTTTTTAGATTTTTATTTTGTGTTGCTTTTATTTTTATAATTTATTTAGCATTTTCTAGGATTTATTTTCAATTTTTATATTTCTTTTTATTTTGTGTTGTTTTATTTTTATTTTTGATTTTTAATTTTTAATCTTTATTGTATTTTATTTTATTTTATTTTTAGGATTACTTTTTAGGAGTTTATTTTTAGTTTTATTAGATTTTATTTTTTAGGACTTTAGTTTTTAATTTTATTAGATTTTTAGTTTTTATTTTTATTTCTTTTATTTTATTATTTGAGTTTTATTTTATAGATTAGGAATTTAATTTTAATAGATTTCTTTTCAATTATTTTTAGATTTATTAGATTTTATATTTTCTAGGATTTTAGTTAGTTTATTTTTCATTTTTTTTAATGTGTACAAACTTACACACACACACACACCATAACTCCCATTTACCTCTCCACACCCCACCCCCCACCCCCACCCCCCACACTCCATCTTCTTACTTACAAACTTTCTCTCTCACCTTCCTCCATAACCACAACCTCCCATTAACCACGACCCAATAGAACCCCTACGGCAACCACCCGAACCGAGATCGCAACCCGGTTGCCCTCATTCCAACATCCACGCCCACAACTCGGGTACCCCCTAAAACAACAAAACCCGTTTCTGCAATGGCAACCCAACACGAACCAAGTCGAGACTGTCCCGAATCCTATACCCGAAGCCAACCCGAACTCTGCAAACCCAAAACTTATCGCCTCTTCGACCCAGCAAAATCGGGCTCCCTTGCCAACCTCCCTATACCCATAATCGAAACCCACTTCCATACCCCCCTCGTGTTGCCTTGCTCCGACCATCAAACAATCCATCTCTTAACCTGGGCTTCCAACTGATCTCCTCAACACTGGTATCAACCCCTAATCCACCGGCCATATACCCAACTACCTTAGCCCCCTCTCACCAATAACCAACCCGATTTCAATTCCCCTTAAACCAAATCTTTTTATCCGACCTTATGCTCTGACCCTACACCCATTAACCCAAACCCCACATGCAAAACTCAAACTCAATTTTTCCCACCTGCTTAAAACCAAGTCATAAAATCCAGACAAATTCAAACCCCCCACACATGTTAAATAAAAGCCATTATACCCATTTCCAAAAATACCCGTATTACCCCCAACTACCTTATTCCCCACTTCATCCACATGACACCCTACATTTACCAAATCACCATTAAACCCATTTTAACTCCTTTTCCCAATACACCCCCAAACAAACCTCGACCCAACTTAACCCCAATTTACACACTCACACCTCAAACACCTCGTGCACACTTTTAACCCATACCCAATATACCCCTAGCCGATTGCCTATTATTTAAAAAGAAGACCCAAGATAGAAAAAGAAAAGAGTTAGGCTAGAGAGAGAATTAAAGAGAGAAGCACCATTTTTATTTTGTTTAGTTATTTTATTTTTTATTTTTTTTAGATTATAAAAAAAATTATAATAATTGAGTGTTGTAACTATAATGAGAGAATTGTTGAAGAAGTAAAAATCATTGCAAAATCAAGTGGAAATTTGATTTGATTATTCTTCTCTAATTTTCCATTCTATGCACTTAATTGATTCTATTTTTTATTGGATGAGGATTATTGAGTGCTAATCTCCCGTTCAATGGATGAATTGAAGCCCTCATGAATCCAAGTTGATTTAGTCGTCAACTTTAATATTGTTAGTTTCCTTTGATTAGTAAATTTAATTCTTACTTTATTTTCACATTGAGAAATGGAAAATCATCCTTTAGAATGGATTGAAAATTGTATTATCATTTGTTCATTTGATTCAAACTAGAGATAGGCTTATCACTTGATCAAAATGATAGTATAATTTTCATCTACTCTTAATTTTATTATTGTCTAATTAAAATTAGTTGGATGAATCGCTTCTAGCGAGTGATTTGTTTGATTAATTTTAATTCAATTAGAGTAGTGTGTGGGAATTAAACTTACTTTTCTAAAAGAATATTCAATTAATTCATTAGTGTAATGAGAATTAGCTTTTGAATTAAATAAATATTTTGGAAATTGATTCAAATTAAAATAGTGCAAGCTAGATTGATTTGTGTGAATTGAGGGTGGATTTTCCATCCCTTGAAGATTTTTCTCTCATTTAGTTACATCTCACTCACTTTATCACTCAATAGTTTATGATTTTCACACTTTTATTTTAGTTTGATTATCATTTTCTATTTAATTCTTAGTTTATATTCTCATTCATTTCAAATTGTTTTAATATTGAAAAAGTGAAAGTCCGTAAATAAATAAAACTTGTATTACATGAGTTTCCTTCTCTTATTTCACTCCCTTGATTTGGATTGACACCTTAGCCTACCACTATTCTTCTAGTTTGATTATATTTTTGTGTAGGTATGAAAGGTTTTGATTAGAGGAGCTTTTCAACAACGACAAACACCGAAAAGTTCTCTTATCAAGTGGTGTCATTGCCATTATTGGGAGCGTGAAGCACTTGGAGTGGATTTCATCTTGTAGTTCATTTATTTTTCGAACTTTCTTGATTTTTAGTACCATTTTTTGTATTTTATTAGAAGTCTTGTATTATGAATTTATTACCATGCATATTGCGGTGCTTGGAGACACTATTTCTTTTTCATTTAAATTTGTAACAAAGATGACAAGCATGATAGGGAAACAGGACAAGGTAGAAAGCGGGAATCCAAGGCGAGGATTTAGAATCCTCTCTACCTTAAGTCGGTAGGACTCCCCGGGCCGAATGAGATAGGTGATATCTCCCCCTGTTCGACTCAAATCGTTTATCACCCCACGGAGTAAAAACCGTGGCAGGTATATTTCTCAAACCTTCGTGAATCTCCTATTGGCGAGTCAATATATTGTGTGTGCTTACGTGATCTTATTTGATTTTATTCTTGCATTTATTTTCGAATGTGTGTGATGAATTAATCATTAAGACCTACACCCGGTAATTCACTAGAAGGGATTTTCATCATCCGACTCACTCGTTTACCATTGTGTGCTACACTAACTATCATTAAATTTAAAATCAATCAACTAGGTAGCCCAATAGGAGAAAATTTTTGTAAAGGTGATCAAAAAGATAAATTCAGTGATTTTTATTGCCCGCGGACTTCATTAAAATTTGACTACCCTTTTACTAAATTTTAAAGATAAAAATTGGCTATGTGCTGTTAGGATTTATCATTGACTTGTGTGTGTGTCCAATTCAATTCTTTCGGTAGTCAGTTTTAGTTAGTTCATCCAAATCAAGAGTCCAAATATTTTTCCCCATATATTCTTCCAAAAAATCGAAAAATATTTTATTCCCTTATTTTTCTAAAAAAAATCCAAAAACATTTTCTTTCCTTTTAAAAAAATACAAAAAATACAAAAAAATATTTCAAATATCATGGCTGAAGAACTTTCTTTATGGGAGTATTTTGGTCATTTTCTATTTTCTCACAACATGTGTGACATTGAGCCCAAGTCCAATGTCCACACTTTACTTAGTGGTTTCAACTCTCACACACACGTTGTTGATACTCAGGCGTCATCCACACATGCACCTCACATTCCATCGCCTCCGATGAGGAGCATCAACGTGTCAAATGCTTCGTTGTGCAGATCGTGTTTGCTAGCCAAGCACTTCCCCATGAGTGTCCATCTTATTTTTATCAAAACGAGCCCACCATGTACCAAGTGTATTCATATGAGACTGCTTCGGAACCCACCTTAGCCTTTTATCATGATGTATCCAATCCCGAGTGGTGTGAGTACCCAAACTATTCATGGAGGTCTGATCATCCTTCCATGCAATACGAATCCCAACCCGATGTTGTGGATCCTCACATGTTCCAACAGTCGTCATGACAATCAAGTGCACCCCATTCCGATCAGTACCCTCACTAAGCACCCAATGATTATCAGCCTTTTGTCTCTCACACAGAAGACTCTCTTGTGTATGAACTACTTGACCCCATTCCACTCACTTCCTTCGAGTATTCTCCATTTAGTCATATTAATAGTGAGTTGTGTCCACCTCAACCACTGCCGCCACCAACCACTTCACCACCATCCTCCATATCCACTCTCGAAAGCCTCTTGAAAAAGTTTATCCTCGAGCAAGAGCAAGACACTCAATATCAAAATGAATCCCGTTAATGGATTGAACAAATATTAAATGAATTTGAGTGCACAAGAGAGTTGGATATTCCCTCGGATCCACCCATTATTGATATCTCCTGGGATGATGATGTGTCATCTTGTGAAACTAATCTTGAGTGTGACCAACCTTTTCCCCATGAGAATCTCAACGTTGTAACCATTTTGTGGTCCGGGCCTCAAGTTGATAATTGTGTTGACTTATCCATAGATAGTGAGACTGAACTCGCCTATGTCGCAGATAAAGAACCCAGCCTTGAAATTTACATTCCCTTTCCCGAAGAATCCAAAAAAATGCCCGATTATACACCTATCGATCCCACCACGTGTGTTCTCGAGGAATCGATTCATCATAAGTTAGCTCTGGCTACGAGTGCTCACCATTTTCTCAAGATTAAATCCAATATGGTTTTTACCTCTCCGTATATGGATGATGTCCCACTATGCGTGGCTCCCTTTGAGCCCAATATTTCTAGTGATTCCTCTATCTCCGATCTTGGTGCCTCGCTTGATTTTGTCACCACCTTAGTTGGTGATATTCTTGTGGAGAAGTTTCCCATTCCATCTTTAGATACCACACTCCCTTGTGAGTCTGACTTTATGCCTCATGAGGAGTGTGTGTCTCCCATAATTGAGTTAGATCATATTCCGCCACGATTTGTCCTACCGGACCCACCCATTCTCCCTTTCACCCCACCACCTGGTTTGGATCTTGATTTTACACATTTCATGTTTCCATCCACATTTTTAGATCCTCACCTGAAACCACCGTCCACCTTCCATGAGAGTATATGTGATGTTACTCTCCCCTTAAGTAGCACTAAGCTTGTTATTCCATGCACGCCACTCTCCTGTCGTGGTGATTTCTCCTGTCAGCTCATTGATGTGTCACGGCGTGACCAATATCATCGACCATTTATAGAATGGTCGTGTAATTTCTATGAGTCCCACTCCATCCCTATTACTACACCATTCTGCCTCCCCATATAACTTGAGCATCATGCTTGTAGGTCCCGTGTTGCCCTCACCTTTCAGCTCAATAAGGCTCGAGGTTGGTTCCTTTCCACCTTCACAATTTCCATTCATCAATATACATTCCTACCCACCCTCCCATGGTCCACCGATGATTTTCATCATGTGATGCACTTTTCCATACAAGTGCATTGACCCGTGTAGCCTTTATCCAACAAGACTGAAGCTTCAGTCTTATTTGGGGGTGATTATCATCACCCGATTTTTCTGTCGCCCCGTGCTTTCCTTGATCTTGTCTTTAGGGTGACTTTCCATCGGTCTATCCCATTTGGGGGGGTGTTTCACACCACCCAATGCTATATCATGTTTTAGACTTGTACAATTTTGTTATCTTACTAATTATTCAGGTTCTTCTTACATTCATCTGTCCATTTCATTAGCGGTTGGTTATGGTAATCTATTTTCTTCATTCTGCTCTCAATTTTAAAATTCATTTTATTTAATATCGAGGACGATGTTCCTTTTTGTTCGGGGGTGGGTAGTTTTATCAAAATCGTACCACTTTTGAAATTTTTTTATTTCAAAACCTGATTTTTAAAATTTCTTGCAATTTCTTTCATCTCATTCATTGACGTGAATTTTCTATCATCCATCTTTTAAGTCTTAGAATCAAGCTATGGGGTATTTTTTTTTTAATAGCTTTTGCAATACGTGTCAAGGCACTTTGAAAAGAAAAAAAAACGTGTCAAGGCACTTTGTACTATGAATTTCTAGACTCAACAAAATTTTCGCACTTATCACGTCACTACGGTTAGAGTTGAAGAGTATTATAATCCTCAGAGAACCTTAAGGATCACCAGTGGAAACTTTAACTTGTGAGATTCGTGCCTTTCAACCTTTCATAGAGTTTTACCCAATCTCCGAGTCACAAGTTGATTCAAATTCCTTTGGGTACGCACTAAATCGTTGTATGATCTCATTATTCTTCACCAAAATTTTGGCTTGGTCACTGAGAACAACATCACTTTCGA
Source organism: Sambucus nigra (assembly GCA_949130495.1). NCBI lineage: Eukaryota > Viridiplantae > Streptophyta > Magnoliopsida > Dipsacales > Adoxaceae > Sambucus > Sambucus nigra. The sequence goes on along the minus strand of OX422217.1, from coordinate 27,737,518 downwards.
ATTGTAAGAAACATGTGTCTTGAAATTTGTCCCGATCACCAAAATATCATCCGTACACTTACCATTCTTCCATATCACGTTACCATTCACTTCATCCATTACCTTCGCATAGTTTTCTTGTACATATACATTCCCCACTCCATTCATATATCATCAATCAATTTGAGAAAAAGAGTGTTGTTCCAAATCTAAAATGTCTTCATTATTGGTTGGAAAAGAGAAAAAAAAAAAGAAAATTCATAGAAAAAAAAAGAAAAAAAAGGAAAAAGAAAAAAAAAGAAAAAGAAAAAAAAAGATTACAGTCATGTTCTTGTGAAATAAAGATATGTGTTCCTCATGTGTACACTCTTCTCTATCATCCGTCCATCAACATCCATCATCCATCCATCATCCCTTACCTCATCGTATCCCATCCTTCTCATTTCATTTCCCTCTCACCTATAAACATCCATATTTCTCCTAAGTGTTCGGGCAAATGGAAGTCAACATGGTGAATAACTCGACGTTCTCACTATAATGATTAGCATTCTTTCACGAGATTATTTTTCTTTCACTGTTCGTTCTCTCTTATATGTGTGTGAGACATTTGACCTTGCTTACATTTAATCACCTCCTCACACACAAGAGCAATACACTTACCCAAATCTCGTGAGTTCGTTTGAGAGATCTATATCGAGTGAAATTTGAAGTTGAAGCGTTGATTTCAAAAGGTCAATCTAGGAATTACTCTTGTGGTACTCAACCCGTTTTGACTGATTCACACACACATGTTGAGTTCTAGGAAGGATGTGCCATGTGTATTCACATAGCTAAATTTTTATATGATTCAAGCTTGTATTCCTCAAAATATTTATCTCCGGTGATGGATTGTGCGATTATTCTACGTCTAATAAGAGATTGACTGCCATTGAGAATAAAGAATTTTGTGGGTATATTCCCTGCAAATCCTCACGAGACACAACTCGTCCTGTAGGGTAACCTATAGGTTTAAAGGCTTATTGCACATGCTAAGTGCAATCGCAAATGCGCACAAAAGTGGTACACTTTTGATTTCTTATCTCTATTTCTCTATATCTTTTAATTGCCAATTCTCAGCAAAATAGGTCATATGTGCATAATTATCTACTGTGCATGCTTGATTGCATTTTCGGGTTCAAAAAGCACAAAAATGGCTAAATTACCCTATCTCAGGCCTAGCCCACGCCGAGCCCAAACATCGTGTGTGTCTAGTTTGTACTTTTATTATTTTTTAGATTTTTATTTTGTGTCGGTTTTATTTTTAAGATTTATTTTAGATTTATTTAGAGTCTTCTAGGATTTATTTTATATTTATTTTTATTTTATGTTGTTTAATTTTGATTTTTAATTTTTAAAGATTATTGTATTTTATTTTATTTTTAGGATTAGTTTTTAGGAGTTTCTTTTTAGTTTTATTAGATTTTATTTTTTAGGACTTCAGTTTTTATTTTTATTAGATTTTTAGTTTTAGTTTTATTTCATTTATTTTATTATTTGAGTTTTATTTTATAAATTAGGAATTTAATTATAATAGATTTCTTTTCATTTCTTTTTGGTTTTATTAGATTTTATATTTTATAGGATTTTAGTTAGTTTATTTTCAATTTTTTTAATGTGTACAAACTTACACACACACACCTTAACTCCCATATACCTCTCCACACCTCACCCCTACTCCATCTTCTTCCTTACACATTTTCTCTCTCACCTTCCTCCCATCAACCACAACCCAATCGAACCCCCATGGCAGCCACCCGAACCAAGATCGCAACCCGGTTGACCTCATACCCAAAATCCATGCCCACAACTCGGGTACCCCCAAAAACAACAAAACATGTTTCTGCCTTGGCAACCCAACATGAACCAAGTCGAGACTGGCCCGAATCCCATACCCGGAGCCAACCCGAGCTCTTCAAACCCAAAACCCATCGCCTCTTCGACCCAGAGAAATTGGGCACCCCTGCCAACCTCCATATACCCATAATCGAAACCCACTTCCATAGCCCCCACATGTTGTCTTGCTCTGGCCAATAAACAATCCATCTCTAAACCCGAGTTTCCAACCAATCTCCTCAACACCGGTAGCAACCCCAAATCCACCGGTCATATACCCAACTATCTTATCCCCTTCTCACCAACAACCAACCCGATTTCAATACCCCTTAAACCATATCCCTTTATCCGACCTTAGGCTCTGACCATACACCCATTAACCCAAATCCAACCTGCAAAACTCAAACCCAATTTTTCCCACCTGCTTAAAACCAAGTCACAAAAAATAAACAAATTCAAACCCCCCACACGTGTTAAATAAAATCCATTATACCCATTTCCAAAAATACTCATATTACCCCCGACTACCTTATTTCCCCAATTCATCCACATGACACTCTACATTTACCAAATCAACCATTAAACCCCTTTTAACTCCTTTTCCCAATATACCCCCAAACAAACCTCTACCCAACTTAACCCCAATTTACACACTCACACCTCATACACCCCGTGCACACAATATACCCCTAGCCGATTGCCTATTATTTAAGAAGAAGACCCAAGCTAGAAAAGGAAAAGAGTTAGGCTAGAGAGAGAATTAGAGAGAGAAACACCATTTTTATTTCGTTAGTTTAGTTTACTTTTTATTTTTTTTTAGATTAGAAAAAAAATTATAATAATTGAGTGTTGTAATTATTATCAGAGAATTGTTGAAGAATTGAAGATCATTGCAAAATCAAGTGGAAAATCGGTTTGATTATTCTTCTCTAATTTTTCATTCTATGCACTTAATTGATTCTAATTTTTATTGGATGATGATTATTGAGGGCTAATCTCCCATTCAAGGGGTGAATTGAAGCCCTCATGAATCCAAATTTATTTAGTTGTCAATTTTAATTTTGTTAGTTTCCTTTCATTAGTAAATTTAATTCATACTTCTTTTCACATTGAGAAATAGAAAATCATCATTGAGGAAGGATTGAAAAGTGTATTATCATTTGTTCATTTGATTCAAACTAGAGATAGGCTTATCACTTGATCAAAATGATAGTATAATTTTCATCTACTTTTGTTTTTATTATTGTCTAATTAAAATTAGTTGGATGAATCGATCCTAGCGTGTGATTTGTTTGATTAATTTTAATTCAATTAGAGTAGTGTGGGGGATTGAATGTACTTTTCTAAACGAATATTCAATTAATTCATTAGTGTAATGAGAATTAGCTTTTGAATTAAGTAAATATTTCAGAAATTGATTCAAATTAAAATAGTGCAAGCTAGATTGATTTGTGTGAATTGAGGGTGGATTTTCCATCCCTTGAACATTTTTCTCTCATTTAGTTACATCTCACTCACTTTTATCGCTCACTAGTTTATGTTTTTCACACTTTTATTTTAGTTTTATTATCATTTTCTATTTAGTTCTTAGTTTATATTCTCATTGATTTCAAATTGTTTTAATCTTGAAAAAGCTAAAAAAAAATTAGAAAATGTGAAAAGTCCATAAATAAATAAAAATTGAATTACATGAGTTTCCTTCTATCGTTTCGCTCCCTTGATTTGGATTGACACCTTTACTAACCGCTATTCTTCTAGTTTGATTGTATTTTGGTGTAGGTGTGAAAGGTTTTGATTAGAGGTGCTTTTCAATAACGACAAACACAAAAAAGTTCTCTTATCAGAGATCTTGCAAAGGAAATAGACTCAAAATCAACCATAAGAGAGAGAAAGCAAGTGATTCAACCACTTGAAGTTGCGAAAAATTGACCTTTTTATAGGAGGATAAGGGGTATACCGATAGGTAGACCCCTGGTCATGCCTATCGTCAGTGACCTTTCCCCTTCCCCAAGAATCCCACGAGTCTGTTGTGACAACTAGCCTAATAAAATACTAGGCGATCACTCCTATATCAAATTAAAACAGGAGTCTCATATGGTTCATTCTTAGCATCACTGTCGAAAACAAATTTAATTACTAATATCCTATTAGGCTGACGTCAAATGTTAAATTAACTAACCTTTTTAACCAAACCATTCAAATAAAACAATTACAACAGTTGTATGCAATAACTGAAATGAAATGATACAAAATAATACAACCAAATCGAATGCCACACAAAAAGGCGGTAGAAGAATAAATGAGTACAGTTGGGCCATCAGCCCGAATATGGCTACAATACCTCCTATCTAGATCTCAATGATAGAAGCATCTATAATAATCCTGCTTGTAACCGCAACTGCTGCAGTAAACGTCTTACTCGAAGGAAACATCATCCAGGCGTCCCTATGTCTGGACACCTATATATATATATATAGATATAGCAAGAGAGGGGAAAAAGAGAGAAACGGGTCAGAGCCCGAGTTTTGAAAAAAATTTAGCAAGTGCATAAAATCCATATTTTTAAGATATGATATTTCTCATATTTAAACTGGTATCGCACTCTCCTGAGATACACCTCACCCCTCTTCTAATAGTGCACAACTATCGCATATCTTTTAAACAACCTAGTTAAGCTACCCTGCCTAACTAATGTATTTGCCATATTCTAATAATCCTTATTTATTCCAATATGAAGTACTAAAATTCTCCCCATTCCCAACATTATGTTACGTTCGTGCTTGGGGTATCTCGCGAAGCGAAATCCAAACAAGGAACCCCCCCCCCCCAATATACTACTACGTGACAATGTCGATCGTCGAGATCCATTAGGCCCTCAGTACATACAACATCTTATACTAACCCGTATATATATTTAGTTCTCATTTAGTACCAACGATTCATAATCATATAAGTCAGGATATAAATTTATCAGAAGGACTATATTACTTTATTCATTCTTTTCCCTTCTACATAAGATATTTTATATGACATCTCATCTCATATATAAACAGTATACTATACACCACAAGTATATTAATCAATCCACCGAGCTATAATATAGGTGGATTAGTCATTTTTTTTTATCTACTAAGCAACGGTGGAACATCTCAAGTATACATATATGCTATTCTCAGTACATATATACATATATAGCACCCCGAGGCTAAGCTGCGATATACACATACTCTGCTATCAAATCCAAGTACATCTCGTACACAAGGATCACGCGTCCCGAATCACTCAAGAACCGTATCGATACAAATAACACATATTAGAGGTGAACATAGTTCACATATCCATGAGTCACGCACATACCTACGCTCCCATAGTCAACAGACTTATCGACTCAAAAATAAGCCATTCACAGTCCTATGTTCTTGAGGTACCAAATCTAAATCCCCCTGAAGGCAACACAAGATAAGATCGTCCTCTTTCGAAAGTCGTCCTCCCGTGATAGCAAGTATAGTAGGTATGTCATACACATAATAAACAATAATATAGGCACACATTCCACCTATATAAATATAACATCAATTAGGTATTGAGACAACCATATGATAACGATAGGTATTTATCTTTCCTATACATAATTCCCCATAGGTATTTATTTAACCCATAAACATATTAATATCATGGCATACGCATAGCCCATATAATAAATCCCATATGTAGTATATTTATATCTCGAATATCCTACGCATTTATCAATTATAACCAATCCTCAATATATTATTTCCTAGCTTTTCTCACCGCACGATGATAATACCAATAACATCGTTATATTAATTTGTTTTATTTTATATATAATTTAATGACATCTTCTATACAATTTAAATCACTTCCCAATATATATAACCATATTTTCCAAACCCTATAGCAATAGCAACAAGTGTTCCCTTTCGTAATAATATAAACATTCATACACTTAAAATACTACCCCAATACGTACTTTCTTATTTAATATTCAAACCGGTCTTTAATCACTCCATAAAGATTTGTATAAATAATCCAAATGTACTAATTCGTAATAATTAAATAGCATACGCACTACGTATCTTAATTCCTTAGGTATCTCCTCACTTATAATAATCGTCGTCCATAGACGCATAGGGTAATTGCTCAATTCTTTGTAGTACGTATCCTAAATTTTATCCTAGTCACCTCGTAGGATTTTACTTAACCAAAGTCGGTATATAAATATATTTTCTATGCGCACAATTACTTATATAAAGTTTCCCACAAAATACCTCCCCAAGTATCTCTCCTCACGAACACCCCTATTTGGGTAAGTCTCGGGTTTTACTTTCACTAATAAATTCCAAAATTACTATTCATAGAAATTCCTCAAATTACCAAATCACGACCACAAAGTAATTTAAATAACTTTAAAAGTACGGGGTATTACATACTTCTCCCCTTACAACAGAATTTCGTCCTCAAAATTTAGGTATAGCCTACACCACTACTCTAGGATCGCTATATACACTATGTCCTAGCTTAACCAAATTTAGATATAGCCTAATACAATGGTCTCTTACCATAGTCTAGCTATCTGAAGTAGTATGCTCTAACGCACTATCCTAATCATAAGCTTAACTAAATCTCTATATGTTACAACGCTACCTCGGTCGTAAGGTTGACGCTAACATCATATTGCACGTAGTGCTTCTTTAACTGCATATAAAGAAAACGAGCCTATAGCCGTTGCTCGAACTTATTGGTCCTATCGGAGATCCGTTACTCCAAGTATTCACTCATTTACATCAGGACATCTAATTTCCCTCAAAAAAGGAAACTACATTAGCGCTCAATTATTCCCGTCAGTCTTTTCACTTATCGTAAGTGTGCCAACTCATATTACACAAATATAATTGGATCATTGCGTACTACCTACGACGTTCCATCCAATTCATTTCAAACCCATTTATAACTGCCCTGTAGCATAATCTCTTACTTTATATACTACGTCCCTTCTATTTCGGGCGGTATATAAAATCAACTTACCAAGGTTCCCATACACCTTTTAACTTATGCCTATCTGCACAACTATTATAAATGTCTGATACGTAACACTCTTTCTAAATAATGGGCCTCATTTCGTCGGCCTGCTACTAACACCTGGGTACCCTTAACCTGAATAATTTCAAAATTTAATTCTCCCAAAACTTGGAAATTCGATCCTTCTCAAAATTATCCCATCGATCTTCTTGTGGTTAACTCACAATAGTCTTCCTATATCAGTGTCGATAGTCTTATTGCACTTACTTCGTGGTAGTCCTAAGATCAAGGTATTTCTAACACACGTAATATGAGTAATATTCTAACTATATCCCTAGTGCCCAAGACCTCTCTCGACTTCCAACATTTGCTCGGTTTCGTGCGTGGTACATCTCGCAAAGCGAAATCCAAACAAGGAACCTTCCCGATACACTACTCCCTCGCTTCGTCTGTCATCGAGATATAACGGTCTAAGGGACACCAATGGGACGTTCTAAATCCTATTCGTTAACCTACTAATATAATTTTACCAAAAAAATCCTTCCATCTTGTCCAAATGGAAAGTCTAACTAATTAGGACACCTACTCTCTGCAAAAGCATTATGAACATCACACCCAAAACGTATTTCCTCTCAATTTTCCTTCTATTCAAAGCATGGCTATAAGTCTCAAATCGATTTCCTTTACCATACCTCACCCACATACTTGCGGTGAGAGAACAATTTCAGTGCTTCTCCGTAGCACTTATATCTCTATATAATTATACAGTCATCAAATGGCTCTCACTCTATAATGTTTCCTCTACACTAGATGATTTATCGTCAAACCCAACATCCTTGCATTTTATAATGTCTGTTGCATTAACACTAAGTCCTTAGTGCTACTAACAATGTGCTAAATCCCACAGCTCAATATTAAATGATTCATACTTTAAATTATACTGATAAGGTCGTCATGCACCAAAAATTATGGCAAGGAAGCATCTACATATCAAAGTTCCACCTAACTATATAATAAAGGAGAGCTTATCTAGAATTTATCTCGCATTCCATTCTTTATTATGTCCGTATATATATATATATATATATATATATATATATATATTTCACATCTCATATAAATATATATACAATATACTATACACATCAAGTATATTTATACTTATATATCATACACTATATAAGTATAATAACCATCCCTCAGAGCTATAACTCAATGAATGCAATCTCTCAATGCTATCATCTTCCAGATAATTAATTACACATCATCCTCGGTACTAGTGGTCGGACCATCACACCGACTCGGTAAAAACCAAATCATATAAGTATACCAATCACACGCATATATATTTATTAACATGTCATATATATAGGTCTCAATATGTCCATATATATATATATATATACATATTATAATATAATCCGGCTAATCGTGCGTATATCTCTCATAACACTATCCCGTATTTCCTAAATATCAAATTTGATTTAATTCCCAATAGTATAGATAAATATTAAGCTTATTACAACTAGTTTGCATCCTACTTATATCCGAAATTCTTATTCAAGTCCCAAGGGTCCTTTTTCTTATAAGAATCCTTAAAATCACCAATTCTCACTAGTTTAATTTATGGAAGACTACACATTTAAATAAGCCTATGAGAAGTTCGAAACAAAAATCGGGCCTTAAGAGTCATTATGGAATCTCATTAGAAGACCCAGGAAATCTCGTTCGAACGAGTGTCGTTCAAACGAATTGCTTCGAACGAACTACCAACTCGTTATAAGTGTCATTGGAACCTCGTTAGAAGTCTCATTCGAACGATTTCGTTCGAACGACCTGGGCTGGACTTCTAACGAAAATTCTGCAGTTGAACACTTCATCTTCAAGGTTCATTTTTCCAAATTTTTCTCCTCTTCAAATTCAACCTAAACTCATTCCAACCCAAGTACTAGGTTTCCAAACTACTTTAAGTCACCCTAGAACACTTCTTAGCATAGTTTAGGGATTAAATCCATCCAATTCTTCAAGAAAATCCAGCAAATCCCTAAATTTTCCCATGAGTTATATTAACATAAAGCCAAAATTTGTCATCTATAAAAACTCCATTTTTTATTTCATGATTAACATCTAATTCACCAAATTTCACATTCTTATTAAAGGAAAAATCCATCTGTAAGATAAATTTATGAGCAATACGTCATGTTCCCCCAAATATGGTGACTATCGTCCCCACCATTTCAACATTGCTTTCACGAGTGACAAAATTTCCTCCAATTTTCACATATGGGTATTTCCATACCAAATGCTAAGCAAAGGCTTTTGAGCTTTCTACTTCCTTTGGATGAAACTACACTACTTCAGCCTAGCTCAACTTCAACGTATGGTCCTTATCAAAGACCTTTCAAACTTTTTCCCAATTAAATCTCACTGGGTAATTCAAGTTTAACACCATTCTCTACTATAGCAGTACTTGAAAATTATAACTACTATACTTTAGTATTCGTTGAAGCAACTCATGACCATGCCACAAGGAAAGTGACCTTCACCGCGGTCCTCATTTCCAATATCAACTTATAGCTTTAACTAAGTCCCGCCTACTATTGCCCTCTCCGTGGACTTCCATGGCCGCCCTTTATCGATCAGCACACGAATCCCAAACGAACGCGCAAAAGATTTATGATAATTTTACATAATGGTAGGAGAAAGAAATCTCACAAGAGTATATCAACAATCCTAATCATAAGGCTCTATGTTAAATCAAAAGCAACGCTGAAAGCGTAGTACGTCCGTACAGATTCCTAAAGGACACTAGAACCTGATGCTCTGATACCACCTGTGATAACCCGCCTAATAAAATACCGGGAGATAACTCCTATATCAAATTAAAACAGGAGTCTCATATGGTTCATTCTTAGCATCACTGTCGAAAACAAAATTAATTAGTAATATCCTATTAGGTCGGCATCAAATTTTAAATTAACTAACCTTTTTCACCAAACCATTAAAATAAAACAATTACAACAGTTTTATGCAATAAATGAAATGAAATGAAGTAACCGAACACTCGGTACAAAATAATACAACCAAATCGAATGCCACACAAAAAGGCGGTAGAAGAATAAATGAGTACAGTTGGGCCATCAGCCCGAATATGCCTACAATACCTCCTATCTAGATCTCAATGATAGAAGCGTCTACAATAATCATGCTTGCATCCACAGCTGCTGCAGCAAACGTCTGACTCGAAGGAAAAATCATCCAGACGTCCCTATGTCTGGACACCTATATATATATAGATATAGAAAGAGAGGGGAAAAAGAGAGAAACGGATCAGAGCCCGAGTTTTGAAAACATTTTAGCAAGTGCATAAAATCCATATTTTTCAGATATGATATTTCTCATATTTAAACTAGTATCGCACTCTCATGAGATACACCTCACCCCTCTTTTAATATGAACAACTATCACATATCTTTTAAACAACCTAGTTAATCTACCCTGCCTAACTAATGTATTTTCCATATTCTAATAATCCTTATTTATCCGAGTACGAAGGACTAAACTTCTCCCCATTCCCAACATTATGTTACGTTCGTGCTTGGGGTGTCTCGCGAAGCGAAATCCAAACAAGCCCCCCCCCCCCCCCCGATACACTACTACTTGACAATGTCGATCATCAGGATCCATTAGGCCCTCAGTACATACAACATCTTATACTAACCCGTATATATATTTAGTTCTCATTACAACCAAGGATTCATAATCATATAAGTTTGGATATAAATTTACCGGAAGGAGTATATTACTTTATTCATTCTTTTCCCTTTTATATAAGGTTAGGTTATATGACATCTCATCTAATATATAAACAGTATACTATACACCATAAGTATATTAATCAATCCACTGATCTATAATATAGGTGGCTTAGTCATTTTTTTTATCTACTAAGCAACGATGAAACATATCAAGTATACATATATGCTATTCTCAGTACATATATAGCACCCCGAGGCTAAGTTGCGGTGCACACATACTCTGCTATCAAATCTAAGTACATCCCGTACACAAGGATCATGCGTCCTGAATCACTCAGGAACCGTATCGATACAAATCACACATATTAGAGGCGAACATAGTTCACATATCCATGGGTCACGCACATACCTATGCTCCCATAGTCAGCAGACTTATCGACTCATAAATAAGCCCTTCACAATCCTATGTTCTTGAGTTAGCAAATCTAAATCCCCCCAAAGGCAACATAAGATAAGATCGTCCTCTTTCGAAAGTCCTCCTCCCGTGAGAGCAAGTATGGTAGGTATGTCATACACATAATAAACAATAATATAAGCACACATTCCACCTATATAAATATAACATCAATTAGGTATTCACACAACCATATGATAACGATAGGTATTTATCTTTCCTATACATAATTCCCCATAGGTATTTATTTAACGCATATACATATTAATATCAGGGCATACGCATAGCCCATATAATAAATCCCATACGTAGTATATTTATATCTCAAATATCCTACGCATTTATCGATTATAACCAATCCTCAATATATTATTTCCTAGCTTTTCTCACCGCACGATGATAATACCAATAACATCGTTATATTTATTCGTTTTATTTTATATATAATTTAACGACATCTTCTATACAATATAAATCACTTCCCAATATATATAGCCATAATTTCCAAACCCTATAGAAATAGCCAATAACCTCAAGTGTTCCCTTTCGTAATAATATAAGCATTCATACACTTAAAATACTACCCCAATACGTACTTTCTTATTTAATATTCAAACCGCTCTTTAATCACTTCATAAAGATTTGTATAAATAATCCGATTGTACTACTTCGTAATAATTATATAGCGTACGCACTACGTATCTTAATTCCTTAGGTATCTCCTCACTTATAATAATCGTCATCCATAGACGCATAGAGTAATTGCTCAATTCTTTGTAGTACGTATCCTAAATTTCATCATAGTCATCTCGTAGGATTTTACTTAACCAAAGTCGGTATATAAATACATTTTCTACGCGCACAATAACTTATATAAAGTTGCCCACCAAAATACCTCCCCAAGTATCTCGCCTCACAAACACCCCTATTTGGGTAAGTCTTGGATTTTACTTTCAACTAACCCAAAGTACACATCTCACATGAATAATTATTTATAAGTCCCTACACTATTTTTAGGAACTCCAAATATCTCACTCTACAAATTATTTTCCTAAAAAATACACATTACGTGCCACACCATTTTTACACTTTCCTAACCCCAATTATCTTACTTAAATGTTTAGTAATAATTTCCCCTTATTGTATATTTATTTCCTCAAATAAACAAGGTAGGAATAATTAAATCTGGAATTTAATCCATATATACATAACCAACCGAAATTTCCAGAATTTCTAAAGCATTGATCGATCGATCGATCGGGGAAGCTTCTTCTCTGAGAAGTTGTCCATCCATTAAAACTTACCCCAAGCTTTTATCTCTTCTTCTATAATCTTCCAACCTCAATCAACAACATATTTATACATCAAAGGGGTTCTAATCATCCTAGAACAGATTTTCAACAATTAATTTCAATAAATTCCAAGTTTCTCAAATTGGGTATTAATCGAGTTATATCCGTTTTAATCTTCCGAAAATCCGTTTGATCCACGAAAATCCACCCAAAAATCTTTAGTTTTACACCAACTACAATATGAGAAATTAAAACACTCAATCGTAAAGCAATTTAAACACTTTCCTCGTGGATAAAATTCGACGACGCCGAGTCGAATTTCGCGAAGTTTGGCCCAGAATTCCTTTTCTTCCTTCTTCTCTTCTCTTCCTTCTCTATTCTCTTTATCTCTCTTAGATCTAATTTTGAGGAATAAATGAGGGTTTCCTTCTTAATAAACCCTAAATTAGGTATATACCCAATTGTAAAATGACTCGTGTACTCAATTACGAGTCCCTACAAGTCCAAAAATCTCCGAAACATAAACACTACCCCGAATACTCTATTTTGACTATCTCGGCCATTCTGAACCCAACGGCGCAGTCGAAATCTCCATCTGAGTTACTTAAGTAAATTTCACTAATTAGACCCAATACGTTCAATACGCGTGCTTTCCAATTAAAATATTTTCCTTTGTCGTTTTACCCAACTGCGACATGTAATAAAAATAATCCACTCATATACTTAGTCTCGTAAGAGAAATATAATCCATGTAAATATTAATCCGACACTTGAAAACTAATATTTACTATTCACTTTATAATATTAAATTTATTTAATCTCACTAATAAATTCCAAAATTACTATTCATAGAAATTCCTAAAATTACCAAATCACGATCACTGTGTAATTTAAATACCTTTAAAAGTACGAGGTATTACATCTGTGCCATATGTCAATAGTCGCCTCCCCAACCCTTCCTATCTGCAGTCCCTTCAAAATTTCTTTACAAAATTGTTGGAAAAATCTAAAACTTGCCAGAAAAATTCACAACAGTTCCTAAAACATCCCTGTAAAGACAAGAACGTCATTACTCCGAGAAAAAACCATTGTGGGGCACAAAACTAGTTATAAGCCCTCGTTAATTCCCAGCAAGATCATCGACACTCACTCTCATCATAAACACACTCCCCAGCGTAACTATAATCCAAAGTGCACCTATAATAACCTACACCTTCCCTATCATATCAATAATTAGAAAATCTCCCCGTAAATAATCATTAGGTCCACATAATCAACCTTAACCCTCTGAATCAGTCGTCTTAACTCTTTAGGCCCCCAAAATTAACCTATGTTCGCAGAAATGACCTCGACGCTCCAACTCGATCATTTGAAGCCTTAGGTCCACAGAATCGACCTCGACCCTCTGAATCGATCATCTCAACTCCTTAGCTTCCCAGAATTAACCTAGGTAAAACTAACCTCGACTCTCTGAATCGATCATATCATCACATTAGGTCCGTAAAATCGACCTCCACCTGCTGAATCAGTCCTTTCAAACCTTAGGTCTGCATAATCGACCTCGATTTTTTGATTCAGTCAATTAAAATCTTTAGGTCCACATAATCGACCTCGACCCTTTGAATCAATCGTATCAACTCTTTAGGTCCCCGGAATTGAACTAGGTTAGTAAAATCGACCTCGGCCCTCTTAATCGATTTTTTAACTCGTTAGGTCCGTAGAATCGACCTCGACCTGCTAAATTGGTTATTTCAATCATTAAGTCCATATAATTGATCCCAACCCACTAAATCAGTACTTTTAATCCTTAGGTCTACAGAATCAACCTCGACCCTATGGAATAGACATTCCAATCTTGAGGTTTGCATAATATACCTCAACCCTCTGAATCGGTCATCTACGTCCCCTAGGTACACAAAATCGACCTCAATACTTTAATCAATCATCTTCTCAAACATCGATGAGGTGTCTATGTTTTGACGACCTCCTCGTGTTCCAAGCTTACCCGTCGAGGGGCTCTATAGAAACCCGATCTTAATACCCCCAAGTACCTTCTTAGGTCCCTAACATTCCTCCTCCCTTTATAGAACCTACCTCCTATTTCGAGTACTGATTTAGAGGCCATCGGACACTTCAAGCCCCGTTTGACCTTGGTCAACTCTTCAACAGGAACAAAGTTCAATTAAATATCGTAGGGATTTGAATTCCCTTTCTAACAGTCCATATCGTGCATGAATTGGCCTTCTGTTCACACAAACAATCCTTTTACTCTGAATACTAATCTAGAGGCCACCGTGTGCTTCGAGCCCTATTTGACTCTAGTCAACTCTTAAATTAGAGCGAAACTCAATGAAACCTCGTAAGGCTCTATATTTTCTTTCCAATGGAAAATATCGTGCACAAATAGGCCTCACGATACGCACGAATGATCCTTGTTACTCCGCGAACTGATCTAAAGGCCATCGGACACTTCCCGACCTCATTTGACTCCAGTCAACCTACAACCTGAGCGAAGCTCAATGAAACATCAACGGGTTCTAAATTACCTTTTCAACAGTCCATACCGTGTGCGAATTAACCTCATGGTTCACGTGAATGATCCTTTTTACTCTGAGTACCAATTTAGATGCCACTGGGTGGTCCCGAGCCATATTTGACCTTGTCCAACTCTCCAACCAGAGCAAAGCTCAATGAAATATTGTCGATCACTGAAACACTTTTTTGATGGTCCATATTACGCGCGAATAGGCCTCAAGATTCGCATGAACGACCTTTTTTACTTCGAAAATCCCCATCTAGAGACCATCGGGTGCTCTCAATGAATTCTCTTTCCAACAATCTTGGTCGTGCACTCTTTGGACATACCATTTACTTTTATTCCCCTTTTTTTGAAAAAGTACGTTCCAAACTGCTTGTAGGCACCCCAGATCCCATATCTATTGGCAAGGTGTACTTTCCTTTGCCAGCATGGCAGGCACTATGCCAGTAGTAAGGCTAAGGGTCATGTCAATTTTGTCCCCCTAAACCCTAATTTGGCACTATTTAAGGAAACCATGACCTCAAACCTAAGGGGGGCCTTTTTCAGCAATCAAAAACATTCTTGAAATCAGAGCCTCGTCATTCCCAAAAAATCCAATTTTTCAACATTACTAACATTTCTTTTCCCTCGCTTTCACACCACCTTAGTCCACTTACCTCACCTAACTTCACCACCATTACACCACCATAAAATCAGCCTAGTCTTCTTCAAAAATCAGTTGTAAAGTCGATAGGAGATGTATTCCTACTCCATTTTAGCTTATCCTTTAGTGTTGTTTGTTCACTGTATTTTCATTTTTCATAACTTGTAGTCCTATTTTATTATCTCGCATTAAGTAATATCCTTTTTATTACTAATATTCACATAAACTATTTTCATAAAATCCAAAATACAAAAGGAAGGTTTACTTGTAAACTCCAAAAGTAAGATTTCCTCACTTTCACACTTTACACTTGAGCACACTTTATTCATAAACAAATAAAGAGGAGTCTTAAATTTGGGTTTATGTGTTAAACCCCACCCTTATGACATATTGAACTACGTGGACTTTGATGTCCCTTGGGCTACGTAGGCGTCCCGGGCCAATCCTAGGATTCGAGTCCAATATTTCCTATTTTGTGCTTTTATACTACCTAGTATTTATTTTGTGAGTCACGCACTC
Organism: Sambucus nigra; assembly: GCA_949130495.1. Lineage (NCBI taxonomy): Eukaryota > Viridiplantae > Streptophyta > Magnoliopsida > Dipsacales > Adoxaceae > Sambucus > Sambucus nigra. Next base: position 27,721,422 of record OX422217.1, on the reverse strand, counting down.
CGATATATTTGTGTCTCGTTCGACATGCGCATTCTATTTTCTATAGCGACTTGTGATTCGAAGGACACTCGCATTATATATTTATGTCATTTTTTGGGTATACTCCTTAAGATGATTTCCCTTTGTCTTTCCCATGACGCGGGTCGTATGATTTTCTTTTCCCCTTTTTCACATTACACATATGCACACACAGATCACGCTTTGGAGAAAAAGAAAATGTTAACAAAGCCTATGAGAGACCGAAATGGAGAAATGGGTGACTAACACCTTTCCATTTTGTAACTTAGTCCCCGGACCCTTGATTTATTTGGTTTCGTATATATCAGTATGACCTTGACGCCGCTATCTAAACACGGCTAAGTTTCTTTGCCCATTTTGAGCAAAAATAGGTTGGTAACTTCATTGACGATCGATTTATATTCGATGCAGCCAGCGAATATTACCATCACGAATCATGGAAAAAGGACTCCCATATCCTCGAATCACTTACACACGCATGGTGGGAAGAGGGGAAACTTCTCCGGTTGTTCCACTCTCGTCTCAAATTCGGGGTCGGCCTGCGCCGGAGGCATCCGACCCGAATGGCCACAGATACATCTAACGATACCTAACGAGACCACATAACAAAGCCTCGTCGCATAAATGGACAAGCAGGTGGATGCTGATATCGAAGAACAATGAGGGGAAATATTTTTATATACACAAATTCCCTCTGCTAAAGTTGATTTCGCAGATTTGATGTGCTTTTTTTATTATTTTTTCACAAATAAGGGTAAAGCATAAACCTATTTGCATAATTTCTCGGTAGAGATCTTTTTGCTCAGAGAATCAGTGCCTAAACAACCAAGGGATTAATTGAATGATGACGTGTCGGTCGTGAGACTTGCTTTGTTTTGGGTCATTTGCTTGGTATCTTACTACCCTGTACAAATTACCAGAACAACCGGTGGTGGTCTTCAACGTTGAATAACGTGTCTAGGAGGATATTTTTCTCACCAGTAGCCAAAGTGAAAGTAATCGATGGGATAGAAATTCTTCCTTCTATAGGATCATTTTTAACCACATTTTCTTATTTATTTTCATCTTTTATAGATCGTGGTGCGCCTGCTCTCCGTCTTTTGAATGAGATCTACTCAGACATGTTCCTATCAGGTGTTCCGCAACATTTTTCTTCGTTTACATCACATCAATTACATGCCTTATATGATGATCTTTCCAATATGGAAAATCAACAAATATTAATCGTCTCGACCACGCCTTTGTTTTACTAGGGTCGATTCGACCCTCCTATCTTTACGCTTCAGGTTTATAAACTGAGGTTATTTTCTTATATACGTATTCCTCGTAGTCTCAAACTTCACCTTCTCCTTAATTTACTGACCAGAAAGTCGAGCAGGTTTCATCCTATGTCCATGACCGACAAGTAAAAAGTTAGACTCGTCATTCATAAAAGGGTGACTGGTCGGTAAAAAGCTAAGATGACCATTATAACATATCTTACCACTACGACGTAGCCAAGTGGCTTTAATTTCCTCCCCACTTACAGGACATCCGTAATAACTATGAGCGTTACAATTACACAAGGTCCCATAAGTTGGAAGGTCGTGGATCACCCACATCACCACTGATTATAAGTTGTGAGATTCAAATGCCCTCACGCCTTTATTCAAAACTCTTTAAGTTCTTCGATTAATGGGGCTAAGAATATATCAAAATCATTGTCGATAGCCTTCGTCTCGAGTATCAATAAAGATAAAAATGTAAATTCCTTTCTCATGCATAGTATTGGAGGGAGACTTAAAGGTGCCATGAGAATTGGCAAATAACTATGACTAGTGATTAAATTACTGAAAGGGTTAAATCCATTGGTTGATAATGCAAGGCGAACATTATTCGGTTCCTTTGTAAATTCATAGTGTTGTGCATTTAAAAGTTGCCAGATGATTGAATCAACCAGATGCATGAGATTTCCACCACTTCGCATAGAATGTGCCATGTCAGGGCCTCTACTATCCACGATACAGTGAAAAACCAGTTTAACCGTGGATTGAGGGGAAAATGCTTCAAAACCTTATGTGGAACTTATGAGCACTTGCGATATTTTACAGTATTAGCTTTTTCATCCTCACAAGTGTCATATCCAGACTCACTGCATACAGGATACTCATCCTTCTCTTCGTGCTCGTTGTGGTGCACTATGGAATCATAATGGCATGTATGAGTCGATTATTACTTCAAAACTAAATCCTCTAAGCTTTTCTTCATGCTGGAATAATTGTCTGGTGATGTGTTCTCTTTTAGGAGAATGTCATTAACCCACTTAAGAATTTTGACTATGATGTTGCCCGACAAACTAAACTGACTCTTTAAATTACATAAGCCAATCATTATATATAAAATAGAGGGTGATTTGCATCGCAAACTTTATACAATGGTCTCGTCGCATCTATTTTCAAACGTAGGTATTTCCGATGTTCTGGTAATTCAGCATCAACTTGTTTATTGACTTTGTCATAATGCACATTATTTGTATCCATAGGTTAGGGATTTTGATGGTGGTGGACTCCCTAAGAATTAGGTGGGTCAAAGGATGATGTGTCGGCGAATCATGTACCTGTGATAACCCGCCTATTTTAATAACAGGTGGCTAATTGTTTACTAAAATATAATAGGAATCTTAGTATGGATCATTCTCAATACCATTGTTGCAATTATAATATAACATAAATAATAAGAACATGTACAATCACAATGAATGAAATAACCACCGGGCATAAAAAAGTGATAACTGTGAATCGAATAAACCATCGGTCACCAAATAACATCCACGGTATAAAAACATGAATAGTAATTGTGTACGAAAAAGTAAAAGTCTGATAAAAGTAAAAGAGTGTGCAGTAAGATAAAAGTTTATCATCTACGGGCAGCACGGCCAACTATAAACTGAAATAACTGATCCTATTCAGATAAGAATAAACTGAGGCGTAAAAAGTGAATAACAAATCTATCATTTTTCTCCAGGATGCTATTACTACACACCTAGGGTATAAAAAGGGAAAACAAGAGAAGACAAAAGACTAGGAGTTAAAGCCCTAAGAGTATTAAATATTTTGCAAGTAAATAATTATTTTAAATCATTTAAAATAGCAGTGTATTACTTTCAAGATTAACCGGTTGCAATCACTTGAGATAAACCTCACCCTTTGACTATAGTGCACACCTAACGCGTTCATTTTATTGATCATAATCAAACTACCCGATCTAACTAGGATACATAACCACTATTTATGCCAACCACACTAATACTCTCTATTAGATAGGCCTACCCACCATCACTATGTAATTATTTATAAACAGTATAATAGAGACACACTTGCTAATAGCAAGTGTGTCGCTGGCTATAAATAAATAATTGTGTAATAATTAAAACATAGATATGCTCGTGCTATAAAGAGATATACACACAGTATCATATAAAGATACATATATATATATATATATATATATATATATATATATATAGGTATAACCGTATCCCTGGAGCTTGAACCTTGCCAATACGTTCTCGTGTGTTATCTAACTCCAGGAATCACGCCTTACACCGAGCCACCAGGTCAAAATCTCACCACCGATCACAAACAAACATACATACAAAGGAGAGATCATAGACATACATCCGTGGAGCATAACCATAGCGCATTGCACCTAATCGAACTCGCAACAGACATTTATCCTCACACACAAATAGTGGTCATGCATCAGTACTATAACCTGGGGAATAAACTCAACACCTGTTGGTCAATGCCAAGGTGGGTTACCCACTATACACAACATCTTATGATAGTACTCCCGAGTAGGTATGTTTGAATAAAATAAGTAGAACACACACACACACACACATATATATGTATATATATATATAAGTCACGCTAATATGTATATATATAAATTACTGAACACGTAAGCATAACCCACCGCACGTGGTTCACCCAAATCTTGAAGTTTGACCCAACTTCCTGATTAATTATTTAAATAGTCACTTACTCGAGCACCCAAGTTAATTATTAAGTTCCCAACTAATAAATAGCGACACAAAACTATTTTTAATTAAATATCCACCGACTTGGATAACCACCCACATACTCACTTGAGTTCACAAAAATATTCGGAACATTATCATGATCCAAACTCGACCAAAACCTACGGTTTGTTCAAACAGAATCCTGAAAACCCAACTTCATTTCCAGGGTTCTTTCTATCAAAATTCCAAGAACTATAACCCATATTTCATTTAGAAAACATGATCCCATCACTATATATTTGATTCTTACATGGAAAACCCCATAAATTTAAGATCAGAATTCTTTTATCGAGTTGATTATTAAAGATTTTATCTTTTATCTAAGCTATGCATCATCTTCTATTAAAACCCATAATTTTATTTCTAACTACGAGTATAATTAATCCTAATTAACCATTGATTGAAGGTCATTCATCTCTGTCTTTAGTTTTCTTCACTAAATCATTAAATTTTAATATTTCATACTCAAAATCCCCAATTTCCATTTTAAAGCAAGACAGTAATTAACTATAATGAGATTGCGATATAAAGAAAGCTTTTACTTGCCTTATTGGATTACAAATCCGAAATCTTTTATGCGGGGACGAATCCTCTTTTTCTCCTCTTCAAGATTCCTCTTTTTCTCTTCTCTAGGGTTTTCTCTCTGAATAATTTGTTTGGAATGTAAAAGATGGGCTATCATCCACCTTCCCAACCCCTTAAATGTCCTCGCAATAAAGCTAACATCGTTTTTTATCTTAATTCTAGGTATAAAATGAACATCCTACCCTTATACGGGTTCTTTTATGTCTAAAAAGTCTTTGGAACCCAAACATAACACTCGGGTACCTATTCTGAACTATTTCGACCCTTATCGGCTCATCGGTGCAATTGAAAAGGTCATTCGAGCCACATAACTCCAAATATGCTAACTTTTCATTAATCAAGCCCGACATGTGTGTACCCTACGTATCGCCCATAAATTATATCGATTCGTTGAGGTAACACCATATCTACCTATCACAATAAACCGTCATTATCACTCACACGTGACATACAATAAATAATAAAACTATTTACTTATCACACACAAGTAAATAATAATTATAATAAATATTAATTCTTTATCTTGCCAATTAATATTTATTAAATTCTAATTTAATTTTTCTCCCTATTAAATTTATATTACAAAGAATTTAATTAATACCAAATCTATGGGGTGTTACATTCCCTCCCCCCCCCCCCCCCCATAGAGGAATTTCATCCTCAAAATTCAAACATACGTGCCATGAAGAGCTCCAGGTATTTTTTCGCATGTCATCCTCATCAATATTATGGTGTCCCCACTTTACACGCACTAACGGTATCACCTTTGACCGAAGCTTATGCTCAATACAATCCAAAATGGCAAAAGGTCTCTCCTCATTTGAGATATCTGGCTGCAAGTCTATCTCCTCTAACGGTATATGCCGGTAAGTCATGTCACCCCTGCGATACTTCTTCAATGATAATACATACAACACGTCATGAACCTCTGCAAATTTTTTGACAAGGTGAGCCTACATGCAACCGACCCAATCCTCTCGATAATGGTAAATGGCCACACATACCTAGGTGCCAACTTCCTTTCTTCCCGAACCGCATCAGTCCCTTCTTAAGAGATACCTACACTAAAACCTGATCACCCAAGTTAAGCTCAACAAATCTCTGAATCACATCAGCGTAACTCTTCTGCATGTCCTGAGGTACCAAAATACGACTCTTAATCAACTCGATCTTTGTTGACGTCTTTGAATAAAATAATGCTTGAGTATCTTATTGTTCCCCACATCTAGCCAAGAAGAGGGCGAACGAAAAGGTCTCCTGTAAAAGGCCTTAAATGGTGCCATGCCAATAGTGACCTAGTATGAGTTATTATACGCAAACTCTAACAAAGGAAAATACTACTCCCAACTACCCTTAAAATCTAGAATACACATCCTCATCATATCCTGTAACATCTGATTTCACCCTTTCATCTTGCCTGTTGATTTGGGGGTGATAAGTCGTGCTCAAATGCAACTCTGTCCCCATCACCACCTAAAAACTCAACCATAATTGGGACACAAAGATCTTATGCCCATCTGAAACAATGTTGAGAGGCACCTCATACAATCTCACTATCTTCGCTATGAACAACTATGCATACTGCTGCGTCACGTAATCCACCCATACTAGTAAGAAATGGGCTACCTCAGTCAATCAATCCAAAATAACCCAGATAGAATCATGACTCTGTTGTGATGTCAGTAACTCTGTGATAAAGTCCATCGAAATACTCGTCTATTTCCATACTAAAATCTCTAATGGTTGTAGAATCCCAATTGGTCTCTAATGACCAACTTTCACCATCTGATAAGTGGTGCACCTAAAGACAAACTTTGCTACGTCCCTCTTCATTCTGACCCACCAATATTGTTGTCTCATATCTCGTTACACCTTATCCTCTCCAAAATGTACTGAAAATCAACCAATCCGCCTCTTGCATAACTGCGCGTCGTAGATCCTCATCGTCTGGGACTATCAACCTATTATTAAAGTGTAAGACACCCTCAAAACTAACTGAGTAAAACTCCGCTCCAACTGCAAGTAACTGATGAATCATTTCCTAACAAGACGGATACCCTACATGTGCCTTCAAAACCCTTGAAATGATCTTGAGTGTAACGGTCATCACTGCTAAGTACGCCCAGACTACCTCATCCTCCTGATGAAGATCTACTCATTTCGCCTTCCACAAGTTTGCTAATTGTCCTTTTGACCTATGACTCAATGTATCTACCATTACATTAGCCTTCCCTGAATAATACTGGATATCAAATTGATAATCCTTCACGAACTCAAGTCACTTACACTGTCTCGTATTCAACTCCCTTTTAATGAAAATATACTAAAGTGATTTGTGGTTCGTGAATAATTGGAACTTCTATCCTGAGAGACAATGCCTCCAAATCCTCAAGACAAATACGACTGCTGCTAACTTCAAGTCATGAGTGGTATAGTTCTTCTCATAGGGCTTAAGCTTGCGAGATGCATAAGCTATGGCCTGCTCCTCCGACTGCAAAACTCCCCCAAGTCCTTGTAAGGGCACATCGATAAAGACAAAGTACTTCACTCCTACCCCGATCAATGCACGTTCTAGCGTTGAAGTCAACTTGTCTTTTAGTTCATCAAAAGTTAAATTTCAATAGTTATTCCATACAAAATCTACTCCTTTACAAGTCAAATTCTTCAAGGGACCCGGAATCTCCAAAAATCCTCTTATGAATCGACGGTAGTTACACCCTAACCATTAAAAACTGCCAGCCTCCGTTGGTGTCATGGGCTAACCCCACTCCCTTAGCACTGATACCTGACTCGAATCCACATAAATTCATCTCTCAAAGATAATGTGACCCAATAAGTGTACCTCCCGTAACATGGATCTACATTTCTCGAACTTCGCATACAACTGGTAGTCCCGCAAAGTCTGAAGAATCGTACGCAACTGCTCTGTATGCTCGTCTTCTGTCTGAGAATAAAACAAAATGTCATCTATGAACACAATGGCAAACTGATCCAAGAAATTTTTGAACACTCTATTTATGAGATCCATGAAAATTATCGGTGTATTAGTTAGGTTGAACACCATAACCCTTAACTCATAAAATCGTATCTCCTAAAAAATAGTCTTGGGGACATCCTCCTCCATAATACGTAAATGATGGTACCCCAACCTTAAATCAATCTTAGAGAAGTAGGCTACTCCTCTTAGTTGATTGAACAAGTCATCGATAGACGTCAACCGATACTTATTTCGGATTGTGACCTTATTTAAATCTCGATAATCAATACATAATCGTAACTACCCGTTATTCTTCTTTACAAATAGAACTAAGGCATCCCAAGGTGAAGTAATCTTGCGAATAAAAATCATCCCCAAAAGTTATTGTATTTAATCCCTAAAATCTGACATATCTAAAGGAGCCATACGATATGGTGCTCAAGTTATCGTCTTAGTCCTTGGCTCTAAATCAATCACAAGATCAATTTCTCGAATTAACGATAATCCCCTTATCTCCTGAAATATAGGATCGAGCCCAATGAGATAACTATACCCTCAGAAGTCTCCTCCTTGATATAATACAAATGCATGATTAACCCTCCCTCCGGAAGAGGTATCCCCACGAGAAGCATGTCCTATCCTTGTATAGCGAACACGATAGTCCTACTGTAATAGTCCATCGTCGCTCTACACGTTACTAACCATTCCATACCTAAAATAACATTATACTCTTCCAAGTCTTACCCAAGCGAATTCACTACTACATACAACCTCCCTGTGTCCACACCCTCCCCTTATAGATGAAATGAATGAGAGCCCCACCATCTAAATGTGAATCTACAGTCATGATAATATCTATGGTTAAATCCACTAAACTTGATGCATATGTAAACCTAGTGCTAACAAATAAGTGTGACAGTCACATGTCAAATAAAACCCACTCCATGATCCCATGGATATGAAATATACCCTCAATCGTTAGCACTATTGTCGGTAAAACCGATCCTCAGAGGTGATACACATGCCCAAATTATCCCTGCCCCTCCCCTTGCGGAGGCGAAAACACTGGAATTATTGGTGGGGCTTTATTGGGCACCCCACTCCTGAACCCTAGCCCTGTTCGAGCATGCATACCGCATGTGGCCCTGCTCCCTATATATAAAACATCTCCCAGTGAAATTTTTTGGCCTCTGGCCCTGCTGACCCTGAAGATGTTACCCTGATAACCCCGAACTTGATGGCCACCCATCTGATTCCCCTAGCCCTGTTGGCCTAGAGGGATATGCTCCTGGCCCTGCCTAAAGTTATCGTTACCTAGCATGAACCTCTTATCAGAGTCCCCCTGTTGGATACCCTTCTCATTTTGCCTCTATTGCTATTATGGCACCCCCCCTGGCACCATTACCCCTGGTTTTGCCTTACTAGCTAGACTATTTGGCACTCTTCGCTCCCCTCATATGAAAGCGATGATCCTAATAGTGGAGCGACACAATATTTATGACCTCGACATAGGTCTACAATGTCGGGTTCCCCAATAAGTGTTGGCAAATCCTCCAAGTGAGTCCATCAGTAAACTTGAGGACCCTCTTCTCCTTAGTGCTCACCTCACTTGACCCAAAGTTTTCCAGGCGCATGAACTCTTCCTCATATTAATCCATAGTCCAATCCTCCTAAAAAAGGTCTAAAAGCCTCCACCCCATCTCTATCTGAACTGCTGATAAAAAGAACTTGTGGTCGAACTGTACTCAGAACTCCTGTATGGTCATATTCTATATCTCCTCTACTATGGTGATCGACTCCCACCACTAAAGTACTAATCTCACTAGCTTATAAGTGGTCAGTATCTGCTTTTGAGTGTCACTGCACTCAGTCATACGCAAGTGCCTCTGGATGTCCTTCTTCCATTGGTTAGCTGCAAACACATCTGCACTCCCCTAGAACTTTGATCGATGGCTCTTCTGTAAGTCCTCTCTGACTCTCTCCCGAACATAAGGCACTGGGTGATCCTGAATTGGTGCCATTGGCTGTTGTGGTTGTTTATGGGGAAAATGTTGGATAAGGCAGTCATCGAGGCATTAACTGCATGTGCAACAATAGTGGCGACCTATATTGCAGTCATCGTCCCCTGAGTGGCTTGCGGCTCCGGCTGAGCTTCCTCCTCTACATCCTTCATAGTTGCACGTGCTAGCCGACCTCTCCTGTTATTTGGCATCTAAAACCAAACCGAAATGGTATGAGATTCACTTTAATCATAAATGATAGCACAAGAACTTAAATATGTAATATGAAACAATAGTTCTAGATATAAGACTCTACATCAAAGAAACATAACGCTGACAACGTAGCAAGTCGGCACAGATCTTAAGAGCACTAGAACTTGATGCTCTGATACTAACTGTGATAACCGGACTATTATAATACCGAGTGGTCAATCCTTTACTAAAATATAAAAGGAATCTCAATATGGATCATTCTCAGCATCATTGTCACATAATAATATAACATAAATAACAAGAACAACCCATACAATCACAATGAATAAAACAATCGCCATGAATAAAAAAAGTAATAACTATGAACCAAATAAACCATCGGTCACCAAATAAATATCCACAATATAAAAAAAAGAATAGTTACTAAGTAGGAAAAAATAAAAGTTGGACAAAAGTATAAGAGTCTACAGTAAGATAAAAGACTATCATTTACGGGAAACACACCCAACTGTAAACTAAAATTACTGATCATATCTAGATAAGAATCGATCGAGGCATCTAAGTAAGGATGTAGGGTCCACAACTATTGTACGGTAAGAACGGATATATCCGTGTTGTTGTTGTTGCATAGGATATTCTATTCATTTCTTTATTTAATCCATGTTTTTGCTCACGTGTTAGTTACTTAGTATGCTTTTCTTAGAAAATTCAAAAATTTCAAAAAGATTTTCTTTCTTTTTTTCTCCTTTTTTGGGTTTTTGCCTTTGTTTTCGATGATAAATTTCAATAATTGCCCAATCCAATAGACAACCCAATGATGCATGTTCTCAATTTTAGAAGTTATTAGACTTTAGTCCTCATATCATTAATATTGTGAATAACTTCATGAATTAAACTTTAATCCCATGAGCACATGCACTTTTATCGGTTTATTGATTTGGTTTAAGATTTTTATAATTCGGTAATCTTTTGTTGCATTGAATATACTTACACCGAGTAAGCTTTGTACCTTTCGTCATTTGCGAGTGTTATACACTATTCTTTCCTCTTTGAACATGTTGAATTCATTGGTAATCTCTTTATTATTTCATTTGATCGTTCATTAATTGAGTTCATATCTTGAAATGTATTACTTGATCATTATTTTCATATATTATTTTGACTCGAGAATTGCGTAAACTTTTAGAAATGATCATAAGCCATCTTCATTATATCACCCATATTAGCCTTGACCACACCTTATATGTTTCCCCCTGTCAAACCACTTGACCCTAAATATAGCCTTTCGTTTCATAACCCAAATCCTATAACCAACTCCAAATTGGAGGTTTAAACCATACATACACCTTCCATACCTTTGTTTGGAATGTTACTTGGGATTGAATGATGTTATTGTGTTGCGGTTGTAATTTAGGCATATGAGAATTTGAAAAGTAAAGAAAAGAAAAGAGTAGTGAAAGAGGAGAAAAGAGATGTGAAAAGCAAAAGAAAACATGAAAAAAAAAAAAAAAAAAAAAAAGAAAAGAAAAGAAAGAGAAGTTTGTAAATGTTGTGTATAGTGTTCAATAAGCTTTGATTACTCTCCCCGATGATATATCTAATGCCTTTTGGAACTTGTTTTCCAATTTTGATATTTCCCGCATTGTCCCTTTATCCTGAGTTTTCATTTTCGAACACTTTGAATCCGTATATACATTCATTCGTTTCGTACCCTAGCCTAGCCTACATTACAACCCTATACAAGTCCTATGTGATATTAGGTAGATGTAATTCAAAGGTTTAAATAATTTTGATAATCTGTGAAAATGCATTTTGCCTCCTTTAATGAGCGGTAGCCTTTCATTGAGATTACAGTTTTTTATTTTATATATAGCGTTCTTCATTTGTGACATATGTGCGGCCTAGTTTCCACTTACATTTATTCTTTATGCCTACATGTTCCGTGTGTTAACTCCCTGTTTCGAGTGAATTCGCTTGATGAGTGTAATGCCCGTGAGGATTGAATATATGCCTACTTTATTTAGTATCCGGTTTATATAAGTCTTTTCCAAATCACACTTTGCATGTGCTCGCTCCCCTCCCACATTTTAAGGTTTCAATTCTATGAGGTGCATTCTATAATGTTAATGATTTGGACTTTTGTTTGGATTCATTTACTTTGCTAATAATGCGTATGAAATATTTTTCGCTTTTGTTGAGCTTGTCGCACGTTGGTTTGGGCATATTTTGAGGAAATCGTGTGATGTTTGTGGGTATCATCCCTGAAAATCCTCACGAGACAAAACTCATCCACTAGGGTAACCTAGGGGTTCAACAGCTTATTGCATACGCTAAATGAAATCGAATCGCCCGCGAAAGTGGCCTTTTGCTTTAATACCATACGTTTGTACTATCTCCTGCTTTTGGTTTGCTTGTAGTTCTTATTGCATCCTATTTCATTGCTAGAGACTAGCAATGTGTAAGTTAGGGGATGTAAGTTTGGGTTATTGGAATTTCGATGATGATGATAATGATTTTGGGCCTTTACCTCCTTATAATAGGAATTTTTAAACGAATTGCAATAGTTTTCAGAATTCTTATAATAATGAGTTTTCATTTAAGTCTGAAAACTATTGCAATTCGTTTCAAAATTCCTATTATAAAGAGGTAAAGGCCCAAAACCATTATCATCATCATCGAAATTCCAATAACCCAAATTTTGACTTTCGTTATACTTGCCCAAAGTCATTTTTAAATTTGTATACTTTTGGGATTCAAAGTATTCACCAAAAGTCATAGGATTACGAGCATTTTGAGAATTATAACAATTATTACCAAAAGAATTAGAATAAGACATGCTTACCCCAAAAAATGGCTCGAAGTGGTGAATTCCACAAAGTAGGTGCGCGCGGAATGAATTCAAGCGTTTCTAAGTGCTCAAATGTGGAAGTCCTGCAAAAATATTAGCAAATAATACAAATAGAAAGAAAATACTATGAAATACTAAATCAAATAAAGTCAAAAACAAACTCATCCCCAGCAACGGCACCATTTTGATTAACGCGTGAAAGGTGCGGTGCATTTCAAGCGTCGATCGTTGTTTTCATTTCACTGCGATAATACAAACAAACTTAAATTACGACTACACTCAATGGGTGAGTATAGCGGTAAGTCGGGTATCGAAAATCCACATAGATGAGTTGCTAGAATTTATAGGATCTAATATTCTCAAATAAAAGTGTAAAAGGTAAAAAGGAACAAAAAGTAAAAGATGTGAAAAAAGGGAAATATTAATCTAGGCGAGTGTATTGAAACTAGATTAACAAAGCGGTAAAAACTATAGGTTGCGTCGAATATCCCTCACCTAAGTTAATTAGTATAAAATGGTCACATGGGTCGACGAGTTATTTAGAATGCGTCTCATTTTGACAGTTAATTGAACCAAGGGTTGTCACGCCCCTAAATCCGCATAAAAGCCTAAGATTTTGGCGTCTACAAATACCCCGAAAATTATGCAAACAAGGTCGTAAGCACAGGACATACATGATATGCCCCGTCAAATCTCCTGGGCGTAATAACGAGGACAACGCACCCGAAATAGACCCGTAAACTCCATCACTAAAGTAAAGCAACGCGTCAACCCAAATGAGTTCCATTCAAACACAACCTAATTTAAATTAGTTAGAAAGCATATTAAAAATGCGGTAAATATACACTACAAAGCACGTAAAGAAAGCAAGTAAACCAAAATTAGAAAGCATGTAAATTAACTACAAAGCAAGAAATAATGAAATACACACTATATATTAATGGAGATGGAAGATGGAAGCACAAATTACAAGCCCAAATGGGTGTCAATCCAAGAAGAAATGAAAAAATGAGCTCTCAAACCTCCAAAATCCTAACCTAAACTATCTAAAACGAATTATATCTGTTTTTACAACAAAAATCCTTTATATAGTAAAAGGAATTAAATTAGAGAAGAAAAGGAAAAAGACAATAAAAGCCAAAATATTTGCAGAAAACAGGGGATCGATCGATCGATCCCCTGTGATCGATCGATCGATGGTGAAAAATCAAGCCCACTGTCTCCCCACGATGGCCAAAATCTAAAGGATCGATCGATCGATCAAGAAGGGCTGCTTCTCATTCCTCCTATTTTGATGTGTTTGATTTTACCTTATGATAAAATCGCCGTAACTTCTTCGTTCTGAATCGGAATCGTGCACCCTTATGGCCATGCGAAGCTTGCAAGGAGGGATACAACTTTCGTGAAGATGTTGGGCCAGATTCCCAAGCTGTGAAAAGACTAAAATATCCTTGAACGTGCGATCGCGTACGCAAATCCAGCGGAATGCATCCAAACTTCATACTTAGCATCCAAATATCTATAAAAGCTCAATTAACCTATAAGGACATATTTTTCATGTCCGATATCTTACAGTTGTGTATATCGTACGCCGCTACTTTGGCACGTATCTTCATGATCTCACACGATGGCCTCAATCCGAATTTTGGGAATTAAGCATTTAACGTCTCGATCATGTGTCCCACTTAGGCCTCAAAGACTTCACGTTCTACGATTTTAGGCACTTTATGCAAGTGGTATGCAAGAGAAGTCAAAACAGTGAAAGAAGGCACGATATGAAAGTTTAAGGAAATTTTGGTAATTTTACAGCCACCATCCAGAGGACTGGTCAACTGGAAAGTTAAAGATCTCGACGCCATGAAGATACTGGGAGAAACGAACCTCAATCCGAGCTACGGTGAAGAAATTATGGCGCTTTGAAAATGGAGAAAATTTCTTGAAAAATCTTATGGAAAGTGACGCGAATCTCTTTATGTCCCTTTCTACTCAAGTGATTCAAAAAAAAAATTTCAACTTTCTTCCCACACCAACCAGCCTAAAACGACCCTCTTTTTAGACTTCATCATTTTAAGGCTTTAGACATCATCATTTTATCCCATTTACAAGTGCAGATTTTATAAACCTTCAAGCAACTACCCTTACTCATTTTGGAGTATTTTGTGGAGAAATCGGTCCCTTCTTCATTGTTGCCCATCTAGAATTCTTGCAGGAGATTTCAGCCGACGACATCGGAACCGACACCTGCGGGTATTTTCGTATGTCACACTTATTTTCATTATAATCCGTGTAACCGTTCTTTACAAATTATAGTGAAAATAACATAGTTTTGCCCTGCGGGGATTTTTCCTGATATTTTGTGTCACGTGTTTTATTTATTTATTGTTTGACACACGCACACATGTAGGTGCATGTTTAAGGGCTGATTTTATTTTGTTTAAAAATAGACTCTTATTAATTAATGTTTACTTGGAAACTTGCGAGTAATTTTTATTTCAATATCACGCACCGTATTTATTTACGACACTTTTCAAATTGGTATCAGAGCAGGTTGCGCTAATTTATCGCGTATTCCTATTTTTCGCGTGTGATATTGATTTTTTAAAAAATCAATTTTGTGTTTATTCGCAATTTTCCGAATGGAACGCTCATCTAATGTTGAGACTATTTTTGAAATTGTTCACGATAGTGCTAAAAAATTAAAACTTTTGAATTTGACACTTTGCAAAAGAATTAAAGTTTTGGAAAAAGAAAATTCCCGTTTTAAATCCGCAATGGATCTTTTGCAAACGGTTCAAAATCAAAGAGATTTTTATCGTGAAAATTTTGTTTCCTTGGACCGTGACTTTAATGATTTAAAATTGTCCAAGAAGGAGAGTGTTGATATAGTCCTATTTTTAAAAAAGGAAGTGGAGGACTTAAAAAAATCTAGGGTTCACGTTTGTACCGTCGAGGATAAAAAATTAATCGATGATTTTACGACATGTGAAAAGACTCTTAGGGATAAGTTTTTTTAATTAAAGGAGAGAGAGACACGCTTTTAGGAATCGTTGAAAATTTGAAAAGGTGTATCTTAATTTGAAAGAGTCTAATTCTTTGCTTGAGTAAAAAATTTTGAAGTTAAAAAATGATTTGACAGACTCAAGTAGGTTTGACAGTGATGGTAATAGCTCATCTTGTTCTCATGCTTCTAGTGCCAAAGGCAAAACCATTATTTATTTTAGAGGGTCAACCGTTCAAAAGGACATTATAAAAAGTCAACCCATAGGTGTCGTTCCACGCATTTACACAAATCCCCCACACGACCTTTCACATCTACTTGGGTTAGGTCTAGTGTTCCCGTGGTTCCCAAATCCCCCACACGACCTTTCACATCTACTTGGGTTAGGAAATCACTTTTGGATACGCTAGATTTTAGACTTGTTGATTCTCGTTTCCTTGCACATGATTCTTCTCTTTCCATATCATATATATGATTGTGATCGCATGTTTTTCATACGCTAGTTTTTTTATTCATGATATGTATATTTGCTAGCGTTATGACATGTACTTTGTGTATAAATTTAAAAAAAAAAGATTTTATTTTGATAAATTTATTTGAAAATCACAAAAAAATTGTATTTTGTTCACACCGTTTACGGATAGACACTTAGGATGACCAAGTCACAACATCATTCCATATTTTTCATGTGACTATTTTATAGTGTTTGAAGACAATATATCATGTCATCTTTGTGCTTTATAATATTTGGGGTCATTAAAATGTAATTAAGTGTTACTTCCTACATGTTTGACTCATGATTTCCTTTATTGCACACATGCACGGATTTGTTTGATTATTGTACTTGTCTTATTACATGTTGGTTGGGTGTTTTCAATTCAATCATGTTCTTAAAACGAATCAAGCATGATAAAACTTGATAAAAAAGGCGTGCATGTAAAAACCGTTTAGTGAGATTGTGTGGTTTTTTAAAAACAGGGAGGGGTTACGAAAGGTAATTATCTATCCTTTGCGCTAAATCCACCATTATAACGGACCTAAAAAAATTGAGAAATTTTATTATCCGGGGTCCAATGAGGTTAAAAGAGCCTGAAATATTTAAAGGCAATAAAAAGAAATACATGCCAATTATGGGTCAATTAGGATTTGCATCAATTCTCCAAAGTTTGAGAATTTTGTTTATCCCCTCTAAAATAAAATATATTTGAGGGTATTTTGGTTGGAGATTATATAACGGATTTGCACATCCTTGAAAATCTTGAAAAAGTGTTAAATAGTTTTGGACGTTATTGGTGTGGAAATCACTTTGACTTTGATTTGTTAATTTGTATAAGACGATGTCATATAAATTCAACAATCTTTTACACCTAAGGATACTTTTGATGTTCATTCGTTAGGAGTTCACGTATTCATCATGCACATATTATTGATTGAGTCTATTTTCCTATCGAATGTGTTCACACCCATACATTCCATCTTCATGACTGGGTTATTTGAGTTTATATCCATGGTGTGATTTTTAGTATCTTATTCTTTGTGTAAATATTTTTGTGAAAAATTCAAATATAGAAGATTTTTTTTTTGTGACATTTACCATATTCTTTGTTGTATATTTTTGGTAAAAAATAATAAAAAAATAGAAAAAATTCAAAAAAATAGAAAAAAAATTTGTGACATTTTCCATATTTATGCTTCTCATATCTGTCTATTTGGGGACATCATAAAAAGGGGGAGAATGAATTATGGGGGAGAAAATATGTTGATTTATCAATGATTTGCTTAAGCTTAAATGCTCTTTGATTTTCGCATATCATTATAAATCAAACTGCTACATGTCACGGGTATTTTCTTTATCTCATGTGTATAGGTACAAAGTTGATATCTACTGGATTGCACACCCTGGCGAGAAAAGCTTTGGGAGTTTCTGAAGTGTTGAAGATTTGAAAATGTTGAAGTTTGATTGAAGACATGTCATTTAGTATTCTCAGTTTAAGGGTTTAATGAGGATATTATCTTATATGTCATTTGTTTTGGGGAGATTGCATAATTCGGATTTTTTATGTATGTACCGGCATAGACATAGGGGGAGATTTGTAAGGAGATATTTCTCATGTTCGATATCTTACATTCGTGTATGTCGTACGCCGCTACTTTTGGCACGTCTGTTCACGGTCTCACACGACGGCCTCAATCAAACTTCTGGGAATCATTTAACGTCTGTATCATGTGTCCCACTTTTGCCTCAATGACTTCACGTTCAACAATTTTAGGCACTTTATGCAAGTGGTACGCAAGAGAAGTCAAAACAGAGAAAGAAGGCACGATATGAAAGTTTAAGGGAATTTTGGTAATTTTACAGCCACCATCCGGAGGACTAGTCAACTGGAAAGTTGAAGAGCTCGACGCCACGAAGATACTGGAAGAAACGGAACCTCAATCCGAGCTACGGTGAAGAAGTTATGGCCCTTTGAAAATGGAGAAAATTTCTTGAAAAATCTTATGGAAAGTGACGCGAATCTCTTTATGTCCCTTTCTACTCAAGTGATTCGAAGATTTTTTTTCAACTTTCGTCCCACACCAACCAGCCTAAAACGGCCCTCTTTTTAGACTTCATCATTTTAAGGCTTTAGACTTCATCATTTTAAGGCTTTATGCCACTTTAAATGCACACTTGCACTCCCATTTACAAGTGCAGATTTTATAAACCTCTAAGGAATTACTCTTACTCATTTTGGAGTATTTTGTGGAGAAGTCAGTCCCTTCTTCATTGCTGCCCATCTGGAATTCTTGTGGGAGATTCTAGCCGACGACATCGGAACCGACACCTGCGGGTATTTTCGTATGTCACACTTATTTTCATTATAATCCGTGTAACCGTTCTTTACAAATTATAGTGAAAATAATATGGTTTTTTCCTGCGGGGATTTTTCCTGATATTTTGTGTCACATGCTTTATTTATTGTTTGACACACGCACACATGTAGGTGCATGTTTAGGGGCGGATTTTATTTTGTTTAAAAATAGACTCTTATTAATTAAGGTTTACTTGAAAACTTGCGAATAATTTTTATTTCAATATCACGCACCGTATTTATTTACGGCACTTTTCAAATTGGTATCAGAGCAGGTTGCGCTAATTTATCGCGTATTCCTATTTTTCGCGTGTGATATTGATTTTTTGAAAAATCAGTTTTGTGTTTATTTGCAATTTTCCCAATGGAACGCTCATCTAATGTTGAGCCTATTTTTGAAATTGTTCACGATAGTGCTAAAAAATTAAAACTTTTGAATTTGACACTTTGCAAAAGAATTAAAGTTTTGGAAAAAGAAAATTCCCGTTTTAAATTCGCAATGGATCTTTTGCAAACGGTTCAAAATCAAAGAGATTTTTATCGTGAAAATTTTGTTTTCTTGGACCGCGACTTTAATGATATAAAATTGTCCAAGAAGGAGAGTGTTTATATAGTCCTATTTTCATAAAAGGAAGTGGAGGACTTAAAAAATTCTAGGGTTCACGTTTGTGCCGTCGAGGATAAAAAATTAATCGATGATTTTACGGCACGTGAAAAGACTCTTAGGGATAAGTTTTTTTAATTGAGGGAGAGAGAGACACGCTTTTAGGAATTGTTAAAAATTTAAAAACGGCGTCTCTTAATTTGAAAGAGTCTAATTATTTGCTTGAGTAAACAAAATTTAAGTTAAAAAATGATTTGACAGACTCAACTAGGTTTGACAGTGATGGTAATGGCTTATCTTGTTCTCATGCTTCTAGTGCCAAAGCCAAAACCATTGTTTGTTTTAGAGGGTCAATCGTTCAAAAGGACATTATAAAAAGTCAACCCATAGGTGTCGTTCCACCCATTTACACATGTTCACATTGTGGTAGGAAAGGTCACCTTAGGAGATTTTGTTTTAATCTTGGAAGATGTCCTTGGAAGTTTAAGTCTAGTGTTCCCGTGGTTCCCAAGGCCCCCACACAAAGTTTCATATCTATTTGGGTTAGGAAATCACTTTTGGATACGCTAGATTTTAGACTTGTTGATTCTCGTTTGCTTGCACTCACTTTTGGATGCACAACCTATTCTGGTAGCACTCACAAGTAGGTATGTTTAAATAAAACAAGTAGCATACACACTCACATATATATACACATCATGCTAACATATATATATATAAATTATCAAACTCATACGCATAACCCACCGCGCACGGTTTGCCAAAATCCCAAAGTTTGACCCAACTTCCCGATTAATCATTTAATATATTTAAATATCCGTTCACTTGGATAACCTCCCACATACTCGTTTGAGTTTATAAAAATATCCAAAACATTTTCACGATCTAAACCCGACCCAAACCCACGGGTCATTCAAACGAAATCCCATATCGTTTGAACAAAAATATCATCTCATTCGAACGAGATTACAGAACACAAACCTGAAGTGTTTTTCTCGGGTGAAATTCATCCTCGAAAACCCAACTTCCTTTCCAGGGAACTTTATACCAAAATTTCAAGAACTATAACCCATATTTTATTTAGAAAACATTATCCCATCACTATATGTTTCTAACATGGAAATCCCCATAAATTCAAGCTCACAATTATTTTATCAAGTTGATTAGGGTTGATCGCGGTCCGGTCCGATTTTGAGGAATTTTTGGGACCGAATCGCATTAATGGGTCCTAGAAAATTATGGACCGAAACCGGATCGGAATAATTGGTCTCGATCCTATTCGGTGTTCAGGCGGTCCGTGTTCGATCTCGGTCCTATTTGGTCCATATCCATATAAAATAATACATTTTTTAAAATTAAAAACGACATTTTTTTTGCTAAAAACAACACGTTTTTTTTAAACAACATTTTTCTTTTAAAAAAATAGCATTTTAAAAAAAACACAACATTATTAAAAAGCAGCACTTTTTTTTTAAAAGAACTGTAAATCGATAAAAACTGTAAACTATCTAGGTAAACTGTAATTTAAGTTCACAACTGTAAATCTATAAATTGTAATACCCCGTATTTTTGGTGATATTTATTTATGAGATTAATTGAATTAAATGCGTATTAATTGGAAATTAATCCGAATTAAAATACTAGCAAGATGCGAGTTGGTATTTGATTATAATGTGCATATATGATTATATATGAATATTGAATTATGAAACTTGTCGTGAGATTGAAATACGGCAATTTGGAAATTTTGTTGAGACGCGTGTGACAGTCGCGTCAGGAATATATTTATTTTAATTAAAAAGTGAATTTTATTTCTATTAACCGTATGGTCGTTTTGAGTGCGCCAACGCGTCCGGAAGGGTCAAAATAGTCAGAAAACACTAGCCGGGGGTTTGGTTTGGGTCCCGGGGTATTTTAGGCCATACCGGCAACCAAAAAGGGCAGTTTGGTAATTTTAGAATTTTGGGATTTTTGATTAACGAATTTTAGGAGTTTTAAATGGAAAATTAAAAGACCCACTAACCCATTACCAGCCATTAACTGATTAGAGGGCTACGGGGGTTATTAGAATTAGCCCCAAAAGTTCCTAAGACAAACCCTAGCCTCCATTGCCACCATTAGAGAAGAAAGCTTGCAGAGAGAGAGAGAGGAGGAATTCTGCAGAGAGCGAGAGAACCATTCATCAGATTCGTCATCAAATCCAAAGATACACTTAAGGCAAGTGGTTTAATTCCAATTAATTTCAGAGAATGTTTCTTCCATGTATAGGAATTGATAAAATCTTATTGTTCTTGGGAGTTAATGAAAAACCCATTTTAATTGGAAGTAGAAATTATATTTTGATGAGGAATCGCATGTAGATTTGTATTTAGATGATTATACAGATGATATTATCATTTGGATGAAACGAAAACGGATTTAATTAGGCTCTTGGTGGATTTATAAATTCTAGGGTTCATGTTCTAAAAATTGGGGGAAATATGAAGAGATTTGATAATTGAATGAGGTTAGAATGAATTAACCCCACAAATCACGGTAGTATATGACCTAAATATGTTTAGGGATGATTAGTGGCTTTGAACAATCGTTGGATTAATGTTTGGATGAGATTTGAGGTGTAGAGAAGTTGGAAAAACGAAAATAGGAAATCTGGGCTCGAAACTGGCCACTCGTTAGAAGACCTGCCCAGGTCGTTCGAACGAGCTTCTAACGAGTTGACCTTTGACTTCTAACGAGGGTGAAGTTCGTTCGATGATTTCGTTCGAACGAGGCCTCGTTAGACAGCCCACTTCGTTCGAAGGAACTCTCGTTCGAACAGCCTCGTTCGAACGAGACTTCGAACGAGTTGACAGTTTAGGCTTTTTAGCCTGTATTGATCCCGAGTGTCCCGTAACCTTGTGTATATGTAGAGATAACCTTCCCTTGATGATTAATTGATATATTTGGGATGTTTGGGATATAATGAGGAGTCAAACCTAGAAGTGTAGTTTGAACCTAAGGGAAAACATGAAGTAGGACGTGAGTGTCTATTACGATGCGAGAACTATTGACGGCCTAATTTATTATATTAACCGGGAACATATAAATTGTGAAGTATTATATGTCGGTACGAGAATGAGAAGTGTACCACCAATATATTATGGTGATTACTAAGATGTGTGCATACTTAGTATATGTATTGATTTTATGTGTATGACATACCTACCATACTTGCTATCACGGGAGGTTTACGTTCGCTTAGGGCCCTCTTATCCTTGTGTTGCCCGGATTTAGACTGGTACCTCGATGAACATAGGTCAAAGAAGGACTTATTGGGATGTTAATAAGTCTGCTGATCGTGGGAGCGTAGGTATGTGCGTGACCCACGTGATGTGACTGTGTTCGCCTCCATTGTTTGTGATGTTGTTATCTGAGAACGATTCATGAGAGATTCGGAATGCGTGATCCTTATGTACGTGATGTACCGGGATGGATAGCAGAGTATGTGTGCACCGCAGCTTAGTCTCGGGGTGCTTGTATTGTATATTTATGACGTGAATAATATACTCTTAATTAATGGGAACTTTCATGTGATATTGTGTGTATAAATATGGAAACGTTTTGAGAAAACATAACAGGTTAACCGATAGTGAATTGTATTACAAATTGAGAATCTGAGTTTAAGTAAAGCTTTCTATTTAAATTGATAACACTAGTATGTAATATGGGGATCGAGTAGTAAGGGGTAGAACTTATTACGGTTTGGTTAGATATGTATATTATATAGACGGGTACGCTACGTTAGGAGTGCACATGTAGTCGAGAGGTGAGAATTTCATGTGAGTGCACGTACTAACATGTATTTTGCATTTAATGTTTTAATGTTATTAAAACACTTGCTATTTTTAAAATGATTTCCACTTTCGGGCTCTGACCCATTTGCTTTCAAATCTATTTTTGTAAAAACCATTTTAGGTGCCCAGCCACAAGGACACCATGCTTAGGATCCTCATTCAGGTGACGAGCTGTAGCTGTTTGTGGAAGTTACAGGACTTTTCTTGTAGACGCTTCATCTATCTTGATTCTATGTTCGATATTTATCAGTTGTGGGGCATGTCGCCCATTCCTTTAGAGACATTTCATTTATTTCAGTTATTCAGACATTTGGCATGTAATTAATTCAGGATTCAGACTTGTCGTATTATTTTTAGTTGTGAGATTGTTGTGAGGAGTTTTCCTCCGGATTTCTATTTATTAATTGTTGGGTATTTCATTACTTCGTTATGGTGAATGGATTATGTTGTTCTTCCATTATTCTTTTATTGCATGTTATACAGACTTAACTTAAAATTTGGCAACTTACTTTTTAAATACTAGGTGGTTAGTAATTATAAAAATGTTTTCGACAGTGATGCTATTAACTGAACCAACTGGGCATTTTGTATTGATTTAATAAAGGAGTAGCTACCCGTTATTTAATTAGTCGGGGTGTCACATAAATCTGTAATCTCACAACTATACGCAAACTATTATTTGGAGAGAAAATATGCACAACTGGAAAAAATATGCTCAATAGATAATTTCGCAACTGTGAACTAACAAAGATGCTCAATAGATAAATTGGCGATTAAATCCCTAAAATAGGTCCAATACACCCTTTCTTCATTTACGATTAATTTCCTTCTAATTTTAAGCCTACAGTAAGTCTAGATTTTGTTTTTAGTTTTACAAGGATAATCTGGCACGTTGCTCAGTTTTCAAGTGACAACTTATCTGCCAAAGTTCATTTCTAGTTATTCTCACATATATTTAAGCTAACACCAAGGTATAGGTAATGTTAATTTCTAATGCAATGATAATAAACAATAACCAATTGATTTAAATAACAAAGATGATAAGACAATCGAACCTTGTTTGGAGAGAAAACATATTGTAAGGACATGTTTTATAAATGTCCAAGGTAGAATCTAGGAATTTTCCAAGTGTCCTAGATCACAATTAAGTATGTATGATACTGCTACATTCGGCACGTCTCCACTAGCATCCTCGACGGACTTGATCCGAATTCATGCATCTACCATCTTCGTACGTGCATCATGTGTCATGAAACGTACACTTCAACAGTTCCCACGACTCCACGTACTTATGGTAAAAATAATTTAAATTGGAGTGTTTAATTTTTTGTATAAATAGTTGGGAATATTTTTTTAATAAATTTTTGAAGTCTCGAAGATGATAAACACGTAAGAAACGACATTGTATGTCGCTCGAACGACTCACCGCCTCAACCTGCCTATTTAAACAGTGTTCGTGCTACACGTTTTTCTTAAGTCTGCATACCTCCGTTTCTGCAAAACAATACCTATTTCTAGACTTCGTATTTTAAGGTTTTCAATACTTTTTTGATTCACAAATAATTCCAAATCCTTTATGCAAATCCTTTAAACCCCAAGGAAGATTATAATACTCATCTGGAGTACACTTGTGGAGAAGACGCAGCTTTTCCATTGCTGACCTTCCGAAGCTCTTGCGAAAACTCTCGTCGACGACATCGAAATTAACGCCTGTGGTATTTCGTATGTCACTGCTTGTATTTTCATTGCAATCTGTGTAAACCGTTTTTACAAACTATGTTAAAATAAGATGGTTTTTCCCCCGTGGGAGATTTTTCCTCAACTGTGATTGTCTTGCATGCTTAGATTATTTTTTTTATTCAATCACTTTTGTTTTCAA
The DNA here is from genome assembly GCA_949130495.1 of Sambucus nigra. Classification (NCBI taxonomy): domain Eukaryota; kingdom Viridiplantae; phylum Streptophyta; class Magnoliopsida; order Dipsacales; family Adoxaceae; genus Sambucus; species Sambucus nigra. Next base: position 27,696,552 of record OX422217.1, on the reverse strand, counting down.
GAGTTAAGACTTGTTGGGACTAAAATTGGAATTCAATTAAATAAGTTTGACATTGATTACTGCGCACTCTCAAATTTTTATCAGAGGGGGTTACGCTAATTTATTGCGTTTGATTATGTTTTCCGCAAAAAATTGTGTGATATTGATATTTTGAAAATTTGTCGCAATTTTCAATGGAGCACTTAACTAATTTGATACCCCCCTCTTGGCATCAGTCATAGTTTTGATGACTTAAATCGTTTGAATTTGACGTTTGCTAAAAGAATTGAAGTTTTGGAAAAAGAAAATTCCCGTTTTAAATATGCGATGAATCTTTTGCAAACGGTTCAAAATCAAAGAGAATTTTATCGTGAAAATTTTGTTTCTTTAGACCAAGACTTTAATGCTTTAAAATTGTCCAAAAAGGAGAGTGATGATAGAGTCCTATTTTTAGAAAAAGAATTGAAGGACTTAAAAATTTCTAGGATTCCCGTTTGTGCCGTCGAGGATAAAAAATTAATCGATGATTTTACGGCACGTGAAAAGACTCTTAGGTATAAGTTTATTTTAATTGCAAGTGATCGCGATAAACTGTTAAGTTTAATTGATAATTTAAAACATAAATCCCTATTTTTGGAATAGTCTAATTTGTTGCTTGAATCAAATATTTTGAAGTTGAAAATTATTTAAACGATTCAAGTAGGATTGATAGTGGTGGAAATGGCTCGTCATATTATAATACTTCCGTTGCTAAAGCCAAAACCATAGTTTGTTTTAGAGAGTCAACCATTTCCAAGGACGTTAGAAAAGGTCAACCCATAGGTGTAATACCACCCGTTTATACATGTTCATATTATGGTAGGAAAGGTCACTTAAGGAATTTTTGTTTCAATCTTCGAAGCGGTCTTATGAAGTTGAAGTCTAGTTTTCTCTTGGTTCCCAAAACCCCCACGCGATGTTTCACACCTATTTGGGTTAGGAAATCACTATTCGAGACACTAGATGTGAGACTAGTTGACTCTACATTCCTTTCACATGATTCTTCTCTTGTTATATCTTACAGATGATTGTGTCTGCATGTTTGTCATAATCTAGCTATACTTCATTATATATTTTTGCTAGTGTTATGACATATGTACTTTTTGTATTAGATTTTTGTATGAAATTTTTTGAAAAAGTCAAAAAGATTTTATTTTTGATAAAAATTTTGAAAAATCCAAAAAGAGTTTTGTATTTTGTTTTCACCTTATATGAATTGACATTTAGGATGACCAAGTCACAACTTCATGCCATATCCACGTGACTATTTGATTAGGCATAAATTCTTCACATTTAACCCCTTAATTTCAGTATTTTTATGATCTCGTGCGGTGTAAATAGATTGGATTTGGCTTATATTTATGCTACTAACCCTTTTTGGCAAGTATTTCGTATTTTGTGTATCACTTATGTGTTTTACAAGTATTTCATGCAAGTTAGTGCCAAAGAGAACTCAAAACAGTAAAAGAAAACCAAGAAACGAGGAGTAAAGGGAATTTTTATAATTTTACAGCCTTATTCCGGAGGTGGGGCCAACATAAAAGTTGAAGAGCTTTCAATTACAAGAACACTGGAAAAAATGGCACCTCAATCGGAGTCCCGGCGTGAAAGTTATGAGCAGTCAAAGATAGAAGAAAAAGTCAAATAAAGGCAGGACGGGTCCGCCCAGAAATTAAAAGAATCGGTCCGCACAGGACCGATCCGCACATAAATTAAAAGAACCGATCCACCCAAAAATTAAAAGAATCGGTCTGCACTGCCACATTCCAGAGAACCCCGGACCGAAGACGGATCGAAACTGAAGAAAAATAAAAGAATCGGTCCGCCAGGGACCGGTCCGCCCAAGAAATAAAAGAATCGGTCCGGATCCAAGGCAAATCGGTCCGGAGGAGGACAGGACCGGTCCGGATCAAGGCAAATTGGTCCGGAGGAGGACAGGACCGGTCTGGCTGTTGCAATTTTAATTTTCTAATCTTCCTCTAATGGAGAGTCCTAGTGCTGCTAAAACTCTTGGAGTTTTGTAGGGTATATAAACCCGTTTTATTATCATTCTTAGAACGGAGAATTAGTATAATTTTCCAATTCTTTCTGTAAAACCCTAGTTTTGAAGGTAGATTACAATTTTAATTCCAAACTTGAAGATTGTTCAGATTTATGTGATTACAAGTGTTCTTAATTGCTGCTTTTACTGCTTTGGTAAGATTAGGAGTTAATTTTCTTCAGTCCAATTCCTTTCTACATCATTCTACAAATTTTCCTTTGTTTAATCATGGTTTTCTTCAATTCAAAAATTGTTTTCATTAGTTTCAGCATGTTAGGCTAGATTTTCTAAGGTCGGGATACATGAACCCAGCCTGATGTGATAGTTGCGTGTGTATAACATTAATCCTCTGAATTTAGTGATTTATTACGATCGTATTGCGTAGGAACACGACAATTGTAGATATTTGGATCTCGTTTTCTTCTGGGTAACCGTGATGCTTTAGAATGAAATTCGAGTGTAACTATCGAAATACCGATTTACTCGTCCTCTGATTAAGTATGATGCGGGCTTGAACCTCATATACGTAATGCTTGGGAGTACTAAATTATGGGTTTAATTAATCAGTTAAATTTACGATTAGTATTATAAATGCAATACACTAGGGATGGGGGATTGTATCCACGTCCTGTTTTTCTCATCACATAGTTTAAAGTTTTAAATCAGTATTCATCAGTATTTTTGGTAATTTAGAATAGTTGCACTCTTTCATAATTTCATAATTGCATCTAGTGTAGCTATTCCACGCATTAAATCACTTTTTCTTTTTCTTTTAGAGTCAGATTTAGGATTTCCTTATCTATCCAACGTCGTTACAATTTCATTGTCCTATTTCCCTGTGGATACGATCCCGACTTACCGGGTTTATTACTAATGAGATAGGCTTGCACTTGAGCCTAGAAGAGAACGCACATTAGAGACACTTTCTGAGTCGCATTAAGTTTTTGGCGCCGTTGTCGGGGAATTAGGTAGACTTAGGATTAGATTGAGTCAATCTAAAACTATGACAAAAAATTTCCAAAAATCCAAAAACATAAAAAAAAAATCAAAAGGCATAAAAAGATTCATCATCATCTCTCACAAGCTGTTAATGCAAAATTCTAAACTCACTCCCACACCCCATAATACTCCAACCCGTATTCACGAAAATCCAATAGTTGAGTACGACCCCGATAGCCCTCACACTCCTAACGCCCCACAGTTTAGTATTCCACCTCCCACACCGTCACACTCAATTTCAAATAACACTCCGTTTTCTTTCTTAGAACACACTTCAGAGCACACTCCGAGTACATCAAGTGAGAACACCGAGTCATTAAGAGAGAGAGAGATGTCGCAACACGGTAGTGCAGCCGTCGGTGAGGAAGAGGCCCCATACCGCCCGCTGAGATAAATCTTATATCCCGAGCGCACTGTCACTCAGGGATGCATCATACTCCCGTATAACGTCGGGAAATTTCATTTTAAAAATGGGATGATCTAGATGTTACCCCATTACCATGGTATGGATTCTGAAAAGCCATATCTCCATATCAGGGAATTTGAGGATGTGTGTGATACCCTCAATGATCAAACTTGCACACAAGAGGTGATCCGCCTCAAACTCTTCCCCTTCTCGCTAAAAGATGAAGCTAAGACCTGGCTATGGTCGTTACCTCCAAGCTCGATTGCATCTTGGAATGAGTTGCAATCTAGATTTCTCAAGAAATTCTTCCCACCACATTGAACAATCTTCATAAACGCTCAAATTCAAGCGTTCAGACAATCTAAAAATGAGCCATTTCATCAATGTTACGAGCGTTTCAATGAGTTAGTTACTTCATGGCCTCATCGTGGATTTGATACCGCGCAAATCATTTTTTTCCTCTATAATGGGTTGAACCTTAATTCCAAGCAACTCGTTGAAACCATGGGTAGTGGTCCGTTTATTGAACTAGATGCCCACGATGATGAGCTGCACTTGAGGTATGTTGCCAAAACTACCCAATCCTGGGATACTTCTGATCCTAATGCTTAAAATCGAAATCGTCAAGTGACCACCACTCCATCGGCGTCCGGTCTATTTCACGTAGATAATAATTCTATGATGGACAGTCGATTAGATATACTTGAGAAAGGATTTCGAGACTTATGTGAGGTATATGGAAGAGGATCAACTGGATCCATCCCAAACCCCGTCAAGAAGGTGTGTGCGATTTGTGAGGCAGGTCATTCAACTAAGGAATGCCCGACTATACCTGCCTATAAAGTGATGCTTCGAGAGAAAGTTAGTGGTATAGGAGGATTTAAGGGTAATTTCGGTGCATCGCATGGGAATTCTTACAACCTTTAATGGAAAAACCATCCTGGTTTTAGATATGGGCAACAACATGCTGTGACGAACCCTCCTTCACATGTTTCCCCTCCTCCACCATAACACTTTCAATAAGCTCCGCACATGCAAGGACATGTGCAAGCATCACCACCTCAAGGAGCATATACCCTCAACCGCGAAGAACTCTCGAGGATACTATGAAACAATTTATCAATAGCCAGACTGCAACCAATGCTAGATATGATCGCCTGATCAGCGACATAAATGTAAATCTGTCAAAGATACAATCCTCATTTAGTGTCCAAGAGAAGGGTAAGTTTCCTGCCCAGGGTCAAAGACCTCCCCAAGTTCAAACTAGTGTTAGATCCACATCCCATAACCATCCGGGGCAATGTAGCGCAATTACCACTCTACATAGTGGGAAAGTAGTTGACTTGTCACCTCCCCTATACGATGCAACCAAAGACAAGGAGATTTTTCCCGACACGAAAGAGGCCGAAGATGTCCCCTTGAATGAGAGTGATAAAGAAGGCACTAGTGAGCTCAAGGTAGTAGTGAAACCCCCCATCGCTGCCCCATTCCCTCAGTGGTTGGTCCCGCACTCCAAAGGCACTTCTCGAGACGATGTTTTGGATGTACTTAAGCAAGTAAAGATCAATTTACCTTTTCTCGAGACCATACAGAAAATTCCCACGTACGCTAAGTTCATAAAGGACTTACTCACGGTGAAACGCAAGCTAAAGGTAAATAAGAATGTCTTTTTGGCCTTAATTGTCAGTTCAGTTTTATCGAGTGACCTTCCATTAAAGTATAAAGATCCGGGCGCACCCACCATTTCGTGCATCATGGGGAAGAACCGAATCGAAAGGGCACTAATAGATTTAGGAGCGAGTGTTAACATTCTACCATATTCAATCTATAAGAAACTCGATTTGGGAGCACTCAAGCCCACAAATATGACTCTCCAGCTCGCGAATCGCTCTGTGAAGATGCCTCGGGGAATCGTTGAGGATGTGATTGTCCAAATATACACTTTCTACTTCCCGGTGGACTTTGTCATTTGGGACGAGGAGCCCTCCATTCTCCCGAGCAATCATGTTCCCATTATCCTTGGTCGCCCATTCTTAGCTACGACTAATGCGCTCATCAATACTCGAAGTGGGCGAATGCAATTAACATTTGGGAACATGATCCTCGATACAAATATTTTTAATAATATCAAGAACGAGGGTGGCGAAGGAGAACTGCGAGAAACGGATCTTTTAGGAGCAGCACACGAGCATGGGAGGATCCACATGCGAGAGCCAATAGGGGTATACCTTATTACATCAAGTGAGAGCGACAATTTAGAGGGCATAGGGAGAAGTTCGTATGAGTGCTTAGAGGAGAGAGAATGGCAAGACACGATAGATATTTTTCTCCTCGAGTACTACCCACCCACACCACACCACCTAATAATGTTGAGATGGAGCGAGGAAGGAAGAATATGGAGACTAAGCAAGAGAGAGAGAGCTAGAGGAGTTGAGCCTAGCGGACTTTAAGAGAGAATTCGGGCAGGTAGATGAGAGCCTTAACGATGAAGTCCAACCTCTATTGCATTCACGTAGTTATTTAGGAGAGAGCGAGTGGAAAGATAAATCTGATGAGTTTCTTCGCAATGACCATCCACCCATACCATTTGATGGCTCGAAGGCGATAGAAAAGAAAAGTTGCATCTCATCCGACTTAGAGCCCGACCCATGCATTCCAAAAATTGAACAAAAATTTGGAGTTCCCTCCGAGTCGGTGCACGCAAGCAATGCTTTGAGTGAGCATCCCAGGGATCCCTTTCCAAGTAGTCACGATGAGTCTCCTGGTCTTTCCTTTATTTATGGGCAAGGGCCCAACTTATTCCGGTTGTTGATATATGACAGGAAGACGGGAGTGACAAGGAGAGCATCGAACCCCGTGAGTGGGGTCAGGTGAGTTTGTGGAGAGATGAGAGCTCGTCGCACCCCCGACGCATATGGGGTGATTGTTGTATTTTTGAGTCATACATGAGTGTCATATAGTGTCTTGTTGCATTTTAATATTTATTTGTTTTATTTTTCCGCACTTTTAATTCGCTTTGAGTTAGATTTTAGTCCTTTTTGCTTGAGGACAATGTAAAAGTCTAAGTTAGGGGGGGTCACAAGTGCGTATTTCTAAAACTCCACAAATTTTCAAAAATGCCCAGAAATTTCAAAAAAATCATAAAATTTTGAAAACCCCAAAAATATTTTTTTATTCAAAATAAATAAAAATCGGAATTCAAATTTTTCAAAAATATCATTAAAAGTCGGATTGAAGTCTCAAGTTGTAAAATTCAAATACACAAAGCCAAAATTGACCAAAGATGGAAATTGAGCGAAAATTGACGACTTAACGAAAAAGTGTGGAGATTAACAAACCCGGTGAGATTCGAACCTATCACTTTTTGCGCGTCACTATTTGATAGTGTTTTTTAGACAATATGTTGTATCATTCATGTGCTTTACAAAGTTTTGAGTCTTTGAGATGATACAGTGTTGCTACTTATATGATTGACTATATTTGTCCTTTATTGCACACATGCACAAATTTGTTTGACTTTTGTGCTTATCTATCACATGTTGGTTAAGTGTTTCTATCTCAATTATGTCTATACAACAAACTAAATGCGATAAAACGTGACAAAAAGTAGTGCATGTTATAAACCGTTTATGAGATTGTGTGTTTTGAAAAAACAGTGAAGGGCTATGAAAGGCACTCATTTATCCTTTGGAATTAAGCCACCGTTTAAATGGACCTAAAAAAGCAAGGAATTGAAAATTATCTGGGGTCCAATGAGGTTTAAAAGAGCCCGAAAAAATTGAAAGTCAATAAAAAGAAAATTATGCCAAAAATGGGTCAATAGATTTTAATTTCATCGCCTCAAAAGAAAAATACAATGTATAATCATTTATGAGGGTGTTTGGATGGAAAGAAATGAAAAACGGGTTTGCACGTCCTTGAAAGTCATGAAAAAACATTTCACACGTTTTGGATGTTATTGGTGTGGAAATCACTTTGAGCTTTGATTTACTGATTTGATTGAGTCAATTTCTTTTAATTCCATAATTTTTACACCTAAGGAAGATGTTGAGTCCATTCATTAGAAATATTCAACATTCATCATGCACATATGTTATGGTTGTATGTATTGATTTTCCTGTTGAATTTGTTCGCATCCCTACATTTTCGCTATTATTGATTTGGTTGTTTTGGTGTTCTTTCATGGTGTGATTTTTTTTCTTTAAAAATTTAAAAAATTCAAAAAAAGAAAGTATATTACCTTGTGACATTCTCTATTTGCATTGCATGGGTTCTTCATATCTGTCTATTTGGGGACATCATAAAAAGGGGGAGAACGAATTATGGGAGAGAATTGCTTGTTTGTTTTTATAATGATTTGCTTGCACATAATTGATATTTGTTAATGTTAATCATTATATTTCAAACTGTTACTCGTCACGGGTATTTATTTCTTATCTCATGTGTGTAGGTATCAAAATGGAGAATCATTTTTTTCACACCCTGATGAAGACAAAGAAAGTTTAAAGAGTTGAAGATTTGAAGATGATAGAATTTGTCAAGACACACATTTAGTATTTTCAATTCTCAGGTTTAATGGGGATATTATATTGTATGTCAGTTTGTTTATTTTGGGCTGCCTAATTCGGATATTTTTATGTATGTACCGGCATAGACATAGGAAGATATTTGTAAGGACGTGTTTTATAAATGTACGAGGTAGAATTTAGGAATTTTCCAAGTGTCCTAGATCACAATTAAGTATGTCTGATACCGCTACATTCGGCACATCTCCACAATCATCCTCGACGGCCTTGACCCGAATTCATACATTCATCATCTTCGTACGTGCATCATGTGTCAAGCAACGTACACTTCAATAGTTCCCACTATTCCACGTACTTATGGTAAAAATAATTTTAATTGGAGTGTTTAGTTTTTTTCATAAATAGTTGGGAATATTTTTTAATAAATTTTCAAAGTCGGGAAGATAATAAACATGCAAGATCTTTTTAAGGAGGTTTTTTTAGACACGTCACTGATGTCATTCGAACGACATCGTATCTCGTTCGAACGAGATACTATCTCGCTCAAACGACATCGTATGTCGCTCGAACGACGCACCGTCGTAGCCTGCCTATCTAAACAATGTTCGTGCTATATGTTTTTCTTAAGTTTGCATACCTCCGTTCTGCAAAATAGTACCTATTTTCAGACTTCATATTTTAAGGTTTTCAATACTATTTTGATTCACAAATAATTCCCAACCCTTTATGTGAATACTTTAAACCCCAAGGAAGATTATAATACTCATCTGGAGTACGCTTGTGGAAAAGATGAATCTTTTTCACTGCTAACCTTCTAGAGGTCTTGCGGGAACTCTAGTCGACGACATCGAAATCGACGCCTGCGGGTATTTCGTATGTCACTGCTTGTATTTTTAATATAATCCGTGTAAACCGTTCTTTACAAATTATAGTGAAAATAAGATGGTTTTGCCCCTGTGGGGGATTTTTCCTCAACTGTAATTGTCTTGCATGCTTAAACTATTTTTTTTATTCAATCACTTTTGTTTGCAAGAGTTAAGACTTGTTGGGACTAAAATTGAAATTTAATTAAATAAGTTTGACATTGATTACTAGCGCACTCTCACACATATGAAACAAGTGCGTGTGTAAAACAGAGCTTGGGAAGGGACGAGATAAAGAAGAGAACCGATGCTTGGGAAGTGCAGCCGTAGCTTAGAGAGAGAGAAGAAAAAATAAGAATTGTGTTTAGGGTTATGTTGTTGTGGCCAACAAACAAGGACAAGTGCGTGTGTAAATGTTGTGGTTGTGCAGCAGCATGCGTGAGTTATATATATATATATATATAACGAAAGCGGTCTGGTCGGCTCCAAAATATTTTTTTACGATCCAAGATGGAGATCGACCCAAATTATGCGGTCCTATATGTTTTTAGACCGAATTGAAAAAAACTCGCAAAAGTGTGTTCGGTCCGTTCGGTCTATGCTGGTTCGTGCACACCCCTAAAGTTGATTATTAAAGATTCCATCTTTTACCTAAGTTCTACATCCTCTTTCATTAAAACTTATAATTTTATTTATAACTACAAGCATAATCAGTCCCAATTAATCATTGATTCATGGTCATTCATCTGTTATCATTAGGTTTCTTCACCAAATCATTAAATTTCAACCTTTCATACTCAAAATCCTAAATTTATATTTAAACTAAGAATGTAATTAACTATAATGAAATTGCGATATAAGTCAAGTATTTTCTTGCCTTGTTGGATTATAAATCTGAAGTATTGTATGTCGGGTTGAATCCTCTTCTTCTCCTCTTCGAGAACCCTCATTTTTTCCTCCTTTTCTCTTCTTTAGGGTTATCTCTCTTAATATTTTGTTTGAAATATGAAAGGTGGTGTGTCATCCACCTTCCGAGCCCATTGAATATCCTCATAATAAACTTAATCCCGTTTTTACTCTTTGCTCCAGGTATAAAATGACCTTCCTACCCTTATACGAGTCCTTTTATGTCTAAAAAGCTCTCGGAACCCAAACATTACACTCAGATACCTATTATGGACTATTTCAACACTTTCCGGATCACCGATGCACTCGAAAAGGTCATCTGAGTCACCCAACTCCAAATATGCTAAGTTTTTATCAATCAAGCCCGACAGTGTGTAACGTACGTGTCGCCCATAAGTTATATTGACTCGTTGATGTAACACCCTATCGACCTATCACAATAAACCATCGCTATCACTCATATGCGATATATAATAAATCATGTTACTATTTACTTGTCACGTACAAGTAAATAATACTTATAATACATATTAATCCTTTATCTCGCTAATTAATACTTATTAAATTCCAATTTAATTTTTATCCCAATTAAATTTATAATATAAAGTAATCAATTAATGCCAAAGTTACGGGGCATTACAGTACCAATTCCACTCGATGGGGTTCTATTACGCGATCGGGTACCGATAATTCTTCTGGAACATAAGATACATTATTTTCATCATGATATGTCCATATCTTATAGTCTTGCAAAATTCTCCACTTTAGTAAAAGCAAGTCAATATCTTCTAATATTTTTCGTTCATACAACGGGTGCAAATATTTTTCGTCCATATCTTGTAGTCTTGCAAAATTCCCTACTTTAGACTACCATTTTTTTTAACTCCCTTTATTTTTCCACTAAAATAAATATTTTTTTCTCAAAACTTTGCTTGGGAACAAGTCTTAAACTCTTCTCGTATTAGGTGGGTTCCATCTATGTTATTTCTTCAGTTATGGTTTGGATGAAGATTGAGATTTTACCATCTAGGTTATTCCTATAGACCTTAAAATTGTCACTTACTTGACTAGTTATCGGATGTCACCCTTTGAATTGGTCACGACATGTGTAATGTATTTTTTTCTTTGGTCACGTCCTGGGCCATGACCCACGTGTCGTGACCATGTGTGCATGTGTTATACATGTGCATACGTGTGTGTGTGTGTTATACATGCGCGCCCGCGTTTGTGTGTGATATATATGTGCGCGTGCATGTATTATAAATTGAGAACTGATATTGAATAATAATATATTATTTTGTGATTACATGAACTCGTGGTGGATCATTTAAACTGGTTCAACTTCAAACCTAATACTAATAGGTTATAATGTGATTAAAATATCCATACACATAAACTGAAACATCCATACACACAAACACCCAACATCCAAACTTAAACATTCCCCACTAAGTCCATATTCCAATAAATAAATTACCCAACATCAAAACTTAAACATACGTACACACAAACACAAACTTGATGTGAATAAAATTAAGCTATAATGAGATTAAAATCCCATTTCATGAATTAAGTTCAGATTCCAATAAACTAATATTATCTCAATACAAATTTATTTTATTTCTTAATTAAAGTAAACTTGGCTTAGACCGATACAAATCGAATCCCATATCCTCGATCTCTTCAAAATCCTTTAAAACCTTAGGGTTTAAAATCCAACTACAACATTTTATTGTTTTCATAATTAGGTTTGTTTAGTTTGGGTACTTTCACATTTCGGTCTTAAGGTTTTTTTATTTAGGTATTTTCACATTTCAGTCTCATTTGGGTATTTTAATCCCACACATACATACACATATATGAATACACACAGTACACACATATCCACATAGTACACATACACATGCAATTTCATAAAAACAAGTGGTGAGGATACCTGAACTAGAGAGGGCCGTCAGAGGAGAGAGACATCATCGGAGGTGAGAGAGACGTCACTGGAGGAGTGAGGGAGATTGAGCAACAATAGTGTAGATAGAGAGTTTATGTGGCATGAGAAACTGTTATGGGGTGTTTATATGTATAGGTGGTGGTCACAGACCTAAGTCGTGACCATTTATTTTTTACACATTGGCACCACTGTAACCACGTTATGTGGCATGTAAAAAATATATAGTCACGACAGGTGGGTTATAGCCTGGATCCGGGGCCATTTTAAATTGTTCACGACTTGAAGCCGTGACCAAACTTAACTGAAATCCTTATATTTATCATGGACCTGGTCACGGTCTAGAATCGTGACCCACTTTGGGTGGATTTTGGCACCCATTTGGTCACGAGTTGGTCACTGACCATGGCCATAACCCCCATAATAATGGTCTATAGTCGTGACCATATCCACTAGATACCACCCTTTGGCTTGGTCACGACCTGTGTCACGTGTTTTTTTCCTGTGGTCGCGGTCTTGCTTCATGACTACCTGGTCACGGTTACAGTCCATGGCTATCTGTCATAACATTCTTAATTTGTGGTGTAGTGATAAGATATTCGGATTGTCTTCTATCTATCAATCAAGGCATCAAACCCCCTATACTTTCCTGCATACCCAAGTTGAGTAAACCTTTTCCACTTTTTCGCATAACATAAATTTGTGTATGCATCATTCAGAGAAATCTAAAGACTACACTCATATCACAATATAACTATGCGATAATCCTGACTCCATTTAGACTATCCTCTAACTCTGCATTGATCTATGTTGGCAAAAAACTTCCCACGAGGTTCTTACTTACAACTTGGTACTCTATGTAACAGTAAATAGTAATCTTATCCCTTATACAACCATAAATAGTCATTTGGTCCCCCATGTGACCTTAAATAGTCATTTTATCCCCCATGCGATCTTAAATAGTCATCGGGCCCCTAATACGACCCTAAATGGTAATTCAAACATCCGAGAAACTTTAAATATTCATTTGATCCCCTATAAGACCTTAAATACTCATTTGGTCCCCTATGTGACTCTAGATAGTCATTCGATCCCACATGCTACCTTAAATTGTCATCTATTACCCTATGTAACTAAATAGTCATTCAATCCACTGTGAGACCTTAAATAGTCACGTGGTCCCCTATGCAACGTTAAATACTCATTTTATCCCCTATGTGATCTTAAATAGTCATCTCGTTCCCCATTTGGTCACCTGTGTAACCTCAAATAGTCATTCGATTCCATATGCGACCTTAAATAGTCATATAGTCCCCAAATGCAACATTATTGACTTATAAGGATCCTTCACTCTATCTATGCATGACCTTAATGACTTGTAGCGAACTTAAGTGGAGTTCCTTCACTCTGCCTCTATACCTCACCCTAAGTTTCTTCCTTATCACATGTATTTCGAGGGACTCGAAACAAAAATCCTTCGACTCAACTCTACGCTAAGACCCCCTTCGTATAAGAAACATAAGAAAGTTAAACAATATAAGGAACTTAGTCTAAATCGTCTTGTTCTTAATAATGATCAACAATAAAGCCAATTTAACCTCAGAGTTTGTCAACAAGTGTAACCAAAGACCTTACCAACATTTGCATTGATAAAAGTAATATCAGACGAATGTATACCCCAAGTTGAATGTTCAATGCATTGTAAAATTCAAAGACCTTCTAATAATCGTCTTGCATTCATCCCACTTTTTGGATGAATGGTATAGGGGACCAATCTTTTCATGTTTGCTTCCACCTTACATTGGCAATGATAAACATTAAATTAAATGCCAAAAGGTCAACTTCACCTCTATGGGCAATGGATGTAAGAAAAAATTCACCAAATTTTCGCTATGAGATGAGCTCTATTGGTCTTTAGCATTTTGCCTTCCAAGGCATGACATCACTTGGATAAAACATATAAGGCTTGGTGAAAGAATTTTTTTTCTTCATATAAACCTTTTTCTCCTTCTTAGGCATGACATCACTTGTCAAAATGCCTTCAGATTCCCGAAGCAAAAATTTGTTATCATGTACACCTTATTGGGCATAATATCGCTTGATGATACTCAAATAAACGATTCCTTATCTGTTTAAGACACCATATTCTCTCCATTTAAAACTATAAAAACAAAAAAAACTCCAACCACACCCCTATTAAATTCTTATATTCCCGCTTAATGCAAAATTTCGTTAAAGCAAATGACATTAATACCATTGTAGTTCATTAAGGGGGATTACATGAAGACGCTCCATTGAGCTTTCACCTTCTTCCACCAAAATGAATCAGTATTCATATACCCAATCAATGGTCTTTCTCTCAGTACATCTCTACCTTTATGGATTGTCGTTGCTTTCATAGGACAAATGCTTACCTTTATAGGTATCGTTCACATATCAAAACATTATCGACTCGCCTAAATGAGTTTTCCTAGTTTGTGCCCTTCCACGAAGATTAAGCTTGCTAAAATGAGTTTCTCCATTATGTGACCTTACACGAAGATCATATTTTTCCATTTCGGTCCCTTAAACGATGATTCAACTTACTAAAACGAGTATCATTATCTTATGTCTTCGCACGATGATTCAACTCCCTAAAACGAGTCTATCAATTACGTTCCCTTTTATGATGGCATTAGACTCGCCAAAATGAGTCTTCATATTTTAGTATATCGCAAAAACACATCTTACTTGCTAAAACGAGTCATTTTCATGTTAGTATTCTAAAAAAATACATATAACTCACCAGTTTTTATGGGGTAGTATTCTACAAAAATTCATTTAACTCACCAAAATGAGTCTTTTCGTGTTAGTATTCCATAACAACACATCTAACTCGCTAAACGAATCTTTTTGGATTATTATTCCATAAAAAATGCATCCGACTTGCCAAACTGAGTCTTTATGGGTTAGTATTCCATAAAATTACATCTAACTAGTCAAAATGATATTTTTTTTGAAAAAAAATGGTTGGTTCGCTAAAACGAGTCTCTATAGGCTAGTATGCCATAAAAATACATTCGACTGACCAAAACAAGTCTTTCTGGGTGAGTATTTCACAAAATACATTAAACTCACCCAAATGAGCCTTTAAGGGTTAGTATTTAGTAAAAACTCACCAAAATAATTCTTTTGGGGTTAGTATTTCAGAAAATATATTTGACTACCCAAATAAGCCTTCCAGGAATGAGTCTTTAAGGGTTAGCATTTCGCAATTATACATTTAACTTGTCGAAATAAGTCTTTCCAGATTAGTATTCCCCAGACCACATTCAACTTGCCGAAAATGAGTCTTTTTGAGTTAGTATTTCGCAAGAATACGTTCGACTCGCCAAAACGAGTCTTTTGGGGGTTAGTATTATGTAAAAATACACTTGACTAGCCAAAAAGTGTATTTTCAAAATCGCATCATCCACACGGTATATATCCCAAGAATCTTAATCAAGACATCAAACTACGAATCAACAAACTCTAACCACACGAGATTTGAGAGGCATAGGTCACAGGAAGATAGTCTCTATTGGCAACAATATTCGCTATGAGATGGGCTCCATTAGTCTTTACCATTTTGCCTTCCAAGGCATGACATCACTTGGTAAAAACATTTACGGATTGCTAAAAGAATTATTTTTTCTTCATATAAACCTTTTTCTCCTTCATAGGCATGACATCACTCGCCAAAATGCCTTCAGATCCCCGAAGCAAACTCGTTACCATATGCACCTTCTAAGCATAACATCATTTGATGAGGATAACTCCAACTCAATGAAACGAGTCATTGACTATTGAAGGCACCATATTCT
Source organism: Sambucus nigra (assembly GCA_949130495.1). Classification (NCBI taxonomy): domain Eukaryota; kingdom Viridiplantae; phylum Streptophyta; class Magnoliopsida; order Dipsacales; family Adoxaceae; genus Sambucus; species Sambucus nigra. Next base: position 27,681,006 of record OX422217.1, on the reverse strand, counting down.
CACCATTTAAGGCAATGAGAACAAAAAAAACTCCAATCACAACTCTAAAAGAGGTTAAAAAGTCATTACTTGCAAAATGAGGATCCTTTTTAGCAAGAATGTTCACTCAAGGACAAGCTGCACTTTTAAAGGACTCCGTAGACATCCCTTTTCGTGACTCCCAAATTCACTTCATCGAGATGGCTCGAGGTATTTATCGGAGACAGATGGATTAATTAAAGGTCTTAATAATGTGTACTTTGAATGTTTTGGGGACTCTCGTGAAGAGAAAATATAATCCCAAGTTCCAAACAAACAAAGGTTATTCCTGATTTGTGTTTTTGACATGAGGATTCACTTCCAACCAAAGTTCACCTAAGGAAACTTTTAAATATGTAGTTGTTCCGTTAAACGAATTTTTTTAATTTTTTAATTATCTTTCTAATACATCCGATCGTGAGATAATCGGAGGTCTGGGTCAAAAGTTATGCTCGATGTATGGAATTTAGACGGTGGTGGCTCGATGTCAAATTTAATGCCCGACCAGTCATGCGCTCCAAAAGGGTTGACTTACTAGTCAAATAGGTCTGCATCCTTACCTAAAAATAGAGGTCGAAGCACCCTTGATTTTCACACCATCCCACGCACACTAAGAGGGGATTTTAGAGAGAGAAATCGGTTAAGATGCTCCAAAGAGAGTTATAGTAACGGAAAGAGCCTAGAGATTTAAAAAGATCCTAGAACTCTCAAGGACTCACAATGAAGTTTTAACAAACTCACTAGAAGTTGGAGACCAACCTTATTGAAGATAAAATCAAACTTATGTATGTACTAAAGGTCATATCTACCACTTTATAGTGGTATATCGAGGTCCAATCTAAAAGCCGGAGGCTGACCTTCTTGGAGATATTAACAAAAACTGTAGAGTTAAAGTTAAACTGATAAACATGGTCCGATCTATCGCCTTTTAGGTATTCTTTTAACCTTATTTATTATTAACCGGAAATGGTTGGTATTGTACTGCATCACAATCCCACTTTCTTCTTCTTCTCATTTTTCTAATCGGCATTCTCAACTACGTTGACTTTTATTCTTCATATGATACATACGTACGAGTAATAGGGGCCAACCCCTAAACCTCAAGTGAAATATTTTACATATTTAAATATGGGTTTTCGCATGTACTTATATACTTGTGTTCTATGAGTCTCAAAAACCAAAGAATGCATTTTAAAATTATAAAATACTAAATACGGTAGGCTATAAGATCACTTGATCCGAGTATCCAACGCAATGATTTGATCTTAATGTGAGAGGTTTTAAATCCCTCCTTTTATCAAAATAGTTTCATTTATCAAACACATTTGCATCGAATCATTTTAGTCAAGCACAAACTCTTTTCTTGCAATTTCAAATCTACATAATTTTCATTTTAAAACTATTTTGAGAAATTAAAGGGAGTTGAGATCTCATTCATCGAGTAAAAGTAAAAGGTACAATCCTTTTAGTCCACTTTGCGAACTATGTGGACTTTAAATCTCTCTCGCGAGTAAGTAAGCTCACTTGGATCACCTGAGTGAACAAGTCTAACATTGTATATATTTATCATTTTCTATACTATTTACATGCACATCCCACATTACATTTCACCTACTTACATACATACTATTTTAACTCTATTATTTCTTTTACACCATAACACGTTGGTATAAAAATTTCACGTCTACATTTGTGATTAGAAGTGCGGAGCGGGTACATAACACCTTACCAATCTCTAATTCAGTCTCCAGACTTTAAACTTTTTGGTTAAACACGTAGAACACTTGCCATCACTAGGTCTTTACAGATACCTTTTTCTGTTTTGTTTGTTTTTTGTAATATAAACGAGCAACTTTATATTTTCAAAATAGAACAAAGTGGTGAATAAACATTGTTACGAATACCCCTTTTATACACATCCACGTATGTGAGGAGGAGAAATGCGACATGGGTCCATGTTCTCACCAGTCATAAGGTGTGGCTCTAGTAGTTGAGGGGATTATAAATACTTCTTATGATTCTTTAACCAATAGTACTATAATCCATCACCATAAGTATCAACATGATATAGAGAATGATGGTTTTATGTTCTAGTGGTTTATTGATAGCCCGTAGTATTACATGATTCAGAAATGATCAATTATCATTACCATAATCTGAAGAGTGTTGACAATTTGAAGGTTAAACAAAGGACTTTTTCACAAGTTGGAGCTTATATACAAGATGTCGATGATGCATTAGCCAAATTGAAGGAGATTTATGAAACAAAATTAAATCAAGAGGTAAATATTGAGTTTGATATATATAATATAACCAAGTATTAAAGTGATATGTCAACTGATGTAGCTTAATCTATTTGATAAGGCTTCTTTCAAACTTCAAATTATGATTACTCTTATGATAGGGTTTCGATACTTATTGTATTTTATATTTGCGCAAGGTCCCTAAAAATGTAACTTATGCATTTCTTTTGAATGAACTACAAAGTATATTTTTGCCTTTGGCTAATACAATGTGTAAAGTGTGTGTTATAATTCTATTTGTTTTAACATTTGGCCTTTTATGTTCATTATTTATTTAAATAATCATTACATTTGTAAGGAAAGACTTTACAAAGCACTCGTTGTATTAAACATCATATTACTTGTGTCCCTTAGACATGATAAATCTTGAGCGATTCGTCATTGAGTTTAAATGACTTATTTTCTTTAATATTTAATATGAGGCAATATCTCTAGTCTTAAACTTCCTTGACTATAAAAGGTCCATCCCAATATGTTACAAATTTGTGAAAGGGAAAACATATGATGTGGTTCATAGATGCCCTTAAGACTAAGACACTTTCCATAAACTTTCTTGGTTTAACCAAATTTTCAAAATTCTAGAGAGATGATTTGTGTAGATCTATAAATAATTCTCATCTCTTGGTAATTGTAGATACTCATCAAGCATCTCCGTAGTAGGAATGGTCTCATAGTCACAAACATACGGAGACAAAGATAAATGATACTCTAATGAAACAGTAAGGTTTGCGAAGAACTCGCAGACCATATATGCATTCACTTGAGGGTGAGTCAGGAAAAAATTATAATTTGATAAGTGTCGTATATGCTGGAAACAAAATAACTTCACAAGTCTTCTCCAGATTAACAAGATCGATATCCCTCTTGTTGTGGATGGGTTGAGTGGTAAATGTTCCACGAAATAGTTGGTCGTCATGAGTGATGCGATCGATTGATCGATCGATCAACTACAAGTTATTCCATGATATGATTATAGGGGAAACATGTTATGTAAAAAAACAGTGATACGTGTATGAAGCCGTGATGGTAAAGACTCACCTGGACAACTACGTTCTCCACCAATAAGTGCAATTTTTTTCATATCTCATCGTGTTGACAGAATGAACATAAAAAGCCTAAAAATGGAATCGACTAAACTAAAACTCAATTCAACTACTAAATAACCTAAATATGTGCAAAGTGAATCGATAGGCCCTAAAAATCGCTCACAATATGTGACCATGCATAGAATAGGCAATGTAACAGTGATAACGTGCACTTGGTATGAAAAAAAAAATAAGAACAAATAAATCGATGATAAAGTGCACTAAATAAAAATATCAAGGAAATCAAATATACACAAAAAGGATTAAGGGTCGGAACACATATACACTCGATAGAATACAAAAGGCCCTACCGGGCTTAATTATGTGCACGGGGGAATTTTGGAGCCATGCATATTTTTTTTCAAAAGAAGGCCAATAACATTATGCCGTGCGAATGACTATTTTTTAGAAACTACATATGTGCATATTGTCTTTACAAAAACCCTCAACTTCAGCATATATAGGCATTTGTGCGAATGGAGCTAATTCTCAATCGAGCAAATGGTTTAGTCCATAAAATCATGGACATCCAAATTGTGAAATTCCTGCACAGAGGACTCAAATGCAATTGTGTGCACACTTTTGTCCAAAATCAAAAATCAAAGGAAGCATTAATAAGATACTTAGTGCATAGAAATCACAAAATAATCAAACTTTCAAACTATGCAATGTAAAGCATGCTCATGAATATATTTGTAAAGGTGTTGACCATTTTTTTTAATAACTAACAATCAAATAAAAAAATCAAAATAAATATATTAATATAACGAAACACAAGATTCAAGCTTAACATAAAACAATTATCAATAATAAAGCCTCATTAATCACGTTGAATCGTTATTATTAATTGGCACGTAAAATTTGTTCAAACACATTTTACACTCATCTCAATTCACATGAAATTTCAACCTCACCACGTGAAATTAGATTCGTAAGCATGTATGTGCAAAAAGAAAAAAATGGATCAACAAGCGTTTTAAATGGCACTTGGTTCCAACAATAAAAGAACTAGTATAAGCAAACATGACATCATATTATGAGCTAGCAAGAAATTTTCATCCACTTTTTAAAATACCTCATTCACATGTTATAAATAATATTTTCATGTCAACTAGATAGCAATCTATTTTGAAATGCTTTGCCCTAACTTTTTTTATTATTATTCATATTTATTTTTAACACTTAAATAATAATTATACTCAATATATGGGCTTAGTTCGTTGATTGGATTTTCACACACACATTTTGGATAACACCCATCTAATGATACTTAAATTTAAGTTAAATACTATCACTCATACGTTAGCCATTATCAATGCATATATTTGACTCCTTTGATCATAAACAACTCACTTAAAGTTGACCATGAAAATTTATAAACATTTCATACATTGATAAATGTAAATAAATCATAACTCAATCATTAAAGTAAGTATCAAAACCTCAAAAAACAACTATGATGGTGCAATGCAGTGATATCCAAGGTAAGAATAGCAACATCCGAATAAATTGAATTCCATGGTATTTTAAAGATATTGGTAAACATGTAGCTCATAATCACATGAAATCAAACACATAAAATTATCTAATGAGCAACAAAGATTAATAAAAGAAATTTACTAAAGTTGAATCTAAATAAAAAAAGATAAAAATAAGAATAAGATTTTTTTTGGATTTTTGAAATATATGTTGTGTGCACGTACCATTGATAATTATAGGCAAATAAAATGCATGAAATGCAAATGTAATACAAAAATATCCTTAGTAAGAGTATAAATTTATCCAAAACATAACAGTGATAGCTCATACCCCCCAAAAAATCTTCAAATGATAAAGACTAGTCAGAAAGGGACCTATCAAACTATAACGAACCCTAGGCAACCTAAAAACTACATGTCTAGGTAGAAGATGAATGGGTATCTCCTATATCCATTGTAGGGATATATATAATTCCTTTCATAACTGTAAGAATATCAAACTTTTCAATTTAAGGTTTAGTTACATTCTTAGGTTTAGCCATCTCAATTAATATAACAACCTTAGGAACTCATCTTCCTCGCAAAAAGGATATCTATTTCTCACGCAACTTATTATCCCCTTCCTCCTTGATTGAAGACAAAGTCAACCTTTATTCCTAGCAATAAATCTAGGACTTATTGAGATCAACCGATAACAATTTAAAATTGTATGCCCCCCCAAACAAAAGGAACATATTTATTGAATTATTATATTAATATAGGTTTATCAAAGAACATTATTATTTATATTTTAAGTTTATTATTCTTAAAATAAAACTAAACAATGTGGTTATATTTACCACAAAATGTTCATCCAAAAAACTTAGATGAATTCTGATTTTTTTTACCAACGTTCCAAGTTCTTGGCAACATCCTATGTATAAATCTTCTCCCTTTGTCTCACTTTTGGAAGTTATACCTTAGTTGAGATATCAACACAAGACTTGTCTCAAATGATTATTTAATCCTTTTCTTTCAATTTGACATTTGAGTTTGAAAAACACATTTCAAATCTGTACATCTCAAAGATACTTTTCAAGTTTATTATATTGCATAAAATTACATTTTAAAACATTTTCCTTATTTCAACTCAATAAACAGTTTTTTAAAATTAACCTTTGGAACCATGTTTTGAAACGTAATTCCTCTTATATCTTTCATAAGAATCTTATCCTATTTGTGGATTAAGGAGATTTGAACATTCAATCAATTCACCAAGTTAATTAATTCTCGATTATCAAGCAAAAAAATTTCAACAATTTTCAAATCAATTTCTTACTCAAATAACTTTGAATTTTGGCATACGCTCCATGTTCAATCTTTTTAATTTTAATAATTCTTAATAAAATTCATCAAAATCTTGGCTCAAGTTTTCATCATTGCTTTCGCTATTTTCTCAACTGGAGTATCGCATATCTTTCATTCACGATCATTAACTTTCTAAATCACAAAGTTTATCCATAAATGTAATGGCATCCCTGGTCTCATCACTTGATGAATCTAGTGCTGATTCACACTCTCAATCACCAAAACCTTTTCAAAACCAGTATACTTCTCACTATTCTTCATAAGAGTGGGGAAAATATTGATGTGACGATTAACACTATTGTAACCATCAAATTAATCATGTTTTATCGATTTCCCTCCTATTTTATTTGAGTAACTCTTATCATCGTGACCTCTATGATTGTGTTTTTAGAAACTTCATTTTACAAACTTAAAGTTCTTTAAATCTTTTAAACCTCATTACTGTTCTTGTAGAACTTGTTACAGTTAGTGATCCCCCTTTCACATTATTCTACCATCCCATTCTCATTCAGCTAAACTTTAAAAGTTAAGTCTTTCTTTGAATTCACAACTTAATCCTTCTCATGCTCACATCATTAAAGTGAACCAACCAAATCCTCCAACTTACAGATTTCCATATCCAAAATCTCCATAAGGATATCCAATTTCGTATCAAACATTTGAGCCAACCATCTGAAAAGCTTATTGGCTATACGACTCTCTTGGATTTTCTCTCAAGTATTATAGAGGCGTTAATTACTTACTTCAACATGGTGCAATAATCATCAAAACTCTCTTCTTTACTCACTTTCATAATTTCAAAACTAGTCGTAACTCATCACAAATTTTCCCTCTTAACCCTTAAGGTGCCATCATGAGTAACTCCTAAAGTATCCCAAGCCTCATTGTCGTCTTATAATTAAGAAGTCGATTGTACTCTAGGGTACTTATGGAAGTAAACAAGGCATTTATAATCACCCTATTCGACTCCATAAAAACTTTGGATCCTCATTGGAATGAGGATAATCCACTAATTAAATTTCTTGTAACGTTAGGGACATGTCGCATGACTTTAAGTGTGAAGGTCTTCCTAGATGTCATCTTCAAATTCATATATTTGATTCCAAGAACACATGCGACCGAATCATTTTACCATCACACACCCTTCACTTGTTTTTAATAATTTTTAAAACAAAAATAGTCCAAATCAATTTGAATATTAGCTCCGTAATCAAACCACTAGTCTTTATTTTGATATTAAGAATATTATACCTATAGGACGGCTTTGTATATTTGTCTTGCCCCCCCCTCCCCCCCCCCCCCCCCCCCCCCCCCACAACAAAAAAAACTTGACTTTCATGACCTTTTTATTGGACTTTAAGAGTGAATGTTGCGTACCGAAATAGAGACCCACACAAAAATAATTTTGCACACCTAAAACACCATGTCAACAAATTTTCCCAAATTTTAATCAACCAAATCAAGTTTGTTTAAGCATATGGATGATAAAAGATGCGAAAGAGGTAAATAAGAGCACAACAACAGATATACGAGGATAAAAACTCAATAACGGGAAAACCTTGGGTAAATGCAACAATCTCACTAAAAAGTTGGTAAATATTTACACAGTGGACTAACGACTAACACTCCTTCTGCAATAACTCTCACCTCATAATTTCCCACCAATTTGTAGAGAGCCGGAGATTCATATCCATCAATGGAAGATCTCAACATCTCTATATCATGACACGCGTCAACAATGTTTCACAACCCTTCATATTCAAACTTGGGAGATCACAAATGATATAAAATCGAAAAAGAATCTCAAATATCACAACACTTCATGTCGGAGAAAGACCCAAAGCATATAAAAAGTTTGTTTTATAAAAACGAGTTCTTGATAAAAAGATTCGTCTTCTTTGATATCAATAAACCTAAAAAAAGATATGTGTTTTAATGCAAGGAAGGAAGGAGAAAAAATAAACTAGATTCTGAAAATGGGTTCAATTTTTTTCACAAGTGTGTTCTTAACTCCTTAAAAAGAAAGAAGAAAATAATACACGCAAAAGGCCCTTTTAGGTATTTCGCTCTTTAAATATTTGAGAGTTATTCATAAATAAAAGGAATTCATGGTTTAAATAAGGAAAATCACACAAATAGGTTACCCAATACCAAGAAAATCCAATCACATGTCTCTTACACAAAGCTTGTGTAAGAGAGTGGTTGGGGATAACAACTCCAATCGACAGACCAAAAATGTGCATTTCGCACAAAAATCTAAAAGACGCTCAAAGATCTTTATGACATATTCACAAATTTGTATACATCTCCAGAGGTGTCGCTGCAACGAGGACGAGCATAGCTGGAGCGAACTTACTGCGAAGCAAGTCGCGGTGCCCAATTAATTTTTATGAAACTTGATGGTCAACGAGAGAAGTATCACTGTAGCAAAAAACATCGTTGTGGCGATGCTTCAATGATGAAGCTCCTCATGCCAATTTCCAAAGATTTTATCAAATACACTTTTCGTTTTCGCTTCAACAATGCAAATCGTCGCTACAACGAAACTGAATATTGCTTATTTATTATTTCCAAACATTTTGTATACAATCAAGATCAATATATCAAAACCATAATGTTTACACACACAAACGGTTTTAACCCATAATTTTTTAAATAGATTTGTAAAAATATGTGACATGGTTTTGAAAATTCTCTAATATACCTTTCATTCAAAAATGTGATATATAAGATAATGAGGATGATAAAAAATCATCTTCAAGATCTTGATTGTTGATAAAGATTTTTCAGATAGGTAAATTAAAACCCAAAGTATTTTAGAAAATCATAATAAGATAACTACCTAAGAGGGCACAAATGAGTATAAGGATATTCTTGAATTCTTCTCATTTGTTTATTCCGCTGACAAAACACAACAATTAAATATTACAAGCGAACTATAACACAAGGCCCGACTAAAGGCATAACAAGATAGAAATTGCAAATTCTTACAACCCCAAAACTACAAGATACTTCTTCAAAATACTCAGAGCAAGATTCCTGAAACACACTAACAAACATCTCCAAAATATAAATTTGTGAAGAAAGCAACAATGTGCAAACGTTAGTAATAAGATATATAGACATGAATTTTATACTAACTAACATGTGAAACAATATTTAAGTCTCCCGCTAAGTATGAAAACTCACCATTTTTTACAAAAACTTCTCCCCCCGCCTCCTGTCAAGGAAGTAGACAAAGAAAAATAACAAGAAAAGAGAATCAACTGAAGCATAAGGAGCACATAACGTTAATAATATGGAATTAAAGTAGCATACTATACAATAAGACTCTGTTATTCACAATTTATATATGCAATACACAGTGGGAAAAAAATCCAAAACTTTTATTTGGATAAGGAAAATATCTATTGAAGTTTCATACGTAACAAATGTTAAGAGATGCGTGATAAGTGTTCAGAATCAAGATAAGATTGTCTCAAAGGTTAATAACACGATGAGGTTTAACAACCAAGGACATAAAATCGTATCTCATACGTGAAAAACAAAAATAAAGAACACCATTGAAAAGAACAAATTAAGAACAACTGACTAGAAGCTTCAATACTGGTGAAAATTTCAACACCTTTTGAGATATTTTCAACTAACATCTTTCTCTTCCTCAATGAGCGATTTGGTTAAAACCTTTAGTTTCACATCCTTGATGTTACTCAATTTCTTGATGGATACATATCTTTGAAACATCTTTTTGTAAAAATAGTTTTGCGCGTGTCACCTTTCACTCATTAATTACTAAAATGGGATATTATTTCTAATTTTCAAAGGTAGATTCATCTAATCAAAGTTGTAGTTCTAACCACGTCATCTCTCATGATTTTTATATAGCCTTTAGATTTTTAACTCCTTCAAATCATGAATAAATCTCACACATACACATTTGAGGGTAATGGACCATCTCTCACACAAATATTCAAAGCTTTGAACCGTTTATAAAAGATTGTACAACTTTGTCATTCCTCGTAAAGTGGCATTTATACAATGTGTAGTGCGATATAAAATGCAACAAAATATAATAATGTATTCACAAAGTATAAATTTTCTCAAAGTTTATAGGACATGAAAGAAAATCAAATTCATCTCATGAAGCACATGTCATATTCCCAAACGAATGAAAATTAATTTAATAAGTCGTTTTGATGTACTAAATATGTTATCGAGTATATCATATGGAAAAGCATAAATGTTATTGTACAAAAAATCTTTTATGAATTTTTCGATGAAAGTTATGTACAACTAAAAGGAGCATGATGTAGGATCAAAAGATATATATGGAGAACATGATCTTAAACATGTTCTAACGAACTCAATTAATCATGAAAATAACTAATGAAGTCCGAAGATAATCAATCTAGATAAATCATAAAGTTAAGACTAAGAGAGTACGTAAAGCCTAAGTACAAAAATAGGCAAGCCAAGGATAATAAACATAAGCAATAAATATGTATCCAAGGAAAAATGTAACACTTTTAGTATGCATGGGAATAAGAATACATGGATCAACAAAATATCAACTAGGCACAACAATCCCTAACATACTTTTGGAAAATCAAAGAAGGTATTCTAAAAAATAAATTCTTTTCAAATTATTCAAGATATGAATCAAGAATAAATATAAACAATTCATATATAAGTTACCATGGATAATATAAACAAAATATAAACTCACATACAAATAAAAAGTACATAACCTAACATAAAAAATATGAAATGACGTGCTAGCAAAGATTATGGTCATAACCAAAATTACTTCTATCATTTAGAGGTGGAGGGGGGCAATTTTAGAATTTTATTATTCTCAATTTCAATTTTTTCATAAAGGTCTTTCCTTACCCACGCACGATTCACACAAGGGGCTTTAAGGTTATGTGAGACTTGAGGCATATTTTCCTTCACTTTGGCTCTCTTTCTAAAGTCCCTTTTCTCGAGAAAACTATGATTCTTATTAACCGATAATTTTTTTATAAGGAGTTTCTGAGAAAATTTCTTTAAATAAAAAATATTTTGACCTTTGTTGTTCCTAACAAAAATCTCACCTTTCTTACCATGATGCAAAGGTAAGGTTGGTTTGAATAAAAATAACTCCCTCAAATGACCAATTTTGTGATGATGATCATATTTGAAACTTTTTGGTTCGGTGATTTGGGTTTTGGCTTAGGGACAACCTTGTTAAACTATTGAAAATTATTCAACTTGTAACATAAATATTTGAAGTGGTTTCTCTTATGGCAATAAGAACAAACAAAGTTCTTTTTAGGTCTGTTTTGATAAAGTATGTAATTTTTATTATTAAACTTAGAGTTTACAAGACCTTTCTTCTTTTCAAAATGATTGGAAATATTTTCCTTTTACCTTGGAATGTTAAGGGTTCTTTTTCCATGTTTGCTGTCTCATTTTGAGAAATATATTTTATAAAAATATTTTCCTTTTTCGAAAGTTGAAACATTAAATTTATTAAAACCTAACCCTCTTTTATCATTTCCTCTCCAGCTTAGTATCAAAGTTGTTGCTATATTTACTTATACATTCTTGGCCGAGATCATTTTGTTTTCAAGATTTTTAATTTTCTTCTCCAAAATAATTTTGGACTATTCACACAATATTAAATCATATATAGCATTTTCAATAGATAAAATAAAACATTTTATCTCCTCTTAAAGTTAGTAAAACTCTCACCTTCTTATTTTGAAACAATGTTTTTGTCTCTCAACTCATCCAAAAAGTATAAAAAGATCCAAAATAGTGACATCAACAATTTTAAGTTTTTCAAAGAGGATAGGTCCATGGGCTTTCAAAGCACACAAAATTTCTTTTTATCTTTCACGAGCACTAGATCATTTAAAAACTATAACTTTTCATTTTTAAGACTTTTGATATTTTCACAAAGAGATTCGTTTTCTTCTTTCAAATCGTTTGTTGAATCCAAATGAAACTTTAAAAACTCTTTTTTCAAGAGCTTAATCTTCTCACACATGTGAGCACAGTCAACTTGAAGTTTATTAACAAGGGTTATTTTAAGTTGTAAAATTATATTATCCTCTTTATAAACTTTTAACTTGGTGAACAACAATAAATTTTCTTTTACAAGTCTTAACGAATCTTTATAAATTTCATCATATTTAGATTCAAGATTCGAAGAGACTTGGTCGTCAAATTCTTCCTCACTAGATTCATATTCATTATCGGGGAAAGAATGACTAACCAAATCGAATGAATAAATGAACTCTGTAAAATCACAACCAATGTTATTAAAAGAAGCATATTCAAATATATCATTTTTATTGGAAATAAGACTACTAATGAAATAAAACAAATTAAAAAGTCCGGTAAAATTGAATTTTTCCCTAATGGCAAATCTTCAAAAATCTCAAATACACAATCTATTTCTACACACACAAGACATACGAGAATGAGATATAGATTTGATACCAACTGAGTGCATATTGCGTACCAAAATGGAGACCCAGCAAAAATTTATTTTCACAACTAAAATACTAGATTTCAATGAACCAAATCAAGTTTTATCTTGTTTAAGCACGTGGATGATAAAAGATGCAAAAGAGGTAAATAGGAGCACAACAACAGATGTACGAGGATAAAAATCCACTAACGGTAAAAACCTCGAGCCAATATAATAGTCTCACTAAAAACTTGTCAAAAACGTTCAGAAGGAACTAAAGACTAACACTCCTTTTGCGTTAACTCTCACATAACGCTTTTTCCACTAATTTGTAACGAGCCGTAGATTTCTATCTGTCGATGGAAGATCTCAACATCTCGATGTCATGACACACGTCATCAATGTTGCACAAGCCTTAGTCTTCAAACTTGAGAGACCATAAATGATATAAATCCCAAAAGAGAAATTATATTATCACAATAATTTTTCGGGGAAAAACCCAAAGTGTATAAAAAAATTGTTTTACGAAAATGAGTTCATTATAAGAAGCTATATGTTCTTCGATATTAATCAACCTCTAAAAAAAGAGGTAATCAAATACAAAGAAGAGAAGAAGAGAAAAATGAACAAGATTTTGAAAATGGGTTCACTATTTTTTATATAAGTGTGTTCTTGTCTCGTTAGAAAGGAAGAAGAAAATAATGCACACAAAAGGCTTTCTTAGATACATTTGAATGATGAGCACAAAAGGTTTAAATATGGAAATTTGCACAAATGGATTACCCAGTACCAAAAAAATCCAAAGGGCATATCTCTTTACGCAAATCATGTGTGAGAGAGTGGTAAGTCCAATCAACAACACAAAAATATGCTCTTCGAACAAAAATTAGAATATTTCCAAAGATGTTTATGACAAATTATGGGATCTGTATGCATCGCCATATAAGTAGATGCGGCGAGGACGAGCGTCACTGAAGCAAATATGTTGCGAAGCAAATTGGGTATTTTTCGAGAGATTTTTTATGGATCCTTCAAGGAACTTAATGGCTAACGAGGGAAATATCGCTGCAGCGAAAATCGTTGCTAGGATGATGATTCAAAAATGAAGCTGCTCAAGTAAATTTTCATTGATTTTGCCACATTTTCCATTTTTGTTTCAGCGATGCAAATCGTCGTTGCAGCGAAACAAGTAAGTTTCGTTCAATATTATATGTTTTTTATTTTCAAATATGTTACATACAAGTAAGACCAAAATAGAAAAACCACAAGATTTACATAGGCAAAAACTTTTTATCAAGAAGTTTTGAAATAAATTTGTCAAAACACGTGACATGTGTGTGAAAATTATTCAATATACCTTTCATCCCAAAATGTGATACATGAGATAACAAGGATGGTCAAAAATCGACTTCAAGATTTTTATTGTTGATGAAGCTTTCTGGAGAGGTAAATTAAGAACTCAAAGTGTTTTGGAAAATCGAAATAAGACGACAACCTAAGAGGGCACAAATGAGTATGTGAATACTCTTATAGACTTTAAAAGTAAAAGTCTATAGCCTCATTGTTGGACCCTCCACACACAAAACAAATATTCTCTCTCTATCAACCCACAAATTCATCTTTAAGTTGAGTTACATGTCTTAAGATGAATGAGGATAATGTTTGAACCTCTTATAATTTTTAAAGTTTTTACCCATAGATCCAAAATATTTTTTTCCAAGTCAGATAAAACTATTTTGTTGTCATTCCTAATTTTGTTTTTCGCTAGGTTTACTTTAATAATCTTTTCATCTTCCATTTTTATGTTCAACCCAATGTTTTTCTTCCCCACCAAAAGAGTTGACTACTTATGCCAAAGTCAAACCCATTTGTTAATGTCTAATGATCACAACGTAATCATTTGTATATGAGGCAAAAACACCTTACAATATTTGTTAAAATTAGTGCAATTACTCACGCTCTTAAAAAATTTATTGGAATTCGTGAATGTGATAACTTGGAGGGTTTTTATTCACCATTTTATACTTATTAAAGTTAGAGATAATAATTTTATCAACTCCTGCATCTACAATTCCATATCAACTTCCTAGACATCTCAATGTTCTTCTACATTGGGCGTAGTGAAATTATATATGCCATATAAGTTAAGAGATAGACATCAAAGTTATTTTATAGCAACAATATTTAAAGATATTGGGAGTTTGGTATAATGGATGACTTTTGTTTAAACAAAGATTGATCAAGTACTAATACAAGTCCAAAACAAATAAGTAGTATTTGAATTATTTTAGCAATCCTACAAAATTGACAAATAAATTTTTAGGTTTGATAATGTTAACCTCTTCCATAATTAACATCTTTTTCAAAGTTTAAAGGTGGATAGAGAGAGAGAGAGAGAGCAACTTAAACACTAAAAAAGTAAAAAAAAAAGATTGCCATTAATTTTCCTTGACAAAAATTTAAGCAAATGAGGGGTATCTATTTTTTAATAATCCATGGGTGGTTTTACAATGTACAATTAGTTGTGTGCTACATCTACCAAATATATCTTAACAACACATGAAATAACCGGTTTACACAAAACAATGACACATACTTATATAACAACGAGTCTAGTTAAGAAATCGTAGTGATGAATTGAGTTAAATACAAGATACCATATTACATAAATAACGTTACATTGAAAAAGTCCAACCTACCTAAATAAAATAAATTACACACACGCACGCACGCACGCATATATGTAATAACATTATTCTCTTACAAGCCATAAACATTTTTCTTCTAAAAATTATTTAGTGACCAAACTATAACATATATTTATTGCATGAGTATGACTAAAGTTTGTAGTTGTTTTAGACTGCAAAATATGGCTACTACAATGTAAATAACATGCAAATGAAATTAATCTCGATTAACAAAGTACAATAAGGTTAGGATGTTATAATTTGTGAGATTGAGAGGTGCGTAACACAATGTCCTAAGGTAACTTTAGTTGCAATGCACGATTGTTCGAGGATTTAATCAAAATTTACCACACCCACGTCTAATTTGTGAGACATGTTCATGATCAACAATGTAACCAATCGATGAAGTTTAGATTGCCAGAAAAATACAAAATATAAAAAGTAGATAAGTTGTAAATATAGTATCTTAAAATATAATTAGAGAGTGGAGTCATGATGTATCTATTCTGCCATAAATTTGACTTATACATGTGTGCGTGTGTATGTTAGCCCAACAACATTCAATGAAATAACGTGACAAACATTCACCATATACATAACCAACAAGCCCATAAATGATGGGATAAGTAACAACTTAAAAGATTCAATTAAACAAATGTATCAAAATGAAATAAAACAAATAAATATTTGAAAGTTTTGATCTCCCGGAACACATTAGTGCATCATTTGGAATGTAATGCGTTAGTATGCTTTTTCACACAAAGTTTGACAAATCTAATAGCAAAATTTTATTAAATTTATCATTTTTAATGAAATGATATTTACTTAGGAGTAATGATATAGTGACACTACTTCATGACACATTACGAGGACAAGAGATACAAGTCTTACACTTATTGAAAGACACGTAAAGACCCATGAAACCAACCCTAAACATCTTGAAATAAGACATACATACATATCTCCCCAACAAGTCTTTGTAGTGTGGTAATGTATCATTATTATTTGCTCAACGTTTTAACACGATGTATTTACCAAAATTGATAAAAAAACGCTTAATTCACGAGACACATTCACGATTGACAATGTAACTAATCGATGAAATTTAAATTGTCGAAAAATACAAAACATACAAAGTAGGTAAGTTAAAAACGCATTATACATAAATATAATTAAAGACTCGAGTCGCAGTGTATCTATTCAGCCATATATATATTATAAAGTAGGAAACTTATGTATGTCATAAGATAGCACCATGATGTCATTAATATGAATTTTTTTTTGCACTTCCTATTTTACCCCTCAAATTTTTAGTTTCCCCCTCTTTTCTTTCTCATTAATTAGTTCTCTCATTTACTTTAATTCAAACCGAAGGGTAATTTGGTAAACACAATAGCTCTCCTTTTCATAGATTGAAAGTACCTCACACGACAATCTCCAAAAATATCACACGGCATAAGAGCTACCCTTTTAACACAAATAATTTAAACAAAAGCCCTAACTGTCATTGCCCTCCACCTCCAATGCTGTTGCCCTCAAATAGTCTCTCTCTCTCACACCCCTTTACACATGCAGACACTCACACACTCGCACGCACAAACACATATATATTGTTGTTGTTTTGGGTTTTCAAATGGTGCAAAATATGGTGAAATTTTAGATTTTTCACTTTTGACTATACATGTCATAACATAGCTGAACTTTTTTTAGACATTAGGTGTTTACTGGTTATCTAACATGGGTTTTATATCTATTTTTGTTTATGTTAATTTACAGATTCAAGCTTAAGTTTAAGGTCTTGGGATATACATAGAGAGGTACTAATTTTAAATACAATGTTCATTCCTTCTTTTGGGTTTAATTGTTTAAAGATCCTCTTTTGGCATTTGTATAATCGTGACTGAGGGAAAAGAAAAAATATGCCTCTCAAGTGTTTGACAAAATTCTTAAATGGATGTTTTGCCATATTTCCTTGACATATTTTTCAAGGAACTGGACTAATTTAGCCTATCAAAGTTTAAGAGTTTTTAATTTAAGACAATTCAAATGGAATTTTGTCATTGCAAAGTGAGATCGCTTCCCTGCCAAAAAAAGAGACATTTGGTGGTTTGTTTCTTTTTGGGGAAATATTATATACGACCTGCATATGTTAGTTACAGTAGTTAATTGTTTGATTGAGATACTCAATCATATGGAATGTTTTGTGTTGGGTAGTGTCTTCGTAATTTTAAGTTCTATTTTACCAATTATGACGTCTCTATTTTTTAAGTTCTCTTTCATATAAGATTTTGTAGCCTACAAGTTTGTGGTTGCTTCTCATTTGATACTACTGTGTATACATACGACTACGTCAATTGGAATTTTGTGTTATTTATCTTCTTTAATTATTTGTGTTGCAAAATTTGTGGTGCTAAAACAGTAAAACTAATATTATGTCTTTATTTTTTTAGTTAACAAGAGGATATGGTGAAGGAATGGTTAAACATCAAGTTCTTATGATGTCCTCTTCTTCATTGGAAATTTAGTTCCAAAAACTTACCATCATTTCCCCTTTCTTACGAGTTTTTGGTATCTTTTTATAGAGAATCGAATTGATTGAATTGATTCTTTAGTTTTTCTTTTGAAATAGCATGATAGTTGTGTGTATCCCCATTCGAGTTTATCATTTATCTATCTCGATATGTGTGTGTCCCAAATTGAATTTATCAGATTTTATCTTCTTTTTTTTTGCGTTTTGGGTGGATGTTTTCACAACCACACCGGAATCTCCTTTAAACTCTATGTTCCCCTCCTTTTCTGTTTATGTGCTTCTGATAGGGAGACATAGAAGAAGCTTTGCATCAATAATGGATTTTTACTGTTTTGATGGTTTCGGTTTTATTTTCTATATGATTTTTTAGCTATTTCAGTGAGAAATCGGCTTTTTAGTTTATTACCCACATTCTTTAGTGTTTGTTGATGCAATTATTTACTAATATTTAGTTGCTTTGGTGCAGGTACATTTATGGTACTATTTGAATCATAGTTTATGCGTTTGGGTCGTTCCCTATTATATGTTTGATAACATGGCGTCGGTTAACATTATGTTATACTATACTATTGTTATCTTATGTATATTGTATATACATTTTGTTCAACTCTGCTACCAATGTATATTGTATATAGATTTATCGCAACGACGCAATATACTGGCAGCATGAATGTTGTCCATAGCGCAATGGAGGCGGAGTGCAGTTTTTACACGATTAGTATTTTATTCAATTATTTGTTTTTAGTTATTTTGTTATATTAAAGTATATCTGTGTATTATCCGAAGCTGTAATCCGTAGCTGCAATCCGAAGCTGTTGTATATCTATGTATTATCACCTAACACATTCATTTCTTTTTTCCAGTATTTACTTGCTTGCACTCTTTTGGCAAATGATTTTTAAAACCCCCTTTATTTGTGAAGATATTTCTCATATGTTTGGGCCCACATCTGGATGCATTGCTCCTTAATTACTCTCTCTTTTTAGCAGGTCTCACCTCTATTATCTATGCTTACACACATTGCATAGGCTGCCTACTATAATACTTATGTGATGCTTGAGCCCCAACTACCCCTGCCTCACTCACTACCACCATGGCAGCTGTAGGCACTGCTACTGTGCCTTTTAGACTACATGTATGTGTTTTATGCATTCCATAACTAATTCTAAACCTGGGTTCAGTAATTGCTTGGGTTCAGTACTCCTTAAGGCAATAAGCAAGTGTAGTAATCCCCTGTCATGGCTTCAATTATTTGTTTGGGTATTTCTATCGAAAAGGTGCTTTCTATTTGTTTGGTAATGCTTCCAGAATTCAGCATGGTAATGCATTCAAAACAGGATTCAACTTCTATTTGTTTAGTACTTTTGTAATGCTGCTAGATATTTGAAGTATGGTAATGCTTTTGTAATGCTGCCAGATATTCATGCAATTCTGTGTTCCTTTTTTTTATAGAAAATTATTTGAAGTATAGTCTCAAAATATAAGACTTTTTATAGGGAAGTCTTATATTATGTGTTCCCCTTAATTTTCCAAGCTAGAAGTTTCATAAATGTGAATATGCTAAAAATGGGAATTATGCCTTTTCGGACAGTGCTTTCTAAAAACGGGTGATTTATTTTCAATTTGCAGATTGGGTTTCAACAGTTGTAACTGGATTGGTTTCGAACGTGAGTGAGAAAAACGAAGAGGGCGATGGGGAAAATGAAGAGCTGGTGGACGACTGAGATAGTCGAAGTTCATCTCCCTATTGAATACAAGCTGTGAGAAATATCGGGGAAACAGAGGCTGCGAAAAACATCCTATAGGAAAAAAGGGGCTTATAAGTGGAACGAAAATAGATTCTTTAGGATATATATGACTAATTTTTAATCTTTGTAATTGGTTTACGAATGGTTTTACTGATGAATTTCGGAGAGGTATAGTTTTCTACAATTGTAATGTGACTTACTCCTCTTTTAGATTGTTCCTGAACAGAAGCAGTGCTGTTCAGATTGCTTCGGATCCTTCGGGCTTTAGTAACAGTTCAAGTCGAATATGAGGTAATTAACAAATTTTTTAAATATCTCTTAATATTGTTTTGCTTTGAAAGTGATTTTTTTTGTTTTAGGTCCATCGCTTGGTTGTGAATAGAGATCCAAGTTCACAAAGTCTGTTGAGGTGGGTGGGTTCAAAACGAACTTTGTTTTGCTTTGAGCTTAACATTCAACAGATGTGTGTTTCTGTAGATCTGAAGAGTTAACATTTTACATATGTGTGATTTACATAAACTTTAACAAGTTTGAATTAAAAGCCTAATGATATTTTATGAGACTTTATGGGTTTACAATTGTAGTACATTACAACGCGAGATACAAATACAAATTTTTTCCTGAAGAATGTTTTGCATCTTTCCAGTTTATAATTTATGTTTGCTTTCTTTTTTCAGTCCGTTTGTTTTCCAATTGTTATTTGTTGTTCTGTTTGCGGTTTGCTATTTGCTTTCTCTTTTTAGTCTCGGGTTATTTTTATTTCCATTTGCTTCAATTTGAGCATCAATGATTACCATCATCAGTCTAATCTTTGTCCAGCGCCAATTCAAACCATACAAAAAATTATTCTTTAATTTTTATGTTGTTTTCATTTTGTTGATTATTTGATTCTGTTCGAGCATGACTTAGAGGCGTTGAATCATTCAATTTGAATGTGTAGAGTGATTTATATGCTTATGACTCAATGACAAGTGTTGTGTTATATAAAGGAAATCTTTCATTCTCATGTATTCTAGATGTAACTCCAATAAGTTATGTAGATTGATTCAAATCAGTATTTACTACGAGTCTTCATAATATTTACTACGAGTCTTCAAATCAGTTATAATGTGTAACCTAATTTATTCTAACTTTTTTTTTGTATTTGACAAATATAGTCTATGTTTTTGCAGGTGCTAATTTCGGTTCAAATTAAGTTCATGAATGGCACATCTGTATGAGTTATAGAGTTGTTGCTAGGTACTTACCAACTTCAGGAATGGCCCATATTATCAAGTGAGTTTTGTCCTACCTACAACAATCATTTAGTACCCTATTCTTACCTACTTCGAATAATTATCAATCCCTGGTACATTATATAAATCTTCAGTTATTATTGAGTGCCCTGAATTAACTAAAAGGGACAATTTAGTGTAAAGGGACAATGTTCTTACTTGTATCTAATTATGGTATGTCCCTTCAGTTAATTCAGTTCTTACCTGTTCTTACCAATTTCATTTTTTGAACAATGTTCTTACCAATCCCTGGTAAGAACAACGAACTAAATGATAATTATTTGTTGGACAATGTAGTGTATAACAAATCATTTTGCCTCAATGTAGTGTATAACATATCATTTTGCCTCACTGAATTATAATAGATATAATATCCCCCAATCCCTCTTTTGTTACTTTCATTCTTTTTATTTTTTAAACTGCTATATCCCCGCATACAACATCGCTAGCCAAATATGTGAGGAATGTGCTTTTTCCATTAAGGCATGGTAATGGGAGCACCGTTTGCACGTTAAAATCCGGTGGCTATTCCTATTGATCTATTTAGATCCGACGAACCCACGTTAAGAACAACAACAACAAAGAATAGCCCATGTAACTTTTTTTTACTGTACGGCTTTTCATTGATTTGTCAAAAATAAGTTTCAACAATTGTGTGCTTCATATTTAACGAAGAATAGCCCAGTTAAA
Organism: Sambucus nigra; assembly: GCA_949130495.1. Taxonomy (NCBI): domain Eukaryota; kingdom Viridiplantae; phylum Streptophyta; class Magnoliopsida; order Dipsacales; family Adoxaceae; genus Sambucus; species Sambucus nigra. The sequence continues at coordinate 27,659,389 of OX422217.1, read as the reverse complement.
AAATTTATTTTTGGACATAGTGCTTTTCGTTTTTACTTCTATTGTGACACTATGTGCTTCATATTTTTTTTGTTGTTATTGGCATATTATTACTCTTTGGTTATATAGTTCCCGAGTTTAACTTGGATCAACCCACTCTCGAGTTTAAATGTTAGTGATCAGTTCTGTCTCACCTAATGTTTTGCACATTTCTCAAAGATATGGACTTTTTATTAATGTTCAACACTTTAGTTCTCTTATTCACTTAACCCTACACTCGTGATTTTAATTTTCAAATTGGGTCTGATATTTCTCAAATGATATACACCTTACCGGGGTTTTTTTTCACTATCTCTTCATTGTTTTGTTTTAGGGACTGAACTGCGACTGCTATTAAGTATTTGTATTATAATTATGACGACAGTGCTGTAAGCTATAACCGCGTTCGGTTTTCGAACAGGGATAAGTCTTCTCGAGGAGGTTTAGGGGCGAGTCTTCTCGAACAGGTATATATTTTTTATGAATACGATTTAGAAAGAATATGTTAAAAATAAAAGGCAAGGGCATGCTTATTTACTTTATAAGTATGTCGTAATCAATATGACCAATTGATGTATAAATTCAGTTTGTTGTTTTTAATAATAATTTTTTTGCATGTATATAACGTATTGACATATTGTGCGGTAGTTCCGATGGCTTTGCTTAACAAGATAGGTATGGGGTGAGACTAATTTGGCGGAGTGGATAAAAGGTGAAACTCTTTTGGGAAGAGTAATAACATATAGATAAAACTAATGGTGTAGCTAAAACTATGTAAGCTAACGACCATTTAACTCTGTTTAGCACTGTTTATGTAGAAAATCTTTCTCCAGAGGTTACATCAGTTGATCTCAATCACCAATTCCATGATCTTGGTGTTTTAAATTACAGTTGCATTGTGGTATGTTATGTTCTCTCTAAAGCACAGTCGAAAAGGTACTGAAGTCTAAAAAGTAAAGAAAATGCTAATTTTTCAGTATATATACTTTATTTGTTTATTTAAGTTCAAATAAGTACTTTATTTGTTGATTTAAGTTCATGCATGAATGATTACGATGGCTTATGTATTGCGCGTGAGTTCAATTATTTTTATTGGATTTCTATAATTGTTATAACTTGATTTATTACAAAATTTAGATGATTTGTATGTTATGGATTTGAATTTAATTTATTACAGAATTTTGATGATTATGATTGCAGCCTATCATGGATGCATTTTGAATATGAATAACTGAGTTCTCAATTCTTACAATACATTGGAATTCTCACTTATAATATTTGCTAATTTGTTTTTGATGTATTTGGAATTGTTCTGATAGTTCATTTACTTTTTTTGCAGGGCTAATTTGTGTTTGATGAATCCACAACCGTACATTGGAAATAACAACCAGTGCATACGATAGTCCAAAGGCTAAATCAGTGCATAATAGTATGCAACTGCCGATCGATAGCCATAATATATTCTCACAAATCTTTTGGTCAACAAACTAAGATGAGGACTTAGTATGACAGTCAAAAGTCTTGACACCGGACTGAACTCTATTTTGGTTAAAGAAGATTATGGTTTGAGAAATGGGATTATGGTTTTGTGAATTTAGTTGTTTAATTTGCTTTTGATAGATGAAGGTACCAAAGACTAGGTACATTTTTTTTTAGAATTTCCTTAGTAGCTATAATTTGCTTTTGTTACCCCTCAAGCAGGGTGGATGGTCTAATAAACAAATGGGATTATGTCCATTTTTTTTATAGAATTGATACTTTGTTAATTTGAGGCATAATGTGAATTCGATTGATGAATATTGTATATTTAATGTAATATGTGAGTTTATTTGATGAATTTAGACTATATGAACGTTGCTGGATTATTTGTTATTTATTAAGAGGGTGGATAGTCCTACAAATAAAGGAGATTATGGTTATTTTTTACACAAATGAATTTTTTGCCTTTTTGCAATGACGTACTTTGAAATTTTTACCGTTTTGCGATTATCAGCATGTCTTTAGGCACGGGCATACCCTAGTGTGTGTGTGTGTGTGTGTATATATATATATGTTGTACCAATAACACTCGACCAAAAATATTCCAAACATTCACCCCACAGGAGTAACAGAGCCTAAAAAGGACCAGAGAGGTAATCAAACGAAACTACCAAAAAGGAAAAACAAAACAAATAAATAGTTAAGAGTTTTGAAAATTTCCCATCACATCGAATGACACATGTTAGTTAACATCGCCACACAAGATGTACACTACACCAAAAACAGTAATCTAGCACGGTTTAAAACTGTGCCAAATCAATTCTGGCACGATTTTGAACTGTGCCATAATCAGGGGTTCCAAAATGGTCATTTTTTCTGGCACGGTTTAAAAGTGTGTCAGATTTGACCAAACAGGAACACTTCTGGCACACTTTAAAACCATGCCAATATTTGATATTTCTAGCATACTTTATAACTGTACCAGATTGAATATGTTTTGGTACACTTTTGACACAGTTCAAAACTGTGCCAAAATTTGATACACTTTTGGCACGGTTTTGAATTGTGCCAAATCTTTGGATCAGAGAAAAAAATATATAAATAATATTACAAAAAAAATATTTAATCCTACATATCGAGTAACAAAGAATTAATGAGAAACTTTAGCCAATTAAACCTTCTAGACAAATTCACAAATAAAGACTATTTTTATAGAAAACTCGAAGAGTCAAATTTATTACAACAAAAAGTAGAACAAGCAAACAAAAAATCCCCAAAATGGAAATAATGAAAGAACCTAAGCCTTATAGATATGGCTACAATTAACTAAAGTCTTTGGTTGAGTATTAAACCAATGATACCCAAGCCAAGGATAATCAAAAAAGGAAAAGTGGGGATTTTTTGAGATACGAATGAAATAGGTACATATAAGGAGCACAAGTAATAAAAAGAAAATCCAGATATGGATCATAGAGATCCGTTGGTAAAAAGTTTGCAACTTTTCATCTTCCAAAACTCAATGAGCTCTATGCAAATGAAACGCTCTTGCATTACCTTCACGAGGCTTTGTCGACATGATTTACACACTACAAAATAGAAGCAAATGTCAATACCA